>JANFAM010000005.1:13124166-14472500 GCA_024362665.1 Prunus padus | reverse complement strand
TGGGTCAACATCAGACTAGATACATATTTTGAACTAGAGAACAAAGCGTACAGACTTACAGTGAGGGGTTGAAGGCGTTCGACGGATGGCTTCCAAATGATGTAGACAAAGGTGATTCCTTTCTACTAAAACCTTGAGGAAAAGATGGCTTTGATGGATTCCAGATGATGTAGCCAAGGCAGTGATACAAATTGAAGATTGTGGATTCTAGACGAAGTAGCTGATGGATTCTAAATGATGAACCCAACGGCGGAATCAAGCTGTGTTGTGACTGAGGATAGGAGAACTCTTGTGGAGAGAGAAGAAGAGAGAGAGAGAGAGAGAAGATGAGGGTTTTTCTGTAGTGATGAAGGGGGAATTCTGAAATTTTTGCGAGCACTGAAAAATTTGGGGGCGAATTGTTTTTTTGTTCGAATGGAAGCCAACTTAAGTGATTCCTTTTTAGCGTGTTTTTTAAATCTAAGCTCATCAAGACAACTGTCGTATAATATAAAATCGACTAACCCATGCTATGTTAAGTAATGTATTTCACAGCCTACTACCAAGGTCCTAGAACAACCGTCATGTTTTAAATCACCATGACGGTTTTTACATATTTTGTCATGTATTTCGAGTCGTCTTTTTAAAGTATTGGCATAGTGAATTCGAATTAAATGATATGGTGTCTACTATTAATTCCAACCAAGATAGCTAACATACAAGTTTAAATGGTGATCAAACATTCAAACAAGCATATCAACTGATAAGCATAATGAATAAGAACAAGAACAAGAACAAAAATTGAAACTTAGAAACCAATCAAACTTCAAAAACTTAAAATCATCATTGTGTTTTATTAAAACAAAGTAAAACTAAGGAAATACAAGAAGAGAAATAAAAGGCAAAGGAAGGAGAAGAAGATAGAGACAGCATGCTACAGATGGAAAAGCTTCATCTCCATGGCTGCCAGGAGGCTAAAGCCTCCCAACTGCTGCCTTCTCTCTTCTCTCCCTTTGTGACTCTCAACTCTCCCTCTCTTTGTGTACAATGTGATGTCAAATCTGGAATATGAATGAATGATCAATTCTCTAGCTTCTGGAAGACTCTATTTATAGGCACAAGAGTAAGGTGAAATCATGAAGGATGTTGCCTCATCCAAGCTGTGTAGGTTGCTGAAATAGGGCCTGCAATGTGACCTAAGAAGCTAGACTGACAAGGGAATGTAGGCCAAATTGGGTTTGTCTTTAAGCTCTTCTTCCATTCATCCAAATTAGGCCTTAACATGCTTGAATTGCATGAATTATGCTCTCTTGCTCTATTGACCTACAAAACACACAAAGAGAGGTAAATGACTCAGAATTGTAAGAAACTAAGCAAAAAGAATAAGCAAATAAGGCATATATATATATATATATATATATATATATATATATGAAATTATGAGCTTAACAGTTTCCTTCTACATGATTTGGGTTTTAAGTCATAATCTCCAATGGAATTATTTTGGGACAACCAAGCAGCAATACACATTGCTTCAAATCCCATATTTCTTGAGAGGACAAGGCACATTGAGGTTGATTATTGCCACTTTGTCTGCGAAAAAGTCCAAGACTTTTGTTTGATCAGTGGTATGAAATGTCATGGCTGAATTCACTGTAAAAGACTTTTGTCTGATCAGTGGTATGAAATGTGGAACAAAGCCCTACATAACGTCAGTGAGGGGTGCTCATAGTCGATTTATATTAATACGCATTTTAGCAACAAAAGTCAAGTTACTTGTCATGACTTAGAAAATGCATTCCTAAAGTCCAAAAGAGGAAGCAAGGGTTCGCTCAAATTGGGACTGCTTTATTTTATGGAGTTTGTGATATTGGGGAAAGCCCAAAATGTTAAAATAAATGGGGAGTACTTACACTTGGTTCATAAAATGGATGAATTCAACAAATATATGTGAACAAGCTTGTTGTCCTTCGTGTAGTATCTTGCTACTTTCTGCTTGATTTTTCTGGCCTCAGACTTCTCTCTTGGAAAATTTTAGTTCACCATGTAATCGATGATGGGGTCTTGCCAACTGGGTCCTCATTGATCTACATTAGGTCCGGCTGCTCTACGTCTTTGATGCTTGGCTGATCAAGGTGCTTGACAGAAATCAAATTTCAGAACTTGGTGTCCAGCGCTGATCTCAGGCTTGCCAGCAGATATGCATGTGTGTTCTCTACCTGGGGAACTTGTTGAATGGTGAAGTTATGGAATGCCTTCAAAAACTCTCGGATTTTGTTGAGGTACTGGATCAGCCATGTATTCTCCTGAAGCTTAATTGGTGATCAATTGGGAATCTAAGTAGATGGCTAATCGCTTGATCGACAGTTCTCTTACTAAGACCAGCAAGCAATGCTTCATACTTAACTTCGTTGTTTAAAGCTGGAAAGCCTAGTGTGATGGCTTACTCTAACAAAGTTCCGTCCGGTGATTATGGCGATGCCTGCTACAGCTTCATTGTGATTGGATGCAATGTCTACGCGCAACTACCACATGGCTTTGGGTAGGTCCAGATCGGCGGAGGAGGCCTTATTTGCTCTCGAACTTTCCTTATTATAACCAGCTTCTCTTCTTCAGCTAATGGAGTGAACTCTGCAACGAGATCTGCTAAAACCTAGGCTTTTATAGCAATCTTCAGCTAGTAAAGGAAGTTTTACTGACTGAGTTTGATAGCCCATTTCATGAGTCGATGAGAAGCGATAGAGGTGTGGAGAATTGATCTCAAAGGAAAGTCGGTTAAGACAGTGATCCTGTGAGCTTGGTAGTAAGGTCTTAACTTTCTTGTACAAACTACAAGGGGAAAAATGAGCTTATCCATTTTCAAAATAGCAAGTCTTTGCATCGAGGAGAGCTTTTGACTTGCAAAAACTGTAAAGGCAAAAATGAGCTTCTTCATTTTCGGAATAGCGAGTCTCTGCATCAAGGAGAGCTTTTAACATATAGAATACCGGATGTCATGCCCCCAACTCTTCTTGGATGAGAGTTGAGCTGACTGCTGAGTTGGACAATGTTAGGTAGGTGAACAAATCTTCCCATGGCACGGGTTTTGAGAGGAGGGGAGGTGAAGTAAGGTATGCCTTCAAGTTTTGAAAGCCTGCTTCGCACTCTTCATCCCACTTGTCTCTTTGTCCTTTCTTCAAAGCTTTGAAGAATTGTCTGCATTTGTCAGTGGATCTTGAAACACATCGATTGAGAGCGATTGCTATATCAGTCAAACTTTGTATTTCTTTCATGGTGGCAAAGTGACTTCTTGCTGAGGATGGCCTTGATTTGATTAGGATGTACTTCGAATGTGTGCTTGCTCAAAGCTCAGCCGGATGAGACTCCAAATGTGTGCTTGCTCAAATTCTTGGCAAACGAAACTAGCCTTTGAAGGCTTCGGCATGGTTTGCTCAGGAGCTTTGATCAGCATGTCATATAGCCGAAGCATGCATCCAGGAAGCTGAAGAGCTGATTCCCGAAGATTAATCAACGCCGGCAGTGTGCTTGATCCTGCGAGGGCAGTCTCAGCTTCTTTCTTAACGGAGATACATCCCTTGCTCGTGAGGTCGTAAGTTCATCTTTGGAAAGCTTGGGAACATCCTTAATTTTTCCAGAAAGTTCGGTTGAGGAATCCTCCTGTTCGTTAGGCAGATAGTCCAAGTTAGGGCCGTGCAGCTTCCACCTTTCAATATCTCCGGTCGGGGGTAGACCACCTAATTTTCTTCTATATTCACTCAATAGCCAACTCATGGGTTGGTTTACTGGAATGATCATGGCTTGACGAACTTTCACCATATCTGGATCGAGATCGAGTTTCTTGCAGATATCATCCACTGCAAGCAGAAGACGGCAATCAGTAGGCCACACAATAAAGAATTCAAATGAAATTGAAGCAAATCAGCAGATTGTGAAATATCATGGCAGTAGGTGAAGGGAACATGCGGACCATCATCTGCCTCGCCATCCCACTTTCCACTGACATCTAGCACGTCAATACTCCACTTATGATCACCAGAGCTGAGGCTGTCGAATAGCTTATCCTTACATGCACGAAGTTGGGCATACTTCTCGCCGTGTCTCACCTGAAATAAGTAGAAAAACTCCCGCAAGGTTAAGCCTAGCTTGAAGAAGCGATTTAGGTTGTCAAAGCATATGACCGTCTCGTAGATGTTCGGAGTACATTGACTCAGAGCACACCCCATGGTACGGAACACCCTATTAAAGAACCGCGACATCGAAAGTCAGAAGCCCAAAGAGAGGTGGAACGGGCAGAATGTGATGATCTTGGCATCTGGATCATTGGCGTCCATGCGAGCCACACGGTCCGTCGAAGCCTCTGCCAACCTAACATAAACATTACTCGGTATGGCAGAAGTAAAGGTGGCACGCCACTTTTGAAACAGTGATTCAATTGTGATACGATGCAAATTAGCCACGAATTTCCTCTTATGTACCTTGGAGTCACCCTGTAAATACATGGGCATTTGCGAATTGGAAGATTGGCTTCCCTTGTCAGATGACATGATGGTAAAGCAACTGCAAATGAAAGAGAAATTGCAAGTCAAAACCCTAAGTTACGGCACACACAAAAAATGGGTGAGAGAGATAGGGGTTTCTCGGGTGAGCTTGGTACTCAATGAAAGCACCAATTTGTTTGAGCAAATTTTGGCACGGGGAATATTCGTGTGTAGATTCTTTGCCCTTCGAGCATCCTTCTCTCTCTTCTTCCTCGATCCCTACGAAAAAGGTTGGGAGTAAATGGACCACACCCGGGGGGTATTGGATCAAAGCCCTCCGATTCCTAAGTGAGTTAAATGTTCTTGAGAAAAATAATGAGATAACAAAAATGATGGAGGTCTTCTTTCATAGGGAGAGTCGGGCAGCCGGAGCCGTGTGTATGGGTGACCGGAGCCGTGAGGTAGAGAGAGCCAAGAGTGGTGTGAGAGAAAGAGACCTTTGGCTAGGGTTTTAGAATTGAGTTTAGAATTACCTCTTATGTGTTGTGTGGCCATGTATTTATAGGGTCCGTATAGGCTAGGAGATTTGATGGAAAGCTAATCCTTGAGTTGGGGAGATATTCCCATCTTAAATCAAAGATAATTTCCCTAATTAAATAGAACTAATTAGTGTAATAAGTTGACATAAGGAATATTCCCTTTTCACGTGTCGCCCATCTATTGGTTGTCGAAATATGTGTTCCCATAAATGCCCCTTAACTTTTGCATGGCTCTTATGTGGCATGAAGGAGATGAGAAATATTTATCGGGCTTTTCAACTGCATCTGGGCTTCCTCCTGACAGGATGAGGCTTTTTAGATTCGTTCTTGGTGTAGAGGCCCATCACGGGATTGGCCGAGCAGCTATGCCATGTTTAGGTCAACTTGGACCAAGTAGCTGTTGAGCTGGCTGACTAGTGCAATGTATTGCTATGGTATGTCTCGAACTGTTGATATGGTTTACTCACATATCCAATGCTTTGTTATATGTGAGTTCTTCTGACCAACCAACATTTGTCTTCTACTTGCAGTTTGACGAGATCAGTAAAAGGCTTTATCTCAAATCGGACATGGCCAAAGTTTGCAAGGCCATGAAGGCAGGAAAGTGGTCTGCCCCTAGCTGGTGATGTTGAGAGATGGAAACATCATGGTCTCGACTCAAATGATCAGCTCGATAAAAGGAATGAATCTTCGACTGGCGTATCTGGAAAGAGGAAGCATGTTTCTCATTAGTGATGGAAAGGTTGAGCTACTTTTGCCAGAGAAGTCTTCTGCTTGAGGTGAGCAGGATACTGTCACGAGCACAAATACGGCCGATGAGCTGGTAGCTGGTGAAACGGTGACTGATGAGCCTACTATCGAGGAGGATGAAACCAAGGAGGGCACAGTTGATAAGGCAGAGGCTAACGATGTGGAGCAGGTAGCCGAGGCTGATGAGGAGGTAGTTGAGGCTGATGAGCAGGTGGCTGCATCTGATGAGCAGGTGGTCGGTGTGACAGGAGCAGAAGAGAAATGCAACTGATGTGACTGGAGCTAAAGAGGACGTCAACAAAGGGGAGTCTCCTATTGTAGTCTCAAAGTAGATGAAGATTTTTTTTTCTTTGTATTTCTGTAGCTTTAAGTATTGGTCTCGATTGATCACTTCATTTGATCTTCTGAACTTGGGCATGTCGACTGCTCACTAATATATTTGAACTTCTGGATCTGTTGATCGCATGTTCTTTGTTGAACTCTGGCTAGTCGGTCACTTTTGCTATGAAAACTTTAGTTATTTCTTTAACTTCAATTTGCATTAAGTCTTATGAATTGCTTGAGTGACCTGCTGGCGACTTGGTTGCTTTTGGATAGTGGCCTTCTTGGCCTACGTCTGTTTGACCTGCGTCTTCAGGAGAATGCTTCATTTGTAATTTCCTCTTGTCTCCCCAAGGACACTTGGACAGTCGTATGTTTAAACTGCATCTCCCGAAGGACGCTTCATTTGTAATTGCCCTGCTTCTCCCCTAGGACGCTTTTGGACAGTGGTCTGTTTGACCTACATCTTCCGGAGGACGCTTCATTTATAATTGTCATGTGTTTCCCTGAGGACGCTTTTGGATAATGGTCTCTTTGACCTGCGTATCCCAGAGGATGCTTTATTTGTAATTATCATGCGTCTCCATCAGGATGCTTTTGGACAGTGGTATGTTTGACCTGCGTCTCCTGGATGACGCTTCATTTGTAATTGCCCAGCATCTCCCTGATGACGATTTCGGACAGTGGTCTGTTTCACATGCATTTCTCAGAGGATGATTTTGGACAGTGGTCTGTTTGACTAGCATCTCCCTTAAGACGCTTTGGACAGTGGTCTGTTTAACCTACCATCCTATGCTGAGGGTTATTTTTCTTGAAAACTTCATTAAATGAAAATTTGAACTTTCTTCGAACTGAAGTGGAGGGGACTCAGTCATCTGATGGGAACTAAGTTTCTCTCCTTTATGGTAGTATGACATCAGTTACTGCTGATAAGCTGCAACTCGAACGATGGTCTGTTCCCATTCTTCCTCAAGCAAGTCGAGGTTGGTCTGCATCGGCTCGAAATTCTGATCATTGCTACCTATCTCGATGTTCATGGATGAAATAGTTATATGATGAGGAATGATTACTTCAGTTCCATAGGCTAATGAAAATGGGATTTCACCAGTTGATCTCCTTTTAGTAGTGCGATAAGGCCATAAGACTTTGCGAAACTTGTATACCTATTTTCCTTCGGCGCCTTTTAATCTTTGCCAAAAGAATTCGATGATCTTCTTGCCAATGAATTGCAATCTGTTATCGGTGACCAGAGTCTGTGGGCAACCGAATCGACATATGATGTTCTTCCAGACAAATCGCTCCATGTCGGCTTCTTTAGTAGAGGATAGAGCTTCGACCTTAATCCATTTAGTAAAGTACTCAGTGGCGACGATCATGTCTTTCTTGACAGGTGCCGACAGTATGGGACTCACTAAGTCAATGACCCATTTGCATGAATGGCCATTGACTGTTCTGTGGATGGTACACCTTAGCTGGTAGACTTGGGACTGGCTTATAGCGTTGGCATTGATCAGATCTTTTAACATACTTCATAGAGTCATGTCGCATGGTAGGCTAGAACTAGCCTATTCTTAGAGCTTTCTGGGTGAGTGATCTGCCCCCAAAGTGGTTATCGCACTCGCTATCATGGATTTTGCAGAGCACTTTGAGAGTTTGCGAGTACTTGATGTAAGTAAGATGGGGACAAGAATATGATCTGCGAATAACCTTGTTGTCCTTCATGTAGTGTCTTACAGCTTTCTGCTTTATTTTTCTGGCCTCGGACTTCTCACTTGGCAAATTTTCATTCACCAAATAATCGATGATGGGTCTTGCCAACTGGGGTCATCATTTATCTGCATTAGATTCGGCTCCTCAACCTCTTCAATCCTTGGCAGATTAAGGTGCTCGACAGTTTTCTTGCTAACGTCTTGATCGATAGTTCTCTTGCTAAGCGCAAACCAACGAGCAATGCTTTGTACTCAACTTCTTTTTTTGAAGCTGGGAAGCCATGTGTGATGCCTTGCTCAAAAAAAGTTCCGTCCGAGGCGATTATGACGACGCCTGCTACAGCTCCCTCGTGATTTGACACTCCGTCTACGCGCAACTGCAACATGTCTTTGGGTAGATTAGGATCTGCGGAAAAGGCCTTGTCTGCTCTGTTAACTCGCAAGTGCACGAGGCGTTGGATAGTATAGCTTGTGTAAGTACGAGGTCGATCCCACGAGGATTGATGATAGATTGATTCAATTTGATTCCTTGCACAAAACAGAAATCCAAAAGAAAATAAATAAAACAAGAAAGAAAGAAAGAAAATAATTCAAGCAAATTAATTACCAAGTTCAATTCATATTCTTAGATTGATTCTAGCTAAAGTATGATTAAGCCATGGTGTCTGGTCCTAACCTTGTATTCCTAATTCCCTAATTAGATCCTTATTGTCGAACCTAAATTAAGCATTAGAAATCCATTAAGCAAAGAAGAATGTTTTAAACAACCAAGCATGTATCTAATCCTTGTTGTCGAATGTCCATACATACTCTTCCTATTCATAGTTCAATTTGAATTAATGCATGGTGTCTACTCTTAATTCAAACCAAGATAGCTAACATATAAGTTTTAATGGTGATCACTCATTCAAACAAGCATATTAACTTATAAGCATAATGAATAAGAACAAGAACTATAATTGAAACTTGGAAACTAATTAAACTTGAAAACTTAAGAAAAGAAATTACATTACAATGAAAAATAAATTACAACTAAGAAAAACTTAAAGGAAAATTTAGCAAAAGGATTTTGTTACAACAATTGAGAACTAAAAAGGAAAACTAAGAGAATTTGAGGGAGAGAGAAGGAGAGGAGCTCTAGAGAGATGTTTGAGAGCTCCCCCTTGGGGTGTGTTTACAAGTTTGGAGAACCTCACTATATATAGGCCTAGGGGAAGTGAAAATCTGAATTAAGTATTGCTTCTACCTACAAACTCACTTCACCAACTTACAACACTTAATTCACACAATTGCATTTGAAAACAATTCTTCTTGTCTTTAAGCTTAGTGTTGCAACTCCCACTTCATCTTATTTTACTTCATTTGGCTGCTGCAAAACTCCACTCCAATTATATGTATTGAATATGCTCCACCAAAATTTCCCACAATCAATAACATTTCATCATGCATATGTCATGCTTGACAATGCATTGCAGTCTTCTTTTGGGCTCGTTTTGGGCTTGTTCCTCCATTCTGAAAAATCTGGAAAAATATGGATCTTGAAGTTCTTTGAATTATCTTTCCAAGCATATGCAGGCCAGCTCAAGGAAAAATCGGAAAGACCTTCAAATGTGATTTTTGGCCCAGTAACGCAGATCCTGCCGATTTTGACCTTAAGCTGCAAAAACTTGCATAACTTCCTCTAGAGGACTCGGAATCATGAACCGTAAAATGCTCCAGAAAATAGACTTCCGTATCTTTCCAATGATGTATGGCTCATTGTCTGGTTCTTCTTGAGCAAGTACAGTCCAATCCGTGAAGTTGACTGATCTGCAGACACCGTTTGAGCTAACATGTCTCCAAAATGCATTTATTGAGTTTTAAGCTTATTACACTGAAACAAACACAAAATAAATTAAAAGCACAAGTTTAACTCAAAAACATAACCAAATCATAAGTTAGAAGGGTACAAAATGATATGTAATTATGCACCGATCATGCTCTCAAACTTTCCTTATTTTTGATGACTAGCTTCTCTTCTTCGGCTGATGGAGTGAACTCTGCTACGAGATCTGCTAAAGCCTAGGCTTTTATAGTAGTCTTCCGTCGGTAGAGGAGGTCGTACATACTGAGTTCAATAGCCCATTTCATGAGTCGCTTAGAAATGTTGGGGCTATGGAGAATCGATTTCAAAAGAAATTTGATCATGACAATGATCCGATGAGCTTGGTAGTAGGGTCTTAACTTTCTTGAGCAAACTACAAGGGCCGAGCCGATCCATGCTTTTCTCTCTGCTTGTCAGGATCATGAGGTACTAGCTCAACGTCCTCCTCGGCTTCCATCCTTCTTCAGGAGAGACCTCTAGAAGAATTCCCTAGTCTTGGTCCTGGTTCTTTGATTGTTATTAAGGAATGGCTATTCCCCTTCCCTTATAGTCTGTGCTATTATCAGGAATGGGATCTACTTCCTCCCTTGCTTGTTCTGTCCGGCTCACTGGTATAAAATGCGCTTCCTTACCCTTCTTCAGCTCTTAAGCTGAGCATCTCCTCGCCAACACATGATCGCTGTTGATCTACCCGACACCACCCTCAAGGATTGGGTAGCGGATCTTCTTATGCGCAACAGAAGTGATGGCGTTGATTTTATCAATCCATTGTCTGCCCAGGATGCCATTGTAGGGGGAGACTTCGTTGATGATCATGAAGGTTTGGGAGTTGATCACCTGGGGAGAGTAGATGTCGAGGTTTATCATGCCCACGGTAACCGAGGTCAAACCATTAAAGCCAATTAGCGACCTGGGTGATTTGTTAATCTTGGTCTCCATGCCCATATGTTGGACAACCAATAGCTACAAGATGTTGGTTGCGCTGCCCTCGTCCACATGTAGTCGGTCGATCACGGCCTGAGCAATCTGGATGTTGATGAAGAGGGCGTCATTGTGCTGCAGATCGAGTCCTATTGCTGAGCAACTAGTTAAGACTTGAGAGATCACAGTTACCTGCTTAATCTTTCTATTCTTTTCCTTGCTAGTCAGCTTGGACTCCTCGGAGTCGGCCAGGATTGTGTTAATCCGTATGACCTTCTGGGTAGTTAGGTATCCTTAACCAACACTGAGTCACAAGTCAATTCCAAGAAAAACTCAAAGGCCTACTCCAACTAGGAGCCCTACTCACAAGTGGAAGCCCAAACGTAGTTGGAAAGCCCGAAGAATATTTATCATCTCCTCCCTATCACATACGCGCCATGCAGAAGCTGGGGGCATTTGTGGGAGCATTTATTTCGGCGACCAATGACCAAGTGACAAGTGGAAAAGGGAAATTCCTTAGGTCAATTAATTATCCTAATTAAATCCTATTTAATTAGGGGAATTATAATTGATTTAAGATAGGAATATCTCCCTAAATCAAGGATGAGATTTCCACCGAATCTCCTTGATTAATTCCAATCTCCTATTTTTGAGTAAAAATAATCCTAATTAAATAAGAATTATTCTTCAAACCCTAGTTGACAAGGAGCACTAAAAATACATGGCTACATCACACATACGACGTAATTCTAAATCCTAAATCCCTAGCCGAAACTCTCTCTCTCACAGCTCCGGCCACCACCACACATGGCTCATGCCACCCGGTTCACTCCATCAGCCGAAGAAGAAAAGCTAGTCAACAAATTCAAGGAAAGTTCGAGAGCAGACGAGACCTTCTCAATCGATCTTGACATTCCCAAAGACATGTGGTAGTTGCTCGTAGACGGAGAGTCAAATCACAAGGGAGGTAGAGCGGGTGACAGGACCCGACCCAAATTCCACTTTGGAATTTGTGTCAAACCCTATGCGTGTCCGACACCCGTCGGGTGCCAGGCACAATTGACCAAATTGCCCTTTTTAAACCAACACTCAAAAGAAGGCTCTTTTTGAGGTTTGACTTCTGCCGAAAATTCGGCAGAGTCTTCCCTGTCATTTGCTCGTTTCCCAAAATATTTTTACCTGTAAAACACAAATAAATACTCCCGATCGTTCCTCATGCACAAATTATAATCACCCATCTAAAAGTATTTAAACTAAAAGGCCTCCGGCCTTATAACCATCAAATATAAACGTTATCATAAATTTTAACCTAACATATTCATCCCTTGAATTCATAAATTCTCGATATATCAATTCGGTTCTATCATCAACATTTCTTGTCATCACATATTATCCAAGGGGAATCCTAGCCAAACATTCAGCTATATTCGTTTTAATAATTAATATATTAACAAACACATCATCATTAACAACAACATTTCATAAGGAAATCCAATACGTGAAGTTTATTATCAAACAAGCTTCAAATTTCAAATATCAATCAGGTGTTGAGCCCGCACATCAGTTCAGATTGAGTTCAACTAGCATGTTCAAAGATTTCCAAAATCATGCCCAACCAATACCTAAAATATCTTTTCCCGTGGCTGCACCTAGATTGGCCTAGTCTGCCTACGTACCCTCTAGGAGGGATCAAGCCACACATAGCTCTTTTTAAAGAAACTAAGTTCCTCCCTCACTTACTTTTCCACCATCATCAATAGTATACCAATATTACTTTTATATCTGTCAACCACTGAAATCATAATATAAAAATACGCATTAAAACCTTCTTCGATAAATATAAAAATACAATCCTTAGTTTCCGTCTATAACATCGAATTTTTTATATATAATTCTCCACCTAGGCGTACCCCCATATTATAATCCGTCAAATCCAAGTATCGATCCATCAATTCCATTATTATAACATCAATTCCACATATCATTTACCAGTTACATCCTTGCGACACTCAAGGACTATGTAATCAGCCTGAGGTGCGTATTGTCGCGACTCTCAGGGAATACATAGTCGGCCTGAGGTGCGTATCCTTTGATTATCCGTCAATTCCAACCTTTAGCCGTCAATTCCATTTCCTCCCAAGACTCGGTGACACGAAGTCGGCCGAGCCACGTATCCTCACAAAACTCAGGAGACACATAGTCAACCAGAGCCGCATCCTCGCAAGACTCAGGAGACGCATAGTCAACCAGAGCCGCGTCCTCGCAAGACTCAGGAGACGCATAGTCAACCAAAGCCGCATCCTCACAAGAATGGGTGATCACCCCGAACGCGTATCCTCGCTGAATCGGGGGACACTAAGTCTACCCGAAACGCATCCTTGCTCCACACGGTTCGAGCGCCCCCGCAACTTGTGGGGCGTATCATAACTGGGTCACTATCCCTAAGGCAACTAGGGGGTACTCCTGTGGTGGGTTTGAAAGCCAAATCCAAATATGATATCATCACCCTTTTCCAACAATCCATTTTCATATTTAATTATATAAGATAAAATAGAATACTTTAAACATCAATTTTCCCAAATATTCAAAGTACCCAACCATATACTTAGTTATATTAATAATAATAATAATGATAATAACAATAACAATAATAATAATAATAATACTAAATAAAGAAACTAATAATAAATAACAAATAGAAATCCCTGTCTCAATAGACTACTTTCATGATCAAAGCCGTAACAATATCCACCATTTAATATAAACGGACCATTAGCAAAATCAATATATAACTTCACAATATTATTATAACAATAATAACAATAGTAATAAAATCATGAAAATCCTTAGAAAATCTCACCATCACATATTTAATAAATAATACCCCAAGAATCCCACATACGAATATTTAATAATTACAATAACCTTCATTTATCCTTAGAGCATTCATACCCATAACTTGTATCCATATAATTCAATATGCCAATATTTACAATACTAATCGTAGAAATACTCAAAACTAGGTTATCTCCGGCCCAAATACATATTCCCGTACTCTATATAGTAACAAATATCAATATCAATAATTCCTCCAATAATTTCAATAAGATAAATTAATTCCCAAAAATACATATTCAACTATAAACAAAATCTCATAATTCAAGAAACGTCACATCACAATAATTTGTTTTAAAACATCTAATAGAACTTTACAGCATAAGATCCACTTATAAAACTAAAGTCCCTTCACAACACGTCCCAAGCTGTCTAATTAAACCATCATATTATTTTATTAATAAAATTGTTCAATTTAATATTTAGTGAAAACCCTGACCCCCGGCTCCTAAAACTGTGTGCCTCGAATTTTAAAAACATTCCTATGCCCACGTAAGCTTTTCTCAAACTTAGAATGGTTTAGATGTGACTCAGGACCCAAAAAGCGATAAAGTCCCAAAAAGCCAACCCGGGACCCCGTGGGGTCCACGACCTCCAAATTCTGATCCGAAGGTTCCTAGAGGTTCCAATAAGCCTAGGACACATGTCCCAAAAGTTTGGTCTCGATCGGACGGTCGGATTGCTCACGATCGTACGACTGGACGGTCAGATTATTTTCCGTAATTCTAACCCTAGGGTTGGGCTTTTTCGGAGTATCTGGGACTCCGATTCACGATCCGTTGAATCCTGCACCATCCTAAAAATATGGGAAACAACATACTAAGAATTGGGATCGATCCAACGGTCCGAACACATCGAACCCGGATAACACGCAATAGGCGTAAATCCATTTGACTATCATACGAACTCCAAATGGACTTCCGAGCATGCCTACGCACTCGTGATGACGTAAGGATAATTTAGGAATGAACATTAACAATTATAAGTGAGCCTATGAGTGGGAACAAGCACTGGTAGTCCCGATAGCTTTAAAAAGTGATAAATTCGTCGCTCGGACAAACTCCAAACCAAGAGCTTCCCTTTCACCTACAACAAGTTCTCGATCTCCCTAACACTTTCTTCAACTACGGGAAAGTCCATTTCGGACCGCAAGTGGGTCAAAACCTAAGTTCAAACTCGGCTGAAACTTAAATTCAAAATTTGGTTTACCTATGCTACAAATCGTTCAACACCTACCCAACAGGCAGCTAGATCTTGAAAAATAGGTGGAAAAGCATACCTCACATGTCCCGATCGGTGGCCGGAGGAGGGAGAACGAAGCCGGCGAAGTTTTGACACAAAACCGGCCAAAATTTGACTTTTCCGGTGGCTTCGTGGCGGCTGGCCGCTGGGGAGTGGCTGGGGTGCGACGGCGGAGCAGCGCCGGTCCTCTTGGCACTGGTCCGGTGTGCAATGGTGGTGGGGTAGGGTGTTATGGAGGAGGGGGCGACGGAAGAAAAAAAAACAGGGGGGTGAAGTCACTGGGGAGAGAAGAGAGAGGTGAGGTTTCAGCTTTTAAAAAAATCTTGGGCTGCGAAATTACCTTTTTGCCCCTCTTACAATTTTCATCGTAAATTCTTCGTTATAACTCCGATTCGAGCCCACAATATACCCCCGGACTCGCATCAACAAGCTTGACGTATCGGTGTGACTCACTTCCCCAAATTCTTTCCCTAAAATTTAAAGTTTAATTTAAAACTAATTAAAATGCTTTGGGGGTAAAATTGTCTTTTTATCTCAATAATTTGTGGGAACGATTGATACCTGGTCAACGGAAGAAGAGTATGAGGGCTCAGCAAGGCAATAACTCGTCTCAGCTAGAACTCATGTAGGAGCAGATGTCTAAGCTCATTGCCACTAACTAGAAACTTCTGGCGACAAACATGAAGTTGTCAACTCGATTGCTCGAAAACTCAAGATGGCCCGTTATCCTAAACGATCAAGTTGAGGGGAGCCCTAAGACAAGCAAGAGCGAGCTGCGAGTCCCAAATGATGAGACTTCCTAGTTGCTCGGGGACATCAACAAGACCTTCAACAATATCAACAACTGCCTATTGCATGTAGAACAAGGACACCACACTTTTTACTTGTTGGTGCCAAGCGTGGTCGACACCACACTGCCATTCCTTCATGAGCATCTGGTGGTGAGCGTGACAAGAAGCACTAAGTCCCTGAAGACATGATATTACTATGGATCGAGTGACCGAGTCAATCATGTCGAAACTTTTGCGAGCGAAAATAACACTCATCGAGCTTCAGACACCGAGAGGTGCCATGCTTTCTAGTCAACCCTCAAGGTAGGGGCTCGGACATGGTTCTAATATCTCCCTCCTCGCTCGATCGACCATTTTGAAGACTTGAAGACCCTGTTTCTGAACAAGTTCGACCGGTATATATTTGGCTCAAGATCTGAGCAACATCAATCAGAAACTAGGAGTGTCACTTCAATATTACTTGACTCATTTTGACGAAGAATTTGCGAAGATCGAGAATTGCGATGAGAAGGTTATGGAAGCATATATTTCGATGACCAATGAGCAGGTGACACGTGGAAAACGAAAATTCCTTAGGTCAATTAATAATCCTAATTAAATCCTATTTAATGAGCGGGTGACGCCTGGCTGCTGGGTTGTGGTCGTCACTTGACGGTTGCTTTTCACTGCTGTCGGCTCCTGCCCTTTTTTTGTGTGCTGCAACTTAAGGTTTTGACTTGTGATTTCTCTTCCTTTTGCAGTTTCTCAGTCATCATGTCATCTGACGAGGGAGCCCAATCTTTCGGCTCGCAAGTGCCCATGTATTTGTGAGGTGGCTCCAAGGTACCTAAGAGGAAATTCGTGACGAATTTGCATCGTATCACAACCAAATCCCAGTTTCAGAAGTAGCACACCACATTTGCTTCTGCCATACCGAGTAATGTGCATGTCGGTAGGCAGAGCCTTCGACGGACCGTGTGGCTCGCACGGACCCAAATGATCCAGATGACAGGATTATCACATTCCGCCCGTTCTACTTCTCTTTGGGGTTCCAGTTTTCGATTTCGCGGCTCTTCAAAAAGATGTTCCATACAATGAGGTATCCTCCTAGTCAGTGTACTCCGAACGTCTACTGGGCGGTCATCATCTTTGACACCTAAATCGCTTCTTCAAGTAGGCCCTAACCTTGCGGGAGTTTTTCTACTTTTTCGAGGTAAGACTGCGAAAGTAGGCCCAACATTGTGCACGCAAGGATAAGCTATTTGACAGCCTCAACTCTGGTGATCATGTGTGGAGTACTGACATGTGTGGACGACGGTCCGCAAGTTATGTAAGACCTGTGTCTTGGGGAAGCAAGAACAGTGAGCAATCCCACATCGCTCAAGGAGGGAAAGGTGAAGTGCCTTATATGTGTGAGCACTTATCTTCCTAGCACGAGGCCTTTTGGGAGCTCACTAGCTTCGGATTCCATGGGAACTTCGAAGTTAAGCGAGTTTGGGCTAGAGCAATCCTAGGATGGGTGACCCACTGGGAAGTTACTCGTGAGTTCCTAGAAACAAAATCGTGAGGGCGGGGCCCAAATGCGGACAATATCGTGCTAGAGGAGTCAGGTCGTGACATAATGGTATCAGAGTTGGACCCTGACCGGAAGTGTGCCAGCGAGGACGCTGGGCCCTAAGGGGGGTGGATTGTAAGACCCGTGTCTTAGGGAAGCAAAAACGATGAGCAATCATACATCACTCGGAGAGGGAAATGTGAAGTGTCTTATATGTGTGGACACTTCTCTTCCTAGCACGAGGCATTTTGGAAGCTCACTGGCTTCAGATTCCATAGGAACTCCGAAGTTAAGTGAGTTTGGGCTAGAGTAATCCCAGGATAGATGACCCACTGGGAAGTTGCTCGTGAGTTCTCAAAAACAAAACCGTGAGGGTGGGGCCCAAAAGCAGACAATATCGTGCTAGAGGAGTCGGGTCGTGACAAGTTCTCATCACCTACTACCATGGTATGTCACGATCTACTGATCTGCTTCAATTTCATTTGAATTCTTTATTGTGTGGCTAACTTATTCCTATCTTCTGCTTGCACTAGAAACTCAATCTCGATCCAAACATGGCGAAAGTTCGTCAAGCTATGAACATTCTTGTGAAGTTTCGCGAATGACATTGGATGTTGAGTGAATTTCAAAGGAAAGTAGGTGGTTTGTCTGCCTAATGAACATTCCTGTAAAGTTTCGTGGAAGGTGGAAGTTGCATGGCCTTGACTCTGACGATATGCCTCACAAATGGGAGGAGTCCTCGACCGAACTTTTTGGAAAAAGGAAGGATGCTCCCAAGCTTTCCAAAAATGAAGCTACGACCTTGCGAGCAAAAGACGTGTCTCCGTTAAGAAGTAAACCGAGATTGCCTTCTCCTGTGATCAAGTCTTCATCGAATGAGGTATCGTTTGCCAGGATCAAGAACATTGTGAGCGTTGATAGCAAGAAGGTGCATGGCACGCAGAATATCTCGGATAAATTTGGAAAGCTTGCTTGTTTGATTTGCAAGAAGGTGTGCAAACTGCTGAGGATGCATGCCTGTTTGATTTGCTCAAGATAAATTTGTTGTCAAACTCGTCTGCTTGCGCCAAGATAGCTGATCACATACATCAAGCTAGTGTTCTTGGTATGTTTTTGAGCCTCCCTTTAGCAAAATAAAAGGAAGTGACTATCGTTTTGCTTCAAAAAGGGATGATTTTTGCTATTTAGGCTTTCTAGAGCTCGCCTGCCTTTGCCCCATATTTTTCTCAGCTCAAGGAGTCAAAAAAGAAGAATGTTGACTTAAAGAGCATGCTCTCGATCTAGCGGCCTCGTCATGAGAAGGAGGCTGACTAGAAGAAAAGCAAGTCTTTGCTGAAGAGTTCTCTTGTTATGAAAGATAAAGAACTTAACTCCTCTGTTGCCACCCTCCGTGAACGAAAACATGCTTATCTCTATCTCGAGCGCGCGTTTTCTAGCATGACCCATAATTATGACAAGTTGTTGGCCGAGTTCGACTCTTGCCGCGAAGCTATAGAAAATCCAAGTATGAAGCCGTCGTTGATGCGTACAAGCTGGGCTACTTGGATTGTAAGGAAGGAGTCATCCCATGGAAGATAAAGTAACCTAGTTGCCCTGCCCTGAGATGGCCCCAGTTCAAGATGAGCAAATTGATGTTATGAACATAGAAACATCTGAAGAGCAGGTAGCTAATGATATTACAGCTAAGAAAGGCAACCTCCATGAGGGTGTAGTTGGTGATGTGGCGTTGTGGGTTGAGAAGCAGGCAACTGGAGCTACTGAGCAGGTGGCTGAGCAGGTGGCCGAGCTATTGGCCATGCCCGAGCAAGTAGATGGACTCGCAAAGGATGCAGCTGAAGCCGAGGAGGTCGCAGGCTGGCAGAATGCCTTTGCACTCATGATGGAGAAGATCAAGACTTCATTTATCTTTTCCATGTTTTGTAAGTTTGCTTTTCTTTTGCAATAATTGGTCTCAGTTGACCATCTTATATTTGTTGAACTTCTGGCCAATTGGTCACTTTGTTATGGAAATTTTAATTATTTAAACCAAAAATTTTGGTGGGTTTTGTGAACTGCTTGAGTGACCTGCTAGCACCTTGGTTATGCATCTCCCTTAGGATGCTTGAATGTTTACCCACTGCTTACTTAAAGAGTGCTCTTCTAAATTTCCCTTATGATGCCTCGAATGTGTCATGCATCTCCCTTAAGACGCTTTGGCAGTAGCCTATGTCTCCCTTAGGATATTTTGGCAGGTAGCCTACATGTTCCTTAGGAGTTTTTGGTGATGGCCTACGTCTCCCTTAGAACGTTTTGGCAGTTGGCCTACGTCTTCCTTAAGACTTTTTGGCAAGTGGCCTTCGTCTCCCTTAGGATGTTTTGGCAATTGCTTATGTCTCCTTTAGGAGGTTTTGGCAGGTAGTCTACGTCTCCCTTAGAAGGTTTTGGCAGGTGGCCTATGTCTCGCTTAGGACATTTTGGCTGGTAGCCTACGTCTCCCTTAGGATATTTTGGCGATGGCCTAAGTCTCCCTTAGGATGTTTTGGCAGGTAGCCTACGTCTCCTGTAGGACGTTTTGGCAATTGTCTTCCTTCTTCTCCATTAGGACGCTTTTGATCTTCTCTCGAACACTTCTTTTGAAAAACTTGAACTTTCTTCGAATTGAAGTGGAGTGGACTTAGTCATCTGCTTGCCGATGTATTGCGATCCGTTGTCAGTGGCCAGCCGAACCAGTAGATGATGTTTCTGCTTTGATTTTTTTGGCCTCGGACTTCTCCCTTGGCAAATTTTCATTTACCAAGTAGTCGATGATGGGGTTTTGCTAGTTAGGATCCTTATCGATCTGCATCAGGTCTGGCTGCTCTGTCTCTTCGATGCTTGGCTAATCAAGGTGCTCGACCGAAATGGAGTGCCTGAACTAGGTGTAAAATTTTAGGGAAAGAATTTGGGGAAGTGAGTCACACCGATACGTCGGGCTTGTTGATGCGAGTCCGGGGGTATATTGTGGGCTCGAATCGGAGTTATAACGAAGAATTTACGATGAAAATTGTAAGAAGGGCAAAAGGTAATTTCACAGCCCAATAATTAAAAAAAATAACTAATCGTTCAGGATAATGGGCCATCTTGAGTTTTTGAGCAATCGAGTTGACAACTTCATGTTCGTCGCCAGAAGTTTCTAGTTAATGGCAATGAGCTTAGACATCTGCTCCTACATGAGTTCTAGCTGAGACGAGTTATTGCCCTGCTGAGCCCTCATTCTCTTCTTCCGTTCACCAGGTATCAATCGTTCCCACAAATGGCGCCAGTTGTTGATGCGTGATTTTCGCACAACCAATTCGGTGGAGTCAACTTAAGTCAACCCTCCCTTTAAGGGTTACCTTGGCTGATATGGGTATTTTCAGTATACTTTTGGCCTCACTTGGAGATAAAACTATATGGTTACCCTTCTTATTTTTTGGGCCTCCTCATGCGCATATAAAAAAGTTATGGGCCTTGTGCTTGGCCTTTTGAGCTTGCCTACCTCCTTAGGTGGCGATGGTTTGCCCTTGAGCTCATTTTGGCAAGCCTAATTCATATTTGATATCAACACTCCTATAAACCCTATAATTTAAAGAGTGTTGCTAAACGAACCCTAAAATTAACTGAGTACACCCTATTACCAAACTATT
The DNA here is from genome assembly GCA_024362665.1 of Prunus padus. Lineage (NCBI taxonomy): Eukaryota > Viridiplantae > Streptophyta > Magnoliopsida > Rosales > Rosaceae > Prunus > Prunus padus. Next base: position 14,451,833 of record JANFAM010000005.1, on the reverse strand, counting down.
TCATTGAATTACTAATTTACCCTAATATAAAATAACCAAGAAATATATATTGAATTGTGAAACAAATATAATTTTAATAAGTATATCCTACTCACTATATTCAATCCTAATCAAACGTAGAGAAGTTTTCGTATTGCTTGGCTCCCACAGCGAACAACAATGTCATGCTGTCTCTTGTGAAGGTAAAACTTGAATTAAACCCAACCTATAGCTTCCTCTTGTCTGATTGTCTCTCCTCTCCTTTATATTTGAACTTATAGCAACAATTGGCAGTTCGCTCTAAAACCAAGGAAAAAAAGAAGAAGAAAAAAACTTGATTGTTCCTCGTATTGCTGTACTTTCCCTTGTTTAGTGGTGTATACACCAATGCAAATGTTAATAGAAGAGTGGAAAGATAAAATATTATAGATTGACAAATTTACTGCACCATGGAAAAAAAAATTTCTATACAAGTATCTGGTTGATTTTTTGGCAGCGGATGTAAAGTAACCAGTTTTCTAGTCGTTGGGGAAACTTGAATTGCCTATACAAGTATCTACAAACTAATAAGTATACATCTCTTTGTTGATGAATAAAACCTGTTGATTTTCATTCTTGCTAGGCACGAATTCATGTAAAAAAAGAAATTTGGTTTAGGATTGGCATTAAGGTGTTGTGTGATAGAGTGTATTATGATGTATCAATAGAATTTTTGGTAGTTAAATAGGGTGTACTTAGTTAATTTACATTTTGATTAAAATATTAGAGTATATTTAATATACTCAGTTAATTTTAGGATTTGTTTAATAGCACTCTAATTTAAATTGTTTGTGATTTTTTGTGCTATGTGTTTTCTCTTACGAGTAAAAGAGAAAAAAACTTTGCATTCATCACTCCAAGAAATGTGATAATTCCATAATCATTACCTTCTAATGAAGAATAATTCACCGTTACATGATTATGTCTCTACCGTAATTTTATGAAGAGAAAAAATGAATGAAATCTTAGAAACCAAGATAGACATTAAATAATCACCCACAATTTTATGAAGGAAACGAAAAAACAAAGAGAATACAAATTACCAGAAAAAATATATAAAAATAAAAGATGATACAAATGTCAAAAGGAGGATAGCGAGTGTTTGAATTGTCTAAAACACAAACGAGTGCGCAGAAGAGTCTTCAAAATGGCCAGAAAACGAGATATCTTGTAGCTTCAGTAAGCCAGGAGAGATGTAATGCAATCTTGCACTGTACAGTGTCCAGCTGACAAGCAATGAAGTCATGCACTTAAATTTGACTCAGCTTTTTGCACTTGAGCCCCTTCCTCCTTTCTAAAGCCAGGCCACCATCCTCCTCTCTCTCTCTCTCTCTCTTGCCACTTCCCAACACTCCACACTTCACTCAAACAGTACACAAAACCTGCAAATCTCTCTCTCTCTCTTTCTCTCTCATATAAGTTTGTACTATCATAACCCAGTGACCTCATCTTGCAGATATGTAGCCAAGCAAACACCATCACAAAACCCCAAAACCCCAAAGTAACTAGCACTATTTTGTGCTGCCCCATCACTACAACCAACAATAACTTAGCTCCATTCTCATTCCACCTTAAACCCCAAAAAAAAAAAAAAAAAAAACAACTCAGAAAACCCAAAAACCCAGAAGCTTCAAAAAACTAGCTCAGAGCCTGAGATTCTCTTTACACATGTATTCCATTCCATTCCATGAGTTGTTGGGTCGTCTTGAAGTTGAAGTTGAAGCTGAAGCTGAACTCTGTTAATAAATTTAATTGGGCTGCGATTGGATTTGTGAATGGGGTGCATGTTCTCTCACCTGGCTGCCAAATTTGCCTTCTTTCCTCCATCTCCACCGAGCTACACGATCCAGAAACGCGACCACGAAGGCAAGCTCACCGTCGTCGCCTCCGCCTCCACAACAACGTCGTTGCCTGTTCCTCACGCCGATGACCGTTCCTTGGACATCTTGCTCATTGACACAAAACGCGGCAACAAGATCGTTGCTTTTTATCTCAGAAACCCTTATGCTCGCCTCACTCTGCTTTACTCTCATGGCAATGCTGCTGACCTTGGTCAGCTCTATGACCTCTTTCTCCAGCTCAAGCTCACTCTCAGAGTCAATCTCATTGGGTAAGCCCAACTCCTCTCTCTCCCTCTCTCTCTATTTTTTTTTTTTCCAATTTGTGGGGTTTTATGTTTTGATTTTTCTCAACAGTTAATTAATTTAATTTACTACCTTTCCTAAAAACTTTTCATTGGGTCTGATTTTTAGTTTTTTTCAATTTTTTTGGCAAATCTTGGGGTGTGATTTTGTTGATGGCCTTTTAGATCTATTTTACCTTTTTCTCACTCCATTTGTATTAGTATTAGACATGAAAGTGAAAGTGAATAAGGCCGCTGAGTTTAATAGTTTTCCTAGATGTTAGTTCGTATCAGTCTTTTTCAACCTTTTTTCCCTTTTCTAATATTACTTTTTCTCTTTCTATAAAGTAATTGGTTTTTATTGTTCTACTTGGATGGAGACGCAGCCTTACTGTTTTTTTTTTCTTGGAATTTAGTGCCTTTCTGGCTCTTCAGATATATCATTACTCTCTCCCCTTTCTTTTTATCTCTTTGTTCAAAAGGAATTTCTTTTTGTTGAGTATGGTTTTCTGTGGTTTTTGCGTTTGGACGATTCTGCCTTTTCTTCTCAATTATAATGCACAATCTATGACTTCTGCAGATTGGTGTTTTTCACATTTGTGAACCCCCATTTCTTGAACTCTTATTTCTTTTCCTTTGAATTTTTGTGATGGGATTTACTTCCATATTTCATTGATTGGGTGCAATGTTGATTGATATTTAACTTCACTTGATTGGATTTGAATCTAGTCCTGATTTTGTTATGCAGATATGACTATTCTGGATATGGAGCCTCAACTGGCAAGGTAGCTGCCACATCGTGTGAATCTTGTTCTAGTTCCACCTTATTATAAGATTCTTTTTAATGGTAATACCGTTTCATATAATTCGCCTGTGGAACTGGAATTAGGTGATATATATTTGGAAGACATTTATTGTCTCTTACCTGAAATTAGGCTGATTGCTTCTAATTGTGTTCTAGTTTTCTACATCAATCTTGTCTAAATTCCTCCAAGATGGAGAAGAATAGATCAAGGACCAATTACACTAGAACAACATAGAATTATGTAAGAAACCGATGGCAGGAATGCACAATGGGGTAGAATTTTGGAATTAGTTTAGTAGAATAGCAGAAAGTTTGAATTTTGAGTAGACAAGAAACGCACCGACAAGTGCTAGTTCTTCATATATCAATAGTTCCAGAAACAGTTCAGGGTTCGTTTTTGAGTCCTGGTATTAGCCGACACTGTCGCAAACAGGGCCAAATTTGCTAGATGTTGCATGATATGGTTAATCTTAAGTTTGGAATAGAGTGAGGTTCTAGGCAGCTGTATGGGCATTGGTTTCGGCTGATTTTAAGAATTATGCTTATTCTTCTAAAATGTTGGATTTGTTAGCAGCTGTGAAGTGAGATTAGAATTTCTCGTCTACTGAGCTTGTTTTATTTTACATCTTTTGAGTTGTACTTTCTTGTTTTTTACTGGGTTCTTTCCCAGAATGTGGATTACTTATCCACTCTTTGTAATTAGCTTTGCTTCTTTAATAAAACTATGTTTCTATTTTTCTTTTTTTTAAAATATGGTTAATCTAAACAGAGTTATTTAGAATAAAGTATATATGTGAGGTGATGACCACTTTATTTAAGTATTAGAGTGGATTGTTGTTATGCTTTATTTGTTTTCCTTGGAAACTGTGGGTTTCTGTTCATTCTATGTGATCACTTTACACATGGTTACTGTGTTAGTTTAGTTTTCCTGGTATTTCTTGTCATATTATAAAGTCCGGAACAGCTTGTCTTCTTTGAGTGATGTTCAGTAGTACTAATTATGTTTCTTATGTTTTTTTTTCTTTTCCTCTTAATGAAATCCAGCCCAGTGAAGAGAATACATATGCTGACATAGAGGCAGTATATGAGTGCCTTGAGACTGAGTATGGAGTTAGCCAGGAAGATTTAATCTTGTATGGGCAGTCAGTTGGAAGTGGACCGACACTGCACTTGGCGGCTAAGTTGCCAAGACTGAGGGGTGTAGTTCTGCACAGCGCAATTCTTTCTGGTCTTCATGTGCTTTGTCATGTGAAATTCACGTTCTGCTTTGACATTTATAAGGTGAAGATTATGTCTTGATTAGTTGTGTAATGCAGATGTCTAGCAAAAGCCTGATTCTGAAACAGCCTATCAAATAGGCTATTTGCCAGTAGTTTGTTATACTGACGTCGGCAGACAGTTAGAATGATTTAATATTAAGTATTGCTGAAGCTCGTTATGCCGCTATTCTAATGTGTGCAGAACATCTATAAAATTAAGAAGGTGAAGTGCCCTGTGCTAGTAATACATGTAAGTACTTCTTGTCTTCTTGAAAATGTAAAAAATTATAATCACACCCTTTGAATTTCCGTTGTTTTCTGTCTATTTAAAATTGTAGGAAACAGTACCATGTGAATGCATAATTTTTGTATTTTTAAAACTTTTGTATGCTTGATAATTCTTCTAGGGGTAATGAAGTTACTCTTTCCTTCCACTTGAATTTCTTCGTTTGTTACTTTTTTTGTATTAGCATCTTTTGCAGCATACCAGCATTTAAGTGTAAAATAAAATTAGGTTGTATTGCAGTACTTCACTGACCCCATTGTCATCAGTTGAGTATAGACACTTTCTCCCATTTAGCAAATCATGCAAATGATTTCTTTAGCATATGAAAAACTTCATCTTCCCACGAATGGGACAACCCTGACGGCCTTTTTGTTTCACCGGGGTAACCTTACCAGTCTGGTCAACCACTTTTCTTGGTAGTGGGGGACTTCAGATTGCCAACATAGGCTTTCTGTATCTGAGGTTCAAATTGTTTGGTTTAATATGAGCTTGTGGCTTTATGGGACCATTGATTTCACAAGAAAAGAGTTTGTGTATCTTTAATTTTTACATTTAAGATCTCTTCCTCTCTCTCTCATGAATGAAGGAGGCTGTACTATATATTGTAGGCCAGTGTAAAGCTTAGTTCCTTTGAGAGTGAACTTAGCAAATAAGATAGCCTTAGAGAGGCTTAAATATGAAAGGGTTCACTTAGCCAACCCCAATTAGTTGATATTAATCTGTAGTTGAGTTGATTTTGTGGCTTGTAAATCTTGAAAATTGTACCATTTCTATCATATAACCACCTACATCTATTCACGTTTAGTTTCAGTTATATGGGAGATTAGATAATGGATGTGAGTGGCAACCTGCAAAATGTTCAATGCCAGTAAAGCTTTGGTTGTAGATGCAATGCAAGGGTCTGATTGTCTAGGTAAGAGTCCCAGTCTTAAGAAGTTCGGAAAATAGAATTAACTGAGAAGAACGGGAGATAGAACTTTATAGGTAGAAATAGTTTTCATGACTCTCATCCAACTGAAATGGCTAAATCCCCTGTGGTGTGTGTTGAAGGTCAATGTTACACCTAGGTTGTTTTTAATTTTTAAAATAACTACCCTTGTGATTAAGCCTGTTACCAATCTCAAACCTAATGGAACTTTTCGTCCAATTGTGTCCAAATGCACATCACATGCAAGGAAAAAGGTTTTTTTAGGCCTGACAGGCGTCAATGACTTGAAAGGATTCTTTTACCCCTGAACATGAGGCGCACATGGGCACAATTAGACTGAAAATTTGATTTAGACTGAGATTGGTAGCAGGCTTAACCACGATGGTATATCTTTTCACCACAGGGGTAACATTGACATATGACCTACAACACATGGATGATTTGTGCACTTTGCCCAACCTAAATTGATTAAGTTTGAAAGAGTCCACATGGAGGTCAGCTTTTTCCATGGAGCATGGGGTTGGTTGTACTTTGGAAGTTGCATTAAGTTTTTTTCTGGGAAAGATGAGAAGTTTATTAGGGGTAATGGGTAAGGTCATATAAGGTCAATAAATTGCATCTTTATTTAGTTCATGAATAATTCATTTGGAGTAATGGATAAAGTCAGATTCATTAACCAATGAGTCTGTCATTCAAGAACAAACTATTCAGTTTTCTAAGATCAATAAATGGCTGTGTTGGCTGTAATTCATGAAATCTTTCATCCCACTGAATCTTAGCTCTCCCCTTTCATGCCTATATAAAAGGGAGGTGGGAACTATCTTTCCATTGTTTCATCGCTTCTTCACTTAGAGCTTAGTTAGTAAAATGCTAAATGGGAAAAACATATAACTAGAACAAAAAGTGGAAAAACATGTTTTTGGACTTGGTGTGAAACAAGAACAAAAACATGCTACGAAAACGGGAAAAACATATAATGAAGCAATTACATCCGTTCTTATCATTATATGTAACATTCATGTCTATTGTACTTCAGTTCAGTTTTCATTAATAAAATTATCTGGTTTTTACCCCAAAAAACAAAATGATGTCTGCTTCAACAATTTCAGATCAGCTCGATAAATATAAATCCGTAACATTAATTACCACTGCTGCCACAAGCTCGTCTTAGCAACACTTTCCCTATCATCAATATAGTAGGATGCCTAACTAGATTCATCTCCTTCATTCCACACTCAATTTTTAATTTTCTGGTCAAAATAGAACCAAAGAAAAGGTCCAGATGTTCACTTGGTCAATATGCAGGTGATTTGAAAGCTTTCTTCAAATATTTCCACTGAGTTACAACAATTTCCATTGAGGAATTGGGAGGGCAGGTTAATTGGACATGTTTGTTGAAATCCTTATGAAGCTTGGTTATTCGACAACTTTTTAGCATATTATTGAATAGAAAAACTAAGGAAATTCATAGAGAGAAAGTTATATGGACATGGACCTGGTGATCAGAGGCTACATATAATGAAGCAATTACATCCGTTCTTATCATTATATGTAACATTCATGTCTATTGTACTGTCAGTTCAGTTTACATTAATAAAATTATCTCCTTTTTACCCAAAAAAATAAAAAATATGATATCTGCTTCAACAATTTCAGATCAGCTTGATAAATATAAATCCATAACATTAATGACCACTGCTGCCTTAAGCTCGTCTTAGCAACACTTTCCCTATCATCAATATAGTAGGATGCCTAACTAGATTCATCTCCTTCATTCCACACTCCAGTTTTAATTTTCTGGTCAAAATAGAACCAAAGAAAAGGTCCAGATGTTCACTTGGTCAGTATGCAGGTGATTTGAAAGCTTTCTTCAAGTTTTTCCACTGAGTTACAACAATATCCATTGAGGAGTCGGGAGGGCAGGTTAATTGGACATGTTTGTTGAATCCTTATGAAGCTTGGTTATTTGACAACTTTTTAGCATATGTTTGAATAGAAAAACTAAGGAAATTCATAGAGAGAGTTATATGGACATGGACTTGGTGATCAGAACACAAAACCAAGATAGGGAAAGTGTTGCTAAGACGAGCTTAAGGCAGCAGTGGTCATTAATGTTATGGATTTATATTTATCGAGCTGATCTGAAATTGTTGAAGCAGACATCATATTTTTTATTTTTTTTGGGTAAAAAGCAGATAATTTTATTAATGTAAACTGAACTGACAGTACAATAGACATGAATCAGGAGTCCACCGAGGGTACAATCAAAACCAAAGATTACATCCAACAAGTACCATTAAGATCCCACAAGAAATCCACTTCCTCTCCATCTGTCTTAAAAGTTCTACTATCACTTAATGCCCAGAAAATTGCCAGTACACAACAACCCCACAAGATTTTAGAGTTTTTCCCAATAAGGAATCAACCCAGCTCAACCTCGCTTCTAAACCACAACCTCGAGATAAAACCCACAACTCTTGGGTCACTAAGCCCTTGAGATCCTCTCACTCGTAGTGTCGATGTGATTGATAAAATGATGTGTAGGTATATATTCTAGGTATACTTTGGTTGAGCAGGTGAAAGTATGACAATATGAGGGGCATGGAGTGCAAGCGTGGGGCTCATCCCCAGATTTAATAGGTATTTGATATTTTATTTGCCCCTTAGACTTAAAGCCATGCGATTTCTTATCATCTTAAACAGTAAACTAAACCATGGTATCTATTAACCCATGTTACTGTTCAACATCTAACAGTGGTATCACAACTAAACTCATCATTGTTGGGTGACTGTTTCTGCCCACAAATTTTTTTCCCTCAGTTTCTTATATATTCGTCCACTCAAAATTTTAATGCTTTTCGAATTCTCATTTTTATTGGTTGTCTACTCATTTTGTTTTGTCTATATCTGTGGTGTTGTGGAGAGCTTGTTAAAATGTACTAGTTGGAGCGGAAGCTTCATCACTTCATTCAAGGTCAATATCTGTAACAGCCAAAAAGTTAGAAAGAAGATATGAAATGTCAAAAAATTGAGGAAAAGCAGCACCTTCCCCCTGTTAATATTAGCATGAGGTTGAAACAGAACCAGAAAACCTTACTTAAACAGGTATTATAGGATGGTAATCACTTGATTGTGCTTCTTAACATAAATTGAAGGCTTCAAGTGAACACCAACTTTACCCTGTTTAGTATTGCACCTCTGAGAACAACTTTGGATGGAACCATTTCTGATATATGTTTTGACATGTATATGTCCCTTGCTTAACTTTATGTCCTAGAGTTGTCTTTTGCTGTCTTGGTGATTATTAATTATTTATAAATAAAAAAAACTAAACCTTCAAACATTGACCGTAAGATTTTAGTTGACTGAGCTTGTCAAAGGAAATTTCCCACTATTTGTTGCTTACTCTAACTTAATTAGACTTATCTGATTTTCCTTATTATAATGATAATAATCAGAAATGTGTTGAAAATCATCTTTCAGGGTACAGAAGATGATATTGTGAATTGGTTACATGGTGATGCGCTGTGGAAAATGGCAAGGGATGCGTATGAGCCTTTGTGGATTAAAGGAGGTGGACACTGCAACCTGGAGCTTTACCCTGATTACATCGGCCATCTTTGCAGGTTTATCCAAGAAATGGAGAACATAACCACAGAAATCCATTTAAGAAAGATTTGGCAAAATATGCGTACGCAGAAGAGATCAAGTGCAAGTTGTGCAAAGTGCTGTAGAATTAAACTCTGCCGACCCAAGTGCCCTGAATGTACAAGACCAAAGTGTGTAAAATGTTGTTCATGGCAGCTAAAATGCCCTGCGTGCTGGAAGCCCGGCTGTGTAAAATGTTCCTGGCGACCGAAATGCCTAAAAGGTGCAGGACCAAGCTGCTGCATTAGATGTTGTCACTGGCGGTGCTGCATAGGAACACACAGCGGATTAAACGGGAAGCAGGATGGCTGATGGTAACAATGTGCTTGTATAGGTTTCTGATCTGCTAACACCCTTTCTCTTGTGCTTGTTGGAAACAGGAGGAAGTAGTTGTCTGATGGGTTTTACTAATACATACAATTGATTAGTCTCTTGATACTGCTCCTTTTTACCTTTTTGATGCTGAGATATTGTATGGACTTTTTTGTTTTCTGTCTTCGTCCACGGGAGGGATTCGAATTTATACCTCTTCCAATTTTGGGGAGTGCAGTGCTACTAAACCAAGAGTTAGTTATATGGTCTTTCTCGAGAAACATTCTGAGTTCAAGTGATGTTCCTGCACAAGTCCGTCCTTTCGAGTTGAACGCTTCACCAAATATAAAAATGCCAAAAATACCCTTACTGATAATATACAACTGGCTTATTGAGAATCCTATCCAAAAAGGTTATCATTGTAAATTAAAAGAGCAGCTCACAAAAGAAACCTATCTAAAAACCCTTTATTCATACATGTCATACGAAATAGCTCATTGCACATAATTAATTTATACAAGTCAACATGCCCCCTCAAGCTGCTGAGTAATGATTTTGGGACATGTAACATATTTGTTTATATAGCTATTTGAATTTTTCTTTTTTTGAGAGAGTTTTTTCTCTTTGGAGGTCGAAGTTCCTACGGTCTCAATTCCTTCTTTGAGTCCTAGGATATTCTTTTCTTAGCTTATCATTTGTGTTGCCACAGTCCGTTAGACAAGGCTTGTTGTTTCATTGTTCTTGGTTATGGACGGGGATTTGAGCGCGATTCTTGAACGATATCAGCTTCATGACTATGAAGAAGAGGCAATAATTATTGGGGATGAGGTGAAAAAGGACGATGTTCAAGGGTCTGAGTTGTGTCTTCTTGGACAATTACTTACGTCTCGAGTTTTTAATCACTCTGCTCTTAGTCGCACTCTTACTCAATCTTAGCGACTACAGGGACGTGTCAGGTTTATCGAAGTGGAAGAAAATGTTTTTCAAGTATTGTTCAATGGGGAGAAAAAGCTGAAATCAGAGAAGGAGGATGTTGGTTGTTTGACGACCATATTTTCCTTCTTCAGCGATGGTGTACTGGACTCCAACTAGGGTCATTAAAGCTCACTTCTTGCCCTTTTTGGCTTCAGTTTCATGATTTACCTATTGACTATCGAGGGGAGAAGACAGTGGCACTCATAGGCAGCCGCTTTGGGGAGGTCTCAAAGATCGATTTGGGGAAGAACAAAATGGCTTTGTTCGTCAAAGATATATCAGGGTGAGGGTGGTAGTGGATATCAGTAAACCCTTGGCAAGAGGAGTGATGATCAATAGTGGGGGAGCTAAACACTGGATTCGTTTTAAATATGAACGTTTACCAATTTTTGTGCAAGATGTGGTTTGCTGGGACATGAAGCGAGGAGTTGTTCGACCAAAAAACTTTGGATGTGGAATCCAATATAGCGATGATTTGCGGGCTGTCATTGTATCTAAAAGGGACACTTACGGTGTACCAGAGAGCTCTTCGAATTTTTCTTATGGCTTTTGGGGAAGTGGCGGGCTCAAATTCGCTCAAGGTGGTGATGGCGGCGGGCGAGTACCGGTGGAAGAACGGCATGTTGATAGAGAAGCATTAAAATGCTGACCGCTTTTGGAAAGGGTAAAGTTTCTCATATGAATGTAAATGAGAATGATTTGGGGGGAGGATAGTGGGGATGTTGACATTAATGGGGCATTTCTCAATGAGTCAGGAAAAGAAAGTAATGGTTTGAAGAAAATTACCAAAGGAAATAGTATTAATGCGGCACAATCAGGACATTCCAGTCATAGTTTGAATACCAATTTAAAGGTGCAATCACAGCATACTTCCCGTGAGAATTTTAGTGGGTCATCGAGAAATATTGGGCCAGAAGGCAAAGTGGGCCAAAGCAATCAACTTGTCCATGGTGGGCTAGGGGACGAGGTTGCTTCTCAACCTAAGGCCCCTGAGCATCCAAGTTTGTTGAATTTTTCTTATGGTGCCACTGAAAAGGAATTGGGTAATAGAAAGTGGAAGAGAGGAGTGAGAGGAGTGCAGTTATCTACTTCGAGCCAACCTCGCCAACCTTTGGCTCAAGAAGAAACTCTACAAACCTTGTTTTCTGGGGTTTCAGGGCGGAAAAAGAGTAATGCGGAAGACGATGGAGACTTTGGAGGTTGAAGGGGGGAAGAGGATGAAATCTGCAGCTTGAATCAAGGAAGGAGAAAAGGCTACAATACCAATGACGGGTTCAGCAGGGCTGCCCCGTCACTCATCATGAATATTTTCGCTTGGAACGTACGTGGGCTTGGGAACCCTAGTACGTTCCGTGACTTGAGGTTCCTCCTCATATTAAAAGGGCCCGGTTTAGTTTTCTTATCAGAAACTAAATTATCAATGTAGCAGATGGAGCAGTTTAAGTTTCAGTTGGGGTTTCATAGGAGTGTAGCTGTGGGACGTAGAGGTTTGAGTGGTGGCTTATTGCTATTATGGAAAGAGGGTTGGAGTGTGTCAGTTAATTCCTTTTCAATTGCACATATTGATGTATTTGCTACCAATCCTAACGGATTCTCCTGTCGGTTTACTGAGTTTTGTGGTCATCCAAAACCAAGCCAAAGACATCATTCATGGGAACTTCTTCACAGGCTTTCTCATGGAAATTCAAGGCCTTGGATTTGCATGGGCGATGTTAACGAAGTGATGTACGGATGGGAGAAGTCAGGAGGATGAGATCGAAGTAGATTGGCAATGGATGCTTTCAAAGATGTGGTTAACAATTGTGCCATTTGTGAGGTAAATTATATAAGGCCTCATTCTACGTGGTGGAATAGGAGGGAAGGCAATGCAATGGTGGAAGAACGTCTTGATAGAGCTTTGGTTAGATATGATGTTTTAGAGTTTTTTCCTCAAGCAAAGGTTGTTCACTTAATTTCTGACTTTTCGGATCATTATCAAATCTCTCTAGAGTTAGGTCTCAATGAGGGCAGATTTTCTTGTACTAGGAAGGGAAGGCGTAGATTTCATTTTGAAGAATTTTGGGTGGAGGAGAGTTCTTGTAGTGATGTTATTATTGATGCATGGAACTCCAGAAATTTGGATGAGGTCTCACTTTTACATAAGATTGAATTATGTGGACAACGGTTGGATTGCTGGAACAAAAAACGTTTTGGCAATATTCCAAGACAACTTAAACAGGTACACAATGTAATTCAAGCTAGTGGGGCTACAACAACTGAAGTTAATTTTAATAAAAATCAGCTTTTTAGAGAATATCATGATTTATTTGGGAAGGAGGAGTCAATGTGGAAGCAGCATTCTCGTATACAGTGGCTGCAACATGGAGATCGTAATACCAAATATTTTCATGCAGTGGCGAAAAAACGGGGACATGTCAATAATATTAAGGGGTTGTTTGATGACAATGGGCAATGGTTAGAGAATCCAAGTCAAATATAACCGGTGTTGCTGTCATATTTTACGGATCTTTTTCGTTCAGAGGAGGGATCTAATATTGATGTGGTTTTAGAGGGTATTGAATCAAAAGTTTCAGACGAGATGAATCGTATTCTTCTTCGTCCTTTTACTGTTTCAAATTTGGAGGTTGCTTTAAAACAAATGGCGCCTACAAAAGCACCTAGTCCTGACGGAATGCCAGCCTTATTCAATCAGAAATTTTGGGAAATTATTGGGAATGATGTATCACGGACTTGTCTTGCTATTCTAAATGGGGAAATGGAGCTTGATGGTCATAATCATACACTTATCTCTCTTATTCCAAAGATACCAAACCCACAATTTGCCAAATAATTTTGACCAATCAGTTTGTGCAATGTGGTGTATAAGATCATTGCAAAATCCATTGCTAATTGATTGAAGTGAGTCTTGCCATCAGTGATCTCACCTTCTCTGTCACGACCCGACTCCCCTAGCACAATATTGTCCGCTTTGGGCCTCCACCCTCATGGTTTTGTTTCTGGGAACTCACGAGCAATATCTTCCCAGTGGGTCACCCATTTTGGAATTGCTCCAGCGCAAACTCGCTTAACTTCGGAGTTCCTATGAACCCGAAGCTAGTGAGCTCCCAAAAGGCCTTGTGCTAGATAGAGACGTGCCCACACATATAAGGCACTTCACCATTCCCTCCCCGAGCGATGTGGGATTGCTCATCGTTCTTGATTCCCCAAAACACGGGTCTTACATTCTCAAAGTGCTTTCTTGCTTGGGAGATGCATATTTGATAATATAGCAGCTGCTTTTGAGAGTTTGCATACTATCAAGCAACAAAAATTTACAAGAGCACCCAAAATGGTTTTGAAGCTGGACATTAGTAAAGCCTACGATTGTGTGGAATGGTTGTTTCTTAAGAAGATTATGGAGAAAGTGGGGTTTGCACCTTGGTGGGTGACCTTGATCATGAAATGTGTAACCTCAGTTTCTTATTCAGTTTTATGGAAAGGGCAGCCCTCTACCATTTTTAAGCCACAACGAGGACTGTGACAGGGAGACCCCCTTTCTCCCTACTCATGTTTATTATGTACTGAAGTTTTCTCAAGTCTTTTGAAACAGGCTGAAACGAATTGAGCTATTTGTGGTGTGTCAATAGCACGGAATGCACCTTCCATAACACATCCACTCTTTGCAGACGATAGCCTATTGTTTGCTCATGCAACTCCAGCACAATGCTTGGCTTTAAAAGAGATCTTTACTTTATATGAAAGAGCGTCGGGCCAAAAAATTAACTTGGAGAAATCAGCTATTACTTTTGGTCCTAACTTAGAACCTGCATTACATGGGATTATTGAGTCTATTCTTCCAATCCCGGTGGTTCCCTTTCATGAGAAGTATCTTGGTTTGCCAACAATGGTTAGTAGGAATAAACGCCAAATTTTCTCAAAGATGAAAGACAAATTGAGAATGGTGCTACAAGGTTGCACTATGCCAAATTTGGCTTTTAGCAACGGAGAAAATCCGTTGCCTAAAGTCTGAAAATTCCGTGGTATTGGTAGCTGTTGCCTATTGTTGTACCAATAGGCAACTGATATTATCAGATTGCCTATACATAGTTAAGACATCGTATATTTATAAACGCCCGATGCTAAAAGATTTCCGAATGCCCAAAAAAGGTTGACTTCTAATGCCTAAACACGAAATAGCATCAAGTAATTACAAAGCGTAGGATGCTAAATGGGTATTACAATGGCGTTGAGTTATCGCAGCATCTTGATGCGTATTATTGATTCTGACATCGCAATTGTTATATAATTGCTGATGCTATTTTTAGTTGTAGGCATCAGTGATCATAAAAGTTTGGTTGTTTTCTTAATCTTTTAACTTTAGTAGATTACGAAACGAAAGCTGTTTGAACAATAGGCATCTCTTATGCCTATTTACGTAGGCATTTTGCAAGTTCCACATCACAATTTAGTTGGTTACTGTTATAGAATATCAAAAGGCATCATTTCCAAATCATGTTGTGTTGCCATTGTTGATTAAAAAAAAAGCATATATATAAATTTAAATTTAAATATATCCATACTTGTCTATATATAAGCAAAATACTTGAATGATAGAATATTATCACATCCAAATCAAAAATTTTGTAGCCCCAAACCACAAATTATCCATACTTGTCTAAGGCAAGACATACTAGCTATAGCAAGGCATGCAAAATGAAGGAGGAATTACTAATGTTTAGTTCAATCAAAAAGCCATTCTAGGACATGAGCTGCCCATTCTTCTCGCACCTCATCCAATTCCTTTTGGGTGTACGTGTCCTTCCATTTAGCTCTATACTGAAAAAAAAACAAGAAAATGATCATGTCAACAAAGGCACAACTAGCTAGCAAAAGCAGACACATGCTTCTCCTTAAAAACCCCCAATCACATTGCTCATTCTCTAAACAACACTTTATTTGCAAATATAGGATTTTGTACTAGACAAGCAACAACTACCAATACCACGGAATTTTCAGACTTTAGGAGTAAGATAAGAGTCAATGGTGAATTAGGATTATTGTTTTCAAATAACAAAGGAGTAAGATCCACACATTCACACCCACATCCAAAGGATTGCATACATACGATGGCTGGAAATTAAGAATTTTGCAAGTGATTAAATAAAAGTTCAAATAACCATAATCATAATGTTGCTTGTATCTTACCAAAAATATTAAGAAACATAATCAATGTAAAGAGTTTCAATAATGTACGGCACCATTAAGCGGTGTTAAAAACCAATACATAGTCATTTCGTTAACAAAAGCAAAAATAGTGGTTTGCAGAGATACCTTTGACCTTCCTGCATCTCGCACCTCGTCTAATTGGGTTTGGTGTAGGTGTCCTTCAGTTTCATAGAGCTCATATCTTTGAAATAAACACGAAAAGAGTATATAAAATGGAAACATAAACAATAGCAAAGAGGAAAGAACTCTTCCTTAAACTAGTTTAATACAAAATCTACACTATCATTATATCAGGAGATAGCGAAGCACCAAACAAGAAGTGATTCAATTTCTTGTCATTTAACTATCCTTGCTCACTGATGGTATGTTCAAAAGGGAAAAAAATTATATAAAGAAAATAACCAAGTCCCTAACAAGTGTAATATAGGCCAAAGTGTTAACTCGCAAGTGCACGAGGCGTTGGATAGTATAGGCTTGTGTAGTGCGGCCAATCCTGATTGATGATAGATTGATTCAATTTGATTCCTGCACAAAATAGAAATGAAAAGAAAATAAATACAACAAGAAAATAAGAAATTAACTCAAGCAAATTAGTTACCAAGTTCAATTTAGATTCACGGATTGATTCTAGCTAAAATATGATTAAGCCATGGTGTTTGGTCCTAACCTTGTATTCCTAATTCCCTAATTAGATCCTTCTTGTCGAACCTAAATTAAGCATTAGAAATCCATTAAGCATAGAAAGAATGTTTTAAACAACCAAGCATGTATCTAATCCATGTTGTCGAATGTCCATACATACTCTTCCTATTCATAGTTCAATTTGAATTAATGCATGGTGTCTACTCTTAATTCAAACCAAGATAGCTAACATACAAGTTTTAATGGTGATTATTCATTCAAACAAGCATATTAACTTATAAGCATAATGAATAAGAACAAGAACTATAATTGAAACTTGGAAACTAATTAAACTTGAAAACTTAAGAAAAGAATTTCATTACAATGAAAAATAAATTACAACTAAGAAAAACTTGAAGGAAAAATTTAGCAAAGGATTTTGTTACAACAATTGAGAACTAAAAGAAAACTAAGAGAATTTGAGGGAGAGAAGGGAGAGAGCTCTAGAGAGATGTTTGAGAGCTCCCCCTTGGGGTGTGTTTACATGTTTGGAGAACTCACTATTTATAGGCCTAGGGGAAGTATAAATCTGATTATACAATTGAGTTTATTAATCACACTCACTTCACCAACTTACACCACTCAATTCACCACTAAAATGATTAGCTCATGCATGACAATGCATTGCAGTCAGCTTGTGCTCGATTTGGGCTTGTTCCTTCACTCTAACAAATCTGAAAAATATGGATCTTGAAGCTCTTTTGTCTTATCTTTCCAAGCATATGCAGCCCAACTCAAGGAAAATTCGGGAAGGCCTTCAAAAGTCATTTTTGGCCCAGTAACGCAGATCCTGCCGATTTTGACCTTAAGCTGCCAAAACTTGTATAACTTCCTCTAGAGGACTCGGAATCATGAACCGTAAAATGATCCAGAAAATAGACTTCGTATCTTTCCAATGACGTATGGCTCATTATCTGGTTCTTCTTGAGCAAGTAGAGTCCAATCCGTGAAGTTGACTGATCTTGAACACGTTTTGAAATTCAACTCACTCCCAAATGCGTTAAATGAGTCCCAAAGCTTATTCTGTTGAAACAAACACAAAATAGATTAAAAGCACAAGTTTAACTCAAAAACATAGCAAATCATAAGTTAGAAGGGTACAAAATGATATGTAATTATGCACCGATCACAAGATTCGGACCTCAACCTCCTCAGCAGCACCAAGGAATTACTCAATTAGATACAAAATGGTATCCTCCAAACATGCTTTACTCTTGGGCAGCAGAAAACATAGCAGAAACATGTTTATGGAAAAGACAGATGGTCCCAAAATTGCATACTGCTTCTAAACTATCAACAACTAGGGGATGAGATTATATTGATAAAACTACAAAAACGTTCTCAAAACATTAAGAAACCACTTTACTTTTAATAATTTAGTCAGAAAGAGAATGAAACCGATTTGTTAAAATCTCAGCTATCATTTTCTCTGTTCTCTTTCTCTTTGTTAGCACAAAAAAAAAAAAAAAAAAAAGAGGAAAGCAAAGAATAACTTAAATTAAACCAATACATATAGCCAAACCGAAAATTAAACCACATCAACTAGTCAAAATAGAAATTGAAAAACCAAAAATCTGCAAAAACCACAGCCCAAGATTGAAACTTCAAACTCCAAATATGAATCAGAAAACTCAAACCTTTAATAATAGAGAACATGACTAATATCCATGCATCTAAATCAGAACTTGTGTGGTATACTTAAAGTAGTATATATCTCAAAGTGTGTTCTAACCTTTTATGTAAGTTCGCTTGACCATAAACCACAAGCCATAACACACAAACAAGCAAGGAGCTGGGATGAAATCAGTGGTATAAAATTATGCAACGATGACACAAATTCTAAGCTCACAACAATTAAGCACATATATGAAATATCAGAAAATTGTACTCTAAATGAATTCTTATCACAACCAATGAAAACAAAGCTAGAAAGTTACAACGAACTAAGCAAGCAACTAGTTTTAATCACTGAGCCAAATATAGAGCTAGGTAGGTTTTTGAGAAAGTGATTTTACCATGCCAAATAGGGCAATGGAGAAACTAAAATTTCACTAAGATGGTAACTACATATGTATTGTGAAAGCCGAATGCACTGAATTCCATCCACAATCTAAAAGAATAGAAATGAGTGGCCAAGTCTATGCAACTACATAAGGTTTTTTTTTAAGTAACAGATTTTCAGTTTAAGTATGCATGTCTAGTGGATTCCTGAATATTTATAAATGAAATATGAACATCAAACTAAGCAGTAAACCAACAACATTCGATTAATTAACTCAATAAAGCTTAATGAAATCAAAGATATTGCCAATAATTCAAGGAGAGTTTCACTATAAGAGTAAAAGGTTGTACCGGATCAGATCAACTAGTTTTGACTGTGAAATCTTAAATCCTGCATTAGCTATAGCATCAATCCTCGGAGATAGTTCTTGGCTCCTGGAGAAATAATAGAATCACCTGTTCTAATCAGCCATTTAGATACCACTTCATTTCAGCCAAAGGCATAAAAAATAACTACTTTAGTAAGTTGAACCAAAAGCTGATACAATTGTTAGATTCATATTGAACTGAAACATATTGTTATCTTACTGAATAACTAACAATCATTTCAGTAACTAAAAACAAAAATAGTGGTTTGCAAATACCTTTGGTCTTCCCTGCACATGCAAGCTTATATAGCCCTTGAACTGTCTAGTCTCACAAACTTGGAGTGGAACATCCATGAACACCTTTCATAACACAAGCTCTAGATTATTGATAATCTCTTTTTCAGAAAATATTTCAAATATATTTACACAATGCTCAGAATTGAAACTTGAAAAGCATGCAGTCATAAAGATTGATAAGGAGTTTAGTAGCTGATATTTAATTAAAAAAAAGGAACCACAAGAACCAGTTGAAGATTTGGTGGTGAGTAGCAACTATTAAGTAATCAAAAACTATACATTCCCATCATCATATTTAGCCCTATACACTAGTCCAATGGAGCCCTGCCCAAGAAGGCGAGCTGGAGCAAGTCAGCAGTAGCAATATGCAAAATGCATTATTAACATAATCAAATTATCTAATCAATTATAATAATAATGGCAATATAAACACAGTTATATACAAATTAAGGTAAAAGCACTATTTTCTACTACTCATTTTACTACAGCCACACAAAAAAATTCCCAATCAGAAAGAGACATAAATGTTTGTGGGTAGCTGTTAACTAAAAGAAACTTTTTCCTCTCCTTCATGTCCATACCAATAGAGTCAATGTCTGCAAAAATCACAAAACAGAGGAAAAACAGAGTCCAATAAGTGCATGAAATATTAAATTTCAATAAGTATATATGACTGAAGATTCTCTTAAGTCCAGTCATAATCTGCTACATGGATGCTCCAATATGTAATCAAAATTAAAATAATTGAAAACATTTAACGTTCGTTATATTCAAATAATCAAAGGTTGAGATGGAGCCAAAAAAAAAACATTTGATCTGCTTAACTAGTTCATACCAGTAAGGATGGAGACTGACTTCAAGGCCTTTTGCTTTTGCCTGTCATCGTGTAAATCCAATTTCAATACCACCTTCTGCAAAAAGAAAAAGAAATTTCAATCAGTATACAAAAATGGAAGGAACAAAACAATTCTTCTCGGACCAAAAATCAATGCTTTCTTCTGATACCAGTCACCAAAACCATGCATACGTTCATAGAGATGGTAAAGTATTCCCGAAGTCAAAACAAGAAACAAAAGTAGAAAAAGAAAAAGAAAGTTGAGAAAAGGATGTTTCATTTTTCTGAAATGATAAAAGGCAGAGGTCTTTAAAAATTAATTACCTATATGATATCAGACATATCAGATAAAGATATTGCCATCAACCCATGATCTTTGAAAGAAAATAAATAAGTAAAAAAACACAGAGTTGCAGAAAACTCTGCATCAACAAGGAATGAAACTAAAGCATAAAGTAATTAACCAAAAATTAACCTTTTTGGTGCCTTTCAAACTTGTATGTTGAAAGGAATCTAATGAGTGCCTCACGCACCCTTTGGCCAAATTCCAAGCTTTCATATATGCTCTGAGCTGCTTTTTCTCTGAGCCAATCTAATGAGTCCCTTGCCATAACAAATACCAAAAAGTAGATAATTGAAACCAAGTACGTACATTTGAAGCCCTAGTCATCTTAATAGAAGTTGGGATTTTGAAGTCACATCTATCAGAAGCCTATGAACCCTAATCCCAAATCAATTTATAAAAACTTGCCCTAAATTGAAGTACCCTAAATTGACGCTTACCATGGAAGCAGAAAAAGAGGGAAGAAGAAGAGGAACGAACAGAGAGTGAGAGGAAGAGAATAGAGAGGAAGGAGAATATAATAAACTTACCTTATGACAGGAAATACTGTTACAGAGAAGAGGAAGAGGGAGAGCGAGACCGAGAGAGATGTGAAAGCTAGGGTTTGTTAATAGATGGATGAGAATGAAGATATGAACGCTAGGGTTTGTGAAGGAGAGAGATAAGATTTGGATGAGAGAGAAGAGAGAGTTCAAAGATGGAGAGACCAAAGGAGAGAGGAGACTGAAATTTTGTTATGGGAAATGAAAATAGGATGGAAGTGTTTTGAGGGGGAAGAGCGTGAAATTTTTGAGGGAAAGAGTGAAATTTTTTTGTTGATCATTGACCTCATAAAAGGCATCAGTAGTTAGAAGCCACTTTTAAAAAAAAAAAGACAAAAAGAAAACAAAATAATTTCGGCATCGGTTTTACAAACAAGCGATGCTAATAAGCATGAAAGGCAACGTCATGTAATATCAAGAAGCAGTGGTGATGCCTTTTCACCTTTTTAGTTCTATTATTTATAAAAACGATGCTTAAACCACTAACAGCATCGAATTTTCATTTGCCGATGCCTATGTGGTGTTGCTTAAAGCCAAATTTGGCATAGTGTTGGAAGGGAAAGATCCTTTCAATTGCAGGTAAGGAAGTTTTGATCAAGGCGGTTGCACAATCAATTCCTACGTATATCTTGAGTTGTTTTCAGTTGCCAGTGAGCATTTGTAAGGAAATCCAAAATTTGATTGCTCAATTTTGGTGGACACATATGGGGAGGGATAAGAGAATTCATTGGCTAAAGTGGAAGGAGTTATGCAAGGCCAAGAAGGATAGGGGTTTGGGGTTTAGAGATATACAAGCTTTTAACCAAGCCATGTTGGCTAAAATGGCAGGAAAATTCATACTGAACCACATTCTCTTATTGCTCAATTACTGCGAGCAAAGTATTGTACCAGGAGAAGTTTTTTGGAAGTCTATGCAGGTTATGGTTCCTCATATTTATGGCGTATTGTAATATGGGGGCTAGATTTGTTGAAGAAGGGCATCCGCTGGAGAATTGGGAGGGGTGAGTCAGTGGGTATTTATGTTGATAGGTGGCTACCGACACCAACTACGTTCATGGTCTCTTCCCCTCCAACTATTCCCATTAATTCTAAAGTATGCGATCTTTTGACACCATCAGGTGAATGGAATATTGAGTTGATTGACCGATGTTTTGTGGCCCATGATGCTGCAACTCTTTTATCTATTCCGTTGACAGAAGGTATGGCTAGAGATCGAGAAGTATGGCACTATGAAACGCATGGGCGGTATACAGTGAGATGTGGATATTGGGTTGCTTGCTTTGAAATACAAGGACATAAAGGGAGGTTAAGGCAAAGGCAGTCTAGTTCCCCAACTGTACAAGGCGTGTGGAAACATCTTTGGAAGCTGAAATTACCGTCTAAGGTACGATTTTCCCTTTGGTGTGTACTAAAAAATGTTATTCCATGTCGAGCTACTCTTGCACGTCGACATGTGATATCCTCAGGTGTATGTACTCGTTGTTTGAGAGCTGATGAAGATTTGGTGCATGTGTTGTGGTCTTGTAAGTTTGCACGACGGATTTGGAAGTGTTCCCCTTTCTGTCAACTAGTTGGAACACAACGAGTATGTTCTTTCATGGATTTCTTTTATCATGTTCGTACTACTTTCTAGGAGGAGGATTTATGTTTATTCGCGGTGATAGCTTGGATGATTTGGGCTAAAAGAAACAAGAGTCTCCATGGAGGCGTAATAAGAGACCCTTTTGCAGTTTATGACGCATCACTAGTCTTTTATAAGGATTTTGTTGATCTATGTCCATCGCCTAAGTTACCTCGCCATGTTGCTACTTGTTGTTGGAAACCTCCTGAGGGGGACTTGCTGAAATTAAATGTTGATGGGGCATGTTGGGTGGCTGATAGAAAGATGGGGCTAGGAGCAGTAGTCCGAAATGCCAATGGGGAATTAATGGGTGCCATGGCTAAACCGGTAATTGGTTGTCTTTCCCCTAAGGCTTTTGAAGCCTTGGCTATGATTTTAGTTTGTCAAATGGAAATAGATGCAGGATTCACAAGGATGATTATTGAAAGTGATTGCTTGGAGGTGATTAATGCTGTAAACCGAACTGAATTTGACATGAGCATGGAAGGAGAGTTGATAGAGGAACTAAAAGAGTTACTCCGTCGTTTTGTATTCGTATCCCTGCAACACCAACCTCGTACATGTAATTTTGTGCCTCACCAATTAGCCAAATTTGCTTTATCTTGTAATGAGATATGTTACTGGATGGAAGAGGGGCTTAGTTGGCTTCATTCTTACCTTCATAATGATTTCATTCTTACATTCTATTGATGAATAAAGTCATTGGCCTTTGGCCTTTAATCAAAAAATAAAATAAAAGCTGATGAGTAGATGTCGACCTCCAATTTTAACAATTAAAACTTTAGTTGAGTTGAGACTCATTTGATTAAAAAATCTTCAATCTTCTCTTTTCAGTAAGGATTACAAAAAAATCTTTTGACAATCTTTCCTTACTAAAATGTACGTTGACCCTAATATGTTTTACTTCCAACATGTTGCACTGGATTATGAGCAATATTAGTTGTGTCTCTCGTTATCACCATATAACTTCATAAGCCCTACAATGTCAATATGGTCATTAACCACAATAACTCTTATACACCAAGCTAGATCTAGCACCACCTATTGGTTTTTGCGTCACTGACAAATAATTAGGTTTTCACCAACAAATGTGCAATATTATAAAGTTGATCTTTGGTCTATATAGCCAAATATCAAGGTGTTTTAAGAGTTCGAATTTGAAAC
Source organism: Prunus padus (assembly GCA_024362665.1). Taxonomy (NCBI): domain Eukaryota; kingdom Viridiplantae; phylum Streptophyta; class Magnoliopsida; order Rosales; family Rosaceae; genus Prunus; species Prunus padus. The sequence goes on along the minus strand of JANFAM010000005.1, from coordinate 14,428,423 downwards.
TATTAGTATGTAAATCAAGACTCTTTTTCACTAAACTAGACGCATTTCAATCTCTTTGTGTGTTGGTTAGGATTAGTAATTGTTCTATTTTGACATATTCCATACCAGCTCTGCTCACATTTTCTTGATTTGATATTATTTATTTTATTTTTCACTAGCCATGCAAGACTTTCTAGAGATTATCTTGTTTTTCTTTTTGCCATAGGTCTGATATAAATAAAATACTCATTGACTGATGTGTGAACACCTGATACCAAACCTTGCATATGCAAATGATCATCACCGGCACAAGAAAGAATGTTCGTATATGCTCTCAACTCAAGGACTTTTCAACTTGACAGCTTCCTCCATTTTGGCTAATCCTTCTTAAATAATAATCCAACAAATTGCATCTTTTAATTATAGTAACCAAGCAATTCTTTGATATTATCGTCACTTTGGCGACATGGCACTTTGTCCTTGAAAGTAGTTGAGGACTGAAACATTCAAGAGAGAAGCCGAATTCTTAGCGGATTCATACTATAATTTCTTTTTCTTTTTACATTTTTTAGTAAAGGGGAGGGTTAATCGGTCATATACACTAATAACAAACAAGTTGATTAGGGTGGATGTGCTTAGGTCTGGGCACGGTTCGGGTCGGGTCTAAATTTGGAGGATCCATGGGCCGAACCGAGCATGGCAGCGGTTCGCGGTTCGGGTCGGGTCTAATCTCAAACCCGAAAATGAGCTGACCCGAATGATCCGGTTCGGTTCTGGCTTTTTGGTCGGTTCTGGGCTTGAGCCCAATACTAATTTTTAAGCCCTTTTTGGCCCAAAACCTGGTTTTTTTTTTTTTTGCCAAAGCCCTTTCTTTTTTGTCAAATTGGAAAAACCTAATCAATTATTATTAACAGCCCAAATCAATTTTTTCAACTCTTTCAAACAGCCCATCAATTAAAGTCCATTTTGTTTTCCTTGCCCAAATTATGTAACCTGCTTTTTTTAAAAGTATCTAAACTATCAAATTAGATCACAGTCATCCAACTATCAAATTAAATTTTACAACCCATGACAAACAAAATACAAGTAAAGCACCAAATTTTACAACCCTCCCATGGCTTCTCCATCATCATCGTTCCAATTCGACAAAAGCGCCAAACCTGCATCCTGATCAAATATCAGGACAATGGAATATCAGATACTAATTATTCAATAAAAAAACTAATTAACCCAAATAAACATAAGAAATAATATTTGTTATAAGAAAAGCAAGAAACCCATCACATGAGTCATGAACTACCTGCATTGGTGGCAAGTTTCTCCCTTAACCAAATCCACACCCAGGGGCCAGCTTGTCTTACAATCCCCCAACTCAGAATGTACCCACAATCTGCACAGATACAATGGAACCTTAAAGGAATTGAGAATATATCACAATTCAACAAATTCACAATATACCCACAAATCAGAAGCACAATTACTCTGGAACTTTTCTCTCTCTCTCTCTCTCTCTCTCTCTCTCTCTCTCTCTCTCTCTCTCTCTCTCTCTCTCTCTCTCACACACACACAACCTCATAAAAAAAGGAGCAAAACTGCAGAGGAGCACTTACAGTGGTAGATCATGGCCATTCCCATCCCCAGATTATGAAACAGATTCAAGGCTAATATTCAAACAAAATCAAACAAAATCATGGAAATTAATTAACCATCCCCAACATCACTCCATGAGCATATGCACAACCAAAACAGAACATTTTTTTTATTTTTTATAGATGTATGCATGATTGAACTTGTACATATATATACCTTTCGACGAATGAGAAGCAAAGCGTCTCCATCACCATCCCTCATAATCATCTCATCTTTCGTGACCAGAATTCCACATCCATCAACCCTGCAAATCAAATAGGAGCATTTGCTCAATAATACAGATTCAAATATATTTATTAATTCAAATATATTTATCATATAAACAGATTCAAACAAATTCAAACAAATTCAAACAAAATCTTTAGGCAGATTCAAACAATCAAATAAAATATATACAAATTCTAAAAAACCCTAAAAATACCCAGATTCAAACAATCAAACAAAATCTTGAAGAGATCAAGAGAGAGGGTGAGCTCTCAAAAAACCCTAAAAATACCCATAAGATCAAGAGAGCATAGATCATACCTCCATTGAAATACCTAGAGCTCTCAAAAAACCCTAAAAATTCGAAGAAATTTTGGATGAAATTCGATGGGGTTAGGTTAGGTTTCGGGGAAAGAGAGAAGGTGAGGTCGAGAGAGAGAAGCGGCCGGAACAGAGGGGGTAAGGTCGAGATCGAGAGAGACGCGAGGAGATCGAGATCGAGTGAGAAGAGAGGAGATCGAGATCGAGTGAGAAGAGAGGAGATCGAGATCGAGGGAGACGAGAGGAGATCGAGAGTGACGAGATGAGGGACGTCGACATTGTCGCCGTCCATTTGGTGAGGTCGGGAGAGACGATAGAGGTTGAGGGTGAGGTGAGGTGAGGTGAGGTCGAGAGCGAGAGAGAGGCGACTGAGAATGAGATAGAGAGAGTGAAATGAAAGAGAGGTGGACCGTGTAGCGCTAGGTTAGTTGTGGTTGGGGTATAGTGCGAGCATCCCAGCGTATGCTCTTATTTTAGCCAATAAACAGAGGACAAATGGTATATTTATATATTATTAATATTTATAAATTATTAATGAATAGTACTGGTTCGGTTCAGGTCCACCGGTTCTGAAAATTTTGGAATCAAAGGCCGAACCGTTGACTTCGGTTCGGGTCAGGTCCAACGTTGACTTTTTTCGGTTTGGTCAAAAAACCTTATTTTTCGGTTCGGTTTGGTTCAGTTCATTCGGTTCGTTCGGTTTATCGGTTTTTATGCCCACCTCCCCTATTCTGCACACGAGTTCGAATCTCTCTTCTCGTAGTTTTAATTAAAATAAAGTATATTATTCCTTGTATAAGAAAAAATATCATTGAAAATGAATTGATTGACAACAGCAGGGCATCCCAAATATGGAGACCCAAAGACTTATAGAAGCCATCATATCAACAGCAATCTGACACACACCACCATCCATGATAGATTTGCAACTAGATATAAGACATTATTTTTGTTATTTGTAATTTTTTTAATAATACTTGAAAAATATAGATAAATACGCTAATAATTTGTGTATTATTGCAAAAGATGCCAAAAATGCATATTATTATAAGAATACATACATACATATAAAATATGATAATAAAAAACATGTATGAACACATATAATACACGAATTTACTAACTATTATTTTTTTCTCGACTATTCAAAACAAACATGATCTCTATGCTTTCAAAACCGAAAAAAAGAAAAAAAAATTGTATTGACTTTCAATCAATTTAAACAACTACCCTTCGAAACCCAACCCGAATCCTCTCCCTTGATCCAGCCACCAGGTCATCATTAAACTTTGAATTTTGTAAATCATGCACGTGGTGTTTGTTTTATTGGACCAAGTAACTGAAGTACCGAACAAAAGCACTTTTTTTTTTCTTTTTTTTTTTCTGTTTTTCTGAACACAAAAGCACTTATTTCCATCATGCGCTGCTGGAATCACGGCAGATTGAGTTCTCTCTTCTCTCACGCTCCCACAGACCAAAAAGCAATCGTAAACTCGAATGGATGGATGGATGAAAAGCTCACATACAAAAACCACACCGTTGGCTTCATATGGGAGAACGATTTTTATCTGTGAGAATAACACTTTTTTCATCTCCGTGAAAGAGAAGAAGTCTCTCACCTCACACGATCTAATCATGATCGGTTATCCAACCTAGAATTGTTGTGAGCTGTTAGTAATTAGTTAGAATTAGTAAGGTTAGTTAGTAACAAATCTGTACGGTGGCATTATAACGACAGAGTTTAACTTCTCTCTTTAGGTTTATATAAAGAGTCTTCAGACATGATGAAAATATATTGAATAACAACAGATTATTCATTTCTCTTCATGGTATCAAGAGCCCTTCGTCTTGCGACCTTCTCTGTTACTTTTCTTGCTCTTTCTCACCCTTTCTCTGCTTCCAAACACTAATTTTCTTTCACTTTCTTGCAATTATGCCTTCGTCTCCTACATCTGGCGCTCCGCTTTCTTCCTCGACTGTTCGACCAGATCTTCCACATCCCTCGTCTCATGTTGAGTCACCTTTTTCTCCCTCGATTTCGACGGCTTGTTCGTAACATTGCTTTGGCATGGTTGGAGATTAAGCTCAAGGGTGGGAACTATCTTCTACGGAAAATTTGTTCCTTAGGTTCTGCAAAGGTCGAGAATGCTCGGTCTTATTCTTGGATCGAACCTCCACCTCCTCAAACGATTTTTGATTCTGATGGTGTTTCAATTGCAAATCCAGCGTTTGATCTCTGGTATGATCGCGATCAAAGCCTCATGATCTGGCTTGTGTCTACTCTCTCTGAAGATCTTCTCTCACACTATTGGTGTTGAGTCGTCTCGCGATCTGTGGCTTCTTCTTGAAAAGCGATTTGCCGGTGTTTCTCGCTCTAATATTCATCAATTGCGATCTCGATTGCAATCAATTACTAAGGGCGGTTCTTCCATGGCTGTTTATCTCCAAAACCTCAAGGAAATTGCTGATGGCCTTGCTGCTGCTGGTCATCCTCTGTCCGAATCTGACTTGGTGGCCTATCTTCTTGGTGGTTTACCAGAAGAATATGATTCTCTTGTCACGTCTATTGAAACTCGTATTGAACCTGTCAATATTGATGAATTGCATGGATTATTGCTTAGTCGTGAGGCTGTTCTTCTTAAATGTCAAGTGCGTGGTTCTTCTCACTCTCAAGAACTATTTCATGCCTATCATGCTACTTCTGCTCACGGTCAATCTTTTCGACCTTCTTTTCGAGGTCGTGGACGTGGTCACTATTCTTCTGGATTTAACAATACTCCTCGCCCCTTCATCAATGGTCGTGATCTTCTTCCTACACCATCTCTTGGTTCCTTTTATCCAGCTACCTCTTCTTCTTTTGATCGCACATTGGTGTGTCAAATCTGTGAAAAGAAAGGGCACTTTGCTCTCACTTGTCGTCAGAGGTTGAATCTTTCATACACTGCCACTGTTGCTCCGGCCAAATTTACTGGTTCTTCAGCAAACTATGCTCAGAGTACTTATGCCTCTTCTGCTCAAGGTCCTTCAGCCAATTATGCTCAGTCTTCCATTCCACGCTCAGATAACGTTTGGATTGCTGACTCCGGTGCTTCAAGTCATGTCCCCTCTGACTTGTCTCAATTGCACCTACACTCTCCTTATACAGGCACTGATTCTCTGAAAATCGGTGATGGTAAATGCTTACCAATTCAACATATTGGTCATACTTCTTTACATACTGCCACTGCTTCATTTTCCTTGAAGGATGTGTTACATGTTCCTACTGTTGCACACAATCTTCTTTCGGTGTTTAAATTTGTTAGTGATAATCATTGTTCTCTAACTCTTGATGAACATGGTTTCTTGGTTAAGGACAAAGCTACACAGAGGACTCTATGCCAAGGTCCGGTTGAAAATGGTTTATATCCCATCTATTGTTCTTCCTCGATGGCTGTCTCTCCCACATCTCAACCTTCATCTCCATATGCCTACTTGGTGTGCAAGGCTTCTCTTCATATTTGGCACAAGAGACTTGGGCATCCACATAGCTCTCTTCTTCATTCAGTGGTTAATAAGAATAATTTGCAGGTTATTGGCTCTTCTTCTGCATCACTTTCGTGCACAGCTTGTATGCTCGGCAAAGCTACTCGACTACCTTTTCAGTCTCATAATGGTGTAACTACTAGGCCTTTAGAACTTGTTCATTCCGATGTATAGGGTCCAAGTCCTGTGGTTTCTTGTTCAGGCTACAAGTATTATGTTTTGTTTCTTGATGATTTTACAAAGTACTGTTGGATATATCCTATGAAAACCAAATCTGAAGTGTGTTCTATTTTTCAACTCTTTAAGTCCAAGTTGGAAAATGTATTGGATAATAAGATCAAGTTTTTCAGAAGTGATTCGGGTGGGGAATATCTTAGTTCTCAGTTTCAAGTGTTTTTGAATTCTCATGGTATTGTGCATCAATTGAGCTGTCCACATACTCCTCAGCAAAATGGCACTGCAGAACGTAAACATAGGCACATTGTGGAGCTTGCAAGAACTTTTCTTAGTGACTCTGGTGTTCCTCATTCTTATTGGGTTGAGGCATTTCAAACTGCAGTTTACCTCATCAACAGATTACCATTTTCTGGTTCTGCTATTTCCCCATATGAGTCTCTTTTTCATCTCCCCCCTAATTACACTTCTCTCAAAGTTTTTGGGTGTGCTTGTTTTCCCTGGTTACAGCCTTATGCCCCTTCTAAACTTCATCCTAAAAGCTCCCCTTGTGTGTTTCTTGGTTACAGTTTAAATCACTCCGGTTATAGATGTCTTGAACCCTCTTCAGGCAAGGTTTTCATTTCCAGACATGTCATTTTTCATGAAAGTGAGTTTCCTTTTCTTCTTTTGTCTTCATTCACCCCTTCTTCTGTCTCTTCTTCTCCATCCGTTTCTCCTGCCATTTCTCTCAGTTTTCCTATTTCCTCAGTTTTTCCTCCTGCTTTGTGTTCTCAATTCTCACACACTACAGTTCCTTCTCCTCCATCTCCTGCCATTTCTTCTCCTCCTTCCCCTACTCCTTCACCAGTTCCTCTATTAGCTCCTGCTCCTGCCCCTATTTTGCCCATAATTTCTCCTGCTCCTCTTAACATCCATCCAATGGTTACTAGAGCTAAAGCTGGCATCACCAAACCTAAAGCCCTTCTTGCTACAAATCATCCCATTTCCTCCACTCTTGATTCTGTTTCTCTCTTACCTTATACTCCTACAACTTACAAGCAAGTTGCCAAGTTTCCAGCTTGGCAAACTGCCATGCAGTCTGAATTTGATGCATTACAACAGACACACACGTGGACTTTAGTTCCTTCCTCTTCCTCCCAAAATCTCGTAGGCTGCAAGTGGGTTTATCGGATTAAGCATAAACCTGATGGGAGTGTTGATCGTTTTAAGGCTCGTTTGGTTGCCAAAGGATATCATCAACAAGAAGGTTTGGATTATCATGAAACATTCAGCCCTGTGGCTAAGCCTGTTACCATTCGTTTATTATTATCTCTGGCTACTCAGTTTGGCTGGTTTTTAAATCAGCTCGATGTAAGCAATGCCTTTTTACATGGTTATCTTCAAGAGGTGGTGTTTATGGAGCAACCACCCGGGTTTAAGGATCCTCTTCGGCCTGACTATGTATGCAAACTCAATAGGTCTCTGTATGGCTTGAAACAAGCCCCAAGGGCCTGGTATGATGAACTTTTTCAAGCTTTGCTTGCCCTGGGATTTCAGCCTTCTCAAGCTGATACATCTCTGTTTATCCAGCATGGCTCTTCCCCAGTTTTTGTTCTCGTTTATGTGGATGACATCTTGGTCACTGGTTCTTCTTCTACTGCTTGCCAACAAGTTATCACACAGTTAAGTACTCAATTTCCTGTGAAAGACTTGGGTCCTCTGCATTATTTTCTTGGTCTCCAAGTTCTTCGATCTGCTTCTGGTCTATTTCTTTCTCAAGTGAAATATGCATATGATCTGCTTAAGCGTACTGATTTTTTGGGTGCCAAGCCCTGTTCCACTCCTCTTGGTGCTTCCAAGTTGGATAATAATAGTCCTCTCCTATCAGATCCTTCTTTCTATCGTTCCACAGTTGGTGCTTTGCAATATCTGACTTGGACCAGGCCTGATTTAGCCTTTGCAGTCAATTATGTTTGTCAGCACATGCATCAGCCCAGAGAATCTCATTTAGGAGCTGTTAAACGCATCCTCAGATACCTCAAAGGTACTCTTGATCATGGTATTTGGTTTCAACCTGGCTACACTACTCTTCATGCTTACACAGATGCTGACTGGGCTGGTTGTCCCATCGATCGTCGATCCACTAGTGGCTATTGTGTTTTCTTTGGTTCCAATTTGATCTCTTGGTCGGCCAAGAAGCAACCTACAGTTTCTCGCAGTAGCACTGAGGCAGAATATCGTGGATTTGCAATGGCTGCTGCAGAACTTCTTTACATTTCGAAACTGTTCAAAGACATTGGTTTCTTTCTTGGTGTTTCCCCAGTCTTATGGTGTGACAATCAGTCAACTATGGCCTTAGCCTCTAACCCAGTGTTTCATGCTCGTACAAAGCACATAGAGGTTGATTATCATTTTATCCGGGAGCTTGTTCAACATGGCCAGCTGACACTTCAGTTTGTTTCCTCTTCGTATCAACTTGCTGACATTTTTACAAAAGCCTTATCCACAGCTCGTTTTCAGTTCCTTACTTCCAAGCTTTCCGTTTGCCGAGCTCCCTTCAGCTTGAGGGGGGCTGAAAGAGAAGAAGTCTCTCACCTCACACGATCTAATCATGATCGGTTATCCAACTCAGAAAACGTTGTGAGCTGTTAGTAATTAGTTAGAATTAGTAAGGTTAGTTAGTAACAAATGCATCACGGTGGCATTATAACGGCAGAGTTTAACTTAACTTCTCTTTTAGGTTTATATAAAGAGTCTTCGTACATGATGAAAATATATTGAATAACAACAGATTATTCATTTCTCTTCACTCCGATCAATAACGTAATAATATGTGAGATAATTTTTTCATGTGTCATTGTGTTATTGACGAAGATAACAAAATAGTATTATCCTCGTTACAAATGGACCACATAGGATCCCACGGGTTACGAGCATGACAATTGGTTACGAGCATGACAACTGGAGGATATTGGGTCATCAAATTATTTATTTATTTATTAGGACATGATCACTCACTCACTCATCAAATTTGTTGGGCAAAAAGTATATTCTCTCTATAGTTTGTCTATCTACAATTTTTTTCTGTCGCTATTTTAAAGTGACAATTGTATTAATTTTGGAGTATAAATAACAATACATATAATTATACGAGTAAGAGTTGCAACTGCCAATTCTGTAAATAAAAAACAGAGTATTTAGTGAAAGAGTAATATTAGGTAAACCACATTTTGATACTACAATTTGATACTACATAATGTAGCACATGATATGTCAATCCATATCGATGGCTACATCATCAATTTGAATGTACTCAAATCATTCGTTATAATAACACTAACTTTTAATTACTATAATAATTAATAAATTAAAATAACAAGATTAAATTATTAAATTGAGTAAATTAAAATTAATGATGTGATTAATGACATAAATTGCCACGTCATGTAGTATCAAATTATGGTACCAATACACCTAACCTAGCATTACACATGCATGAAAAAAATGAAAAAAGTACCTAAACTTAAGAGGCTATAAACTAAAGTGAACTTAACACAAAAAAAGAAAAGGAAAAGTTGCTCGTAGCACTTGCAACTTAGATCTCCAAATTTCTCTTGGCTTGGATCTACCATTGATATTGAAGTGCTCAATCATTTCCATGCCACTGCCATCATTGTCTCCACAATATGAAGTTGTGAATGTGGACGTCCTTACCTAACTTGATAGATGTGCATTTTAGCAATTTTAACACGTATTTTTCTTTATCAATTATGTAACGTCCTTCTATTATTGTTCTTCTTCAATATGATTACTATATTTTCTGTTGTCTGATATCATTCAACTTATGACTTCACTTCAGCAAAAGAGACTTTTTATTGGCAAGATAGTTTATTTTGTAATTTCAAGGTCCGAATTCTCATTAAAGTTGTTTACTAAAATGCACTTGTTCTAAATAAATTATTAGGTTAAAGTGGTGCTAAAATATGATACTTGATTTGAATACTTCAGGTTAATTGTATTCTTCTGCATAAAGAGGTATATATAGGAATTTACAAGGGTGCTTTACAAGGAAATAGATACAGTAATCAATTAGGATAATATCTCCTAATTATACAAGGATTGTCAACTATATAAAAACAAGGAAGTAAATCACCTAATTAACTTAAGAAATAAATCTCTTTGATTTGTTAGGTTAACTCACATAAACACTTCTTCTCAAGTTGGTGCATGCACATCACCAATGCCCAACTTGGTAAGTGAGTCATAAAATACACGTCCACATACAGCTTTTGTCAAGTCATCCGCTAACTGATCTTCTGATTTTACAAAGGGTTGGCAGATGATCTTATTCTCAATTTTTTCTTTTGATGAAATGTCGATCCACCTCAACATGTTTTGTTCGATCATGTTGAACTGAATTATGAGTAATATCAATCGCTAACTTGTTATCACAATGTAACTGCATAGGCTTCTCTAGTTTAAAACCCAATTACGTCAAGAGTCCTCTGATCCACAATAATTCACAAACTCCTTGAGCCATACCTCGATACTCTGCTTTTGCACTAGACCAAGCAACCACATTTTATTTTTTACTCTGCCAAGTGATTAGGTTACCTCCAACAAATGTAAAGTAACCCGATGTAAAGCGTCTATATGTAATGGAACCTACCCAATCAGCATATGTATATCCAACAACTTCGATATTTCCATTCTTTGAGAATATTAATCCCTTCCTAGGGGCTGACTTTAAGTATCTTAAGATCCAATCAACTGCATTCCTATGAGAAACACTGAGTGAATGTATAAATTGACTAACCACACTCACATCATATGCAATATCTGGTCTTGTATATGCAAAATATATCAACCTTCCAACAAGGCCTTGATCTTGTTCCTTATTGGTTGACACTTGGTCCATATCTTCACACAACTTGTGATTCATCTCGATGGGTGTGTCAGCAATCTTACATCCTAACATTCTTGTTTCAATAAGTAGATCTTTCACATACTTCCTTTGAGACAGAAAAACACCAGTTTTTGACATTGCTACTTCAATTCCGAGGAAATATTTTAGAGCACCTAAATCCTTCATCTCAAATTCCTGAGACAAATACTTTTGTAGTTTTTGTTGCTCTCCTGTGTTATTTCCAATTACGACCATGTCATCAACATAAACAATTAATGCAGTGATTTTTTTTCTTCATCACGCTTCAAGAATAGGGTGTGGTCTGAATTACTCTGAGTGTATCCAAAATTCTTCATGGACTTAGTAAATCTTCCAAATCATGCCCTGGGAGATTGTTTTAACCCATATAATGACTTTCTAAGCTTGGAAACTTGATTTTTCTTGTTATGAGCTAATTATATCATGGTGGTAAATCAATGTATACCTCTTTTTCCAAGTCTCCATGTAAGAAGGTATTTTTAATATTGAACTGATGTAATGACCAATATAGATTTGCTGCTAGAGATAGTAGGACTATGATAGTGTTGAAATGGGCCTATATGTGAAAAATCCTAAAAACAAAAAAGGAAAAACTGCATAAAATCCCGTAAACTATAGGGTTATTTTCAAGTTCATATCCACATTTAGGGATATTACGAGTACACACTCAAATCCCTGGAAAACCTACTTAGCGAGTTCAAATGAGAGAGAGAAATGGAGAGGTGGTGGAAATGGGGATGCTGAGATAGGGGTGGGGGTAGGGGAATTGGAATGGGGTTGGGGATGATGAGATTTGGGGGAGGGGGTGTGAGCTGGTTTGCATTTTTTGTTTCTTTACTTTTTCTTTTTTATTTTATTTTTATTTTATTTTTTTGTGTTGGTTTTTTTATTTGATTTTCTTTTTTAGTTATTTTAAAGATATGATTTTTTTAATTAATTTTTGTGTATACATGGAAGTTCGTTTCATTAAAAAATGGGTCTCATATTTGACAAGTAAGCATTTAACAAGTTAACTAAAGGTTTGTGTAACTGAGGGGATAAATTATAGGTTTTCCGGAGGTTTAAGTAAGTACTGATAAATGTCCCTAAATGTGGTTATGAACTTGAAAATGACCCTATAATTTGGGAAGTTTTATGTAGTTTTTCAAAAAAAAACATAATAACATTCCAAATTTCCATAAGAGGGTGACACGTACTTTTAAAATAATTTTTCTATTGAATATAATGCTCAATATTGTGCGGTTTACCTCTGATATTAGATATTATTCCACTAGATATTTTTAACTTAGGCTTTTGATTTGGATCGGTTCGGTATAATTGGTACTCTTTTTATATATTTTTTCACAATACAAACGCCCACTCCTAAATAAAATATATTGTTTCTCTTTTCACTTTTTCTAAATTTTCTTTTTATTTACCCTTGCATTTATATTTTATTCTCTATTTTAATATTTTTCATTGAACATTTGAAGAAGAAAATTTTGTCATCTGAAGAGCCATTTCACGAAAGGGGTTGAGTTTACATGTTTTGGCTGACTGGAAGGAGTGTGGACGCAGTGTGCAAATACAACTATAAACAGCTCATATTCAAACAGGGTAACGATCCTCTGCAACAACATCACCACCCCATCAAGAAAGATCCACCAAAAGACCGACACATGCTTTGCCTTCTAACTGATCAGGCAGGGCAAGATGAACTTCACTGCGCTGATGTAATATATATTATTATTAATGACAATGGCTTAATGTTATTAAAATAGTATGACCAATTTATTCTTTTTATTTATTTATTTAAGAAATATGATCAATTTACATTAACAGCAAGGAAGGTGGTAACTAAAACTCAGAAAAAATTTAGTGGTTCTAGTATTATTATATAAAAGATAACAAAGTAATCGCTATTATAAAACGTGAGATTACCGTAATTATTTTTCACAATAATAATGATGATTTTTTAATTAAAATAAAAACAAATAATTATAAGGAAGATTCTTTGTAGATTTTTACAAATAATAAAGGAAATATTTTTGCTCACCAAGCTAAATAAAACTACTAAAAATGATGATGATTTTTGTTATTGTCATAATATATTGTGTTTAAATTTTTTTTTTCAGAGATATAATAGGAATTTCAGTCATCATTTTTAAAGGATTACAATACAATTTTGTGATGTAGGGTTGTAATGAAACCGATTGTAGTAAGAACCCAAATTCCGACCGCAGGGGAATATTACATCCACACCGCGTAAAACTGGAATGTACAAAAGCGACCAGAATCCGACCCTCGAAATTCCCGATATGTCCCCTATAAAACCCAAAAACAAAACCTCAACCATTACCGTTCTCACATAAAACAAGCACAAGACGAGCTTCCTTCTCTCCATCTCCCATTGTCTTTCTCTGCCAATTGTGACATTCTCTCTCTCTCTCTCTCTCTCTCTCTCTCTCTGACTACTTCTCTGCAAAAGTAAAAACACCACCATACCCAAAAAGTAAACAAATGGACACATAAGACGACCTCATTGCTAGAAAACAAAGGTAAACAAACCTTCCAAAACCCTCAAAACCCATTTGATAAAATGATGATCATGAGGTGTATTGGAGGGCCGGCATTGGGTTTTTGGGTATAAGAAGTGAGTTTGTGTTGGAACTGTTAAAGGGTTTGAAAAAGTAGTGACTAGGGTAGGGAGGCTGGACTTGGTCTTGTGTTTCTTGCTTTGCTTTGCTCTGGGCGGCGCATTTGAAAGTTTCTTGCACTTTGTGTGTGGCTTTGTATTTGTATAAGAATTTGGCGAAGACAGAAGAGGGTTGGTGTTTAATAGGTAAGCTTTTGACAAAAAACTCTCCATCTCCCTGTGATTGCTTTATGCCTATTTTTTATTTTCATAGTTTTAAAGCAAGGGAGACACTGTATTTTTTAATAGTTTGATTTTCTCTGTTTCTTCCGGAGCGAGAGAGTAACAGAGTTTTGAAGAGACAGTGAGATTTTATTTTTATTTTTGTTGTTTAGTTCTGAGACTACCGAGTAAGCAAAGCGAAATTTTAATCTGTATATTTCATTTGTTGTCTATGAAAGAGGAGGGTTGGATTTGTGTTTGTGTTTAGCTATTTCAAATTTTAATCAATTTCTGATGTGCCATGAATTGCAGGTTGTGGTAAGCTTTATGGCATCTGGATCTCGCTTCAGTTTCTCAAGTGGATCCCCCAGGGTTCGCCATATTAGCCAAGCCAGCAATGATCTTGACAGTGAGATTGGGAATGCTGAATTTGCTACCTACACTGTCCACATACCCCCTACACCTGACAACCAGCCCACCGGAATTTCGATGCAGCGGTCGACTTCTCAGAGGTTGGAGGACCAATATGCATCGAGTTCTTTGTTTACAGGTGGCTATAATTGTGTTACACGAGCCCAGTTGAAGGAAAAGGTGATTGAGTCCGAAACTAGCCATCCACAGATGACCGGAGCACAAGGGTCGTATTGTGCTGTGGAGGGTTGTGATGCAAAGGTTGTGACTGATGAGAGGGGGTTAGATATAGTTCCCTGTGAATGCAATTACAAGATTTGTATGGATTGTTATAGAGATGCTATAGCAAGTGGTGATAGTATTTGTCCTCGCTGCAAACAACCGTATAAGGAGCAGCAGCTGGACATGACCGAGTATGCTTTGGCGAATCGGCAGCCTCTGTCTCTGCCATCTATAGCTGGGATGTCAAAGATGGAGAGGAGGTTATCGTTGATGAAATCAAAATCTACAAAGTCAACAGCATTGATGGAGAGTCAGACTAATGACTTTGATCATGACCAATGGTTGTTTGAGACAAAGGGGAGTTATGGCTATGGAAATGCTATGTGGCCAAAAGATACTGCCAATGGAAGTGATGATGGAATTAGTGGTGATCCTAATGTGTTTCAACATAAGCAATGGAAGCCACTTACGCGCACGTTGAATATCTCTGCTGCAATTCTCAGTCCATATCGGTAAAACTGTTTGATCCTCTCTGTTTTTCTGCACTGTTTATTTCTTGCCACTCTTTTTGCTACTTGTTTCAAAGTGGTATTTTTGGAGATTTTCCTTTCATCGTTATTTGTGAGCCCACAGAATTCATTGCATATAAGCTTAGTTAGTACTGCTTGCTTTATAAGCTTACACTCTTTAATTTTTGTTGGATATAATCTCAGGCTCCTAGTACTTGTTCGAATGGTGGTCCTTGGATTATTTTTGCAATGGAGAGTCAGAAACCCTAATGACGATGCAGTCTGGTTGTGGGCTATGTCTGTAGTTTGTGAGATCTGGTTTGCCTTCTCTTGGCTACTGGATCAGCTTCCGAAGCTCTGCCCCATCAATCGCATTGCTGATGTTGATGTTTTGAAGGAGAAATTTGAAACACCGAGTCCCATCAATCCTACTGGAAAATCTGATCTCCCAGGCATAGATATTTTTGTATCTACGGCAGATCCAGAGAAAGAACCACCTCTTGTCACTGCAAACACCATTCTATCGATTCTTGCAGCTGACTACCCTGTTGAGAAGCTTTCTTGTTATGTTTCTGATGATGGAGGTGCACTTTTGACCTTTGAGGCCATGGCAGAAGCTGCAAGTTTTGCCAACTTGTGGGTCCCTTTCTGCCGGAAGCATGATATTGAGCCAAGGAATCCAGAATCTTACTTCAATCTGAAGAGAGACCCTTATAAGAATAAAGTGCGCCCAGATTTTGTCAGGGATCGCAGGCAGGTAAAGCGTGAGTATGATGAATTTAAGGTAAGGATTAATAGTCTTCCTGATTCAATCCGGAGACGTTCCGATGCCTTTAATGCTAGAGAGGAGATCAAGGCTATGAAAATGCAGAGAGAGAATTCAAATGACGAACCAGTGGAGAATTTAAAGCTCCCAAAAGCTACTTGGATGGCTGATACAACCCACTGGCCTGGCCCTTGGACAGTTTCTGCACCTGAGCATTCTAGGGGCGATCATGCCAGTATCATGCAGGTACATATAAGTTCTATTGGTTTTGTAGAATTCAGCAAGTTTCTCTTATATGCATTCAGATTGAATTAAAATGTGCTGGTTAACAAGTTTATCTGTACCATGTGTAGGTGATGTTGAAACCTCCTAGTGATCAGCCACTAAATGGCATGGCAGTGGATTCAAATTCCATGAATCTAAGTGAGGTTGACATTCGTCTTCCCATGCTAGTTTATGTTTCTCGTGAAAAGCGGCCTGGCTATGATCACAACAAGAAAGCTGGTGCCATGAATGCACTGGTTCGTGCCTCAGCCATCATGTCCAATGGCCCCTTCATTCTTAACCTTGACTGTGATCACTACATCTACTACTCCCAGGCATTGAGAGAAGGCATGTGCTTCATGATGGACCATGGTGGGGAACACATTTGTTACGTGCAGTTTCCTCAGAGGTTTGAAGGAATTGACCCATCGGATCGCTATGCAAACCATAACACTGTTTTCTTTGATGTCAACATGCGAGCCCTTGATGGGATTCAGGGTCCAGTATATGTAGGAACAGGATGCCTCTTTCGTCGGACTGCCCTTTATGGCTTCGATCCACCTAGCAGGAAAGAGCGTAATGGTTTCTGTGGTAGTTTCTTCACCAATCCCAAGAAAACTTCTTCAGTGGCTTCTGCCCTTGAAGTTGCCTCTCAAGACAGCCAATCAATTGAACTGGAAGACATGGAGGAGGAAGAAATGAGTCTTGCTCTTATTCCTAAAAAGTTTGGAAACTCAAGCTTCCTTGTTGACTCAATCCGTGTGGCAGAATTCCAAGGTCGGCCCCTTGCTGATCATCCATCCATTAAACATGGACGTCCGCCGGGTGCTCTGACTCTTCCTCGGGAGCCTCTTGATGCATCAACAGTTGCGGAGGCAATCAGTGTCATCTCATGCTGGTATGAGGATAAGACTGAATGGGGCCAACGAGTTGGGTGGATCTATGGATCTGTAACTGAAGATGTGGTCACAGGCTATAGGATGCACAACCGTGGATGGAGATCTGTTTATTGTGTAACAAAAAGAGATGCATTCCGTGGCACTGCCCCAATCAATCTCACAGATCGGCTTCATCAGGTTCTCCGGTGGGCCACTGGCTCTGTTGAGATTTTCTTTTCTCGCAACAATGCTCTGCTGGCCAGCTCAAGGATGAAATTTTTGCAAAGGATTGCTTACCTGAATGTTGGAATATATCCTTTCACTTCCATTTTCCTCATTGTCTACTGCTTCCTTCCTGCACTCTCACTCTTTACTGGTCAGTTCATTGTTCAGTCCCTCAACCTAACCTTCCTGGTATACCTCTTGGGCATCACAGTGACCCTTATTCTTCTTGCCGTGCTTGAGATCAAGTGGTCTGGCATTGCACTAGAAGAGTGGTGGAGAAACGAACAGTTTTGGTTGATCGGGGGCACAAGTGCCCATCTTGCTGCAGTGCTCCAAGGTCTTCTAAAGGTTATAGCAGGCATTGAGATTTCATTCACTTTGACATCAAAATCTGGAGGTGATGATGGGGATGATGATTTTGTTGATCTTTATGTCTTCAAATGGACAGCTCTGATGGTACCACCAATTACTATCATGATGACTAACTTGATCGGAATCGCAGTTGCAACTTGTCGGACAATATATAGTGCTGCACCAGAGTGGAGCAGCTTGCTTGGTGGTGTTTTCTTCAGCTTCTGGGTCTTAGCTCATCTATATCCCTTTGCAAAAGGGCTTATGGGAAGAAGAGGGAGGACACCGACGATTGTGTTTGTGTGGTCTGGTCTTCTAGCAATCACCATATCTCTCCTTTGGGTGGCTATCGACCCACCATCAGGGAATAATCAAATTGGGGGCTCATTCCAGTTTCCATGATGCATGTACTCCACACATTATTTTGAAGTTATCTTATCTTTTGTCCATCTAAATGCTACTTTAAGCCAGCACCTGCAGGAAGTCGTATAGGGTCTCCCACTGAATGTACATTTTCTAGCCATTTTTTGACTGATTTGAACTTGATATTCATAGGAAAAATGGATTCTATACATTTGTTGATATGAGTATTTTGTTTTCAGATTTAAAGATACATGAAATACCATCACTAGAGCTGAGTAATTCCATGTGTTTTGCCTTGCTGTTATTTTTTCATTCTTGTTATGTCTGCGTAGCTTCTCCGAAACATAAATGGACCATACAGTGAATTGGATTATGCTGCATCCTCCAGTTTCATTTTATTTTTCTAAATACACAAAAGGATTTGGCTAAAAAACAATTGCACAAAAGAAAATAGGTATTTGCGTTCATTTTTACGCCTGTTATCCTCTTGTCAAGGGCTTATTTTGGTTAGGCAATGGAATGTAAATTTTCACAAATTGGTTAAGCTTTTAGTTGTGGAAGAATTACATTAAATATTTCCATAAAGAATAATGCAGCCATTGAAATCAAGAACATTTTTGCTCACCGCTCTTAAATGGTGGTGAGCATTAGCAGTATGTTAATTGGTGTTGGATGAGTGTGATTTAGTCCACTGTTACACGAATTTCAAAAATTCAACTAATTCAACGTCCATTAATATGATTAATACGCGGTCAACTGATTTGGGTGAGATTGTTGAAGTTGATAGATTATTACTGACCATATCGATAATTGATTACCAACTTTAAACATTTCATTTTCATGGAGCACAAATCTATGTGGTCACCGGTAAAAAAAGAAACCTTGCATATGTTTTTGTTTCCTATTCCCAAATGAGGAATAGTGAGGATTTGGATAAAGGTTTGCATTTCCTAATTTTAAGATTAAAAAAAAGATTTTGAAAATGAAAGTCAAATTCATTTAGATTCTGATACGAAAAATCCTATACAAGTTTTTAACTGGCAGCAGCAATCCCATTGGAAAGCAAAATCCTCTGTTCTCTCTGTTTTCCTCTGTTTTCCAGTCAGCAATGACAGAGAAGTTGCAGCTCTACCATGAGCACCTTAAGTCTTTCTTTTAATTTTTGTGGAGACTTGGGCAGCAAGCAAAGCACCCAATCCCAATTGCAAATGAAAGCATGACTCAAACAATCTAATAATTTGGCTTCGAGATATAGAAAAGTAAAGAAGCCATAGAATGCTTAGTAACCAAGGCTAAAACCCATGTCACAAAACAAAACCAAATAACATAAAAATATCCAGCAACCTTAAACACTTCAAAAGTTTATGGTTTTAATAGAAAGGGGAAAAAAACTGGAGTTCTAATAAAGCAAAATAGAAAGTAAATGCAATAAACTTGAATAAAATTTTCAATCTCGGGTACGAGACATTATATCTTTGTAAAATTCTTCTTGCAGATCCATCTCTTCCTTGTTCTCCTCAAGCTGCATCTTTATTCTCTGTTTTAAAATGCGATTTTCCTCCTGCACCTTCTCGAGCTTGTCACGAAGTATCTCATTAGTTTGTTCAGCATCTTTTCTAAGCCTCTGTTCTTTAGGAAGTTTGTCCTTCAACCAAATAACCTGTTGGCTGTCCGCACTCATTTGCCTCATTGGGTGTAGGACCACCTCTTGGTAAGATCTCAGCTCAAATTTCAGCTTAGATTTCTCCTCGGTATGCTGGTTGAACATATCCAAGTCTCGTTTCACTGCCATGTAACCGTAAAGCTGTCGAAAACCACCTGCACGAAACAAGATAGGACCACAATCCCAAGTATCCCTGCCCAATCCTTGCACTGCAAAATTCTTGTGCAGCAGCTCAGCCTCAAAATGGCCTATTGCCGATGCCTCAAAAATCAAAATGCTCATCCCACAGTGTCCCTGCGGACCATATGAATGTCGAGTCTTCAAATAAGGATAAGATCCGAAGTATTCAGCAAGCTCCTCGGTTCCCATACCAATCCACTTTCCACTTTCATCCTTTTCTAGTCTAGTATTCGTGATGACAACCATTGGAGGCCAGACAATTTTGGAATCCTTTTCCTCATCTTTTAAACCTACCCATTTACCAAATACTTCACCCGCAGCCACATATTGAGTCATAACTCCTCTCATCTGCAACTCCACATCCAAAAGTTTTGCAAATTCTCTGTGGAGCTTCACCCTATTTGATCCTTTTGTTTCGGCATGTCTCTTCAGGGGCTGCACGCCTTGGTACCAGTCAATGGCACCACGACCACCTTTGCATGCAGGACAGTGCCACTGTCTATCAGGATTACCAATCTCACCTCCACTTAAACCATCCAAATTTTCAAAGAATTTCTTGAACCATCTATTTTGCTTCCGAGTGCCATGGCTCTTTTCACTTGAATCCGAGTCAAACTCATCACTGAATAGCTCGTCATCGTATTCGTCAGTATCGCTCATATGATCAGAGTTGTCATCATCATTATCATCAGCGAGAGCAGCAGCCACATTGTTGTCTTTTTTACCAGCTCTAGATTGCCAATTCCATCCATGGTCCAGGGGAGGGGGAATCAAATGTTGCCTGGCCAAAAAGTTGCTTCCAAAACCACCAGTACTGTTAGGCTGCTGCCTTGCATTTCTTCCTCCAGCTGGTTTTTGAGAATTAGCAGTTTGTGAACCACCAGTTCCATTTCGCACACTTGGCTTCTGAGCATCAAGTGCCGGTGCCCACGCCTTATAAGTAGAATTTTGAGGACCCAATTGGACTTGTTTTGCAGCACTGCTACCAGCTCTGTTCTTGGATTTTCGGGAAATTACCGCCCACTCTCCATCTTCTTGTGCCGAGTCCAGGCTAATGTCTGCTACACCATGACTCAACTGCTTAACCTTCGGGCTATTAACTTCACGAACTTCCTTCCCTTTGGAATTTGCACCACCTCTTCTTGAACTCATCCTGGACAACAACCCTTTCTCTTGAGGGACCAAAAAGTTAAAAAAACACTTCAAATAGAAGTATCTAATACCCAGTAATGGACATAAGTGCCGTGAAATCTCATATTATAAATAGAAAACTTGATAAACCTAGAGCAAGGCTGTAAAACTTTTGTAGGAAATCTGAATGAATACCCATAGAAAATCAACATTCTTAATAAAATTCTGCAGATAATCAACATTCTTAATAAACCTCTGCAGAAAATCAACATTCTCAATAAACTTCTGTAGAAAATCAACATTCTCAATAAACTTCTGTATAAAAATCAACATTCGTCATAAACTTCTGTCATACCCGATTCATAAATAATGAAAGAAAGACAAAAATTCTGAAAGACCGAATTTTTAACACATTCAACATAATTAATGAAAATGAACATTAGAATCATTTTTTTAAAAAGGTACAAACCCACATTTTGGGGAGCATGAATCCATTCAACGAAACAAAATAAAAAATAAAAAAACATAAATCAAAACATCCGAAGTTGGGATTGCTGCCATGAACACGATCATTAGTATGACCAATATCAGCCATGAACCCATCCAGCAAAATTAAAACATTAATAAAAGAATAAACAATAAAGAAGGATGTACCTGATGCCAATGAGATTACAAGAAACAAAAGATATTGGCGGAGCAGAGGAGGCGCCTTGCAAGATGAACTCCAACAGTTCACCTCCAGAGTCTAGACTCCAGAGACAGAGTGATGTGAAGAGTGTG
Source organism: Prunus padus (assembly GCA_024362665.1). Taxonomy (NCBI): domain Eukaryota; kingdom Viridiplantae; phylum Streptophyta; class Magnoliopsida; order Rosales; family Rosaceae; genus Prunus; species Prunus padus. The sequence goes on along the minus strand of JANFAM010000005.1, from coordinate 14,407,067 downwards.
TGGTGCCTAATCTGAGAAAATAACTTTGTGGGTTTGGGTGTATATATAACCTGTCTCTGTCTCTCTTTTCATGTGATACACTATCTCGTAATTTGGAAATATCGTGCAACTCATGTGCCTATAACTATTGTGTCGTTTTAAATATATGACCACGTAACAAGGACTAATAACATAAAGCCATGTCATACACTCCGTCTCTTTCTTCATTTGATACACGCTCGTAATTTAGAAAAAAAATCGTGCGATTCGTAATTGTTGTGTCATGTGAAATAGATGACCACATAACAAGGACCAATGACATAAAGTCATGTCATAGACACTGTGTCTTTCTTCACGTGATACACTCTCATAATTTGGAAAAAAATCGTGAGACTCGTGTACTTATAACTATTGTGTCATGTGAAATAGACGACCACGTAACAAGGACCAATGGCATAAAGCCATGTAATCATCAATTGCCAACCTTGACAAGAGTAATTACCGATGTTAAAGGTAAGTTTTTCTTGTTATCTAAAGAAATTATATGGCTCGTGTGCCCATAACTATCGTGCCATGTCAAGTAGATGACCATGTAAGAGCATCTCCAATAGTAGTAGCAAATTAAAGTTTGCTTACTTATGTGGCAATTTGGAAAGGTTTATTTGCTACTTTAATAATTTGTGTCCAAGCAGTCTCTCATTGCAATTAATGCAGTGTTATGGAAAAAAAAAGAAAGGGAAAATACAAAAATATGTGAAGAAAGTCTATGTATTTATTATTTGAAAAGAAAAAGTGTAGGTTTTTATCATTTTCGATGTAGGTTTTGTTCTTCCAAAGCAAAATTAAATGTTTTGAAGAGCCAAGGTCAACATGTCAGTCCTGAAGGGAGAGACATGGGTTGCAACTTTGGTGACTGAGTTTGACAAGTCTATTGGAGGGAGTTTTGTTGATGTGGCTCACTTATTTTTAGCAGTTCAAAGCTGTTGAAGAGGCTATTGAAGATGCTCTAACAATAGAGGTGTCAAATGGACCAAGCCGGCTCGCTTAAGTAAGGCTCGGCACGGAACTGCTTGTATCTTTGGGCCGTGCTGGAACGAGGTAATTATGTCCAATGGGCCGGGCCAGCCCGTTTAAAGCCCATTTATTAAATTATAATTTTTTTAGAGAAAAATCATACATAATATTATAACATTTATATCTTGAATTCATGTATATTTCTTTTCTCTAATAATATATATTAAAATTTAATGTTTTCTTTATATATAAAATAATGATTTTGTTTTTCAAGTTTCAATTTTTAAAACTCAAACAATAATCTAGCAATTTTCTATTTAAATGTACTGTAAATAAAGATATTGACTTTTTTTTTTAACAAATAATAAATCTTATTAGTATGTACATAATTGTAAAAAATATTTAAATGAAGTTGTAAAAAATATTACAAACAAAAAAATGCAATATATAAGTCAAATTTGACGTGAGCCCATATCGGCCAGCTTAGTGGCCCGGCATGAGCACGGCCCTTGGGCTCGGGCCGAGATTGATGATTTTCCTAAATGGGCGGGCTTGGCACAACCCGTTTATTAAATGAACCAACACTAAATGGGTCGGGCCGGCCTATTTGACTCCTCTATCTAACAAGAACCAATGACATAATGACATACCATCCTTAGTTGCCAACACTGATAAGAGTAGCTGCCCACTTTGCGTATACATTTCTCTCTTAATTTAGAGAAATTCGTGTGGCTCGTATGCTTATAACTATTTTCTCGCGTCATATTGATGACCACGTAACAAGGAGTAGTGATATAATGCCACATCATTAGTAAATGCCAACATTGATAAGAGTGTAACAGGCTTAGTTTGCACATAAGTTTCTCTTTATGACATGTTTACTAACTTGGAATTGGAGCAAACATGAATCAGAGTGAGCATGAGTCACTCCAAGGCATTCCCATTAAAATGTTTACTAAGTGTCTGAAATTAGAATAAAATAACGATTTCACTAGATTTTTTTCCCAAATTGTTAAGAATTGAAATGAAAACTAGCGTGATTAATAGAATATTGTCCTTTTACATACCTATCGACATGATCTATACATCTGCACTGATTGTGCACATATGACTGCCATGCTTGCCATGACACAGCATCGTCGTAAAAAGGTAATTTGGGGTATAGGATTTTGTTGAATGTCAGTAGGAACAACTTAAATGGCTCTTTGGAAGCTTTATGATAGTAGAAACTGGAAACTGATGTCCATACATAATTGAATTGGTTTTATACCGTTGGTTGTAATTGGCAGGGGTAAGCAGACAAAACATCTGTCTGTATCCTATATAAAGAAGTAGGAAAAAAGAGAAAAAAAAGTACACTATTAAGTTGAGCTGCATTTTCACAGTTGTTTTAATGCCTAAACTCCTTTAAGTCTCTATGTTTTCGAATTTTCTCTTTATCAATAGAAGCAATAACTTGCTTGAAGCGTTTCAAGAAGACCCCCTTTTTGGCATTTGGTCCAGAGATCGGAGAGATACAGCAAAAAGAAACAAATAGTTGGTGAGCAGCTTACTTTCGCCCTCGAAAACCCACCGCTTTTTTTAGTGGCTGTTTTGGTTCATGATATGTTTCTCAATTGTGTCACACAAGCTTTCGAATAGTATATGGAGAACATAAACATAATTAAAAATGTGAGAGTTACGCTACTACAAAGTAGCCTTCGAAATGGTACGAAATTATTCTGCCCAAGATAAGTAAAAAGTAATAAGATTTGCAATAATTTACAAATTTTGAACAAAAAAAAAAGTCGGAACTTGTTGGTTTGGATGTTGATGCAAGGTTCTCTGTCATGTTTGGTATACTGTATGACACCCACGATAAGTTTAAATAGATCGAAATGTGAAATCCTAAATGGAGAGAAGATGACATTTTTTAAAGAAAAACATGAATTTTAGGACTAATTAATAAGCTATTTTGATAAAATTTTCCTTTAAAGTTGGTCATGTGATGATGATTTAATGAAAGTTTTGTCAGAACCAAAAGATCAAGGACCACATTGATTAATTTAAAAGTTGAAAACTAAAATGTGGATTTAAAAAAAATTCACTCATTTTAAATAATTTTCCCCAAAAAAAATATAAATTAATTTTTTTTTTTTTTACAAAAAATTGGGTATCTTAAAAAACAGAAAGAAAAAGGGCTAGCATTTTTATTACCAACGGCCACTTTAAAAAAGAAAAAGCAAAAGATGATTTGGTTATCCCATCCCATCTCACCCCAAGTATAAAAAATATAAAATAAAATAAATTGGGTCTAGTTTAGTGTAAAAGAGAGAGAGACAGAGAGATATAGAGATAATAGGGGATAGCGTCAATTTAGAAAGAAAAAAAATAAAGTAAAACTAAAATTTATGTTAAGTTTGATGTGTTATATTTGAGGGTGTTAGATTATTGTAAGGGCTCATTGATGTTAAGTTTTGATAAACCAAAGATTTTAGGTTCGAACTCTCATAACACCTTGGTAGAAACGAAAAAGAAACTCCATTCCCCTTATCGCTTGTATTAAAAACGAAAAAGAATAAAAATTATCTCCTTATCCTTTTTATTGGTCGTAAACAAAAGAAAGTCCTTCCACAACGGTCTCGTTTTGCAACGGTCAAATAATTCAAAATTAAAACTTTTTCAACGGTAACAAAGACAGTGACAAAAATTCAAAACAAAATCTTTTATAAGGGACCAAAAGAAAACGAGCAGAGAAAGAAGTCCGCCAAGCTAACTCAAAACCCACAATGCCTGTGCCTCATAATTTGGATTGCAAATCAGCACACAGTCTTAATCCAAACTCAAAAAACAACTCGTACCCATTTCTTCATTCTTAGGTTTTCTACGTCATCAACCTGCAGCTTCTTCGCTCTCTGTAAGAAATCAACAGTTTTTTTTTTGGGGGCCTGAAGGGTTTCTTCTGTGAACGAGATTTGAGCTGGTGTTTGGATTCTTAAGGTGAGAAGTGTTCATCTCTTACTCGTTTATTCATTTTGGCTGCTGTTTTATTTTGCATACCATCTTTTGAAGTTTCAAAACACAAAAAATATTATCTTTCTTTTGCTAGCAATCTTGTTTTGCTTCGGTTATTGAGTGAAGAAATCAGTTGCGTAATCCGAATAATTAAATGTACTCTTCGATATTTCTTCTATTTTAAGTCTCAGCTTTCTGAGCGAAATCAAACATAAAAATTGCAGAGAGAAAAGAGAGGGATTACTTTTTTGTATTTGTACTAGATTTCGAGTCTTATGATATGCAGCTTGGAACTTCTTCATTCAATTTCTGATAGAGGGAGCATGTGGCTCTTTTGCTTGTTGTGTTTTGAATTTCAGATTCTGGTGCTAGAAGGTGCTAAGCTTTATGGGTTCTGAGTCTCCAGTCAATTTCTCAGGTGGATCTCCTAGGGTTCACCATGTTACCCAAACTAGCAATGACCTTGACAGTGACATTGGGGGTGTTGAATTTGCAACCTACACTGTCCACATACCCTCTACACCTGATAATCAGCCCATGGGAATGTCCATGGAGTGGTCCACTTCTCAGAGAGTTGAGGACCAGTATGCTTCCAGTTCTTTGTTTACCGGAGGTTATAATTGCATTACCCGAGCCCATTTGAAGGAAAAGGTGATTGAGTCTGTAACTAGCCATCCCCAGATGACCGGCGCGAAAGGGTCGAATTGCGCTGTGCCCGGTTGTGATGCTAAGGTAGTCACTGATGAGAGGGGAGTAGACATAGTCCCTTGTGAGTGTGATTACAAGATCTGTTTGGATTGTTATAGGGACGCTATAAGAACCGGTGATCATATTTGTCCTGGCTGCAAAGAACCTTATAAGGAGCTGGATGTGAGTGAGTATGCTGGGAATAATGGGCAGCATCTGCAGGTGCCATTCACTTCGAAGATGGAGAGGAGGTTGTCGTTGATGAAGTCAACAGCAGTGATGGGGCGTCAGAGCAGTGAGTTTGATCATACCAAATGGTTGTTCGAGACAAAGGGGAGTTATGGATATGGAAATGCTATATGGCCAAAGGTTGCTGTGGATGGGAGCCAGGAGGGGATTGGCGGTGATCCTAAAGTCTTTCATGACAAGCAATGGAGGCCACTTACGCGCAAACTGAATATCTCTGCTGCAATTCTGAGTCCTTATCGGTAAAACTCTTTTCCTCTGATCTGTTAATGTCTTCCCATTGTTTTTGTTTAGGTAGGGATTTGCCATTCTCTTTCTATCTTTTTCTTTTCACTGTGTCGAAATTATGAATTGCATTGTGTTAGTCTAAGATGTGCTGTGTTACATAGTTCTTGAACTCTGAAATTCATAACAAAGTTGTCCACTAATGTCCAAGTACATTACATAGTTTAAGCTTCAAAAATATACCTCGGAGTTCATTACTACTCTTCTAATTAATAACTTCATTGCTATTAGCTTCGAAGAATTTCCTTTTTGGTTTGAATTCAGATTCAAAGTTAACCAACCCTTTTTTGTTGCACTCTTTCAGCTTTCTCTTCCATATTGTTAATTTTGATGCTGCAGAAGTAATTCCATATAAGCCAGCTAGAGTTATTTATACAGTATTGTCCATTATTTACTTGAACAAGTTAATTGCAAGCTTAATTACATCTTTTTGGTGGGTGGGTGTATTCTTGCAGGATCCTAATATTAGTTCGAATGGTTGTCCTTGGACTATTTATGCAATGGAGAATCAGAAACCCTAATGAGGATGCAGTGTGGTTGTGGGCTATGTCTGTCGTTTGTGAAATCTGGTTCGCCTTCTCCTGGCTCCTTGATCAGCTTCCAAAGCTCTGTCCCATCAATCGCATTACTAATCTTGATGTTCTAAAGGAGAAGTTTGAATCACCTACTCCCAGCAATCCTACTGGAAAATCTGATCTTCCAGGCATAGATATTTTTGTATCAACAGCAGATCCAGAGAAGGAACCACCTCTTGTCACTGCAAACACCATTCTATCAATTCTTGCAGCTGACTACCCTGTTGAGAAGCTTTCTTGCTATGTTTCTGATGATGGAGGTGCACTTTTGACCTTTGAGGCCATGGCAGAAGCTGCTAGTTTTGCCAATTTGTGGGTGCCATTTTGCCGGAAGCATGCTATTGAGCCACGCAATCCAGAATCGTACTTCAATCTGAAGAGAGATCCTTATAAGAATAAAGTACGGCCAGATTTTGTCAAGGACCGCAGACGGTTGAAGCGTGAGTATGATGAATTTAAGGTTAGGATTAATGGCCTTCCTGATTCAATTCGAAGACGTTCGGATGCCTATAATGCTCGGGATGAGATGAAGGCTATGAAACTTGGGAGAGAGATTGGAAATGATGAAGCAGTGGAAAAGATAAAGATCCCGAAAGCTACTTGGATGGCTGATGGAACACATTGGCCTGGCACTTGGACAGTTTCTGCGCCTGAGCATTCTAGGGGTGATCATGCCAGTATTATGCAGGTACATATGAGTTCCATTTGTCTTGTAAAATTTCACTAATGTAGTCTCAAGATGTCACTTCAAATTAATTAAGCATGCCGATTGGTTTGGCTAAAAAGCTAATTTGTGTCATATGTTCATATGCAGGTGATGTTGAAACCTCCTAGTGATGAACCACTTAGAGGAACATCAATGGATTCAAGTTCCTTGGACCTAAGTGAGGTTGATATTCGTCTCCCCATGCTCGTTTATGTTTCTCGCGAAAAGCGGCCTGGCTATGATCACAACAAGAAAGCTGGTGCCATGAATGCTCTGGTTCGCGCCTCAGCGGTCATGTCCAATGGCCCCTTCATTCTCAACCTTGACTGTGACCATTACATCTACAACTCCCAAGCACTGAGAGAAGGTATGTGCTTCATGATGGACCGCGGTGGTGATCGCATTTGTTACGTGCAGTTTCCTCAGAGGTTTGAAGGAATTGACCCTTCTGATCGCTATGCCAACCACAACACTGTTTTCTTTGATGTCAACATGCGTGCGCTTGATGGCCTTCAGGGTCCAGTGTATGTAGGAACTGGATGCCTCTTTCGTCGCACCGCCCTTTATGGCTTTGATCCTCCTCGGGTGAAAAAGAGTCGTAATGGTTGCTGTTGCTGCAGTGGTTTCTCTGCCCGTCGTCGCACAAGGAAATCTTCTTCTTCAGTTGCTTCTGCCCCTGAAGTTGCCTCCCAAGACTGCCAATCAATTGAAGTTGGAGAGTTTGGTGATGATGAAGAAATGAATCTTGCTCTTGTTCCTAAAAAGTTTGGAAACTCAAGCTTCCTTGTTGACTCAATTCGAGTGGCAGAATTCCAAGGTCGGCCCATTGTTGATCATCCATCCATGAAACATGGACGGCCCCCGGGCGCTCTCACTCTCCCTCGGGAGCTTCTTGATGCATCAACGGTTGCAGAGGCAATCAGTGTGATCTCATGCTGGTATGAGGATAAGACTGAATGGGGCCAGAGAATTGGGTGGATTTATGGATCAGTAACTGAAGATGTGGTGACAGGTTACCGGATGCACAACCGTGGATGGAGATCTGTTTATTGTGTTACAAAGAGGGATGCTTTCAGAGGGACTGCTCCGATCAATCTTACTGACCGGCTGCATCAGGTGCTCCGATGGGCTACTGGCTCTGTTGAGATTTTCTTTTCTCGCAACAATGCTCTTCTGGCCAGCTCAAGGATGAAAATTCTGCAAAGGATCGCTTACCTGAATGTGGGAATGTACCCTTTCACTTCCTTTTTCCTCATTGTCTACTGCTTCCTTCCCGCGCTCTCGCTCTTTTCGGGTCAGTTCATTGTTCAGTCCCTCAACATAACCTTCCTGACATACCTCCTGGGCATCACAATCACCCTCATTCTTCTTGCCGTGCTGGAGATCAAGTGGTCTGGCATTGCACTGGAAGAGTGGTGGAGGAACGAGCAGTTTTGGTTGATTGGAGGCACAAGTGCTCATCTAGCTGCTGTGCTGCAAGGCCTTCTGAAGGTGATTGCAGGAATAGAGATTTCCTTCACTTTGACATCGAAATCTGGCAGTGACGATGCCGATGATGAGTTTGTTGATCTCTACATATTCAAATGGACGTCTCTGATGATACCACCCATCACCATCATGATGACAAACTTGATTGCAATCGCAGTTGCAACTTGTCGAACGATATACAGCGTGATACCACAGTGGAGCCGGTTGCTTGGAGGCGTGTTCTTCAGTTTCTGGGTGTTGGCTCATTTGTATCCGTTTGCGAAAGGGCTCATGGGAAGAAGAGGGAAGACACCCACCATTGTGTTTGTGTGGTCTGGTCTTATGGCAATCACCATTTCTCTCCTTTGGGTGGCTATTAGCCCCCCATCAGGCACTAATCAAATTGGGGGCTCATTCCAGTTCCCTTAGTTTGTCTAGTTTACAGTATTATTTTATTTGTTCTTGTCCATCTAAATTCAACTTCATGGCTGAACCTGAACCTGTAGGAATTTTCATGTCTCAGTGAAATGTAAATTTTCATGTCTCATTTTGAATTTGATGTTCAAATTGTGGGGTTTATTCAAATTTGATATGGTCATACCAATATAAATTGTACCAATGTTTCAAAGTTCCATGGACATAGAAAATAGCTCCATACATAATGCAGAGCAAACAGTGAAAGACTACCAAGAAAACATGACTTTGAGGATTTAAAATTCATCCATTAACCATATAATAGGAATTTGGACTGCTGAAAATTTAATGAGCATTTATTTGAATCACACATTAAACATTTCGGGATTTTGAAAATTAATGGGCAATACAGCCCATTAATTTGTTTTCAGGCTCTTGACATTTTATCAGTTAGCACATGAGCAAGGATTGATCTGTGGCCTTCTTGAAACATCACCAAAAGTGTCAGAGAATGACACCCCCTCCTTTCCTTCAGTCAAAGTAGGCAATATGATCAGTTTTTTTTTAATTAGAAATCAACCCAATGGAGCAAACAGGCGTCAACCTCTTTCTTCCTTCCTTTTTTCGGCAAAATTCTATAGTGTGGGTGCCATATGTGGATGCTTCATGTGGACCTTCATATTAGCAACATGATCATATTAACTTAAGTGAAGTTACTATTCAGATGAATCTTGTGGCTAATATAAAGGTCCACACATCTATGGTCCATATATAACACCCTCACCATAGAACGACTCCTTTGATTACAATGAAGAACCCCCTTTGATATCTCACAAACCCTAGCTCACTTTTCTCTCACCCTTGGCTTAAATGCAGTTTGATGCCTTAGCTTTCTCATGTTCCAATAACCTAGCGCTAAAGTGTCTATTTATATGTCATAGGGCTTTAGTACAATTATACAAGGAATAGGAAACTTAAAGGACCCCAAAACTATGAGAAAATCTATCCAGATTCGCTAGGGATACGCGCTGGATTAGCGTGTCCCGCTTGAGCGCCTGCGTCCGCTCGAGTCTGAGTTTTGCCGCTCGAGTAGGCGCTTGAGCACTTGCACCTGGATGAAAACCTTCCTTCTTCCACTTGAGCTCGAGAGCCATATCAACACGTCTTCAACTCATTTGACTGCCCGTTTTCTTCAATCCTTCTGCATCTTTAAGGTGAGCCAACATTAACAATCTCCACCTTGGCAAGCCTTGAACACCTTGTGAAAATCATTGACCCCTTGAACCTCTTCAAACCTCTTGGAAACCGTTCTAGTAATTCCCAAGAGCTCCACCTCAATCTTTAGCATGTAACAAGGTTGAGCACGCTCAAATAGTGTCTAAACTTCTCAGCTGTGACTGGCTTGGTCAAGCAATCCGAAGCGTTCTCATCCGTATGAACCTTTTCTATTGCAATGTCTCCATCGTTCATCCAATCCCTTATCCGCTAGTACCGTACATCAATATGCTTAGACCTTCCGTGAAACACTTGATTCTTGACTAAGCATATAGCACTTTGATTGTCACTTCGTATTACCACCAGGTCTTGAGCTATCCCGAACTCTTTAGCCAATCTTGTCAGCCATAACGCTTCCTTAGAAGTCTCTGTTAGCGCCATATACTCTGCTTCGGTAGTAGACAAGGCAATAACTGATTGTAGCACCTCTCTCCAACTAATGGGTCCTCCATCACAAGTGAAAACATACCCCTTGGTGCATCTCCTATTGTCTATGTCTCCCACATAATCCGAATCCACATAACCCGACACACTTTCCTTTCTTTGTTGTCTTTCAAACAAAATTCCAAGCTTTTCGGTGCCCTTCAAATATCAGAAAATCCACTTCACCTCATTCCAATGTTGTTTGCCCAGATTTGCCATGTATCTTGAAACTACACTCACAACTTAAGCTAGGTTAGGGCTTGTGCAAACCATTGCATACATGAGACACCCTACTGCGCTTGCATACAGAACCTTACTCATCTCATCATTCTCTTTTTCACTAGAAGGACTCTTTTGGGCACTTAGTCTAAAGTGCTCCGCCAAAGGAGTAGACATGGGCTTGCAATCCAACATGTTGAATCTCTCAAGTACCTTAGATATGTACTTGCCTTGTGACAGCCACAATTTGCCTATATCTCGGTCTCTCCTTATTTTCATTCATAAGATCTTTTGTGTGGGACCAAGATCCTTCATGTCAAACTCCTTCCCAAGTATAATCTTTAACTCTCGAACCTTTTGACATGTCTTGACACACAATTAGCATATCATCCACATAGAGTAGTAACAGGATGATCTTCCCATCCATGAACACATGAGAGTACACACAACAATCCTATTCACATCTACTATACCCAATTCGCAGCATATAGGTGTCAAAGCGCTTGTACCATTGTCTTAGAGATTGCTTGAGCCCATACATAGACTTCTTCAACCTACAAACCAGATTTCCTTTACTCGATTCATTGAACCCTTGAGGTTGACTCATGTAAATGTATTCTTCCAAGTCTCTATGGAGGAATGCCATCTTCACATCCATTTTTGCTCCACCTCCAAGTCCCATTGTGCCACTATGGAAAGCAATAACCATATAGAAGTATGCTTCACCACCGAAGAGAAGATCTCATCATAATCAACTCATTCCTTTTGTAAGTACCCCTTGGCCACTAGACCAGCTTTGAATCTAGTTGGCTCTTTCTCATGTATCAATTCCTTCTTCCTAAACACCCACTTGCAGCCGATCACCTTCCGATCTTTAGGTTTAGGAACCAACTCCCAAAAGGAGTTCCGGTGTAAAGATTCCATCTCATCTATCATAGCACCTATCTAACTTTCCCGCTCCGAACTCTCAACCACTTCTTAGAACGTGGTTGGATCTCCTTCACTCATGTTTATAGCATAGTGAACTGCGCTTGTCTCCCATCCAAACCGTTGAGGAGTTTTGATGGTTCTCTTGGGCTTGGACCTAGCTATAGATGGCGGCTCCACCTGATCTTGAGCCTCTTCTTCTTCATCTTGAGTTTGTTGTTATTGCCCAAATTCTTCCACCTCAGTATCAGACTCCACCACCTCATGAACGTCTTCAATTGACTGCATAGTTGGAGTAGTTGGAGTATTCCTAAACACCCTACTTGGTGAAATTGTAACGGTTGTCTTTGTTCTAACAACATCCTCATTTGCCTCTGGTTTCTTGACTTTGATCATAGGCATGATCTTCTCATCAAATACAACATCTCTATTGAGTATTTTCTTTTGGTTCACTGGATCCCATAACTTGAAACCTTTCACACCCCTCTCAAAGCTGAAGAATATGCACTCAAGAGACTTTGGTTTCAACTTGGTTCTCTCATCACTAGGTATGAGAGAATAGGCCTGCATCCAAATACTTTCAGATTAGTATGCTTAATAGATTTATTAGACCATACCTCTTCCGTACACTTAAAAATCAAGATACTTCGATGGCGACCGATTAACCAAATAGGAAGCGTGGTTAACCGCCTCCACCCAAAACGCCTCGAGCAAGCCGACATGAATCTTCATGCACCTCTCATGCTCCATTAGAGTTCTATTCATCCTCTCTGCGTCTCCATTTTGTTGGGGCGTTTTCTTCATGGTAAAATGCCTCTTGATACCCTCGCTTTTGCAAAACTCCAGAAATTTGCTATCTTTATATTCTCATCCATTGTCAGTTCTTAGGATCTTGATCTTCCTTCCCGTAAGGTTCTCTACTTTAGACTTCCACATCCGAGTGAATATAATCAAGCATTCCCATGCTTCTATTCTCCTTGTCTTGCTGCTTAAATGTCACCTCCGACTACGTCCCCATGGTACAATACTTGCAGAACTCAAGTTTACAACTGTGCCTCCCTTTAGAAGCTTTCGTATGTGCAACTCTTGCATTGCTCGCTCACTCATATACCCTAGCCTCAAATCCCAAAGCTGAGTATCATCTTCTGAGTCCTTCATGGTAGATATAGCTGCTCCACCAGTCACCGTTGTACCACGTAGTCGATACAGGCAGTTAGGTTGAATCTCTCCCTTCATAACCACAAGTGAACCCTTTGAGATTATAAGCTTCCTTCCCTTGGCCTTGTAGGAACAGTCATTCTTGTCAAAAGTACCGAGGGAGATGAGATTCTTCTTCAACTTTGGTATGTACCTTATCATACCCAAGTCCTAACCACACCGTCATGCATCTTCACCTTGATTATACCCGTTCCTTCGATTCTACAAACCGAGCCGTCCCCTATCATAACTTCGCGCCATAGTCCACCTCATACGTGTCAAACCAAGATTTGTTTGAACACATATGATATGAGCACTCGGAATCCAAAATCCAATAAGAAGATAAAACCCTAGAAGAGATAGCAAGTGCATCACTATTAACAATGCAATTAGTAAATAAAAGCTCACCATCGCTATCCTCTGAGATTCCGGCTTCATCTTACTTCTTCCCTTTGTTTCTCTTCTCTCTCTATGTAGGACAATTGTTCTTCCAATGAACCTTTGACCCACATTCAAAACAACCATCTTTCACATTGGATTTTGATCTTCCCTTATTGCTCTTCTTGCCTTCGCGCTTGCTCGATCGACCTCTCTCTCCGGACTTTGCTACAAGACCTTGACCTTGAGAGACACCTCCGGAACGTTGAACCATTCTGTCATGCGTCAGGATGTCTCGATGAACTCTTTATACTTTAAGGTTCCCTTCCCGAACATAAGTGTGGTGCAGAAGTGTTTATAAGACGGTGGTAGGGATCTCAATAACATCACAGCCTTGTCTTCCGACTTATAAACCTCATGGATTATTCGTTCTGTTAGTCCCTCAATTTAGACCCGATTTGCATTTGAGTCCCTCAATTTCCAAAATCGTTCCCATGGTCCTTCAACTTCAGTTTCGTTAGGACAAATGGTGCTGCCGTCAATTTTGTTAACTTTTCTATTAAATGCAGGGGTATGGTGTTTTTATACATTTTTTAATTTTAAATTGATTAAAATATGAATAAAATATTTATAAAAAAAATAAGAAAAAACATTCAAACTTTTTTTTAGAAAAAAACTCTCTCTCTCTCTCTCTCTCTCTCTCTCTCTCTCCCTCACCAATTTCTATCTCCCTCACTTTGCTGGGCTTCCATGGCGATTGGTGGAAATGAGTTTTTTTTTAATTTTATTAATAAGTCATTTTTTTAATTCTTTTTAAAGTAAATTCATTTTTTATTCAATTTTGTGCCACATCAGCATAAAAAATAGTTTTAAAATATTTTATTCAAGTAAAATATTTTTGTTTGGTTTGTAAATATTTTATTCAATTTAAAATTAAAAAATAATACAAAAATACCATTTTGCCCCTGCATTTAACAGAAAAGATAACAAAATTGACGGCATGACCATTTGTCCAAACGAAACTAAAGTCAAAGGACCACGGGAACGATTTTGGAAATTGAGGGACTCAAATGCAAATCGGGTCAAAGTTCAGCGACTAATAAAACGAATTACCACATCCATCCTCTGCAAGTCAGCAATATACCTATTAAAGGCGCTCACATGCTCCATCATGCTTGTGCCCTCCTCCATCTTTAGAGAGTTAAGCTCCTCCATCAAGAAGAACTTATTGGACAATGATTTGGCCGCAAACATCTCTTCGAGTTTCTCCCATGTGTGCTTCGCGGTGTCTTCCATCGCATCACACAACACCTCGTCGGTTAGATGTTATTCAATGGATCCTCTAGCAAACTCGTCTAGGTCCTCCCAATCCGCATCTGTCATGGTTACCGGCTTCTTTTCCTTGCCTGCCAAGACTTTGCTGCTTAAGGACATGCTTCATCCTTCTTTGTCAAAGCGTGAAGTTCTCCTTGTCGATAAACGGCTTCAACTCCACCTTCGTACTCGACACATGTCGTGAAAGAACCCTTTGGTTACAATGAAGAACCCCTTTTGATCTCTCACAATCCCTAGCTCACTTTTCTCTCACCCTTGGCTCAAACCTGTTTGATGCCTTAGCTTTCTCACGTTCCAATAACCTAGCACTAAAGTGCCTATTTATATGTCATAGGGCTTTAGTACAATTATACAAGGAATAGGAAACTTAAAGGACTCCAAAACTAGTAGAAAATCTGTCTAGATTAGCCAGGGATATGCGCTGTATTCGCGTGTCCTGCTTTAGCGCCACTTGTGCCGCTCGAGTCTGAGTTCTGCCGCTCGAGCGCCTGCTCCTGGATGAAAACCTTCCCTCTGCCGTTCACGCACCTGTACCTTCCACCCCAGCACTAGAGCCCAGTCAATACGTCTTTAACTCGTTTGACTGCTTGTTTCCTTCAATCCTTCCGCACCTTTAAGGTGAGCCAACATCAACAATAAGCACCCAAAACACATGATAAATAAATCATTCGAGAGGGGGCTGTGCGAATGGCCTCTCTACTCCTTTTCTTTCAGCTTTGTTTTTGTTTTTGTTTTTTTGGGGTTTTGGTATAGCACCAAATTTTCCCTTTTTGGTTGTTTGTAGCACTTAATATATGACTAATTGCTTTCCTTTTGGTTTTGGTGCAGTGTGCTCAGACTGAGAGAGAGTTTGTGTGCTTGCTCAGACACAAAGAGAGAGAATTAATCCAAGAGTCCAAAAGCAAAGGTATAAACCAATTTTTCCTTTGCATTTGCTTTGAGATTAAACCGCAGTGTTTTTGCTTCTGTCATCAATTCTTTTACTGAGCTTCCTTGCTCAGTAAAGAAAGAAAGAAAGAAACTTGTCCCACATCGATCAACTGCGCTCTGAGTAAGCTCCTTCTAATTGTGCGTCTACCAAACCAATTTGTCCCATCGAGAAAATTCCGAAAGAAAAGTCCCATGGGAAAAAGAGTTCCTTTCGGAAAAAGTCCCATCAGAAAGAAAACAAAGTCCATTCGGAAAAAGTCCCTACAGAAGCAAAGCAAAGAAAACAAAGTCACGCATTGGAAAAGATTGTAAGTGAAGCATTAGAAGGTTGGGAACCAGAGTGTTGGAGTTAGGCAAAAAGTTTCTGAACTATATGGTCTCGACAAATAAAGAAAATGCCACACAGAACTTGACCTATGACTACGCTCTTGGTGTTTAGAAAACATGTCTACTGAAAAAATTCTCACTGATGAATAATGCATCCTGCACTTTGGTGTGTTGAATTATTACTATATATGATTGGCCAAGTCCTGTTTATTTTGAACTTATACATGTTTTTCTGCATGATTGAGTTAGAAGATAAATGATGGGATAACAAGTGTTACTTCACGGTCTGTTATTTTTGTTAATGATGTTATTTGGAGTAAATCATACCTATAGTTAACGCCATTTGAAATGCAAAGCTTGCATGTTTTTCCCTCTTAATGCGTTATATATCTAAGTTCAGTTTGTATTATATTTGCCTGCTAGTTATATCTAATGGGATGGATTTTCTTTATTGCATGACCACAAGGGAGTCAACACCTTGTAGCTTGATAAGGGATCCAGACACTAATACAGAACTCATCGCAGAGGCAAATATCAACATCACATGATATGGATGAGTTCTTCGTTAGTGCTGAAGGAGAGCAGCAAAGAAAATTCATTGCGAAGTATGTTACTCTTTACTCTTTAGTTGAAAGCTTAGGATAGACTTTGTATTGCTCATCATTTATTTTGAATACAAACTTCATTTATATCCTCACAAGTTGATGTAATATTTCCATTGTGAGTTTCTTTGGATCCTTATTATCAAACTACTATGTCAGGGAAAAAAAACCTTCTAACAATGAAAGATGATTAATCGATGTAGATGCCTTTCACTACAAAAAAAAATTGGCATTTGGCAACACCAAAAATCTGTCACAAAAGCCCAGAAAAGCGTCGTAAATGACGATTTACGACGACAATGTGATGTTTTTCGATGCGTCGCAAATGTTTTTGCCTTTTTTGCGACGCTTTCAAGCCGTCGTAATAACTATTTGCATTTGCGTTGTGAGGGCAAGGTACTGTCGCAATCAATTGGGTGTTGGATTTAAAATTTCCTTTTACAACAATATTTCGGACGCAAACTCATGTCGCAAATATGATTATTGCAACCACTATCGTTGCCATCAATAAGCATTAGACAAACAAATATTTCTTTTTCTCTTTCTAAAAATTTTATTCTCAATGGTGTTACATCATGATCAAAGCAAAAACAAACTTCATTCATGTACTTGAAATATTGTTCAAATCAAGTGTTTGCTTTGCTGAGTCAATGGCCACTCCTTCCTCTAAAGTAAAGAACCTAAAAAATTCCATGAAGTCAAACTCTTTAAGAATTTGGGGATGTTCTTCATCTATTAGCTCCTTTGGTGGCTTGATGATGGTGCCCTCTGTTGCAACTGGAAATATTCCTAACGAAATTCGTTCCTTCTCTCCATGCATCGTCACTCGATGCTTCACAGGATACATTCTTCCATTACACCTAGGGTGGTTTTGTGCACAGAGCAGGTTGGGTGTCTGCCCAGCCCAAATTTTATTTTATTTTAAAAAAAATACCTACATATGTTATAAGCCCAGTTCAAAATTAAAAAAATTAAAAGTAAATCCTACATCATATCTTCTCTGCCCATCTAGGTGGTCCTACATCTTCTCTCTCCTTCTCTTTTGGCTATGCAACATCAGCTTGTTTCTCTATCTTTTAGCTACCCGACATTAGCATCTTCTTTCTCCTTCCATTTTCTATATATCTTTAATTATAGTTTTAATTTAAAATTGAGTATTCTAGAGTTTAATTAGGGATGAACGAGAGTTTTCTAATAATATCAATAATGCATTGATAATTGAAGAATTTAAGAGTTCTAAGCATAGATAGTTATGTTTTATTTTGCATTGCATTTACTTTTGGTTTTAATTTTAGTTTTTGCATTTGTGGAACTTTTATTTATGGATAGAGATGCATTTGAGGTTAAGGCTCATGACGTCCTCCTTGATTAGGTATATCTTTTTTTGTTTATTAATGAATTTCACTCACACCGTTGAGTTTAGTATGTAAGTTTTACCCAGCTGGTTTTCGAATCCTAGAACCACCACCGATTACACCATGTCTGCAAGTCAATGTTCCAATGACCACAAGTTATCATTAGTGATTTGTACCCTTTGTTTAATTTTTAGATCATCAAAGTTAAGTCTATCAGTTTGCATCCCTTAACCCAAAAGAAACAAAGGACTAGGTAGTGTCCAACTGTCCAAGACTTATCACAAATTCTCTAAACCTAAAATGAAACCATAACCATCTCTGTCATTTTAAGAGATGGCTGAAACAAATTAAGGATGACAATACTGTCAGTGCACAACATTGAAAAAGAGCTCAAAATATTAAAGAATGTATGGAGAAAGAAATTACTAAAATATTAAGAAGTGGCCTTCTGACAGCTAGCAGCTAAACCAAGCTGAATTTATGTTCTCTGAATTAGTCATCAATATCAGTATCTCCAAACACATATCTCAAACTCAAGCATGTCAATAGCCTTAATTACCACGCTATTGGTAAAACCATAATTAGTAGATAAATCACAAAATGAAATGAAAAAAAAAAACCGTGAATCTAGTGAAAGCATCATAGCAAAGCAATGTAGTCCAAACTTTGAGAAGACTAACCTATTTCATGCTGTGGAGAGGATGGATGCAAATAGTGGGTTTCATTCTATCCCTCCAAGTTCTGTGCTGAACATATTGATATTGAGTTGGTGTCTTTCAAGCCTATTATTGATGTTACTGGTGATGCCAAGGTAATGAAGAAGATCTTGAAAGTAGGGGAAGCTGCGTGGGTTGCTGATGAAAGTGCAAGTGTTACTGGTAAGTTTATTGAGATGTGCATTATTTCAGCAATGTTACTAGAATCAGTTAGGAAGTACTTAGAGGTAAAATTTTAGCTGATCTTGAAAGCAAGGGTAATGACCCTAGAGGACGAGGCCCAATTGATACTCACACATCTTCTCTAAAAAGAAGGTCCTAAGTTGATACTCCCCTTCCCAAAATGTGTACCTAATCAAAAAACTTATATCAGATGTTGACCAACAATTATTGAATGTAGTAAGTAATATTTGGAATGCTTAATGAACTTGTGATATCATACCATTCTACTAGTTAACTTAAAATTTCCGTACATCTTCAATTCCTGCAATTAGCTATATAGCTAAGCTTGAAGATGACACAATCTTTGAGAAAAAAGGAATTGATGGAGAGCAGCCTTTGGAATTTATCACCGACGGTCAGTTTATTCATGTTGTTTCTCTTTTTTGGTTGCATCTTTTTGTCTGATAATCAAGAAAAAAGCTAAAGAAGGATTTCTAGCTAACATTTGCAGAACAGTTGCGACAATGAAAAAGGGAGAACATGCAATATTGACTACACATCCTGAGACATAACCAATCTCTGGTATTTAATAAAGAAATTTTGGTAACCAGAAAAGATTTAGAGAAATGAAGTTTTAGAGTTAATGTAATTTTGGAGAAATCATAGAAGTAGAGAAGAATAGGGAGGAGAAAAGAGATAAAGTAAAGGAGAAGACAATCAAGGCACCAAGCCTTCAATAAGACATAATTTTTCATGCATCCAATCTAGTTTGCTTTTTAAGATGTGCCTTGTTTATAGGCTTCAAATATACAAAAATACTCATTAAATAAGAGGAGACTCTTAGAGTTGAGTAATAACACTTATATTTATTTCATAATTCCATTTGAAACTCAACTATAAAGTCTATCCACTGCATTGTAATTTGTAGCATACGACTATGGGGCAAATGAATTTTTCTGCTATCTCATCATTGCATGCATGTGTGCGTTGCTTTCTGGAAAAAGTTTCTAAACTATATGGTCTTGATTACCTAGCTAAGAAAGAGTCTCGACAAATAAAGAAAATGCCACATAGAACTCGGCCTATGACTGCGCTCTTGGTGTTTACTGGGCTGAATATTGTACTAGTTTCCACCATTACTCTATTCTATGAGTTCGTCTGCTTCCTTCCATACTGGGAAAGAAGGGTATGTTTTCTATTAACCCATTATTTGTTAAGCAAATTATATTCCAGAAAAAGAATGGCATTAAACTTGTTAGGAAATTTTCTTTAGGTTGGTGGCCACCTTGATATGTGTTGAGGCCCAAAAATCCAGGGCTGGGCCCAAATAAATTCCCGGCCCAGTGCAATACATTACTGAGAAGAAACCCGATTCGGGCACGCGAAAGTTTGTTATACACGCTCGCACGAGTCATGATCCACTTGCCACGCCAAACAAATATGTAATCCGTCACGCTAAGAGTTGAAACAAGCCTATAAAATGCACTGACTCTATGAACCCATGCTAATAATCCCGTCAAGCATCATAGTCCTTTACAAAAATGATAAAATTCGAGCACGAGCATGACAATCGACATGCAATGCCAAGCGGAAAACCCTTATTTTGCACCTAGCCACCCAAATGCCCGGGGCTTGCTGAGTGGGTTGTGGTATGGATGGTTACGAGCATTCATGAAGCCCATTGATGAGCCAAGAAGTGGAAGTTTTGGGCTGCTTGGGAGCCCCAAAACTCGAGCCCAAATATGTGGGTAAGCATGAAAGAGAGAAAAAGGTAGCCCATTACCTTAGAAAATTGGCTTATCACCTTAGTAAAAATAGTCCATCACTTTAGAAAGTTGGCTCATCTCCTTAGTAAACTAGCCCATCACCTTAGGGAATGACCCAAGTGACTTAGAAAATATATGAGAGTCTCCAGCACGTGGCTAGAGACAAAACCACGATAGAAAAACCAAGGGATACTTGCATGTGCAGGCTGCTGGGAGTCTCCAGCACATGGCCAAAGACAAACCCAAGACAGACCATCTGAAAAACCAAAGGATATTTGCGCTCGCATGTTGCTAGGAGAAAAACACCCTTCAAACCAACGTTGTTACCCATTTCTTTCTCCTGCCAGCTCTTGCCATGAAATAAAGGAGGAAATGAGGAGAGATGGTAGCCAAAGAAAGGAGATTGCCACAGGGACAGCTGCGAGAAAACACTAGAGCTCCTAAAAATCTTGTCTCTGTGTGTTTGGATTAGGGGGATTTCACAAAATGGGGTTGAATCAGAGGAAGTGAGGGAAAAAGGGAGGGGAAGACTTGGCAGATTTAGGAAGAACTAGCTGGGGTTCCTTGGGAAGAAGGAGCTTTCAGCGCCTATAAAAAGAAGCACCTCCTACCCATTAACCCAACCACATCCAAAGAGAGCAAGCATCACCTCTCATCCCTGGAACCCTTCAATTTCGAGCCCTATTCCTCCATCTCTTCCCATTATCTCTTTTGACAAGCCATTCCAGAGCCTAACGAAGCTTTGGTCAAGCTGCCGAAAAATTGCTCAAACCACCTACTTTTCCTCCCTCATCTCTTCCTCTCTTCCCTCAACAAATCCCCTCGAAATTCCCTCTCCCCTTACTTTGAACCCCTGTTTTGTGACATCCCTGACCAAAAATTAAACGAAAATGAATGAATTAATTTAGTTAATTAATTTGGATAATTAAAATGAATTTAATAATAAAAATTGGAATTTAATAGGAATTTATTAATTAAATGGGCATTTTGGTCAACGATATTTTCAGGACGGATTTTGGTGAAACGATTTGCGCCATTGCGTCCGGCACATCGAAACGAGTTCGATGACGGGTGGCACGTTGCGATACGAGCTACGGATCGAATTGAGGACAAAATGGTCATTTTGAATTTTGTTAAAACCCTAGAATCTGAGTTGGCCCAATCAGAATTCGAGCCCCACCTTCTCTCTCCTCTCTCTCCCGACGAAACTCTCTCTCTCTCTCGTCAGAATCGAGCTAGAAACGGCGCCGGTGCGTGCGGCCATTTCCGGCCACGGCTTGGGACGCCACCACCCACGTTTGAAAGCCCTTGTCTTCCTCATCAAAACCCACATGAGATCACCGGCCAATTCGACGTCGTTTGCCGGCAGTGATCTCTGCAATTTCCGACAACTCCTCCCTCGACGCCGGCGACAGCTCCGGTGGTTTCAAGCCACGGCACCACTTGGATCAGGTAGGCCATCCTCTCCTCTCTCTTTCCCTTGTGGTCCGCGACAAAAACGGACGGTGTAGCCACCGTTCCGATCACTTGGAAATCCGGCCAAAACCCTAGTGGTTTGGCCGTGATTTTTCCCGATCACCGCTTGTTCTTGGGCGGTTCACCACGGTTCCAAGCTCTCCAGGTCATGAGGATTCGATTTCTATTGAGATTGTACCCCAATTCCGTAATTTTCCGGTGACCGGAATCGCTCTAGGCACCCACCCTCACGGCGGCATGTGTGGCGGCGCGTGGCACTGTAGCAATTTGGCATTTCCATTCCAATGCGACAATCGTGTCATTGTGAGCGCGTACGTATGTTCGGATTCTGATTCGGACTTCGTTTGACGATCGAACCAACGTACGCCTATTGCGCGTTTCGTGGGTTCGATGTGTTCAGACCGTTGGATCGAATCTGAATTCACGTATGTTGTTCCTCGTATTTCTAGGAGTCTATAGGATTTGACGGATCGTGATTCGGAGTCTCGGATACTCCGGATCAATAACTTGAAGTTAGAATTAAACCGTAATCGTCTGATCGTGCGATCGTGAGCAATCCGACCGTTCGATCAAGACCAAACTTTCAGGACATGTTTTCTAAGCCGTAGTGAACCTATAGGAACCTTCGGATCTAAGTTTCGAGGTCATGGGACCCACGGGCCCAGTTTAACCTATTCGGGTAAGTTTGACCAAGTTTGACCAGGGTTGACCGAGCTTCTCCCGAGGTCGTCCTGCCACGTAGTTGACTTTGTTGGACTTCTAGGAATGTCCAGATCCTTTTGGAGGTCGTGGGCTCCGCGGGCCCGGGTTGACCGAAATGGGGTTTTGGACCGTCGGTTGACCGTGAGTCTTCCGGGGCGGCCCCACTGGTTAAAAGAGGTAGTTTGACCATAGAATTCTTCGTACCACGTAATTGTACACTTGAGTCGGGATTAGTTAGGGTTGACTTTTAAGGTTATCGCTTCGGTTCGGGTTATTAATCTTAATCCTCGTAATTCTCGA
Organism: Prunus padus; assembly: GCA_024362665.1. Taxonomy (NCBI): domain Eukaryota; kingdom Viridiplantae; phylum Streptophyta; class Magnoliopsida; order Rosales; family Rosaceae; genus Prunus; species Prunus padus. The sequence goes on along the minus strand of JANFAM010000005.1, from coordinate 14,384,610 downwards.
GTGGGACCCTTTTAGGGTTGGGCAGCGTGGGACCAAAGGTGAGTGGACTTTGTTTTCAAACGAGCATGAATTTAATGAATTGAATGCGATGCATGTAAATTGGGATTTAAACATTGTTTTAAATCATGAATTTGGCTTTAATGATATTATTGGATGATTGAATTGATATTTGAGTTTTATACATGATTTGGGTTGCCGGTTTGTTTGTGGGGCCCTGTTGGCTATACTTTATTATTATGCTTATCTTTAAGTATTGATTTTGGGACGAGTCAAGCGTCCGGTAGTATTTATGTACGGATTTGGGTACGGTGGGAATTTGATGGAATTTCCTTGGGTTGATATTTAATAATTGAGTTTATGATTTTGTTGGGTTTCGGACTTTAATATTTTTATCGTTACGAATGTCGTGGGTTGTACTTTATATATTTTTGAGAAACTAATACCTATACTTTGAAATGAGTATTTGGGCGGTAATATTTGGATGTTAGTATAGCCCGGTTGATTACGTATTCGGTTTTGATGTTTAAACCTTATGAAATATAATTACTTATATTTCGATTATATATATATGTATATATATACATATAGATCAACTTGGAAGGAATATGTCGGGTTAATGGGAATGACGAGAACATTGGTCGGATAAATGGGAATTGACCATATGTATATATATATATGTATCTACTTTGAATATATATATATTTATATATATCTACTTTGAATATATATATATATATATATCTCTACTTTGATTATATATATATATATATATATATATATATATATATATATATATATATATATATATATATACCTACTTTGAATATAATTATGTATATCTACTTTGATATGGAGTTTTGGGATATATATATATATATATATATATATATATATATATATATATATATATATATGGGATTGGACTATCGGTTATAGTTTAATGAATCACTATTTATATTGTTTTAACTATGAATTTAAGGGATGTCGGTGATACGTGGGAATTTCGAATGCTTCGGCTTGAGTTTTGGTATTTTAATGGATCGTTGTGTTATATATATATGTATATTTTGAATAATACGTTTCGGGTTTGGACCTTATATCTTTGAAGGGATAGTACCTATACTATGTTTTGGAGTAGATGATTTACTTGAGGTTTGACTTGACGTTTTCTTGACTTGGGTTTTGAATACGGATCGAATATGTTTTTTCAATGGTTATGACATTTTAATTGTTTATGGATTGATATGCCATCATTTGACGCTCGGTACTATTTTAACTATAGAATTGTATGTTTGGGACGGTGATGTCCTTGTCTTGAGTATATATGATGATATTGGGTTGTGGGATGTATATATGTCCTGGTGTGTGTTATGTTGGGGTTCGGGTACATGTGATTTAAATTATATATATTGTTTATCGTGTAGAGATTGATTGGAGTGCAGTTGGCACCTTGTTATGTACCTCCCCCTGTTTGTGACACGGTCACTTGATATGGTTCGTATGGATACGGTTTGATCCGGTACATATCTTAACAGGGTATAGCTGTAGACCCTTGATTGGGAAGTGACTGTCTCTACGGGGTTGCCGGTTTGTTTGTGGGGCTTGTTACGGACGTGCGGGTATTGACTGTCTCTACCCTGCATGCCGACGAGCTTAGTCCCATTAGGACGGCTTAACCCTGGGCACGAGGCCATTATGATGTTGATTGGGTGTCCAGTTAAATCCTAGGCATAGGTCACATCATGAATGTTGTCCCGGTGTCCAGTCAAATGATCCCCTGTTGGATTGTTTCCCCGGTACACGTGTTTCGGTGTTGAGGTCTATGTTACTATATGTGGGTCTTATTATCTTCCTATTCGTATTTCTTTTAGTGAGGATCTTTCCTTGCCTGTCGTGCTCATGAGCACGGGGTTGTCCGAGTGGGAAAGAATGGGAAACAGTACTAAGATATAATTATGGTGTAATTATATTGCAACTATTGGGATTTAAATTACTACGTATATAAATGATTTCATATGCATGGTTTGCATTGTTTTTGAAACGGTGGGGTTAGTACTTTGATTTTAAACTACGAAACCTTGTTTTTGTCCACTCACACTCTTTCTGTTTTGCGCCCCTCAGGCCGTAGTCGTAGCGTCTGATCGGTCCTGCTGGGTGACTCTCTTCTCGAGCTTTTCGACCTGATGTAGGACACTTGTCCTTGTCTACAAACGGTTATTCTGTAACTTTACTTTTGAGTACTCTAGATATGCTCCGTATTGCCCTTTAGAGTTGAATTGGATGGCCTTAGGCCTGGGTTGTATTATTATTAGCATGCTGACTGTTGGTGTATACATATTCTGTTGTATATATTCAGATTGAACTTTTGGGATTGTTGTTGTTCTAGGGGAGACTCTGCCCGTTTTTCGGCAGAAGTCTTGACCCCTTTATTTATTTTGTTTTGGGAAGAGGGATTCTTTATGTATGTGGGCCCGGCATCGCGATGATGTCAGTTGTCAACAGGATTCGGCACGGGTTCCGGGGTGGAATTCGGGTCAGGTCCTGTCATGTTTCTCATACGAAATCCAAGCCTTCTCTCTCTAATGCTAAACTCATGAATGCTCAGCTCCTATGCCACAAGCTTCTAAAGCCAAGCCTAAATATTTATCTGTAAGCAACTATTGGTTTTGTTGGTGAAGGAAGCCAAGGTGTTTCCTAAGGCTCCACAAACCTTTCGAGACACTCTTGGGGCCTGATTCTTGAACTCAGACACAGGAACAACTATCTCCATTTGCTCTTTATAGCAGCTTAGGCCTATTCGTCAAGCTGCTGGAACGAAAAAGCCCTACAATATGGTATATCTATCATTTGCTTCCACATGGTTTTATTATATTCACTTATGACCTTAAATCTTGATCTTACTGATTTTGTATCAGTGAGGAGACTCAAATAGAATTTAGGATTATGAATAATTCAGTATATTTCTATTCTTCTCACAATGAGGTATTTATAGTGATACAAATACAAGCCTATCTAGGAAGTAATTACAATAAGGAAACAGAAAATAAATACAATCCCGTTAAAACCGGTATCCGTATAATTACATATCAATTTTATTAAAGGTAATTGTCTATAATTCCTATTGTGATACAGTGATTCACACCAGCAAGAATAAAGTTGTCAAACCTAAATATAATTTTTCTTTTGTTGATTGTATGTTGGTCGTGTGGATGATTTTGGTCATGAGATGGATTATGCTATGGTTGTGAACCTTATTAAGAATCCTGAGATTGTTGGTGTTCGTCCTCTTGCTGGTTTGTTGTCTAGTTGCTAGGAGTTTATGGGGAGATTTAATGCTTGCGATATTCAGCACGCTTATCGTGAAAGAAATTGTGTGGCTGATTACCTCACTAATGGAAGCTATAACTTAGGCCTCGATCTGCACTGTTTTGAGTATGCCCCTCCTTGTGTGGGAGAGGCTCTGGCAAATGATATCTTAGAGTTGTCTAGACCGCATTTAGTTCCTGTTGTGTAATTTTTTTCTTTCTTTTGGGGTCTTCCCCCCGTTTCATTAAAAAAATACTTGTTTCTTTGCACAGCCAGTAGTATCATATGTAGTCATATTATAATTCTGTTTACTTTACATGACGCCACGCGGATATGACTAATCATGTGATGACAAAGAAATGAATATGCAAAGAAACAAATTGTACCAACCATCTTATTATATTATAATAGGTGAGAGAGAATATTTTGCCTACTTTAAGGCCTACTCAAGAAATCGCTTATATGGCAAGTCAAATCAGTGTTCAAAGGACCAAACCTTGCAAGTTCTTATATTACCTCAAAGCCTTGAACCAACACACAATCAAAGTCCTGCACAATAAATATATGGTAAGATAAGACTAAAGATGGCAAGGAAGCCAAATCTGTAAATTATAACAGAGATAAGGCATTGCAGATGTTAACGCATCTTCCTTTCCTAACACACACGGAAGTCAACCTCACAATATCCTCCTCCCAATTAGCCTTCATGTTGTAAATAGGATTGTATTTATGTCTATATTATTTCCTTCCTTAAGTAAACTTCTTGTATTTGTATAAATAGGGACTTTGTGTAATTTTTTTTATTACAAGGAAATACATTCTCTATATGGTATGAACCTTACATAGGGTTTCCTCCATCTCCCTTATTCGATCCAACCTTCTCCTTTAGGTTCACCTCATGGCTTCCTCCGACTCCACCATCTCCCTCCGTAGCCCCAACTCTTCTCATTTTATCAAGCTCATTGACTCCAACTACCTCCTTTGGCTCCGTCAACTCAAACCTTTTCTCATCGGTCATGACCTCTGGAAGTTTATCAATGGCACTCATAAACAACCTTCTGCTCAAATCTCCACTTCTACCACCGATACAACCACAACCACCACCGCTACTCTTCTCCAAACCAATCCTGCCCATGCCCAATGGTATCAACAAGACCAACTCATTGTTAGTTACATCACCAGTAACCTCTCTGAATCCATTCTTTCTCTCACCGTCGGCTGTACCTCTGCTTGTGACCTCTGGGAGTGCCTTCAACGCCACTTTTCTCAATCCAGTATGGCTAGTGAATCTGCTCTTCGTTTTCAATTCATTGATATGCAAAAAGGCTCTCAACCCATTGATGCTTACCTCCATCATGTCAAGTCTCTTATCGATGCACTTGTTGTCATCAATGAACCTGTCTCCCCAAAAGAACTTGTCACCGCTATGCTCCGGGGTTTAGGACTCGATTACAAAATGCTAGTAATCGCAATTCTCAATTTTCTTCCTCTTCCCGACTTTGCTGATCTTCGTGCTCGTTTGTTAGCTTTCGACGCACAGGCTTATCGTACCTCTCCTGATCAAAACACAACGCTCGGCCACTCAACCTTCTCCTCACAACACCGGCCACACTTCCTTCAATTCAAACCATGGCGGTGGCTCCTTCAGTAATCGACGTGGTGGCCAAGGTGGATGGCACGATCGAGGCCATGGTTCCTAGCGTCACTCCTCCCTTTCCTGGAACAACTTGTGGAATGGCTCCCAACAGCCCTTCTGGCCTAATCAACTCTGGCCTCCTTTTGCTCCAGGTTCTGGCCCCCAAACCAACTGGCCATCCTTTTAGCCTAATCTGCACGGCCCAACTCATCTCCTAGTGCCTTGGGGCTCGCCTGGTGCACCTAGAGCTGGCAATATCGTACACGACACGAAAAATTCAGTTTTTGGTTCCATGTTATCGTGTCATGTCACTATCGTGTTGACCCGTTAGCCACACGGTAAGTTATCGTGTCGTTTCGTGTTAATTTGCGAAAACATGAATCAACCCATTAAGCGGGGGCATTTTTGTAATTATATTTTAATAATGGAAAATGTAAAGGAATATTCAATTCATATGCTTATATAGTTGACGGTGGAATAGAAAGTAAGGAGTGACTTATAATTCTATTTTTGGTTTGAACTCAATTTCTTGAATAAAGAACTACGTGTGGCTTGATCCCTCAGTAAGGGTACGTAGGCAACCTGGACTCACTAGGTGCAGCCACGGGAGAGAATATTTTTTTGGGAAATTTGTTTTGGTTTTGGATTCAATTTGAACATGTGGGTGGGCCGAAGCCCGATTAATAACTAAGTATGTTGTTTAATGAGGCCTGATACACTTCAGATTAATTTGTCTTATGCATGTTGAACGAATTACAACTTTAGAAATGGGAAATGTTTGTTTTCAAGGAAGACTCTGCCGGTTTTCCGGCAGAAGTCTCAAACCCTTAAGTGGTTTTATGTTGAAATTAGGGCAAAGGGCATTTTGGTCATTCGTGCCCGGCACCTGACGAGTGTTGGACACGTACAGGGTTCGACGCGGATTCCAAAGTGAAATTTGTGTTGGGTCTTGTCATACTCGCCCTGACATATCCTTTGTCGCCAACACCATTGCTCAGTTCATGAGTGCCCCTTGCACCTCTCACCTTGTTGTAGCCAAATGAATACTTCGTTACATCAAGGGCACTATTGATCTCGGCCTCACCTTCACTCCTCAATCTACCGCAGCCCGTCTTTCCACCTACTCAGATGCAGACTGGGCAGGGTGTCCTGATTCTCGTCCGTCAACCATTGGATATGTGATTACTCGTGGAACAAACCTCATCTCCTGGTGTTCCAAGAAACAACCTACTGTATCGAGCTCTAATACAGAATCGAAATACCGCGCCCTCTTTCATGCTTGTGCTGCAACCACTTGGCTTTGCTCACTCTTTCATGAATTGGGTGTGTGTCTTCGATTCCCAGTCTTACTCTACTGTGACAACCTCAGCACCACTTACATGGCTGCCAACCTAGTTTTCCATGCCCGCACCCGTCACATTGAGTTGGACTACCACTTTGTCCGTGAAAAGGTTGCTCTAGGAAGTCATCAAGTTTTCTTTGTTCCTTTTGTCAATCAACCTGCAGACCTGTTTACAAAGGCCCTTCACAAACCACGCCATCAGCACATGTCTTCCAAACTTGTTCATCCTGCGACGCCTAGTTTGCGGGCGGTGTTAACGAAGCTTTCCTTTCCTAACACACACGGAAGTCAACCTCACAATCTTCTCCTAGCAATTAGCTTTCCTGCTGTAAATAGGATTGTATTTATGTCTATATTATTTCCTACCTTAAGTAGACTTCCTGTATTTGTATAAATAGGAACTTTGTGTAATTTTTCTTATCACAAGGAAATACATTCTCTACGGCAGACATCAACGAAAATGAAAAAGTTGCTCTGTTTATAGGATTGATTATACAAACAGAAGCAAGAAAACTTCGCAGCACGAAACATGTATCCATATTTCTCATCCTCCGAGCTAGAGAGCTTTTGCAAAATCTATATTAAAGGTAAAAATAAAATAACCATTAACCCACCCATTGATGCTGATGATAAATTGGGTGGTGTGCAGGTTTCTAGGCTAAGGGGTTTTAGAAACTAGTTTGATGAGGACAAATAGTGGAATACTACTGTTTTTGGGCATCTTCGACAGAAGAAAGCAATCATTTTAGCCTGGTTGGCTGGAATACAAAAGGCTCTGTGTAGAGGGCCAAATTTGGCTCTGAGCAATCTTGAAGATGTTCTGATTGGGCAGTACAATGGCATTCTTGATCAAGAAGCTTTATTTTGGCAACAAAAGTCTAGATTGAAATGGTTGCAAGAAGGGGATCGCAATACCAAATTCTTTCATATGACTACAATTATTAGGAGAAGGCGCAATAAGATTGAGAGATAGAAGAATTGTGATGGGGTATGGGTGGAAGATGTTGATGGTCTTAAAGAGCTGGCAATCACTTATTTTTCTGCTTTGTTTTCACAATCTGTTTCCCTTGATTCCACTCAAGATATATCCAACCTTTATCCTCCTGTTTAGGAGATTGATCTGAACTAACTGGTTTGGGGTGTTGAGTTGTTTGAAGTCAAGGAGAGTCTGTTTAAAATTTGGGGGCTTAAGGCACCAGGTGTGGATGGGTTCCCTGCCTCCTTTTATCAGAAGAATTGGGCTCTCTGTGCTGATGACATCTTCGCCATGGTTCGTAAGGCTTTTCATGAATTTTCTGTCCCTGATCAACTCAATGCTACCTTAATCACTCTGATCCCCAAGGTTGAGAACCCCCACTCCATGGTGCAGTTCAGACCCATCAGTCTTTATAAGGTAGTTTCTAAATTACTGGTTGCTCGATTAACGCCTATTTTGCCTAAAATCATCAGTCCTAATCAGGTTAGTTTCATCTCTGGAAGACACATCACAGATAACATCCTCATTGCTTAGGAATTGATGCATAAGTTCAAATGTTCTAAGGGTAAGAAGGGCTTCATTGCCTGGAAAATTGATTTGTCTAAAGCCTATGATAGATTAAATTGGAAGTTTATTGAAAAGGTCCTTGGTGAAATCGGCATGCCTAGTAACTTCATTTAGCTGGTTATGAGTTGTGTTTCTTCTGTCAGATATCAAGTTTGTGTTGACGGCGAGCTCTCTCAACCTTTTATTCCAAAGAATGGTATTAGACAAGGCGATCCCCTATCTCCCTACCTCTTTGTGGTTTGCATTGAAAAGCTATTTCACATAATTTTTGATGCTATCAATCGGGGGAAATGGAAACCTGTTAAGTCCTTCCAAACTGGTCCTACTGTGTCACATTTGTTTTTTGTTGATGACTTAATCCTTTTTGCTGAAGCTAGTACGCAACAAGCTAGGGTGATGAAGGGGTGCTTGGATTTATTTTGTCAAGCCCCTGGTCAAACTGTCAACTTTGACAAGTCTGCTGTATTTTGTTCTCCTAATACCAGCATGGCGTTAGCTCATGAGATCAATTTCATTTGTGGCTCCCCTTTAACAGACAACGTAGGAAAATACTTGGGGATGCCTATCTTGCACTCTAGGGTGACTAGATCCACTTATAGTAGTTTGCTTAGTAAGGTTTATTGCAGGGTTGCCAATTGGAAAAGTAAGTTGCCTTCTTCAACAGGAAGGGTCACTCTAATCCATGCTATCACATCTGCTATTCCCACATATTCTATGTAGACCACAAAATTACCTGTTAGTATTTTTGAAGATTTGGATAGGTTAAATATAAATTTCTTCTGAGGAGGAAGTGATAGAAAGAAGAAAGTCCACCTCTGTCAATGGAATCTACTGTGTAGACCTAAAAACAAAGGTGGAACAAAGGTGGTTTGGGTTTCAAGAAAGCTAGGGACATGAATCATACTTTGTTGGCTAAAATCGGTTGGAGGATGCACAACAAAGATAATGGCTTATGGGCTCATATTTTTTAGAAGAAATACCTCAAGGGTTACTCTATTATTGATCCTAATCTAAAAACAAGACATTTGCGCTCCTAAACTTGAAACAGTATTCTTTTTTGGAGCTGAATTGCTTCTAAAGGGAATAACCTAGAGGGTTGGAAAGGGTGATTTGGCCAAATTTTGGATATATAAATGGCTATTTGATACAGCTCTATTGCAACATAATGAGGTGTTGAATATCCAGGAATTGAATTGCAATGTTGACAGCTTTTTTAGGAATGGTTGGTGGAATGTGGATCAGCTGAGGAATGCTCTTACTGAATATTTGGTTCAAAAGATTATTGTTGTCCCTGTTGGGTTTGGGAACTCTGTACATGATGCTCAAATCTAAGGTTTGTCTTCAAATGGCTTATTCTCTATTAAATCTGCATACTCTATTTTTTTTAGAGACTTGGGAGATGTTGATCCTTTTTGGAAGGACTTATGGAGAATGAAAATCCCTCCCAAAATACATATCTTCATTTGGCTGGCTTATCAAGGTAAAATCTTGTCCAATGAGCAAAGAACCAAGAGGAATCTAACTTCTTATCCTTCTTGTCTCCTTTGTGGTTGGCATACTGAATATGTTATTCATATTCTTAGGGACTGTCCCAGGGCTATGATGGTATGGAATTCTGTCTTAAATTTACATTCTTCTCCTCACTTTTTCCTCTCTGAGCTAAAAACCTTGTTTCTTAGGCAATCTGCTCTCTAAGGTTAATGGCCCTGATGGTATTAGTTGGAATATTATTTTTGCCATTACTTGTTGGTACATTTGCCATTACTTGTTGGTATATCTGGAATTGGCATAACAAGCATATTTTTAATGTTGATGTGGATCTGCCTTTTAATCCCAGGAAAACCTTTTTTACTGCGGTTGTTGAGTGGGTTAAAGCCGCTAATGGCTTTGGCATGAAACCTAATAGAGTACATGTTTTTTTGGCTTGGGAACCTCCTACAATTGGCCAACTTAAGCTGAATGTGGATGGTTCTAGAAGGGTTGCCACTAATTGTATTGGAGCAGGAGGTGTTATCCGGGAGTCCTCAGGTTACTGGATTGCTGGTTTTGCTGTGAACTTGGACCAAGGTCATATCCTGGAGGCTGAGGTTTGGGGCCTATATTTTGGTCTAAAGCTTGCTGTTGAGAAAGGTATCACTAACCTTGCTATTGAAATAGATGCTGTTGTTTTTGTCTCACTTCTTCAACAAATCAATTCATTACAATGCCACCCTCTTGCTGCTTTGGTGCATAGTTGCTGTGATCTCATGAGACAAATTGGAAATTGTCACCTTGTCCACATTTACAGGGAAAAGAATTGTGTTGCGGATTATTTGGGTAACTGGAGTTATAATCTAGACCTGAGATTTTGCTTCTTTGATGAGGCTCCTGTCTAGGTTAGCTTGATGTTAGCAGGGTTTAGTTGTTGTTTTCTGGAGGTTTCCCCCCTATTTCAGCAAAAACAAAAACCCACCACTACCTCCAGAATATCCTGGTGAGCTAAATGATTGGCTTGTTGATTTAAGACATGCAGAATCATTACTTCTTGTTCTGGAAAAGTAATTAAAGAGGTGTATGCTTCTAAAGGTTATAGACAACCATATCAAGGTTAGAATTTATGATAAAAGTTCCTGGTTGCAGTGGCGGAGCCACTCCTAGGCCAGGAGTGGCCCTAGCCCCCCCATTTTTTTGACATCTCTCTTATATTATATAATGTAATATCTACAACTTACTAATAGACAACTTGTAATTTAAATTAATGGCCCCTTTAAAAACAATTAGACATGACTAATTTTGAAAATTTTAGTTCTAACATGTGTTTTGAACACTTATATTTATTTGATATACTTGTTTTTTCTATCTCGGCCCCCCCAATATTACAATTCTAGCTCCGCCCCTGCCTGGTTGTCGAGTGCATAGAAAGTCAAGTGCAGATCCCAATGTTGATCTTTTGCTTCGAAAATAAGAGGTTATCAACAACCATTCCTTAAGGTGACAAATTTTAATAGAGCTGGCAATATTGTACACGACACGAAACAATACGAAAAATTCAGTTTTCGGGTCCATGTTATCGTGTCGTGTCGCTATCGTGTTGACCCGTTAGCCACACGGTAAGTTATCGTGTCGTTTCGTGTTAATTCGCGAAAACACGAATCAACCCGTTAAGCGGGGGTATTTTTGTAATTTTATATTCTTATCATGTGTATCGTGTGAAGTGGCTGTGAAGATATTGGAAAATTTTTTATTTTTTTATTTTTTTATTTTTTTATTTTTTTATATTCTTATCGTGTGAATCGTGTCATGTTGTGTACCCGTGAATTGTAATGGGTCGTGTTCGTGTTGGACATTCCCAACCCGTTTTCTTATCGTGTCGTGTCGTGTGAACCCGTTAAGAAAAGTGGGTTGACATGAACACGACACAAATGCCAGTTCTAAATTTTAAGGAGTTTGTGAATGATTTTGTTGGATCTTCAAATAGTGGGTACCAATTTAAAATGAATCCTAATGTTCTGGGATTTTATACAGTTAATTCAAATTTTTTTCTCTTGTTGCCTAGTTATACATGCATAGTGAGATTTAGAGTGTGAGGCGGACGCGGCACATGCTTAGCCTAGCCTGATGGTCGGCCATGTCATGACTGGAAGGATAAAAGATAACAAAAACAAAATAGTTCAAATGCGATGGATGTTGGATAATGATTTCTAGTTAGACAATTTGGTGTGATAAAATTTGAGTGTTGTTAAACGAATTCTAAAATTACTTTTATTTTATTGAAGAATTATGATCATGTAGATATTACCCTGATTTTGAAGACCACGTTTAGAAAATTAACAGTCCATGAACTAACTGAACTTCTCTGTTCAATGGCTTCAGTTTCATCACAGTTTGTCCATCTTAGTTTCGTAAGTCATAATGACCTATAATCTTAGTCTTGTTTAGTTGTGCTCTGCTTAGTTTGTTTTTCATTTCCAATTACTACTTATGCAGTTGAAGTCTTTTGTTGCTTACCAGGGGTATTTTTTTTATAGTTAAATAGGGTATACTAAGTTAATTTTATATTTTGATTTAAATATTATGGTGTACTTAGATCGTAATTAGGTGTACTCAGTTAATTTTAGGGTTTGTTTAACAACACCCTAAAATTTTAGAGTTCTGTTAAATGAACCCTAAAATTAACTGAGTACACCCTAATATTTTAATTAAAAGTACACCCTATTTAACTACCAAAAATACCCCTTGTACACCCTAATACACTCTATCACACAACACCCTAATACCAAATCTAAACCAAGTTTCTCTTTTTACATGAATTCGTGCCCTCTTTTCAGATTTTGGATTCACATCAAAATCTTTAATTACGTAAGCGGTTGTGGGAGTAGATTTGCTAGCTCCTACAATTCAAAGCTTGATTTTTGTAAATCCTTGTGATTTTGTTCGAACTATGTGGAGGGGACTCAAACATCTCTGTCAAATTACTATTGAAATGCATCATCACCAGTCTGAAATCCTTGAGAATTTTGGCTGCTTCCAAGTTAGAAGAAATATTTAAACCTTGGGATTTTAAAGTCATCCACTTTAACTTTATTGTATGGATGATGTTGAGCTAAGACGTCAGACTGGAACAAACTTTTTCATTCAAATATGACTGCCCATCTTTTGCATCAGGAAGAATCAAGTACATGGAGAAACGTCAACACTTGTCTTTCGTTATGTTTGTAAGGAAGCTTTAAGCCTTTGAAACATCAAAGACCCTTAAAATTATACAAAAACTTCTCTACGTTTGATTAGGGTTGAATATAGTGAGTATGGTGTACTTATTAAAATTATATTTGTTTCACAATTAAATATATTCTTTTTGGTCATTTTATATCAGGATAAATTAATAATTCAATAAATAATTTAGTAGTAGAGTGTACTTAGTTAATTTTAAAGTTCGTTTAGCAGTATTCAAATTTTATATGTTGCTGGAAATATGAATTTGGATATCATATTAAAACAATATCAATCGACCTAATCATTGGCCTTTATTTTTTTGGGGGTACGCGCTCATCAAATTAAATTTATTTCATGTGTAACATATCCACGAAATCCAACGCAAAAAAATATGAATGGGAAAGCACCAAATTTGTGTCTAACCAGAAAAGACCCCACCAAAAGTGGTTGCTCATATGTAACTCATGATGCTAAATTTTATACTAATTTTCAACAACAAATTAAGGTTTGAACTTAATTTGGAGAGAGAAAAAAGGAATGACGCCCCACCAACCTAGAGGTACAGTATTGTATAGTATGGTATAAGCTAGGCTTGAATTTACATGCATGCATGAGTTGTATGAATAAAATATAATGGTAATGACAGAAAAGTTAATAGGATGTAGCGTCTGAATCAGGGAGGACCCGATTGCGATTGCGGGTTCTCCGCTTGGACTGCCGCTTGTGGCTGCCGCCAAACTTCAACCTGCCGGTGTCCTTAAAGGGCGCCTTCTCGGCTGCAATGGTGACGCACTCTGGTGGTGGTACGGGATACCGCAACGAATCATAGCAATAAGAGTAGTACATGTAACGCTGCCTGAACCTGCGCATGGCGCCCCTCCGCTGAGGTGTGATGACGGAGTAATCCTGGGTGGCGAGGAGGGCGTATTTCTCAGCACATGCTTCAGCGGCTGGGATTTGCTGAATGGGGTCGGCAGGGCAGCCCTCCAGGACTAGGTCTTTGAATTCGGCTACAAAAGGGGCATATTTGTAATTCACCTTGTATTTCCCTCCTGATGTGGCCCAATTGCTAGCATCCCATATAGTCGCATACAACGACATTGGCTTTGATGGGTAGTCTCCCCCCATTTCTTCCCTTCTCACCACCTCTCTAATTGGAACGTCATCCACATAAAATCTGATACATTTACAAATTTTTAGTAATTAATTAATTATAAGGGAAGATTTACTTGCATCATCTAAAATTTATACGTCAATCATGGCCTTAATTTAATTGAACAAATTTTACAAATTTAATAATTAACTAATTATATATAGGGGAAGGTTTACTTGCATCACCCCAAATTATACGTCAACAATGGCATTAATTTAGTTGAACAAATTGATTGATTAAATCAATTCCACACAAAAAAAAAATACATTTCTTCATCAGTTAATACATATATATATATATATATATAGAAAGGTCTCATCAACCAATTTGTTCAATTAAAATTAGGCAATGATTGAGTCAATATGGTTTATAGAAAACTTCGGATCTGCATGGGTCAGTTTGGTAGCCTACCAAAAATTTGGTACACCATCTAAAAAGTATAGGAGGATGCTTTCTTTATCCTTATATATAAAGCAAAAAACAGAGAATCAACATTCAAAATACCAAAAAATGGCATTGTTAATGCAAACATTAAGAATTGAGATTATTAATTAAATGAGAATAGTATGGTAAATTCACACTTTTTCATATTAAAAAATAATTAAAATTAAAAACAAAATCAGATAAAGGGTCCTATTTTTATGAAACACAACTACCCATATCTTTTTATATTCTAAAATAAAATAAAAAAATTTAAAAAACCAACTGGCACACGCTCGCCAGTATGAATTATATAAGAGCTTCTTGTTGCAGTTTCATTCAAATATTTTGAAGTCAAATTGAGTTCAAAATAACAAAAATGTTTATAGTCTGGTATTTCTACAATTTTGTAAAAATACATGAAAAACTAATATATATATTTCTCTATTATATACGATTATCGGGTGTGTACTCGCACGTATATAAAAATGAATCTTGTTTTTCTTTGAGAGCATAAAAGAAAATTATTCTTGTGTTAGATGTGACATATTGGGTTATTATTAGATTTTAAACAAAGAATGATCACATTTATCCATAATTTTATTAATCAACCATTTAATTAAATTCATAGTGTGACCTAAGCATAACACATGTTGGACTTTTTCTCGAGAAGAGATATTGTTTATATAAAGTTTTTTTAGGTTGAATAGAGAGACTTATGTGCTGTCCATTTGTGCTCAAGTATAAGCAACCCAGACGCAATCCCAAAGCGTGTGTGGCTGCTCGTGAGGTCAAACAAGCATACAACAAAGTCTACAAAGCATACCACGTAAACAAGAATACGAGAACTTTCCCAAAACAAAAGGAACAATCAAAGCAAAACATGGCATAGAAAAAGAAGCCAAAACAAATATATATATATATATATATATATATATGTAGAAAAGAACACAAATTTTAGAAGGAAATTAATAAATATTAATAATAGAAAAACACAAACAAAATTAAACAAACAAACTCACATGATGATTTGAGGGGTCCAAAGAATGCTATATCGGTGGAAGTCCTTGGTAGGGTCGAACCACAGCCGGTAACGCTCTTCCCGGCCGCGGTTGGTGCTGCCATTTCCGTAGATGTTGGTTTGGAATCTCCATGGCTTCCCCTCTGTGTTCCCTAAGAATTCTATGTCTAACTCGTCGTGGCTCTTCTCGAATACGTCCGCGTTTGAGGTCTGTTTGTTCAGTTTGATCACGATCATATAAATAAACAAATTAAGAATTAATTGCCGTACGTACACTTATTGGAAAATTAATATTCATTTGCAGGATATATAGCAACAAAATTTCTTAACTGATGAAAAATTATATGATTTTTGTATAAAATTCCCCTCATTTCTTCCCAACCAGAAGGGATTCCAATTTCCAAAATATAGTAAGAAAACTTACGTAGAAGGCAACACAGATACCGGCAGTGTAATCGGATGGCAACTTAATGTTGGCGCTGAAGAAGCCATGGTTGTAGAGGTTAGAGGAGATGAAGCCAGACCCTTAATTAAATTAATTAGCCAAATTAATCAATATGAAGAATGAAAGAGAGAAAAACATGAATACAATTGAAGAAATAAATAATGGTCGTATAACGAATTGTATAATATTATACTAGCCTTTATGCACGCGCAAATGAACACAACTAACCTGTAAAGCGGTCGAGGAGAAGACGAACACCTTTCCCGTCGGGGGAGCGGACAAGATTGCCATCACCGAAGAGAGGGCTGTATCCTTGGTTGAAGGGGATGGTGGTGAGGTTACTGAAAGCTGCGTCCACGTTGCCAATATTAGCCATACACATGAATATGATTAAGACACTGATGATCAGAGGATGGAGAAAGAGAGAAATCCCGTTAAACCAACATCTACAACGTTTTATTGTCCCCTCCATAATTTTCTTTTCTTTTTCTTTGTAATAATTCAAATTTTGATCTGTATTGCCTTTTGTTTTAATTTTCTCTCTCTCTCATCCGATCCCACCTCCTTTGGTTTCTCTCCGAGTTTGTTTATATACAATTCACAAGAGGAGGAGCTAAGAGGCCACCAAACCAAGAGGCCAAGAGGGATTCAATGCAAAGGTTACGAGAGAAACAGATAGAAAGAGAAAGAGAAGAAAAGAAAGACAGAATATATGGTCCTCGGCTGCTGATCAGGGTTTGAATTAATTATTTAACTAATTGATTGTCGGGTGTACGATAATGCCCTTGGTTGGCTGGGATATTATCCGATTGGCCATCAGAGAACAAATCGAAGAAATTCTAGAGCGTATTTTAAACAAATGAAGGAGCAACTTCATTAGATATTCGTGCAACTAAGAAATCAACATCACGCTAATGGGGTTTAGGGCCAGTTTGGCATTGATGTGCTGTGAAAATAATCACGGTCAGATTTGCTGTGTGAGAAATCAGCTGTGAGATAACGCAGTTTGGTGTTTGGTAAACTTTTTGTTAAAAGTGTTGTTGGTACTAATTCCCACATAATCAAAAAATAATTCATGCATAATCATTAAACCCAGCGCCTCTTCGAAACTGATTCCTACATAATCAGAAAATGAAACCACCTTATTAGCTGCTTTCCCATTGTTAACTCGCAAGTGCACGGGCCATTGGATAGTATAGCTTGTGTAAGTACGAGGTCGATCCCACGAGGATTGATGATAGATTGATTCAATTTGATTCCCTGCACAAAACAGAAATCCAAAAGAAAATAAATAAAACAAGAAAGAAAGAAAAGAAATTAACTCAAGCAAATTAATTACCAAGTTCAATTCATATTCTTAGATTGATTCTAGCTAAAGTATGATTAAGCCATGGTGTCTGGTCCTAACCTTGTATTCCTAATTCCCTAATTAGATCCTTATTGTCGAACCTAAATTAAGCATTAGAAATCCATTAAGCATAGAAGAATGTTTTAAACAACCAAGCATGTATCTAATCCATGTTGTCGAATGTCCATACATACTCTTCCTATTCATAGTTCAATTTGAATTAATGCATGGTGTCTACTCTTAATTCAAACCAAGATAGCTAACATACAAGTTTTAATGGTGATTATTCATTCAAACAAGCATATTAACTTATAAGCATAATGAATAAGAACAAGAACTATAATTGAAACTTGGAAACTAATTAAACTTGAAAACTAAAGAAAAGAAATTACATTACAATGAAAAATAAATTACAACTAAAAAGCAAAATGGTTTTGTTACAACAATTGAGAACTAAAAGAAAACTAAGAGAATTTGAGGAGAGAAGGGAGAGGAGCTCTAGAGAGATGTTTGAGAGCTCCCCCTTGGGGTGTGTTTACATGCTTGGAGAACTCACTATTTATAGGCCTAGGGGAAGTATAAATCTGATTATACAATTGAATTTAATAACCACACTCACTTCACCAACTTACACCACTCAATTCACCACTAAAATGATTAGCTCATGCATGACAATGCATTGCAGTCAGCTTGTGGGCTCGATTTGGGCTTGCTCCTTCACTCTAACAAATCTGGAAAAATATGGATTTTGAAGCTCTTTGTCTTATCTTTCCAAGCATATGCAGCCCAACTCAAGGAAAAATCAGGAAGGCCTTCAAAAGTCATTTTTGGCCCAGTAACGCAGATCCTGCCGATTTTGACCTTAAGCTGCCAAAACTTGCATAACTTCCTCTAGAGGACTCGGAATCATGAACCGTAAAATGATCCAGAAAATAGACTTCCGTATCTTTCCAATGATGTATGGCTCATTATCTGGTTCTTCTTGAGCAAGTACAGTCCAATCCGTGAAGTTGACTGATCTGCAGACACCGTTTGAGCTAACTTGTCTCCAAAATGCATTTAATGAGTCTCAAGCTTATTACACTGAAACAAACACAAAATAAATTAAAAGCACAAGTTTAACTCAAAAACGTAACCAAATCATAAGTTAGAAGGGTACAAAATGATATGTAATTATGCACCGATCAAATACCCCAAACCTAGATTTTGCTAGTCCTCGAGCAAAACAAAAGGAAAACAAAAAAATAAAAACAAAAAAGTAAATAAATTTATTAGACCACTTTCGTAGGTAACTCGATTGCATTGAGCATATGCAACAAGCCTTTAAACCTCTAGGCATCCCTAGTAGGAGGAGTTGTGTCTCTGAGGGTTTAACAGAATCACGATACCCACAAACGTTTCTTGACTACGCAAAACAAAGTAGTTAGAAAACAAAAACAAAACAAAAATAAGTACAAAAACAAATACAAAACAATATTTCCGAACATTTTCTGAAGAGAAATGACTCATGCACATGACTCAAAAGTTTTAACAATAAAAGCTCCGTTTTAAGACATTATTCATAAGGCGGCAAAGTTCAAAACACAACATGCTCAAAGTGTAGTAGTGTGATAGCCAAATGCAACAAATTCTCCAATCTCGGTTTTCACACAATTTCGAAAATCATACAAAGCACAAATTCAACTTCAAATCTCACCAAAGTTGTCCTCTCACAAATGAATCACTCAAAAGAGGGTTACATTGCATCACTCAGTTATAAACATGAGATTAGAGTTAAACCATAAGGGAATTAACTCACAATAGAAAGATGAAGAACTTGCATTATATGATCTCAAGAAGGATGCCAAACACTTAAAAGTAGGAAAATGGATGCAATTCAATCACATGACATTTAAGATCAATTTAGGTCTTTATCATAGGTTGTAATGGGGTTAAGGGTGTAAGGTGAGTGAGAAATGAAAAGTATGGATAAAACAAAGTCCAAGGAACTCACAATGTAAGAGCATAAAACAATTGTTTCCAAGACTTGAATCATCACAATGAGGATTTTTTTTTTTTTCAAAAAACTCCTTATACCTCCATTTATAAGGATTCACACTCCTTTCTTTTAATTGAACAACCACTAATTTATTTTGAGGCCAATAAAGAAACCCAAAAATGAATTTTCAATCAACCACAATCACAACTTTTCTTTTCTTCCACCAATTGGGTGATTTTTTTTTTTCAATATATAAAACCCCTTCCCAAACTTAGCATGAAAAACACATCACAATTAAAGCTCATGAGTTCCTTAGAAAAGGTAAATACTTGTTTTTCAGGCTAAGGCGAGGAAATATATTTGGTTAAATGAAAGAAAAGGTTTACATGTAGGCTCAAAATGGTTAACAATGGAAAAATCATGCTTAAGCATGCATAAGGTTAGCTTGAAAGGCACAAACGATCCAAAGAGGGCCTTAATATCATTTCTTAAATGTCATGTAATTAAATTGAATATGAATGAATGACTTTTAAGTGCTCAACCAATTCAATGAATAATGAGATCAAACAACAACTTAGATGACAAGAAAATAAGAGTATGTGTATAACACTCATGAAATGAAGCACAAGGCTCAAAAGCTCACATTATATGGTTATACAAGTTTAATTTATACTTGATACAATTCTTTGGATCATGCAAATCCTTTAATTGGAAAATTATGAAACAAATGGCAAGTGTAAAGAGGGTTTCGAACATATCATGCTAGAACGATGCCAAAAGTTTTTTTTTTTTTGTTTTTGTTTTAATAGAAAGAAATCCAATTTTCATTTAAGTCATGCAAACATTTATCACAATCTCATCATATGTGTTCGGAAAGTGACTCAAAATAAAAACAAAGAAAGACTAAAATAAAACAGAAAAACAAGAATTTTTTTTTAAAAAAATTTATTTTAAGAAAAACCAAATTTACTTGATAAACTTTAATACCCCCAAACTTAGACATGAACATTGTCCTCAAAGTTTAAAAATTAGGCACAAGCAATGTCATAACAAATAAATGAAAGGTATTAAAACAAATAAATATCACACAATACAATAATTAAAATACAAAATAAAATAAAAATTGCAAAACAACCAAACGAATAAAAATAAAATAAAAAACAGAAACGAAGAAGCCCTAAACACACACTTACGCATAATTGAAACCAAAGCCCACAATTTGAAACCCAAACCACGGTGAAACCCGACCCACAATGAATTCGAAGCCCACATGTTAAATTTTTTTGTTTTTGTTATTATTATTATTTTTCTTCTTTTTCTTTTTTTTTTCTTTTTTATTTATTTTTGAAATGTGAATTGGTGGATTCAAACGAGGTCAGTATGTCGTCTCGGGCAACGAAGCAAAGAGCCAAGTGTCGACACATAGGCGCCGCGAGGCTCAAGCGCATGAAAATTACGGGCATGAAAAGTCGTGACGACTTTGTTGAGCGTTCGTTCGAGAAGGATTCTGCTCGCGACAAATTATTTTTGGGGGCCAGGGAAAGCGGGAAGGCTGTGGAGCTGAGTGGTGCTAGGGTTTGAAGTCTATAAAAGGAAACTAAGGAGAAAAACAAAAATTACAGCCACACGGAAGAGAGAAAGGAAAGAAGAAGAGAGAAAAGAAAAGAAAAGAAAAAAAGAAGAGAGAAGAGAGAAAAAGAAAAAGAAAGCGGAGAAAGAAAATGTCGTCTCCTTTCCCATTTTCGCTCGATCTTAACCTAGCTCAACCAATTCGGGGACGTCCGAGTCAAGGAGCGGCACCAACGTGGATGCCTTATTTTGGCTCGGCTCGGCAAGAGGGCCCGTGTGAGTGAATGACACAATACTCATGGACAACGAAGTTGCCGGAGTCGCATAAGGAGTTTAGTGACTCCCGGAGATGCACGAGTGCTCGGCGCAAAGTGTGACAATCGAATCGTCGGTGATGCCATGGCGCCGGCCGCACAAAACACGACCACTATCGCATGGCCATGGGTTATCGCCTAATTGCAAAATCCCGTGAGTTGGAGCTAGTAAAGGCTCGATTGGCGGCATCGCAGAATGTGGTTGAGGATTGTCAAGGCATTATAAGGGACTTGAAAAAGGAGAGGACAAGGATGGTGGAGTTTAATCGACGTCACTAGAAGGTTTGCAAAGGAGAATAAACGGCTATCATCGATGGTAGATTGTACGCCAAAGACATGCGCACGGTGAAGGCCGGAGTCTATTGACGGCAAGCGCATAAGCAACGGAGCCACGAGACAAGTGGTGCTCAAGCCAAGAGTGCAGCCATAAGTGCGATCTTGGGAGCTCAAGTGATGGGCCCCAAGAGGCTGTGCGTGAAGACCCAAAAGATGACGTCCAGACGGCTAAACTAAAGTTTCCAATTTTGGAATGCAAGGCGTGTCATGATGATGATCTTTGACGAAGATGAAGAAGAAGATGAAGATGAAGAAGAAGAAGAAGAAGATGATGATGAAGAAGATGAAGTTTTATTTATTTGTATTTTATGCAAATTTTTTTTTTTTTGGTTTTTATTTTTTTATTTTTTTGTGTGTTTTTTAAGTTTTTAGTGATGCGGCTTTATTTAGAGTAAATTTTTTTTTTAATTTTTTAACACACGAAACAAACTAACTAACCACACCACATAAAAATTAAAATAATAAAAATCACAGACTATAAAACAACTAAACAGAAGAAAACAAGAAGTTTCAAATTGCAATTTTTTTATTTTATATTTTATATTTTGTAATTATTATTTAAGCATGAATACAATACCCAAACTAAAATTTTTATTTAAACTAAACCGTTATTGTAAAAAAAAAAAAAAAAAAATATTTTAAGAACACACAGAGTATACAAGCAACTCTAGGATGACGGTTAAGGGCCTCGAAAACACAAACAGGGGGTTCGGGAAGGTTGGAGGGTCACAATAGGTCCGCTTAAAACCCAAACTTTAGACGAAGGTGTCGCTAAAGAACTCCTAGACACTTTGCATAGACGGAGGTTGCTTACTGGAGTTACCAAAAGTTAGCTCATATGAAAAATCTTTTAAATTTTTTTTTTAATTAAAAAAGAAACAGAAAATTAAAATTACTAAAATAAAAACAATACAAGTAAAAGAGAAAGGATTGGAATACTCCCCCTTGAAGCGATTAGGTCGAGCATGGATGCATTTGGAGGTAGCTACTCCTCCCACTACTCCATACTTCATATTCTTATGATTGAAGTTTCCTTCTCTCCTTTTTATTGAGCTATCCTATATTGCTAAAACAAACATAGAAAACTTGGAACAGAATTAAAATGATTAGGAATAAAAACTGAAATGAAAAGGAAATACAAAAAGTAAAACAAGTAGGGAAAGAAAATAGAACCAAACTATGCCGTCAATCCCGACAGCAGCGCCAAAATTTTGTTAACTCGCAAGTGCAGGCCATTGGATAGTATAGCTTGTGTAAATGCAGTCGATCCCACGAGGATTGATCACGATAGATTGATTCAATTTGATTCCCTGCACAAAACAGAAATCCAAAAGAAAATAAATAAAACAAGAAAGAAAGAAAAGAAATTAACTCAAGCAAATTAATTACCAAGTTCAATTCATATTCTTAGATTGATTCTAGCTAAAGTATGATTAAGCCATGGTGTCTGGTCTAACCTTGTATTCCTAATTCCTAATTAGATCCTTATTATAGAACCTAAATTAAGCATTAGAAATCCATTAAGCATAGAAGAATGTTTTAAACAACCAAGCATGTATCTAATCCATGTTGTCGAATGTCCATACATACTCTTCCTATTCATAGTTCAATTTGAATTAATGCATGGTGTCTACTCTAATTCAAACCAAGATAGCTAACATACAAGTTTTAATGGTGATTATTCATTCAAACAAGCATATTAACTTATAAGCATAATGAATAAGAACAAGAACTATAATTGAAACTTGGAAACTAATTAAACTTGAAAACTAAAGAAAAGAAATTACATTACAATGAAAAATAAATTACAACTAAAAAGCAAAATGGTTTTGTTACAACAATTGAGAACTAAAAGAAAACTAAGAGAATTTGAGGGAGAGAAGGAGAGGAGCTCTAGAGAGATGTTTGAGAGCTCCCCCTTGGGGTGTGTTTACATGCTTGGAGAACTCACTATTTATAGGCCTAGGGGAAGTATAAATCTGATTATACAATTGAATTTAATAACCACACTCACTTCACCAACTTACACCACTCAATTCACCACTAAAATGATTAGCTCATGCATGACAATGCATTGCAGTCAACTTGTGGGCTCGATTTGGGCTTGCTCCTTCACTCTAACAAATCTGGAAAAATATGGATTTTGAAGCTCTTTGTCTTATCTTTCCAAGCATATGCAGCCCAACTCAAGGAAAAATCAGGAAGGCCTTCAAAAGTCATTTTTGGCCCAGTAACGCAGATCCTGCCGATTTTGACCTTAAGCTGCCAAAACTTGCATAACTTCCTCTAGAGGACTCGGAATCATGAACCGTAAAATGATCCAGAAAATAGACTTCCGTATCTTTCCAATGATGTATGGCTCATTATCTGGTTCTTCTTGAGCAAGTACAGTCCAATCCGTGAAGTTGACTGATCTGCAGACACCGTTTGAGCTAACTTGTCTCCAAAATGCATTTAATGAGTCTCAAGCTTATTACACTGAAACAAACACAAAATAAATTAAAAGCACAAGTTTAACTCAAAAACGTAACCAAATCATAAGTTAGAAGGGTACAAAATGATATGTAATTATGCACCGATCACCCATCTAGCTTTTTCTCACAGCAATTTTTAATAATAAGTAATTTTCTTATAGTTTACCAAACGGGTTAGGCTTCCCAAAATTTTTAAAAAATCACTTATCACCCCAAATAAGCAATGTCAAACTGGCACTTAGTCCAGTGGAAAAGGGCTTTCACTTGCAGACCAGAGGTCTTAAGTTCGAACTCCTATGACATCATAGTTGTGTGTGTGTGAAACACTATTGCTTGTACTCAAAAAAAAGAAAAAAGAAAAAAATCAACATCACATCCAAAAGATGAAGTCTAAACGGAAAACAAAACTAACACGCTAAAAAATAAAACTAAAGCGGACAAAAGTAGAACACACAACTTCTAGCTCACATCACTACCATTAAACATGGTTATCTTTAGCAAAACCCACAAAACCCAAAATTCTAAAACCATACCAATAACTTTAAATGAACACTAACCACCACCTTAAAAAACATCGTCGCGTCAAACCCACCGCACCTAACCTTTAAGAAAATACAAAATATATGACCGATCTGGGAAAAACATTGTTTTTTAGCAATCTAACTACCCATAACAATGAACAAATATGTCAATCGAACAATCATGGAAAAATAGGTGATGACGAACTTCGACCTAAGCATGAGTTAGAAGAAATCACCACAAATGGCTTCTTATTGAAAACGCCATAAGGGAGTATTCACTAACCCGAAAGAAAATTGGAGAGGGAAAGGAGGGCAGTTATGCTTCTTCTTCCCCCTCCCTTTATTGAGTTTTTCCTTTGGGGCTAAGAGAGAGGAAGAGAGAGAGCAGCTAAGGTTTTTGGGTTTTTTTAATTTTCCCGGAGAAATAGGGAAACGCATATCGAAAAAATTCTAGTTTGATGATCACGTCGATGCGTTATGTTACGTACTAGTACATATGTTACAATATGAGTTAACAACATAATTGCGCCTATATATAATATGAATAAATAAAATTGATAACACAATGTACCCTTTTTTTTTTTGGTCAAATAACACAATGTACCCTTGGTTTCACCGAAGAGATATTATATACAAAATGTAGTTGGTGTCTGGTGGTTACAACTTACGGAATTGTTTGTTTTTATGTTTGAACTTTAGGATTTGCATACATTAAAATTTTAAAATAAAATAAATGTCGGGTTGTTACATATAATAATAATGAATGATTAATATGAACAGTAGGTGATTAGATAACAAAATTTAACAACTACAAATTCATGCGGTGCCTAAGTTATATCGGCGGAGGGGTCCCTTGGCTTCCAAGTCAAGGGAATAATTGTAATAACAACTAACACTTCCGCCAATTAAAAGAATAAAGTTGATACTCCATCCAACGATTCGTCTAAGAGCATCCACCATCACTCCATGCAATAATTGAACTACAATTTTACTTGCAATGGTATAGTTAAATAACTTCATATAAATAGTTATATTTCTTACATGTTTTTTATTTCATACTCAAATAAAATAAAATAAATAAATTTAATAACATTAAAAGTTGTATTATTGAAATATTCTCAAAGAGATCTTTGAAAAGAGATCAATTTTGAATATATATGAAAAATAAATAAATTGCTGTATTTTTTTTTATTGCATTGAACTATTAAACAACCATTGTGGATGCTCTTAACGGCATATTACATATAATTGACGTATTTTTGCTATTTTTTATTGGCATGCTCTTAACGGCATATGTACATATTTTTTACGAACAGTAAATGTTTGTTTCAAACATTTAACGATTATTTGCATAATTTATCATTATTTTTCACATACAATTTAAAAAATGCAAATAAACAAATTTAGGCATAATTACAAGTTTTTATATAATGGCTAAATTTTTCGTTGTATCTTTTTAAGAAATTTAGCGAATAATAGATGTGCGTATTGTTAGCGTGAGTCAACTCTTCTAGTAAGGTTAGGATTATGGTGATTATTGTACATTCAGGATTTCTGTAATTATTAAAATTCATTGTAATTAGCTTTTCTTGGTCACTAAGTCAACTTGTATCCCTAAATATTGATCCTTCAAAAGAGATGAATACAAATTAAAATTAAATTCATACTATATTCGTATTTAGCTAAGTATACTATATGTAGTATAGACATATTTGTTAATTAATTAATTGTTATTTGCGAAGCAGACAGAATACAAGAATAAATATGAGTGTGAACCCGAGCTAGCATATATGAAAGAATTAAATAAAATAAATAATTAGAAAATGTCGTAATCTATAGCTAGGCTGCCTATAAAAAGTTTGATTTCTTAAACTGCTTAGCCAAATGTTCCCATCATCAAACTCAATAATTTAGGCTAAGTTTATCCACCCAAGCCTTTAATGTGACGCTTGAAAAGGGACATCTGTTAAGCTATGAAGGGAGTAACGTAGGAGTAGAAGGTTGATGACATCTTCATTTATATGGCCCATCATAAAACAAGAGACTAAAAACACTGCCAGGGTAAATTTTGTATTTTTATTTTTATACAAGCGACATTAGACCCAGTTTGTAGTTTTTTGTATAATATCCGTGTTATATAGATACGTAGATATTTTTCAAAAATATCCATACACGTATGAAAGACTCGATAATATACATATTTTTTAAAAATCAAATGGACAATACATATATTATACACATACGTACGTATGTACTTTTCACATATTATTAAATAAAAAATTTATATTATAAATTTAAAAAAAATTATATAGTGGCCAAACTTTTCATTTGGATTTTTCAAAAATTTTGCCGAATATGACCTCGAGTGGATGAATAATTGCTCCTAATTACATGGCTTTTATTTTTATATATATAAATAATGAGTTTAATTTATACACGAGAATTTAGGATACTAACCTGCCCTCCCAAAATTGACCGAATCAAATATTTTGTTAATTTTTTTTTAATGAGGAGCAAGTCAATTTGGGTATGAAATACATAAAAAGAAAAAGAAAAAGAAGATAAATAAATAAATATGCGGAGCAAGTGAAATGATGGTCACAGTTTGTTCAAATAGCGGGGCGGTTGGGTGTGGAATAATTAAGCGTTTGTTTAAAAGAAGGGGTAGTTGCTTTGGTAGATGTCCATTACAAGGAAGTTTCAATTGCACCCCTTGGTGTTTGGTCTAATTACAATAAGATCTTAGATGTTTCTTTTGTTAACCATTTGATGCTGGGTCTAATTACACATATTCCCTTAAAAATATCAGCATTGCAAAAAATTACTTGAATTTGAATTTATTTGTCCACTCAATTAAACGATTGTTATTTTATATTTTCTTAAAGACCATGTTCGTCGATTTTGTTGGACACAACTAAGATGTTTTAACGGTTTTTGATTTGCCTAATTTTTTTTTTTATAAGAATGATTTATGAGTGAAGATTTAAAAAATAAATTGTGAAAATTGTGAAAATAAAATTTATACTTGGCCTCAAAAGTGTCGCTCAAATAAAATTATTTGAGGATCCATCAATAGAACAAATGT
Source organism: Prunus padus (assembly GCA_024362665.1). Lineage (NCBI taxonomy): Eukaryota > Viridiplantae > Streptophyta > Magnoliopsida > Rosales > Rosaceae > Prunus > Prunus padus. The sequence continues at coordinate 14,357,427 of JANFAM010000005.1, read as the reverse complement.
ATTAAATTTTAGAACTATATCTAAAATTAATCAAATATTATATTATAATTGGCGTATTGCCATATCGTATTCTCATACTTATACTGATATCCGTGCAACATAGCACGTTAGTATACTAGGATTGTGTAATTGCTGCCATCTTAAAATTTTGATGAAGACACTAGAAATCACCAACATTGGTGGCGTCGAGTCTCACGCCCGAGGCCCAGCACTAGGTGATATGTGCATTACTATTTACATCTTTCCTGCAGTTACATTTGGGATAAAGTAGGTCAAATTGGCAACACATCTAGACAGTAACTTTTGTAACAAGAGGTGACTAACCATTATGTTTACAGGAAACTCGTTATACCATGGCTCAATACCCTGAAAAATATAAGCAGCAGCCTCGCCTCTGGGCGTAAATAAATAAACATTTAGCTTTTGACAAAGTGATATTTGGATTCAATGTAGGTTTCAGCATCCCATAGGAATGATCCGAAGGCAACAGCTTCCAAGACAAGCATTGTCAATCCAGAGAAAGTAAGCGCAATCACTTCATCGTTAGAGGCATCAATTGAACCATCCGCAGTAATCCTGATGTCAGGTCTCCCAAATAGTGCTTGTGTCTGATTTTCAATCAAAGAAATCGCTTCCTTTGATCTTATAGTAGCGTATCTCTGGAGAGTCTCTGCATCCAAGTACATCACATAGGATCTCAGTTGATACAACTTGTCATCACCATTGTTCATGTAACTACCTCCATCACTATCACTACCACCGTCTGGAGGCATCCGGATCAAGGAATCCGGATCCCATAGCTGGTTTGCTGGTGCTGCATCTGGAGTGAAACCATCAGGAAGGGTGTTCATGGTTCTCTCAAGCTGAAACCGCTGATCAACTCTCCTGAGAAAATATCCGTACATTATTGAAGCAGCATACAACTTTCCAAGTTTGATTTTGCCAATCTCAACGATGGCAGAAAGAGGGCCCACAAGTCGCTCTCCAAGTACAAGGGATAAGTGGCTCTGTATCATCTCCAATGCTTCAGGAGAATGAACAGATTCTAGTTTCTTTTCTTGCATTGGCCAGAAATCCACTCTTCCGGTGGGATCTGAGGTCGTTGATATCTTCGGGATCATTGAAATATCATTCTCTATGAATTTCTGCACTATCAAGCAGTATATTATCTCTTCCAATGCCATGCGTCTTTCTTTCTCTTTGACTTGAGCTATTCGCCTAAAATTCATGATTTTATTTAAGAAGTTACTCCATATCCTCCAACATCAAAACAATGAATCAAACAATAGTTGGGGAAAACAAATAAAGAGCAAGCACCAGTATGCGAAGAGATTGTTAGATGATATGTTTCAAACTGTGTACAGTATGGAGAGATGCATGATAACAGCATCTCTTCTTTTCTTTTTTTTTTTTGGAGGAAATAACAGCATCTCTTCTTAGACACCTAATCATGTCTACTTAAAATTGACTTTCAAGAGAAGAAAGAAAATTTGGAGCTATGATTCAGCCTGAAAGAGGTGATGGTGATGGTAGGTCAGAAACGCAGTACAAATTAATTAAGGTAAGATACTGATGGAGGCCTAATGTAAGTTAAGACTCAAGGTGGTGAGTATCACTGGTGAGGATGGTGACATTCTAGTGCTAGTACTGTAATGTGGCTAATGGAGGGGAAACATATGCAGGTTGTTATTTGGTAGTTTGCGGAGTCTCTGATTGGATGTCATCTAATTGCTCTCATCGAAATGGTGGATGGACCGGTGTGCAATAGGCTCCGGGAGGGCAGTGATGCATCAGCTTTGCAACTGCAGGAAAGGTAATTGTATTCTTAGATTGATTGATGGTAGTGCCATAATCTAAGGGTGAGCATTGGCACAAAGTTCTTAGATTGATTGATTGATCTTAGTGAAATTATATCATATTCCTGCTGGTACCTATCACATTTTAAAGTACTAGCATCGAGGTGTTAGCATTGTGCTAAATTGTACCCATCAGTTGTCATACACATGTAAACACAAGCACATGCATACAAATCGAACCGCACTCCATATTTAAACAAAAACGGTTCAAGTCAAATTATAGAAAAGAGAAAATAAATGAAAACAAGTACTCTTTTCTCTAAATCTCACATCCAAGTTCAGTACGACTAGAAAAATTTACTTGGCATGTGTCAAGTGTACTTCAGCTACCTAGGAAGCTCTTGCCATCAATTTTTTGTTTAAATAAAAATTAAGTTTAAACCCAGAAATAGCTAGAGCGTCACATAACATGATACAACCTGTAGTGTAAAATACTAAATCTCAAAGATTCAAAGCAAAGGTAGGCAACTACATAGATGTCAAAGTTTATCTTGTATCAAGAAGGTGAGCATAAGATGGGATGATAGAAACAGTGCAGACCTAATGAAATCTTTTGCAACATTTATTTTTCTTTTCAATTACTACTGACACAACTGAGGGTTCAACTGCCGAATTCAGTATGACCACTGGTCTGCATCCTGTGGAGTCGTACGGTATCTAGCTAATAGACCCAAAGACACAAATTAATTGCAGGTGGACCAAGCCCGAAGAAAGTATTTATTCTCTCCCATTAGTTAATGATCTGTCAATTCCAATCATGTTTTCAATGCCACAAGTATCATTATCCCATAAAACTAAAAATCGTGCCAAACCACATACTTATAATCCCCTGCTAATTTGAAAATGAAACTGCTCCCATATCACATCGTTACCCCACATTGACCAGCAATGCTGCTGCTATGAAGTCAGTTGGGTGGTAAGATAAAGTCCGTATGCAGCATTAGGTTACTGTGTGTAATGTAGGAAAACACAAGGTGGCTATTGCTTATGAGTATGATGGGCTTTAAATGATAGAACTTTTGCTTAATTACTCTAAGCCACCTAAACACCCCCACCCCAAATGTACTTTCTCTCTCTCTCTCTCTCGTTTTTTTTCCAGCTTTTGTTTTTAACTTCAAAATTGAATTAGCAATTTTTAACATTTTTTAAATAATTTAATTTCTAGAGAAATAGTATAAGTCACATTAAATAATAGAACTCCAAGAAATCTTAAAACACATTGAAGCCAAGATCCAAATAAGTTCACTCTTATTAACCCCTATTAACTCTCAGATTAACTCTTTGACTTACATTACAACTATTAAAATTAAATGACTCTTACACTACCAAAAAGGCCTTAGTGGTGGGCGTCCAAAGAGGATCTTTAAACAATTCCATCAGTGTGCATCAAATTCTGAGTTGTTTCAAAATGTAAAAATTTACCAATTACCGTCCATTCAAGAACAAAACTAAAATAACTACTGTTGAGAGATCACAGTACTTACTTGTAGAGGGGATCTTCAGATGAAGCAGAAGTTTCTTCTCTCTGGGCATCTCTATCTTTTTGAAGGTTCTCAAGCTGCTGATCAATGGCTGCAGGTAGTAGATGTGGATGATTTTGCAATATTTGGGCCAAAAGCTGGCCGGCGGGGGATTCAAATTGAAGAGGAGCAACTGGCACCAAATTATCACTTGAATCCTTCGATGCTCTCACAATCAACCCTCTTGCTCGGCACTTATACAGTCCGTTTCCCAGCTTTGGGTTGCAAGATGAAGGACAGCTCTAGAAAAGAAAAGAAAAATATTTTGTTAAAGCGCCAACCATTCATAACCTTGCCTTAGTGCCCACCCTGGATATGGCAATATGGTGCAGAAATATTCATACAACTCTCTTCATTGGATTTCAGCAGTCAAATTCAGTGTGTGTGTATATATATATATTAAATCAATGCCAAAATCAAGATAATCAGTGTTACTTGGAAACTGACATACATAATGGTGAATAGCCCTTTTAGGCATCTTGGGGCAACTAGCTTATAAAAATGACACCATGCAAGTACATGTGGGGATACAAATGCATAGAATCAAAAGGATTAGAAATTGCTAAATATATGGGGATACAAATTCAATGAAGACATGGGAAAAATAATACACTAAAGCCAATTCAGGAGCAACGTATCAATCAAATATATCATTTTCATTACAAAATGATGGCAAAACAGATGTTCATCCTTAGTAGCTAGGCAGTTGACAGCAGTTTTTTTTTTCTACCCGTCTATGCATCTGTCATTATTCTCTATTTTTCATCTTCTGCTCCTTCCGTTCTAGTTTTACTTATGGATCCTTTTGCCATTTTTGGTCCAGTTTGGGTGATAATGCAAGTATCTTCCACAGGTCAACTTTGCTCTCTTTATTAATAACTCTTAACTTTAATAAATTACATTGTCATGTGGGGATTGGCTGGAATTTGGGTTTGAAACACTTGCAAATTCTGGTTTATGTTTCAATTTTTGTTTCTCAAGGAGATTGTCAACTTTCGATGGTGATACCTAGACTGTAGTAAACGATTCCACTTTATGAAGATAAGTTCTCATGACTCACAGGACTACTGGTAAGTTGAGTCTGTAGGAAGAATGATATGATTAAAGAAGGGGTCTAAATCATAATGGAAAATGTTAAGGTTAAATTAACAACCTCCTTTCCCAGTAAGTGTGGCCACCCCTTGAAGCCTGCACCAATTTTGGGTACTGGTTCTAACCATTCCCATATTTGCTTGAAACCCTAAATACTATTTGGTTCCCAACATAAGGTTCTTCCCATTCAATTGGCACTTCAGTTGCTTTAAATACGGCATTAGTGAAATCAAATGCCTGCTTTAAGGAAATATGTGATATTTACCCAGATATGAACCATCACAAAGTTGTGCAACATTTTGTGAACAAAACAACAATATCTCACAGCCATCACTTATTTCACCAATGACATTGCATTAAGCATGTATTTTCTTACTCATCTGCAACTCAGTTTCACTTATAGTAAAAAACAAAGCAAGCCACATCCACTGAAGCTACTCCACTTCTCCTTTTTTATAACACCGATTAAGATTTCCCCTATTCAATCCTACCACCCAACCTTTTTTTTTTAAAAAAAAAACAAAGAGAGGAAAGTTTATTTCACAAAAGAAGCTGTTCAACACCATGGATAAGCTTTCCACCATAAATATACAAGAGAAAACAATAATTCATTCTACAACTAGTTTAGCAAACCAAAACAATTCAAGCCACTACAGCTTTCCAGTCTAAAACAATGTCCAAAATAGAAGTGTTCCTAAAATCAGGAGAAACAGATGCCCAAAGTGCCGCCCGATAATTAACCTTCTCCCACACCTCCTCCACTTCCATCCCCTTAACATCTTCGAAGATCCTTTGTTTTCTTTCCGACCAAATAGCCTAAATGATAGCCATCAACATACGGCCCCATAATACTTTAGCCTTCCTTCCACCACCCAATACTATAAATTCTCAACCAGCCAAAAAAAAAAGGAAGCAGTCTTTTGGTGCCACCCAACTATCATTAATCTCATTAATGTTGCGGCAACCATTTCAGTTTATGGCTCGGATCATGAGTCTTTTATGTAAGATTATTATGGTTTACTTAGTACATCTGGGATCTTTTGTTTTTTTCTTCAGTAAGTTTATGGTATGTAGAACAGGTAAATTCATGTATAAAGCCTGGGGTAAAGAAAAAAAAACAGAAAAATCAGAAGATACAAAAAGAAAGAGTGAGGAAACTTTTGGCAGGCAAAAAAATTAAGTATATAGATTGCTCTCTCTTCCTCTCTTTTTTTGCACTAGACAAGACATAACATAGGCATAAATAGGCATAAATCAGTTGACAAAATTGACAAAGCCGATGCGAGGATGCGCAATAGAAAAAGGATCTTGACAAAAATAGCAAAATTCAACATATGCGCAAAAGAAAAAAAAAACATAGAGACAAGAGTGTATTAAGGATGTCCTTATTTTTCCTTAAAATATGTACATCCTGTTTCTGGGATATAAACCAATTACTGGAACTGTTTAGTTTTCAGATTCTCTATCAACGATTATCCATGCAAAAATTCAGTTAAATTGAAAATTGTTTAGCCATTTGATTATCCACATTTTCGTTTCAGTTTTATCTAACAACGTTTTTGCAGGGATAACTCTTCATAACCTAAATTATAGAAAAAATCAAACTAAAACCCAATCTGATTGATAAATATTGGGAGCACAAGGTCTAATTCTTTTGGTCACTGTTGACCATGAAAGTTCATGATCACCAACAATTGAATGACTGAAGAATTAACTTCAAATGAACAAACAGTTCACACGTAGTCTGAATACGTACGGCTCTATTTATTTCAAAAAAGAAAAAGATAATATGTTCCTAAGGAAGTAAAATTTTATCATTGTTAATTTATTCGCGAAATAGCTTTTCAATAAACCAAGTGGAGATGGATAATTGTATATCAGTCACAAATTTTCCTACACTTTCTAGGCAACCAAACAGGGTAAAAGAAAATATCTGATCTGGGTTGTGTCTAATCTATCCCAAGAAACGAAAGGCTCAAAAAAATATCCAAACATCATTAATTAAAATCTAAAAAATTCCTTTCAAATTCTCATGCTTTTTTAGCAACCAAAGGCTTAAACACGAGAGCAAAACATGAATGAGAGTGGACGAGAACTTACTCTGAAAAAAGCACCAGAAAGAAATGACTTGGAGTTAGAGAGCGTATGCGAATGGAAGTGTCTGAATTCTGGCCAACTAAGACCGCCGCCCGAGGGAATCACCAACAAAACGTCGCCAATAACACCCGAAACCTGCATTTTGTATGTCCCCGAGAGAGAGAGAGAGTCGTGTGATAATTTGATAGCGGAAGTCTTGGTGGTTAAAAACAGTTTGTTTGGGTTCTCTTCTTTTGCCTTTTCTTCTAACTAGCCTCTCCGCGCGGAAGAGCGTGCGACTTAAAAACCTTTTTGTTTTTATTTTTTATTTTTGAAATTGTATTTCTCTAGATAATCGTCTCAACGATTTCTTATTTAAAAGTCAAGCCATATTTTTCTAGTTTTAAAAGTCCGAAAAATTGCTTAACGTCATTTGTTTTTGCTTACTTTATGCTGCTTTTAGTTTTAATTTTCTGATGTAGGGTGATGATTTTTGTTTGTGTCATTGCGGTTTTCGTGTGCAGATCGAAGTGGTGTTCACGCTTCCTCTTATTTCTTCTCTTTTCTTGTTGTTTTCCCTTAAGTTTTTCAAGCGCTAGTCTTTTTTAAGATCAAGCATTTTTTAATAAAGTATATTTTCCAACAAAACAAAACAAAAAGTTCAAAAATTTGGAAGAATGTTAAAACGCACGTCCATATGCGACATTAATCACACGTGTGTCATTCAAATAAGAAACTATTGATACATGCATTTAGAAAAATACAATTGCAAAAAAAGATAAAAATAAAAAGCTTATTAAGTCTCGCATGGGCGTGCGAGAGTCTTTTTTTAATCATGAGTGCTACGCGTGACTTACAAATTTTTTTTTATATTTTGTAATTGTATTTTTCTAGATGTCTATCTCTCCAGTTTCTTTTTTTTCCTTTTTTCTTCCTCGCGTGCAAGAGACATTTTATAATCATGTGCGCTACGAGCAGCTTAAAAAAACTTTTTATTATTTTATTTTTTCAATTGTATTTTTCTAAATAGTCGTCTTAAAGTTTTCCTTTTATCACTCGTATTTCTAGATGTTCGTTGAACAATTTCTATATATTTTTTCTTTTATTGCGGGTAAATTGTTGAAATGGACATGTAAAAAATACGGATGATAAAAGGAAAACTTTTAAGACAGTCATCTAGAAAAATACAATTAAAAGAATAAATAAATAAAAAGTTTTTTAACTTCTCACGGAACCAATCTTCTAAATTCTCTATCCAATAGTCAAGGAATTGAGGAGTACTGAGGGGATTCAAGTTGTAGGGGGGATGCCTCTTCCTTAAAAGATTATGCTCAAACTCTCCATCAGCTTCCTAATCTCTCGGAAAGTCATACTCTTCTTTGTCTAGGAACTGCATGTATTCATTGATTCATAGGCAAGTTCTGAAATGGCTTGCACCAATCCAAATTGACGATAGTCAAATTGGGGATTGTAGGCCTCCACTCCATATTCATACTTCTTTTCCTTGGACCTACTTCCAAAGAGAAGATCCCTTGCCAATAAACAGGCTAAGGCCTTCTTAGCGAACTCTACATCCCTTGTTGTCTCTGGAGTTGTCCAATTTGCATAAGATTGATGAATCGTTCTGTGAGTCAACCATGGATACTCTCACTCAGCAGAGCACAACCATTGATCGTTGTCCCTTTCAAGACAGTCCTTCAAAAACAAAACGCATTCTTAAGTGTTGTGTGTTGACCCTCCAAATCTCCTCCAGCCGCGGGTAGATTATTTCGATGTGAAATAACGAGAGTTTTGGCCGATGTGGATTTGGATGCTTAACAAAGACGTCCTGCCTTGGTGTGAGTCGGTGTGCGGGTGTGCCAACACGGATGACCATGCGATTTGAGTCATAGATGAATTGATTGGTTGGATGGATGGATTGGATGCGCTTGAATGATCTAACTTCTTTGCAAATGATTGTTAGCCAAGAGAGGAACAAGTCTTGGACATCAGGTTCACGGCCTGAACTACAAGGCCGTTGGATTAATTAAGACGGTTGATATGGCTAGTAGGCCGTTAAAGCTTGGCAATGATGGCACTGAGCTTAGTGACTCAGTGGGTTCAGACTTCTCGAAAAATGTAGGTATCCGGAGAAATCTGGATGGAAAGGAAGATTTTTTTTTGGTCAAAGATGGAAAGGAAGATGTTCAAGAAAATTCTTATGAAATGTGGGTATCAAAAGAACTCTCTTGAAATGTATATTGATGAATGAAAACGAAGTGAGGACTACCCACAAATCCCAGAACGATTTCAGGGATCTCTGCGATAGTTACACAATAGTTACTCCTCCTAAGAAAACATCTTAAAGATATTGAAAAGATATGATAAAAGATAAATTTGGTTTGCTTGTTAGAGGCTTTTGGTTGGTGCTGGACCCTATGAATGTTGCTTGGAGTCCTCTATTTATGGCTTTTAGTAGAGGTCTTTTGGTTGAACCAACTGTTGTAACCCTACTAAAACGTCTAATCATTTGTGCATCATACTTTAACGTGGTTGTATGCACTTGGCCAGCTTTAGAGCATTTCCAGCAGAGGGGACCAAGGGGAGGGCTGGGGGGTTTGGCCCAAATGGCGTTTCCAAAGAACAAAAATGCTCGGTGAAGGTGGGCTCCACGAAACGAGCTGGCCCAAGGCGTGGCGAGCCCTGGGTCCAAAACGAGGGCTTAGCCGACACACCTGCTGCTCCAACGGAAATGCGCCACGTGTCGTCGTCTGGCGCTCCGATTGGGGTTTTCTCTCCAATCCAACGGCTCTCAATATTTTTGCAATAAAAATATGAAAAAATTCCGAAAAAAATTCTAAAAAATACCAAAAAATACTGAAATTTTTTCCTATAAATACCTACCAATACTCTTTACTTTCAACACCAAATCCTCATACATTTTCTTCTACTTCTACTATTATTCACTTTTTACTCAACATTTTCTTCACTTTGAGGTTTTATTTTTCCATATCATCTTATGGCTTCTTCTATCGACGGTATTGGGGCATGGAGCACCATGGAAGATGTTTTGTTGTGTGAGTGTTGGGTCCAAATTAGTCATTGTCCAATAACGGGCAATGAGATGAAATTCTGTCATATGTGGAAAAAAATTCATTCTATATCTCCTCGAAAGTCAACATCGGAATAAAGAGAAGTTGGGATAAAATAATCTTCCGTAAGATTCTTACCCCGAGAATGCCTATGTCGTTCACATTCGGGCCACGACCAACTTGTGAACCACCACGGCTCGGTTTTCTTCATCAAGCAAAGCCACCGCTATGACAATTTGTTGATCTAGTTCTCTTTGCACCCTTTTGCCTGACTGCTTCCTACGCCTTCTTTCTCTAGTTTCTCTCATTTGCCTCTCCAAGAGATCGTTTCATGTCTTCCATTGAGAATGGAGTATGAATTCTAAAATATGAGAAATGAAAATATGAGAAATGAAACTATGAGAAATGAAACTATGAGAAATGAAACTATGGAGAAGATTTGGTGTGATAGATATGAACCCAACCTCTGGTTTTATAGAAAAATTTAGGGAGATAGATATGACACGTGCACGATTTTAGAGGATGAAAATCTTATACGAAATTTGAAATTCGGATGAAATTTTTGAAATTTGAAATTTGAAATTTATCTTAAATTTGAATTTTGAAATTTATCTCAAATTTGAATTTTGAAATTTATCTGAAATTTGAATTGAAATTTATCCGAAATTTGAAATTTGAAATTTATATGAAATTAAAACCGAAAAATCTTATCCGAAAATTTTATCCGATTATGAGATATGAATTTTATAATAAATATTGACACGCATTTAACCCAAAAATATTATCTCGAACATATTATTGAAATTAATTGTTTAGGTAAAAAATTGGGAAAAGACAAAAATGAATAGTGTTTGCTTTCTAAGAATCATTTAAACACACAACGCAGAAGGCAACCACTATTCACGTGAATAGTAGGCTGGTAGTCCCCCTTGCCATGACAAGGGTTTCATTGCTGGAAGTGCTCTTAGTGGCAGAAAGATTTATGGGCGGTGGGGAGATCTTCTTCTGTCATGACCTGTTCGACCACTTCCCTTTTTGCTTGGTTTAATAACTTTTCCTCTGACCGAAATACTTATTCGGTCATAAATTTCCCTCAGTCTCTAGTCCTTTCTTTTTGGGCCATCATTGGCTGCTTCTGGGCTTCACTCGTTGCCCTCTTTTTCCCCAAGAAGCCTGGTACATGTATCCAGCTGGTGCGAAATTTTGGGCTCTTTTTCCCCTATTTCTAGAATCTTCGGCTCCTGCACATTTGTAGACGAATGATTCGTGGAAATGCAAGTTTTAAAAGCAAAATCTGCCCAAAATCCTTTAGTCTTGAAAATTCCTCTCACAACTTTCCATGATCAAGGTTTATTAAAAGCCCGTAGGGTTTACCCTTTGCACCACCACTGTTCATTGGGGTTACATGTCTCTCCCCTGGGTTCCCAGCATGCGTTTGTTTGCGGAACGAGGCAATCTCCCACCTGTCCTATCCATTTCAAATTTCCCTCCGCTAAGCATTAAATGCCCCTCGTGCAAGTGGGGTATAAAACCTGAAACTTTTGTCATTCCCATCTTTTCACGTCTCGCTCAAATCCCTTCTTCTTTTTCTCCAAAAGATTTTTTAGAATCCTTTAATCCCGTCTTCCATCAAAACTCTTATCCTTGCCTTTTGTGTCTTCTCCAAACGCGATGGCTCCAAAAATTCCAATGAAGGTTGCTGAAGAAGAAAAGGAAAAAACAAAAGCATCGGAGATTGAGGTACCAGAGGTGGTTACTGAATAGGGAAAAGAAGCCATGTCGAAAGAACCCGTCACCGATGTGAAGGCTAAAAAGGATGAGAAAGCAGCATGAAAGGCCGCTGCCTCCAAAGCGCATACCTCTCTCAGTACCCTCCTTACTGGTTGTTCAAAAATGGTGAATACACTCGTGATGGACGAGATTGCAAAGTCTCCGAATAAAGAACACATCTTGGTCTTTGATGTGATTAATTGCAAATGGATAATATCGCTCAAATTAATATAGTTTGGGGTTTGAGTGTGAGTTTTGATGCATTCTTGCTTATGATTTCTCATGCATGTTTTGGTTCGAACAAAGCTTTGGGGTACTTATTAAGGTTTATTGATTTGAGATATGATTTGGAAATGCTTTTCAGTTGATTAATTAAGAATCATGAATTTTGAATTTCATTCGTGGCATTGATGTTGAATAAGAGTTTGATTTCATATTATGAACATTCTTGGCTATATTTGAGTTCAAAAAGTTTTGGAAAGTATTGCTTATGATTTGTAAACGGCTTAAGTGACCGGTTTTGTTTTTGCATGGATTTGATGGGATTTGAGGAAGTGGTTTATGATAAGCTTTTGGGAAATAGTTTTCAAACCCACTCAAGTACCCATTTTCGGTTGCCTTAGGAATAAAAGTTTCCTTCGGATTATTGTTATGTTACCTAATTGCCATTGGTGGGTTGTATGGTTACTTTACCATGTTGCCTTTGGTAATGTCTATGGTGTGTAGGAGAATTTTGCATGTACTTGTATTTAGTATACAAGTGTCCACCTAGGAAAATTTTGCATGTACCTGAATTATGTATATAGGTGTCTAGCTAGGAATTGCATGTACTTGCATTAAGGTCGTGGGCCCCACATGCCCAATGGTTAGGAGGTGTTTGTGCGTGGACTTTTGTTTTTCAAATAGTTTTCATAATCTAATTGCTTTTTATAAATGCTTATGAATTGCTTAGATTACGTTTTTCCATTTCAAATGTGTTGATGATAAAGTTTATGCTTGAATTATGATCTTAAGAGCTGTTTCGATTGATTTATGGTTTTTATTCGTTCTTTGTTGGTTCAAAGTAAGGTGTTAGGCAGTTTGGCATTACGTGTTGTGAAAATAATCGTCACGCGTGAGAGAAATCAGTGAGAAAGCAGTTTAGTGTTTGGTAAGAACTTTTTGTTAAAAGTGTTGTTGGTACTAATTTCCGCATAATAAAAAAATAATTCCCGCATAATCATTAAACCCAAAGACCTCTTCAAACCGATTTTTGCATAATCAGAAAATGAAAGCACCTCATTACCGCTTCCTTATAAACTTTTCTCTCACAACAATTTTTAACAATAAGTGATTTTCTCATAATTTACCAAACGGCGCTTCCCAAAATTTTTTAAAAATCACTTATTATCCTAAATAAGTAATGCCAAACTGGCACTTAGTATCCGCTTGGGGTTTTGAATGTGAGTTTTGATGCATACTTGCTTATGAATTCTTAATGCATGTTTTGATTCAAACAAAGATTTAGAGTGCTTATCGCAGTTTTTTGTTCATCCCGAGTATTCCTAACAAATTTATTGTTCTTTTTCGAGTTCCCTTGGAAGTCACAACTTTGAGCTTTCTTAAATGGATTAAATCTAAGGTTAATTATAGTTTAGTACCAACTAGTACCTTATTATTACATCTTTAAGATATATTAGTCCCTACTTTCTCAATTTTTACTATAACATATCCCTATTTTTAAATTTATTCTGACGATTCCACCGTGAGATTTCTGTTATATCTCTATTAGTTGCTTATGTGACACTCCCACATTTAAATAAATAAAATAAAAAACCAATTCCTTCTCCTCCTATTACCCCCCCACCCCACCCCCCAAAATGGCCACCACCCAGAAGCTCTAACCCCAAACCCATCCCACAGCCCGTAACCACCCAGACCCACTCCCCACTCCTTCTTTCTGATTTCTTCCCTCCCCCGTCCTTCCTCCCAATTTCTATATTGACAATTAGAAAACGACGACAACATTCTCAACCTTCTCAACCCCACCACCACTACTGAAATCCTAGACTTCTCCAACTCCACCATATCTCCGATGAACTCTCACTTCTCGGCCTTGACTTGCCGCAACACCCTCCGCCTCATCTTTGAGAAGCTCCCGATTCCCGACCTTGCTCGCTCCAGCTGTGTCTGCCGAGTTTGAAACTCGGTCGCCTCCGATCAGGAGATCGTCACCAGAGCCTTCAAAGCCCCTTGGAATTTGAAGTATATCATCGACAAGCCAGCGTCTGGAAACTTCTGGAGAGAATTCTCTCGGAAAATTCGCCATCTAACATCGGATTGTCCATGGCGACAGCATCGCCAGTCTCGCCGTCAAGTATTCTGTTCATGTATCTAGGGTTTTGTTCAAGCAAGGATGAAAGGCTAGTTGTCCACATTTGCCAAGCTAATTGTCCAGATACAACTCCCATAATTGCAAAGTATGCCCACCCTGCTTCATAACATATGATCCGTTATATTGTTATAAAAGGAAGAGGGAAAATATCGGGAGGAAGGAGGGAAGAAATCGGAAGAAATGAGAGGGAGGGGGTCTGGGTGGTTCAGGGCTGGAGTTCTGGGTTCGTGGGGACTGTGGTTGCGAGTTGGGGTGGAAGATGGGATGGGTTTTGGGGTTGAAGCTTGCGGGAGCTGGTCATGGGGGGATTAGGGGAGAAGAAATCGGGATAGAGGGAGAGTGTTTTATTTATAATAAAAAAAATTTCTTATTTTTTCTATTTTTTAATATTTTATTCAATTTAAAATTAAAAAAAAGAAAAGAAAATGTGAGACGTAAAGTGCCACATAGGCAACTACGAAGAGATCTGAAGGGCAATCTAACTGTGGAACTACATTGTAGCAAATTTAAAATACCGGAGTATGTTATTGTAAGAATTGAGAAGGTAGGAACTAACATTTTTTAAGGGTGTAACCACAGGGTACTAAACTGTAATTAACCCTTAAATCTATCATGTGCATCAAAACCCATGTAATCTAACGGTAACAGAGCATTTTGGTAAGGTAAGACTGGAAAATCTTTATAGACTATAATTAGCCATACATGTCATAAACATACAGGGAACTCAATCAAATCATACTATATCACAAATCAGATGTAAATTTTGAGATCACAACATAAGACATCTGCAAACTACCATCGTGGCTCGTGCGTCCTGCATCAGTGAAAGCTTGCCTCCTTTGTCCATATACTAATCGAAGCACCATGGTCTAAACCCCAGAATATCAGAATCACTGAAGAACCAACTTATATGATCAAGAGGAACATGAAATGTCCATAAATTTCCTTGTGATAAATAAGAAAATAATGAAATGTTTGTGGAAGAGGACGTACGAAAATTTTAAAACAGAACATAAGTATGGAATGGTTACCTGAAAGGCAGAATATGAGTATGGAAAACCATCCCTTATACATTATGGCATACAGGGATTAATCAGTATGGTGGTGGAACAATCACCTGCTAAAAATCCTGACACTACATTCTCATCTTTCTGTCACAGATATTGTCGAATTTGATTGAGGCAAGGATTCCAGGCCATCAGTGGCTTGGCTTCAGTCAACTGCTGTCAAGAATTTCCAACACATTATCTGATGGACATTTATGTGCCGGATTCTGTGGAGATGTTTGGCAGAAACATTCTGGCCAAGAATTTGTATAGAAAGACTCAGGTGGGATCCGCTTGTGGGGCCCACCAAGGTTGGTCTTGAACATGGCTTGCCTAACAACTTCTTCAAAACCTGCTGTCCGTCCCTTCTCTCGATCAATGAAGATTGGAGCAAGAGCTTTCCTGTCGGGTCTAATTGTGGTTCGGAAGCCATAATAAAGGCGGTGACCAAGGAGATTGTTTGCAAAGTTGCTGGGGCCATCATATGTAGGCATAAAAATATCTGAGAGGAGACAAACCATGTAGTCCACTGCAGACCCTAACAATCCCTGGGTGTTTTCTGCTAGCTCGTCTGAGGGATCTACAGAACTGTGGTTCTCAAGGTGAGGGAACAAAGCCCGAAAAGGTTTCATGAATCTCTCCCCACCAAATAGGTCACCAGCAGCTAAGTATATCCGGGTAGAATTGTTAAACTCCATTGCACGTAAAATAAGACCGACCTGCATAGAAAGGGGGCATAGTTTTATTAGGAATTCATATAGGAAATGTGTCATATATTGCCTGTTATCTTGAAATGGTAAGCGAAGCTTAACAAGACACTGATGCAAGGTAACAGTCATCTTATAATCTTAATCTTGATGACTCTTTTTCACTGGCAGTACAAAAAACCTTTTTCACCGATCGATAAAGAAACATTAACAAGAAAGACAGAATTACCTCTTCCGGAGTTAATGGGCATTTTCCAATGGCTCTTCTTTCCTTGTAGACAAGCTTCTTTGGTGCAAAATTTTCTTTTCGGTACTTCTTTCAAAATCTCCTGCTCTTTGGGGTTGAAAATATCAAAGCACCTGCAGAAATAATTTTACCAGATGTTAAGAAGTCATCATATAACATTATTTTTCAAAATTTGAACTCATGAACTGTTTCAAAATATGAACTGATGAAACAGACTGTTCACCCTGTCTATCTAGTGGCTATAAAATACGAGAATTCTTGGCATGATACAAAGGAGAACACTCTAGTCATTCCTCATTTTATGTAAGAATTTCTCCAGGAACTTACCTGAAGTGACTATATAGAAAGGCCACTCTTGTGCTTGGAATCTTAGTTTTGGCCTATTGATACTAAACTAAAAGATTAAAGTTCAATTTGTTGTGCTAAATTACTGGTCAGTTTTTTCTTTTACTTCTGTTCTCTCCTTGTTCTACATCAGTAGTATCAAAGCAATCTATATCCTACGTCACTCAGGGCATTGGTTGTGCTGGAAACTATGCCCCCCTCACCCTAAATACTTTACAAAAGTACCTTCAAATGTTTGACTTAATTTAGCGCAACGCATGTGTTTGTACACAAGCGTATTTATATACATGAATATGTGTGTGGTTTGCTTTCATTTTTCACTTCTATCATATTTTTGTCTTGTAAGCAGATATTTCACCATATGCAACAAAATCAACTAATTATTTTACATCTGACCTCTCCCCCCAACATGCACATGCAAATGAGAACATCGCAAAATAGTTAGAACGTACCCAGCAAATGCCAGCATATCCATCTCAAAACGAAGATGTATGGACATGAAGTGACCTTGTGCGCGAAGCTTATCTACTATTGATTGACTTAACTTCATAATATTTGTCTTAAACCTCAAAGCATGATAGTTAACTCTACACCTCAACCGTTGATACTCAGGGTTGTCAATTTCTTCTGCCAAACGATGTGAAAATGGAGTAAGATAAATAGCACCATGCTCCTTCATTTTCACAAGAGCGTCTGTAGTATACCAACTGATGGGAGCATCTCTAGGGGGACGAAGCTGAGACAAGGTTTAGAGGAAGGGGAAGTAAACATTTTGAACCTATTAAAGAACTCACATTGATTTCTGATTATGAATGCGATGAAAACATATACGGATGTTTTACCTGTACAGCTTTTATCTTCTTGGTCTTCCCATTTTTGCGAATTTCTGGTATTTTTTCCACAATTTTTACATCATACCTCAATGACTTCATAAAATGCTCAACATCATAGATACCGCGGAAACCACTGCACATGTTAAAGATGTGGTTACAATCATGTAATATTTTATGGAGTTCATAGAAACCAGCATTCAATTAACAATGAGAGCACAGTAGACACATTACTCACAGTTCCTCATAACAAATGCCTTTGTTTTTCCCAAGAAAATATATTATTTAAGTTGTTAGCATAAAGTATGAAGGGATATATTTATAGGAAATTATGCCAAAAAGATGCCAAAAGTTCTACAGGAAAATACATTCATGCAGTTATGTTGAAGCCTTAAGTTTCCATTCAATAATGCCAGAAGTTGGAATTTAACTGCTCTAGTTGCATTCAGGCCAATGAATAGATCAATACATGATTAAACCTATTTCCTTGTGAACCACTGGACAAAAGTAGCTGAGCTACCCTACAGAAAGACCAATGATAGGTCTTCCTTTGGTGTGCTTGAGATCTCAGGTTAAGAGAAGGAGCACTGCATTGTGATGTTATCCCATCTAATGAGCACTTAGGTTGGTTTGGGTGTTGCCACCATCATGTAATGCCTTATTTGTGGAGGTTCTTTTGGTGGAGGGGAGAAGACAAGGATGCTAAGTAGGTGTGGTTTGCTAGCCAAACTTTGGATGATATTTTTTTTATAGGGCATATGTTGGACACTGGATGGAAAGGAATAGTTTAATCATTGAGGGGATGAAGGAGAGTCCATGGATTGCTTATGGAATAAGGCTGGTTCTGCATTCCTGCAAATATGAAGAATATAATTTGAGAGAACCCTTGAATCCACTTGTGGCAACAAAACCAGAAAAACTCAATATTGGTCTTTAACTATTGAAATATACCTTAAGAAAATCCCCAAGAGAAGAGTCCTCCTAGATCAACTAACAGAACAAACTGAAAAAACTAATGCCATGGTAATGAATTTAAGTATCTATGATGAAAAGAAGAAAGGTAATGCCTCATCACTACAAATCTGGAAACATCTAATTCCTCCATGTTCATTAAAATGTTACAAACTAGTAACTGAGGCTGCTAATTATATGTGGCACATCCACCCTGTAGCTACATGAAATTTACAATTCTATCTACCCTGTCTCTATTGGCTTAATATCAGAAAATACAAGTTAGGAATGAATTTGAATACACAAGGTGAAACATAATGTGTATATGTGAGTGGAGGGTCAACACAATCATTGAAAATAGATACCTATCATCATGCCAAAAAGAGTTTGCATCCAATTCAGGCAGGACAAGTGTAGCATTCATGATTCTTGCTGCAAGAACTGCATTGCAGATCTAAAACATCCAAGAGAATAACAGAAGGCAAATATTTCCCTCGTAAGAACATGGGTGACAAAAATGTAATTAATTACATATCATAGGGAAAAAGAAAAAGATACAAACCGCAGTACGTTGTTGATTGAGACCACCATTACAGCGCACACGTAGGTAGCCGTTAGTCTCGCTTGGTGGAGCTGCCACAAAGTAGTAGCATCAGAACATAAAATGATGTTTCTAGAAACTAAAGCATTATAATTATTGAGGAAAAGAGTAAAGGCATACGAGGCCAATCAGACCGTGGAGCTGATGATGGTCTCCAACCAACAGAATCAGCACTTCTCCAAAGTTCATCTAAACTCATCTGCATATACATGGTAAGAGAACTCAGAGTCAAAGTTTCAACAAATAAAGAGCAGGCAGCTTCACTGTTATGGTAATTTTTTAACAGAAGATGTCTGCCTTGAATGAAACTTTCAAAGAGTCTTTTGAACACAAAGGAAGATTAAGGTGACAAACTAAAAATGTTATCTCACCATTGTTATCCGTATTGTACACATAAACATTACAACTTTACCTTAGCTTCCTTCTTCCCAATTAGAATACACCATAAAAAAACTCCTAGTAATTTTGAGATATGGATTTCTCATAATCAAAAGTATCTAAGAAGGGTACTTTGCAATGTGATTTTTTGTCTTTTTTTAAAAAAAAATGTAAAATTGGATATGACCTGAGTACTTTATGCTTGATTGCATGATTTGTTACAAAATCTCTCTTCATAAATCAGTTATCTTGATAAACCTGTTAGAGGATATTGGATCATCACTCTCATTGTCTTCTTCAGTCATTAGAAAGAGTGGACAAAATATCAATTTTCGGTTATCAATACCATTATCTTTACATTATGGATCCTGAATTTTCAACAATCACCCATAAAAATGATGTTCATTTAATAGGTGGCAAAAGAAAACAACAAGGGCATTTAGTTCCATGCGTCATTTGCACGCATCCAAAAACAGAACTCCTAATTTCAATGTTTCCATGAATCAGTAGCATTTACCAATCTCTTCAACTAAGATTAATTAAAACTAACCCCACTGCATGCGGTGAAATGTATGTAAAATAAAATTTCTCGGAAACCAAACTGGCCAGACTTTCAAAACTAGAATCAAACAAAATCATTCAAAGCCTCAGCTTCCAACTAACCTTAGTGCGAGAGCCAGATCGAGCGCCGCCATTGCTCGTCGATGTAACAACCAAAGAAATGGTGCAGATCGAGACAACCACAACCGCGATCAATAGCCTCCCAATCATGCCCTTCACCTCTCCTCCTCCACCTCCTGCTGGCTTCGCATGCTGCCGTTGATGAAGCCCCTGTCTGCATCAAATCACCCAAGAAAAAAGTTTGGGTTCACTTGTGTTTGGTTACCGGGAAAGTTCAGAATCGGAGTGAGAAATGGGTACTTCAGTTACCTTGGCATTGCTTAAGCTTCTTTCTTACAGTTCAACAGCCACTTTCTTTCTTTCTTTAATTTCGGTGTCACTGAATCCTTCCTATCTCAATTCTCAACACACGAAAATATGTTTCAGTGTTGGCCGGGTCGGGTCGGGTCAAGTAGTAAGTTATATAGGACTGAACCCAACTCCACAATCTAATCTACCATGAGAGATTATTCTTGCAAAAAAATCACTCAAATTGAAGAATGTTGGTTATCTAACTATGATGAAATAAATAGACGAACACAATATTTTTAATAAATAAAGAAATATTCAAGATAATAATCAAGTGGTTAAATGAGTACCGATTTGGATACAATTTTGTACACTTGATTTTTGAATGATGAACTAAAAATTCAATTGTTCCGATTATGAAATTGCATTGCAGACTAGACCAACATGAGTAGTTAATGTCATATTAACTGATTAACGTTTTTTGTTACTTGCTTTAACTACTCATGCTATCGATGTGGGAGCATCAACTCGGCTCCTGTGGGCTTTTGATGAGCGGGATTTTGTCTTTATTCATGATGGATTGATTTGTCTAGAGTCTAGACTGGATCTCGTGGTTTGTACCAACAAATTTTGCGTGTGTTTTACTTCGAAATCTTTGATGATTTCTTAGTTCATTAGAGCTAAATTTCAAAATATTATGTATGTTTAATCAACTTTGTAAATTTAACATTGGTTAGTTCTAACTTCGGAGTTTCAGGGTAGCAATAAGAGACTAAGCACCCTGATTGAACACAAGCTAACCACTCCTAAAGGAAATGGGCTGAGTTTCAACCTTTGTGATGAGTCCGAGTAGGAGAAAGGGCAGAAATATAGAGTAGAAGAAGAGGAAGGATAGCAGTAATAACAAAAGATTTAGAGTTACTTAAGAAAGCATCTCCAGCCTCTTCAATTTTGGAATTCTAAAATAGGTGAGCCACATCAAAAACTCTCTCCATCCTCTTCAATCTCACCATCAAAGTCGCAACCTCTTTCTCTCTCTCTGACTGGTAAGTTGACTTTGGCTCTTCAAATATTTAATTTTACTTTGGAAAAACAAAACCTATCTTGAAAATGTTAAAAACATGCATTTTTTCTTTTCATATAATAAATACATAGACATTTTTCACATGTTTTCATATTTTTATTATTTTCCATGATATTGCATTAATTGAATTGAAGAGTCTGTTGGAGTAAAATTTATTCAAGTAGCAAATAAGGCTTTTCAAATTGCCACATAGGTCAACAAACTTCAATTTGAAGAGTTTTATTTGCTACTACTCTTGGAGATGCTCTAAGAGTCCATGTGCTATATGCTGGTCATGGAACGGTTGGTTAAGTCAATAGTGTTCATTAGTTAAGCTTTCGGGCTCATTTGGTTCAAGGTTTAAACGCTTGCGAACAGGTATGAAATTGCATTTATATGTTTGATAAGTGTACTCTTGGGAATGTAATCATAGGTATGAAGTTCCATGCAAGGAGAATTTCATCCACTTGGCTCTCCTTGGTAATACAAACCCCCTGCCACCCCCCTTGTATTTCAATGCACGTTTTTTTCAGGACTAATAATCAGATAGAGAAATACAGAAAGCTCGATTGTATTTTCTTCTTCCTTTTCTCTCTCCTTTACTTCTGCATCCTTCGTCTTTGTTATCAGGGGCTTAGATTAGGTGGAAGGTCCCATGACCATACATAGTTCAAACATTGTAAACAAAGCGGAGGTGGAGGTGGAGGGAAGGGTCCTTTAAAGCAAGTTCATAACTTGAAGGCACCTGCTCGTTGTGAATGGTGCTTGTAGCATAACACAGTATACAATTTGATATTTTTGTTTGAAGAAGATGTGCTATTCAATATCCTGCTAAAACTGCAATGAGTTTATTTACTACAAAAATGATAACCTTTTCCAGCACTTTGGGGAATTTAACCATTTATAAGACAAACTTCAAGCTCCAAATGCCATGTTCATACAGCTTTTGGTCAAACTGATCAACAATTAATTTTGACCCAAAAAAAAAAAAAGATCAACAATTAACGATTCCAGATTAAAAAAATGTTGTATAGCGAACATACTTTTTCACAGAACTATTTTGACTCTGATTACAGTACCACATACTTCTAATTTAACTATAGATCCAGTAGAAAACAGAACAATTTTGCCTCTCCCTGATGTGTCATGCCTAAGTATGTCGCTTCTTTGCAACGGATTGCTCCACAAGATACCTACATCAGAAAGCTCACTTAGCAGAATTGCCATAAACCATTCCAATTTTAAACAATCAGTTTAAAGGATCACCAAACACCAGATTATTTCAGAACCATGTATATCAAGCAACATAGATCTCGATCTCTATGAAAGGTAGGGAAGATGGGCAGAGTGTTCTTCCAGTGTACTGGCATGTGAAACAATTAAGTTTATACTGAGTGACATAAAAAAAATTGTGTGCCATGTCACATGTTTCTGTATAGTTCGTATAAAACTAGCCCTCAACTAAGGGGTTGATTTCAAGTTAGTACCTAACCTGTAAAACATGACTGTTGTACATATTTTGATCACCACACCAGACTTTTGAAAACCCTTCAAAATCAACCCTCAGTTGGGCTGACCATTAGTTAGAACCATTAAATGTCTTGTTGGCAGCTGGATCCTGTCCCATTTTTTCACTCTTATGTGGAATTCAAGTTTGAGCAATGTGGATTATTTAATGCAAATAATTAACAAGAACATCAAAACTTTTATAAATATTAATGACTAAAATTTGGGCCATCTCATGGACAGCTCCACCTCAAAATCAAACCCCTCCCGTTCCATTGTTCCCAGCGTCTTTCCCCTCCCTTCTACGCTCTATTCCACAAACTCCAAGGAAGAGAGAGCCCATATGCTTCCTTTTAATAAGATCTCATCCTGCTCATGAGCACGTTTTTATCGTCTTTTTGTGTTTTTAATGTTTTTTTGGGGTTGTATGCTATTTTTTAAATATTTCTCAACAGTTTTGCTACTTTTTTTTTTCTTGTCACCTGACATTAAGTAATCCAGATGGCGCAAACCCTGAATTCTATATAAGAGTAAAAAATGGGACCCGAAACTGCCAACATTTAACACTTCTAACTGATAGTCAACTTAACTGAGGGTTGATTTTGAGTGTTTTCAAAAGTTTGGGGGACCAAAATGTCACGTTTTAAAGATTGGGTACTAACTTCAAATCGACCCCTTAGTTGAGGGGTGGTTTTAGTAATTGACCCTAAAAAATTTCAGAGCTCAATGGATGTACCTCAACGCATAATCAAATGTGCCTATGAGCTCATTATATTCCTGGCCCTACATAAATGTCCCGTGAAATGGTAGACACAGAGAATGGTAATAAACACCAACTTGTCCAGATGGAATTTAACATTTAAAAGAGTTTTGTTCTCAATTCCTACTGAAATTCAAGAATAAGAGCAATAGATATAGACTAACCTGTAAAATATCATGTCAAATATGCAATGCAAATCACATAAAGCAATATGTTTGGTAACCAAATAAATAATAATGAGAGGCTGACAACAAAGTGTGAAGAAATGGAATGTGAAGACACTATTCAATACAGCTGTCACATGAAACAAAAGTAACTTGAGCTTAATTTTAGAATAAAATTAATAAATTTATTTGAGCTTAAATCATTTGAAGTAGGGAAATGATTACGTACTTGCCAGTATAGAAACCTGCAGAATACCATGCATTTAATACAACAGTAAGATCTGTCTCTGAGCTAGTACTTTCAGCCATTTCCCCTTCACGCTTCTCATCCTTTTTATCTGTATTTTATGTAAAGAAGTAATTCAAACAATCAGAGAGGATAAACTTCCATTTGCCAAAAACAACATGAAATTTATAAAGCCACCACAGCACCATCGTTCAGCCATGGCATGGACTGAAACAAAAACATACTTCAACTTCCCAAACTAAGGTTCATTTGTAGTGATTGTGCACTCATACAAGGTTATTGAGTAGATAGTTAATGTATCAGACTTGACTTCTATCTTTTGTAGGGTAATGGTAAGGTTGAAATCAAAGAACAATATGTTTGCATCATTGATTAAACAGCCATGGCCAACCAGTAAAACTAAAGCCTTTCAATATACAATCTTCTGTCCTAGGAGAATCATACAATAATACTACTTCAATAACGTACAGGGCTCAACGATGATATATCCATAACGTAGAAGCATATGTATGTACTTATGTTTTGTGTGTGGGTGTGTGTCTGTGTGCGTCTGTGTTTGTAAAGCGGAACAGCATAAGAGCAATAATATCAACAACATAAAATCAAATTATCTGGAAGGTGAGTAAATACAGATTTTACAAACACCATATATCAACAACTCTGGGCCTCTGGCCATCCAAATAGTTAATTTAGATAACCAAGGCATAGGACTATCTCACCAGGTCAAGAGAATTATTACCTTCACTTATATTGACGAATGAAAATTATATTATACTTTTTCTTTCATAGCTATTTATTTTTTGTGGAGAACTTATAAACAAAACTTCTAAGTGTTAATCCTGTTATTTCATGGCTACTTCTTTAAATGAACCATGTTCTGGAAGATATATTTATTAAGATGACATGCATACCTTCACTTATATTAGAATCACCAGAAATTTTCATTTTCATCAATGATAATGCTCTTTCTGCAGTCCCCATTGCTGTCTTGACAATTCGACCATCTTCAAGAGAAAATGATTCCCCAGGGCTTGTTGCTAAACAAGCATTGGTACAAGTTCTACCATCACATGACCCACCCGGTAAACTAGCAGGAAATGAAGTGCATGGAGCCATCAAGCATTGACAAAGATACGGGCAACATGAGCAGACAACAGCTGGATTAGAAGGTTGGCATGTAGGGACTGCATGCTGCTGAGAACTATAAGCAGTATCCCCTTGTACAATGGAACCAGAAACTTCACCAGAATATTGGTAATTCCAACCACCAAACTGATGAAGCTGCTCTAGTAGCTTCTGTCTTTTCTCCTCAACCTCATAATACTGGCTCAGTAACTGGTTATAATCTGCTCCACCTTGTGAATATGAATAGTCATTTTGCACATCCTGAGCAACTTGTGAGTAGGGCTCAGGTATCTCTCCAGCTTCTGCAGTAGTCTTCAATGTGTCATTACTATGGTCATCGGCATCGCCTTGTCTTTTTAAAGCACAAGAAATGGTCATATGCATCACAGGATTCAATAAACACTATTAGATACAATTTAAGGTTTGCATACCACACTATAAATTATTACCAGGTGAACTGAGCCATGCATTGCTAGTGGACCCTATCTTATGCAAAACTATGGTTTTTCAAGCTTAATGAGTTCTATGCATGACATTCTATAACTGATGGTTAGCTGAATTCTAGCCTTCCTCTGTTAACTTAGCTCTTTATGCACTATATTAATTAGAAGAGTACATTACATGATACATAATCCCAACACAAAAGCAAGAATATGCACTGTTTTTAGTCAAATTTACATATATACAAAAACAAAAACAATAAACTGAAACACATTATAAAGATACTATCATTGCACTCTTGACCAGAAACCAAAAACAAAAAATATATAAAATAGACAAACAATAAAGAGAGAATTGACTACTATTGCATTTTTGCAATCTTAAAAACACTCCGGCAGTATTTTCAAAGGTATGACGAAATTAGGTCTTGGGATGGACTTGAACAATGGAAATAGAGGTGAATGAAGATGCTGCTAACCTTAGTCTAAGACTACTGCCATGTTGGTTCTGCAGAAATTTATCTTTTTTATTTTCATTATTTCCTAAGCTACATAAAATAAGTAAGAAGCATAAGACCCACATCGATTGAAAGAAAGAAATATCCCTTCACCTGACTGATCCAATCCCACAGTTTGTTAGATAGGGTTGGCTCTGGGCCCAAAATCAGTTGTTTGAGAGGTGAAAATATTCAAGACAATGAAGCAGTGTCCAACAGAAAAAATATCACAAACCCCCACCAATCCGTAAACACCTATATATGTAAGTTGTTCTAGAACTAAGCCTACCAGAGTCGAAGTTCCAACCGCACTATCTCAAAAATTATTCTCCATCTTTTGATTATTTATACAAACCTCCATGCACACAATCTCTGAACACTTGTTCATTGACTTCAACAACTCACACCACTATATAGAAAAGTTCTTTTCAAAATCTAAAATAAACCATCTAAAGTTATATAAGAGGCCCAAAAATTTTAAACTATACGCAATAAAACAACTACAATACTTTTCATTTTGTTTTAAGCTTTATGGGAAGATAATGGAAAAATATTCGTTTACAAATTACAGATAACAGGAGCTATACCCAGCTCGTCAAAAAGAAAAAGACATTTAAAAGAAAATAAAATCTATCAGTCTTAGGGTAACTACACTACTTAACAAAACCAATATTCTTCTTCTTTTAATGAGAATCCAAAACTCACAATCTACAAAAGAGAAAAGCTCTGCCAAGTCATAAGCTCACCTTTTAGCCTCCTCACTTTCTTCAACCTCAGTAATGACTCGTTCTGCTGTGTTGATGGCAACTTTTTCTTCCTTGGTTGAAGCCTCATTCGTTTTCTTGCTATGCATTTTCTGGAAATTAGGTGAGAGCAGATATTAAAGATCAGTACATCAAATAAAAACATAATTGTGAAAAAAATAAATAATAAAATGAATTAGCCAGTCCATGATTCTCCATTTTTAGGTCTTCCAATAAAAATCAGTATCAAAATTGTGCCCAATAAAATAATCTTGAAGAAAGCACAAGTCTACAAATGAAAACAATCGCAGTCGAAGCTATGGAGGCAAGTAAGTAAGTAGTGCTCTTCTCAAGATACTGAAGCAAAATACAGAAGCGAGCGAGAGAGAGAGGTGGAACCTTGTAGCCGGACATGGCGTCGTCAAAAGCATTGATCAGAGCTGAATCGTCCCACAAGGTACCTTCCTGCTTCCCCATTTTTAACTCTCTTCTCTTTCTCAGTATGGTATCTCACGGAGACGCTGGGCACTACTAGAAAGAGAGAAGAAAGAAAGTAGACCCCTTTGTCTTGCCCTCACTCCCTCAGCCTTCTTTTCATGGTTTTTAACCCCGAACTATAAATTAACTCCCTTAACTAAAAAAATACGCCAATTTACCCCATACTGATTTATATAGCCAATTTTACCCATACAATTTTATTTTATGTGATTTCATCCAATGTTCTATAAAATCCAACCATATGAGGCGCATGTGGCCTATTTGGAGGGTATTTACATCCTGGCCTCAAACCTTCATTCGATAGCGATTAGGGATTCAAGTTTGTGGTCCAAGGATTCAAACTCGACTGCATAGCCCACATAAGCCCCAAATCCACATATTAAGCATGCATTAGCTGACTCGTTCCACAAGTTGCCACGTCGCACGCCACATTTGGACCTACGCCTGTTCATGTATATAAAATTACTAAACTACCCATGTCACCTAAGCAAACTTAACGCCTTTTTTTATGACATGATTGGTGTAATGGGAGACAAAAAATGTGAGTACAATGGACATAGTGACCCAACTTGAAATGTAGGGGCAAAGTGGGAATTTCGGTTAAGCGCAAGGGGCATATCGATAAATAAGACTATGATAGTAATTCTAAATTTAAATGACGTTATATAAAGTTTAATTGTTTGTTCCAAATTTACTGCATCTAGTTACTTGAAATACATTCAATCTCACGTTTTCTAGGTTTCTTTTAGTTATCTTTATTGTCAATCCAAATCCTTTCTTTCAAATATCTTCATCCAAACGGAGCTCAACAACTTTCTCAGTTAGGAGAAACCAAGGATTGAATCAGACACTGGAATTCATCCAAACGGAGCTCAACAACTTTCTCAGTTAGGAGAAACCAAGGATTGAATCATACACTGGAATTGGGACTGGTGGAACATAATCATCGTATGCTAAGGTTGTCTAGCGTTGTCAAGTTGCTCCTACAGACGCTAATGTTTGAAGCGAAGACTGAAATTGTGTGATATCAAACTGAGACAAAAGTACTTTGGTGGACAGACAAAAACATTGATGAGTTGGGACCAGATTGAGCTTTCATCTTCTATCCTCCGACAACGGTTTAGGCCCCGTTTGAGATTGCTTTTTTTCGTCAAAAACCTGCTTCACTTTAAAGTTAAGCAGTTTAAGGTGTTTGATAAATCTAAAATATCCCGATTATTTTAAAAGCAGTGGCCTTTGACAGCAGCTTTTAAAAGTAGGCTATGGATTGCTTTTCAAAGCTGCTTTCAAAAGAAGCAGAGATGAGCAGTTAATAAATTTTTTTAATTCCCAAAATACCATCATTAAATTTTTTTAAAGACACCACCTCCACCTCCACATCCAACTCCACCATCTCCATCACCACCTTCACCACCACTGACCGCCACAGCCACCACCACCTCCTTCTCCACCACCATCACCACCACAACCACCACCTCCTCCTCAACCTCCACCACCACCACCATGTCACCACCGCCACCACCATCCCCACAACCACTACCTCAACCTTCATCAACACCACCACCTCCACCACCACCGCTGCCACCACCTCCACAACCCTTCTTCTCCACCATCACCATCACCACCACAACCACCACCTCCTTCTCCACCTCCACCACCTCCACCTCCACTACCAACACCACCACCACCTCCTCCTTCTCAACCTCCACCACCACTACCTCCACCTCTCCAACCGCCATCCCCACTACCACAACCACCACATCCGCCTTCCTCACCACCTCCACCACCATCTCTTTCACCACCACCTTCACCTCCATCTCTTTCACCACCAACTCCAACACCACTACTACCACCACATAATTAACGCATAACACTTTCAACAGTGTATTTAGTCATTATTCACAGTTACAACATTTTTATATTAAAATTTACCAAACGGTTTTGACACTACTTTTTGTACTAACAGCACTTTAAAAATATTGTTTACCAAACATGTAGCTGCTTTACTTCACATCTAATTATTTTCAAAGCACAACATAAGCAACTTTTTTTAAAAGTGACAGCAATCCCAAACTGGCCCTTAGTTTTCTGACTTAACAAACAGAAATACTAACTTTATTTTGAAAACTGTCGAAGAACCTAGTTATGAATAACATTTAAACAATGAACAAGAACTTGAGGAATCGACGTCGCTGCTCAAGTCTTGTGACATGATGACTCTGAGACCATGAAGAGAAACAAGATTTGATCTAGTTCAGACTAGTGAAGCTCGAGATAGATGAGGTCAATATTTCACCTAATTTGATTTGTTTCCCAATGGTGCTTCTATTACTTTTGTATCCTGTGTTTGCATGATAAAGAATTACTTACAAGAATGCTTGTATCCAGGCAGAGTAAACTATATAAGCAAATTACAAGAAAGGTGATTTCTTTTTCCATGGTTTACTTAAAAGATAACGAGCATCTGCTGTAAATGACAACGGTGAGATACATTTACGAGGCTATGTCCAAACTCAACCAAAACATCTTCAGGGACAATCTAGATTGTCCTACAATCGTTAATGTCGTGCAATTACTGTTAGAATCCACTAGGAGAAACATCATCTCCAGCTGATGGATCCCAACCAGGAGGCTTGATGTTTGGCCAGTCACCTCGGCAGCCCAACCTTATGTAGAGGCTCTTCTTACCTTCAAATAGACCACGAACAAAAAGGATTGTCAGTAACAGGCATCATACAGTCTACATACATGAAAACAACATCAGCTTTGTATTGTTTGGAATGCTTTTTCAGGCTTCTTGGGGTTGAACATCTATATTTGACCATTCATTTCAGCATCATTCAAATGGGTGCGCACAAAATTAAGCAATACCAACTCTCAAAGTTGCCACCTTTTTGAGGTTTCACAATCTTATTTAAGGTCAATGGCATAAGCGATGCAACTTTTCTATAGAATACAGTTGTACCTAGAGTGTTCATGGTCTTCAAAACAACAGGTCTTTGATGGAAGAAATATGTGCAGTTCTATTTATTTAGTCAGCCAAATTTGCTTAGTTACGTTCCACTTTTTGTAATTTTTAAATCCATTCTTACCCTTGAACAAAACAGTGAACAATAATCTAAAAAAAACGTCTCGGCTCATAGGCTTCTCCCTCTCTCCCCCTTGGTACAGAGGCATTATCTACCGTGGCACATAATAAAGTTCTTTTGGTTAGAAAAAAAAAAGGAATTGAGGGTTAATAAAATAAAAGATAGACAATTGAAAAACAGTGGCTTCATTATATATAATTTTTTGAAATAATTGAGTAAATTTGGGGTCGAAAGAAAACCCCCCAAAGAATAACAGCACATCTGACCAAAAAGAACAAATAGCGCACAACTACTTTGTTTCCTGAGTGAGTGCACAGTAAACACACAAAAAGTTATAAACATTATGACAGTGAAGAATCCTAATTCAGTTTTTAAGTTTCAGAGTAATTTTATTTGTGTCAAAGACAAGGAAGATGTAATTAGACATCCACTACAGCTTCCCATCTTGCAAACCACAGTCAGGATTAGATGTCCTGGTAAGAAGCCTATAAACGAGAATGGGTTTTTGTTAATTAACTTTCGATTTTTAGCATTTTGTTAGAAGAAGTTGCGTAAACTGCTTCAAGTTGAAGTCCTTAGAGGAACATTCATTGTAGCATAGAAAGCTCGATGTCTAAAGGATAAACATCATTAATTTCTTCTTACCTGGAAGTTTCTTGTCTGATAGAATTAATTGTTTAAGGGCACTCAAGCATCCCTCAGCCACACTTTTAGCATGATCTGTATCCCAACCCTGTAGCTTGACAACCACGTCTGCGTTTGAGTAAGCTAGTCTGCCATCTTTAATATGACTCCTGGCCTCTTCCTTTGCTGAATCTTCATCTGCGTAGAGAAGTTATGAAGAAACATTCTGATTGAATTTAATAACAAAGAAATAAGCTACCGCTACAGATGTGGCTGATTAAATCTAGAGTTGAATTGGATGGTTCCACAGCAATTTATCTTTTTCTCATACTCATGAACTCTAGATGCTTCATTTTTGCCTTTACATTTTATCAATGCCTGACAGAAGTATTTATCTTTTGCGCCTCAAACCCAAAATTTGGTTTTTAACTACTCAATTAGTTATGCCAAATGTGTTTGATGCTCAATCAGTTCTATAGCTTGAGTTGAGATCACCTTTTGACATTGTGACAAGTATCTATAACTCAAATTGGAAGCTTCAGGTTTAATAAGCTGAGCCAGGCGCTTCAGCTGATGGAGGGGGCAGGTTCAGAAGGATTTGCCTTCATCTCCTCTGTGATAGTTAAAGTTTTTTATTAGAGATACCCTAATGTTTTACAATCTAGCCAACACAGACCCACATGGTGGGTTCATACTAATAAATGCTCTGGTGTCATATGCAGAACTGAAAAATGGGTTACTTGTCATAAATTAATTTTCTGTAGTAGAAGTTAAAAAACTCTTTAAACGTAATACCCCAATACTTTCCTAAATACCAATCTGTTGGAAGCTCCATCAGCTGGCAATGTATCACATAGTCCTAGAGAAGCAAAGTAAACAAGAACCATTATCTTCCAGAAATTATACAGATGGCTGGGTATGGACAGGGATGTATAAGAGAATTTGGCATAAGAAAAGCGCATGTGTGACACATGGGCACCTAAGTTCATTAATTGTAATGTCTTATCATCATTGCTAAAGATGGTTTCCTGGTTCCAATGGCTAGAGCTATCTGTGGGTAAGAATGACTGCTCGCACATATATAGAGGTAACATGTAAGAAAATGTAACCATATCCGGATCCTCCCAGGCCGAAGGTGATGCAATACAGCCTGCGGGTAGTAGATTAAGCACTCAAACAATAGAACCGAGAAGAATATAGGAGACCGAGGAGACGAAAATATAGATCGAAGGGACGAAAGAAAGGACAGAAATCCGAGAACCGATAAGACAAGACAGAAATCCGAGAACCAATAAGACAAGACAGAAATCAGAGAGTTTCAAGAGAGGGTTTATTCAATATCCAAATCTGAATTTTAAAGAACTACATGGGGTATTTCTAGCAAACTAAAACCTAAACATAAAAATCCCTTGCTTAAAAAGAAATCCTAACCCAAATAAAATAGGAAACTTAAAACTAGAAATCTGGAAAAGTAGAAATCCTACTAGAATTTGGAAAACTAGAGAATCTAGGAAACTAACAAATACATTAGGAAACTAATAAATTTAGGTCCTACGCGTCCTGCATCAGAAGGTCTTCATCTATCAATATTAATGCAGGAGCAAAGTTTAAACAATATAGGGCTAGAAAAAAGGCTGTTTCTACAACTATCAGCATATTGCCCCATCCTACAAGTTTGCTGGCTATGACCCATATAAACAATGTAGGCCAACCTCATCGTATAAATACTTAGTTGGTGATAAGTCTGGAGCAGGTTCTTGAAAGAAGAAAATTAAGTATAACAGGAAATCGGAATTCTGTCTATGATAAACTAATCATTTTTGTTAAGTAAATCAAAGAATTACTGACTCCATTCATACGATGGAACTGAAATGCAACAAGCTTGAAGTGTGAATAATGAAGAAGTGTCCATTCATTCATTTTGTCACAAACATATGGATTAGCCAGCCATAAGAATGAATAGTGAAGAAGTGTTCATTCATCATGCGTTCATTCAGTTTTGTGCGAATATAAAACAACAATTGGTTGACATTCAAACTTCTTAAGCTTTCGAGAACAATGGTACAATAACAAAATTTATCATGACATCAGAGCAGGAGATCCTAAGGTCGGACTCTTGCAATTATAACCACTCGATTTATGTTCAATCACGAGTGCGAAGAGCTATTCTGACTGTTAAACAAATTTTGAACAATAGAGGCTGCAACTAAACAGTTCGATGCTTACTCAATTCTATGAGATAAGGCTCGCACATCCTGACGAATAACTAATTTGCACTCCGCTATGAAAACCCCCTATGAACACAGATCCAAGCTAATGCAATTATCAAGTAAGCAGACATAACTTGTACTGAAATTGAAAGACTCCTATACCTATGAAAATGATAAAAAATCGAGAGATCCGTGAATTTGCAGTGAAGTATGGGATAAAAGATACAAAATAATTGTTGGCCCCCTTCTTGTGATGACTTATACTTCTATAAACAATGGTAAACTGAAAAATTTATCATGGTATTAGGGTGGAAAATCCTGAGTTTGGATTCAAGCAACCATAACCTCCCAATTTATGTTGAATTTTACGTGTGGATGGGAAGAGACCCACATATGAGGGAATGCTAAAATCTAGAATAGTTTTTGATCCACATCCTTATGACTTACACTTTTTTCTGTTCTTGTTATAAATTACAATGACTTCTGCTTTTTCTTTTTCTTTTTCTTTTTCCAGTTACATGACTAGTGCTTTTTTTTTTTTTTTTTCATTTGCAATGAATTATGCTTTTGAGAACAATGGTAAACGAACAAAACATATCAAGTTTATTGCAAACTCTAATCAGCCTGCATAGCTTCTTAATAATACTAGAAAATAACGTACAATCAATTATGTTAAGCATGACAGATAATGGCAGCGGTACCAGTTGCTTGTCGAAAGAAAATCAATGAAGAAATGATCAAAGAGAAATTACCTGTAGCTTCAGTTTGGGACAGCCAGACAGTAAATCCTGCATAAAGATGGCGCCATTTACCAGCCCTTCTAGCAGCTCCCTGCTGCCCTCCTAATGTTGCAACTACTGCTCGAACATGACTGTAATACCAACAAAGCCCATTAAAAGATACTCATTGTTTTCAACATCCAACCCCAACCCCCCCTTAAAAAATAATAATAGTAATAAATTCAATTGACATATAGTACCTACTTAAACTTTGTAATATAGCACTTTCTGCTTCTGCTACAGAGTCAGAACCTTCAGCAAGCAGCCCTGAAATTGATTAAACTTGTCAATAATAGGTGATAGTTTTTGTACAATATTATCAACTTTCAAGTCTTGTTTCATTCCAATCAAACAAATACAGGGTAACTAATGGCAATTAGATCATTTTTTTCGAATAGGGTGCTGGGTAAAGTAAACATCCACAAGTAGATCATAGGATGTGATTAACAGATAAATGAGGTAAATACGAATATTATCAAAAGCAGGTATTAATAACAGTGAGGAAGACAAAAACATATGTAATATGAAGACAGCATAGAGATCTGATGCATAAAACACAGGTTGGATAGGAACAGAAGCAATTTTCCAACTCATTCATAAAAAACTTAGAGGATAATGAAAACAACACCAACAATTCAAAAATCACTTTTAACGTTGTTTTGTTTTAACCTATGTCAGATAGTCAATTTATAATTCATAAGTACAGGAAAGAACTCAATCATATAGTAGAAAATTAAAAGGATTATTCCTGTTTTTTTGTGAAAAGAAAATCAAAGGTTGTAGACACATTTGGTTTGCACCAGAGGGGTCTAACACAGAATAATGAAAACTTTTGTTTCAGTTACAAGGGAGGCCAAAGGGAAGGGGAGATTCAAACTATGGCATTGCATGGGGAGGGGGGTTTAAATGCTCTCAAACACCAGAGCTACAAGTGCCCACCACAATAATGTAAACTCATTGTTGCATAAATTGTTTACATATTTGTACTACGTTAATGCTTGGTTAGCCATCACCCTCATCATTCACAACAGAATTGTTTTCTACAACAGTTATGAACTTATATTGCACATAATCTAAAATTTCGGTGATTCATTTAGTGCACACCCCAGGAAGAAAGATGACAAGGATGGTACTGACATTGGTCACAGAGTCACAGCTAGTTCAGGTTTCAATAATGTGCACGTCATGACTCATGAGCTTGTAGATCAAAGGAAGAAGGGATAGTGAGTTGAGGTTTGACAAATGAACCAAAAAAATACTCACATGAATCAATGCTCTGCTTGGCAAATGTTTCCAGCAACTCCTTTGTACTCAGTGGTGTATATCTAAAACCAAATGAACCAAAGAAAACTACTGAATATAGGAAGACTCAGAAAATCAAACCAAGGAAAATTTATAGGTATTTGAATATAGGGACAGAGCCTACAGTCATGCAATTGAATCTTGCTTCCCACTATAAACAGCTACCCTTACTAGCAGCTAGTTAAATAGTTATTCAGATGTAACTACAAAATGGTAACAGAATCATTATAAATACATGTGAAATTTGGGGAAGCTTGAAATTGACAATTAAATGTATCCCAATCTTTTCTTCAAAATAGTTTTGAACAAAAAGCAATACCCAAGGCCAACTGCAAGTTCTTGAGCCACTTTCTGGTTGACTTCAGTTGAATCCCCAACAATGTAAATTGATGCTCCTTTCAGAAGTTGCATAGATCCCAGTGTCAGAGACTCCCAGGACTCCACAATATCAGGCCATTTCAATTCTGGATCCTGCTTTTTCAAGTTTATAACTAGCTCATCATCATCTATATACCTGCGCAAAACAAGAATTACCCATCTAAACAAGTGATCTACATTGTTATATAATTTCATGTGCTTTAAGTTTCACAAACCATATTGTTTCAGCAGGCTTTATTTTATCAAACAGATGATTAGTTTCCATAAGCGTGATAAGAGACCCAGAGTGCTGTACTTTTATTGTCAATGAGGTGCCATTTGCATCCACAAAAATATCTCTAGTGCTTTGGATATTTTGACCCCCAAGCTGTAATCTCAATTCCACCTCAGAAGAACCGTCAAGAAACTGTAATGAGGTAAAATAAAATCCAACTGGTGTAAGAACAACAAAAAACATAAGTCACTCAAAGAAAAAGGATCATTAATCTATGTAAGAATTTTGCTTGAGTTCTTATTAGATTCTATCAACATATGTTCAAATAGAAGTTGCAAAGGAACTCATATTCTTGTGAGTAATTTGCAAAGGGAATTCATTTTCAGCAATTGTAACTCAACCATCTCCAGACTCAGCACTGAAGCAAAAACCTAGGATGAAAAATTATAATTTTTTAAT
Organism: Prunus padus; assembly: GCA_024362665.1. NCBI lineage: Eukaryota > Viridiplantae > Streptophyta > Magnoliopsida > Rosales > Rosaceae > Prunus > Prunus padus. The sequence goes on along the minus strand of JANFAM010000005.1, from coordinate 14,321,556 downwards.
CAAAAATTCAAAAACAGCAGGAAAAAAAATGTTCTCACAGAAGCAAGGGAGAGGGTACCTCGTAGTTCTTGCTGGGGACGGGGATGGTGGAGAGACTCTGGGACGAGACTTTGGGACTATAAGAGGTCTTTAGGTGGCGGCCATTTCCGAACAAAAGGCGAGGACTTGGGAAAGAAAGGTCGGTGAGTGAGAATGAGATACAACTCCATTTGGGTTTGCAGAGCTTCTGGAGGGAAGAGAGATGTGAGGTGTTGATTGGATTTTGCGAGAAACTGAAACCAGAGCAAGTGATGGTAGAAATTGTTGTATCCACCATTTCGGTTTTGGTTAAAGGAAAACAGAGAACTAGGATAAGAAAGTGGTTGCTGTGAGTGAAGGTTGAGATATGCCGGCTATGCAAGAAAATTGTGTGTGTGTGTGTTTTTTTTAGCACATTTTTTATTAAGAGGGACGATAGCATACTAAACTCACACACACTACACGGATGCTATTGAGAGGGGCGATAGAATACTAAACTCACACACATTATACGGATGCTAGGACTCGAACCCAGAACCTTGTCTGAGGGAGTAAATACTTCAAACCACTACACTAGTGGGTCATTTGCTTATTTTTTATAAGATAGAAATTTCGCAACAAAACTATATCGGTCTTTAAACAAAAACTAAATAAATTTATAATAAAACTCATGACAACGTCTACGGTAATTTTTTTTGTTGTTTAAGGGTTCGTGGAATTTTAATGTTAACATGACTCTCTTTTCTACTCGTCAAACTATTTTTGTGGCTGAACTTCAAAAGCCCAAAGAATCTCTGCTACTGAACTTGGTCCTCTGCAAGATGTTAAGCTGTTGAACTTGGTGTCGCTACATATGGTGAAGTTTTCCATCTCCATTGGTTGGCAAATGTTTCCTAAGGTATAAAGCACTAGATATCATTGGGTTTGGAGTTTTCTAAGGTTTGTGTGTCTTTCAGAATGTTTTTACACCACCACTATCACCCTCGCATTCCCATACATAAATACCACAATACTATCTTATACACCAATCCCTTTACGGTGCGAACTTGGGTACAAACTTACAGTGACCAACTTCTTTGACCAATTGATTTCGGATGAAGCACAAAACTTGGGCAACATCATATTGTGGTGGAATGAGTCATTTGATGAGTTTTTAAATCCAATTACTTCAACTAAGCAATGTTGTAACCAATCCCTTTACAAGACAAAGTTGGGTACGAACTTACAGTGACCAACTTCTTCTATCAATTGATTTCGGATCGAGCCCAAAACTTGGTCAAAATCATAATGTCGTTGGGGAGTCATTTGGTGAGTGTTTATTGAATTCCAATCACTCAAACTATGCAATGTTCCAACCAATCCCTTTACGTTACAAACTTGGGTACGAACTTACAGTGAAGAAGTTCTTTGACCAATTTATTTCTGATCGAGCCCAAAAATTGGGCAACATCATAATATGGTGGGAGGAGTCATTTGGCGAGTTTTTACTAAAATCCAAATACTAAAACTTTGCAGTGTTGTAACCAATCCCTTTACGGGACGAACTTTATTACGAACTTACAGTGACCAACTTCTTTGATCAATTAATTTCGGATCTAGCCCAAAACTTGGGCAACATTATAATGTGGTTGGAGGAGTCATTTGGTGAGTTTTTATTGAAATCCAACCACTAAAATTATGCAATGTTCCAACCACTCCATTTACGGTACAAACTTGGGCAACATCATAATCTGGTGGGAGGAGTCATTTGGTGAGTTTTTACTAAAATTCAATCACTAAAACAATGCAATGTTCCAACCACTCCTTTTACGATACGAACTTACAGTGACTAAGTTTTTTGACCAATTTATTTCATATCGAGCTCAAAACTTGGGCAACATCATAATATGGTGGAAGGAGTCATTTGGTGAGTTTTTACTGAAATCCAATCACTAAAACAATGCAATGTTCCAACCACTCCTTTACGGTATGAACTTGCAGTGAGCACATTTTTTTACCAATTTATTTCAGATCGAGCCCAAAACTTGGGCAACATCATAATGTGGTGGGAGGAGTCATTTGGTGAGTTTTTATTGAAATCCAATTATTACAACTAAGCAATGTTGTAACCAATAGCTTTACGGGACGAACTTAGGTACGAAGTTACAGTGACCAAATTCTTTCTGATCGAGCCCAAAAATTGGGTAACATCATAATGTGGTGTGAGGAGTAATTTGGTGAATTTTTACTAAAATCCAATTATTGAAACTTTGCGATGTTGTAATCAATCCATTTACGAGACGAACTTAGTTATGAGCTTATAGTGACCAACTTCTTTGATCAATTGATTTCGGATTTAGCCCAAAAATTGGGCAACATCATAATGTGGTTGGAGGAGTCATTTGGTGAGTTTTTATTGAAATCCAATCACTAAAACTACACAATCTTCCAACCACTCCCATTACGATACAAACTTGGGTACGAACTTACAGTGAACAAGTTCTTTGCCAAATTTCTTTCAGATTGAGCCCAAGCCCAAAACTTGGGCAACATCATAATATGGTGGGAGGAGACATTTGGTGAGTTTTTACTGAAATCGAATCACTAAAACTATGCAATGTTCCAACCACTCCCTTTACGGTACGAACTTACAATGACCAAGTTCTTTGACCAATTTATTTTAGATCGAGCCCAAAACTTGGGAAACATCATAGTGTGGTGGGTAGAGTCATTTGGTGAGTTTTTATTGAAATCCAATTACTAAAACTAAGCAATGTTGTAATCGATCCCTTTACGGGACGAACTTGGGTACGAAGTTACAGTGACCAACTTCTTTGACAACAATTAATAACAGAAAAAGAAAGAACAAGAAGAACAAGAAATATAGATATTTTATATAACTTTCATAACACCACCTTCTTACACCACCACTATCACCCTCCCATTCCCATACATAAATATCATAATACTATCCTATTAACCAATTCCCTTACGGTGCGAACTTAGGTACGATCTTACAGTTACCAACTTCTTAGACCAATTGATTTCGGATGTAACCCAAAACATGGCAAACATCATAATATGGTGGAATGAGTCATTTCGTGATTTTTTAAATCCAATTACTTAAACTAAGCAATGTTGTAACCAATTCCTTTACGGGACGAAGTTGGGTACGAACTTACAGTGACAAACTTCTTTGAACAATTGATTTCAGATTGAGCCCAAAAGTTGGCCGACATCATAATGTGGTTGGAGGGGTCATTTGGTTACTTTTTTTTTTTTTTTTAAATCCAACCATTTACGATGTAGATGTTTACTAGATGATCTATTGATTTCGGATCGAGCCCAAAACTACGGTGGAGTGGTCAGAGGCGGCGAGGAAGGCCGGATGATCTTCGATGCAAAGGTCGTGCTTTAACCAAATTGAGCTTGGATTGAAAAGGCAACATCTAGTTTGGAAGCGGAGAGCGTTTGGGGAGAAGGAAAGTGGGAGAAGTGCAGGAAAATGAGGAGTAAGGCCATAAAAATTTCTCGAGGGATAGAGAGGATAAGAGAAAATTGGGGGATTGTTGGATTGGAGAAGAAGAAGCCGTAACCCAATTGCTAAATGACTCGTCATTTGGACTCCCAAAACGAAACAGAAGATGCGCTACCATAAAAAACAAATCTAGAGTGCCTCCTCAGAGTTTCAATTCCTCGTACTCCTCTGCTTTGCTCCCTTTTTCAAAATCATTTCAAATTTTACATAAACTCCCATATAAGAAAAATAAAAGAACAAAAATAGATTTAGAACACAACAATTAATAACAGAAAAAGAAAGAACAAGAAATATAGATATTTTATATAACTTTCATAACACCACCTTCTTACACCACCACTATCACCCTCCCATTTATATACATAAATATCAAAATACTATTCTATACACCAATCCCCTTACGGTGCGAACTTAGGTACGAATTTACAGTTACCAACTTCTTGGAATAATTGATTTCGGATGTAGCCCAAAACTTGGCCAACATCATAATATTGTGGAAAGAGTCATTTGGTGAGTTTTTAAATCCAATTACTTAAACTAAGCAATGTTGTAACCAATCCCTTTACGGTGCGAAGTTGGGTACGAACTTACAGTGATCAACTTCTTTGATAAATTGATTTTGGATTGAGACCAAAACTTGGTCAACATCATAATGTGGTTGGGGGAGTCATTTGGTGAGTGTTTATTGAAATCCAATCACTAAAACTATGCAACGTTCCAACCACTCCTTTCACGATACGAAAGTATAGTGACCAAGTTCTTTGACCAATTTATTTTTAATCGAGCCCAAAAATTGGGCAACATCATAATGTGGTGAGAGGAGTAATTTGGTGAATTTTTACTAAAATCCAATTACTAATACTTTGCAATGTTGTAACCAATCCCTTTATGGGATGAACTTGGTTACGAATTTACAGTGACCAACTTCTTTGATCAATTGATTTCGGATCTAGCCCAAAACTTGGGTAACATCATAATGTGGTAGATGAGTCATTTGGTGAGTTTTTATTGAAATCCAATCACTAAAACTATGCAATGTTCCAACCACTCCCCTTACGGTACAAACTTGGGTACGAACATATAGTAAACAAGTTCTTTGCTAGATTTCTTTCGGATCGAGCCCAAAACTTGGGCAACATCATAATGTGGTGGGAGGAGTCATTTGGTGAGTTTTTACTGAAATCGGATCACTAAACCTATGCAATGTTCCAACCACTCCCTTTACCGTACAAACTTACAGTGACCAAGTTCTTCGACCAATTTATTTCATATCGAGCCCAAAACATGGGCAACATCATAATGTGGTGGAAGGAGTCATTTGGTGAGTTTTTATTGAAATCCAATTACTAAAACTAAGCAATATTATAACCGATCCCTTTACGGGACAAACTTGGGTACGAAGTTACAGTGACCAACTTCTTTGACAACAATTAATAACAGAAAAAGAAAGAACAAGAAGAACAAGAAATATAGATATTTTATATAACTTTCATAACACCACCTTCTTACACCACCACTATCACCCTCCCATTCCCATACATAAATATCGCAATACTATCCTATACACCAATCCCCTTACGGTATGAACTTAGGTATGAACTTACAGTTACCAAATTATTTGACTAATTGATTTCGGATGAAGCCCAAAACTTGGCCAACATCATAATATGGTGGAATGAGTCATTTGGTGAGTTTTTTAATCCAATTACTTAAACTAAGCAAAGTTGTAACCAATTCCTTTACAGGACGAAGTTGGGTACGAATTTACAATGACAAACTTCATTGAACAATTGATTTCAGATTGAGCCCAAAAGTTGGCCGACATCATAATGTGGTTGGAGTTGTCATTTGGTTTCTTTTTTTTTTTTGAAATCCAACCATTTACGATGTAGATGTTTTCTAGATGATCTATTGATTTTGGATCGAGCCCAAAACTACAGTGGAGTGGTCAGAGGCGGCGAGCAAGTCCGGATGATCGTCAATGCGAAGGTCGTGCTTTAACCAAATTGAGCTTGGATTGAAACGACAACGTCTCGTTTGGAAGCAGAGAGCGTTTGGGGAGAAGAAAAGCTTGGGAAATGCAGGAAAGTGAGGAGTGAGGCCATAAAAATTTCTCGAGGGAGAGGGGATAATTGAAAATTGGGGGATTGTTGAATTGGAGAAGAAGAAGTTGTAACCCAATTGCTAAACGACTCGTCATTTGGACTCCCAAAATGAAACAGAAGACGGGCTACCATGAAAAACAAATCTAGAGTACCTCTTCAGAGTCTCATTTCCTCATACTCCTCTACTCTGCTCCCCTTTTCAAAATCATGTCACATTTTACATACTCCCATATAAGAAAAATAAAAGAACAAAAACAGATCTAGAACACAACAATTAATAACAGAAAAAGAAAGAACAAGATGAACAAGAAATATAGATATTTTATATAACTTTCATAACACCACCTTCTTACACCACCACTATCACCATCCCATTCATATACATAAATATCACAACACTATCTTATACACCAATCCCCTTAAGGTGCGAACTTAGGTATGAACTTACAGTTACCAACTTCTTTGACCAATTAATTTTGGATCAAGCCGAAAACAAGGGCAAGATCATAATGTGGTGGGAGAAGTCATTTGGTGAGTTTTTACTGAAATCCAATTACTAAAACTATGCAAAATTGTAACCAATTACGGGACTAACTTGGGTATGAACTTAAATAACCAACTTCTTTGAACAATTGAGTTCAGATTGAGCCCAAAAGTTGGGCAACAACATTATGTGGTTGGATGAGTCATTTGATGAGTTTTTATTGAGAAAAAACCATTTACGATATAGATGTTTACTAGATGATCGATTGATTTCGGATCGAACCCAAAACTACGGCGGAGTGGTCAAAGGCGAAGAGGAAGGCCGGATGATTCGTTGATGCGGAGGTCGTGCTTTAACCAAACGACCCTACTTACTCCGGCCATCTCTGTGCCATTTACCAGAAATTGAGCTTGGATTGAAACGACAACGGAGAGCATTTGGGGAGAAGGGAAAGCGTGGGATGTGAAGGAAAGTGAGGAGTAAGGCCATAAAAATTTCTCGAGGGAGAGAGAGAGGATAAGAGAAAATTGGGGGATTTTGAGAGAAAATTGGGGGATTGTTGGATTGGAGAAGAAGAAGCAATAACCCAATTGCTAAACGACTTGTCATTTGGACTCTCAAAACGAAACAGAAGACGTGCTACCATAAAAAAGAAATCTAGAGTGCCTCCACAATGTCTCCTTTCCTCATACTCTACTCTGCTCCTCTTTTCAAAATCATGTTATATTTTACATAAACTCCCATAACAAGAAAAATAAAGAACAAAAACAGGTCTAGAACACAACAATTAATAATAGAAAAAGAAAGAATAAGAAATATAGATATTTTATATAACTTTCATAACACCACCATCTTACACCACCACTATCACCCTCCCATTCCCATACATAAATATCACAATACTATCCTATACACCAATCCCTTTACGGTGCGAACTTGGGTACGAACTTACAGTGACCAACTTCTTTGGCTAATTGATTTCGGATGGAGCCCAAAACTTGGGCAACATCATAATGTGGTAGAATGAGTCATTTGGTAAGTTTTTAAATCCAATTACTGAAACTAAGCAATGTTGTAACTAATCATTTTGTGGGACGAAGTTGGGTACGAACTTACAGTGACCAACTTCTTTTATCAATTGATTTCGGATCGAGCCCAAAACTTGGGCAACATCATAATGTGGTTGGGGGAGTCATTTGGTGAGGGTTTATTGAAATCCAATCACTCAAACTTGGGTACGAACTTACTGTGAGTAGGTTCTTTGACCAATTTATTTCTGATTAAGCCCAAAAATTGGGTAACATCATAATATGGTGGGAGGAGTCATTTGGTGAGTTTTTATTGAAATCCAATTACTGAAACTAAGCAATGTTGTAACCAATCCCTTTACAGGACGAACTTGGGTACGAAATTACAGTGACCAACTTTTTTGGCCAATTAATTTTGGATCAAGCCCAAAATAAGGTCAACATCATAATGTGGTGGGAGGAGTCATTTGGTGAGTTTTTACTAAAATCCAGTTACTTAAACTTTGCAATGTTGTAACCAATCCCTTTACAAGACAAACTTGGTTACAAACTTACAATGACCAACTTCTTTGATCAATTGATTTGGGATCGAGCCCAAAACTTGGGCAACATCATAATGTGGTTGGAGGAGTCATTTGATGAGTTTTTACTGAAATGCAATCACTCAAACTATGCAATGTTCCAACCTATCCCTTTACTGTACAAACTTGGGTACGAACTTACAGTGATGAAGTTCTTTGACCATTTTATCTCTGATCGAGCCCAAAAATTGGGCAACATCATAATGTGGTGGGAGGAGTCATTTGGTGATTTTTTTATTTTATTGAAATCCAATTACTAAAACTTTGCAATGTTGTAACTAATCCCTTTACTGGACGAACTTATATTTTGTTGCTAGATTCAGCTTGGCCGTTGGCTTGAGCATAGTAAGGTGTAGATTGCAAGAGATTGATTTTGAACATCTCTGCCATGGCTTGCATTTCTTTGGACATGAATGAACTTCCTCTGTCAGTTGTGATGGTTTCTGGTACACCAAATCTGTGGATGATTTGCTCTTTAATAAACTGCACAATTTCATAGGATGTTGTTGATTTGATTGGCTTAGCCTCCACCCATTTAGTAAAGTAGTCAGTAGCCATGATGATGAAAGTGTGGTGCTAACTCCTTGCTTGATGTATTTTCCCTATCAAATTCATTACCCAGCCTTTGAGAGGCCACAGGTTGACCACAAGATTAAGTGGAATTGCTGGTGCTTGTTGGATCTGACCATGTCATTGGCAAACTTCACAACCCTTGGCATAAGTAATGCAGCTAGTAATAGCCATATCCGCGAATGAGCCATACCATTTTCCTTCCACTATGATGTGCTCCGCAAAGACCTTCATGAGTTTCCCCCATGACTTTATTGCTTTAGGCATACCTAAACATCATAACAAGAGATCATCCTTGATGCGCCTGACCAGTCCACCATTCCATAGAAGATAATTGAGTGCTAAAGTTCGTATCTTGCTATCAATAGGCAATTTTGGATATTGAAGGTAGTGAATGATGGGGCTCCTCCAAATTGCATTTTTTGACTTGAAATAGACATTCAAAACAAATGTCTTAGAACTGAATACCATAAGAAAGTTGGGCCATTTCATTGGTAGAAAAATTCTCTTCTTTGGGTATGTATTCCCAAGTAGCGTCAGTGAATTCTTGTAATAAATTGTGAGCTGCTACTACGTAGGTGGCCAATTGAGGATTAGTACATTTGTATTCTCCTGCAATCTGTTTCAGGACTAACTAAGAATCACCCAAAATATCTACTGTTTTGACATTCAATTCTAGTAGAATGTCCAGGCCAACGATCAAGGCTTCATAATCAGCACGATAGTTGGTGCACTATAAATTGAACTGAAAAGAAAAAGAATAAATATGGCCTTGTAGATCTTCTAATACTATCCCAGCACCGGCAAAATGATCTGAACCACCAAAGTATAATTTCCAAGGACTAAAAGAAATATGTGCGATCTCAATATGGTCGAGATTTTCAATCTCCATACTGGGGTGTGCAGCGAGAAAATCAGCTACTGCCTGTCCTTTTATAGCCTTTTGAGATACATACATGAAGTTGAATTCTGATAAAGCAAGAGCCCATTTACCCAAGCAGCCTCTTAGGATCGGCTGTGTGAGCATCTATTTAATCAAGTCTGTCTGAGCCACAATGTATATTCTGAATGGAAGCATATAATGCATGAGTTTGACTGCTGTGAAATAAAAGGCCATACATAACTTTTCGATTGGAGTATATTTGAATTCTACTGAGGTGAGAGAACAACTCAACTAATAGATGGCTTGTTCATTGTTCTCCAAGTTATCTTGTGCCAGCAAACTACTAATTGAGTTCTCAGCAGCGAAGACATACAACTTCAATGGTCTTCCTTTTCTAGGAGGAGTCAAGACAAGTGGGTTACTCAGATACTGTTTGATTTAACCAAAAGTGGCTGGTTGAGGTGCCCCCACAGGAAATCTTTATCAGTTTTTAATTTGAGCTCCTGCATTCTTTAATCAGAACGGCACATATTCAAAGGCGCCAACATGCCCTGGGCATCGGAACTCTATTTTGTGACAATCTTCTTCTGCTAACATGATTTGATTACAGCCTACATTTCCATCCATGAAGGATAAGATTTGATTGTGAGATGCCCCATCTACCAGCATGTCCGCTAAAGGCATTGGGTATTCATCCTTTGAATTTGCTTCATTAAGATTCCTGTAGTCTATGCAAACGCTGGATTTGTGTTGTCATACAACACTTAATCTTGGGCCCAATTGGCTTTTGGGTATTTTGCATTTTCTTTTAAGTCGTATTTAAAAGCCCAATCTAATTCCTTATGTCAAAGTTAATTCCATAATTAATTCTTAATTATGAATTATAACTTAACCATTAAGTTACACTTATAGTCTTATTATTTAACTCAATCAATTGCTTTGGTCAAACATGTTGACTTTGACTTTGACCATTGACTTTTGACTCCTAGTTTCTTTTCTCTTCATTTGCTACTCCAATCACATTTCTTGGTGTGCGATCCATAGGTTCCTTTTAGCAAGGTAGTGGGTAGACTCAACTTCTCTAAGTTGGCTTGTGAATTAAATCTCACTATTTAATTCTTCCTATTATTGAAGGTCAATTATGATTGAGCCTTTCAGGGCTTCTACAAAATCATGGTTGATGCCTAGCAGCATGTCATGGTTATTTGAGCTAAATAGGGTGTAGGGAAGAACCTATTCAAATTGGAATGATAGTGTAATTGAATCATTCTCTTATACAATACTCCCTATTCACATTATAAGATAATGGAATCTAATGTCGAATATCCTAATGTGAATTATTCCTTTATATGATTATCCCAGTAAGATTTGAAGACTTCTTCTTTCACATCTTATCCACTACTTTGCGCAGAGATTTGATCAATCATATCCTTGGAGTATTCTCTCTCATTATTGAGAGTAGAGAGCCCTAGTTGTGCATTCATTTGCCTCCATGACTTTATTGAGAGTCCTTATAAACACCTTTAGGTCATGTCTTATACAACACAACTGTATAGTGCCCTCAAAGATAAACATAGCCACATGACATCTATAATGTCTCAGGTCTAAGGATCAGTTTGCACCATTGCAATCTGAGTTCTAGTTTGACATGTGAGTAAAGACTTTCATTCTAGAACTCATGTATTTGATCGTGTTCAGTGTACTTGTTCTCCTGCAAGCACCTACACCCATATCTTGGCATCACTACACACAATGACTTGAGACCTCATCATTCTCCATATATAGAGAAGATACTGTGTGTACTAGTCTTCGTGGAATATCAACGCCCAATTAGGTCTTCTCTAAATCTCAACCTAGCTCCGCCAACACAGACATGGGGGCAAGGAGCTGCACCTGTATGGATGCCCTACTTTGCTTCCTCACGAGGACCAGTTACCGTAAACGACTCTTTACTCTTTGACAAGGGAGTTTCCATTGGAGTTACAAGGAGTTTGGTTACTCCCAGGGATGTGCGCATACTGGAGTAATGCCATGACACTGAGCGTGCAAAGCGCGGCATCTGTCGCAATTGTGGGGCATCACCTCATTGTGAAATCCTATAAGGTGTGGGTGCTAAGACTTAGTTAGTGGCAGAGCAGAGTTTGGTTGAAGATTGTTTGCGTGTTATAAGGAGTTTGATGAGGGAGAGGGCAAAGATGACAGACGAGAAGCGACACCAGCTTGAAATATTGCATGAAGAGAATCAAAAGCTATCAAAGATGGTAGATTTTTATTCTCAAGACATGCAAAAGCAGCTGGAGCCCCTAGAGCGACCCGGTAAACGCAAGCAACGAGATCACGACACAAGTGTTGCTCAAGCTAAGGGTGTGATCTTTGGGAGCTCAAGTGATGAGCCCCAAGAAGCTGTGCATGAAAACCCGAGAGAGGAGGTCTAGAGGGCCAAACTAAAGGCTCCTATTGTGGAATCAGGAAACGCCCCATGATGTTGTTGTTTTTAAAAAAAAAATTAATGTAGTCCCCTATTTCCTCCTTTTTTTCTTTTTTTTTTTAAAAGTGAAATAATTTTTTTTAATTTTAACGACACTAAGAAAGATACTAACTGACCACACAACTAAAAAAATAGAGACTAACTTATAAGAAAATAACTAAACAGAAAAGAAAACAAAGAAGTTCCAATTTGCAATTTTTATATTTTATATTTTATATTTTATATTTTATTATTATTATTATTTTTACAAAAAAATACAATACCCAAACTTAAATTTTTATTTAAGTTAAACTCTTTTTTTTTAAATAAAAATTTTAATTTATTTTAAGAACACACAAATATACAAGGAACTCAAGGATGACCAGTTAAGGCCTCTGAAAACACAGCCAAGGGTTCCAGGAAGGTTGGAGGGGTCACAATGGTCCTGCTTAAAACCCAAACCTTCTTAGACACCGAAAGTGTCTCCTAAAGAACTCCTAGACACTGTATTGACGGAGGTTGCTCATTGGGGTTACCAAAAGTCAGCTCATATGACACAAGTTTTTTTAAAAAGAAACATAAAATTAAAATTACTCAAATAATAACAAAACAAGTAAAGAGAAAGGATTGGAATACTCCCCTTGAAGCAATTAGGTCGAGCATGGATGCATTTGGAGGTCGTGACTTCTCCCACTACTCCACACTTCTTATCCTTATTATTGAAGTTGCTTTCTCTCTCCATTTTTATTGAGCTATCCTAGATTGCTAAAACAAACACACACAAAACTTAAAACAAAATTAAATGGATCAAGAAACAAAAACTAAAATGAAACGGAAAAGCATAAAGTAAAATAAGTAGGGAAACGAAATAGAACCAAACTATGCTGCCAATCTCTGACAACGGTGCCAAAAACTTGTTGTTGTCGGAATCAGCTGCACCAAAATTGATTCAGTTGTATCCTCAACTTGTGATACTCGCAAGTGCAAGAGCCATTCGGTAGTATAGCATTTGTAAGTGCGAGGTCGATCCCACGAGGATTGATGATAGATTTATTCAATTCGATCCCCTGTACAAAACAAAAAACAAGAAAGAAAAGAACAGAAAACAAGAAAGAAAGAAAGAAAAGAACAAAATCAAGCAAATAAGTTAACAATTCATTTCATATTCACGGGATTGATTATAGCTAAAGTATGATTAAGTCATGGTGTCTGGTCCTAATCTTGTATTCCTAATTCCCTAATTAAATCCTTTGTTTTCGAACCTAAATTAAGCATAAGAAATCCATTAAGTATAGAAGAATGTTTTAAACAACCAAGCATATATCTAATCCCTGTTGTCGAATGTCAATACATACTCATCCTATTCATAGTTCAATTTGAATTAAGGCATATGGTGTCTACTCTTAATTCCAACCAAGATAGCTAACATACAAGTTTTAATGGTGATCAATCATTCAAACAAGCATATTAACTTATAAGCATAATGAATAAGAACAAGAACCATAATTGAAACTTGGAAACTAATCAAACTTGAAAACTTAAAATAAGAAATTACCTGACAATGAAAAATAAATTACAACTTAGAAAAACATAAAGGAAAATTTAGCAAAAGGGTTTTATTACAACAATTGAGAACTTAAAAGAAAAACTAAGAGAATTGGAGGGAGATAAGGGAGAGGAGCTCTAGAGAGATGTTTGAGAGCTCTCCTCCCCTTGGGGTGTGTTTGTAAGCTTGGAGAACTTCACTATTTATAGGCCTAAGGGAAGTAAAAATCTGATTTGAGTATTGCCTCTACCTACCCACTTCACCAACTTCACCTAACTTCCCCACCAAAAACAATTAGCTCATGCATATGTCATGCATGACAATGCACTGCAGTCTGCTTGTAGGCTCATTTTGGGCTTATTCCTCAATTCCGAAAATTCTGGAAAAATATGGATCTTGAATCTCTTTGTCTTATCTTTCCAACCATATGTAGCCCAGCTCAAGGAAAAATCGGAAAGGACATCATTTTTGGCACAATAATGCAGATGTTGCCGAATTTCACCTTAAGCTACCATATGTTGCCAAAACATCCATAACTTCCTCATGAACCGTAAAGTGCTCCAGAAACAAGACTTCCACATATTTCCAATGGTGTATGGCTCATTAGCTGGTTCTTCCTGAGCACGTACAGTCTAATTTGTGAAGTTGACTAATCTACAGACAGTTTTGAGCTATCTTGACTCCAAAATGCATTAAATGAGTCCTAAAGCTTAATACACTGAAACAAACACAAAAGAGATTAAAAGCACAAGTTTAACTCAAAAACATAACCAAATCAAATGCTAGAAGGGTACAGAATGATATGTAATTATGCACTGATCAATTACACAACATAAATCACTCATCAAACTAAACCGAGTCTCAAACACCCATAATAACATAGATAAGTTATCAAGATCCACTCTAACAAAATTGAACATACTACTAAAAGCCTAACCTCATGGCTACTCCTAGGTTGACTCTAGGTTGCCTACGTACATTTTTCAAGGGATCAAGCCACACGTAGTCTTTAAAATATTCTTGACACCAGAAAACCAAACCAGTCCTCTAATCAACCGATAGGCTAACAAATATTTAAAACATTATTGAGCACAAGAAACCATTTACCCCGATATAAGTTAAATAGAATTGTCACAATACTCAATAGGTAGAACAAAAGCTCAAAGTAAAACAACAATATTCTTAAGAACCAAATTCATATTTGCGTAACACTCAACTGCTTATTTGGAAAAAAAGGACTCAACAACACACATAAGGTATCGGGTAATCACCATATCCAAATGCAACTAGGGAATGAGGAAACTGGCCAACCACATGTGTAGACAAATTGGGCAGGTGGCTGGGGAAATCCTGGCCGAGCACCTGTATACTAAACATAGGTACATGCAAACATCTAAAGGCAAATTGTCATAGTACATCCTGAAATGTCCTATGAAGGGTGCACATAACATGCAAGTCTACAGGATCACTAACCTATGCTCATAAAACCCAAATTGATACCTACATAACACTCAACCTCTTATTTGGAAACCATGCACTCAACAACACACATAGGGCATCGTGTAATCACCATATTCGAACAAAACTGGGGAAAAGGGAAACTGGCCAACCACCTGTGTAGACAAATCGGGTAGGTGGCTAGGGAAATCATGGTCGAACATAAACACAGGTACAGGCAATCATCTGAAGGCAACCTGTAAAGGGGGAAACTGGCCAACCACCTATGTAGACAAATCGGGTAGGTGGGTGGGAAATCCTCACATGACACCTGTATACTAAACACAGGTAGGCAAACATTTGAAGGCAACTGGGGAAGTGAAAACTCGCCAACTACCTGTATAGACAAATCGAGCAGGTGGCTATGGAAATCTTTGACGGACACCTATATATTAAACACAAGGTACAGAAAAACATCTAAAGGCTACTGGGGAAGGGGGAACTAGCCAACCACCAATGTAGACAATCGAGCAGGTAGCTGGGGAGATCCTGGCTGGATACGTGTATACTAAACATAAATACATGTAAACATCTAAAGGCAAATTGACATAGTACATCCTGAAATGTCTTCTGAAGGATGCACATAATGTGCAAGTCTACAGAATCACTAACCTATGCTCTGAAACCAATTGACAATACCCATCCGAATCCCACCTTAGAATCCATGACGAACCCTGTGCATGTCGGACACCTGGCAGGTGTCTCACCCAAATTACTAAAATTTCATTGCTCTAATTCTAAAACAACCCTAGGGTTTGACTTCTTCCGGAAAATCGCAAGTCTCCCTTCAAATTGGCACTAAACCCAAAATTTCCACCTGCAAAGATAATACTATTAAATCTCCCAACTACCAACTATTCATTATGCACAATCTATAAACCACAACAATTAACAACAATTTCTATGGGTCTCAGGCCCTTTACACAACAAAAAACAATCATCAAACTAAATCGGGTCTCAAACCCCCATAACAACATAGATAAGTTGTCAAGATCCATACTGACAAAATTGAACATAGTACTAAAAGCCTAACCTCGTGGCTGCACTTAGGTTGATTTTAGGTTGCCCACACGTAATTCTTAAAATATTCTTGAGCACAACAAAACCAAACTAGTCCTCTAATCAACCCATAGGCTAACAACTATTTAAAACATTCTTGAGCACATGAAACCATTTGCCCAATATAAGTTATATAGAACTGTCACAGTGCTCAATAGGTAGGACACGAGCACAAAGTAAAACAACAATATTCTTAAAAACCAAATTGATACCTACATAATACTCAACCTCTTATTTGGAAATGCACTCAACAACACACATAGGGCATTGTTTAATCACCATATTCGAACACCACAGGGGAAAGGGGAAACTGGTCAACCACTTGTGTAGACAAATCGAGCAGGTGGCTGGGGAAATCATGCCCGGACACCTGTATACTAAACACAGGTACATGCAATCATCTGAAGGCAATCGGGGAAGGGGGAAATTATCCAACCATCTGTGTAGACAAATCAGGTAGGTGGATGCGGAAATCCTGGCCTGACACCTGTATCACATAAATTTTTGTTAAGGATATGAAACCAGCATATGCTGGATATCAAAACTCATGTCGAGACATGGGTTTCGAAGACTCCCTCACGTCGTCTCCTCTTGCCGAACGTGAAGTCTCCCTCAGCCACTTCGCGTTGTCTATGTTCCCTCTACTCTCTCTTCTTATCTCCTCTCTTCTCTCTTCTAATTTTGACTAGAAAAAAAGAAGGATATTGAAGAAAGAGGAAGAAAGATATGAAGAAAAAAAAAGATATTGATGCAAAAGTTATAATTTGCATCTGATTATTATCAATCAAAAAGATAAAATAACTAAAGTTAATTCCATTATGTTGTTTGGTGCAAAAATGAACAAGATTGGACTCAAAGCCTAGCCAGTCTAAGCCAACTCAATCCAATGCTTTAAAGTTCATCCCAACGAGTTCAAGCCAGCCCACCAAACGGGACCTATAATCTTTATTTGTCATTTAGCTCTTCATAGTATTAGTTTCTAATCAACAATGTTGTGCAATAGAAATAAGGCTGATAAGTGAAAAGAAAAGGATAGTTCAAAAAATTTCAAGTGCCCTGTTAGCATTTGGGCTGCCTTAGTTTTATCATATCTAGGTAGCTTTTGTACACCATATCTAATATTATTAGTTTGAAGATTAGCTATATGAAAGAAATAATTCATGCATGAGGCAGTGCAGTTTTTAAGTTAACTATAGTTCAACATGATTAAACTTGCTTGCAGGCCCAAATAGTATCCTCATAGGCCCATGCTTGTTGGCCCAAGAGAAGGGTCAACTAGGAACTCTATAAATGGGAGAAGGCGGACAGTCACAAATTCACAACAAAGAGAAAAAAAACAGTTCACTATTTCTTATTCTCTCTAAAAACAGGCTCTTAATTTACCTTCACTAATAAGGAGTCAATTAAGAGAAGTTGAATCTATCTATTCAGAAAACAACAAATAAACACCATCTCATCGAATATATGCGTATGAATAACAATAACTTTTCTTTCGTTGAGTTTCGATCGATGAAATCATACTCATACAGTGTCAAACAATTTTGCTTGATAAAATAAGATCCATATATGGTCCAAGTTAAATTACATAGGATTCTTCGTAGTTGCCAATTTCAATAGTCAATGGTGGCCCCTCATCCCTTGTGGTCTCATCTTCTCGGCGACCAGCGACCATGCATGCATGCATGCACAGATTAAATTTTATACAGCATACGTCACATCGTGGCATTGAAAAGCAAGTAATTATGAATGAATGATTCAATACAGGCTTTGGGATAAAGATAAAATAAACTCTGGGGAAGAGAGAAAGAAACATCACAGGGAACGTATTCTGACAGTCAGCTTCACTTATAACCCCTGTATTTTAGGAATATTACAATCTCTACGTCCCTCTCTCTCTCTGTTGTCAACTTCATTGACCTCCCAACAAAATTTCCAACTCCCACTTTTGCTTTGCATTTTGAACAAATATATTTCATTATAATTTTAATCTGCAACCATATATATAATAATAATAATGTCCTCGTACTAATTGGCCTGCCACTCACACACAATTGTTGCATTATTTTTTGACTACTGATCATATTCCTGACATTATATCATACTCTTTTTTGTGTGTAAACTGTGGACTTCGATCGTTGGGCTTCCTTTTGTAATTCTTTCTCTTTCTTCCTTAAAAAAGAAAAAAAATTATCTCTGAGAGAGAGACTTTTTGTTTTTTGATCAACGTTTGCATTGCAACAAACATGTAATCTTAAGAAAGAACCTTCTATAGCTAGCAAACATGTAAATATAATTGAGTGAGATACTCAAAATTCAGCGTGAAGTGTATATATATATATGGCCAATCTAAACAGAGTATGACACACTTTGGGAAAAATGTCGACATTCTCATCCCAAACGCCTTATAAATAATATTTATCAAAATCATTCATCCCTTATGCTTTTCTTAAAAGATCATTTGAACAACAAAAATTAACCAAATTAGAAATGTTTAGTAATGAAATTGTGCACACAAACAAAATTTGAACGTCTCAATGACTAAGCCGTCGACCATTTTGATCCTTTGGTACACGCAAGAAAGCATAGTTTTGGAGCTCAAGAGATCACTCACATTTCACTTATTTCTCAATCAACACACTTAAACGTTTGATCACTAGAAAAATAGGTTTAAATTTCAGCAGATAGGAAACATCAAAGGTTAACCAAACCCTACACCTTTTACTTTGCTCTTTTTCTTCTTGTGTTGTTTCAAACATTAAAATAAAAATGGTAGAGGGAGTTGCTGGGGCAGCCTGGAAGCCCAAAGCAAGTAAGCCCATATAGTTAGTGCCCATTTTTAATTATGCTGTAGGATATTTTCATCACCTTAGTTTTGCTTTGCTTGTGAAATGTGGTCTAAAATAAGGGCAGTGATCTGGTGGGAACTTCTTTTTGCGAACCTCTATTTGAGAACACCGTTGGATCACATCTAACGGCTGCTAAGAAGCAATTGTAATCGAACTGTTTGAAACTGTTCCACTAGAACGACGCCTTCTCCCTCCAAAGCAGATACGCATTGTGCTCTTGAAGACCACAATATCTCCCTCCAAAAAAGTTCTCTCTGTGTGTGTGTGTGTCTCTCTCTCTCTCTCTCTCGTGTCGAAGAACATGGTTTTCTTCTTCTTTACGGTTTGATATTCTATTTCGGAAAAGCAGTGAACACATCTACCCCTCCAAAACGACTATTCATTTTTCTGGTTTGGTCATTGAAAGCATAAGAAATACCATGTTTTAGAATACTCATTTGATCTACTTTTGTGTTTCCAGTGGCTTGAACCCCTCCTTTCAACTCGCTCGGAGGAAAAAATTTGGTGAAGACAGAGAACTTCGCAATTCCAAAATGGGTCTTCCAGTTTACGAACCCCTTGTTTGCTTTGCTCTTTATCTGGAGCCTTTTCCGATCCTGCGGTAACCACTTTGCTTTTATTGGTCCTGTTTTCACATTATATTGAAGATTAAATATATAATTGTCTAATGAATGTTAGGTTCTTATTTTCACTCTTTTCCCCTAATGCTACACATGTTTATTGGTCAATTTCGGTGCTTTGGCACATGATTTTCCCTTGAAATTTCTGTTCATAACTTATCTTTTTCTGCCTTATCTCTATGTTTAAAGAAATCTTGGTAATGCTGCAGAAAACCACTTAAAAGACAGAATGATTTTTTTATATAATCAAAACCATATGGCAGCAACTTTTACTCTTGAATTGTTTTGATTAAAAATCATTCTTCTAGCTACCACTATATTGCTAACGGCATTAACGTTTGCTTGTCAATTACTTGTAGCTAAAAGTATACATGACCTCAAATGTCGAGATGAACTCGAAGAGGCAAAGAAGGAGTTTATTAAAGCAAATGTAGTGGTAAAGAATTCAAGGAAAGTTTTTACGCCAAAGATACTTGAAAGGTTTGCAAGAGAAGCATCTTTTGGCTCCAAGGATCTTCTCAAATGGGTCAATGAGAATGCTGATAAGAAGCTTAATGATTCAATACATAAATGCATTGACCGTAAATCCAACAAGAAGGCATCTCAGATCATAGAGTGGTTTCCATACAATTCAAGGTTCCGGTATGTATTCTCAAAGGAACTATCTCGAGAAGCCATGGTGGTTGTGATTCATTCCAAATGCTGGAAAATTTGAAGATCAAAATCACTTAGGAGGTAAGCGATATTCTGTATTTGTTAATTTCAAGATATCGGAGGAAATATTTTGACCAAAAATATGGGCATAATTTACGCTAGTTTGGATGTAGGTTGTTTAAGGTTTCACTAGAGACTCCAAAAGGCTTTGTAGATGTAGTACGTGTCTTCCATAATGCGTCATAATTTACGCTAGTTTGGGTGTAGCACATGTCTTGATAATGGGTCATAGCTTATTTCGTTTAGGACTTCATTATTTACTAATGTTTGATAGTCTATTTGATATTTGTTGAAAATTTGATATTTACGTGTTTATATTTTGCATATAGTATTGTGGTTAATATAAATTTGAATGATCTTTGAACGAATGTGGCAATATTATTATATGGTGATATGATTTTCAGGGTTAAATTGCAAGCATTGTGAAATGGACTCTAAAGCGGAGGTGACACCGAAGTTAGTGTGGCGTTCAAACCAAAACTAGGACTTTAATTTGATTCTCTTGAGGATGCGTTGAAGATGTATAATATGTATGCACTAAAAGCAGGATTTGGTGTTCGTTGTTCTACAACCAAAACGTCAAGTGTGACAGGGGAGATAGTAAGGAAAGAATTTGTATGTTGTAAACAATGGACAACAAATGTTACCGGTAAGAAAAGAAGGTGAGGGTGGGATTCGAATCGGTTGCTTGGCTAAACTTGTCACCGAGAGGACGCAGAAATGTTGAAGGTACTCAGCCAAGTATGACAGAGGCATTCATGCGGGAGTTTGATTTAATGCACGGACCTAGTTTGAGTCTCTAGTGATACTTATTAGCGTTATTTTTGCGTATCTAGGGATACCTTTATGAGTACCTAGTGATACCTATTGGCTGGCGTTTGATTTAATGCATGGACAGAGTTTGCGTAGCTAGTGATGCATGTTTTCGTTTGAGTAGCGACTGATACGTATTGGTGTTGTTTTCGATACTCTTTGGAGTAGCTAGTGATACCTATTGGCAGGAGTTTGATTTAATGAACGGATGCATGGTTTAAGTAGTACCTGTTTGCATTGGTTTTGAATGTGCGACAAGCCTTTGTGACTCTTGTAATCGATTCATGTGTAATCAAGGTTTTTTTCTTTGTTCAAAATTAACGATAATGATAATGAAGGTTAAATCGACATATGACATCTTGATTACTTAAAATTGAAATTTAACATAACCATAAATAAATTAATATTTGACATGTACAAATCTAATGTTTTACTAACTACTTTTTGAAATTTTGGATGATTCTATTATTTTTCTTGATTTTGGTCATATCTAATAATTTTATATTTTACAAAAAATATTTGTTTATGTGTAGAAATCATTCACATACTAGTTATTGGTGGAGTAATAGATAAAAAATAGAAGTGAGATTAGTGGAAGAAAAACATGGAACAACTTTTTCTGTTTCTTGTAATTTATATTGGTTTTTTCAATTAATTACATTCTCACTTCTTTTTTTTCGTCTGGAAATTACATTCTCACTTTAAGTTTCAAATACATAAACATCAATCCAAAAGAGAAAATAATAAATAAATAAATGAGCCTACTATTCATATACATTCAATCAACCCAAAAGATAAATAAATAACATATATCTATATAAACATGTCTTTTGCCCTTGCTTTTATATAACCATGTTAAATAAAATATATTTAAACATGCTTTTTGTTTTTTTTATATAGCCCATGTGGGCTGTCTGTTTTTTTGGTTTGTATGCATGGCACCACTTGTTGTTTAACAATTCCTTTGAATATATTAGTAAAGTAATATTGAAGCCATTAGCGTGTAAGGTGTCGATGAGATGAACTACATATCCATCAAGCATTCTTGATTACAATATTGTAAATCTAATGTAATACAGTTCCCAAAAAATTCTGACACCCAAAGCCAATGGAGACACGACACCCATTCCAAACAATAGTTGGGAATTCAGACCAAAACCCAATTTATAATGAAAAATACTGGGTTTGATTACCTGTAGTAGAAGTTCACCAGTATGGTACGTGGTCGTACTTTGAAAAACTGCTTCGTTCTTTCACCAACTAATATTTTTTAACTCGCTTCTTGACCACCTATTTTTTCCATTGGTGTTTTACCGCTTTGCCCCATTGTAATTGAAATTATGTGATCTTAATAAAAACTATTACAAACGCAATTTATTTTGCAAGATGAAAACAACAAAATCATCCCATATGAAAACAACCAGAAACAGTGATGTTGTATTTGCACATGGTTAGTTAACATCATCACACATTATACAAATAAAACCTTCTCATCTTACATCAGCAAAACATATCTTTGCGACACACTTACGACTCTATAAAGATACTAAAGCATACCATTTGGACATCAAAACATACCTTTTGGACACCAAAATGACCGTACTTAAGGTTGAAACAAAGGTCTTTAAAATAACGCACGAGACATTATAGTTTTGGATTTACTCCATGGTTATGGCATCCCAGTTGTACTCCGGCACAACCCCTCTCGCATACTCGGGAATATATAAAAGCCTTTACGTGCCTCGCCTTCCCTCATCCGAATCGCCTCATTCAAGCACGTAACTTTTGAAAAGCATCCTCTTTCGCAAGCATAACCTTTAATTTCATTTTCTTTACGGTTCCTAGGTAGAATTTGGCTTTCTTTTCTGCTCCCTAAGGGTTTCTTGATGCCACTTTAGACGTATCTGTTCTTTGTTTGATTGCCCGACATCAGCGCCTCATACCTAGGTTGTCCGATAAGACTTGCATCCTCAACGTCATATGAATAATTAAGGCATTTGGCAACACCTTCAACATCATATGCAGCTTTAGTCTTCCTCTGTGACAATGAATCTGGATTTTTTTGTGGTGGAGTATTTCTAAATAGATTGGCACGAACCTTAACATATGCAAAGCGCTTCTTTATTTCTGGTAGACCAAGATAATAGGAATGAGGATGACTCCATCCACCGCATAGAATTTGCACAACCTGCAACAAAATATGGGTCCTTAGGCATCAAAATAAATAACACAAACAACTTACAAATCATGTCAAGAAGGCGCCGAGGTACAGGAAAAGACTCTACCTTGGTCTCAATTATTAAGTTCCAAATAATAAAATCCATCGATGCAAAACCAGCAGCACAATGGCAGCTTGACAACTCGTTGTGAGCTATTATCGAGTGGAGACATATTAAATAAGACTCAACTCCTTCACTTGCTTCATCCCTATAAACTCTAATGTCTATTGCTTCATCCTGTAAACTCTAATGTCTCTGCGGCTAAGCTTTAAAATATAATTTTGATATGTAAAATTCAAATAATTTTTCAAAGTCAAGTTTGTTTTGATGCTAACAATAATACTATGTTGAAAATCATTACTCTCCTTTACAACAACTCTTCCTCCAATAATTATTTCAAATTTTTCAAGGCCAAAATTTTATTATCGCACAACATAGTTGAAGATAATGTCGCAATGAGTTTTTTTAGAAATTTTCGGTGCATTTTTTTCATTGTTTGTGAATTATTTATGAAGCTTTAGTGAATAGTAAATGACGCAATGTTGAAGCTCTAGTAAATCCTTTTGATGCGTATACGAAACATATTTTGGTGGCAAACAAGAGATAGATTTTAATGGCAGCATGAATCATCTTTCAGTTAGCAATTGGATAATGAGTTGGCAATATGACAATAAAAAATAATCTATCATCAGCATACATTATGCACATGAAAAAACTGTTATAATCCATGACATACCGCTACATTATAGGCAGCAGCCTTCACGCCACACCTACAGAGATAGTTTGCAATGCTCAACATTCCTTTTCTAGTAGGAACATATGTGATGGTTGACCCTTTCTCTAAAGGCTCCTGCTGCACAAGTGTTAGTCTTTCTTCCGGTTTATTTGGCAGATCAATAATATCAGATATAGTTTCTTTTCTAGTATTCCAGTCCTCCCAAAGAGATTGTCCACAGAATTCACCGCAACAAGTATGAAAAAAGATCCGCACATTGAACAATAATCATGTTTGACATGCTATCAATTTTATTTCAGATATCAGAACTTGAAAATTACAATACCAACCCAATCATTCACACTCTGGAAGATGTCAATGTCATTTTCCAAGTACTCAACTGACAACTCCCTTCCTTTTGATGAACAAACTCATCTCTTGTTACAACAACAAATCACAAACACAAAGACATGATTCAGAATCCCATAAACAATTGAGAAACAAACGCATATTCGCACATAATCACTATTAGTATAAATCCCTAAACACCAAAAAAATTTCAGAAAATTTGCCCTAATTCCTATATAAATTGAAAATATATACAAAAAGATAATGATTTTCACATATAATTTACAATTAAATACCCAAATATTTTAACCCTAAATCAAATTAGGGATATAGAAATTGAATTTTCAAAAAACATAGAAAATAATTCTAAGAGAAGGAAGGGCAGTTGTTACCTATGGAATGGAGGAAGGGAGGCTCTCATGGACAGAGAGCGCGAGAACGAGCGAGCCAACGAGAGAGAGAGAGACAGCAAGAAAGAGAGCGCCGGCGAGAGAGAGGGAGCCGTCGATGTCAAAACCAAGTACCAGGGAAAGAGAGAGCGAGAGAGAGAGTGATAGATGAGGAGAGGGAGAGGTAGAGCGGAGAGGTAGAGCAGAGAGTGGGTATGGGAATTTTAGGGTTTGGGTCTGGAAAAGAGATAATGAGAGAGGAGGAGGGAAGTGACTTCGATTTGGGGTTGAAAAGAGAAAAGAAGCGTGAATTTTTTTAGGATGAGGGAACAAGAGGGGTAGCGAAATTAGAATTTCAACCAAAAAAGAGCGCCAGCGAAAAAAAAATAGGGAGGAGAAATCAATGTCTATGACGCACATGCCATGTCATAGAAATCAATGTCCAAGACTCTGCCACTTGTCAATCTATTATATTTCATATTATTTCTCTACAATTTAATTTCTAAAATTCATAATAAATAAATTAAAAATCAAACAAATACACAGAAAATTCAAATATGTAGAATCATAATTTTAGATCTCCATAAATAAATGCTACAATGATTTCTGAAATGATGATCAAGTGGCTTTAAGAAGCCAACATTCTCTAAACGTCCTCTCAATGAACTTGCTGTTCTACGTCAAGTGTTTTGCTTGGCTAAACGTCCTCTCAATGACATTCTCTTCACCGTAAAGCTCTAAAATTTTAATTTTGAATTATAAAAATATAAAGCAATAAAAAAATCTCATATTTTTCATTGATATTTTATTATTGTATAAATACAAATGATACACACGTTTGGAGACAACATTCATACTCTTGGTAATATTATTTGTTTAATATACCATAGGTTTCAGAATATTTAAAATATTTAAAAATGGGAAAAATACAAAAAAAAAACGTACGTATTTCTCATGATCAATACTTCGTATCTCAAGTCCAAAAAGTGGTTTACAATTGTTTTAAAATTACAATTTGGGGGTCATCCCTAAATGTGAATGATGCAAATGAGAACATAACTACACTTGTAAACCCTAAGCTATTGTTTGTTTGATCACATAAGGACCGAATCAAAATTTGAATGCAATTGCGAAATTTGAAGTACGTGATTGAAAGAAATGTCATACCGATCCCGACATTATTTTTTGGTAATTTTTTTAATTATAATCGATTTTTAAATCAATTTTGAAGTAAAAGAAATAGTTAATTGGATTGAGATGCCAAGTGGCGGCGTCCTTTGGCGACACGTGGAAGTGGATGGGATACTAGGCTTTCCTTGCAATCGACACGTGTCATATGTGTTATATTTTAATCATATTTTGTTGTAAAATCGTTTAAAATATTTTTAAAATGGGAAAAATATAAAAATAAAAGAAAATTACGTATGTATTTCTCATCACCAATACTTCGTATCCCAAGTCCAAAAGTGGTTTACAATTGTTTTAAATTACAATTTGGCTGTCATCCCTAAATGTGAATGATGCAAATGAAAACATAACTACACTTTGTGAACCCTTAGCTATTGTTTGTTTGATCACATAAGGAACGGATCGAAATTTGAAGTATGTGATTGAAGGAAATGTCATACCGATCTCGACATTATTTTTTGGGAATTTTTTTTAATTATAATATATTTTTTTAAATCAATTTTGAAGTAAAAATAAATAATTACTTGGATGAGAAAAATACAAAACAATACATACGTACTTCTCATCAACAATACATCGTATTCCAAGTCCAATTTTTAAATAATTAATAAAAACACGGACTATACAGACTGGGAAAAAATTAAAATATTTTTTCATATAAACATAATTTTTTAATATTCAATATTACTTTACTAACACATCATTTTTATATTCAATGAAATTGTTTGATAAAACAACACGTGGGTGCCATGCATTTTCATTCTTTCACTCTTCTACAGTGAAGAAATAAAGAGAAAAAGCAAACCAAAAAAGCTGACAACCAACATGCGCTATATAAAAAAGACAAAAAGCATGTTTATATATATTTTATTTAACATGGCTATATAAAAAAAAGGACAAAAAGCAAGTTTTTATATATATATAAATAGTAGCCTTTTTTATTTATTAATTTCTCTTTTGGGTTGATGTTTATGTATATGAAAACTTAAAGTGAGAATGTAATTAACCGAAAAAACAAATAGAAATTATAAGAACATTACAATAAACAAAAAAAAGTTAAATATGTTTAGATTAAAATAATAATAATAGGCATTAAAAAATATGTTCCATGTTTTTCTTCCACTAATCTCACTTCTATTTTTCTCTATTACTTCACCAATAACTAGTATGTGAATAATTTCTATAAATAAAAATATATTTTATTAAAATAAAAAATTATTAGGTATGACCAAAATCAGGAACAATAATAAAATGATCCAAGTTTCAAAAAGTAGTCAGTAAAACATTAGATTTTTACATGTCAAATATTTATTTATTTGTGGTTATGTTAAATTTCAATTTGAAGTAATCATGATAACATCTTGATTACCATAATGGCTTGGCTTCCACATACGTAAGGTCATATGTGGATTTAACCATCAGTATCATTATCGCTAATTTTCAATATTACTTTACTAAAATATACTTTTTATATTCAATGGAATTGTTTGATAAAACAACACATGGGTGCCATGCATTTTCATTCTTTCCAATTCCAGTTTACCAACTGATGGTTGGATTCATGATCCCAACCACACCATCACCTTTTTGGAGTTTACTAAAGCATAATGGCTTGGCTTCCACATACGTAATGTCATATGTTGATTTAACCTTCAGTATCATTATCGCTAATTTTCAACAAAGAAATAAAACCTTTAGGTTTAGACATGAACCGATTACAAGAGTGTCACAAATGCTTGTCGCACATTCAAAACCAACACAAACAGGTATCACTGGCTACTCAAACTCAATGTCCATGCATTATATCAAACTCCAACTAATAAGTATCACTAGCTACTCCAAAAGGTATCACTAGATACTCAAAACGATATCACTAGCTACTAAAACACGAATAAGTATCACTTTCTCTATCTTGAAATAGAATGATTCATTTTTTTCTTGCTCACCCAAAAATGCTCCTTGAGAAGGTCTGCATCATGGGCACTCACCTTTGCTCGCACATCTCTTTGGTAATTATAGACATATTTCCTTAAAAACCCAATATTTTCCAATCCGCCCGCTTGCACCTCAAGAAGGCTTAGCTGTTGATGTACCCAGATATTAACTTTGGAAAGATATGCATTATATACCTTTGAGACTCAAGAACTTTATGGTGGCATCTCAAAAAATGGACTTTATCGTATGTTGTCATTTCATGGTTGTGTTTCTCCTTGAAGGCTACAACAATGTACTTATTGTTCAAAAATGACAACAAAACAGCAAGTTTAGCTAGGCAACCAGTTCGAACCCATCCTCGCCTTCTTTTCTAACCACTAACATTGGTTGTCCGTTGTTTACAACATAAAATTATTTCTTTACTACCTCCCATGTCACACTTGACGCTTTTGGTTGTATAACAGCGAATCCTGCTTTTAGTGCATGCATATTATACATCTTCAACACATCCTCAAGAGAATCAAATTCAAGTCTCAGTTTTGGTTTGAACTACACACTTACTTCCGGTGTCACCTCTGCTTCATACTCCACTTCACAATTCTTGCAATTTAACCCTGAAGATCATATCACCATCATAATAATATTGGCACATGCGTTCAAAGAGCATTCAAATATATATTAACCACAATACTATATGCAAAATATAAACACAGAAATATCAAACATTAGTAAATAATGAAGTCTAAAACGAAATAA
Organism: Prunus padus; assembly: GCA_024362665.1. NCBI lineage: Eukaryota > Viridiplantae > Streptophyta > Magnoliopsida > Rosales > Rosaceae > Prunus > Prunus padus. Next base: position 14,293,258 of record JANFAM010000005.1, on the reverse strand, counting down.
GCTATGAACCATTAATGAATACATGTGCTACGACTACGAAGCCTTTTGGAGTCTCTAGTGAAACCTTGAACCTACATCCAAACTAGAGTAAATCATGCCCATATATTTGGTCAAAACATTTCCTCCAATATACTCAAATTAACAAATGTTGGATATCAGTCACCTCGTAAGTGATTTTGATCTTCAAATTTTCAACAAATATCAAATAGACTATCAAACATTAATAAATAATGAAGTCTGAAACGAAATAAGCTATGAATCATTAGTGAATATACGTGCTACACCTACGAAGCCTTTTGGAGTCTCTAGTGAAATCTTAAACCTACATCCAAACTATCGTAAATTATGCCCATATACTTGGTCAAAACATTTCCTTCAATATACTCAAAGTAACAAATACTGGATATCAGTTACCTCGTAAGTGATTTTGATCTTCAAATTTTCAACAAATATCAAATAGACTATCAAACATTAGTAAATAATGAAGTCTAAAACGAAATAAGCTATGAACCATTAGTGAATACACGTGCTACACCTACGAAGCCTTTTGGAGTCTCTAGTGAAAGCTTAAACAACCTATATCCAAACTAGCGTAAATTATGCCCATATACTTGGTCAAAACATTTCCTCTAGTATACTCAAAGTAACAAATACTGGATATCAGTTACCTCATAAGTGATTTTGAGCGTTGAAATTTCAACAAATATGATAATGTGGCCGATTTACAGCGGCATGTTGACCCCAAAAAATTTCAACCTTCCTCTCCTTAACGATTCAAACTCAACGCTAGTTTCCAGTTTGCTCCAACACTTTAAAACCGCAACTCCGCAACCAGAGGGTCTCAAATCCTCAAGTTCAAGTCAACGCCGATTTCGATCGTGATGTGCTTAGTAGCAAAACTATTCACAAAGCAATTCATGACACAAAACTAAAGGAACTCATATCATGCATTATGGATGTGCATTTTCAAATGATAAAAATACTTTTGACTGCTCCGTGGATATACCTTTCCACAATGCTTATTTTATTTGTGCCTCTGAAATTACCAATTCTAAATAGATTGGCACGAACCTTAACATATGCAAAGCAGTTCTTTATTTATGGTATATCACCAAGATAATAGGAATGAGGTCTTCTCCATCCACTGTAGGGAATTTGTACAACCTGCACCTTCAGTAACCTCCTCCTTCACTAGTTTGGGATCTTCCTCTGAAACAAAATTGCAATGTTCTTTTAGTTTCTACCCAAGCTACATTATGTGATCATTTTGCTCCTCTTTTGAGAAAGATCTATTTTGAAGACTTAAAGAGAGATGTAGAAGTTAATTATGACTAGAAGATTCGACAAATGGAAATAGAATTAGATGGAACAGCACATGTTCAAAGATCAATACTACAGATTAATTGGTAAGCGTACACAAGCCATCATCACCTTATGTACTTCCAATGTACAAGACCTTGAACTGTCTCGAGTGTTGCAAGAAACAGAAGAGAAAAAGAAAATTAAAAAGGGCCGCATCAAATATTCCCATAGATTTTACTTAAAGGAAATGACAAATTTGATAAACACAATCACATACCTTGAACTCATGAATTCTTGTACATTTACATCATGTTCTAACTTCTTAAAAGTTTTCTTGAGTGTCTATATCCTGAAAAAGAACACCAAAATGCAAGTATATACTGAATTAAGCAACAACAGGTTCGTTTTGTTCAATACAACCAAAGCAAGAGAGAAAAAAATGTTCCCCTTTGAAATGCTATTCTCGGCAGTCTTTACTTCAAGGATCTCCAATTTCATGTTCCAATCAAATGGAAAAGCAGTTAGCTGTAATTCCTCCAAATTCAATCAAGCTATGAAATGAGAATGAAAAATTTTCATTGCAAGTACTTTACTACCTCTTTGCCCTCTCATGTGGGGTTAATTGGGCAAACTTGAAATAATCTCTTCGACGCATCGACAAAGTCAAGAAAACAAAGAAGCTATATCAGCATATGATATGGATGGAGGAACTCTCAAACCCTCATTTCAGCCGCAAGGGAACAAAACAAGATTACCACATATATCTCCACATACCAATACCAGCAAAATTCAAACAGAAGGGATGTAAAAACAATTAACATCGTCGTCTCTCACTTCCTTGAAGAGATTGAGAAGTGAGATTCTCAATCGCCGAAACATTGGGAATTGAGATGCCTACTCTCCCGCGACAACCTCGTTTGGGTTTCGCTGCCCGAGGGCCGATTGTTCACGAGTTTGACTGCGGGCATTTACAGTCATCGATGGTCCACTTCGCTGAAAGAAGCGAGTAACACGTTGACCTCGTCGTTGAAGCCTCGAGATCGATTATTCCGATTCTTCATATGCGGGAAGGTCGGGTTCGCCAAGTCGCTTGAGTTTCGATCCGTTGGGATTAGGTGCCGTCGATTGTGGACGGTCGTCTTCGTCTGCGAGGAGCCACAAATCAAAGTGATAACCAAGAGCATCCAGTTAGAAGATGGAGAGGAATAAAAGGGTTTACTTGTCACAAAGGATTTACCAAGATATTCCAAAGAAGATCGAGTCCGGGTAAGTGACGAGAGGAAGAGCGACTATGACTGCAGCTTCCGAGATTTTCAACAAATTAAAACAAGTTTTTGGGTATTTGAGTTGTCGATTTGGGGGTTTGAAGTTAAAATTTAAAAATGAATTAAATGGCGGAAGGAAGGAAAAAAGGCGCGACTAGAAAAGGCGCAATAGCACAAGTGGTAAGGAGAAACTACAAGATACCCAGCTTTTAGTGTGAGCTTGCTTTTTCTTCCCAGCCGTTGAGATTACTTAAATGGCTGAGATGGAGCCTCAAGAAGAGGTTCGCAAAAGAAGTTCCCACCGAGCCTACGCGCTAAAATAAACCAAGATTTTCATCGAGTAAGACAAAGGGTTCTCGTGACCCAATATTTTGTTTACAAACCTTATGATGTATTCTCTTATTTGGACACTTCTCGTGACAGGATCGGACCGAATTCCCCTCGAACTCGTGTCCAACCGCTTCGCCGAGACACTACCTGACGCAGAACTTACTTACTAAACGCCCCTTAACCTAGTTTAAAGAAATAGAAAGTTGACTCAAGAAAATCCGTGATTTCCTCCCGAAAACGGAGTTTCCCAAAATTTTCCACCTATTAAAAACAACGGAAAATTTCCCAACAGGCAGATGCACAAAGCGTAAGCACGGATTATCAGGGGAGGGCCTCTAGCCTCTACCTCAATCCTAGTGAGCACTACGGAGCAATCTAAAGAAATTTAAACTTTACAACTGTGCAAAAGATAGCAAAGTATAAATACAAGAAAACTCCTACAGGAATAGTTAGCCGTGATGCCTCGACGTGGTGGTCTGCGACCTCGGGATCTAGTACCGGGGGCGCAAAACAGAAAATGTGAGTGGACGAAAAATCAAACTTTAAACCTCATTTTTCAATGAACATAATAACCCCCTCCGTTTCGCAAATAATGACAAGCGTTATGCAACAAAAATCCTTGTATAAATGTACATATTTATACGATCAGATACTTGAAAACAATTCTATTAAATTTGTACCTTGAAATACCATAAAAGAAAATCGTAGCTTTGCTACTTCCGTAAATTCTTGAAACCACAACTTGAACATCGAGTTCTTAAAATAAAAACCATGGAATTGAATCCATCCAAAAATATTCCGTTTAAGTAAAACATAACAATCTTGAATAACTCCCTTTTTCCTGGAACCCAACACGTCCGGTTTCAAACCTTAATTTAAAATCGTACTGTGCATCACTGCTCCTAGGTGCACATATTCAAACGTAATAATTCCCGGAAATAAAATCCATATACACACCCATACACACATATATATATAAAACATAAATATAAAACCAAAGAAATCCCAAAGAAATGTATTTAGATAACCAAACGACTTGAAACCAAGAAAACCCAAATTCCCAACCATTTGCTTTTCCCGACGCAATGCCCGTAGGCACGGCAAAAGGAAGGATCCTCACTTAACAGAGAAAATAAGAATGGAAGTATAGTAATAGGTATATATATATATACATATATAATTAAGTAAGACTCTTAGACCAATACTTGTATTTGGGGAAACAATCCAACAAGGATTGTTGGTGACCTACGTGGAGAAAAATTCCTTTACAACCACATAGCCAGGGGAACAGTAGTCCCCAGGGGACTAACTCCCAGGACATGCACAAAAGAAAATACCTCAATAATGTGCAGTGAATAAAGTCCTACGCCACTTGTGATCACGCGGCATGGGCCTACGTTAACACCCGCCAAGGAGTGAACCGGGTTCCTTTGTATCATGTATCCATTTCGATGATATCAGGGAGGTACATAAGTGGTGCTAATAGCACTCCATCTAGTATACATAATCCCCGACATACCCTAAATTCCAGGGTATTCAGCCCGTATCAACCCTTAGAAAAACAATAATATCCGGACGTTACTCCGTCCATCATTGACACCCAAAATATATACAATAAGCATATAGTCACAAATGTCCGAACATACATATATCCTGGAACCCAAAGTATTCATAAACCTTCAATATCAAATATAATCTATATAACCCATATACTACCAATTCCAAACTTGAAACAATATATACTGCATATTGCATAAAGTAAATAGAATTTCTTAAAAACGAGAAATCCAAGACCCAAAAGATTTAATCAACGTATAAATATAAAATATAAAATATAAACTATAAACTATAAATTCCCAAAATCATAAAATTCACATTTTCTTAACAAATTTCAGATATTAAAGTAAATAGAAAATTCCTTGATTTAAAACAATATAAAACTCCAAGATTTAATTAACCAAAGTAAATAATTCGAAACCCGACATAATAATAAATCCTCAAGAAATTCCCGGTATTTCACCATACCCAAACCGTATATTAAAGATCACCGGACGATGGTCCGTCCCAAATTTAATACTCAAAACCTTTAATTTAAAATATAGCCACCAATGTCCCACAAATAAACCGGGACTCCAAAACATGCATAAACTTATAATATAATTTAAATTCCAATAACCTCATAAAATATTTTATCCAAGATTCAAAACATCATTAAAACCCCTTAGTCAAAGTGACTAGTTTTATATGCATAAATTTCCGATAATTCAATCAAAATCAAATCCAAGACTTAAACAATATTTGAAATCCCAATCATTAACATAAGTCATTTCATATGCATTGCAATTCATTCTTTAAAAATATGCTCGTTCAAAACAAATGTCCACTCACAACAAGTCCACGCTGCTCAATCCTTAGAGAGCTTTTCTTCCTGAGCACGCGAAGCAAGAGTACCTATTTGAGAGAATAAACGGTTTAATTAACAGCACTCCAACAACAAACTTTAACTCAAAAACTAGTTCCTGGGTCTCAAAGTAAGCGTACCACGACTACCGGGAGTTTCTAGAGTCAAACTACGCTCTTCAACCAGTGGGACCACCTCGGAAGACTCACGGTCCAACCGATTGGTCAAACTTCCCGAATAGGTCAACTGGCCTCCTGGCCCACGACCTCCGATTTCCAATCCGAACACTCCTAAAGGTTCAAAGGTTTACTAAACACGCCCGTGACAGCTTTGGTCTCGAAATCGGCCGGAATCGCTACCAATCGACGCATCGGGTTACCTAACCCTAGGGTTAATGATTCGAGTATCCGACTCGATTCTTGATCCGTTTGTTCCTACACGATCCTAGAGGTACGTGGAACAACATATTTGGAAATGGGACTGATCCAACGGTTCGAACATATCGAACTCGGATAACGCATAATAGGCGTAACTCCGTTCGACCAATCACGATAACCAAATTGGAATCAAGAGCATACCTACATGCTCAGTGACGACATGGGGAACATTTTGGGACACAATGCACCACCACTACAAAGGCTCCCGAAACTCGCCGGAATTGGGTGTGCATAGTAATTCCGGTGACCGGAAAACTTCAAACCAAGGGTCAAGACTTATGGTATAGGTTCAACTCAACACGTGGAGCATTTTATTCAACTACGGCAACACCTAGTTTGGCCGGCAAGTGGCCGGAAATTCAACTCAAAAACCGGCCTAAAATGGGTTTCTAAATCGAACAACCTAGGCTTGAAACCGATCTACAAAACATACATAAATGGATAGAGTATGAAGAGTAGATGAAGTTTCATACCTCACTCGACCCAAACGGTTGCCGGAGTCGCGGAAAACTTCGTCCGGAAAGTTTGATAACCATCGAACTTTCAGTCGCTCCAGTTTAAAATCCTTGAGTTTCTGAGCTGGGATAATGGGCAGGCTTTGTAGAGGAGGAAGAGACGAAGATTTAGCAATTGGAATCACTTGAATCGGACATTTGTGGAGGGAGAAATCGGCAGCCAAAGTTTGGCCCGAAGAGAGGAAGGAAAATGAGAGAAAGAGAAGGAAAATCGGGAAGAAGAAGAAAACGCAGATCACTGTAGCGTTTTTACTGTAGCGCTACTGGCCGCTACAGTAATCTGACAATTCCGTTTTTTTTTTTTTTTTTTTTTTTTCTCTTATCGCTTCTCGTCGTTACAACCTGGAATTTGGTGTACGCATATCCACGAACTCGTTTCGACGAGCCGGACCTTAGCAGCGCAACTCAATTTCCCAAATTCTTTGAAAATTTAAAGTGCCTAAAATACCCTTAATCCCGTGGCAAGCGTAATTTCACCAAATTATTTAAATTGAATAAATTCAATTAAATCGGGTCGGGGATGTTACATCTCGGCCCCCTCTTGCTTCTCTCCAACACCACGACAGGACGAAGTTGGAGATCTCCTTGAAGTAAGGAAGATCGTGGTACATTTATTCAAACAACTTTTTTTGTTAATGATAAAAGTCCTGCAAGGGGTTTATAGCTCGAGTGATTAACAGTATTTACTTCTGCATTAAAAATCTTAAATACGATTCCTTCCTCTCCTAATATCGCTTGTATGAAGAAAAAAAAAAGATAAAAGTCCCCAACATAACAATGTAGAACAATAAACAAAGCGCAAGATCGCTTTGCAAATGGGGACCATCTCTATACAAAGCTTCTTATTTCCTCTCCTCGTGTTTTTTTATTTTATTTACATGTATTCATATAATATGATGTATTGTTTAGTGAGACCTTATTTTGTTTCAGTATACTTTTTTGTAATTTCCTTCAAATCATTATTACCGTAACTCTAAAATAGGAAGCGCACTCTAGCTAGGAAATTTTATAGGTAAATATATATGCCTAAAAACCCTAAAATTCTCAACTTTTTGTTAGCTCTTTCGGGTGAGGACTTTTATACACTCTAAGGCCATATTTGGTGGGCCGAATTTAACAAGATTGGATTAGGCTTGGAGTGTTGGACTAGGCTGGCTAGGACTGTACCAGATTTTGGGTCTGTTGTTTGGTGCTATATTTAACTTTGGATTGGACTGGACTTAAGTCCAGTGCACTGTTTGGTACAAGACTGGACTGGACTGGACTTGACCTCCAAAAAAAAATATATTTTTCTAGTGCTTATTAAATTATTTAATGTAAAAAATGCACATAATTAAAATTGAGAAAGCCCCATCACATACTACTTCTAAAATAGCTAAAAACATATCCAAAATTTAACAAATCAATTCAATACTTATTTGCTTTTGCCCATCAAAATACAAGTCCAAAATATAAGAAAGTAAAAACTCAAAACTACGTCTCAACCATGAGATCTATGATCTCTAAGCAATGTCGTCACATACTCGTACCTATTATCACCCTCATCTAATGTCTTGAACACACGCACTTTTGCCGAATCAGTAAATAAAGTAAGTAAAGAGATTTTATCTGAAACAGAAAATTCCATCTTTTTCAACTCATCTCCAACAAATTTATGATCATCATCTGCATTCTGCTCCTTTAGGCTCTTAACCAACCTTTGCACTTTGGCATCAGAGTTCTCCATCATACTCTCAAATGCATTGGCAATTCTTCCCAAACCATCAACCATTTTATTTCCTTATCTTACCTTTTTGTTTCTTGATGATGATGATTTGGATTGAGCTTGAGTTTGATCAGTATGATGGCTCCCATCCAACTGTACAACAAGAATGTTACTCTCAGATGCTTCATCATCATCATCTTGAACCATCTCAGCATGAGCTAAAAGAAGAATTTTTGATTGCATGGTCCTTGCCAAATACTTTTCAAAACCTATCAAACTTTGTACAAGATTTATTTCTCCACCCAACAAACATCACTATGATGTTGCAATAAAAAAAAAACTAAGATTTGTTAATCCAATCCAAAGGAAAAACAAAGAAATATAAAGATGTATTTACCAACCTCGGCATAAGCATTCTACACCTCGTCGCTATGAACCTCAACACATTTCTTCTCATCATTCCAAGCAAAACCACTTTGGTTTAACATGTCAACAACAATACTATAATCTTTCTTCAATCTCTTCAATTTAGAATCCAAATGGGGTTTAACTCTAATAGGTGTATGTGAGATCAATAATCTGAGTTGAGTTTCTACCAATTTCATCGTCCCTGCTTTGAATGTGCCAGCGTCACAACGTTGACCACTTGCAACTAACTCATCAAGGACATTTAACAATGCTTCCTCTTCATTGGCTTGCCATACATATCTATTAGCCTTACCCTTAGACATCTAAATAAAGTAACAACCACACATATGAACATAAGATGGGTTGCTTAACTAAATTAGATGTAGCAAAACAAAAAAATCCCACTGCCTAAAAGAACAAGAGCATTTAGGAGAGGCAAATTCCATTGAGTTCTTATATACTCCATCTAAGATGACATAACTGAAGTTTGAGATAACCACTCTATCAAAGTATTGAAATCACTTGCAATCACACAAACTCACACATGCAAGCACGCACACACCATCTGTAATGCAAAATGTAATTCCAATTAGGAAAACTATGTTTTTTTAAACAACTTAAGGGGCTATTACCTCAACGCAACATGCAGATCCTCTTCCAAGTAGTGATCAAAGTCCTAATCAAACTTTACAATTAGGTCAAGTTGACTTAACTCCCTAATTTGAGTAGCAATTGCAGAGTTTTGCCCTATTTCTAACAAACTTGCAAATTCCCCAATAGGAATACAAGATAAATGAGCATAGAGTTAAATCATCACTTCCTTGACCAACCTTCATTTAGAAAGCCTGATAACTGCTCAGGTAAATGCATAAAAGTCTATTTATGCAGCAATGAAACATGCACATATGAGTGATTTTTGCATCAATGAATCAGACGAATGATAGTAATTTGAAAGGTCCACCAACAATCAGTGATTTTTGCAGCAATGAAACACATGCACATATTATTCTAATTGATCCATTTTTGCACAAGACCAAGGTTCCTTTTCAGGTACTAAATATATGCATTAATATTATTATTTTTAACTCTAGACAGCTTTTTGTTTATGGGTTTTATGATTTGCTTGAAAAACTTCAAAGTAAACAAATAAATTCATATGAAGCTTGAAAATAGTCAAATTCAGTGTAAATCTGAGTATGAGATCTATCCTACAAAGCAAAATAAGGACATATGTGGAGTTTAGCAGAAGAGCCTTGAATAATGAGAACATGGTACCACTTCATAGATATAGTAGATTTTTTTTTTTTTGGTTGCATCACAAAATAAAATAGAAATTCTAAAACAATGAAATTCCCAAAACTGAAAAACCAATTACTCAATATGTAAAACAGCCATAGAGTTTTCAAACCAAAATATCAAACTTATCAAAATAGCCGTAGCATAATTTTTTATTTCAACTACATAGTATTATTGTAATGGAAATTTGCATAAACAAAGTATGCAAACGCAACTAACACACACCCCAAAACCCCAAATCAAAGACCCTAGAAAATCCCAAATCAAAACCCAAAAAGATAATGCAGAATATTAGCATAATGAACAAAAAAAAAATACTCATTTGAGTTTGAATTTTGAAGGCGAAACTTCTACACAATTTGGCTTTTTCTGAAGATTGAATTACAAAAACTCGTTTTTGTCAGCCCACCAAACATCAGACGAATAAAAGAGATGCAGAGAGGAAAGACGTAGAGAGATGAAATCACAAGGAGGTAGAGGCGACAAAGAGAAAAGACGTAGAGAAATGCAGAGATGAGACGTGAAGGAGGAGGCGGAGGAGACGAAGAGCAAAGACATAGAGAAACGAAGAGATGAGACGTGAAGGAGGCGGAGGCTTCAAACCCGTAACCATCATACCATGGATTCTTATCCACAGCAAAAAAAAAAAAAAAAAAGTCCCAACCAGTCCTATATGTATTTAAACTCACCAAACAACGGTTAGGACTATGGTCTATTTTAATTTTGGAAAAGTCTAGTCCAGTTTAGCCCGGCCCACCAAATAGAGCCTGAGTGTATTGTCTAGTAAAAATGAACGAAAATAATGAAACTAGGTTATGAGTACATGAAATTAGTTATGGAGCTAGTTAGGTACTAGGGGGTTTGTATTGCATAATATAGATTTTAAAATACAGGATGTAGATACAGGGGTATATCTGCATTTAATAGTTTTCTTTACTTGATGTTTTAAAGAATAAGAAGGAAATGAGAAGCATAGATTTAAGGCTAAAGCAAATAAGGGGTTCTTTTTCAATAATTTTTTCTTTTTGGGTCTTTCATTCTTTTGGCAAAGCAATGTACATTGTACTATGTCAGCAATATCAGTCAATGCTCTTTACAACATGCACTGAAATTGTCAAAATAAAAGGTTCAATTTTATAGAAATTTTCTCCAAGGATTATAGAGAGTTTATAAATCAAATTAAATCTTTTGGTAGCCCTTGCTCTAATGACATTTTTGATTTGGATGATGAAAAATGTCCCAAATTCAAATACACCTCCTCATATATATATATATATATATATATATATATATATATATATATATATATATATATATATATTATAAACAAGTGATATTAAAAAAGAAGGAAATCGAACATTTGATCTAAAGTATAGGAGTAAACTTTCTTAACCACTTAAATTACACCTAATTTTGATTGAGAGAAAGAGATGTTTATTTCTTCTAATTGGTGGTAAATTAATTTAGAGGGTCAGGAAGAAGAAGAGCGAGAGGTTTTTAAGGGAGAAAAATGGGGTAAGTAGCCCGCCTTGAAAGCCGGGCAGACAAAGACGGGACTGCCTTCAATGCGCAGGAGGAGAGGGCAGGTATGGTCGCCATCACTTCACCCCTTCTCTCTCCTGCCCGACCTACCCGTCAGATGTGAAAGGACAACAAAGCTGCAGCTGCTGCTTCTGCTTCTGCTTCTGCCAACGTCTCTGCTGATAAAACGACAGTGCGTTCAGCGAGGCGTCAATCATAAAGCAATAGATTGCAAAATGATTTTGCCTCGGCCTCCGCACCCCGCTTGACTCTCATTGGCTCTGACACTGCCTGTGTGTCTTTGACTGTATCCCTAGCCCCATCTTGCCACCATGGACCACCCATGACACGTCACGTCGTTGGACACGTGCGAAGGATTTTGAAAGCATAACGCTAGAGTTTATTTTTATGCTTTTTGTTGTCCGTCCAAAATAAAATAGAACAAAAAATAAATAAATAAATATTCTGCTGTCCAAAAAAGAATTATACCATCTTCTTCGCTCGCGCGGGAATTTCGGCTTGCAATGCGTTGTAAACGTATAAATAATGGTTTTGTGTGCTTCTCAGTCTTTTGTTAGTTTCTTCTCATTTCTTTGTTTTTCTCGATTGACTCTTTTTATTCTGCATGTGACACTTTCTCTTTTCATAGATTTGTTTTTAGTTTTTGTTTTTGTGTTTATATATTTCTTTCTTTTTCACACAAGAATAAATAAGTTAATAAAAAATATATATATTCACATGCTTCTGTTTTTACTTATGCATACATAAAGAAGTTAATAGAAGTTGAAATCTGGCATTCACAATTCAGCCACAAATTCAAGATAGGGTACGTTAACAGTACCTAGAAAAATATGATTTTTCTCCGATCACAACCACTAAGGGACAATAAAAATATACTGCATAAAGCTAGCTATGCTTTGTTAAACTAGACATTATAAACAGAAAACTTAAAACTAAAAGCTTTTTGAAGAAGAGACTCCAAACGCACACAATAAACACACATTCAGTTGATGAAACTTAAATTGACTAAGAACCAAGGACGTATCCAAGATTTTAAAGTGGATTAGGATGGATTTACCTTACAAACAAACTCGACGGCACGAGCTATAATTTTATTGATAAAGAAAATGATACACCTAGTCAGGACTTAGGAGGGACATAATGAGCTGTATCCCTTAAAATGCATCTTGCACATAAGATAGAACCTAGTAAAAAAAAAAGAAAATAATAAATAAATATGCAATGCAAAATACAAAATAAAATTATTTAAGTTGCACTTTTCAAGGCTTCAAAGAGTTAAAATCACTAATTATTTATTCATTATTGATATTATCAACTAATTTTTTTCAATGTGAAGTATCATACAATCAACAAGAAACTCATTCTCTATTTTGTTTCAAAGTCCATTTTTGAAAAGTCTCATAGATGAAAATGCGCGTTCTGTTATTGCTACTTGATGATCCATTATTTTTTTTCTTTAAAAAAATGCAAAATATTCTTTGTTCTCTTATAATTTCGATGATAATCCGACATTATATAAAGCGTAACCTAAGAAAGATGTATAGAACATGTAAGCAACTAGTGTGAAACAATCTCTAGTAACATAAGACAATAATGGATTTATATACATATATTTTATATATATAATATATGTATACATATCCATATATATTAACTTATTCCTAATTTTATTTTAACAAATTCATATAATTTTAACAAATTCCTAGTAACTGAGTGAAGAAAATTACCAAAACAAACAAAAAGAGAGGAACTTCGCTTGCTGAAGTGCTGAATTGGTGTGCCTCTCTCGCAGCAGTCCACTTTGGTGGCTGCTGTGTTCCTCACTTTTTTAATATAGGTTTTTGTCTCTCACGTAGTTATGTTCTGCTTTGTTTCTTTCCCAATCACGTAGGTGTGCTTTTATGTTGTCGGTATTGGGTGGGCTGGGCTATGTTTATTTGACTAGGTAGCTTTTTGTGTGTAAAGATTACATCACATCTTTAAAAAAATTAATTACATAGATTCGTCCCTGCTAAGAATAAGTGGACTAAGTGCATCTACAATAGGTTGTTTAAATAACTTTCTTAGACATAATTTAAGGAGGAATCAAAAACACAACTCACCCATGCTCCTATCCATCTCATAAAATAGGGAGACATCTAAAAAGCTCCTAAATCTTAGAGAAATCCCTAAGTGAACTAAACGCATCTACAATAGGTTCTCTAAACTACCTCCTTAGACAAAATTTAAGGAGGAATAAAAAAACACAACTCACCCATGCTCCTATCCACCTCATAAAATAGGAGACATCTAAAAAGCTCCTAAATCGAGAGAAATTCCTAAGTGAACTAAACGCATCTACAATAGGTTCTCTAAACTACCTTCTTAGACAAAATTTAAGGAGGAATAAAAAAACACAACTCACCCATGCTCCTATCCACCTCATAAAATAGGGAGACATCTAAAAAGCTCCTAAATCTGAGAGAAATCCCTAAGTGAACTAAACGCATCTACAATAGGTTCTCTAAACTACATCCTTAGACAAAATTTAAGGAGAAATCGAAAAACACAACTCACCCATGCTCCTATCCACCTCATAAAATAGGGAGACATCTAAAAAGCTCCTAAATCTGAGAGAAATTCCTGATTAAAATATTTGGTTTTGAGAACCTGGTGCAGCAGCGAGTTAATTAGATACTGTAATTTATCTCCATTCGTTGAAACAATGTTATTTCTGACAAAATTAAGCTACCAACAGTTCTAGAGTCAAGTAGTGATCAAGCGTTCTCAAGATAAAGAAAGTTGAGAACCAAGCGTATGTTGAAATTTTTTAGTCAAGCAAGCAAACTGGAAGTAGCCTCATAACACCTCACAGTTAGCCAAACTTAGCTTGAATTTCAATGTCACAACAAACCTACAAAATTCAAAAGCATACTCAGAGCAACCAAACATCCACAAGCCTCCATTGTTAGACTCGAGCTAGAGTAACCCAAAAATGCTCAAAATTACCAAGACAAGTCAAACTCAAGCCAATGTGATACAATATGCAACTTCCAAGTCCATACATCCAAAAACAAGCATCCGTATATCCTTAGTGGAAATATCTTCTTGTCTAGCGATCATTATCTGAGGCAAGCTGCTGTAAGAAATCTATTACTTGGTGCTGCCAAGCTATTAGAAGAGACGTCGAAAATATCCTCTTTAAAACTCTTGTGCTTCAATCTCCCATGCCACAAGGTTCATACCAAGCCTCATTATTAACTATTACTATTGCTATCCATAAACATCAAGATGTATTGTTGGCACGAGTCAAGACTCAGTTAGAGTAGGAAAGATTTTTCTTATTTAAAAGGGAATCCTATTTTCCTATTTTAGGATGTATTTATTTTATTCCTTGTATGATAAGTCCAACTTGTACATTTTTATATTCACTTCCACAGAGAAGAATACACAACAAACAATTCAATCCCAAATTTCCTTTTAACTTGGTATCAGGGCGGGTTTCGACCAAGGATGGATCTAGGATTTTAAAATGGATTGGGCTGGATTTACCTTACAAAGAAACTCGACGGCATGAGCGAATTTTATTGATAACAAAAAAATACACCTAGTTAGAGAGGACATAATGAGCTATATACCCCTCAAAAATGCATCTAATACATAAGATAGAAGCTAGTAAAAAACATGCAATACAAATACAAAATAAAATTATTTAAGTTGCACCATTCGAGTCTTTAAAGAATTAAAATCATTAATGATTCATTCAATATCGATATTATTAACTAATTTATTATTATTTTTTTGGTTGTGTGTAAATTCTACATCACATTTTTTAAAAATTGAAAAAAATCCGTATGGTTTATAGCCCATATAACCCCCAACGTAGATTTGTCCTTGGTTTCGACTTGTCTCTAGAAAAAAAAAAAAAAAAAAAGGAAAAACACAAACAACCCACAAACCCTAGCCGCTGTGATTATCACTCAGCCAAACCAAATCCCAATTTTCTGCTGCCATCTATTCCAGTTGGTAGCGATCCCAAAATCAAACAAAACACAACCCTTCACAAATTTACCTAGATCATCATGCCAGGAGGTTCCACTAAAAAAACCCTTTTGGTGAGGTACATGTCATCACCCCGATGGTCAGTTTCTAGTGACTCTTCCGCTCCACCATTCATTATCAAGTTGAATGGGACCAATTACAAAACATGGTCTCGAATGATGATGCTTCATGTTGCACGACAAGGGAAAGCGTGGCTACTTGACTGGAAAAACCATTCAGGTTGATGATAGTGATCCCGTGTATGAAAAATGGTGTACCGTCGATTCCATTGTGAGAGGGTGGTTGGTGAAAACCATGGAACCTCAGTATTTGGAACTTTTCCTCGATATGCCTATTGCCAAGGACATGTGGGAAGCCATAGCCCACATGTTCTATGATGAATCAGATGAGTCCCAGTTGTATGAACTCTGCTGCAAGGCCACACTCATCAAGCAAGATGGGCATGATCTACCGTTGAGGTCGAGTAATGACAGGACCGGCCCCGAATTCTTCGGAACCTGAGACCGACCCTGCTGTTTTTCTAACATCCAACAGATGCTGGGCCCATTTACTAATTTAGAACTTTTTGTTTAGAAAAAAATTAGAAGAGAAACGGGCCGAGACTTCTCTCAAAAATTCGTGAATCTCTTCTGAAAAAAGGACTTAACCAAATTCTTCAATATGTTCAAAAACCACAGTTTAAACCAACGGGCAGCACACACCATTTTAAGGCACATAATTTCAGTTTGGGCCTCCGGCCTTAGAATTCCAATCCTACTGGGCAATGTTAGAGCATACTAAAATAGAATTTAGGTTTACAATTCCGAATACAAATTTAGAAACAAGTTTACAAAATGAAATCCTACTTAGGTTCGGGGCTCGGAAGGCGAAGCTTGGTTCGATGCTCAGCTCGGATCACTACTATCTGGGGGGCGCAAAACAAAAAGAGTGTGAGTGGATAAAAATAAGGTTTTCACATAGTTAAAAACAAAACTGTAACCCCACCGTTTGAAAATAATGAGAAAACATGCAATTTACTTTCATAAGCATAATCTAAATTAATATCAAACTATATATATATATAATCGAATCTAAAACCAGGTTCACTAAAATAGATAAAGAAACCAAAACGAAGAAAAATTACACAAAGTCAAACCTCTTGAAACCAACTCAACTCTTTCCAACCCAAACCACTTATCTCACCAAAACGCATGCCCGACGACTGCAAGCAAGGAAGGATCCTCACCGAAAGAAAAACACAAAAGAATTGTAATACAAATAAAATATGTATATAAATATATAGTATGACGCTGGCACCAAGAATTTGTACCGGGGGATTGTTTGGCTAGACACGGGACGGCATTGCATCATTCTGGGCCTAGAGTTGAGCTGTCCAACCGGGGGACTACCGCTTTAACGTACACACGCCGACACAAACCAACGCCACGTGTGTACATAACAATCCAAGTCCTACACGCCTATATTTCCCACCAAGGCCTTCGGCACACCAGACCAAAGGTGCCCGGACCTCTGCTACAAGCCGGAAATTCCAGCGCCATGTGTAGTAGAGTAACAGTAACCAAAATGTGTCCCACAAGCCGGAAATTCCAACACCACGTGTGTACACAGTAACAGGGGTGGTACATACTATGGTGTAAATCCGACACCTCAAAATCACAACTCAAAAACCCAATTCACCCAAGCCGGGTCCTACAAACCCACTTCCACAACCAAACAGACCACATAACCCAAGCCCTTAAACATATATATATCCGGACGTCTAAAACGTCCATAACTATATATATATATATATTCAAGAAAAATAAAACTCAAGCCACAAATACATATTCTCAACCCAATTTTAACATAAATCATAATATCCAATTAATAGCGTAATTCGTTATAAAAATATATTAAAATTCTCAATAATCAAATTAAATTATTTAATATGCTATGCAGTCAATTATTGAAAATATGCACGTTTAAAACAAAGTCCACTCACAAGTAGTCTCGGAATAGCTAACTTTGAAAGGGTCCCGCCTACTGCATAAGCTGAACTAGATTACGTATTTTGAAGAATATGAGAATTGGATTAGAAATCGTACGTCGAACGAAACTTTAAAACAAACCGTAACTTTCCCGGGACTCGGTGTGTGTGTGCACGTCAAATGAACAGTTTCTAGGGTCAACTACGTTTTTCAACAAGTGGGACCACCTCGAAAGACTCACGGTCAACCGACGGTCAAACTTCCCATTTTGGTCAACTGGGCCCGGGGGGCCCACGACCTCAAACTCCTGATCCAAAAGTTCCTAAAGGTCCACTAAAGCTTACTAAACACGTCCAGCAAGTTTGGTCTAAATCGAGCGGTCGGATTTCTCGCATTCTCACGATCGGACGGTTTTCGTTAATTTAAACTTTAAGTCATTGATTCGAAGTATCCAGGACTTCGATTCAAGATCCTACAAGTTTGGAAAACAACATATTTGAAATTGGAACCGATCCAACGGTCCGAACATATTGAACTCAAATATCACCTATTAGGCGAAAATCCTTTCGACTGTCATACGATATCCAATTTCCAATCCGAGCATACCGTAGCGCTCGGGATGACATAAGGGACATTTTGGAATGAAGTTAGGTCACCACAAGTGGGCCCACACGCCCCCACACGCGCTGGCAACTTGGGTGTCTTGAGAGAATTTTCCAACAACGGAAAAATCTCGAAACATCTAACAAAATCTATACCTATGTGATCAGGGTGAAGAGTGGAGTAATTCTATCCTAGGCCCGACCTCAAAAACCATCTTGCCAGAATTTCCAAAACCCGAAACCCCAAAACCCTAACTTTTGAATCTTCACCAAAACGCAACAATCGATCTAAAATAGCTATACATGAAGCTAGATCACGTGAAGGGGAAGAAAAAGCTCACCTTGATCGGCAAAAATGGTGGCCGGATGAGCTTGAAACGCCTGTCGAAAATCCGACTCGAACTCGGTGTTATAGTCTGGTTTCGTGGGGTTTTGGAGCGAGAAAACCCAGTGTGATGGGTAGAGGGAGGAGGGAGACGAATTTGGAAGAGGTTTGGTGGTGTGGCGTGGTCGGACGGCGTCGGATTTGTGGCACCCTCGTCGATTTTTACAGAGAGGGAGAGGGAGGTTATCGGGGACGAAAGAGGAAGGGGGTGGGCTAGGTCATGTGCTGGTCTGATTGGCCAGCGCGATTTTTAGGGTTTTAACGTTTTTTTTTAATAACAATTTTCCTTAATTACCAATATGTTCTTTTTAGTCGTTATAACTCCAAATTGTGTGTGCCGCTTGTCTACGAACTCATTTCGACGTGCCGGACGCAATTGCGCAACTCATTTCGCCAACTTATTTCCTAAAATTAAATTGACCTTTTTGCCCCTTTAAATATTATTTAATATTTTTAATTCCAAAAATTATTAATTAATTCAAATTATTTTTATTTAATTTATCTCTTATAATTTTATTTAATTTCTCTATTTGTAGTTTCGGAATGTTACAAGTAAAGGGTGTGGCTCAGGGAGTGTTTGAGCTTCTCTGGTTAAGAAGTTTACTCATTGAAATTGGGTTTCCACCGCAGGAACTTATAGATCTCTTTGTGATAATCATGCAGCTCGAGAAATTGCAAACAATCCCGTTCAACATGACAAAACTAAACAAGTTGAATTGGATCGACACTTTATCAAGGAAAAACTTATTGGGAAGTTAATTGATGAATTTCGAGCCTCTACATTTAGAGATGGTGCATTTACCTGCATTTCATAAAACTTGGACCATTCAACTAATCGAATGCTTGGGAATATGCCACATCGGTTACAATAAATCTGTTTCATTTTTTAAAAAACTGACCCTGTTTAGTGCATTTGACAAAGAAAAAAAAAATAACAATCCCTTTGACAATAAATTCTCTAGTTTCGTCTACCTCTCTCTTGGTTCTTCCTCTGTTTGTTTGTTTTATTTGTCTGAGTTCTTTCTCTGTATTTGTAATCTATTCTTCTTTTTTTTCTTTTGGTCTTTTGGCTTCTTCTTCTACTTTTTTTCTGAGCTTCGGCTTACAAGAGGAGCCAACCAAGACGTTGTAGACTCATAATTGGTTCTAGGTTTTCAGAAAACTATAACGAGGAATTTCATATGCTAGGAGGCAATACATCCAACTGTTCTGAACAACAAGTAGGCTCTCCTACTCCATCCCCTCCTCCCAAGTTCAGATGTCGTATCACAGTGTGATGGATTGTTAATTTGGAAAATTGTACTTTCTTCCTCTTTCTCACATACGTCTTTAACTCCATGGTTTGCTAACGATGGGTAGTGTAACCCAACATTGAAGAATATATAGTAATAAATGGGGTTGTTTTTATTATCAAATTCTACTGATAACTGCAGCTTGCAATAACAATCAATTGCAATAGTGTATTTGGAATTTAAAAGCTATTGATTGGAGCAAATTTGCAATAGCTATAAAGCCGAAAGAGAAAAAAAAAAGATCAGCTTACAAAGACACAAGAGGGAAGAACCAAGAGAGCGGTAGGCGAGACTGGAGATGGAGGGAATTTTGTTATTGTTGTTTCTATCAAAGCCACTAACAGCGTTAGTTTTTTAAAAAAGGAAACAAACTTATTGTAGCCAATGTGGCATATTTACAAGCATCCAAAGTTTATGAAATGTGGGTAAATGCACCATTCCTAAATACAGAGGCTTTGAATCCGTTAATTGATATCCCATTATCTTGGCCAACTGCCCTAACTTTTCTTTGCAAAACATGTTGTGTCTTATTAAAATATACTAACGGATATATTAATAGCACTCCTCATTTTGATTGATTATTATGACTACCATAAAATAATGTAGTATATACAAGTGCCATAACCACTCCAAAATTATGTGGGATCATACCTTTGCAAAATATGAACCCATTAACATGTATTTAGTGATTTTTTTCCTTTTACTTTTTTTAAAAGAAATTCAAAATTGAAACCATCCCCTTTCTAAATAAAAGAGAAATATTAAAAACCATATGTGTTACTTGGTGACCACTTTCAGAGAAGCTTCCGTTTGGGGATAAAAATGATATAAAAATTACAAATTGCAACCATTCTTTTTGAAAGTTAACGATGACAGTCTAAACTTTATCCATTATAAAACTTAAAGTTCAATGACAAAAGTAATCATCATGCGAATGATTCTTGCCACCAAAGAAGGTTGAGGAATTTGGCATTATCTCATTCTCACACAAACACACGATGATATTAATTAGAAAAGAGAAGAACCCTAATGTGATCTGAGATAAAAATGACAACCAAGAAGAAAAAAAAAAAAACTTTGCCCGAAATTCGCCTTTTCCATTTTCCTTCTTTGTGTTTGTATTTTTTTGTACTTTTTATGTCTTCGTTTCACAAACTTTTATATAGTTTATATTCTCAAATTCTTTCTTTTCCCTTTGTCCGTAAAGTGTAAAGCATGTGACAGTGGTGGTGCGTAAGAATGAAAAGAGAACCCAACACCTTTGGTAAAAATATGAAAGAAAATATATTTCATATATAAATGTAAAGTGCTCCATTACAATTACCAAGGATCACTTCATACTTTAAGATAGTTAAAGGTCACACACTCTCTCTCTCTCTCTCTTCTCTCTCTCTCATCAGTGCAAAAACATACAAAATCAATTAGCTAGATGTCCTTGATATATTTACGTGGGAATATAATATGTTTGATTGGGATCTCACAGATTGATAGGAAGGACATGCTCTTTTTCCACCCCTAATCCTTTTGTTGCTTTCTGTCTTTCTTGTCTCCTTGTCTTTCTTTAGCTCTCCTTTTACTTTTCTTTTTCTTTTGTTTCTTTTTACTTTCTTTTTCCTCTGATTTCCTCAGCGGGTACCTGATTCTCATCTCCATGGCAGCCCCCATTCATTCAGATACATAATATAATGAATTAAAAATGATTAAAAACTGAATAGGTTCAATTAATTTATTTCCCCTATTCAATTTCAATGTGGCCTGCCCAAAGTGAACTCCAAATTGGGCTTCCTGGGGCTTCTTGTCCCTGCAGAAATGTTTGTTGTTGAGGAGCTTACATCTGATATTCTCTCATAACTCAAGCCTTTTGGATCCATCATGTCTTCCTTCTGAAACAAAAGATATATGCATGTATATCATATGATATGCCTATAAATATACTTAAAACAAAACACCATGCAGAAGAAGCCTAACAAGTGTGTGAACTGTGGGTGAGGGTGGGAATCAAAGGACATTTGACTCACTGAGGGAATATTTATCAAGGAAAAAAAGAAACTTTGAAATAGTACACTAGAAAGCCTGCACAACTGTGCATTATTCTCTCCATAGCTAGCTAGCTAACATCTCCAATTGTGTATATATATAATGCAATGCATGGTCAACCTATGGGCTTGGTGAGTCAAATGAGTTAGGTTTTCGGTCTAGGGGTAGGAAGGAGAGATGAGAGGGATTGTTAATTTTATATATGCAGTAAAGAGGCTTTCTTCTTTTTTTCCCTTTTGCCCTAGAGAAAAAGAGATTTATATATATATGCCAATCTACAAAGAATAACAAACAAGCTTTTACATATCACAAGAACTCTTTTTCACCTGGGACATGTGAGAAAGACAGAATTAACCCTTCAAGTTTTTAAGGGAGCCAGCTTTTGAAAAGCCTTTCCCTTTTCTCCCTCTCTCTACTCTTTGTAAATGTGCATGACTTGATGGAGAAAGATGGAAACAAAATAAAGGTAATTTTCTTCAGTTATTCCCATGATATCTCTCTATATATAAATGTATGTTTTAAATAGTAATTAATGAATAAATTTGTACCTCCTGATCATCAAGAGATGGTATATCTATATTGGCAGGTGCAGAAGAATCCTTTGTGTTTGCATGCAACCAAGCTTCTCTGCTACAAACCAACAGATTGAGAGAATATTTTCTATCAGTGGAAGCCATGCATGCAGATGAAAAAGCAAACTGGGAAAAGATTCAAAGAAAGCAATCTTTTACGACTGTCTTGTTTATAGAGAGCTAGCTTAGCTACTCTCTCTCTCTCTCTCTCTCTCAGCTCGCACTTTAGTCTTTAAATTTTGTGCTGATTGAAATAAAGCAGAATTCCCATGTGAGAGCCATTTGTTAAACACAAGAAAGAATGAGCATATAGCTAGCAATTCACAGAGACTACAAGGAAGTTCCAAAGGGCACAAAGATTTATTTCTACTAATTAAAGGTCCCATATCATTTCATATAGGGTTTTTGGTTTTATCTTTGAGACTAAGTTTTCCAACTGTGTAGGCCCCCCAAGCAATAGGAGCCCCACAAAATCCAAAGGAAAGAGATATCTCCATATTTGAGGTGGATTTTGTCAAAAATTTCTTTTTTACTTGCTTTTCACCTGCCCACTTGATGAAACAGCTTATAATTACCCCATCATCATTTCTAGATATATTCTTTTTGTGATTTCTTGCATGCAAAAGTAAAAAAATATGAGGGCCTCATGGGCCATGCATGCACATGTAATGTCTTCAAAATCACACTTAACCCAACCTAGACAAACTCATTTAATTAGACCAACATGCTCAAATTTACCATATATATATCATTAGCTATAAAAGAACAAGATAACAAAAAGAAGTCAAAATATTGCATGATGAACTGGCATTTTTGTTAAAGTTTTCATCCCCCTCTCCCCTTCCTTTTGTCTCTTTTGTATTATTCAAAGAGACTAATTAAGATTAATTAAGCAGCAGGTTAATTAGCGTTTACCTTGAAGAATTGCTCCAGAGGCCATAGTATTCTTTATTATCTTGAACCTGAGGAGTTGATCTTGATCCCTGCTGCTGAGCTGGTGAGAGCTGATCACAAGACCTACTTGGGTTCTGAAGGTCAAGCATTATGTCTTCAGTGGTGTCGCCAGATGAAGCATTTTCATACACATCAGATTGTCCTGTACAATAAAATAAACTAAAATTTTATTAATTAACAAATTAACCCCTAACCATAATGCTTTGTTGCATATTTTTCATCTCTAACTAGGATTTCAAATCAATCAGAAAATAAAAAAACTGGAAAAAAAAAAGTAGAGGTCATTATTATATTAACCTGAAGAGGGCGCTGCTTTATCGGTGGTTTTCACCGTCCGATACATCTGCACATTAACATTTTGATGCATATATTAGAATGGATAATAGAGCATTAGCATTACACTAATAATTTGGCCAGTTAAACACACAGAGAGAGAGAGAGAGAGAGAGAGAGAGAGAGTGAAGATTACAAAAAATTTGCAGTTTGTTTTTGTTATGGACATGTCTGAAAATACAGTGCAAGCACATACAGAGAGACATTTATATTGTATAATTATTGTATTCAATGCATGCGTGTTTGCATAGGGATGTGAGCATGGATGCATCATTCCATGCATACATAACCATGGTTGGGGTTAGAGATAATGAAGGTGATTAACCATGGTTAGAATTGAACCCATGATCTGATGAAGATATCATTGAGAAATGATGATGTTTGTGTACTTGTTTAATATTATATATATATGGAGTGTTTAAAGCTTGTCTGGGATTGGCTTGGCTATAGCTACGACGACTTATTTTGAATTCCTTGGGCTTTGTCTTACTCGATTTCTGAAATCGATGCATCTCACTGCTCTTTCTCTCTCCTTCTCTCTCTATAGCTTAGATAGTAGGGAGAGAGAGAGAGAGCATTGATTTTTTCTTTAACTTGGGATGGTTCATTCTTCCAAGCAAAAAGCTGTTCATTATGAGCTTGCAGAAGCAGAAGCAGAACCATCAGATCTATCTATCTATCTATCGCAAGTAGAAAAACAAGCTACTTGCTAAGGATTTCTGAGTCTCATCTGCAGCAAAACAACACCATTGGAATTTGGAACATATAAATATATATATATATATATATATAATAAAAACCTAAATAGCTCCTTCCTCGTGTACAATTATTAACTAATGCAGGCTGTAAAAATTGCAAATTTCGTACTTCACCTTTATTTAAGCTCCATCAGTAAATATTAGTGCCTCAACTTCAACACCCAAATTAATTAAGATGAAAAGAAAAGATGGGGAGATTGCAGGAAAGCCAAACAGACATGCATGCTAGCGGACTCTCAGAGAGAAGAGAATGACAAAAACATATAGCTACAAGAAGAACACACATCTAATAACTTAAAGAAAAATACTATTAGCTCACCTGTAAATGAGATTTGACATGTGCCAAGGTGAGATCTTTGACATCCATAAGCTCAAGAACTGACTTTGGTGTAGCCCCTAATGTATATAAAACCCACAACATTATTATTAATTAAACAGAAAAAAAAAGGCATTAACAGGAGAATAGATGAGAACAAGTCAACATATTTTCCATTTTCTTTGTTTTTTTTTCCTGTATGTTGTTGAAGACAACCAATAAAGAAAGGATAATTAAACAAGAAAACGAAAACAAGTGAGAGGAGTGAGAGAGTAGAGCTTGTTCTCACTTTCGTGGCCACCCAAAAGCTCAACGGCGTGAACAAAGCGAGCGTGAAGAGTGGTAGTCCAGCGCATCCGTGGGGCTCTCATGCTGCGCTTCGCCGGAAAGCGGGACAAGAACCTGGATCGAAGAAGACCCCCTTGAGCCTGAAATAGTGGGCTTGAAGAGCTTGTAATTGTGGAGGTGGAAGTACAGGAATTACTGTCCAAAGGCTTTTGGGAAGAAAATGGGAACAAATTAGGGGGAGGAGGGTTTTGGTACACTGGAATTCCCCTAATGGGCCTCAAGAACCCAAGATGATCTGATTGTGATTGTGATTGTGATTGCAATTGTAATTGTTGGTCATGAACATTTAATAGTGGGTGATGATTTACTTGGGGGACTGAGAACTGGTTTTGCTCAAAACCCTGGAAAACATTACCATTTTGGTTGTGGTGGTGGATTATCTGGTTAGAGCTAATATTGGACTGATGATGTTGGTGGTGGTGGTGGTGATGATGGAGACCATGAGTATAAACCCTTGGATTGGAGAGCTCGAGCTCGAAACCGGTATCGGGTTTTGCCATTGAGGAGGAGAAGGAGGTTCTGGAGTCCAAGGCTCTCCTCCAGAACCCCAAATCCACCTCCTCTTGCTCTTCTCTACTACTTCTCCTCCAACTACTTGCTGATGTGGGTTTGCTGTTTGGAGGGCTAATTTGAAGAGATAAGTCAGGCTGTGCAGGGAACAGCTCCATGATCTTCCTCTCTGCTTGCTCTTTCCTTATATATTTATTCCCCTCTACCTTGTTTATATTGTAAGAACTTTTCTTCTTCCCTTGTGCTTGTGCTTGTGGTGGAGGAGCTTCCCAAGTGTGTTTTATTTGTATGTGAGCTTACTTGGTGATCTGAAGAGGGGATGAAGGTTATGAATTTTCAGGCGTTGGAGATTAATTTCTGGGTATTTTGTGCAGATGGGTTTTGATCAATTTGTGGGAGTAGTTGCAGAGAGATTTCAGATGGAGATGAGAGAGAGAAACAAAGAGGAGAGAAGAAATGACAAGGTATGAAGTGAATGGTTGTTTCTTTTGTGTGAAGTATATGTGAGAAAATGACACTTGAGAGAGAGAGAGAGAGAGAGAGAGAGAGAGAGAGAGAGCAGAGAAGGTGTGTTTTTTCTTTCGTGGACGTGGGGGGTAGGGTACTAGGGTGAGAAAGTAAGATAAAGAGAGAAGGGATAGAAAAATAGTAAATAAAGTTAGGGACATTTTTTCTTTCTAATCACTTGATTCCTTCTAATTACACCTCTCTTTTTTTTTTCTTTTTCTTTTTGAACAGCAGGTATTAATATTTAATTTTCACAATTAATTTTCACACGGTTTTGTGGTATTTTATATAATTATATATAAAAAGTACAATTATATGCCTTTTCTTTAGAGGAAAAAGGAAAAAAGGAAACCAAAAAATTTGAGTGTAAATGAACTTTAACGTGTGCATATGCCCCTCACCAACTCATCCTTGTAACCTTTTCTAATCCACACACGCAACGCAACACACAGAAGACTCTATGAACAGAAACCTTTGGTTTTGTGCTCCTTTTTACAAACCCTAATTAAATTGAACACTTTCTCGGGTTTTCTTCTTTTTTTTCTTTTTTTTTTAGTTTTGGTCAAAGAACATTTTCTTGATTGAATTGAATACACACACGCACACATGATTGAACACTAATTTCCACATCCTAGGGTTTAGTAAATCGTCTCCAATTCCACCCCGCTCATGATGTAACTTTAATTTCCACTAACGGTATGTTCTTCTTTTAAAGTTAAACCCAACATTCCCATTTAATTTTGCTTTTAATTACATCAAATCTGGAGATAAAAAAATTTAATTCAAAGGTACATGGTATTGTGGTAGTTAGTTGTAAGGACGGTCCTTCCTTATATGTGAGGGGCAGTGGGCCAAGTCAAATTTACCACTCCATCTTTAGAAGGTAGAGAGAGAAATGGGTTTGGAAGGGGTAATTATGTCTTTTCCAGCAATGAAACTGACAGCTATAAATCATCCAAAGTACTCTCTTGCGCCCTAGTCACCAACCACGTGTACCACAGACAATGTTAGGGCCGGGATTAAAAAAGAACAATGGTCAATTTCCAGACAGACGAAAATTTACCCACACACCTTGTGTTATTGCCTGGTGACATTCTGTGACACCATAACAAACAGGGCATGTCTGGCGTACAAAGTTTACCAATGCGCCAACAATTCTCTTCTTCTTTTTTTGAAAAAAGAAATAGAAAAATAGAGACAATTTTAGGACTTGGATTTCTATTTGAGAGCTGGTCAATCTCAGAAGAAATATTACTATATCAATTGAATGAAAGTCCTGATTTAAAATGTTAGATAAATTTATATAGTATCAATTAATGGATGTGCGGGGTCGTTAGACTTGTCACTTGGATATAACTTGTTACCATTTCATGTTAGAATGTGAGTATTTAATCCAAAATCAATTGAGAATGGGTGAGAAGGTCCAAAGAAATTTAAGTATTCAAGTACAACTTCTATTTTGACGTGGGATACTCTCAACATCGCCCCATTTTTTTAGGGGGCAAAATTTAGCTTTAATTGATTATATTTCTGGCCACATGTTGACATTTGACATTGCAATTGGTTTTCATGGAGGTGGGTTAATTGTTAGGTAGCGTTTTGTTTTTAATTTTTTGTTTCCTTTAAATTAAATAATAAAGAGGGGCAACAGGAAAAAGATAAAGTGTTCATACCGTATTTGACCGAGCCTCTTCAAGGACATCACAGGGAAATGGCACCTAACCTAAGGCCTCTCTAGCTTAACCCAGCTACTGGGATATACGCTAGTCATTACGGAAGGGGACTAGCCCTCAGCAAGCTCACCCTTTGCCGAATTGGATAAACAAGGGCACTTGTCGTGCCGCTCAAGCTCTCGGACACGTGACAGCCTCATAAGTGACACAGTCCCACAACGAAATAATAACCCAAAGTACCTCCCACTTTTCCTCTATAAATAGGACACTCACCCCAATGCACCATGTAATAGTAAACAAAGTCAGGGGAAGGATAATCCATATAAATATGTAAATTTGTTCTAAGTTCTATTTCATAAACAATTCTTTGGACTAATTTCATTTAGGTAAAAAATGTTTTCAATATTAATAATCACTTAAATTATTGTTTTTCATTTAGTTTTAATTAGGTCAAAGTTAAAATAAAATAAAATATAGTATAATGACTAGAACTCTATTCTTGGACAAAAAGTGGCTAGTTGTTGCACAAAAGGTTGAAAGCTTATTAACAAAGACACATAATTCAGTTGCTTGTGAGAAACAAAGGTATAATATTTTATTTTATTTTCCTCTCTTTTCTTTTTTCCCCTTTTGATGAAAAAAGTAGAATCAATTATCTTGGGCATATTGAAAGATGATGCAAAGCTTTTAATACCTTTAACCACTGCCTATAAACATCGGTATGTGTTACCTTTTGTTATATGCAACTTTGGTTTTGGTTAAGTCACCCATCCATGCCTCTGGCTCTGCTTCTGGGTACACAAATTAGGGTCCCCACCCTTTCATTAAAACCCTCTTTTTTTTTTTCTTCTTTTAAATTTTCTTATCTTTGCATTCGGCAAGTACCTCTTCTTTCACTAACAGGCTGTCAAACTCTCAACCGACCAACACCTTCGCGAGCCATGACCCATAAAGCCCAATAAGGACTTGGGGTCCATAGACTATTAATTACAAATTTTTAATACTGAGAAAAGGAAAAAGTAAAAAAGAAAGAAAGAAAAAAGTATGGTATTCAATTGTTTTTTATAGTAGGAGATAAATTGAAACCATTTTGGTGTTATTAAAACACGAAATATGCAAAAATTTGTAACTCAAGTGATTATTATTGCATTCACCTAAAATTCTGTGCTTAAATCATCATCCTTTAATATCGCTTGTATTTAACAAACCAACGATTTTGGTTCTTATACTATAGTTGGGCTGAAGTAAATCATCCCAACCCATTGCTTGTTGGGTTTGCTTGCAAGGGCTAGGTTTTCCTATCCCCAAGCCCTAGGGCTGGTGTTTGGTTGACACCTTGCCTATAATTTTGTGTGCCCTAGAAAGTTGAGTTCTTGTATGAACTCAAGGTTGTTCATGAGAGAGACCACAAAACCCTACCTTGAGATCAACAACAACAAAAATGTTGTTGAATCCATTTTAAAAAAAATATATTGAATTATTAAATTTGAAATAGTTTAGGAATTAATCTTTCGAATTTCTCAACTTTCCAAGTCAAATGTGTCCAAGCTAGCATGGACTGGCAATATTGCATAGAAGAAGAATTTGTTTTTCCTAGGGTTCCTGACAGAGTATTAATCAAACACATCATAAATTGTTAATTGGTATATTAATTAAATAATTAATTTATAATCCAAAATTACGAACATTTTTGCGGCGACCAACACGGAGCAGCATAGAAGACTGACAATTTGTTCTCTACTCTGTCGGAAATCGATGAACCTTCATGATTATATAATTAATTAAGACGCATGGGGGGATTATTGATTATTATTAGTTTAATTAATCAATTAATTAATTAAGCATTTGGATTTTGGATCGATCAATGTCAACCATTCCTCGGAAATTGAGATTAGGGTTTTGAAACATGCATGTTTTTATGGAATTTATTTATTTATTAGGTAGATTTTGTATTGTGTGGAAGCATCTATACTAATACCGAGAATTTTCACACACCCTTTTACTAGTCTTTGTTTCAGCTTTCCCAGACTTTTGGCCATATCAAAGATGTCAAGGACGAATCATACATTAATACCTTCTCATTACAACCAATTATTTTATCTTTAGTTCTTTAATTATTACTTTATAGATATATAGTTCATCATAGTGTAGTAATTAAAAATTAAAAAAAAAATTTAATTACCTTTTAATGAGGAGATCAGTCAGACAACCTCGAGCACACGTGAAGCTCTGCAATGCAAATATTGCATGCAATATTTTTTTAAGGGTGTTGATTTTTCTACTTCCCTTTTGTCAACTTACACTCCTTTTTGTTTTTTGTTTTTAAACTTCTTATTATAACAAAAAAAGGAGTGTAAGTGAACAAAAGTGGAGTGAGAACGTACAATTTCCAACAAAGGGAGTGTAAGTGGATAAAAGAGGAGTGAGAAAATTAGCTCCTTTTTTTAATTAGTTGATAATGATCTCAGTTTTGAACTCTTTTTCTTTTCCTTCTCTATCTGCGGATTATTGTGAGATCAACTTCATATATTTTTGTGGCTCATGTAGTTAGAATTTTGCACATAAGATTTTGTGTTTGATTCTTTTTCTCTTATTATATCACCTAGAGCATGTTTCCTTATTAGAAATAAGGGGAGTCATGAATCAAGAAATGTAGGAATATGGGAAATCCTAAAGAATCATGAATGGACCAACTACTCCCCTAGTTGATAATCTAATTCATGGTTTTGAGAGTATTAGATTACGGATTTTAACACGGAATCCATATAAATTTTAATTATGATGTGTTAGTAAAGGCATGAAAAGTCAAGAACAAAAAATATCAATAGTAGAGGACATGCTATTCTATCAACAAAAACATATCCACATAAATTCTATTAGAATTCGAAATAGTGCACAAAACACACCAAAAAATGACTTCTTCTCAACGAGGAGGATGTCACCGAAATAGTATAGTTAATTAGTTATTTAGGACCATGCTACATGGAATGCTGCCTTGATAGTTCCAGTCTCTCTCTCTCTTCAGTGAGTTAATAACATTAAGCCTTATTAATTGTAAAGGAACTTGATGGTACGTGTATGCAAGACTTTCTGCACACAAGAATAAACTCTTTGCATACAAAAATAAACTTGGAGACATTGGGGTTTGGCTTGTAATCATTGATTCTCCTTTTTCTTTCTGAGGCTTAATATCCATGGTCAAAAGGTAGCACAAAAACCATTAGACCCTTCCTTTCAAACCAAAAAAAGAAACGTTAGACTATAGTTAATTACGTGAATCTAGCTACTAAAAGCTTCACATATATATAAAAAAGCCTAAAAGGAAGATCGATGTCTTAATAAGACCAGTAAAGCTTAAGACCAAATAGTTAACTTTTTTGGTATTATAGGCCATTCTTCACTTCTATTCATAAGTGCTTTTGTTAGAAGCGCTTTTATTAGAAGAATGTTGTAGTTTTGTTAAAAATTCTTGGAGTGCTTCCTAAAGAAGCACCTAGCTCCATAAAAAGCTTTTATGAACTATAAGCACTTCAAAATTGTTCTACCAAATGCAATCAGAAGCGAATTTAGTTGTCATAAAGTGCTTTAGCCCTTTTAAAATACCCCCAAACAACCCGTAGCGCGAAAAATAACATATTTTGGGCACTTATTTATAGGGTTAGTCCTTGGATTAGGTCCCAAATTCAAGAATGCAATCCGAATGCGCTTGCATAAAACAGTAAAAGCCTATGTCTATAGAGGCCTAACACAAAAATGACGATCCAAAATCTCTTATGTTTGATCAGATCTTTCAAAGGCCTAACAACATGGCATATGTTGATGTAGATGTAAATTAATGGAGACTAATGCAGTGGAACCAACAAATTTTCGTGATTTTATAGATTGTGTTATCGATTCTATCATTTATCACGACGTTTCAATAATACCATATCTATAATCTTTGACAATTTTCGATCCCCTAACACAACAAACTATTAGTCCTCTTTCATTAATTAGTACACATTTTTGAAGTCATAATATTTGTCAGTTCGCAATATACTCATTAAAAAAAAATTTCATATTTTTATCATAATTCTCATAATTACTATCCATTTTTTTTTGTTTTATATTGATAATTTGTCGGTGCTTCTGAATGTTTTGATAATGGATATTTTTGAAAATCACTAATATATTTAAGACCTTGACTCCAACAAAATAAAAGCTCCCAAAAATATATGAAAAGTTTATTTAAGAAATTATATATATGAAAAGCAAAAGGACATCCTGGATCCACAAAATTTGACTTGAGGAGAGTTGAGAGATCACGTGTTAACAATAAATGTGCATAGAATGTGAATTGATTGTGATGTATGTGACTTTCCAATCAAATGATTGATTTAATTATGGACAATTAGCTCACTCCAATACATTGCTTTCTCGCAAGTCTCAACCACATGTTTTTTCTTTTCTTGTTGGGGTAAAATTTTCAACTACTTGCTTTT
The DNA here is from genome assembly GCA_024362665.1 of Prunus padus. Lineage (NCBI taxonomy): Eukaryota > Viridiplantae > Streptophyta > Magnoliopsida > Rosales > Rosaceae > Prunus > Prunus padus. The sequence goes on along the minus strand of JANFAM010000005.1, from coordinate 14,261,281 downwards.
TGTATTTTCTTATTCGGGTAAATCTTATCATTGTTTAACTAATGCGCATTAAGCCTACCATAGTTAGCATGAAGGGAGAAATATTTATGCTCACTACTTTACACGTGTCCATAAATTAACCTAGTATTGTGTACGTATGTGATCACAATATTTTCTGGTATTTGTTTGTACCGGGGTTTGGGCCTCATTTATACCACATGTAAATATATAAAGGTGAGCACATGTCCTTGTGTGATTGCTATGGGTATCGTGGAGGTTTGGGTTCTCATATTCTTGTGTGTGATTGTTGTTTTAAGGCCTCTCCCATTTTTGGCACAATAATTAATCTTGAAAAGTAAATAAAATAAATAAAATTTTTTTGACAAAGAAAGATGAATTATTAGAATGTAAGCATCCACTTCCAAACCAATTAACAATGGTGAAGACTTTTCCACTTTCAATGGAAAAGTCTCAACACACCGTCTCACATGTGTGGTCTCTCAAAACTAACACCACAACATTGGCTCAATGTTAGGTCTAAAACATAAATAGTTTGCTATGATACAATGTTATAATGAAAAGATCAATTAAACTAACAATGAAAAGATTCCATTTTTGAAGTGAAAGCACTCTCAACATGACAAAAATTGCATACTGCATTAGGTTCCAATATAAGTAAATGTTTACAATGCACCATTACAAGTAAAAAAAGCATAATCAATCAATTGCACTGCCGAGGTGCCTTTTGACGAATGCATGGTCTTTTGAGTGGTGCATATATACATGCACACGCGAGACTAATAGTCTCAACGCATTCTCTCACATGTGGGGTGACTCAAGTCTAACATGTGGACAACATTAGATGATTATTGAGCACAAAATGTGAATAGTTTGCTATGATACAATGTTATCATGTGAGAATTTAACCTAAAACTAATTGGTAATCACCGAAGAAGTCCAAGATCAATTAAACTAGGTATATTTACTCAAATGGTCCCCAAACTTATACTCTAGTTGCATCTTGGTCCCTCAACTAAATTATTCGCTCAAATGGTGCATCAACTCTCTATTATTCGGCAAATTGGTCCACCGTTACATTATGTCAATATTGTCGTTAAATATGAGGGCAAATTGGTCATTTCGTACATTAAAAATTAATAAATACTGAAAAATGAAATAAAAAGCTTTTAATCTCTCTCTGCAGGGTGGGTTGCGGTATGGAACAAACGATACATGTACATACAGTTGGTTTTAGTGGGACAAACATGATCAGTGAGTCAGATTTCTATGCACTTTAAGTATTTTATGGAGAGGTTGATTTGATGGAGGTTGCTGTGGTGTTGAAATCAGTCAAATCTCTGTAAGATTGCGAATTTAGGAAAAAGGGTCATCAATGAGTGTACCTTAAAAAGCATCTATGTCTCTTAAACATCTCCGTTGAGGGGTCTTGATGTTGATTGAAGTGTTTGTGGTTTTGCATCTAGAGGGGTGAGAAGAAATATGGGAAGTAAGGAAGGGGGTGGGGGTGGGGAGGAGATCTGTTGCCGGGGGTCGAATGGGAGAGAGAGAAAGAGAGGGGGAGAAGTTTGTGGGGGAATGGGGAGAAGAAATCAGGGGAGGGGGCGCTGGGTTTGGGCCTAAGGATTTTATTTCTCTTTTTCTTCAAAATTTTATAATCTTGTATTAATTTTAACCCTTTTTTTTTTATAATTACGAAAAGTCATATTTACCCTAAAATTTGGTTAAATCTAATAGAAAATTAGAAGGTGCTACCAGTTTGCTTAATAATAAAGAGTTGATGGACCATTTGAGAGAATAATTTAATTGAGGGATCAAAATGCAACTCGGGTATAAATTTGAGGACCATTTGAGTAAATAACCCATTAAACTAATAATGCAAGGATTCCATTTTTGACGTGAAAGCACTCTAGCTAACATGAACATATTGCATTAGGTTTCAATATGAGTAAATGTTTGCAATGCACCATTACAAAGTAAAAAAAAAGCATATAGTTAATGAATTGCATTGCCAATGTGCCTATTGACGAATGCATGGTCTTTTGAGTGGTGCATACTGCATAGATATATATCCTTTATCAATATAGCTGTTATATGGTGTCAAAGCAAATATTTGTTGAAGTAGGCTGAGGTATTTTCTATATTAAATTATTATCCATAGGCTTTTAGGTAGTACTTGATTGGGACATAAAGTTTGTTTGTACCAAACATGAGAAAGCCATCTTGCACCATCAGATGATTCACCTTCATTACCCTCACAAATTAAACGTTCTGTCTTCATTGTTCCATCGATCTCAAACTCTCAAGCTCGTTTGTCATCCAAGTGCTTTTCAGAAAGCATTTGGAAGTGCTCCCTGAAGCATGTTCTTTAGAAAGTGCTTCTTTGACCCATAAACACTTTTAAATTTTTTTTGCTAAACATTGTCAAAAGTACGCTTCCCAAACGTGCCGTTGTTTTTGTATAAACTTTAATTTTCTTTTTTAAGTTTTCAAGTTACATGTTATTACCTGGATGGTATGCATATGGGAAATATAGACATAATATGTGAAATATTTTCTTCAACTTGATGATCTTTTCAACACTATTAAAGCATCAGCATATGTTTTCCACTTTTTTAAAAAGATGACACAAGCGATTTATTGACAAATGGACTAAAACAAATACGTTTATATCAAGCTTTTTGCCAGCATGATTGCAACAGTTGTACATATTTATTTCAGTAGAAGGGAATCTGGTGAAGGAGATGGTCTTTACTGCAAGTGATTGAATATTTGTAGCTCTCAGCATCTCTCTCTCCAGGATTATGTCTCTTATCTCTTTTCCGCTAATACAGGTTTGAATTTGGTGGCCAAATTTTTGTGTGTGTGTGTGTCTGAGTCCTTTCTTTAATTCCACCAATTACAGGAAAAAAAAAAGTCAATTCAAGCCCAAAAAAAATGAAAAAAAATAAAAAGATTCTCTTCTTTCAAGTTATATCTAGGCAATCTGATAGAGAAATCTCCATCAACAAATATTCTTAGGAAAATAAGCACATATCTATCTACAAGAATGAATATCTCCATTCAAGCCCACATAATTGGAAGACTTAAAGTAGCAATTGCCTGTTTTCCTATATGTGTCCCAGCTAGCTTAGCTAGCCTATAGGGTTAATATGGGAAATGTCATCCTGTTTTTTTATAGTCGACCTAATGCAAAATAACAAAAAGAGGAAACATTCTGAATCTTTTCCAACGACTTAGAGCAAAGGGAAAATTAGATAAGTGCCCTACATATCTAGACAGATTGGTGAGTGAAAGGCATATCTAAGATTTTGACAAGAACCCATTCACCTATTTTTGCTTTAATTGTTCTACATGTTCTATAGTTTCTTGTTTCACTTTCCACCATTCCACACACATATTCTCTTCAAATAAAGTTGAAAATGATTTATAGGGGAGAAATGGTCCAACAAAACTTTTGAGCATCCAATAATCAAACTTGAATATGGTGCCTTTGTCAAGGTGGTCAATGTACATATTCCAGAACAATGGAGGTTTCCCACCTAATAGGAGCACTCATCAATTAATGTATTTGGTATATATCAACTCAACCGCATTTATTTAATTCTTAGGAGCCGTCCTTCCTATTAACAAAACAAAAACAAAGCCCACATGAAAAACGGGGTCTAACCCAGTGAAAAAGGGCCTTGATTTGCAGATCAGAGGTCTAGGTTTGAACCTCATGACATCTTGATTGTTTGTGTGTGAGAAACCCCCTCCCTATAATTTAGACTATCGCTTGTACTAAAAAAAATAATTTCATTTTAGCTATGAGTGTCTTTCTCTTCATTTTGTCTTGCACATTAATAAAATATTCATTACCTTTTATTCTTGTAATGAGGAGCTCAGTCAAATGTGTTAATCTAGATAGTTATATAACCTAATACACATACCTGTAGTGGCGGATTTAAGAATTTTATTTCTTAGGGGCAAGAAAACATTACTAGTAATAGTGAAGATCAATCGACTCTTAATGTCAAAAAAACACATCATATAAATATCTCCACGAACTAATCAATAACACAAACTCTACACCTTCTACCTAATTCCTCTATTGCATGACACAAAGAGAATAATTATTAGAAGAGTGAATCCAGAGAACAAAAAGAATAACATAAGTAGAGGGTTAGAGGTTGCCCCTCCTGCCTTGCCTTAGTCTTCTCTGAGTTTGCCCCCCATTCAACAAAAAATTTCATGGAAACTTGGCACATTTGATAGATAAACAACATTATTGAGTGAAGGCAGTTAATGGATTCACCAGTGCATACCTGGATCAGCCATTTGAATCGAAGTAGCTATGGAAGCTCTTCTCCTTGATGCCGATACCCTCTCTCTCTCTCTCTCTCTCTCTCTCTCTCTCTCTCTCTCTATTTTGGATGGGGTAAATCTTTATGAGTTGGTGTGTATCAGTCTCGGAAGGAGACATCTATTTATATGCATCCCTCAAGATGTCTTGCGCATCAAGAAACACCTAGAGGTACGTACCATAATGCAATAGGATATTGAATCCCAATTCATATAGAAGTAGGAACCGTAGCTCTTGTACATGACTTAAAATACTTGTACAAGGCAGCTAGTTGGATGGTGTTTGAGCTCTTGATCCTTATCGAAACCTAGAAAACTTATAAGATGATTAGAAGACCACTTTAGTAGGTTGAGTTCAATTTTAAGTCTTACATTCTCCGACTTGATCAAATAATCATCAAGTTTCGACCTTGATCTCTTTATGGCCATGTGAACTCATCAAAACCATCATATTCCTCAATCCAGTGTCGAATATGATACCTTGCATCGAACTGTCAAAGCATATTGAACATATATCATTCAAAGCTTTTACAATCACACATGTAAAATCTCATATAAACACATAAGGCTACCTTTAAAATTGGGATAAAATAAATAATCATGATCATGATGTATCTATGTTAAAGGTCACCAAAATATCTAGCTCAACTGTATAGATTTCCAAGATCTACCTTCTGTCATAAACAGAAGAATGGCACTTTAATGGATACAAAATGCAGTTAAAGCCAAAAGCTAGCTATGCTGCATGTTTGTGGTAAAAACCAATTGCCAAGCAAAAGATAAAACAATATAAATCAAAACTGAAACTTCATCATTAACTGAAAATAAAACACAAAAAAAAAAGCAATTAGCTAATTGTTTGTACCATATCTGATCGGACCCTCTCGCCAAGACTCGTGGCATTAAACAAAAGCCCATGAGGCCCAACCTACTTGTTGAAGCCCACAAAATGACCATTGGCAGGGTTAACCTTCGATAACCTACTTGCCGATCCAGATCACGAAGGCACCTACCATAACTATCTTAGACACGTGTCAGCCTCTCAGATGATGCCACAATCCCACATCGAAATAACAACCCAAAGTGCTCCCCCTAAGAGTCTATAAATAGGGCTCTTGCCCTAATGCACCAGGTAATAGTAACTTAGCACAAGTACCCTTACTCTGACCAAATGCTTATTCTCCTTCAGCTTACATTGGAGTGCCTTCGGCCGATACCACACTGGTGCCTAAGGTCTTACTGTTGCTCTTTCCCTTCTCTATGTAGATCACTCCCCTCTCTGCCGAAAGGCCCACAAGACCGAAGGCAGAATCACTTCTAAGTTGGGTCTCACAATGGTCATCCATTTTTGAGCATCAACACTAATTGAAAAAAAAAATGAAATAGCTCCCATTGATCTCAAGCATATAAACTGACTATCACACCCATGCTAGAAACATGCCTATGAAAAACATTATTTTGCAGTCCTTTTGTCAATGGATATGCAATCATAAGATCTATCCCAATATGTTCCAAAAGTATATATCCTTGCTTAATCTTTTCTTTAACCATCAAATACTTCAACTCCATGGGTCTCGAGCATATTGATCTTTTGTTACCTTGAGCAAAATAAACGGCAACATTGTTATCATTCCACAAATGTAGAGGCCTTTGAATTGAATCCACAATCCTCAGGCTCGATATGAAATTCTTAAGCACATAACATGTGAAGTAGCCTCATAACAAGCCATGAACTCAGCTTGCATTGTTGAAACTGTAATATGTTCGTGTTTAGCACTCTTCCGGGCTATGGAACCACCACCAAACATGAACACAAAGCCAGATGTTGATTTCATAGTATCTTTACAACCTACAAAGTTTGCATCTGCATATCCTACTAGCTCCAAAACACCACTTCTCTTTTAAACTAGCTTGTATTCCTTACTTATATATAAGTACCTCAACACCTTATTTTATGCTACCCAATGTATTTGTCCTGGATTCGATTGAAACCTGCTGAGCATACTGATAGAGTAAGCAATGTCTGGTATAGTACAAACCTGTGCATACATCAAGTTGCCCACCAATGAAGCATAAGGCTTTTCTTGCATATGCAATTTATCTTGTTCAGTTTTAGGTCCTTGCTCCTTACTGAATTTATCTCCCTTTGATATTGTTACATCACAACCAGTCCAAATTTCCATATCAAATATCTTTAGTACATTTTCAATATATGCCTTTTGAGATAAACCAAGCAATCTTCTTTCACTGTCTCTAGTAATGTGAGTGCCTAACACATAGGAAGCCTCTCCCAAATCTGTCATGTCAAAATGTTTAGACAACATACTCTTGGTGTCATGTAAAAGTGTCAAGTTGCTTCTTCCAAAAGTATATCATCCATGACAGGACCCAACCCAAATTCCACTTTGGAATTTGTGTCAAACCTAGTGCGTGTCTAACACTTGGCAAGTGTCGGGCACATTTGACCAAAATACCCTTTTTGCCTTAATCCCAAAAATTGCTTTAGGTTTGACTTTTACTGGAAAACCAGCAGAGTCTCCCCTGAAAAAGGCTCATTACCAACAAATTCTCACTTGTAAACAAAGTCACAATTTAAAATCCCCAAACGTTCAGCACGCATAAGATAAATTTACACACACATAACAAATAATCCAGATGGCTTCAAGCCTTACAGAGATTCAGGGCTATATCAGAGCATATCTATTCTAGCTAAGTTTACAACAAGGAAATTACGTTCACAAACAAGGCAAATATACACAAGGGAGAAGGAGGAAAAGTAGCGGAAGATGGAATGCCCTCAAGTGGTTGTCCGGTACTTGTCTATGGCCTGGAGGGGAGCAAAACAATAAAAGTGTGAGGGGACAAAAATAAATGTTAATAACATAATAAGAACATACTAACCTCACTGTTTAAAAACTCTTTTGAAAACCAGTTAAACTTCCATTCTATATTCGTACAGGAAAACAAGATTCATACATATACATATAATATCTCATGCGTAAAAGATAAATCATCAATTTCAACACAAAAAATCCCTCAAACTGTAAATACTTTCCACCTAGGTGTACCCCATAGAAAATCCATCAATTCCAACAATATATTGTCAATTCCAAGTACCACACATGTGGTCACATGTGTGGTACATCCTCGCAGAACTCGGGGGACACGAGGTCGGCTAGAGACGCATTCCTCGCAGAACTCAGGGGACACATGATCGGCCTGAGACGCATTCCTCGCACCACACGGTTTGGGCATCCTTGAGACTCGTGGGCGCATTGTCATACTTGCGCACACTTATCCAAAGGTAACCAAGTCGTCCGAAGACATTCTAATTTCTGAAGGCAACTGAGATGTCCGAGGACATCATAATATCCGAAGGCAACACAAGGATATCTAAGGTGGTTTTGAAAACATTTCCTAAATCCCTTCTCAAATCCAGTTCTTAAATCATTCTCAACTTTCCAAGCTAATCTCATTTAATAATAATAATAATAATAATAATAATAATAATAATAATAATAATAATAATAATAATAATAATAATAATAATAATAATAATAATAATAATAATAATCATAATCATATAAAATCCTCTCAACCAAAACCAAATGCTCGGAAAGTAAACACCATAAATAATTCATTCATAAAGTGTATCATAAAACCATCATAACATAAAAAAATCATTTATAAAACAAATGTCCATTCATTGTGGGTCCAAGCTTGCTTGACCCTTCAAGGGTCCCTCCGGTTGAGCACGTGGAGTCTGAACACCTATTGAGTGTGTGTACGACCTTAGAAAGTTCCTAGGCTAATTCTATCACTTCCCGAAAAGAAACGGTCTCAGAAGACCCGTGGTTAATTGTGCAGTCAAACTTCCCACATTGGTCAACAAGGCTCACGGGACCCACGACCTCCGATTACCAATCCGAAAGTTGTACAGGTTCAACATAACCCCTTTAACATGCCCCAAGAGTTTTGTCAAGATCTGACGTTCCGAACGTATCGAACCCGAAAACGCCTAATAGGTAAGTTTTGGTATAACACTCAAATAGTCGAATTTAGAAAATGCGAGCATACCGTCATGTTCAGGACGCCGAGGGAATAATTCTAGGGTGAACACAAGTCATCGACATCCGGTTGACGAGCTGTCACATGCTGCCGCCGACGGTGGGTGGCATGAGAGATTTCCGGCGACCGGAAAATCTCCAAACCACTAGTCAGGTCCTATACTAAAAGGTCAAGCACAACTAGAGGAGTGTTTTTTGTTCTTGGACCCTGATCAAAAAGTGACCGGAGTGGCCTGAAACATGGCCAAAGTCGTCGCCCAAGTTGGGTGTCCAAATCAACTCTTCAAACCACGAAATCAACCCAAATCAACTATACAAACTGATAGATCCTGGAAAAAGGATGAAAATCCATATCTTACTTAATGGAATCGGCGGCTAGAGTCTCCGAAAAATGCCAAGAAATCTGCCTGCGTCGAGGGAGGGTTTTGGGTTGGTTTTAGTTAAAAAATCAGGATGTTCTTGGAGTTTTTGAGTTCGATTGAGGGGTGAGTTAGGTAGAGCAGACCTAGATGAAGATTTTGTGGGTGGTGGGGTCGCTTGGAAAGATTGGACGACGACTTTTTTCTCCAGAGAAGACGAACAATCACTGTTTGAGTGACTGTGTTGAGAGGGAGAGACGCGTGAGGGAGAGAGGGGAAGAAAAATCTGACTTCTAACACTTAACTTGCAAAAGTTACGATTGTGCCCCTACATTTCCGTAAATCGTAACTTTCTCATTTCAACTCCGATTTGGGCCCACTACATGTCTATGAACTCGTGAGCTCACGCACTATGTAATGGAGCCGAGAAATTTTTCCAAACCATCCCCAAAAAAAAGTCAACTCTAAACCACTAAGAAATCTTAAGGGTAAAATCGTCATTTGCTTTAAAATTAGGAAATTAAATAAATACTTTGGGGCGGGATATTACAATCCCTATGATCATAAAGATGTAATGCCTCCCATTGAATTTTACATATATGCATGCGTCCAAAGGGTTCTCAACAAAACCTTGAGACCTTATCACTTCATCAAACTTCAAATACCATTGACTTGAAGCTGGTTTCAATTCATAAATTGATTTAAGTAATTTGCAAACTTCCCCCTTTTCTTGAATGAAGCCATCAGGTTGCTTCATATAAATTTATTCATAGAGTTCTCTATTCAAGAAAACAGTTTTGACATTCATTTGATGTAGATGTAGATCGAAATATGCCACCATAGCCATGATGATTCTGAATGAGTTTTTTTGGTTAGACATGTGAGAATGTCTCATTATAATCTACACCTTCTTACTATGTAAAGCCTTTTGCTACCAACCTTGCTTTATATCTATCTATTTGGCCTTTTGAATTTATTTTGGTTTTGTAAACCCACTTGCAGCCTATAGGTTTACATCCCTGGTCATTGCTTCTTTGAATGTTGTGGGATCTTCTTGTGCACTTAAATCATGCTTAGACTCCTGCATGTAAACATAGTAATAATTTGATAATGATGGTTTCCTCATTATCTATGATCTTCTCGGCTCAATGTTGTTTTGTTAACCTTGCAATAGAGGATCATTAGGTACAATTGGCCGAGCAGTTTGTTGAGTGCTTTTTGTCAAGTTTTGAGCATCAGTTTCTTCTATTAGGTCATTGTCATTACTAATCACTAATCATTAGGCAAAATTAAAATCCTATCTTGGTTCGTGTCTAGTATTCCCTTATCACTCTTTGCAGCTTCTTCATACTCAAGTATTCTCTTGTAGTCTCCTCATTGTTGGCTTGAATAACACTGCTCTTTGTGTTTCAACAAAAATTACTAGGGCAGTAGAATCTTTACCCTTTTGTTCTCTCTGGATACCCCACAAAATAACAGCTCATGGTCTTGGAGTCTAGTTTCTTTTCCAAGGGATTATACAACTTTGCCTCTGCCTTACAACGCCACACTCTTAGATGATTTAGGGCCAGTTTGGCATTGCTGTACTGTGAAAATAATCGCTGTCAGATTTGCTGTGAGAGAAATCAGCTATAAGAGAAAGCAGTTTGGCGTTTGGTAAACTTTTTGTTAAAAGTGTTGTTGGTACTAATTTTCGCATAATCAGAAAATAATTCCCACATAATCATTAAACCCAGCGCCTCTTCAAAACTGATTCCTGCATAATCAAAAAATGAAAGTACCTCATTAGCTGCTTTCCTTTATAGCTTTCTCTCACAGCAATTTTCAACAATAAGTGATTTTCTCATAGTTTACTAAATGGGCTGGGCTTCCTAAAATTTTTTAAAAATCAGTTATCACCCCAAATAAGCCATGCCAAACTGGCACTTAGACTTGGTTTTCTATCATTCCATACTTCACAAGGGATCTAATTTATACCCTTTTTAAGCAACCTATTTAAGATATAGTTTGAAGTTTTAAGAGCTTCACCCAAAGGAAATTGGCAAGTTAGTGCAACTCATCATACTTCTAATAATGTCTTTCAAGGTCCTATTTCTTCTTTCTACAACTCTAGTTTGTTGTGGAGTTCCAAGATTAGTGTTTGGTGCCACAATGCCCTCTTGTTGCAAGAAATTTGCAAATGGGCCTGGATTTCTTCTGAAGGGAATATTATGGGAATGGTGTTGTGTAGAGATTTTTAAAAACTCTACAACCAAATTTTGAGAGTATAAATCACCTAGCATGCCATATCTAATATGAAAAACAAAGTAAGAGCAGAAGCATTAAATAACTAGGGATTCATCCAAGTTTCATTTAGTCCCAATCTTTATAAGTCTATGAAAGTGTGACCAAAGACTCTCTAAATCCTATTTGAGAGAAAGATAAGATGTTCATACCCTTGGAGCGAATCTTGAAACCAAGAATGGTGTTCAAGTAGAGGGAGTGGTCCCTTTGATGTTGGCTCTCCCTTTGATGTTGAGTCTCCACCTTGTAGCTCTCCAAATAGGTACAAAGATATGTACCTCCTCAAAGCTCTTCACCAAGGATTGAATGGGATAAGAAAATGAGAAGACAACAAGTGAAGAGTGGTGCTAGCACCCTCACTTGATGTGGCCGGCCAAGGGGTTAGGGAGAGAAAGCTTGATATTTTCTCTCTTTCAATTTCACCAACTTGAAAAACCCTAGGATGATAGGATGCCATAGCTACACATTTATAGGACCAGAAATGTCACACATGTGACATTAAAACCCTAAAACCCACATGTGTGCCGCACCCCCTCTTATGTGCCATCTTTTGTGCTATCTTGGTCCACCACATTTATCTTATAATGTGTCACACTTGTGCCTAAGTCCATATGGTCCATTCCCTATTGAATTTCCAAGTCATATGGGACCTTTAATTAAAGTTTCATAACTTCAATTGAATAATTAAATTAATCTAATCAATTTAATTAGTCTAGTGACTTAACTAATTTAATCACTCACTTGTCTAACAAGTGTTGGTCCCAGTCATCCTTAGGTTGACCGTGTCAAGTGTCGGGTCAACCATTTGATCTTTGACCTTTGACTTTTGACTTTGACCTTTGACTTTCACATTGACTTTAACCAAGTCACAAAATCATTCATTCTCTTCTTAATTCCCAATCAACTCCTTTTCGGTGTGTGATCTTATAGGTTATAATTAGCAAGGCAGTGAGGATGAATGATTCATTCTGAATCAAGTGTGAATTGTATCCCTCAATACAATTCTCCCTATTGGCAAAGGCTAATTATAATTAGTCCTTACAGGGCTTCCCCAAACCATGAATGACACCTAGCAGTATGCCATGGTTACCCAAGCTAAAAAGAATTCATTTAGAGAACCTAGTCAGTTTGTGATTACAATGCAATTCGATCATTCTCTAATTCAGTACTCTATGTCATATTCTCGGGATATGGTAAACTTGTGTCAAATCCCTAATATGACATCTCTAGGTTATATGATTCAATTTGATGAAATTGCAAATGTTCTTGTTTCAATTTCCATCCGATACTTTGGCCAAAGATTCGCGAATCATATCTTTAGAGTATTCTCTCTTCTTACTAAGAGCAGAGATTCCTTGTTGTACATTTGATCGGTTCATAATTGTATATCATTTTGTACCCTTCTAGCATATGATTTAGTTATGTTTTTGAGATAAACTTGTGTTTTTAATCTCTTTTATGTTTGTCATTCAGATTAATTGAGCTTTAGGTAGCCATGGGGGCCCAAATATGCAAAATGGTCCAAAGCGTGCACTGAGTTAGAAATTTGTTTCAGCCTTAACTCCTTCCTCCGAACTTGGATTGGCCCAAATGATATGTGGTTGGAAAGATGACATTCTAAACTTGAAGATGGACGGCTCAATGTCATCAGTTGATTAAGGAAGCCCAATTCGTGAGCCCATGAAGTTTCTTGGTCATGATGAGCTATGCATGAGATGTGATTTGGTGGGGTTCTCCATTAGGCGCATGTGGGGCTGCACTAGCCGAGAAAAGAAGGAAATTGATTTTCTAATGTATTAGTGTGGTTAGTGGAGGCATTAATCAATTCAGAATTCTCCTTTCATTCTCCTTATAAATACCACTCTCATTCATTCCATAAGACATCATCTCTCACATCCTTCACATCTTTCACATCCTTCAGATCCTTCACACATCCTTCGGACCTCCTTCACACCATCCTCCACACTCCCACATAATTCCCCAGGATACTCCAGGACATCAACCCAACTCTCATGACCTCAAATCACCAAAGCTGTCCCCTGCAAGCTTTGCCTTCCATTTCCCTACGAATTTCCTCTTTCTCAACCATCACTACTCACCCAAACTCATCCCAAATCACCTCCTTAACCTTCATACATTCTTCTAGATGTGGGGAAGTTCTTGGAGAAGTATTAGCGTGGAGAAGCTCTGGAGAAGCATTGGACACCACAAGAACTTGAAAAAGGGTTTTCTATTCTTGTTACATTCATTATGCTTTCTCATTTCTGTTTACGTTTCTTTCCCATTATGAGTAGCTAAATCCATTACTAGGGCTTCGATGTAACCTAACATGAATAAAGGGTTTATAAATTCCAAGTTTCAAGTTTGATTCAAGATTCATGCTCTTATTCATTATGCCTATCTACTTATATGCTAATGCGAATGCCTAGCTACCATTGAGATTTGTGTATTTTGGTTGAAACTAAAGTAGACACCTTATGCTTTTGTTTCAATTGAACTATGAATAAGATGAGTATGTATGGACATTCGTCAATAGGGATTAGATACATGCTTGGTTGTTTAAAACATTCTTCTATGCTTAATGGATTTCTAATGCTTGATTTAAGTTAGACAATAAGGGCTTAATTAGGGAATTGGAAATACAAGGTTAGGATCAAACACCATGGCTTAATCATACTTTAGCTAGAATCAATCTTTGAATCTGAATCAGACTTTGTCACTGAATCCTTATAACCTAGAATTGGATTGTTATGGTGAATCGAATGCCCTAGTCTCCAAATCATTTCCAACCTCAAAACCACTCTTTGATACACTTGTTTACTTTGCCTTTGTTTGCAATTTCGTTTTGTTTCATTTGTTTTCACAAAGTCAATCAATCTCTCTTTAAAATCTGTTTTAGACTTAACTTCTTGTTTCTAGAATTGGGTAATCTAAGTACATAACAAATTTGAACTTCTCGGTCCTTGTGGGTACGACCTCGTACTTGTCTTGCTATACTACTAATTGGCCCGTACACTTGCGAGTTAACAAAAATTTGGCGCCGTTCTTGCGGTTGAGCGAAAGTTCTTCCCCGGTTATGTGCCCAAGGTTACCCTATTCTTTTAGTGTTTCTAATTAATTCAAATTTTTCTATTTCAGGTAGTTTATGTCTAAAAGACCATTCATTGATCAAGTGAGGTCTTCATTTAGACATTCTAGATCATTGGAAGGAAGACCAAAGTTGCAACCCAATCGAGTGATCTCAGAATTGAATCGACTAGAAAGAGAGTTGTCAATCGCAAAAGAGCAAGCTCTGGCCACATTTCACAAGTCTTGCTCTCCACACTTGAACTCCCTGGTTCTTCACTTTCAAATTCAAGCAAGTTCAGGACCAAGAAGAAGAGGAGATGGGCCAATGAGTTAATGGGAGACCTTGATATCCCAATAATTCCGGCATCTCCTTCAAGCATTTTGCTACCACGTAGCTTCGAAACTATGAGCTTAAATCTTCTCATCTTAATATGTTGCCTTCCCTTTTATGGTTTACCTAATGAAGATCCATTAACTCATATAAAGGATATTATTATTGCTGTGAGTTCTTTCCCCTTGACGGTGTGACGGAAGATGAACCGAATGAGAGTGTTTCCTTATACTTTGAAGGATAAGGCGAAGTATTGGCTCAATTCCTTAAAGCCTGGTTCACTCACTACATGGGATGCCATTCAGAAGAAGTTCTTGGAGAAATACTTCTCCACGCAAAAGACCGACACGCTTAGGGACAAGATCTTCTCATTTACACAACAAGATGATGAATCGTTTTGTGAAGCATGGGAGAGATTCAATGCGCTTTGCTCAATCAATGTCCTCATCATGGGATTCCTTTGAAACTTCAAATGCGTATGTTTTATAAAGGACTAACCCTTCTAGTCGTAATATTGTCACCAATTTTGCAGGTGGTTCTTATAAAACCAAGACTCGAAGAAACATATGAACTCTTTGAGGCGATAGCAATGGAGACCCAACACCTAGCGATACAAGAGGTAAACGTGTTGTTAGTGGTTCTAATGATGCTTCTAGTGTGCAGATTTCAAAATTGGAACAAAAACTAGATGCTCTTCTTGCATTGAACTCAAGAAACCCTCCAAAGGAAGTGTGTAGCATATGTGAAACTCATGATCATGCTACCATAGCTTGTCCACTTGGGGCTGCATATCCAAAATTTGTGCAAGAGCAAGCTAAGTTGGTAAGTTCCTACAACCAAGGTTCAAGAAATGATCCAAACTTTTCATGGAGGAATACACAGAATCAAGCCAATCCCTCTTCATTCCAAACGCCACAACAATCTTCATCATTGGAGGATATAGTGAAGCAAATGGCAATCAACCAATCTAATTTCAACAAACTACACAAGCTGCCATCTCCAAATTGGAAGTTCAAATAGGCCAAATAGGCTGTTGAGATCAACCAAAGAGAGCCGGGACATGGCCAAGCCAAGCGTGATCAATCCAAAGAACCACGAAGTCAAGGCCATTCACGTGCTCAGATCAGGGTAAGATAGTTGATAACAAAGTTGATTCCAATCTTTCAAATGATGTTGTTGTTGTAAGGGACGAAGAAGAGGAGGAGGAGACCCACGGTACCCAAGGGCAACAATCTGCTCCTAAGGCCAATTGATTCGCGGGGACCTAATCCATTCCAATTGCATAGGAGGGATGACAAATTTGTGCCCCACATCATCAAGAAGATAGATATGTGCCACCCGCTCCATATGTTCCACCAATACCATTTTCAGGGCGTCTTAAGATAGCAAAGCAAGATAAGGCTTTTAAAGAAATTTATGATATTTTGAGTAAAGTTAATATCAATTTGCCTTTGCTTGATGTTATTGAACAGATTCCTGCATATGGAAAGTTCATCAAGAACTTGAAAACTCACAAGCTCAATTTTGCTCCAAATGAAGAAGTCAAGTTTGAACAAAGAATGTAAGTGCGAGTGTTGCAAAGGAAGCTTCCACCAAAACTAGAAGATCTGGCAGCTTTGACATTCCCATTAACATTGGAGACAAGAAGGTTGGAAGAGCCATGTTGGACTTGGGAGCAAGCATCAATCTAATGCACCGTATTCAGTTTATCAAAAGCTTGGCTTAGAAGGGATGAAGAAGACTTCAATGCGACTTGAACTAGCTGATCATTCTATCAAATATCCAAAGGTATCGTAGAAGATATTTTAGTTCAAGTTAATACACTAATTCTCCCTGTTGATTTTGTAGTGATGGACATGGAGGACAACCCAAATGGAGATCGTGTTGATCCTATTCTCTTAGGCCGGCCATTCATGGCCAATAAACACAATCATCAATGTGAAAGATGGCACCTCTCCATGTATTGGGTCAGCGCTTTGAATTTAAAGTGTTTGATCCTCCATCTCAACCTTCTACCTCTCTTGATACTTGTTTTTCAATTGATATTGTGAATGATGAAATTTCTTCCAAGACCTTGCAGAAGCAGGTCCAATGATGCTATAGAAGTTGTCCTTTCACAAGAAGAGGAAGGTCATGTTGAGCCGAGTTTCGGGGAAGTGGTAAGCGCCTAGAAGTATTCCAGACCATACCCACCATCTTTTGGGCAACCACTCGAGCCTCTTGGAAAATCCTCCACCAAATTGGAACCATCCATGGTCACCATAATGTTCAATGTTGCACTCCCTACACACATGAAGAAAAAGAAAAGGAAAAAACAAAGGAAGCGAAGGAAAAGAAGAAGAAGCTGGGTAAACTATCTAGCCATGCATAAAGCGATTGAGCCGAAGCCCCCAATTCATCATAAACAGTTGGATGTCTTGCCAAGACATTAACTAAGCGCTTCTTGGGAGGCAACCCATGTGTTCAAGAAGAAGGTGTTTAGTAGCGTCGACCTAATTGCATCAAGGGAGTTTCTCTAAATCCTTTCTTACCTTTCCACCTTATTATTTACAAGTTCTCAATCATCTATGGTTCAAACATTGAGGACAATGCTTCATTTAAGTGTGGGGGGAAGGTTTTCAATTTGTTTTCTTTTGTCACTAATTTTTTAGAATGTCATTAAATCAATACTATGGAGCTGCCATTAAGGTTTTCATATGATTTTCGCACTCACAAAGCTTTTTGCTCTTAGAATGCAGTGGCTAAAGTACCATGCTCAAATTCTTGAAGGAGAATAGTGGAGACTACCCTAGTGAGCTATATCGAGCCTATTTGCTTTCTTGAGAGGGTTTAAAGTGTTTCTAATTCTCATCCCTACTTATTTCTTCAATTCACTCTAAATGATCTCATTGTTCCATTTTGATTGAATACTAAGGATGATTGTCTTTGCAGATACCATGTGCTTGCTCTCACTCATGAATGAACTCATTGAAGTGATGCTAGGCTATGTGTGCTTAACCGTTCTATATGCTTTCTTTTCATCGTACCCATATGTGTGTTCCATCATTACTCTTGAAGCCAAACACTTCAAGCCTTTTTCTTCTACCACCCTCATCATTTCCCTACCTTTGTATCTCAACTGAGATACTTAACCTTTATAGCCATACACTATAACTTAGGAATCTACCAAGGTTTGCCAAGATGAAGTTTGAAGCAAGGAAGTTTTGCCAAGTACATGAAAGAAAATTGGTGTGAATCTATGCAATGAAGTTAAAGAAGAAGAGATCAAATCGAGAAAATAAGAAAAATAAAAGAGAAAGTGTTTGATATGATCTAAGTGTGAAAAATAAGGTGTATGCCAAGTCATACCATCAAGTTTGCATCCATGCCATTATAAATCAAAGATACCTTGCAGATCAATGAAGAATGCAACGCCCAACCTTGGTATGTTCTTAAGTTACTTGTTCTTCCTTCCAATTCTTCCATTTCCCCTAACCTTAGCCTTTCATTACAACCTTGTGAAAGACCTAGCTGATCTTTGAGTATGTATTCATGGGTGCTGGTAAGTATGTGTGTATCTCTATTCTTAGTATTTGATTCCTTTCATGAGATCTAACCAAAAATTGTGCTTCTCTGTCATATACTCACTCATGCTTGCTTGAGAGAATAAAACCATAGGTTCAGAGTGATTGAGTACTTTTTGCGAGAATTAGAGTCGAAGCATGTTCTTTCTTCAAAGTTTGAGTGTGCTTGCTTTGGAAGCCGTGTGCCTTTGAGCTATAGCTTCCACATTACACACTGATTGATCACTTCTCTTGGCAGCTCTATGGTGTTGGAGGTATGACTCAAGTTTTCTTTCATTTTCATTAGTTGATTTCAAAGGTTTTCTAATCCCTTTGTTTTGTAGAGCTCGGAAAGCGTTTGTGGGTATCGTATTCACATGTTAAACCCTCGGGAGACACAACTCCTCCTACTAGGGATGCCTATAGGTTTAAAGGCTTGTTGCATATGCTCAATGCAATCAGGTTACACTGCGGAAGTGGTCTAGTGAACTTCTTGTTTTGGTTTTACCTTTGTTTTGTTTTGTTTAGCTCGAGGACTAGCAAAATCTAGTGCGGGGGTATTTGATCGGTTCATAATTGTATATCATTTTGTACCCTTCTAGCATATGATTTAGTTATGTTTTTGAGATAAACTTGTGTTTTTAATCTCTTTTATGTTTGTCATTGATTAATTGAGAGCTTTAGGTAGCCATGGGGGCCCAAATATGCAAAATGGTCCAAAAACGTGCAGATCGAGTTAGAAATTTGTTTCGACCTTAACTCCTTCCTCCGAACTTGGATTGGCCCAAATGATATGTGGTTGGAAAGATGACATTCTAAACTTGAAGATGGACGGCTCAATGTCATCAGTTGATTAAGGAAGCCCAATTCGTGAGCCATGAAGTTTCTTGGTCATGATGAGCTATGCATGAGATGTGATTTTACTGGTGGGGTTCTCCATTAGTTTGCATGTGGGAGCTGCACTAGCTTGAGAAAAAGAAGGAAATTGATTTTCTAATGTATTAGTGTGGTTAGTGGAGGCATTAATCAATTCAGAATTCTCCTTTCATTCTCCTTATAAATACCACTCTCATTCATTCCATAAGACATCATCTCTCACATCCTTCACATCTTTCACATCCTTCGGATCCTTCACACATCCTTCAGACCTCCTTCACACCATCCTCCCACACTCCCATAATTCCCCGAGATACTCAGGACATCAGCAACTCTCATGCAAACCTCAAATCACCAAAGCTGTCCCTGCAAGCTGCCTTCCATTTCCCTACGAATTTCCTCTTTCTCAACCATCACTACTCACCCAAACTCATCCCAAATCACCTCCTTAACCTTCATACATTCTTCTAGATGTGGGGAAGTTCTTGGAGAAGTATTAGGCGTGGAGAAGCTCTGGAGAAGCATTGGACACCACAAGAACTTGAGAAAAGGGTTTTCTATTCTTGTTACATTCATTATGCTTTCTCATTTCATTTTACGTTTTCTTTCCCATTATGAGTAGCTAAATCCATTACTAGGGCTTCGATGTAACCTAACATGAATATTCTGGGTTTATAAATTCCAAGTTTCAAGTTTGATTCAAGATTCATGCTCTTATTCATTATGCCTATCTACTTATATGCTAATCGAATGCCTAGCTACCATTGAGATTTGTGTATTTTGGTTGAAACTAAAGTAGACACCTTATGCTTTTGTTTCAATTGAACTATGAATAAGATGAGTATGTATGGACATTCGTCAATAGGGATTAGATACATGCTTGGTTGTTTAAAACATTCTTCTATGCTTAATGGATTTCTAATGCTTGATTTAAGTTCGACAATAAGGGCTTAATTAGGAATTGGAAATACAAGGTTAGAATCAAACACCATGGCTTAATCATACTTTAGCTAGAATCAATCTTTGAATCTGAATCCGGACTTGTCACTTGAATCCTTATAACCTAGAATTGGATTGTTATGGTGAATCGAATGCCCTAGTCTCCAAATCTGTTTCCAACCTCAAAACCACTCTTTGATACACTTGTTTACTTTGCCTTTGTTTGCAATTTCGTTTTGTTTCATTTGTTTTCACAAAGTCAATCAATCTCTCTTTAAAATCTGTTTTAGACTTAACTTCTTGTTTCTAGAATTGGGTAATCTAAGTACATAACAAATTTGAACTTCGGTCCTTGTGGTACGACCTCGTACTTGTCTTGCTATACTACTAATTGGCCCGTATTACACTTGCGAGTTAACAACATTCACATGTCTCGTATGCGTCGAGAATCCTGAGGAACACCTTTAAGTCACATCATTTTGATATGACCGTATAGTGCTCTCAAAGAGAAACAACCTATACACAAAACAACTGTGATGTCTCAAGTCTAAGGATTAATTTGCATTATCACAACTTAGAATTCTTTGTTTGACACTTGTGAGTAAGACTTCCATACAAGAATTCTAGAGTTGATCGCGTTCAGTGGACTCCATCTACTATAGAGCACCTACACATCTGTCTCAGTGTCTCCACACGAATGACTTTGAGACTAGTCATCCTCCCAATTGAGCAAACATAATGTGTACTAGTCTTTGCGGGTCACCATTGTCCAATTGGTGATCCTATGACTAGGAACATTTTAGGATACGATATTAATGTGAATGGAAAGGTCTCGTGCATCTAACTTCTTTAGAACACTTTCCATTTATATCTTAATCCATGGACTTGTTATTTTGTGTATGTTATGTGTCTAAAGTAACATTCTTGCCTCTTTGATTATATTATTTCCTTAGAATTATCCATTTTTATATTGGCTTTTAGGGCATATATCTAACATCTTCATGCTTCATTGAATTTTTCCATGGTACTTACCTCCTCTATATGATCTTACTACCTTAATCTTAGTGTTCAGTTGGTTTTTAACCTCGGCTTTATAGATTTTGAACATATCAAAAGCACTAGACTTCTCAGTGATCAAATAGACATAGGCAAATCTTGAGAAATCATCTGTAAAAGTGATGAAATATTTGAATCCATCATGTGCCATTTTTGGAAAAGGGCCACATATGTTTGTATGGATTAATTCTAGTAAGCCTTTGCTTCTCACAATCCCTTTCTTCATTAACTTTTTCAGTTTCCCTTTCACACATTCAATGCATACATCTTCCACATCATGGTGATTAAGTGGTGGTAGTATTCAGACCAAAAAAATAAGTGGTGGTAGTATTAATTCTTTGCAGAGAAGATTCATTATATCTTTAGAGATGTGTCCAAGTCTCTAGTGCCAAAGTTTGGATGAGTTTTCTTTGCTAGTGACAAGTTTCATGCTTACTGTATTAATGTTGTTGGTTGGAAGCTTGCAATTCAAATGATACATCCCATCAATCAAATAACCATTGCCTACCAAAGATTTATTTCTGAAAATAGAAAAGCCGAACTTATCAAACTCAAAACTGAAGTTTGATTTTACAAGCCTACTAATTGATACTATATTCCTTGTCTTAGAAGGAATGTAAACTACCTGTACTAATTCCAAAATAGAATTTGACTCCAACTTGATCCTAGCTACTCTAATGAACTCAACCTTGACCTTGACTCCACTTCCCACGAACACCTTCACTTCATCCTTGCTTGGTGGTTTCTTGCTTATCAGACCCTGCAAAGAATTAATCACATGAACTGTTGCACCATTTTCTATCCACCATGTATAAGTTGAAACTTCAATAGTAATAGATTCAGATAAAGCAAAAACATGATCACTAATACCTTTTCTCTTTCTCTTTTCCAACCATCGTTCATACCGTATGCAGTCCCGCTTCATGTGCCCAAATTTCTTGCAAAAGAAGCACTTAAGTCTAATAGGTTTTCTTTCATTTGCATCCTCATTGTTCTTTGCATCGTGCGCTGTTGTATTGCCTTTTGCAACACCCTTTGATTTGCCTTTGACATCATGCACAATATTAACTTGGTTATGACCCTTTACCTTTTTGATATGCTGCTTTTTTGCACAAAAATCCCTTTCATGTCATTCAAGGTCCAGATTTCATTTTGAGCAATATATGTGCTTTCAGATGTCTAAAGCTACTAGGCAGAGAATTGATTTCAAAATGCACCATCATAGCCTCATCTACATTGATATTCAATGTCCTAAGCTTGTTTCCAATGTCGAGCATGTTCACAAAATGCACCATGACACAACCTTTTCCATCATACTTCATATGTGTCAGTTGGCTCATCAAACTCCCAATCTCAAATTTCTTGGATTCTTGAAACTTTTCTCCAATTGCTTCAAGGAAAGCCTTGGCATCATCAGATGAAGGAATGATGCCTCTCATAAAAGGAGAAATTGACCTTGTCATAATGAGAATAGCCATCTTATTATCCTTGTTCTATTTGGCATATCTAGCATTGACATCAATTGAGGCATCAATAGTTGGTTCCTCTAGTGGATCTTCCTTCCAAACTATCTCATAATCCACCAATTCAAGAGCAATTTCTAGATCCTCTCTCCATTTGATATAGTCGGAGCCAGTGAGTGTTTCGATAAAGTTATGGTTAATTGTAAGATATGTGAAAATATAAACTTTAATCACTATCCCCATGTCTTTAATTAAACATAATGAATTTACACCTATAGGTAAAGAATTGATCATGTTCCAGTGCTAGAGCAAGTATTTTGCATAGATTTCTTTAACAAGAAAACTCCTACGTCTGTGGACTGAAGAAGTTCCCTTGCTAAATCCACACAGTTCACCTTCTACATTGTTCCATTATAGGTGATTTCATACCAAACCACTCACATCAATGGACAGTGAGTTGTTTGATATGTCTTCACTTATAATGCAATTTGATCATAACTTTGAATGTAGAATCTTCCTTGATGCCGATACTCTCTCTCTCTCTCTCTCTCTCTCTCTCTCTCTCTCTCTATATATATATATATATATATTCTAGATGGGTTGAATCTTTATGAGTTGGTGTGTATCGGTCTAGGAGGGAGCCATTTATTTATATGAATCCCTCAAGGTGCCTTGCTAGTCAAGCAAACAGCTAGAGGTACCTTAATGTAATAGGCTATCGAATCCCAATTCATGTAGAAGTAGGGACCCTAACTCTTGTAGATGACTTTCTTCATTGCATGTAATGTTTTTTTAATTAGTTGATGATCTTATTTTTTTAACTATTTTTCTTCTCATTCTCCATGGATTATTGTGGGATCAACTTGATATTTTTGCGGCTCATGTAGTTTACAAATATTTTGCACCTTAGACCTTGTGTTCAATTGGATGAACTAAGGAATTAGAATTGGACAAACTATTCTCCTATTTGATGATCTAATTCATAGTTTTGAGGGTATTTGATTATGGATTTTAATCTGAAACCCAAGTAAATTTTAATTCTAATGTGTTCATAAACACATGAAAAGTCAAGAATTAAAAAAATTTCAATAGTCATTCCTCATAAGTAAACATGTCATTCTATCAAAAAGAACATATCCATATAAATTATGTTAGAATTCGAAATGGTGCACAAAAACACCCAAAATGACTCCTCATGAGGAGGATGTCACCAAAATAGTAGTTTAATTAGTTATTTAGTACCATGCAACATTGAATGCTGCCTTGATAGTTGCAATCTTTCTCTTCAGTGAGTTCATTGACATTAATCTTTTTTTTTTAGTACAAGCGATCGGGTGAGGGGGGAGGGGGGGTTTACACAAATATTCATTAGGTGCCTGAGACTTTCGAACATGTATCCACATGTATGAAGGTGGAAGAGCTCAACCAACTGAGCTATACCTCATTGACATTAAGCCTTAATTGTAAAGGAACTTAATAGTACATACATGCAAAACTTTCTACACACAAAAATAAACTCATTCATTCTCTTTTTCTTTCTAAGTCTTAATATCCATGGTCAAAAGCTAGCACAAAAACCATTAGACCCTTCATTTCAAACGAAAAAACATTAGACTATAATTACGTGAATCTAGCTACTAAAAGCTTCACATACATATAATTATTGTCTTATGACCAGTAAAGCTTGTGACGAGGAATTCCAATGGGATTTCTCCTTGTTTGAACCATATTTGTCAGTTTAAACAGTTAACCTTGGCATAGAATTATAGGCCCATATGTCTCATAATAGAAAGCACTTCTATTCATAAGTGCTTTTGTTAGAAGCGAATCACACAAAAAACTTGAATTTGCTTCAAATGCAAAGTTCTTCTCAGTTATAACACGTACCTTCCTCAGAAAAATTGAGGCAAACAGTAGATATCTGCTCAACCTTGTTCCAAAAGTTAAAAATGGCAATTGGTATTAGCACAAAGGAAGCTATCCCCGACTTAACATATACAAGAAACATAACTCATTCGTGAGGCTTAGTGTTGTGAAATTATTGCAAGCGTACAATCCGCACAAGTAATATAAAGATAAATGAAGTGTCATTCCCACGAAGACTATAATTTTCTTTTAAGTACCAATTATGATTAATTCAGAAGTTTATTTGAACAATTGATTAAAGAGAGTGATTTATTTATTAAACTAAATTAAAGAAAATATGAAAAATAGCAATTTAATTAACAGTGGAAAATCAAGTTGATGAGACATTAGAGCATTCGATTTCACCATAACCAATTCCACTTAATTCTTATAGCCAGTTAACCCTAATTACTACCCATGTTGACAGTTGGTTTCTCCTAATTCATTCATTACCCCATCTCGGGCTCAACCAAAAGTATTCTCAATTAACAACCCATTCTCTCTCGAGCAACGAAGTTAGAAAATTAAGAACCCATTAAGTTCTATGAGAACCTGCTAGAAAACTGCACGAGTCATGTTAGTCCCTCTCAGGCACTCATTCAAGACATGGTATTTGTTACGAGAAGCAAACACCAAACATCTCCTCTTGGTCTCTATTTGGATCATTAATTAAATATTAGCTAGATATTTAAGGCATTAAGAACAGTAACAAATACTCAACATGGAAGAGTACACTACTACAAAAATCGCAATAGACGACGGTAATTTACCGTCGTAAATTTACTTTCTCAACCGTCGAGGAATCGACCGACATCTTTTACGCATAAAACCACATCGGTAAAATACCGTCGTCTATATTATATAAAAACGACACTTTACTAAAAACCGACGTCTATTAACTTAAAGACGACGCGTTTTTTATAAAAAATGACGTTTATTATAATTAAAGACGACGGTTTGTAAGAACGTCGTCTATTATGATAGAAACGATCGTCTATTACATGTAAATACGACGGTTGTTATGAAATAACAGTTGTCTATTATTGTGAAATATGTCGTCTATTATGAAATAACGATCGTTTATTATATTTAAATACGACGGTTGTTATGAAAAAATGTCGTCTATTATGATAGAATAGTCGTCTATTCATGTAAAGACGCTGGTTTTTTTGAAAGAACTGAGGTTTATTATATACAAAGATGTTTTATTTTTACATTTTACCTTTTTTTCCTTGCTTCTAATTGTTCTCTACAACTATTTTAGCTAAAAAACAACCATAATGCTTTGTGAACAATAAATTCAGCTCCAAACAACCATAATTTGTTTCATAAAACTTGAATATTCAATAATAATTACAAAATATCAATCTTCATTCCTATATATCTATACAAAATATCATATCCATAATATTAAACTATATATCACTGCATATGCATCTTCAAATGTCTCCAAAATATCTATACAACGATCCAAAATATCTATACAACGATCCGCCTTCTTGCACTGCAAAACAGGATTAAAAAAAAAGAAGCAAGTTTTAGTTAGAGATACATATAACAGGATTAAAAAAAACAAGAAAAAAGCCAGAAGTGGGAATAACTTGAGAAATCGAAAACCGAAAACCGGAATGAAAGATTAGAATATGAGCAGCGTAGGAATGAAATGTACCTCGACTTGGAGCAACCTTGATGGAGAAAGAAAACTTAAGGTCGAATATGAGTTGAAGAAAGATAGCGAAATGTTATATATATAGGGTTTAGGGAAAATTCAAAAATTACATTTCGCGGTCAAATTTTTCAAAAGACCGCGTTTTTAAAGACGACGTCAAGTAAAATAAAAACGACGTATAAATTAAAATATACACGACGGTTTTTAAATAATACGGACGTTATAAACATATACTACGTCAGTTATTTAAAAACCGACGTCTTAACTAAAAACTTCGGAGAAATAGAAATTTGTGCTAACGAGAAACTAAATATACAATCCTACTTGAGAACTCAGTTCTTGTTTTACACCCAACCGAAGTTCTTAGATGGGTTGGGTGTACAACAAAAACTGAGTTCGCAAGAAAGACATTCTTGCATGAGAGGTGAGAATTGAGATATACTGAGCGTCCGGAATAAAAACAGCAATTTAAACGAATTATATAGAATTGGAAAACTAAAAGTGACTTTATTAAGACTTGGAAACCGAAAAGGGCCTTTATTTCGACTTGGAAACCTAAAAGCCGCCGTTTGAGTTCCCAATTTGGCAGATAAAGCGTGCCGATTCATTTCGAAAGTTTCAAAATTGAAACTTACAACGACGGTATTTATTTTTACCGTCGTCGTTATCTTCGACGCGTTTATTCGGACTTTTGTTGTCGCGCTTGTTTTAAAAAACAACGACGGTATAATTACTATAAACGACGTGAAAATGATTTACAACGGCGATATAATTAATAGAACTGTCGTATTATCTAAACAACCACGTCGGTATATTATATTATAACGCCGTAGTAATGATTTACCACCACCTTTTATTTATAAGAACTGTCGTAGTCTAAAATCTAATACGGCGTAAAATAATAAATACCGACGTGGTTAATTACCTTACATGTCGTCTATTATATATAAAGACGACAATTTTTATGAAAGAAATGTCGTCTATTATATGTAAAGAAGGCCGTTTTGTGATAGATTTGTCGTCTATTAATGTAAAGACGACGGTTATTCAAAAGAACTGTCGTTTATATATCCAAAGATTTAGTAATTTTACATTTTTATATTGTTTTTCTTGCTTCCAATGGTTCTCTCGCAACGATTTTTTCTTGCTAAAAAAACAACCATATATAATGCTTTGTGAACAATAAATATACTCAAGAATAATTTGTTTCATAAAACTTGAAGATCAATAATAATTACATACAAAATATTTACCAATCTTCATTCCTATATATCCATACAAAATATTTACCATTCCTATACATACAAAATAATTTGTTTCATTAAACTATAATTCGATCCGAATTTCTTCAATTTGTTCTTGTGTGGGTATGAGTTAGCGTTGCCTTCTTGCACTACAAAACCAAGATTAAAAAAGAAGAAGCAAGTTTTAGTTAGAGATACATTTATAACTTGGATATAAACGACGGAAAGTAAAATTAAACCGTGTATAAATTAAAATATACACGACGGTTTTTAAATAATAGGGCGTTATAAAACTATACTACGTCGAGTTAATTCTGAAACCGACGTCTTAAATACAAAAACAAGAGAGAAATAGAAATTTGTGTTAAACAAGAAACAAAATTTTTAATCTTTGGGAACTTCGATTGTTGTTTTGCACCAAACCGAAGTTCTTAGATTGGTTTGGTGCAAAAACACAACTGAGTTCCCAAGAGAGACATCTTGCATATGACTGAAACCATTCAGAGATGTGAGAATTCAGACTGAACGTTTGGAATAAAAACTACAATTTAAAGGAAATATTTAGAATTGGAAAACTAAAAGTGACTTAATTAAGACTTGGAAACCGAAAAGGGCCTTTATTTCGACTTGGAAACCTAAAAGCCGCCGTTTCAGTCTCCAATTCGCAGATAAAGCGAGACGTTTCAGTTCGAAAGTTTCGAATTTGAAACCTACAACGACGGTATTTATGATTTCCGTCGTCGTTATACTGACGTTTATTTCGACTTTTGTTGTCGCGCTTGTTTTAAATAACAACGACGGTATAATTCCTATAAACGACGTTAAAATTATTTACAACGACGATATAATTTATAGAACCGCCGTATTATCTAAAAAACCACGTCCTTATATTATATTATGACGACGTGGTAACTGTTTACCACCACCTTTTATTTATAAGTACTGTCGTAATCCAATTTATAATACGGCGTAAAATAATAAAAAACAGACGTGGTTAATTATCTTTACATGTCGGTATTTATAAAATTACGGTCGTATTAAATAGTACTTTATACGTCTCTAATAATACAATTACCGTCGTGTTCATTGGATGTTCAAAACGGCGGTATTATATGTAAACGTCGTCTATAATTACTACGTCGGTATATTTACACATACCGTCGTTGTTTATTTGTTGGCTTTTTTCTGATCGAAATGGCATGTTTAATAAGACGTCGCTTTTAAAGTTTTATGCGTCGTGTTTTAAAAATGCCCAAATGAATTTCCAATTTTTGGGTGTTTTAGTTTCTGATCCACGTCGGTTTTTATATTACCGTCGTCGTTTAAAATTTAACGACGGTATTTATTTTGTCCGTCGTCATTTTACCGACGTCTATTTCGATTTTTGTAGTAGTGGTAATAAGAAATTAATATAACTATAAAAATTATGTATTCATGGTTTGGCTACATCGTAGCCCTAGCAAGAGAAATTAGTTCATGACAAAAGAAAAGATAAACAAAAGAATTGTTGTCATAAAACCGATTTGGCAGATGGATTTGATCTCTGTATTCTCCACAGCAACACTTTCGTAAGCTCCAAAAGCACCGCGGCAGCAAACTCTTGGCTCTCTCTCTGATATATTTGTGGGTGTATGAAAGTTGTAATGGTAAGAAGATGGTATTGGCCCCTAGGTTAAAGTTTTGTATTTATAGGCCAAGGGAATCCTCCAAAAATAAGGAAAATATATTTTAGAGAATATTTAGGAAGTATAGGAATAATGGGAAAGTCCAAATTGGGAAAGTCCCAATTGGGAAAGGAGAAAAGGAGCGGCAGTGAAGGGAATCAATATTCCAACTCCAACTCAAAGATGGAAAACCCACATGCGGCTTTAGTGCTTTGTATTTTGGCAAAATTAGAAAAGCCCAGCCTTAGCCAAATTCAGCCTTAGCCAAATTACTTGTTGCTTGACAATTCCTCAGTGTCTTCACTTGGACTTGCGCCTACACCATTTCCAAACAAATGACATCTCCTCCCCAGCACACCATCCAATTCACTATCATCATATAAGGATGAGAAATTGGTCCATCAAGTTGATGAATCTTGGAAGTTGATCTCAATGCACGAGACACCATCTCAGCCATGATTAATAAAGCCCAACACCAAACTCAACTTCAGCCCATGGAGACTTCAACTCCTTCAGCAAATGCCCAAATAAGGTAAA
Source organism: Prunus padus (assembly GCA_024362665.1). NCBI lineage: Eukaryota > Viridiplantae > Streptophyta > Magnoliopsida > Rosales > Rosaceae > Prunus > Prunus padus. The sequence goes on along the minus strand of JANFAM010000005.1, from coordinate 14,231,936 downwards.
ACACCTTTTCTACAATATCAACAATTGATGTCGGGTTCTTCTTCAAGAGGCAGGCAGCACAACAACGTGATTGTAAATCCTCTAACTCAATCTCTCTGACAATGGTCACTGAGACCAGTTGTGGGTATAAATTGACACTTGCACAGAGTTAGTTCTTGAGATTTTGTTGAGTTGATAATTCCACTAATTTCGATCCCTTAAGCTTCCAAAATCATAGTTTTAGCTCCAAACCCTTGCTAGGAACGATTGCCTACAAAATCTTCACTAAACACATTAAACTAACCAATTTCATACGAAAATAATGCAAATAGAGATAGATTATTTATGCAAAATATGAATCTATCAAACTACCTCAAACCTATCTTTTGTTACTCCTCGAGCAAAATTAGAAACAAAAACAAAACGAAAAGCTAACTAAACCACTTTTGCAGGTTATATCGATGACACTTAGCATGTGCCAGAAGCCGTTAAACCTCTAGGTGTCCCTAGTAGGAGGAGTTGTGTCTCCTGAGGGTTTACTAGTTACGATACTCGTAAACTTTTTACTACCCATAACATCAAAGCTTAATATCAACCACACTCGAACGCCATGGAATTATTTCGCCTTGACTCTAATCCACACTGAATATCACTCTATATTTCTCTCTCGGAATCCTAAGCTTACACTCAAATGTCACATATGTGTATGAAGTTATGTAATGGAAATCAAATATTAACACATATGCTTAGCATGAAGAACGACAATTTCTGAAAATTATCTCTCATGAAAACAATCGAATACTAAGAACACGAGTACATACCTCACCGCCAAGCAAGATTTTCCTAATGATTAGTTAGGTCTTCTACTTAGGTTGTAATGAAAGGCTAGGCTCGGCTAAACCCTAAACCCTAAACCCTAAACTTAGGACATGCCAAAGCATTATTCACGATCACATACACAACTCGCTTCTTTTGAACATTTTGTAATACTCAACGTCCAGGAATTGTGCATTTTTCCTACTCCGTTTGGAGTGATTTTGAACTTTTATTCTTTTGAATTGCAAAATAATTTTCTTTTCTTTTTTTTTTCTTTAGTATTCTCTGTTTTTTTGGTTCTTTCTTTTTCTTCTTTTCTTATACTCTTTTTTTCTTCTTGCAATTTTTCACAAACACCTCGGTACACGCCAATTCTTTGGTGTAGAGGTCAACCTTCTTATTTTCATCACTTTGGCAAATCCTAAGTTATAAGGTATGGCTTAGAAACGGGTTATATTGGTTAAAAATAATAAGGGTGATGAAAGAAAGGCTAAGTGTTTGGTTACAAAGGGGTTAACGACGCACACAAAAGGGTATGATGAAATGCCTTTTAGTTGGTGAAAACATGCATAGCCTAACATCATTTCTCATGGTCCATCCCACTTGGAAGCGACGTACCTACAAAAGTAAGAACATTTTTTAGTATCCGATACAAACCTAATGAGAGCAATCTAATTAAGAATAAATTCGAAGAGTGTTTAAGAGTAGAAACAATAAAAACCCTCTCAAAGAATGGCTTTTGGATCAATATCTCACAAGGGTAGTCTCCCACTAATATTCCATAGTCATTCGAGCATAGCAACCTTGTCCACCAAAACAATACGAGTATGATATTCTATAGCTTCATCCTCATGGACTAGCTAGAGAGGTGGTCGGCCACCACGTTCTCATACCCTTTTTTTAATCTCGAATTCCAATATCAAACTCTTGAAGCAATAAAACCCATCGAATTATTCTCGGTTTTGCTTCCTTCTTAGCAAGCAAAAATTTCAAAGCTGCATGATCCGTATACACAATAACCTTTGCACCCAATAAGTAAGAACAAAATTTATCTAATGCGAATACCATTGCTAACAATTACTTTTCTGTAGTGGCATAATTCAGTTGGGCATCATTCAATGTAGGACTTGCATAGTGAATCAAATGTAGCAATTTATTCTTCCTTTGACCCAAGACATCTCCAATAGCATAATCACTTGCATCACACACCTTGGTACACGCCAATTCTTTGTGTAGAGGTCAACCTTCTTATTTTCATCACTTTGGCAAATCCTAAGTTATAAGGTATGGCTTAGAAACGGGTTATATAGGTTAAAGATAATAAGGGTGATGAAAGAAAGGCTAAGTGTTTGGTTACAAAGGGGTTAGCGATGCACACAAAGAGTAGGATGAAAGGCCTTTTAGTTGGTGAAAACATGTATACCCTAACATAATTTCTCGTGGTCCATCCCACTAGGAAGCGACGTACCTACAAAAGTAAGAACATTTTTTAGTATCCGATCCAAACCTAATGAGAGCAATCTAATTAAGAATAAATTCGAAGAGTGTTTAAGAGTAGAAACAATAAAACCCCTCTCAAAGAATGGCTTTTGGATCAATATCTCACAAGGGTAGTCTCCAATAATATTCCATAGTCATTCGAGCATAGCAACCTTGTCCACCAAAACATTACGAGTATGGTATTCTATAGCTTCATCCTCACGGACTAGCCGAGAGAGGTGGTCGGCCACCACTTTCTCATACCCTTTTTTATCTCGAATTTCAATATCAAACTCTTGAAGCAATAAAACCCATCGAATTAGTCTCGGTTTTGCTTCCTTCTTGGAAAGAAAAAATTTCAAAGTTGCATGATCCGTATACACATTTACCTTCGCACCCAATAAGTAAGAACAAAATTTATCGAATGCGAATACCATTGCTAACAATTACTTTTTTGTAGTGGCATAATTCAGTTGGGCATCATTCAATGTAGGACTTGCATAGTGAATCACATGTAGCAATTTATTCTTCCTTTGACCCAAGACAGCTCCAATAACATAATCACTTGCATCACACATAATCTTGAATGGTAATTCCCAATCAGGTGCAATAATGACTGGTGCAGTGGTGAGCTTTTCCTTCAATAAATTAAACGCCTCCAAACATTTTGAATCAAAGTTGAATTCAGAATCCTTCAGTAGCAACTTGCAAAGAGGCTTTGAACTTTTCTATGGTCTCAATTTTTGCACGGTCAGCCTCAATACCTCTAACTGAAATTTTATGCCCCAACACAATCCCTTCTTATACCATAAAATGACATTTTTCTCAATTGAGAACTAAATTGGTTTCTTCACATCTTGCCAACACCAATGCTAAATTATCCAAACAAGAATCAAAAGATGAACTGTAGACAGAGAAGTCATCCATAAATACCTCAATAAATCATTCCACCATGTCAGAGAAAATGCTCATCATGCAACGCTGAAAAGTGGCATGAGCGTTACATAACCCAATAGGCATAAAACGATAGGCAAAAGTGCCAAATGGACATGTTAACGTCCTTTTTTCTTGGTCTTCAGGTGCAATAGGGATTTGATTATACTCGGAGTACCCATCTCGAAAACAGTAATAAGCGTGCCCAGCAAGTCTTTCTAGCATCTGATTAATAAAAGGCAGTGGGAAGTGATCTTTTTTGGTTGCAGAATTCAATTTCCTGCAATCTATGCAGACTCTCCATCCTGTAACAGTTATTGTCAAGACTAACTCATTATTTTCATTTTTTACAACAATCATCCCTCCCTTCTTGGACACAACTTCTGTAGGACTCACCCAACTACTATCAGATATAGGGTAAATAATACCTGCATCAATCAATTGTAATACCTCTACACGAACCATTTTTTTCATGTTAGGGTTCAATCGGTGTTGATGCTCCACGGATGACTTATGCTCCTCTTCCATTAGTATTTGGTGCATACATAGAAGGGCTAATACCCTTGTTGTCAGTGATCATCACCCAATTGCAGTTTTATGTTTTCGTAAAACCCAGAACACTTTCTTTTTCAGTTTCACTCAAATTTGCAGCAATAATAACTCGTAAAGTTTCAGAAGTTGCCAAATAAGCATACCTCAAATGTGTTGGCAATGGTTGCAGAGTGAGTGTAGGTGCAAAAATCACAAAAGGTACAGCGTTAGGAGGTGCCGCTCCTAGTGGTTCAAACTGATTCCTTCGCCTCGAGTGGTACAGTTGTGATGCATCCAAATACAAGGCATATTCAGCAACCATTGGATTGTCATATTGGGAGGTAGCAGCATGGACCTATGTAGATTCCAATGGATGGCTCGGATTCTCCTTTTCAAATGTGTCTAAACCAATTTCATCAAATAATTCAATGCGAAACAATCCTCCTCTTCTCTTGGAAATTTCATTGCTTCAAAAACTTTGAATGTCGCTTTTTCATTCCCAACTCTCAAAGTTAGTAACCCTTCTTCCACATCAATCAGAGTGCGTGAAGTAATCAGGAATGGGCGCCCCAAAATTAGCTGTGTCAAAATCTTCTTCCATATCCAAAACCAGAAAATCAGCCGGAAATAAGAGTGTATCAACCTTTACTAGAACATCTTCAATAATTCCGTCTAGATATGTGATTGACCTGTCAGCCATCTGCAAAGAAATGGTAGTGGGTTTAATTTCACCAATACCAATCTTTTTATCTAGTTAATGCTAGAACCCAAATCACATAAAGCTCTTTCAAAGAAATTATTTCCAATAGTGCATGTAATTTTAAAACTCCCTCTATATTTTTGCTTTGGTGGAAGCTTCCATTGTAGGACGGCACTGTACTCTTCAGTCAATTGGATTTTCTCGTGCTCTCCAAATTTCGTTTTCTTAGAGAGGATGTCTTCCATGAATTTTGCATAACTTGGCATTTGTTCCAAAGCTTTGGCAAATGGAATGTTTATCTACAACTTTTTGAACAACTCCAAGAATTTAGAAAATTGCCCATCACTTTTATTTGTCCTCAACCTCTGCGAAAAAAGAATTGGTGGGACATATGGCTTCAATGGAGGGGAAGGAATTAGTATAGAATTTTCTTCTTGCGATATCTCAGCAGAGACTTGGGGTGTATGTAGTACTTCTACCACAGACTTCTCAACTTTTTCATATTTTTCTTTTTCCAAGTTGATTGTTGTATTTACTTGCTTCCATTTCTGAAGAGTGATTGCCTTCACTTGTTCTTGATTTTTCGGGTTAACTTCAGGTTGGCTTGGCAATACTCTTTGGTTTATTCCACTCATTACATTAGCCCCTTGGCCTACTTGGACCTCCAAATTACGAATAGAAGCATGCTGATTTTGAAGTTGGGTTTTTGTTTCGGTCATAAATTGGGTGGTAGACATAGTCAACTGAGTAAGGTGCATCTTCCAAATTTATTTTCTTCTCTTGAGGCTGAAAGCCAGGTGGTGATCTCTGTACATTCTGATTATTGCTCCATGAAAAATTTGGATGGTTTCGCCAACCGGGGTTGTATGTATTGGAATAAGGATTATTCCTTTGCTTATTAAATTCTACAACCTGATTGACTTGCTCAGCATATGCGAATAGGTTCCCCGTGGTGCACTCTGAACTTAGATGAGGCCCTACACAAAATTCACAACAAAATTAGTATTAGTGTTCACATCATGAACACTCAAAGAATCAACTTTTTTTAAAGTAAGGTTATAGAAATTTGTGCTGTTAGCAAAGCCATAACATCGACTTCCAAGACCCCAACTGGCTTCGGATTCATTCTCTCACTCAGCCATTGGTAACTATTGGACGTCATGGTCTCCAATAGTTCAAATGCTTCGGTAGCTGTTTTGCCATTAAAGCTCCTCCAGCTACTGCATCAACTAATGTCCTGCTTGTTTAACTCATCTTATTGTAAATGGTTTGAACTTGAATCCAGGTTGGTAGCTCATGGTGAGGACACTTGCGCAATAGATCTTTAAATTGTTCCCAGGCTTCATATAGAGGCTTCTTATCATACTAAGCAAACGACATAATATCTTGTCGAAATTTTGTAGTTTTGGCCAGAGAGAAAAATTTAGCAATGAATTTCTTGGATAAATCATCCTAAGTACGGATGAAATCTTGTGGTTGTGACAGTAACCAAAGCTTGGCTTTAACCTTTAAGGAGAAAGGGAATAGCCTTAAATGAACTGCATCGTCAGTTACCCATTGAACTTGGATGTGTCACAAATCTCCAAGTATACCGCAAGATGTATATTTGGATCTTCATTCGGCAAACCACAAAATACATATGCATTTTGTAGCATGGTGATCAAGGATGGTTTGATCTCAAAATTGTTGGCCGTGACTGCAAGACGTCAGATCGGCGAAGCAATTGCAATTGATACGACAAATTCATTCAGTGGTCTTTCTGCTTCGTCTGCCATAGGTGGGAGTGGTGGATCCACCAAAGTGTGCTTTTTGTTTCTTCTGTTTCGCTTATGAAACGTAGGTTCAATTACTAGATCAAGTGGTATGCATTCTAGGTTACGAGAAGGTTGCATACATGGATCAAACTACCTGAAACAAAAAGAAGAAATTCAAATTAAACTCAAAATTAAAATATATTGATATTAATAGAAAATAAAATAGTCCCCGGCAGTGGGGCCAAAAACTTGTTGTGAAATTATTGCAAGTGCACAATCTGCACAAGTAATATAGAGGTAAGTGAAGTACCGTTCCCACGAAAACTGTAATTTCCTTTTAAGTACCAATTATAATTAATTCAGAAGTTTATTTGAACAATTGATTAATGAGAGTGATTGATTAATTAAACTAAATTAAAACAAATATGACAAATAGCAATTTAATTAACAGTGGAAAATCAAGTTGATGAGACACTAGAGCATCCAATTTCACCATAACCAATTCCACTTAATTCTTTTAGCCAATTAACCCTAATTAATACCTATGTTGACTGTTGGTTTCTCCTAATTCATTCAATATCCCCTCTCGAGCTCAACCAAAAGTATTGTTAATTAACAACTCATTCTCTCTCAAGCAACAGATTTAGAACATTAAGAACCCATTAAGTTCTATGAGAACCTGCAAGAAAACTGCATGAGTCATGTTAGTCCCTCTCAGGCACTCATTCATGACATGGTGGACTTCTAGAGAGATAGAGAGAGAGAGAGAGAGAGAGAGAGAGAGAGAGAGAGAGAGAGAGAGAGACGGAGAGACAAAGAGACAAATAGGTGGTGAGGGGTGATGATTAGGGGCTGCTGTGGAGTGGGGGCGATGTTGGAGATTAGGTTGAGGTTGGTTGTCGATGGTGGTTGGGTGTTGGTGGGGTACTTTGTCTCTAATTTAGCCTGAAATTATTCGAAGTTGTCTAAGAGCATACTGATGCATATATAAGCAACCCAAAAACATTATAATGGATTGTAAAGAATGGTCAGTTCAACCTTAATAAATGGGTGGTAGTTCCACCTTATAAGACAATGCAGAAATACATGATCTCAATACTCTCAGTCAACCCAGATCTGATTTCCTGGGGTTGCTTTTCTGATTTTCTAGGGAACGACGATCCGGAGATGTTGCCCCGATAGATCTATTTTCTCTATGCTTGGGGTGTGGCGCGCCTATGGCTGTGGTTGGGGAGTGGGGGTTATGGAGAGTAGGCTGCGGAAAAGTGGGATTACAATTGCCCTATCATGGTTTAACACCTTTTTTGACGGAATTAGTAACGGATGATGTATTTTGAAAGGTTCTGTGAAGTTTGTGTACTAGTCAAACCGGTCAATAAACTTTGGGTATGAGTTTGTAATGACCCCCATAGTTTGGGGGGTTTACTGTAGTTAATCCATAATATAACTATAAAAATTAAGTACTCCATAACAACATGCCTACCGGGCTAGTCCTTAAGACATCTCTATTAAGCTCCCTTTAAACTAAGATTATAAGGGTTTTTTTTTCTCTCCCTACGTGAAGGTGAGAGTTCTCCACCCCTACGCCTTTGTTAGGCTTTTCCCCTAGAGTTAGTCATAGTGAAAGATTTAGGGGAGAACCTCTTTTTATTCACCATTGCAACGGAGTTAGAACGTAAATGAGTACTTTGCAACGGTTTGTGGAATTTTGATAAAGCCTTGGCACTTTTGGAAGAGCCAAATGGTAATATTGCGCCATCAAGGATGCTTTTGAAGTTTCTTGAGTTTTGGGTCCAAATTCATAATGTCTCATTGCTCAGCATGACCGTGCAAACAGGGAGACAAATTGGAAATTGTATGGATGTGACTCAATGACATGAGGGAGAATGCTTGGGTCGATTTCTAAGGGTGCGTGTCAAGATGGATATCACCAAACCACTCAAATGGGAGACAAAGATATCACTTCCATAAGGACAACATGAGTGGGTTGATTTTCACTATGAATGTCTACCGGATTTCTGTTACAATTGCGGGCGAGTGGGACATATTATGGGTGATTGCACGTTTGTTGATGATGTAGTCAAAAGTGCAAAAGATAAACCTTATGGTTCCTTCTTGAGGGTGATTGACGATTTTGTGAAACCTTAGTCAACAAGCCCCAAGAGAGCAAGTAATTGGGGTGTGAGGTCTGGAGGAAACTCCAAAACTTTACTTCAAAAAGACGTACGGGGAGGAGGTTCAATCGAGGATGGAAGAGCGGGTTAGAAGGCAATTGAAAAGTCGCGTGCAATAGTAGAACCTCTTAACTTAATGAAAGAGGTGCATGATTATTATTCATGAAAGGGGGGCCAAGATGACAGAGTCCTTTACTAAAAATGTGAGAAAGCACAACGAAGATGAGGAATTGCAGCAATGTAAAAGATTGGAGGGTTGGGAAGCCGCTCAAGACGACGGACAACGGAGTGGCGGCATACATCATGGTGGGAATAAGCCAATTAGCCCACAAAACACTAGGGCTGACATGGCAATTGTTTCAATGGCCAATTGTAATAAAGTGAAGGGGATGGAAAAGGTTGGCAGCAGTTACAATGATTTAGGGGGTTCTTTTATTACACCTATTATGGCAGGAGCAAAAGCGAAAGATCTCAACACTTCTCCTCATGATGAGCATAATAAACAGCTCCCCAAATCAACGATTAATATCAATTTGATTGCAGCACATTTCAAAGAATCATTGGGAGTTAATCAGGTTAAGGAATTCAATGAAAGTTAAATGCGAGGAAAGAAGTTTTTGTAGCAAAGGAAGCTGGGCCTGGGCAGCATTTGGGCTTCCCTGAAGGTGGTGAAAAAATTTATGACAAAGGATTATAAGGCAAGCCCAACATATTTTCAAAATCATGAAGTGGTAAGCAATGAACCACACAATGGAAGGCATGAGCTGTCAATGAATATGGATATTATTCCCCTAAAAACTTTAGTGTGAGGAGGAAAATGGAAAAAGAAAGCAAGGGATACTAAGCATGGAGTTACTATTGAAAGAACTAATGTGACACTGGGGACCATGAGAGGCTATAAGGGTGTCTGGTAGTAATGTCAAGACTTGTGTTGCTCGTTGTGCTGGCTCTTTGACCTCATGGAACCATCAACACTTTGGTAAATATTCAGAAGAAATTGCGAATTGCCCATGCTGAATTGCGCAAACTGCAGAATGGGAAGCATGAACAAGTGTGTGTCTCGTAGAAGAGAAGTAGAGAGAAAGATCGACTTACTGGAGGCAGAGGAGACAATGTAGCAACAACGTTCTCAAGTCACTTGGCTTAAAAAAGGTGACCGAAATACTAGATTTTTCCACGATAAGGCTAAATCTAGGGGTGAAATAACATCATTCGAGGGCTTTTCGATGATAGTAATGTGTGGCAGTCGGATAGTGATAATATCGGGTCCATGTTTTGCAACTATATTACTGGTCTCTTCACTCAGACAGGTCGTCAACATATGGACCGAGTTTTGGCGGCTATAACTCCTTGTGTTACAATGAATATGAACGAAATCCTTCTACGTCCTTTTAATCGTTTGGAGTTGGAGCAAGCCCTTGGTAAGATGTATCCAACCAAGGCTCCTGGAATTGATGGGATGCCTGCCTTATTTTACCAACGCTACTAGTATATAGTGGGTGATTCAGTTAATGAAGCACGTCTACACATTCTAAATAGGGAAGGTAGCGTGCGAGATTTTAATCACACTTTGATTGCTTTGATCCCGAAGATAGCCCAACCTACTCGAGTCATCGATTTTCGGCCATAAGTTTGTGTACAGTCTTTTACAAGATGATTACTAAGTATTTTGCTAATCAATTGAAGATGGTTTTACCGGAGGTAATTTCAGAGTCCCAAAGTGCTTTTGTTCCGAGAAGACATATTATTGATAATGTCAAGTCCGCTTTTGAGGTGGTTCATCATATGAAAGGGCAACGAAGTGGGAACGGTGTTAAAATGGCTCTAAAATTGGATATGGCAAAAGCTTACGATAGAGTGGAATGGTGTTTTTTGGAGGCAATGATGCAACGTTTAGGTTTTGCGGAAAGCTGGGTGACTCGTATCATGAATTGTATTACTATAGTCTCTTTTTCGGTCCTATGGCAACGAAATCCTCTTGGACACATCGTCCCGGATTGAGGTATTAGACAAGGTTGCCCTTATCCCTGTATCTTTTTTTTTTAATTTGTATAGAGGGATTTACAGGTCTCATTCAACGAGCTGAATAATTGGGACACATCAGGGGAGTGAAAGTGGCTGATGCAGGCCTGCAAATGTCTCATCTCTTCTTTTCCGATGACTCCCTTATTTTCTTAAAGGCCAAAAGGGAAGTGTTTGAAGAGGTTAAAGGAATTTTTGCTACCTACGAAAAGGCTTCGGGCCATAAGATAAATCTTGACAAATCTGCGATGTCTTTTAGCTCAAATGTAACAGAGGAAATTATTGATGCAGCAATTAATATATTGCAAGTGCCCGTTGTGGCTTGCCACAAGCGATACCTTGGGCTGCCAACGGTGGTTGGGAGGAATCGACGTCCCTTATTTCTTATAGTTTAGGAGCGGATTAAGTGAAAGGTTCAAGGTTGGAAGGAAATTTTTTTATCTAATGCTGACACGGAAATTCTAATTAAGTATGTGGCTCAAGCTGTCCCTACTTATTCCCTGAGCTGCTTTAGAATGCTTAAGTCTGTTGTCAAAGAGCTTCATTCCATATTTGCAAAGTTTTGGTGGGGAAAGAGTAATGGGGAGAAAGGAATTCACTGGAGAAGGTGGGAATTTTTATGTCACTCAAAGAAGTTTGGCAGATTGGGCTTTCGAAACATTGAAGATTTTAACCAAGCTCTATTAGCAAAACAGGTTTGGAGGGTCTTTACGAATCCGAATTCTTCGACATCACGCATATTTAGAGCTCTTTATTTTCCTAGTGGCTCTATTTTGGATGCAGATGTCGGGGTGTATCCTTTTTTTGTATGGAAATCCTTGATGTGGGGCAGAGAATTACTATTGGCATGACTGTGTTGGCACATTGGTAAGGGATTGCTAATTTCTGTTTATGATGACAAATGGGTGCCACTACCTCATCTCTTTAAAATCACCACTCCTCTGCGACTGTCCCTAAACACCCGAGTTTGTGATTTGATCAATGATTCAGGACATTGGGATCGTGAGCTTGTTAATGCTAGTTTTTGGAAACATGAAGCATATGCAGTGCTCAGTATACCAATGGGATATGTATTAAGGAATGAGGACATGTTGGTCTGGCATTACAAGAAAAAAGGTTGTTACACAGTACTGAGTGGATATTGGCTTGTGCAATTCGAGATCGCAAAGATGGAGAGGTGGGTGCGTCTAGTAGCAACATTGAGAATATTTGGTTGAGGTTATGGCAGATGCAAGTGGCTACGAAAGTCAAAGTATTTTTATGGAGATGTATGCATGAGATTTTGCCATGTCAAGCAAATCTTTCTTTGAAGCGAGTATTATCTAATCCTATTTGCTTTCGGTGTAACCGAGCACCGGAAACCATAATACATTCTTTGTGGGAGTGTCCTGCAGCTCGTGAGGTATGGCACTTTTCAGCTCTTCAAGATTCAGGTACATCAGAATATCATGGTTGCTTTCTCGATTTATTCCGCTATGTCTTGGTCATATTGACTGATAAGATACTGAGGCACTTTGGTTATATTTGTTGGAATGTGTGGAATGGAAGAAATGCTCAATTGTTTCAAGGCTATAAGCCCAATGCTTTGCAAAGTTACCAATACATGCAGGAGATGGCAGAAGAATTCTATCATTCGAATCACACATATTCGTGCTAGACTCAAGAAGGTAGTAACCTTGTGGTGAATTGGGAGAGGCCTCCTGCTCAGTTTTTTAAAATTAATGTGGACGGGGCTTTAAAGACAGATGATAGTGTTAGAGGGCTCGGAGTAGTTATTAGAGATGATTGTGGAGAGTTGATTGCAGCAACAGCCAAACCAGTGCGGCATGTTTACGCCCAACGTCAGTGAATTATTTGTAATCAAATTTGGCCTTCAACTTGCTATGGACTTGGGGTTGCAACATATATATTTAGAGTTAGATGCAGAAGCAGCAATACAGATGGCTTTCCAATGTGATGCAGATTTGGGCTACAAAGGAGTTTTAGTAAATGAAATTCAAGTTTTGGCTAATTCATTTAATAGTTGTTTTGGTTAATTTCGACCTCGTACTTGTAATCGTGAGGCTCATAGTCTTGCACGTTTTGCACTTTCTATTTCGGACCTTATAGTTGGATCGAAGATGGACCTGAATGGTTGTCTCCCATTCTTACTGATGATGTTATGCTTGCTTCTTAATGCAATATTATGATATGGTTCTCAAAATATATATATATATATATATATATATATATATTCATGGTTAGGCTACATCGTATCCCTTCCAGGAGAAATTAGTTCATGACAAAAGAAAAGATAAACAAAAGAATCGTTGTCATAAAACCGATTTGGTAGATGAATTTGATCTCTAGATGCCCCACAACACCTTCGTAAGCTCCTTAAGCACTGCGGTAGCAAACTCTTGGCTCTCTCTCTAATATATTTGTGGGTGTATGAAAGTTGTATATGATAAGAAGATGGTATTGGCCCCTAGATTAAAGCTTTGTATTTATAGGTTAAGGGAATCCTCCAAAAATAAGGAAAATATATATTTTAGAGAGTATTTAGGAAGTATAGGAATAATGGGAATAACGGAATAATGGAAAAGTCCCAATTGGAAAAGGAGAAAAGGAGCAGTTGTGATGGGAATCAATATTCCAACTCCAACTCAAAGAAGGAAAACCCATATGCGGCTTCGGTGCTTTGTATTTTGGCAAAATTGGAAAATCCCAGCCTTAGCCAAATTACTTGTTGCTCGACAATTCTTCAGTGTCTTCACTTGGACGTGCGCCTACACTATTTCCAAACAAATGACATCTTCTCTCCGGCACACCATCCAATTCATCATCATCATATAAGGATGAGAAATTGGCCCATCAAGTTGATGAATCTTGGGAGTTGATCTCAGTGCACGAGACACCATCTCAACCATGATTAATAAAGCCTAACCCCAAACTCAACTTTAGCCCATGGAGTCTTCAACTCCTTTAGCAAATGCCCAAATGAGGTAAAGCACCTTTTCTACAATATCAACAATTGATGTTGGGTTCTTCTTCAAGAGGCAGGCAGCTTAGCAACGTGATGGTAAATCCTCTAACTCAATCTCTCTGGCACTGGTCACTCAGTTGCAAATATAAATTAACACTTGTACAGATGCACTCTAGGTGTTTGATGAAATGACAGTGTGAGTTCTTGATATTTTGTTGAGTTGATAATTCCACTAATTTCAATCCCTTAAGCTTCCAAAATCATAGTTTTAGCTCCAAACTCTTACTAGGAATGATTGCCTACAAAATCTTTACTAAACACATTAAACTAACCAATTTCACAAGAAAGCAATGAAAATGAGATAAATTATATATGCAAAATATGAATCTATCACTCCGCACATTTACTCATTCACAATCTTCATATTATTATTAATAAATTGACCACCAAGTTGCGATTCGCACTTGGTATGAGCATCTGGGGCTAAATTTTTAAGGAAATACTTGGTGAGCTTAAGGGTTGTTATCATCTGAAGAATCCTGCTACAAAACTTCCATGCTTCAGCTCGTCTTGACTGCTTTTCTGGCATATTTTTCAAACAATTGCTCTACCAAATGACAGAGTTTCTGCAGATGGCTTTCCATAATGTTCACCTGGCTGCTTCCATCAGTGGAACCCACTGTTAGGAAATTAGTTTGTACAATATCAATTAATATCGATACTGTTGTAATTAGGATTTACTTTCCTAGTAGGTTCCTAGATTGTAGAACTAGTTTCCTTGTATAACTAAGACACCCTTGTATAAAGCAATTGTACCGATCAATGAAAATATACTCTTCCAATATCAAATTTACATGGTATCAGAGCAGGACATTAAACCCTAGCTCTTCATATTCCCTACCGCACCTTACCTTCTCGTGCCGCAGATCTTTCGTCGCCAGAAACCATGGGTGATTCCTCTGGCACATTCAAGCTTGAACCTTCAAGCCCTTACTACATCAACAATTCAGATCATCCAGGTTTGGTAATCGTACCAAAACCCTTGAATGGAGATAATTATGCGACGTGGCGCAGATTCATGACTGTTTCATTGAACGCAAAGAAATAAATTGGGTTTCATTGATGGAACTCTCAAAAGGCCGTCATCGGAATCCAATCCTGATGAACACGCAGCATGGATGCGCTGTAACGACATGGTTTTCTCTTGGATTGTCAACACGCTTGATCTCGAAATCAGCAATAGTGTCATATATTGCACCACAGCCCGTGAAATTTGGGAGGATCTCCGTGAACGATTCTCTCAAAGCAACGCTCCTCGTATCTTCCAACTTCAACGGGAGATTTCATATTTGACACAAGATCAATTGTCAGTTGCTTCCTATTACACCAAGTTGAAAGGTCTTTGGGATGAACTTGCTTCCTACACAGATTCTTTTACCTGCACCTGTGCAGCCCATGGCGATCGCAACAAACTCATGCAATTCCTTATGGGATTGAATGAGTCTTACAGTGCTGTTCGTGGCCAAATTCTCTTAATGAATCCCTTCCCATCTGTTCGCCAAGCATACGCCTCCATCGCCTAAGAAGAAAAACAACGCACGCTTGGAGCCTCACGAGCCGAACCTCCGATATCACGCCGCCATGGCTGTTAGAATCGGACGCTCTAATCGTAATCGATCCACCAACCGTGATGATCGCCGCACCGATCGATCAGACCAAAACCATTCCTGGACCTCCAATTGTGATGACCGCCGACCTTTGGATCTTCAAGAAGTCGACCCCATTGCACCCATTGTGACGACGATGGTCATCACATAGACACCTGCTGGAAGCTTCATGGGTATCCAGAAGGTCATCCACGCCACAAATCTAAGAAAAATCGTGGTGGTCCATCTTCCAATCATGTTTCAGAAGGCCCAATCAAGGATGAGATGCAATCCCTTATGTCCGACCTTTCAGACCTTCAAATTCAGCAAATGTTGGCTATCATGCATGACAAACCAGCGCCTGACAAGAAACCCCAGGTCAATGCCGCCGCCACCAATAAAGGTTTGTCAAAATTAAAATTCCAGCGATGGATTATCGACAGTGGCGCGACTGACCACATTGTTTCTTCCCCAAAATTGTTAGTTCATCGTAATAGTGATCATTCTATGCAACCGGTTCGCATGCCTAGTGGGGAGAAGGCATCAATCACTACCACAGGATCATTCCCTCTCAATTCTACTTATACTTTGCGTGATGTGCTATGTGTACCTACTTTCACAAGAGATTTGATGTCCGTGAGTATGGTTACAAAAATTGGAATTGTTCGGTGACTTTTTCCCATATTGGTGTATTTTGCAGGACCTTGCTACGTGGAAGACGATTGGTTTGGGTAAGCAACATGGTGGGCTTTATTATTTGGTGGCACTATCGGCGGAGAAACCCCCCAACACAACCCACCAATATCCCTCTCACCGCCCATCATGCAATCACACTATCACCACCACGGACCTTTGGCATCGCTGCCTTGGCCATGTTTCTTCCTCCAGATTGAATTTTATGTCTAAGCATTTAATAGATTTCCCTTTTGTCTCTAATAACGCTTGCCATGTTTGTCCCTTGGCAAAGCAAAGTCATCTCCCTTTTGGAACAAGTTCAATTTCCTCTGTCAAACCGTTTGATTTAATTCATTGTGATATTTAGGGCCCTTATAAGCATCCGTCACTTTCTGGTGCTCATTATTTTCTTACAATCGTTGATGATTATTCTCGCTTTGCTTGGGTATTTTTAATGCGCCATAAGCATGAGACTCAACATCTTTTAAAAATATTTTTTTCTTTTGTTGGCACTCAATTTGATTCCCAAATTAAACAACTTCGTGCCGACAATGGAGGGGAATTTATTTCTCTTCAAAATTTCTTTCATGAACAGGGCGTCATTTTTCAACATTCTTGCGTTTATACGCCTCAACAAAATGGGGTCATAGAACGTAAGCATCGTCACATCCTTGAAACGGCTCGTGCTTTAAAAATTCAGGCAAATCTTCCTTCAAAATTTTGGGGGGAATGTGTTTTAACTGCAGTTCATCTCATCAACCGTATCCCTACTCCTCTTCTTTCTTTTAACACTCCTTTTGAACGTCTTTATTCAAAAAAACCCTCTTTCTCTCACCTTCGCGTTTTTGGTTTTCTTGCATATGCCACTAATGTTCATGTGACGCATAAATTCGCTCCTCGTGCTACTCCGTCTGTTTTCCTTGGTTATCCCCTTGGTCAAAAAGCCTTCAAAATTTATGATCTTGAGTCTCACAAAATTTTCACAAGTCGTGATGTTAAATTCCATGAAAACATTTTTCCCTATCATACTTTGCCTTCTCCCTCTTCACTTTTGGTTCCAAAGACCTTCTCTTCCCAAGACCTCCTTTTCCAAAGACCTTCTTTTCTCGGCACCTCCTTTTCCAAAGCACCTTCTTTTCCTAAGCACCTACTTTTCCTAAGCACCTCCTTTCCCTTCTCGACGAGGACCCAATTTTTTCTTATTTTCCAGCAGCTACTCTCCCTGAGTCAACCCTCACCAGTACACCTTCAATGCCTTTGTCCCCATCCGATACCCCCGCTGCGCCTGATGAGCCTGATCCGGCTTTGCCATTATCCCCACTAGCTGAGCGCACCCACAGTCCACCCGCCATCAGTCCACATGCCCGCACACCTGAACCACCACCTCTCCGCCCATCTGACCGCATCTCGGTGCCTTCCGTTCGCTTACGTGACTACATCTGCAATCAGGTCATGTTGCCCATCCCTGATCACTCGTCTTCTTTACTGCCAGGTCCTACTAAAGGTACATGTTTTCCGCTTTGCAACTATCTCTCCTATCATCGTTATTCCCGGCTCACCTTTCTTTCATTGCACAAGTCAAGAACATTATTGAACCCAGTTCTTATGAGGAAGTCGCTCCCCACTCTCATTGGCAAGAGGCCATGCGATCAATTGCAGGCTTTGTCCGATAACTACACTTGGAGTCTTACTTCGTTACCTGCTGGAAAGAAGCCCATTGGTTGTCGGTGGGTGTATAAAGTAAAGCTTAAATCTGATGGCTCTGTTGAGCGATATCAAGCCCGGTTGGTTGCTAAAGGTTTTACTCAGATGGAAGGTGTTGATTATCATGATACTTTTTCTCCTACTGCCAAAATGCCCACTATCCGATGCCTCCTTACTCTTGCCGCGGCCCGTAATTGGCCCCTTCATCAGCTTGACGTCAACAATACTTTTCTTCATGGTGATCTCCATGAAGAAATCTACATGCTCCCTTCTCCTGGTCTTCGGCGACAGGGGGAGAACTTGGTATGTTGCCTTCATAAATCTCTTTATGGTTTAAAGCAAGCTTCTCGTCAATGGTTTGCTAAGTTTTCTCAGGCCATTTGCTCTATTGGTTACATCCAGTCTAAAGCTGACTATTCATTATTTACATGCCATAAGGGGCACTCTTTCACAGCATTATTGATTTATGTTGATGACATTGTTATCACGGGCTGTGAGATCCCACATCGGCCAACGGAGAGGGGGTGATGTGCCTTATATGTACATGCCCACCTCCAAATAGCACGAGGCCTTTTGGGAGCTCACCGCCGGAGTTGTGGGAACTTCGGTTAAGCGAGTTGTGGGAACTTCGGGTTAAGCGAGTTGTGGCTTAGAGCAATCCCGGGATGGGTGACCTCTGGGAAGTTGCTCGTGAGTTCCCAAAAACAAAACCGTGAGGGCCCGGCCCAAAGCGAACAATATCGTGCTATGGCGGAGCGATTCAGGATGTGACAATTTGGTATCGAGCCACTCTGCCGTGTGGTGCGAGTGTGCGGCAGGGACGTCGGGCCCCTAAGGGGGTGGATTGTGAGATCCCACATCGGCCAATGGAGAAGGGGTGATGTGCCTTATATGTACATGCCCACCTCCAAATAGCACGAGGCGCTTTTGGGAGCTCACTAGCTTCGGAGTTGTGGGAACTCCAAGTTAAGCGAGTTGTGCAGAAGCAATCACAGGATGGGTGACCTCTTTGGGAAGTTGCTCGTGAGTTCCCAAAAACAAACCGTGAGGGCCCCGCCCAAAGCGGACAATATCGTGCTATGGCGGAGCGATTCTGGGATGTGACACGGGCAATGATCCTATAGCTATCTCGGCACTCAAAGCTTTTTTGCACAGTCATTTTCGTATTAAAGATCTTGGAGATTTGAAATACTTTACGGGGATTGAGGTATCAAGATCAAAACAGGGCATTTTCTTATCTCAACGCAAGTATGCATTAGAAATTTTGAAGGATGCAAAACTCCTAGGTGTCACTTTGTTGATTTTCCTATGGAAAAAGGTCTTAAGCTCTGATAAAGGTGAAGTACTTAAAGATCCAGCTCAATATAGAAGACTCGTTGGTCGCTTAATTTATTTGACCATCACAAGGCCGACATTACTTACTCTGTTCATGTCTTAATGTGTTTATGCATGCCCCACGTAAACCTCACATAGAGGTCGCACTCCGCATTCTTCGTTACTTGAAAAACTCGCCAAGTCAAGGCATATTATTGTCTTCTCGAATGACTTGACTTTGCGTGCCTTCGTGATTCTCGATTGGGCAGGTTACCCTAATACTAGAAGGTCTACTACGAGGCTATTGTGTGTTTCGGGATCTTCTTTAATTTCATGGAAATCGAAGAGGCAGAAAATCGTATCTTTATCTTCAGCAGGCTTAATACAGATCTATGGTGGCAGCATGTTGTGAGTTGTCTTGGCTTCGATCCCTTCTCAAGGATTTGCGCATCCTTCATCGCCAATCTGCTTTGTTGTATTGTGACAACAAGGCAGCTTTACATATTGCCGCTAATCCAGTATTTCATGAGAGAACAAGACATTGAGATGGATTGTCATTTTATTCGAGATAAGATTCAAGAAGGTTTGATTGCTACACAACATGTGAGTTCATCCTCTCAGTTAGCTGATATTCTTACTAAGGCATTGGGACGAGTCGCAAGTTGAGAGTTCTTGATATCCACTCTTCAACTTGAGGGGGAGTGTTAGGAAATTAGTTTGTACAATATCAATTAATATCAATACTGTTGTAATTAGGATTTACTTTCCTAGTAGGTTCCTAGATTGTAGAACTAGTTTCCTTGTATAACTAAGACACCCTTGTATAAAGCAAATGTACCGATCAATGAAAATATACTCTTCCTATATCAAATTTACACCCACGGGCTTCAATATTTCACTCACCAAATCAAGTGCTTCTACTCGTCGGAAATCTGACTTCGAACTGCCACATTTTCATTATCCCATCCTCCATCAGAATCATCAGAAACTTCAGGAATTTCTTTGATAACTTCCTCATCTGCATCAACAGCCTCAGTCATCTGACTGTTCATCACTCTCACCTGTTTCACCTGTCTCAGCATCAATGGCCTCATCTTCTTCGATGTTAATAAAATCGTCGTCGTCGTCGTCGTCAATAACGTTGTCCCTATCAGCCTTGTTCTTATGTCTAGCAGGTTTCAAGTTCTTAATGACCATCAACATCCGCAACAGACCATCATCCGTGATATCATCACAGAAGTATTTAAAAACCTACAACATAATGCCAGATAAAGTCAAGTACATTTTAGCTTGAAATAGCTTTGCTTGGAAAAGTGACACTTTTGACAAGTGCCCACATCTATATATAAGACAGACTGGAGAAATCTAAAATATAAACATTGGCAATTCATCGAAGTATCTGTATCTAATAATGTAGCTCCAGCATGAAATCTACTAATCTAGCATCAGCTGAGTGAATTAAGAAGCCCAACTAATTAAATTACAGAATTAGAAGGAACAACTACAGTCAAGTATCAGTGGCAGTGCATGATTATTAATCAGAGAAAAATTGCCAACCTAGATAAATAAAAAAATAAAAAAATCACAACATTGTAACATCAAATCAATGACAATGATCATAGAAGTGGGCTAGCATTTCAAGCAAAGCATAAATGTAAAATCATTTAAAAACCAGAAGCCCAAAATCACACCAGCTCAATAGAAGTTTGCATAGGAGCTGACGACTGTGGCAGCAATGAAAGCAATGTATCCACAAGAACATCCATTATTACTGCAGGTGCATCATCACCATCTACGCCATCTTCTCTAGGAGAATCAAGGAGATCAGGGAAAGCTTTCTTACAGCATATAATAAGCTCAGAGACTGGGTGTAAGTATTCCTTTGGTCAAAGGAGCATTTGCAAAAGCAGCTGGATGAGCAAGTATCTTAATGCATGCAAGTTGCAACCTATTTGCATCGCCACTAAGCCCACAATTCCTTTCCTGCCATCAAAGAATTTAAGAATTTGTATGTCATGTCAAAGAGCATACAAAAGAAGATATAACAACCAAGTAACCGAAAGACTGAACTAAAAGTAATTTACAGGCTTTCATCTGAAACTTCAGTTCAAAGTAGTTCAACAGAACATGTCTTAGCAGGCTAGAAGACACAATTTATAAGACCACAGAACAGGGGATCAGTAAGTTGTCTTATTAAGGCTTGCATCAGAATCAAACCTACCCTAAAATGAATGAAAAAAGTTGGCCTTTATTAGGAAAATAATCCATTGCAAACACCCTCCCTTAATTCTAAACCTCATTCATTTCAAAGTTTTATGTTAAATTGTGGTCTGATTCAACTTCATCCAATCTAATATTAGAAACAGGCCTTGAAATTCAAAATGGATTGGGATGCTCATAAACCTGAATTCACCCTTCCCCTCACCAATAAATACATGCAGCTAAAAACGACCATAGTAAGTACCTCTCTTGAAAGTGAAGTTTCCATTGCTTGCAATTTTTTCAGTGTCTTCTTCCTCCGTTTCCAAAGGCCGAAAGAGAGAAATTGGAGGAATATTGCACAGAGTGCTAAGAAACCGGATAAAGTACGAGCCAAGATCATTTGGCTCAAGGCAATTTGGCAAAGCACGAGGCCCCTCTCCTTTCTGAGAATTTGCCAACAATAACTGGAGCTGCTCAATACAAATCCTGCAAAGAGCACTCAAGGTGGCTGCTTTCGGCCACCTAAATTTGTCTTGTAAGTCAAAGGATGTCAGTTCAGTGCCAAGAGATGCAGTGAACAATCCCTGAACTGCTAGAAACTTCAAAATTTCTTTTTGAACCCAAAACTTTGCTTCACTATCCAGCTTCAAATTTTTTAAATACCGGGGAGGGATTCCACAATCCATGTTATCAAAAAAATCAGAATTTCCCATGGTTCCATGTGAATCCTTGTCTTCAACAGAACCTATCTCTGAATTGTCATCTGTTGTATGGCTCTGATCTGAACAATCCTCAGAAGCATTACTTTCATCCACAAACATGTTCAACAAGTTCTGAATAAACAGCATGCAACCAGATTCAGTTCTGAAATCTGCCATTAAATCCTTGACTGTTTTTGTTAGTGTAATGCAATCAAATTTACCATGGCTGTGTTTCTGTAAAGCCACAATGACAGAGACCCTTCTCACATCATTGTTCCCAACCCAATCAGAAAAAATTTTAAGAAAATGTTGCACAACTTTATAGAGCCAAGAAACCTTCGTAGAAAGTACATCAATCATGCACTGAACAAGTTTGGCAGACAGACTAATCGGAATAAAAGATGCAGGCAGGCAGGCAAGGAAGGAGAAGAAGCAGAACATCAAAGGCCAAGTGTTTGCGGTCATGAGATGATGGGTGAAGGGATCCCTCAATAATCACCTCACAGAAGCACTGGAAGTTCTTTGCAGTCTCTTTGTCAGAAGAGCTAGACTTTCAATTCTTTTATGCTTCTTTGAGGAATTTGAAACAGACATTGCATCTTCAGCCTGCAAAACTCTATCAGGTAAAAGAATGTTTACCAGAACAGGCCACACATGGTGTACACGAGGCTGACAAAAAGTTAATTCCTGCCATTAAAAAAAACAATGATCAGGACTTGTTTTTGTTAATAGTTATATTTTCCTCCATAGTGATATCTACACCATGCATACCCACATGTATGGATCACAGTAACAAAACCCACACTACCTTCAAGCAATTAGGAAGAGAAGCCAGATGGTCAGCAGCAAAAAGTTTGTTGGGACTGAATGGATCTGGCAAAAGTTTCCCAAATCTTGCATGTCAGCAGAAACTTTTTCTCTGATTTTCAGAGCCAGAAGCAATGCATCAGGATTTCCAACTTCAATAGCTCCTTCAAACCACTCATGAAGTCCTGGGGTCTCTAGAACATGGTTCAGCAAGACTTCTGAGTGCAACTGCAAAAATAGAATACGCAAAACTAAAAGTATTAGGACATGATGATGACTTAATGACCTCCCTATTTAAAATCCAATCCAATCTGATAAAAAAAAATTAAAGGGAAGGAGCCAAAACTAAGCAATGGAAACAGAACCAAGAACTCCATATCTCTGCACATAGAAAGACACATTCCAGAAGGGGAAAAGCTTCAATCCCTCAAAATGGTGGCATGATACAAGTGCAACAATTTTTCAGAGGAAATTTTGCATACAGAGATTTATTTCTCTCTGACTAAATTTTTTATTTATTTTTGGTGAGATAGGGGCCAAAAAGGCCAAAACAAAAAGAACTAAACAACCACTACTCTAGGCTCCCTCTGACTATATTTGAATAAAGAATGGTTTCCTTTTTCTGGAAAGCCTTCTAGTTCTTATCATTTACAGAGTTGAACTTTATTAAAACTACAAGCATAAAAGTCCTGTTAGAGAGGACAAAGAACAGAGATTCACAATCAAGCTGTACAATGTAGACTTCATAACATAGAACACACCAGTTGAAACCAGTGCTGCAGATGCTGTCTAAATTCTACAATATTAACCAATCCTCGTACCAAAGCATGATTTATAGTCAAGTACCAAAATTTTGGGCACAAAATTGTCTTGAGAAGGTGTTGTACAAAGGAAGGCCATATTTAGAAATACATAATCACACGAAATACAATTTATTTTACAGTTAATACTATCAGTGGTGAATATTTTAATAAAACAACGTAGGTGCTGTTATAAATAATGCAACTAACATATAAAGTCTGCAATTGTGAGTGAAAGCAAATGAGGACGACCTTCAACACTAAATGCAACCTTCAAAATGATAAGAAATAAAAAGACACAATTTTAATTGCTTCTTCTCTCTTCTAAAATAATTGGATATTGAGAAACAGTAGACTAGTCTACAAACATGTGCCATAAACAACATGGCACTCGGTGATTAAGTGCCCAAGTCCAAGAGGAATTAATCTACATCAAAGACTTCTGCAACTACATGACCAAATCAAGGGATTCGAATATAATTTTACAGGTTCAACCAAGGAGCACTTACGTGGACAAATGCTAGAGTGCTCATTTACAATCATTACATGGGGGAGCCGCTGGGGAGCACAATTCCGTGGATGCGTACATTTACATATATGATAAGAGAATCTAACTTAAACCCAGACTATTATAAAATAGTGCATAACTGGTTTCCAAGATAAGACGAGGTATTTGGTTAACTTTAAACACCACCTAATACGTGTGCTGATAAATTCAAACCCAGAGCATTGATGCAAAGTTATCTGCAGACCAACCAAATTCATGGATTGGTTGGCAATTCATCCAGTGCTAGGAACATTCTTTCGAGGATTCACCACTGACAATTGTTGACTGCTTTCTTAGATGAAATAAACTAAAAAACCTAAAACTAAATTTAACAAGAAACCAAGAATCAAAACATCTTCTACATGGGTTATATCTCAATCAAATACATATTGAGACAGGTTCATGAGCAGACCAATCTATACAGTCCAATGACATAACATATTTTGTTTATACAGCAAGTCTAAACATGCCAGCTTATTCAATGAGTTGAAATCATCATTGTTATCTGACAAAGCTTTAATAAAGAGTAGAAACTTTCCCACAAGCAAACCAAGATTTTATTTATCAGGAAAATATACCTTTTCAATCAAGTCTAAAATAACCAAACCATGCATATAACAAAATTTAGTCAAACAAGTTGCATTAGAAATTAGCTTCTCAATTTTATTTCAATAAAATGAAATTGCATACATAAACTTATAAAGACATGCATTCGTGTTTAAAATCATGCACCATTCCAGGATGTACGAAGGTTTTCAAGTTAATACCAGAACACATTGATTTACACACCAAATGCCAGATGAAATAAATTCAACAAAATTTATGGATTGCAAGTAGAATCAGTAAGATGTTCCATACAGTCTAAAATGCCATGCCACAACTTACATAACTAGAATTTATAAACTCTCAAATACAGTCTCTGACCAGACTCCAGGGCAAAGTGATACTATGCTATGAAAATCTGCAGCATGTACTGATTCAAAAGCAAATTACATTTTTAGATTGTAAGGAACAAACAGTAGAACGATCCACAGAATTCTCCACACATTTAAGCGAAAACTAACATCTTTTTTCTTCAACTTCATTCCACTTTCAAAGTTAGCCCATAACTTTGAAGTCTGGCATTACACAGATTCTTAAGAATTTTGGACAACCTTATGGGTTATTAATATTTAATATTCAGTTATTATCTAGCTCAGCAAGTGATGTGATGGAACCCATTCTAAACAAATTTTATGTCAGACAAGACTCAACAAATTTTAAAAGGATGACGATACTTGGTTAATCAAACACAACCAATCAACACCAAGAGCCACTTATGGTTTTGAGTTAGAAAGTTATTGATAGAAATGAAGGTTGCTGACCAATACACATCCACCATTTCCAGGTTTAGGTTTTTTAAGGCAACCTAGATTCAAGTTGATAAAGAGTGATAATATAATATAAGTTTTAAGCTCTCCATCTAATTCCATGTTCAACTACCGAAATAATACTATCTTACTTACAAATTATAACATAAACTTTTTAATAGTTTTTTATGCTACTAACATTTGCAGACAGAGACAATACAACCAGGCAGGATTTGGTACCCCTAAACCAAATCGCTTGTATGCAACCCCTAGACAGCTGCAAACTTCTAATAAAAGAATTATATATTAAATACATTAAACACAAATGAGATTCTGGATAGCATAACAAAAGATGCTTCTGGTTGAATATTAGTGAGGTCTTTTTAATAAACTTAACGTAAAACAAATATTTCACCTTTACATCAGGGAATCTAATTTTACGAGTTCAGGCTTTTTTTTTTTTTTTTTTGAGGACATTTCCTATTGAGAGGGCGATAATACACTAAACTCACACACACTACACTGACGCCAGACTCGAACCCAGGACCTTCCTGGATGGAGCATGCGCCAAACCACTATCCTAGTGGGTCCTTTGCTAAGAGTTCAGGCTTTAAAATTAAAAAGAATTATAAAATAAAAAAACTAACACTTTACATTCCAGAGAGTCCGAAATCACATGATAATACCACAGCCTATTACAAAGGTCAAAGATGATTAATTTCAGTATATCAAAACTCCAGGAGCTCAGATTCCTAAAACTCTGATACTTCCAAGACTTCCATACAAATATGTTCCAGCATGTATCAACGCTCCAGAAGCTTAGATTCCTAAAAACTCTCACACTTCCAAGACTTCCAAAAAGATATGTTCCCATTTATACTCTTAAAAGGCACGAACAATGATTCAAGGGTAGTTATCACACCAATATTATGCAACATTCAGAAAAACAAATGGGACAAAACAGAAGGGAAACCAAACCTCTCTCGAGAAACACCCCGAACGAGTCTCTGCACAGCATATCTCAACGAAGGCGCACAATCATTCAACCCATCATCCTTCTCAGCCTCCAACTTCACTCCACCTTCAACCAACTCTTTATTCTCAAGCCCTCTCTGCGCTTCCACTAACTCCATAGCCAAAGCTTCCGCCGCAGCTTCTCTAAAAGACCCATAAGCCGATTGTCATGGGCTTTGGCTTCTTTGGGTTCTTTGAGTTTGGTCTCTTCAGTGTGGTCTCCTCACTTCATTTATATTATATTTTGGTATCAACTTTTCTATTTAAATCTCACACTTTTCTTTGTTGAACCAATACTCAAGTCATTAAGTTTTTAAGTTTATTATTATATAAAAAGACAAAAAAGGTCATCCAACTTAATACGGAGGTGTATCCAATTCTGACTTTTAAAGACTTTTTTTAGGTGAGAGACTTTCGTAGAGTTGACATATTCTTAATAACTTTTACATACTTTATAAAGTTAAGTGACATACTTTCACATACTTTTGTCATAGAGTTTTAAAGACTTTTATATACTTATTTTTATATTTATTTTATAAATAGTATTTATCTTTTAATATGTATCATAGAGTAATATAACCACATATAAAATTGCATATGATATTATGTTTTGTATATGAGTATTCTTCCTTCCATAGGATCATAAAATATGAGGAGAAGGGCCAATACAGAAGATTTCCCAGCTCCACTTGGGCCAACAAAAGCCACCTTTCTTCCAGCTTCAATTTGCAAACGGAAGTTGTTCAGGACAGTTACTTCTGGTGGGTAGGGAAATATGTATTTTTAAAAAAAGCAATATCTTTTAATATGTATCAAAGAGTAATATGTATAAAATAAAATAAAAATTGCTGCTATTTATCTTTTAATATGTATCATAGAGTAATATAAACTTGATATTTTGAAATTCGATGCTCCCTTTGATTATGTCAAGATTTGAATCTTCTGGTATAGCTGGTTTTATTTCAGTTTTGTGATCAAGGGTCTGGAATGCAGGAGTTAGCACACTGATGGCAGAGATGACAGTGGGAATTAGTGTCCATAATTCTGTGATTGAAGGTACTGTAAGAGAAAAAAATCTGATATGATCTTATGCCATTTTTAAAGCTTGCTTGATGTTTATCAACCAACACTGTTGTATTCCACGATGCAACAGCATGTGCGACGTTCCATAAGCAAGGGGAAACGCTTTTTTTTTTCTCTCTCTTTAGCTTCCTAATAGTTCCCTCATAAAATCTGGCGTAAATTAGCAAGACTTTTGGTAGTAAGAATTAGCCTTAAAAGTCTTGAAAAGTCATTTATTTAACAAAGTTTTAAAAAGTCATTAACGTTTTGGATACCACAAAACTTTTAAATACTTTTTAAAAATCACAATTGAATACCTCTAAACTTTTAAAGACTATTTAAAAGTCACAATTGAATACCTTCTGACTTTTAAACTCATTTAAAGTCTTTAAAAGTTAGAATTGGATACACCCCCCTTAATCCTAGTACCTCCGTATACACATCCTATCACTCTTCATATTAAGTTTTTAAAAAACACAAACTCCTCTATACCCTATTATCAAATTATTTTTCTCTTTCAATCCAAGAAACCTACTACACTCTCATCTTCTCTTCACAAATCCTAAATACGGTATGAAAATAGCGGCTTATAGGTCATCAATTGAGTTTGACAACAATGCTTTTATCTCTTTAAGTAATATGAAATTGAGGTGAACTTAGAATGGTGAGGGGCAAGATAGGGGGTGTGGAATGTGGGGTGTGGGGTTGATGAGTTTTTTAATTATTAATTTTTTTACTCAGTGTGTATTTATGGGTAATTTGGGAAGATAATGGGATTTTCTTAGAAATTGTGAAAATTTGAATTAGAATATGGGGTGAACAAAGAGAAGTGCGGGGTTTAAATAGAAAAACTCTTTTGGTATTTGCTTGGCACTCCAAATTTGAAGCTAGGATTTTAGGTAGTGTATTAACCCGCATTTCAATAAATCTTGATCGCTGCAATAATCTAATGACTTAAGGTATGACACATCAAACCTCAATTTAACAGGATTAAGTCTTCTCTAAAAAAGCCGTTAAGTCTAAATAAAATTAAAATTTAAAAACAAATAATATAAAATAATAAAAACAACCACTGAACCCAGCAACCACCAATGGCCCAACCCACCTCACAACGTCGGCTGTAACCCTGTCCTTCTTTGATAGGACCGACCCGAATTTCCTCGGAACCCGAGACCGACCTGTAATTCTTCCGACATCCGACAGATGCCGGGCCCACAACTAAATTAGAACTTTTTCTTTTTTGAAAAATCAAGAAAGAGGGCCGAGACTTCAGCTGAAAATTCGGCAGAGTCTCCGCTGTAAAACGGACTTTTCCAAAAATTCAAACCTGCATAACAGCAAGAAAACAACTCAAGTAAAAGGAAACCCGAACTTAACTCAAAGGCCCGTACTTAACTCCTGATCAAAACCAAATTCATAGAGATATAAAATACAAGGGTAAACCCAAAACGAAGAAACTCCAGACAAAACTAAACTACTTGAAAACCGACTCGACTTTTCCCAACCCAAAACACTCATCTAACCAAAACGCATGCCCCAACGGCATCGCGAGCGAGGAAGTATCCTCACTGATAGAAAAACAAGGAAGGATTGTAATAATAATAATAGTAATAATATATAAATATATGTATATAACACTGACACCAAAAGACAGCATCACATCATCCCGTGCCTAGGGTTAAGCTGTCCAACCGAGGGACTGCCGCTCCCGTACACACGCCGGTACTATCCGACGCCACGTGTGTAAGTACCAAATCCAAGTCTTATGCACACAGACTGCCTGTCAACGCCTTTGGCACACCCGCCCAAGAGTGCTCGGACCTCTGCTACACGCAGGAAATTCCAACGCCACGTGTAGCAGAGTAACAATAACCAAATGTGACCCACACGCCGGAAATTCCAACACCACGTGTGGGCACAGTATCAAGGGATGGTACAAACACCTCAAACCACAACTCAAAATCCCAACTCACCCATGCTGGGTTCCACAGACCCACTTTCATAACCGCACAAACCACAATACCCATTCCCAAACACATAAACTTCTGGACGTCTAAAAATGTCCGTACTCACAAACTCAAACCTATCCATAAATATACATATAAATATATCAATATATCAATATATATATATATATACAGAAATTCTCTTATGCGGATATCCGGACGTTATTATCGTGCGGACGCAGTGTATTCTGTACTACTCCCGCCTTGCTTTCCTGCTTATTTACACATGCATCCGTACGTTCCGCACGTTAATGCATCCGGATAAGAGAATGACTGTATATATATATGAAGAGAAATCAGAGTTACAAAGCACAACCTCCAACTGAAATATAACAAGAGGTCTCGAACCTCAATGCAAAACATAAATCCAAGATATGTCATAATTCAATATAAAATAATAATAAAATTCCAATTAAAATTCTCAAGAGACCCACAATAACCATAATCGACATTAATATAAAAATATGAATCTTAGTACAACTATGAACATCATTTATCAAAATATAAACTAAAGAATTCAATAAACATTAATAACCAATATCCAAACAATATTTAAAGTCCGAATAATTAATAAAATTAAATTCATATGCATGAGATTATATTTTTTTTAAAATAAAGCATATTTAAAACAAAAGACCACTCACAAGTAGTCCCAAAACGAATGACCCTGCGAGGGTCCCGCTTGCGGAGTTCGTTATGCCTGAGCCGGAGCACCCTTCTAGGTCGACGGCCAATTTGGCCGGGAAACCACTTGAAAAGCCGGAACACTGCCAAGAAAAACCTAGAAAATCCTAGGTTCGGATTTGTGGGAATTCGAGAGAATTTGACCAGATCTTTGACGTAATTTGGAGTAGAGAGAGTGGGGAAGGTTTTAGAGGCTGTTTGGAGGCCGGCTGTGGCCGGTGCTGGCCGGAAATCCGGCTGAGAGTCAAGGTTCGAAAATAGTTTTGGGGGCCAACTTTTTCGTGCGATTTTCTGGAAATTTCACAAAGATTCAAGGCTAGATAAGCGCCCAGGGTTGTAGAGGGGAGGAAGGGGAAGAAATTGGGTGAGATTTGGCCCGTCGTAATGGGCGGACGGCGCTGGAATCAGTGGCGCCGCCACTGGTTTCCAAACAGAGAGAGGGAAGGTGTCGGGGAAGAAATAGAAGGGGAGGATTTGGGGTCAACGTGCTGGTCTGATAGGGCTAGCGTGTTTTGGGTTTTTAAAAATTTTCTTAAATTACCATTTTGTCCTTTTTAATCCTCAAATTTCCAAATCAAGCATGCCGCACTTCTATAGACTCGTTTCGACGAGCCGGACACAATGGTGCAACTCGTTTCTCCAAATTCTATTCCAAAATTTAATTGTCCTTTTTGCCCCTTAAATAATAATTAAATATTATCTTCAATTTCAAAATTTCATTAATTATTTATATTAATTGAAATTATTTTATTTTATTTTTTACTTATTTCAATTCGTTCATTTAATTTATTATATTTTTAATTTAATTTTCCTTATTTTTAGTTCGGGATGTTGCATTCTTCACCAACAGCCAACCTCTCCTCCTCTCTCTCCCCCTCTTTCTCTATTTTCCCTCTTGTGTCCTCTATCTTTTTGCCCAACTTCATGCTCAATTGATTTTTTTTTCAGTTACAAGGCGGCCGAAGACAAGACGAAATAAGAAGAGAAAACTAACAAGTCACAGCGCCTCTCAAGGGCCCTTCTTAGCACATCGTCCAATAAGATGTTTGAAATAGAAGTCGGAGCTAACTCAAAATTATGAAGCCCAAAAGGTAATTCATAATCCCAAATTAGCAAGGTGTTTAGCAGTTCTGTTTTGCTCCCTGTAAACATGAGAAATCTTGCAACTCCAATCACGATTTAGCAGCAACTTGCAATCTTCAATTAGACAAAAAAAGGGGTGGGATTGGTCAGACACCTTGACCATAAGAGAAACAACATATAAGGAGTCACATTCAACATCAAGGGACCCAATACCCTTATTCCACGCCATTTGCAACCCTTTAAGGAGACTCCATAACTCAGCCTCAGCAATATTTCCAATTCCAATATTAACAGAAAACCCACATATCCAAGACCCATGTGAGTCCCTCAATAGACCACCTGCATTCAATTTGGATCTGGCCGCAGTAGGGGGCTCCAATGAATTTGAATAACCTCTCTGGCAAGCTTACCATTAATCATCTTATTAATATCAAACCATTCCTTAGCTAACTGGAGAATAATGTGATGAGGATTGGGATGAGGCTCATAGTCAGGGTTGAAAGTTGAAATACAACGCCATTTCCAGTAGTGCCAAATAGTAGCACTGAACACAAGAACCCATGGTAAGCTGTGGGAAGCCTTAATCGTACTCTTAAGATTAAGCATTAACCAATCCGCAAAATCAAAAGAGAAGGTGTGAGACATAGCAAGGGGAATATAAGTGTGACTCCATACCTTAAGGGCATGTTTGCAACCTCTAAAGAATATGCTCCATAGTATCAGGAAAAATAATGCATCGTTTACAGTTAGGGTCTGTAGTTAATTTCCTTTCTTCCCTTTGGACATTGGTAAGAATCTTGCCATGACCAATTAGCCGAAGGAAGTTTTAATTTTTGGGGGAAGATGTAGCTTCCAAACGAAATCCCAATGCCAAGACACAAAATCTGCATCATCAAAGGAGGATAAGTAAGCAGACTTAACAGAGAAAGTACCAATTTTCAACAAACCCCATATGCACAAGAGCAATAAAAGTACCAATTTTCAACACTCTGCCTCTAAGACCAGCTTCCCAAAGCACATCCCTAATAAAATGCTATTGAAGCTTGTCATATGCTTTGGACAAATCAATCTTCCAAGCAATAAAGCTTTTCTTGCCTTTATAATTTTTGAATTTATGAAGCAACTCTTGGGCAATAATAGTATTATCCATAATTTGCCTGCCAGGAACAAAACTCACTTGGGTTGGACTCACAATCTTAGGCACAATAGGCCTAAGTTTGCTCACCAAAATTTTCAAAATAACCTTATATAAGGTATTGCATAGGCTAATTGGCCTAAATTGAGACATAGAGGGTGCATTGGGAACCTTTGGCACATGAGCCATAAAAGTGTCATTAAGGTTATCAGGCAAGCAAATTGAGGTAAAACACTCTTTAACCAAATAACATATTTCATTGCTGCAAAGAGACCAATGTTCTTGGAATAATTTAGCAGAGACATCATCCAGACCAGGGGCTTTAAGCCCTCCAATAGAAGAAAGGCTAACCTTAATATCCCCATCACTCACCTCACTGTTGAGCATGTTTAGATCCTCCAAATCCAATCTAGGAAGAAGTTGAGGTAGCTCAGCCATTTCACCAATTCTGGGTTTTAGACAAAAAAGATCCTTAAAGTGGGAAATCACAATAGCATGCATGTCTGATTTATCTGTAGTCCAAACCCCGTTCCTGTCGATCAACCCTTCGATCTTATTTCTTGTCCTTCTTACAGTTGTAGAGAGGTGAAAATTTTTAGTGTTTTTGTCACCCTCCTTGAGCCAAGAATTCTGAGACTTTTGTATCCACAATAATTCTTCTTGATCCAAGAAAATATTAAAATCACCCAGAAGCTTCTTTTCCAGGTTAACAAGAAAATACACATTCTTCTTACAAAGAGATCTTTGAATACCATCAAGTCTGGCCATGATTCTTTCTTCTTTTTTTTTTTTTGCTGGAACAAATTACCAAAAATTTCTTTTTTGGTAAATTCTACGAGGTGTCCCCACACCCGAAGGGTGGGGTTAATCCACGCTTCCCCACACCCGAAGGGTGGGGTTAATCCATGCTCAGGGTTCGGCTTGCCCCTGGCCACAAAGTGCTTCCAACGGGTTTCGAACTCCTGCCATTGAGGCACTAGGTAGCTCGCCAACTTGAGGTGGCACTTTTCTAACCGCACCACACCTTGTGGTTCCAATAGTCTCTTTATTCCATCTAGTGAGAGCCATATTGAGGGAGGTCGTCTTGTTTACAGCATCGCCAGTGGACTTATTCCAAATGTCTGAAACACAATCTTTAAAGCCATTATGCAGCATCTACATAACTTGGAATCTAACAATTTTGAACTAAGAACGAGGACATTGAGCGGAATCTAGGGAGATTAGAAGAGGGTAGTGATCCGATTTAACTCTAGGTAAGTGTTTTACAAAAGCTTCAGGACTGCCAAGTAATGCTGCACAAACCTCTGTCAAGACGTTCCCGAATTGTTTCCCCATGCTCATTCTTTTTACACCAGGTAAAATCAGCACCAGAAAACCCAAGATCCACTACGTGGTTTCTACCAATCCAGTTACAAAAACCACTGTTGTTGTGGGTAGGCTTACCTCCCTTTTTTTCAGCATCATTAGTAATCTCATTGAAATCCCTCGCCATAAGCCAAGGTAAATTAGAAGCAACGGACACTCCATCAAGATAATTCCAGAGAGGCTTTCTAATACCAGCAAAAGGGTGGGCATAAATCACAGTGAAAATATACGAATTGTTACCTTGCATAATCAAAGTTGTAATAGATTGACTTGAGCAGTCTACAATATTAATATTAATACTTCAACAATTCCAAAGTAGCCAAATACCACATGAAAAGCCAGTAGCATCAACAATGTGGTGGTTAGTAAAACCCAAACTATTTATTACTTGTAAAGCTTTATTTCCATTGATTTTTGGCTCAAGGATAGCTAACACCTCAATACGATGTAGCTGAATAATATTCTTAATTATTCTGGGGAAGGATTTGTCCCTAGCACCTCTTACATTCCAGACTAAAATCATTACTGAAGTTGGAAAGATAGAGAGCTCTAAGGGATAAACCCTAGATTAGAAAGCACTGCTCAAAGCCTCTACCAAGGCAGAAGCTGAGCCAACAACACCAGCTTTGACATCAATCATGGCTTTTTGGAATCTAGCCGTATCAAGAGTAACAGTGGTTCTAGAATTGGTAGTCTCAATTTCATTAGAAACCACCATGTCTTTGCTTCCCACAGAAAGTTGTATAGTGCCATCACCACAAACCATGTATGCAATATTTGGATCTAAATTTGGGGGGTCATGCCCTGGGATGGAAGGTTAAGAGATAAGAAGTTCATATGTACCCTTATCTCTTAAAAACTTCTGCAGGTTGATAGAGAGACCAGCCAAAGTTTCTTCCTGAATATCCAGACAGCGAACTTGTAGACCATTAGACAAAATAGTCTTCTTAGGTGCCCATGGCTTCTTGACACTTTTCTTGGTATTCAGGCTAATAGGAGCATAGCCTATTGTAGTTTCTAATGACTTCAAAGAAGGAGACTCACCATTATTTTTTCCATTATGGAAGATTTTACCCAAAACTTTCCTGGGTCTACCTTTGGATTTATGTTTTCCGTTTATATGGTTGTTGTATTTGGCAATGGGAACACCATTAACACATGGAGGGGCATGAGAGCTTAGTCGAGGATTCACCTTAGAAGGTTGCATATCAGGAGCAATTTGTAAGGTCATGAAGTTCATTTTGAGACTGCAAGAGAGCAAATCGAGAACCCGTGGTTGTGTCAATAGAAGTGACCTTACCATTAGTAGGCGTATAAACCCACTTGTTCTTTCTAACTGGCTTAACCAAACTCCAAGTTTCAAATTGGTGTGGTTCAGTAGGTGGTGAGACGTGATCCTCCTTGGTCCTAGATGAGCTTGCAACTACATTATCCACCACAGTTGGATCATTATCCTTTGTTATCACATCTTCCATTGGTTTTGTACTTTCATCAAGGAACGAATTTCAATAGGGCATTGGTTCCTATTGTGACCATAAACACCACAACCAAAACAAACCAAGTGTAGGCCTTCATATTCTAAATCATACCAATTGTCCTCAACTTGAACATTTGTAGTCAGAGGCTTTGTCAGGTCTAATTCAACACAGACTCAAGCATATTTTCCTCAGCTTGAGCCACAGTATGTGAATCAATTCAATAGGTTACGCCAATAAGATCACCGATACGCTTAATGGCCTCATCATTAAACCATTCAACATGTAGCCCAGTTATACGCACCCACACAGCCATACGACTGATGGTGGCCTCATGAGGATTAAAGCTTGGTTTCCATCTCGGCATAACCATGGATTGTCCAGCTATTACCCATGGTCCCCCAGAAAAAACATATCTCATATCACCCTCAAGCGCAAAGCGTACAATATAAAAATTATTTTCCAGATCAACCATATTCATTGGGCCTTTCAGAAGACTCTATTTCTGTTTCAGACGAGTCAACAAAAAGTTATAAGAATGAGCCTTACCCATCAATTTGACAATAATCGCATTTCGCCATGGATGGTATAGCCGTTCCTTCACCTTATCAAAGAAACGAATGCACGGACCATGAGTACCCTCCGATGTAACAGAATCTTTTTCCTCAATTGTGAGTTTATCATCTTCCATACCCACATGATCATCCTTATTGAACCCAATCCCTAAGTTTTTCTTTCCAATTCATCACATTGGACATATCTACAGGAATGGCTTCATCATCCATAGCTTCAGATTCAAGACCATCTCAGAGAAGCAATTGACATCTTTTAGCACCAACAGTTTCACACTTCCCTCCACTTCCCGAGGATCAAGAAGCAGAGAAGATGAAGTCCTTCAACGGCGTCGCCACCGTAAAATGGAGGGATTTGTAATTTTTAGGGACGCACGTGTTTTTGGCGTATCAGCGTATGAGGCACGTTCTAGCTACGAGAGAGCGGAAAAAATCTTACTTCAATTGATTTTTTCAAAGAGGAGCATATCATAGATTGGAAAAGGATGGAGGCAACAAACGGTGCACCGTCCCCTTCATCCTTGCTAATGAGCCAACCCCAACACCCACATACAAGCCTACCAATAAACAATCAACCTCTTGGAAATCAAAATTTAAGATCAAACCCTATAATCTCTTTTCAATTTTAAAACCTAAATTTTTTTCCTTCCACCTTTAATTTTTAAAGGAATTTTTAAGAATCCCAAGAACCCTCCTTGAAATCCCTCTGTCCCACCTAATGAAGAGAGAATGTAGGGGAATGAAAGAAGGGGAGGTTGGCTGGTGAGAAAGCAGGGAGTTTTCGGTGGGTGGGTGGGGTTGCAGACAGTGGGGTGGGTTAAAGGGTAGGCCATGGGTGGTTTAGGAGGGTTTGACTGACAAATTTTGTTTATAAGTATTTTATTTTGTTTGGACTTAACAGTGTTAAGGGGTATAGTATTAGGAGTTTGACGTGTCATATTTTAGATCGTTAGATTATTAGAATGGTTTAAGATGTAATGAAATGGGGATAAATGCACACTATCTAAATGTAGAGGCTCGGGATCCATGAAGCTAATTGCAACTATGTTAACACAATTATAATTGCTTGGCCAAGAAAAATGTAAATTAGATACATGTTAGAACTTTATAAACTTCTTAAACGTAACATTAATGTCCACTAGGGCTTGCATTTTAGACTGAAAATTTGAAAAACCGCAAATACCGATCGAGGTTTTACTGAATATAAACCGATCAAACATGAAAACCGACCGCAACATGCGGTTTATAAAACCGACCACAATATGTGGTTACGGTTGCAGTTCCACATATCCAAATAATGCAATATACCGCAATATAATTTAATTAATTAGTAAAATAAATACTTATAATTATTTTATATTAACTAACAGAGACTAGGACTTCATCATTTAGATGAATCTTTCTCTCTTCTTCTTTTCTTCTTCTTTTTCTTTTTATTCTTCCTCTTTCTCTCTCTCTCTCTCTCTCATCTTCTTCCTCTTTGTGGAACTCACCTAGGCTTTGAAGGTATTACTAATGAAGTGTATTATCCGCCAATCTCTTGAAGTTCCCTCTATAGTCTTTTTTTTAAATCTCACCCTTGAAGAAATATTATTTGAATATTTAGTGAATTAATATAACTTAATTAGTAAATAATTAAACTTTTATCTATTAGAAACCTGGGTTTCAATTAGTATTGCAAACTCATCGGTTGTGTTGGTAATTTTGTTATGTTGTTATTAGTGGGTTAGCCGAGATAATTTCTAGCTTGCAATCAACTATTTAGTTGATTAATTGTGCACTAGCAGGATTGTGGATTGTATTTTTTTTTTAATAATAAAGTTCATTCTCTTCATATATGAGTTAAAGAATCATTGCCAATGATAGAAAGTTCTACCTATTTCAGCAATAATTTTAAGCATGAGCAGACTCTTTTTTTGTTGATAGAAAGTTTTATAATATTATGTTGTTCCCTATACCGATAATTGTGGTATACCTACCGTAATATACCGACATGCAGTATACCTACCGCAATATGTCGGTCGGTTCATGGTCGTCTTTTCACCATACTGCAATATGTTGGTCGGTTCACGGTTTCATTAAAAAGTTGCTATAACCGAACCACAACCACCCTAGTGTCCACCCACCCACTGATAAGATAGTGTCATGATAGCTGTTTGTACAAATAATCTCTGGGGGAATATTTGAAAAAGATCCTCCTCACGCTCGAACCTTCTTCTTCCTCTATCCCTGCCAAATAGATCCTTTCAACGGAGCACACCCGAATTGTAAGACCCGTGAGCTTGGGGAAGCAAGAACTGTGAGCAATCTCACATCGCTCAGGGAGGGAAATGTGAAGTGCCTTATATGTGTAGGCACTTCTCTTCCTAGTACGAGGCCTTTTGGGAGCTCACTGGCTTTGGGTTCCTTGGAACTCCGAAGTTAAGCGAGTTGGAGCTAGAGCAATCCCTGGATGGGTGACCCACTGAGAAGTTGCTCATGAGTTCCCAGAAACAAAACCATGAGGGCAAGGCCCAAAGCGGACAATATTGTGCTAGGAGAGTCGGGTTGTGACACAGATGGTGTTGGCCAAAGGCCCTCCGCTGTTTAAGTGTGTAAAAGGGCCTTCGAAAAATGCAGTAAATACTGAATGGACAAAGTTTTCTATCACATGGAGAGCAGGGCAGTGTGGTCGTGTGTGAGGGTGTAAGGCCGGAGTCGTGAGGGAGAAAAGAGAGAGTGGCATGAAGGAGAGAAAGAGTGATTTCTCCAGGGTTTTAGAATTACCTCTTATGTGTTGTGTAGCCATCTATTTATAGAGACTCCTCCTTGGCTAGGGTTTGCAGAGAATGGGCTTATAGCTTGAGGAGGTTTTTTTATTCCTTCTTGGAGTAGGACTCCTAATTGGAGTAGGCCTTTAAGATTCCTTCTTAACCAAGGATGCCCAACCATTATAAATACAAGGCTTCTCTTCATAACTCTTCACATTGCAATCTCATCTTCCTCTACTTTCTAACTTGTTGCGAAGCAAAGGATCTTGGAGGAGACAATTTTTATTTGCTCGTTGAGAAGAGGAGTTTTCGTGCACACTAAGGTAGGTCACACTTGGTTTTTTTTTCTTTTCACATTTATTTTTGTTTGCTTCTCGGAGAGGACCAGCTGGTCAAAGCACGACCAACTAGGTGCTTGTTATAGGGTAGTGGCGTTAGCAGCAGCGCAAACGGTGGCAACAGTGGCCGCTGGCGGCTGCCGTCTCTGTTTTTCTTCTTCATCTCGGCGTGGGCCGATTGGCATATGTGTGCATGC
Source organism: Prunus padus (assembly GCA_024362665.1). Taxonomy (NCBI): domain Eukaryota; kingdom Viridiplantae; phylum Streptophyta; class Magnoliopsida; order Rosales; family Rosaceae; genus Prunus; species Prunus padus. The sequence goes on along the minus strand of JANFAM010000005.1, from coordinate 14,193,157 downwards.
TGGTTGAACATGGCACTAACCATTTGCTAGTTGTGCCAAGGTCGTGCAGTGATGGCTATCGTGGTAGTTGTTGGTTGCTGCTGTTTTTTTTATTGTGCTAAAGCTGCGACCTTACTGGTGCGTTGTGATTTTGTTGCGTTCTGTCAGGTAGGCTGTGGCTCAACGCTGGCCGAGGTAGCGGTTTGGGCTACATGGCTTTCTGTGTTTTTTTTTGCAACGCAAGCTTGTATTTTTTACTTGCGAATTTTGACTTGTGATTTTCTAACCAACTTTCTTCCTTTTTGCAGCTGCTCAACTATCATGTCATCTAATGAAGGAAGTCGGTCATTTGGTTCACAAGTGCCTTTAAATTTGTGGGGTGGCTCTAAGGTTCACAAGAAGTGGTTTGTGGTCAACTTCCTTATCATGAGCGAGGCGCACTTCCAAAAGTGGGGACCTAATTTGCTTTTGCTATACCATATTACGTGCATGTCAGCTTGTCGAAGCTTTCGACTGACGATATCGAGCAGGACATGGTTAAGATTCGCCAAGCCATGAACATCCCTACGAAGATTCACGAATGGCGTTGGCTGTTAAGAGAGCACCGAAGAAACGCAAGTGGTCTGCTCGCGACTAGACATGTTAAGAGGTGGAAACTGATAGCCCCAACTCGGATGATCAGCCTGACGAACTAGAGAAGTCCTCGACTGAACTCCCTGGAAAGAGGAAAGCTGCTCCAAGCTTTCCAAAGATGAAGATGTGACCCCACGAGCAAGAGATGTGCCTCCATTAAGGAAGGAGGGTAGACTTCCTTATGTTGCGATCAGGTCTTCTCCGAAGGAGATCCCGTCTGCTGAGAAGACAAAAGTAGGAATTGCTCCTTCGTTGTCTGCCAAGGTTAAGCACCTCCTAGGTGTTGACAGCAAGAAGATTGGTGGCATGCAGAACACTCGGGATATTATGCTCAAGGCTTCAACTGAGAAGCTCAAAACTAGGGATCTGCCCTGCAAATATGTTTGCCCCAAACCTAGTTCTTCAGCCGAGAAGCAGAGAGTTGTTGACTTTCATCTCAGGTGTTTGAGTTGTCTACACTAGTCAAGGGATGAGGATCGAGCTAGAAGGCTGCTCCTCTGTCTGGAAAGCGCACACCATCTGCTGAGTTATGAGAATTCAAGTATGAAGCTGATCCGACGTCGTTGACTCCCTTCGAGGCGAGGATGGATGTGGCTAAGAAGTCCAGGGAGTTCTTCTAGTGCTGCCCTCTGTTCTGCTCACCTTGAGGAGTTGGAGAAGAAGAATACTACTCTAACTGACCTGCTCTAGGCCGAGCAGACGCTCCAAGAGGCGAAAATTTCTGACTTGAAGAGAAACATGTCCATGTTGAAAATTTCCTTAGGGTGAAGTTAATTAGGTGGTGAATTATTTTCCTTAGGGTTGTGCACACATTTTGAGTTCCGAGAACTAGGGTTTCGATTTAAAGTTCAGTTTTGGGTTCGATCGGTAAACTAATTTTCGTATTCTCTCAATACATACTTAGGCCTAGGTCTGGCAATGGGTCATGTTGTGTCAGGTTCGTGTCATGTCAAGAATGCTCAACCCAAACCCGACCCGTTTAATAAATGTGTTGTGCACGGGTTGACCCGTTAAGTTCTCGTGCGGGTTTCGGTTCGTGTCGGTTTGACCCTCTAAGTGGTAGAAACTAAAAGACATTAAAAAGAATTAGAAAATTGTAGAATAAACAAATAAACGGGTTTGTGGGCTGGTGGGTTACGTGGGTATTTTAGCGGGTTGGCGGGTTACATAGGTTTTTTAGCGGGTTGGCGGGTTGACTCGAAACTTACCCATTTATTAAACGGGTCATGGCGAGTTAACCGAAAATGACCCGAATTTTAATCGTGCGGGTTGAACCCACAAAATTCTCGCGCGGGTTTCAAGTCGTGTAACGGGTCGTGCCCGAAATTGCCACCCCTACTTAGTCCCCTCGTACTCAACATGAAGGACCCTTTGAGGGTTGAGCTTGTTTCGGATTAGTTGTGAGTGGATGTTGTTTTAAATAATCATTAATTTTCAAATATGGAAATGCATGCATAAATGAGATTTGATTTAGAACTTGATTTATTTGGTTTATTGGGATTATGGGATTTGATATATGCACTATTGCTTTATAGTATCTTCTCGGAATACTAGAACTTATTGTTAGTTATAAAGTATATGAATTTTGGGTTTTGGATTATGATTTTATTAGGATGTGTATGGATTTGATTATTGTGAATTTGAGAATATGGATTTCGGAGATGATTATTGGAAATTGGATTTTTTGGAATTGGTACATATTGATGGGCTATGATTTTGGAATATTGGTTTTGGCATATCGGGTATTGATTGCACCATTATATGTACCTGAACTGTTACTGGATACTTGGATACATTCGACACGCAGTAACTCTTCGGAGGTGTGTTAGGACCCGGGCACCCTTGGCGGGGTGTGCCATAGGCGGGGCAGTCTGCGGGCATATGACGAGATTCAGACTCACGATGATGCGATTCCGCCATGTGTACAGGGGAGCAATAGTCCCCCGGTTGGACTGCTTGTCCATAGTCACAGGGTAATGCGTTTCTACCATGTGTCTAGTCAAAACAGTTCCCGTGTTGGATTGTTTCCCCCAGTACTTAATGATGGTGTAGTGATTACATACATATATATATTTTTATACTTATATATTTATAAGGAACTTTCTTTGCATATTGTGTTTCTACAAGCGTATGTCTTGGAAAGAATTTGGTTAAAGAAAAAAGGTTCAGTTTGACTATTATATTCTATGCTATATCGGGTTAATGGGGTAACAATGATTTCAAATTCAAGTATATTATAACAAAGGATTTCATTGCATGGTTTTACATTGTTTTTCACAAAACGGTGGGACTTTTGGTTATAACTATGTGCAAACTTTATTTTGGTCAACTCACAATTTTTGTTTTGCACCCCCAGGCGGTAGCTTCATGTGATATGAGAATCCAAGCCAAGACTCTCTTCATGTGCATTCAACTTCAGTGTGGGATATTTGTTGTTTATTTCCTTTTGAAACTCATTCGTTTGTAAACTAAAGAATTTCTTAGATTGCTATGATATCTGTTGTCTAGTCAAAACTTTGTGTTTTAACATTGTGTGTGCTGCTAGTTGGAATTAATTTTGTGTTGTTTTATAGGTGGAAATTTTTGGGAAATGTCTGTTTTTCAGGGAAGACTACCAAATTTTCAGTAGAAGTCTCAGCCCATCTTTGTTGTTCGGGGAAGAGGGTTATTTTAGTAAGTGGGCTCATCATCGGTTAGATGCCGGACGAGTAACAAGGTTCCTCACGAGGGGGAATACGGGGTGGATCATGCCATTTAATCTTCCTCTTCTTTTCCTTGCTGGTCAACCCGAATTCCTCTAAGTCGGCCAGGTTTGTGTTAATCCTTATGACCTTCTATGGAGGGCTCCTAGGCAACGTCAAGGTCCTCGATATGCTAGATAGCTTTTGTTGCCATGAACTATGTGCACTGGTCTTTTCTTACCAGCTCATCGAGGTGCTTCTTCCTGGATCGACAGTCAGTCGTGTAATGTCCATACGTCCCATGGAATGCACAATACTTGTTGGTGGTATCCCTCATAGCATGATCTCCTTTCAAAGGCAGCGACCTCTTCAGCTAGGGCTTGTCTTTCACTTGTGCCAAGATTTGATGTATCGGGACTGTGAACTTAGTGTAGCCCTTATCTGCTAGAGTCCCACCTTGGCGTTGCTATTTTCACTTTCCCTCAATTGTTTCTATTGCTGGGTCTATATCTCCTCTGACATGCCTCCTTGAGTCGTTGATTGGCTGGTTTGGCAAACTTTTTCGAGGTATCAGATTGTGGTCACAGAGTGCGTAACGCTCCGCAGTCGCTAAGACGTCTACTGAAGTTTGGCTGGGAGCCATGATCAGCTCTCGGTATAGGTCGTGCTCGACTGGCAAGCCTTTCTTGAAAGCAAACTTTTCTGCTTTGAACCTCTTGATGGTTCACGTTGGGGTTGTTCATGTCGTTGGCGCCGCTAGCTAACTACTTTAGTGGTTGTGGGGAGTTTCTCTCATCGTCTACCCTGCCGATGTGGCGTATTAGGGGACTTGTGAGGGATTTTCTAAGACGCGTAGCCGAGTGCTTGCTCTTTTAGACCAAGCCAGTGAGCGTTCTCCTACTCGTTCTCTATGAGAAGGGATGCAAAGCTGATCTCCCTACGGGCCTAGCCTTGCTTGAATACTTCTTTGCGATCCCAGGCAGGCATGAACATCGGATCTCGCGCCAAACCTCTAGTGCAAGTTGGTCCTTGGACCTAATCTCGAACGAACACTCGATATGCTTGTGACATGCATGGGTGCTGAGTAGCGAGTTCTTGTCCTTCTCCTGGTCTGCCAGTTCTTGCTCCACCTGACTGGGACCTCTCAAACCCCCTGTCGATGTGTTCGTCCATCCTTCTCTCTTCACCATTAGATCCTAGACCAAGGTCGTGGACCAGGTCAATCTGCTTGAGGAGCTATCCAACCAAGTTGTTTTTTTTGTCTACTCTTTGGGTCAACTGGTTGGCTCAGAGACTAAGGTCTCCTTGACTGCTTGGATCAATGGGAGGGAATTGTGTGGAACACAATTGCACGCAGCCTAGGGTTTCGTTGGAGGTGTGCCCGGGAGCCTAGAACGTCAAGCGTGGTGGGAAAGGCTCAGATGTAATTGTTCCAAGATCGGGTCGTAATTGGCGGCGAAGCAAGGATGACCATGAAGGGAGGCGACATTAATGGTCGCGGTGCCATCATGGTCGTATGCTTCGGATCCGGCCATGAGGCCATGGAGCCTATTTTCGAGCTTGGCCTTGAGGCTGAGGAGGTGACTGCTGGATCCGGCCATAAGGTAGTATGGTAACAAGGTAGCGGCAGCCACTGGGCCATGAGGTCGAGCGACGGTGTGCTTCAGAATTATGTTCTCGGTCACGAGGCCGAGAGAAGTAGCAGCAAGGTGTGTAGGAGTCGTGATGGCTGCCACAGTGCCTTGAGCGGCCGTTGGTTCGACACTGTGTCCTCATGATGGTTCGAATCCGTCACGGATTGGGTCGTCTCGGTAGCTTTGCTCCTCGTGCGTACGCTTCCAACCATGGTTGCTTGGAAGGCCTTAAACGAACTATGGATGGAAAGAAACAGATTCCTTTTCTTGGATTTGATAGCAACGCTTTGAGTATATTTCAATGCTCTCAATGAAAACACAAATTTGTTTGTACAAATAATCTGCGGGATGAGTATTCGGAAAAGATCCTCCTCACGCTCGAACCTTCCAATCCCTGCAATATAGATCTGGTCAACGGAGATTATTTGTACACCTCGGGGCTATTGACCAAACGCTCTCCGATGTCAAAGTCACTAAAAGGGGTCTCGAAAGATGTAACAAATATTGAATGGACGGAGTTTTCTCTCATGTAGAGAGTTGGGTGGGTGTGGGCGTGTGTGGGTGTATGGCCGGAGCCATGAGGGAGAAAAGATAGAGTGGCGTGAGGGAGAGAGAGAGAGTGATTTCTCTACGATTTCAGAATTGCCTCTTGTGTGTTGTGTAGCCATCTATTTATAAAGAATAATTCCTATATGGAAGGGAATTATTCTTTCCTTAAATGACAGGATAATATCAAGGAGATTTTACCACTTAGGTCCCTGTAGTTTCAATTTTTGCAAATTTATCCTTTTAGTTTTCAATTTTGTCAATTTTATCCTTATAGTTTCCAATTCGAAGCAATTCAGGGACACATTTCAATTTCTCACAAAATTCCTCTAAATTCTTTTAAGTTTTGACAAGGTGCCACTCACGTAGAGGGGTATTTTGGTCAACTCGAGCCAAATTCATCCCAAATTCCTTCCAATTTGCCAAAATTTCAACCCAGAGATGTAAAATTTTCTTCAAACCATAAGTGCCAAAATCACGTCTAAAGTGAATGGAAAGAGCCCCAAATTGTGTTTTATTGTTAGGTGGCTCGAGTGAGCCTCCACGTGGTCAAAACTTGACGAAATATGGAGGAAATTGACTGAAATTGAAACTTGTCCTTGAATTGCTCAAAATTGAAACTACAAGGAATAAGTTGACAAAATTGAAACTACAAGGACCAAAGTGGTCAAACCAACAAACTATAAGGACCAAAAGTAAACTTTTGCCATGTTTAATTGTCGATTGTTGACTGTTCTTTCCCTATTGGTTAGTCGGATGCCGGCCATAACTTCTTTTTATGTTTTTGGTCTGATTTAATGCTAAATACACCCCAAACAAATATTCCCAAAATTAAGATCCCAAATAAGGTAAAGACTCATCTCCTAACTCATTAGCCCCTCACTTTGGTGAAAGCAGGATTCGATTAATGCCAAGAGAAAATAAAATTAAAAAGAAAAAATTCTCTTTAGTTTCAGGATTGGTGAATTAAAGTGGGCAATGTGGCTCTTGGGAATTTAATAAATTTAAAAGAAAAAAACGGTAAAATTGAAAATCTTCAATGGGCAAACGGTGGCGCTAGTGCTTGTTTCTTCTTGTAGAGAGTGGGGTCTATATTCATTTCCCTTTCAAAGACATGCACTAAATCATGAAGAAAAATGGGACAATAAAAAGTTAGGTTAAGTCATTGGGTGTTTGGCCTCATTATGGAGAAACACTTACATGAAACGGGAATAGCACTATTTTGCTATCATCGGTCAATCATGGTATGCCACGCGTGATAAATTTTTCACGTGATAGTCAGTGATTGATCGGGGATAACAAAACAATAATATCCCCGTTTCATACAAATTTTTCTACTTATCATGAGTTGGCGAATATGCATACGTAACAGTTTGTTTCTCCTGCCTCTAATGGAGATAATGAGCACACCATTACCATGCATTATTACATAAATTAATTCTAAAATAATTAATTCATTTCCTCCACACTAGACTAGAGGTTGTATTTCCTTGCTAAATACATTTAAAAAGCCCTAGTTGTAAGAATCTAAGAACTTTTCAACAACCCAAATAAGCCCTTCAAAAGTACTTCACTTGTACATATTATTATGATCACCATCATCATTATATGAACAAGTCTCTAAGCATTCATTTGGCAACTTCTAAATTGGACGACAATGAATTCCATAGAATATTGGCTACTTAATTTCATGATTTTGCCAGTTCAATCTATCTGTGTATGGTTGAAAATATAATAATTTGAAAGATTCAACCATTAAGGTTGCTCTAAAATATGGGGGGTGATAACACCAATGCAGAAAAACAAAACCCAAAAAAACAAACAAAAGAAATTATGGCAAAGGTTTGTGTAGTGACCACTACAATTGTGCATTCAATGTGAGTATGTCATAGACCACTAAGCGTTTGTGGAAGACCAAATGGAAAATTTTATTAAATATATTCCTTCTCCCAAATGAAGCAAAGATTTTGACGTCTCAACCGTTCTATGCTTCTATTTGTTTGCAACCCATCTTTATAAATTCCACTCTTCTCTCATTTCCTATATATATATCTATCTCCCCATTTGTACCTTCTTGTTCAATGGCTTCTCCACAACCATCACCTCTTTCTTTAGTTCTTTTTTTTTCTATGCATCTTTGACTCGCCAGGAAACCATATGAAGAAGAAGGTTTTTGATGGAGTGATATAACCAATGGATGTGATCAAAGTGATAATTTCCTTCCTTCCTTATAAGTTGTCTTCTTGTTTAGCTGAAAAATGTGGGATGTTGGAATGGCTCAATCAAATCAAATCTCCCAAGAATTGGGTCATTTGATTTGATTGAGCCATGCCAATATCACAGTTGCCTTTTCACTTCATCCCATTTCTTGCTAATTAGTTTCTTCATCTTTCTGTTTTGTTTCGCTTTTTATCACAAAACATTCCCGAGGTTCGGGAAACCATCAGATTGTGTCCTTAAAGTTTTTTTGTATCAATCGTGGTCGTCAATGTCAATAAAGGTGCTCACGAATAGCCCCTATCGTGAGTTTCCGTCAAAAACTCTATTAATTTGCTAATGTGGCAAATATATGAAATCACATACCCCCAATAATATAATGCTATGTACATTTAAAGATGTAAAAAAAAATTGAATAGTTTAAAAATGGAAAAATAATTATAATATTTTATATCTTTTAAACAATTAAAATTGAAAAAAAAAAATTATCACCTTCCCCTATCTCATGTGCACCACCAGTGGCTCCAACCAACCCTGACCACCTTTAAAATCCCCCTTCCTCTTCACCGCCTCTTCCTCCATTCCCCCTTCCCTCTTCCCCCGTCCTTCTTCCCCTTCATCCTTTTCTCTCTACCATGAAACACCTACCTTCCACACACAAATTCCCTTAGCCCAATCAAACCAAGTCTATTTCCTCTCCACAAAAATCAAGACTGAATAATTTCTATAATTTTGTGCAATTTCTTCCATTGGGTCAGTGGGGCAAATTCATGGGCATGTTTAGATTGTGAGAAATCATAGGAAATCAACCAAAGGGAAGCATGAATTAAACCAAGTGGAGAGAAACAAACCCATGTCTTATTGGATGGAGAGAGAGAGAGAGAGAGAGAGAGAGAGAGAGAGAGAGAGAGAGTGTGTGTGTGTGTGTGTGTGTGTGTTCTATGCTGTTTTTGGGGCAAGTGGGGTAGGAAAGGAGAGAGAGGGGAGAGAAAGGGGGTGTTTTTGTGGTGTTTTTGGGGCAGTTGGGGGAGAAAGGGGAGAGAGGGGAGAGAGAGGTATCTTTTTTTCTCTTTATCACCCATATTGAAGATATTGACATTGAGGACCACACTTGACACAAAAACCCTTTAAGGATGCAATCTGATAGTTTCGCGAATCTCATGGACATTTTGTGATAAAAATCCTTTTTGTTTTGAGGGTCTGATTTATTACAAATTGAGGCTAAACTAGTGATTTTGCCCCCTCGACAATTGACCCCTATCCTTTTTTTATATAGAAAATTAAAGATGTGAACTTTTTTTTCGCTAATTTCCCCCATACCGTCTAAATCTTCAACATTTCATCAAATTTTCTCTTAAATCATAAAAAATAATTATTTTTTTTTGGAAAAACTAGAACAAAAAAAACCCTATCCCCACCGACAAACCCATACCTATTCTCACTCCCCCTCCCCTTTGTTTTTTTCTCTCCCTTCTCCGCTCTCCGACGCTTCTCCCCAGGCCAACCATCCCCACCCCGACGCACCTCCCCCTGCCTCCCTCTCTCTCTTGTATGCCCCTTCCCTTAGGATTTAGGGTTTTGATCCTTTTGATTTTTGCAAATTTAATTTGTGAAAACCCAAACAACAAAATTGCAACTTGTAGAGGTTGTGAACCTGGGCAAATTGGTTTCACAGGAGATGGTGGAGGTGGGCGGTGACGACAATAGGGCGGGGTAGATAAAGCCCACTTGGCAATCTGTATTGTGTTACAAAACCATTGTTAATCGTACCAAGTCTAGGGCCCTCTTTCGAGAGATATGATCATGATAAGAACGTATGAGAGGAAATGCCTTATTTTCAATTTGGGTTATTTACTCAAATGGTCCTCAAACTTATACCCGAGTTGTATTTTGGTCCCTCAACTAAATTATTCGTTCAAATGATCAACCAACTCTTTATTAATCGGGGCTTTGGTCCTACCGTTACATTCTGTCAATATTGCCGTCAAATATAGGGGCAAAACGGTCTAGTTAAATAAAATAGTTGATAAATTAAAAACTAAAAATCAAAAGAAAAAAAAAAACCTATTTCCCAACTCCCAACCTCCAGCCCGATAACCGCATTGCCCCAGCGCCCCATCTTCTCTTCCCCACAGCCCAACCTCTCTTCCCCTCCCTCCATGTCCCCTTCTCCTCCTCTACAACATCATCATCAGGGCACAAAGGTCAAGAAATTGGCTCCGGCGATTGTGTTCAAGAGGTGGTCGCAGGGGTTGGGTCGTGCGGGTAAGGCTCGGGGGTGGGTGTGGAGGTGGGGTCTGGGTTGCAATTGAGGATGGGGTGGTCGTTGGGGAGAAGAAAATACAGAGGGAGAGGGAGAGCACATGAGAGAGAGAGAGAGAGAGGATGGGGTGGTTCGTTGTTTTTTTTTGGGTTACTTTATGTTGTTTTTTATTCTTTTATAGTTTGTAATTAATTTTAAAAATAAAGATAATTTGGATTAATTTTTAATCATATATTTTTATTTGTTAGTTGTCAAAAGTCTTATTTACCCTCACAAATGTAGCATGTGTTGCTCACATGACTAAATTTAATAGAAAATGTAACGGTATGACCAATGCGCCGATTAATAAAGAGTTGGTGGACCATTTGAACGAATAATTTAGTTCAGGGACTAAAATACAACTCAGGTATAGGTTTGAGGACCATTTAAGTAAATAACTCTTTTCTATTTTATAATGATTATGAAACATGTATAGATATAAGTGGATAGATAATTTGTTATGACGTTATTTTATTTTCATTATGCGATTGGAAAGAAAAACAATTTGATGTTGTTGCATTTGATGTGAGTAGAAAGCGATAGAATCTAGTGAAAGTTGACACTTCTGTTTATTATGCTCCTTTCCAAGGGAGGAGGATGAGTTACTCATGAGTACCAAGTAGTTAGACTTATTGCAAAGTTTTGTGAGGTTGATGGTGTTGGCATTAACACCGCACGAATTTTCAACCGCTCCAGATTATACTGCCATGTACAGGATGACGAATATATTATTGGCACAAAGACTAGGTCAATATGTTCATCTATTCCTCCTACCCTTGCTTCTAAATCGAGAGCGTGTCTTTAATTTGACTCGTACTGTTCGAAATGCAAAACATCCTATTCCCGTGGATGTTTGTTTGTTTGTTTTTGTTTTTTTGCAAACAGAAAGATTTTAATGGCATGGATGTTATGAATGTATGGTTATTTTAGAATGACATATCTGAAAGTGGCTATTACAAACGAAGTGTTTTATAAAAGGGCAATTTTAGCCAATTTCACAAAAAAAATATACTAGCATGTAAACAAAAACATCAAATAGAAATATAGAGCTCCTTATTGTTCGCTAGATTCCTTTTAGAGTCCAAAAGATTCTACCAGAGTTCTATATAGAACTTCATCTACCATACTTATAGCCTCATTTGGAGCCCACCATTGGGCTTGCCCTTAGGCTAGGGGTAGATAGAGCCCACTATCTATTACCATTGGAGATGGATTTTTGAGGTGGGGTGATAAGTTTTGCAAATGTCTGTGTAGGGTTTAACCCCATTTAGAGACGCATTGGGGATGGCTTAAGTTCAACAATTTATTTTTTTTTACAAGCGATTGGGGAGGGGGGTTTGCACAAATATTCATTGGATACTTGGGGGTTTCGAATCTCTACCTACATGGGTGGAGATGAAAGAGCTCAACCAATTGAGATATAGCCAGTGTAACAATTATTAGGCCGAAGACAATCACATATCTTGTTGTATTGTATATGTTATTAAATCAATGGGAAAAGATTAGTACCTAGATATAGTCCCATCCCATACCTTTTCTCAGTCCACACCTTCACATACCCAAATATAAAATAAAATAAATCCAGTCTAGTAGGGAGAATTTAGTTTTTTTCGTATCCGTAATTGGCTTAGGAGTAATTGAATTGAGGAGAAATTGGATTCAGGAGAAGTTGGAATCCGGATTCCTATTTTTAAAAAAAGATGGATTCTTCATGTGATACTTTTTTAGGAATTAGAATACCACATCCTACCCATAGAACAATATTTTAGCATGTTTCCATTCATTTATCGTCAATTTATCGATAATTTCCTCGATAATTTCCCGATAATTTTGGTAGCGATATTTTTGTTCAAGTGGCTGCGACAAATGGTCAACATATCGCGATATTAATATCAATAATATCGCGATATGAACTTTCAAAAATGAAATAATTCACTTGAACTCACGCACACAGGGGTTCAAACCCCTCCCCCTTCCAAGTTTTGGAGCCACTTAACCACCACGCTAGTCATCACTTTGTGATTAGTACCTATGGAATCTCGTATTTATAACTCTTCCGAGCTGTTTCTCAGAATAGAAAATAATTACTTATTCTTCTATATTGTTGATCAAATATTTAATTACTTTATATAATTTCTTTCTTTCCTATTTAATCCATTTAATGTTATTGATTATTTTAGTATTCATTATAAGTACTTACGTTACTAAATTCCCCTTCAAATTGTTGCTTAATTACTTAAATCTCTATAATTATTTTCTTTATTTCCTATTTAATTCTTCCTTGGATAACTTTATTTATTTTCTTAGTTAATTTTCAATCTTCACTATTATTTTTTAAGCATGGTAAAGTGCCTAATTTTCATGACAAATCAAATTGGTTTACATCTTTAATTATTTTTCAATTTTTGATAAATAATAAATATAAAAACGTGTACCATGTCTAGTGAATAACAGGAAATAAGGTTACTCATGTATCTTACCATGCAATTTATAAAGTGTAAAATATTGTAGTAAAAATGATAAATAAATTACTAGAGGGTGTGGTATGCCCTTGCAAGTGCACAAGAATGATGTAGCATAGCGTTTGACAAGTCCAAGTATCGTTCTCACGAGGATTCCAAATTAATCTAATATTTGAATACCTAAATTAAATCTAACTGATACACAAGTGAATTTGTAGATATTGTTGTTGTGAAAGTTTATGAAACAAACAAGAAATTAATAAAAGCAATTTATAATAAAAAGGTTGAATTTTAAATTTGAAAAACAATGATGAAGGTCTAGGGGTTTCGGAATCAACCACAAAACAATCCAAGTTAGATTTCAATGCATTCAACAGATTCTTTCGATTCTTTAGATGATAATTCCCATATCTAAGTCATTTTCAGGCACTCAAACCATAGTTTTCCTTAAGTGTAAGATTATTTTCTAGTTCAGACAAAGATCATATACCCAATCCTGTAATCTGTCCTGGTTAAGGCATAAATTTAATAAGTTGGATTCATTACGTTCTAGAAAACAAAGGAACCAAGCAAACCATTATTCTTCATCAAGCAATAATGTAATTCACCACACTTAATCACAAGAACCTAATTGAATTATATTGCTAGTTCTGCCTCAAATTCATCTTCTAATTTACTATATGCAAAGCCCTAAGGTGATCAGTCAAAGAACTTAAACAAATAGCAACAATTAAAATAGTGATTAAACATTCATCTAAAAGAAACTTAGAATCTGTTAAATAACATTAAAAATCATAACTATCCATGCTCAGGCGTAATCCTCGCCCTAGAGAATAATTTAGTTACTCATGTTCAAAGAAAACATAATTGAAAAACTAGAAAACATAAAATAAAACTTATGGATTGTGAAGATGCTAGAGAACTTGACGATGGCAGCGGCTCTTTGACTCTCCTTCAACTCCAGCATTAAAAAAAACTGTATTTTTGTGATCTTTAAATAAGGAACAAATCCACTTTTGACTCGGTAACTCTGCTTTCCTAGTTTGGCTCCAATTGACTTTGATGAGTTGTTATCCAAAATCCTATTAAATATAGGATCAGACTTTAGAAAATTATCCCACATCCTTGTAAATACTTCCCAAATGCAATTGACATAAATTGGACTCCAAGGATTAAACTTAAAATGATTATTTTTGTAAAACCCGCAGAACACATTATGCACGAACTGTCTATACTAAAATGGCCACAACTCTCTCCACACTCGTGCGAATTACGAACCGTAAAATTCTACAGAAAGCTAATATCCATATCTTTCCAACAATGTGCACAGGACGTATATTATAACCGTAAAATTCTACAGTATATTCTATCAAGTTGACTGATCTGCACAAGATGTTCTTGCAAAACATCTTTTAATCCCAAAAATGCTCCTTTTGCTTGCTTTTCCATCTTTATTCTTCAAACCCAGCAAAACACAAAATTAAGTAAAAATAGACTAACTCACTCAAGAACATAGCAAGAATCTAAGAGAAAGATAATAAAAATGTACGAAATAATTGTTATATCAGGGTGTTTAATTTTCTTTCATTAATTACTCCAGATTTTCTAAATCACAGAGTTTGTCAGCTCGCAATATAACCAACTTAAATCACTCAAACCCAATATGCAATGCATTTCCTTCCAATCTTTTGTGTCAAAATAATAGATGATTGACTAAATAAACTTTTTATAAAGTTTCATTAAAAATTTCCATGTATTTATCATAATTTCCGTGATTTTTATTCAATTTTTATCGATATCGATATTTTCATCAATATTTCTGTGTTTTTGAACCACTGATATTTCCGAAACTCTCGATATTGATATTTAAGACCTTGATCTTACCAAAGAGCAATTCCTCCAAAATTAAGAGCTGATTTCTTGATTTTGTGTGCGCCCTTATTTTGATTCCGTAAACATGCCGTTGTTGCTGATTTTTGGTTGGGAGCTTGGCATAAAATTGATCTTTGGGAAATGTCAAGAGAAAAACAAAAAAAAAAAAAGGAAAGAAAAGAAAAACTGTTTGAGATTAAGTTTCCGCTTGGGATAATTAATTTGAAAGTAAAGCCCACCCCATTTTCGAACATTGATCCGTGCCTGCAATGGCCTCTGTGCTCCTCCCCTACATCTCCTCCATCTCTCTCCCTCTCAAACCCCACCAAATCCTCAAGCTCCATCTCTCACTTTTCCCTCACTCTCCAAACCCCGCAAGAACCCTCTTCCTCAGACCCCTCTCTCGCTGCTGCTCTTCCTCCTCCGCCGTTCCCCAAACTCCACATCCTCCAAACAGCTTCAATGGAGATCTTGGGCCTTACTTGTCCTGCTCTATGCCCCATCAGAGCCTTAAAGTTGCCGTCTTGCTTAGCGGCGGCGTTGATAGCAGTGTCGCCCTCCGCCTCCTCCATGCCGCCGGTCACTCCTGCACTGCCTTTTACCTCAAAATTTGGTTCCAAGTATGCTGACATGAAACCAATTTTGACAGTTTTAGAAGAATTGGGAAAACTTTTCTTTTGGGTATTGCAGAAATATAGCAAAACGTGAACTTGTTGGGTTATTAGTTGGAATCATTTAATATTATGGAGGTTTAGATTCAGCTGAGTCTGATTCAATGTTCAAATTTGGACTGAAGTTCGAAACTTCTTTCAAATGGGCTTTCTTTATTTTAACGAGTCATTAGTTAGCTCCAATATGTTTCCCGCGAGTTATTTGGATTATTTTGAGTAGGTAGGACGCTAGTGTCTTTATATATTTCTTATTCACTTCTTTGTTAATGTTGTTGTGTGTTTTAGTTCCAAGAAAGAAAGAAAAGCTGCTTCTAATGTATGGTTTTGTGTAGGAAGACTTCGATAACTTTTGGTCAGAATGCCCATGGGAAGAAGATTTGAAGTATGCAAAAGCTGTCTGCAATCAGGTCACTTTATTTCTATACTACAAACATAAGCGGTGTGAAAAGAATTTGATTTATAATCTTATTTTTCCTTCATTCTGAGCGTTCTCATTTTTGGGATTCTGTGGTTCTCGAACAGAGCATACACACAAAACAAATGAACCCACCTTCATTCTGGTTCTTGAATTTATCTATCCTCATTTGCCATCCATCTGCTTTACATACATGAATCCATACATAGATGTTTTTGACGGAAGCCTTACGCTACTATTTGTGATAGAAGAGGTTTATCTTGGTGTTCTTGGTATAGGTTAGGCAAAGGGGGTGCTTTACAACTGAAACGAAATGATATTGGTTTACAGGTTGATGTCCCACTAGAAGTCGTGCATTTGACGAATGAATATTGGAAGAATGTGGTATGCATTACTTTTCCTGTGTTTCAATTGTATATTATGTTCTTATAGTTGTCACATCTCTATGTAGTCTTTTAGTTATATGCTTAATAATCAAGTTCTGTGTATCTCATAATGTGAGTTTAAAACTTTAAATAAATAATTATATTTTTGGGCAGCCTTCATCCTCAGCTGCCTTCTTGTTGGGTAACTGGAAGAAACTAGTCTTTATTCTTCAATTAATTCATGAAAGTTATTTTTTCATGTTTCAGGTGTCCTACATTATCGAAGAGTATCGATGTGGTAGAACTCCTAATCCAGACGTTCTTTGCAATACAAGAATAAAGTTTGGTATGCAGTCAGTTGAACTTGAAATTCAGTTGTGACTATAATGATTCGGAATCCAAATATAGTTCTTCGTTTCTTAAGCTTATGTAACGTTTCAGGTGCATTCATGGATGCCATTAGCTGTATGAAGTTTGACTATGTGGCATCTGGACATTATGCAAATGTTGTCCACCCATCTGCAGGTGAAATGGACAAGGATTCAGTTTTAGAACTATCACAAGATATGGTACCTATATTCGATACAATTTGACAACTTTTATTCTTTTCATTTTGGATTATCAATCTTGACTTGTTAAACTTGTTAAGTTTGAGGTTAATTCATTTGGTATTCAAATAGGGTCTTCTTATGTGTAGACATATATGTAAGTTTTGTTGTCATCATACGTCCTCAGGTATAGGTTGCTCTGTGATTATAAACCTTTAAACATTACGGAATTCAAAGTTTGCATCTCGGCATTGCTTCTCTTTGCGTGCTATTTGCTATATGCAGATTGCTTGCTGAATAATGTCTAACTTTTGAAATTTTAGGTGAAGGATCAGACATACTTCCTTTCACATCTTTCTCAGGCTCAGCTTAAGCAATTAATATTCCCACTTGGTTGTCTGTCAAAGGTGAGTGGGTACTAGTTTTAATGATATGCAACACTTCACTAGATACTTATTTGAGCTAGTTGTAAAATATAAACATCTATTAAATGTTGAATATTTATTGAATCACAAACTTCAGCTGGGAATAAAGCATGTATTGTGTACAAAAAAATTGAAAAGGCTCACTGTAACTGTATTAACTTCTCCAATAATAAAATCGGAAACGAAGTGATGTTATTAACTTGTTGATGTCAAACTTTTCCACCTTTATACATATGTAATCCTTTTAATTTATTTTTGTTATTTTTTTGGCCACCTGTAAACTCTTGCATGTAGTTCTATTACCCCGACCCCTTTCTCTTATTTCTGTGGATATTTCTATAGGATGAAGTTCGCAAGCTTGCAACGAAGTTTGATCTGCTTAACAAACAGAGAAAGGATTCACAAGGAATATGCTTTCTTGGGAAGGTATGTTTTGGGGAGCTCCCAACATACTTACCCATTTTCCAGAAGATAATTTCATCCTTTGAATGGCACAACTATCTATATGGATGCCAACATTCATATGGTCGAACTTGGAGTAGTAGTATTGATTGATTTTTTATGGGTTTACTTGAGCGGCCTTTTTTAAATCCCTAACATAATTCCCTTATTTTTTTATTTTTCTTTTTGGTTATAGATAAAGTTCAGTGAATTTATTGCAAGACACATAGGGGAGAAGGAAGGTATCATATTGGAAGCTGAGACAGGAGATTTCCTAGGAACACATCGGGGGTTTTGGTTCTACACTATTGGTCAACGACAAGGTCTACGCCTTCCGGGAGGACCCTGGTATGCTGTCTCACTGTTAATTGTTGGACCACTTCTAAGGTTTTCTGATGGTACTTGCTCTGTTATTGTTTTAATCTTAAATCTGGTCAATGGGGAAGCAATAGTGGCGCTGTTACAGTTATATATATATATATATATATTTTTTTTTTTTTTTTTGTGTGGTCATATTATCCCGTAGTTTTTAATTGCTATATGGTTCTAAATCGAACACCAGTGTTGTATTGTGTATTATATTTAGGATGAGAATGGCTTGTATTTCATTATTTCCCCATACTATGGCTACAGAAATCCTGTAGGATCCTCCTACATGATGTGTTTGTGGATACTTCTGAAAGGATGATTCTGCCAACATGGCATTTAGGGTCATGAACTTGTCAGGTCAGCTTGACCTGTCAAAACTAGTTCACAAGCTGGTCCATGCTCGGTCGTGTGGACCATCAACCGGTCAGTGGGCAGGGTTGGGTCAACTCACTACCTAAATCTAGGGACCATGCCCTAGCAGCTTACTGGCCAATGGGTGCCCTACCAGCTTCGGGTAGGCTTGGCCTTTACCCAATTACTCTCTTTAATAAATAAATAAAATTATATTTAAATTAGAGTATTAATTTTATTTATTGATAAAAATAGCAAATATATTTTTGTAAAGTTAGAATGTCAGAATGTTTCCATTTTAAGCAGAGACATGTTTTGTGAAGTTAAAATGCATTGCAAGCAATGGTTTGCAACATAGTTTTTACTATTTGATGAAATTGCGGAATATTCGTACGATTACAATTTACATATTTCTCTAATCAAAATTCTTTTCTTACATATTTCAACTTTAGAAACTTAACCATGTATGAAAAGGTTGAGAGACATGTGGACATATCTATGCTGTATCCTACTTTATTGAGAATCATTGTATTAATGTGTGGGTCGTCTTGAACTAATATAAACAACATTTTTCAGCTTTAGTGTGTGTCGTCTCCTCTTATGCAGGTATGTTGTTGAGAAGGATATAAAAAACAATGTAGTGTTTGTGTCAAGAAATTACTTTTCAGTTGACAAAAGAAGGCGCCTGTTTCGTGTTGGCTCCTTGAAATGGTTAAATGGTTTTCCCCCAAACCAGATCAGTCAGCTACAGTGCAAGGTACAAGGATTTAAAATCGATCTGTTACTCCTGTTATAGATTTTTTTGTATATTAGTTTTCAGAATGCAATGCTATTATTTTTCTGACGAGTGTTCTGAGTAAAAATTGGTCTTAAATGAGCCTTATATATAATTGCCTCATTAGTCTTTATTTTACAATTAGGAAGAGTTGTCATTATTGAACTTTGCTAAAATATTTGAGGCCTCATCAAGTTCGACTGTTGGGACCCTTACATACTATGTACATCATATCTAATTTTTTTTTTTTTAATTTCAAAAAAAGCCTCATTATCCTTGAACTCAAACTCTCAATATTATCGAGTGATGCTACATGTACCGCATACATACTGACCACATTCTAGACCACAAGTGGGTCCACCTCTACTAGAGATGTGGTCCACAATGTGGACATTTAATGTGGTATAAATATTTTTTATTGAGGTATTATCTGTCTCACTAAAGAGAAAAAAAGAAATATTATTTGCACAAATGAATGTATGAAATAAATGGTTGTAGCCTAGAGTTTTTACATGTTTTTTTTGTTTCTTTTCATTTTTTTAAAAATTTATAACTTTTGGTTGATCTTGTCCTTTCTTTTCTTTTGAGTTTTGAGAAACAGAGTTTCATGTCCTGGCAGTCTCATAAGTAATGACTCTCTTGACCAAGACATGGAAAATTTTCCACTCGTATAAGTTGTTTTCTGTTTCTCTTTCACTTGGTATCAAAGTCAGAACTTCCACTTGGAAGCATTTACAACAAATTGGACCGACGTTCATCACATAAGGTCTTAAATCAAGTTGTATTAACTAGATGTGGACTAATGTGTCACGGCTGGTTGATAAGTCTTGCAAGGATGGGTGATACAAGGAAAGCTTTGAATCATGTTATATGGTTTGTGGTTTGAATGTTTAGAATCCTAGTGAAAAGAAGCTGAAATGTTTTAAACCTTTCAGGTTAGACATGGGCCTGGTTTTCGTAATTGTAGCTTAATAATGGAACCTGGTGAATATGGTCATGAAGATGTTGCAGTTGTCCACTTATCTGAAGATGATCAAGGCCTGGCAGCTGGGCAGTTTGCGGCCTTCTACCAGGGAAGAACTTGCTTGGGCTCCGGTGTAATTTTGGAGTCTTGGGATGATCAAGGTTTTCCTGTATGTGCAAGAGCTCTTGAAATTGCAAGAATGGAAGATAAATCACTTCTTGGTAAACCCGTTAAGATAAAAGTAAAACCAGAGAATCCGATAACGGAGTCTGATCAGGTAGATGGCATGGAACTTTGTCGAGGACTGAAACATTCTGGAATTTCTGCTGCCAAACAACGCATGCAGGTATCTCAAGGAGAAGCAATAACCCGATTCCCTGTAAATTGGCTGCAGAAGTTTCGAGAGAAGTGGTTGCGCATATTATAGCAATTTTTATCTCACAATGCAGACAGTTTCGAGGCATATGGCGGGAAAAACAAATCCTACAAATGAGAATTAGAGATAGCCCTTTGCTCTTTCCGGTGATCCTCTCTGTTCTATTCATGTATAGTAGTGGTGTTAGCTGTAAAATTTGTTTGCCAGAGTATGCAGTGGTCATATAAGTCTTGGCCCTTGGGGTAATTATTTTTTCAAGCATTTTCTCATGGAGCATAGTTTTATTATCATAGGAAGGGTTGCATTTGCGCCACTTGGCTGCTGATTTTCCATGTATCTTACTCATATTTATGCACTAGATTCTGATTTCTTAATCAAAGCTGCTTGAATTTTCTAATTTTCCACAATGATTGAGAACATGTGCTTTTGTGATTCAGACAACCAATAGCCACGAGTTGTCATTATCTGGTATTAGGAATAAATAAAAAATTCAAAAAAAAAAAGGTATGGTGAAAAATAAATAAATAAATAATAGAATTAAAGGCAATATCCAATGGAATATAAGGAATGGACCGTCTCTTGAAAACAAATTAACACAATAATATCTAGGGGTGGGCATCCGGACCGGACCGAATCGGACCGAAAGAAAAAAATCGGTTGACCAAAAAGTCAACAATGCTATATTTTTTAATTCTTAAAGTTTAGCCGAATGTTTGCTATCTAAATCATATTTTTTTACATATTTTGTAAAATCTAATGCTATATTTTTAATTTTATAATTAATATTTTTCCAAGTCAACTTCAATTTAACCGGATGAATAGTACCAATTCCGATATGAGCTTGAAACCGAACCGGACCGCGCCCACCCCTAATAATATCCAGCAGGACTACTTGAATGGAATTGTTTCCAGTTTCAACCAAGGGAATGAGGTAACTAATTTCGGTTCGTTTAGTTTTATAAGATTTCAAAATCAAGTCAATTTCTATTTCCAAGGTGATTTGAGGGCTCGACACATCTGCCGGTTGTCGGCTCGGATCACTGTCCTTTGTTGGTACAGACGGAGCTGCGAACTTGAAGGCCCCGTTTGGTTCATGGAAAAGGAGGCTTGGGGATGGGAAATCAATTGTTTTCCCATGTTTTGACAGGACCCAACCCAGATTCCACCCCGGAACCCGAGCCGGACCCTGTTGATGGGCACACATCAACCCATGTCGGGCCTACATCCTAAAACAATTACCCTCTTCCCGAAATTTAACCTACAAGGGGCCAAGACTTCTGCCGAAAAAAGGGCAGAGTCTCCCCTAAAACAAGGACTAGCCCAAAACTTCAACCTGTCAAACAAACAACAGATAAACAACCCAAGCGCCAGCATGCATACAACATATACATCACAGGCCTCCGGCCAAACTAATTCAACCCTAAAAGGTGATACAGAGCAATCTAAGAGTTTAAGAATTCAACAGCGGAAAAGAATAACAAATTACAAGTTTAGGGTTCAAGGATTACAATCCTACCCTTCCAACGAAGCTCGAGAAGAGGAGCGCACAGCCGAACGGTACGAAGCGACGACTACGGTCTGGGGGGCGCAAAACAGAAAGAGTGTGAGTGGACAAAAACAAGGTTTTTCATACTTAAAACAAAGTATTAACCCCACCGTTTAAAACCATGCCAAACATGCATATTAAACCATTTTTATACTTGATTGATTTGAAAACCGTACTCTCTCAAAGTACGTGAAAGTAACCTAGTTTAAAACCCCTTTTTCGAACAACTAACCTTTTACATTTTCCCGAGCCATAACCTCCCAAAACAAATCCCTCACAAGTTTATAAAACATAAACAAAAGGATTTATTAACGTAAAAACATAAAGATGGAATAAAATCCACATAAGGTAAAACAAACCTTAAAATGCCTAACAACTCGCTTAACTACAAGCAAATCAAACTTTACAACACTACAGAACTCAAATGCAGTTCAAAATCATATATATACATATATATATACATAAAACAGGATTTACAATCCAACAAGTAAAACCTATCAAGTACTGAAATCTAATCAAGTACTACAACCAAAACAGGTAAACAGTTTCCCGAACATCCCCACTCTCAAAACTACGTGCTCACAAGCACGACAAGCAAGGAACAATCCTCACTAAAAGAAATATGAATACGAAAGTACTAACACACGCGTATAGGTATAGTAACTCATACCAACACAAGTACCAGGGGAAAACAATCCAACAGGGGATCATTTGATTGGACAGGTATAGTCTCATCGAGACACCGGCCTGTGGTTGAGCCGTCCAAAGTGGGACTAAACTCACAGGACCATATGGTAAAACTTACCAACCATAACTCCGAAATAAATCTGTCCTACGCGCGCATACTACCCAATCAAGGGTCTACTGACTACACCCGTTAAGGTATGCACCGGATCGTATCATACCGAGAAACAGGTAAACGTATCATATCGGTCGCCATGCGACCATGATGACGTAACAGGGAGAGGTACAATACAAGGTGCTAACAGCACTCAAATCAATCGCCATGCGATAACGGTATATATATATATATATATATATATATATATATATATATATATACACATCCAATCACTATGTACCCAACCCAAAACACCAACATCGGGACATACAAGTCCGTCAAGCATATAACCCATATATATACTCAAAATCAGGACATCACTGTCCAAAACATATATTTATATATTCAAAATAATCACAAGGGTCAAACGACCGCTTAACAGATTAATATTAAATCAAACATCATTTTCAGTGAAAAACCATATTTAAATCTCATTCAATGCTAAATCCAACCCGGGCCCGCGAAGCCCAAGACCTCCAAAAGGATCAGGACATTCCTAGAAGTCCAATAAAGTCAACTACATGACAAACAGAACTCGGGAGACACTCGGTCAACCCTGGTCAAACTTGGTCAAACCGACCCGAATAGGTCAAACTGGACCCGTGGGTCCCATGACCTCCAAACTTAGATCCGAAAGTTCCTAGAGGTTCAACACGACCTAAACAACGTGTCCTCAAAGTTTGGTCTCGATCGAACGGTCGGATTGCTCACGATTGCACGATCGGACGATTACGGTTTAATTCTAACTTCAAGTCATCGATCCGGAGTATCCGGGACTCCGAATCACGATCCGTCAAATCCTACACGATCCTAGAATTATCTAGATCAACATATCCAAGAATGGACACGATCCAACCGTTCAATCCTATCGAACCCGATAATCGCGCAATAGGCGAGATTCGTTCGATGACCAAACGATCTCCGAATTGAGATCCGTCAACTCCCACGCGCTCGTAGCGATACGAGGATCCCAAAGGACCCAAGAACCGCCACCACACCACCACCACGCGCCGCCACACGCGCCACCGTGGGTGGTGGGTGTGGTGAGCAATTCCGGCCAACCACCAACAGCCACCACTCCACTCGAAACCTACACCCAACGAACCACCACCCTGCGCTGAGTTCAGAACCGGTCTGAACCGGTGGAGAACCGACCGCCAGCTAGCCGGAAATCACGATCGAAATCCGGCCAAACCCTAGAATTCTAGATCCGTAACCAAACGTCAAAATCGACGGCAACCCACCCCCAAAACACCTAGAGCAGCTCAAGGAGGTTAGAAAGCCTACCTGGATCGACGCGAGAGGTTGCCGGAGCCCCCGGAAACTCGCCGTGAAGTTTCAGAGATTTCCAGTCGATCGCACCGGCGGAAATGGAGCTCTCCGGCGACGATCTACGGTGAGTTCTGACGAGGACTACGAGACGCGTCGATTGGGACCGGTCTCAGCCTCAGCCGTGACCGGACGGCGGTTCTACGAAGAGGAGGAGGCAACGGCTCGTGGGAGGAGAGAGAGAGAGAGGAGAGAGAAACCGGATCTCTCCTCTGATTGGGCCACATGTCTCCTTTTATAATATTTTATTCATTTTGCAAATTACTAAAATGCCCCTGAAGCTCCGGACCTCATATCGAAACGCGCCGCCCGTCAACGGACTCGTTTCGACGAGACGAACGCAATGGCGCAACTCGTTTCGCCAAATTCCGTCCCGAAAATAACGTTGACCAAAATGCCCTTTAATTATTTAATTCCAATTAATTTATTTTTAATTCATTTAAATTCCCTTTTAATTTCTCAATTCATTTAACTCAATTATTTATTTTTCTTTTCTTTTAAATTTGGGTCAGGGTCGTCACATGTTGGGTAAGTCCGGGCATGGGAAATGGTTGTCTGTGGGAAAGTAGGGGGGAAAATGAACCCCTCCTCTCAACTTGGGTTTTGTTTTCCCTCCTCATGGGAAAGTTTGGGAAAATGAGCCAACATTCAATGCACATTTTTCATGACTATTTTGTCCCCATTAACAATTTAGAATTACAATGTATCATTAAATGCCTTCTTTTTTTATTTGATTTAATATGGGTATAATGAGAAAATTATACAAACTTTGTTTTCCATTCCTACTCAAAACAAACATGGGAAAGGAAACAAAGTGAAATTTCCTAGTTACTTTCCCGGCATTACCAAACATGAGAAAGGAATCTTCCATTTCTCATCCCTTGGGAAATGACATGGGAAGTGATTTCCCATCAAATCCGTTCAGTGAACCAAACGGGCCGAAAGGGTTTTAAAGTCTACTAGGTCTTTGACCCGAAGTGTAAAGAGGTCATTTATAAAAGTTGGCGTATAAGGAATTGTGAAAATGGCAATGGTATGGTGCGTTGGGGGAGAAAACTCAGGGGCTGTAGAATGGAGTTGAGGAAATGGAGTGATGCTAAGTTCTCAAACAACAAGAAGCTGGCAAGCAACCTTTTAGCTGAACTTGATCGATTTCAATAGAATTGGGATGTCAACGCTAACGCTACTAGAATTGATCAGGTGGGGATTGACTTAAACAATATTTGGAGAAGGGAGGAACTTTACTAGAAGCAGAGAGCAAAAATAAAATGGTTAAAAGAGGGTGATGCCAACAATGCTTATTTCCACAATTCTATGGTCCACAAAAGCAGGAAAACCCTAATTGCCAGGATAAAAAAAAATGCAAATGGCGTTTGGGAGTGCAATGAAGCTCAAGTGCGGAGGACTATTGAAGACTACTTTCGTAATCTCTTTAACCTGGAAGGGCCAAGAGATTGGGGTGATTTACTGACCTTTGTCTTTCCAGTTATTACTAACAATATGAATGCTTGTCTGCTGGCCCTTATTACTGATGAGGAAATTCAGAGCACTGCCTTCCAAATCGGGGCTTTAAAATCTCCGGGCCCAGATGGCTTTTCTGGTATCTTCTATCATAATTATTGAAATATTGTTGGTAACAATGTTTGCAAATGGCTTAATATCACAAAACGTCCCTAAGATTTACGAAACTATCAGATTGCATCCTTAATATTGTTTTTTGTCATTCGTGGTTCTCAAGGTTAGTATGTGTGATCACAAATGGTCCTGCCGTTAGATTCCGTCAAAAACTCTGTTAGTTTGCGGACGTGGCATATATACATATTACAAAATATCCTTGAGGTTTATGCACCTATCACAAATGGTCCCTGCGAATTTTTTTTAATTTTTTCATTTAAAATTCATAAAATTTTGGTTTTTATTTTTAAATTTTATGAATTTTAAATACGCGTGACACTATATTATTAGAGATGTGGGCTCCACATATATGCCACATCAACAAACTAATAATTAAAAATTCATAAAATTTAAAAATGAAAAAACCAAGGGTTTAGGGTTCATAAATGGTCCTCAAGGTTAAAATCCTTCTATAAATGGTTTTTTCATTTTAAAATTTTATGAATTTTAAATTATTTAAAAAAAAACTTCATTAGTTTGTTGATGTAGCATATATGTGGAGCCCACATCTTCAAAAATATAGTGTCACGTGTATTTAAAATACAAAATATATTTTAAATAATTTTAAAAAGAAAAGCAAAATTTTATGAATTTTAAATGAAAAAAAATAAAATTTTGCAGGGCCCATTTGTGATAGGTGCGTAAACCTTAGAGAGATGTTTTGTGATATATATATGCCACGTCAGCAAACTAACGGAGTTTTTTACGGAACCTAACGGCATGGACCATTTGTGATCACACATATTAATCTTGAGGACCACGAATGACACAAAAAAAAAACATTAAGGATGCAATGTGATAGTTTCGTAAACCTTAGGGACGTTTTGTGATATTAAGCCTTTGCAAATTGGTTTAGGGGTTTTTTCTTGATGATACAGCTATTGGGGACTTGAATAAAACTAAAATTGCACTTATTCCCAAGGTCCCAAACCCGGAGATGGTTGTGCAATTTCGTCCCATTGCCCTGTGCAACTACTCATACAAGATTATTTCAAAGATTCTTGCAAACCAGCTGCAACCTTTCCTAGATAAGTTTATTTCTCCTCAACAATGGGCCTTCATCCCAGGACAGCAAATCCAGGATAATATCTTCATTGCACACGAAGCCTTCCATTCTCTAAAAGTTAGAAGATCAAGCGGGATTTTTGAGATGGGTCTTCAACTAGACATGAATAAAGCCTACAATTGGATTGAGTGGGATTTTGTCAAGGCCGTCTTGCTCAAAATGGGGTTTGCTCGGAATTGGGTAATGATGGTTATGAGGTGCACCTCTTCGGTGGAGTTTGCTGTTATTGTTAATGGGAAGGCAGGAGATGACTTCAAGTCAACAAGGGGTATTCGTCAAGGTGACCTGTTATCCCCTTATTTGTTTATCATTATCAGTGATGTTCTTTCCTAAATGCTTATCCATGTTGTCTCACGTGGTATCCTTCATGGTGTTAAATTAGGGAGAATTGGTCCGGTTCTGTTACATTTATTTTTCGTTAACGATTCACTCCTATTTCTAAAAGCTACTGAGCACAATTGTAGGGTGGTGGGCCAAATCCTTAAGTCTTATTGTCATGCATCGGGACAACTTTTCAACTATGAGAAATTGAACCTCTTTTTCAACCCTAATACTCCTACTGATGTTAGAGAGAAAATGAGAGATGGTCTCAACGTTAATATCACCATGGATCCGGGTAAATATCTTGGTCTCCTTACATTGTAGGGTGGTCAAAGGAGGTGCTAAATTTTGTGAAAGATAAAATTATTAAAAGAGTTCAGGGGTGGAAACGGAGCCTCCTCTCTCAAGCTAGCAGGGAAGTTTTAATCAAATCTGATGCCCAGGCTGTTCCTTCCCATCCTATGTCTGTCTTTCTATTTCCAGCTAGCTTTTTCAAAGAAATTGATAGTATTCTGGCAAATTTTTGGCGGGGCTAAACCAGGACACTAACAAAATCCACTCGATAAGTTGGAAGGAGTTGGGGCTCCCTAAGAAGGAAGGGGGAATGGGTTTTAGGAGCCTGAGGGAGTTTAATTCTGCCTTACTTGCAAAACAGTGTTGGAGAATTCAAATGGAACCTAATGGGTTTTGGGTCAAACTGATTAAGAGCCGGTATTTCCCGAACAATGAGTTTCTTGAGGCTAGAAAAGGGGCTAGATCTTCCTCGGCTTGGTCGAGTTTATTGGAAGGTCGCAACCTCATTCTGAGGGGGGCTCGTTGGCAAGTTCTTAACGGGAGTAGGACAAAGTTATGGACTGATATGTGGATTCCTTGTGCTTTGGACCGTGTTGTCACCCTAAAGCAAGGTGTTGAGATTGATATTGAAGCAAAGGTTGAAACTGTCATAAATCATTCCTCCCACGAATGGAGGATCGATATTATCGATAACTTGATTGATGCTAGAGATGCTTTGGTTATTAACGCTATGCCACTTGGGGATGGTGATGTTACAGATAGGCTTATTTGGTCTGGAAGTTAATTTGGTCTTCAAAACTGGTGCCAAAGCTCAAAAACTTCTTATGGAAAATCAGCACGGGTTGTCTACCGACTAAGCAGGCCCTTTACAGGAGGCACCTTGGTCTCTCTCCTCTTTGCCCTCTTTGTGGGGAGTTCCCTGAGACTGTTGAACATCTCTTCTTGTTGTGTGATTGGGTGCAGGGCATTTGGTTTGGTAGGCCTCTGTGTTATCGAGTCAATAGGCAGAGCATATCAACTATGGGTGACTGGTTTATTAGAACGATGGATTCTCTTCAAAGCTTGGCCCCTGATCGTTGTTGGCTTTTAAACCAAATTACCTACACGTGTTGCAGTATATGGAAAAGCATATGTGCGACAATCTTTGATGGCTCCCTGGTGTGTCCGCGAAGGGTCTTTGAGAGATGCCCTGCTTATGGTTCACGAGTTTTTATAGTTGCAGTGCTTTCCGATTGAAGTTCTAGATCCTGCGGAGATGGTGGTTTAATCAAGATGGCTGCCCCGCCCCACCCTATCTATAAGATCAATCTCGATGCCTCGTGGGATAGCAATTCTCATCAAGCGGGTCTGGGTGTGATGATACGGGATGCAAATGCTGTGTTGATCAGTGGTAGTTGTGACTCTAGGCTTACGGCTTCGGCTAATGAAGCGAAGGCTCAAGTTGCATGGCAAACGAGTTAGGTCTTACCCACGTTATTTTTTAGTCAGATTCGAAAGAGCTAGTCCAGTCTATTAAAGGCCATATTTAGAAGGGCAGATGGGCCATTTTTCCTATCCTTGCAGCTATACGGCAGCATAGTTCCAATTTCTTTTCTATAGCTGCTCTTGGAATTGGGTTCCCCCGGGAAGCCAACAAAGCAATGAATGCTGCAGCTCTTCGAGCAAGTCGGAGGATGTGTGACGAAATTTGGGACTCTTGTCCCCCATCTTCCTCGTGTTTGTGCTTCAAGCTGATGGGCTCCCTTGCCCCCCTAGGGAGTAGACTTCTGTTAGAGACAGACACGCTCCACTGGGAGGTGTCGCTACTCTAGTATCTAACTTGATTTCTTGTTCCCGGTGTCTGTTTGTGGTTAGAGCATCTATAATGGGCTCCCTAAACCACCTCCTTCGACAAATTTGAGGGAGGAATTGGAAAAATACAACTCTAATCATGCTCCTTATCCATCTCCTAAAATGGGTTCAGATCTTCTATCCATGCTTTTGTGTGTCCTTCTCTGTCCATGGGTTAATTTTATGACATGTGGCATTATTTTATTATTTTATTTGTATTAAAAGATAAAAGCATTAATTTGTTAAAGTATTATTAAGTGGAATTCCACATGTCAAAAAAGTAATGCATAGACAGAAAGGAACACACAAAAACATAGACAGAGGATCTGGACTCTCCTAAAATAGGGAGACCTCTAGGAGCTCATAAATCCGAGGAGAGTGAAAAGACTCCTAGTGACTCCCTATAATTTAATGTTGCTTTATTTTATGAGTATTTCAAACCTTTAATTAATGCTAACTATTTTTTATATTATTTTTTAATAGAAATGAACCAATTAAAAAAAAAGTTATAGCATTTATGACTCCCTAAACTAGAGAGCATAATTAGAGTTTAAATTTTATAGAGACCTCCTAAAATAACTTTTAGATGTTTTTAGCTAAAATTTAACTAAGAAATAGAGAGCATGATTATGGATGCTCTTAGTTGGCTTTTGTTTTGGGCTGTTGGTAGCTTGTGGTGTTTGCTCATTTGTTTGCTGTGTCTGGCTGTTGGTAGTTGTGTTTTCACCTTCTAATGTACTCTCTTTTGTTTAATGGAAAGTACATTTGACCAACCAAAAAAAGGTAATTTGAGGGGGTGATTTGGCGCCAAAAAAAACAAGTTCCAGTTGGAATTTGGCACACAAAAATTCTAGTGTCAAATCGACACAAAATAGTTGTCCTGTTAACTCACACGTGATTACTTTAACATAACGGAAAGTTCAACGATCTTGACGATAGGTGGTATTTTGACACAACAATTTATGTGGTAAATTGTCGCCAAAAAAAAAAAGGGGGTTTAAATAGTTGATTGAGTTGGTTTAAAAAATGAACTAAAATAAGACTCAGCCCGTCAGTAACAGTTTATTGAGTTGGTTAGAACATGAACTAATATATCAAACTGAGCATTCTGGGAACAGGAACAGAAATCTTGAAAATACTTTAGAACTCATGCACGAAAAAAGAATAGACTTTCGAGAATGTTAAATAGTAAATTATTCAGTCTTTTAGGCAGAGAAATAAAGAGGAGACTGAGAGAGGAGAGGGGTGCTAGAAAATTTCCGTTAGGGCCTCTTCCTTTTCTTTAAAGCTCGTTATGATTAAATCTTAACAGGGAGCCTGTGTGATATTTTTGTTTCATTTGAACAAAAACCTAGACCTTTGTCATAGGCACTAGGTCTCCAACTTAACATAGTTTCGTACCGAGAGATCCATATCACCAGCCTCTGGTTGGAAAATTAGAGGGACTTAACTCCTACAGAATAATAAATCAAAGTGCAGTGCCACAATACTCTTCCATGACTCAGTTACACCCACTGTATCCATTGTTTATGAATGCGAAGCAGATCTGATTGCATCTTCTCTTGCATTTATCATGTCTATCTCTGAGAAAACTGTGACAGAATCCCAACCAAACAAACGTCATGACATTACGCTAACCCTGACTAAGCTTGCTGAGTAAAGGATGATGTTCTCAGCCACATCGGACGGCCTAAGATGGCCCTTCCGTGAACGGAGAGGTAAGCTGCATTTAACCTATCAATCAACCCGAGACGCAAACAAGTCAAATGCCTGTATATGAGTGCATTAAGTATGACATTTTCCTCTTTACACCAAAGCTTCCAAGAGAATCTGAAATTACAATTCTCAACTTTTGATCTTTGAAAGTAGGGAGTATTTGTTATCTTGCCTTATCAGAACTATTAATGTGAGACTCAAAATAAAAATTGTGCTGAGGAAAAGACAAGTCATACAAAATGTCTTTGTATATCACCCAGAAGTATGTTTGTTTGTCATGTGAGGCCATTTTTACATTCTATGAATATTTCCATAATGGTTGAACATTTGACCTTTTATTAACTCATTCAACTTTAGACTTACTAAATGTAATTCATTTAAAGTATGCTGCATTAACTGAAAAGGTGAAAAGATATACTTATCAACATCAGGTGTAGCCAAGGGGTCATCCAACTCCTCCCTCTGTTCCACAGAGGGGACAGTACCTCCCATAGCTGCAAGATCTTGAACTCCTTCAACCTGAAAACAGAGCACGAAAAAATATATTCAAATAAAAGCTAACAAGTTACAATCCTTAAACTACCACATCCTTCACTTTCTCAAAGCATTCGGAAGTAGTCATTACAAACTACAAAGTCTAATCAATCTCCATAATTCATGCAGGAAATGTATTACAGAGCTGAATTGTATATCTGCGAGAGCCAAAAATTCTATAATAAAAATGAAAGGAAAAGTTCAGGTAAATTGTAGGCATGTGAGGTTTTATTTATCTATAATAATTTGCTCTTCCGTCCTCTTTACTGATATTTTTTATTTCTTATTTATAAAGAAGAAAAGAAAATAAGAGAATAAATAAAATGGAAACTCTTATAGCTCATCCTCTTAGCTTTCTGATGATGATATGTATTTCATCTGATCTCGACTCCGAATTTTGAACTAAGATACAAGGTTATCCATCATAATATAGAATTTATAAAGCCCCTGCCTGTTGAGGATATTGGCCGTAACCAGCATATGCACCATGTGCATATAATGATGGATCCTGGGTAGCCCCATAAGCATAGGCATCGTAGCCTTGTCCATAACCATAATATGCAGCCCATTGGCTTGGATCTACTTGCTGAGCAAAGCTACCAGGTACATCCTACAATAAGACAGTTTGTCAGGTTAGGCATCCAACTATAAATGTATCTTTTATGCATCTGTGAGTGTATGAAACAAACTTTCCAGCACAGTATTAGGAAGGCATATGGTTATCTCAACTACATATAAAAGTGCAAATGTCATAAATATTCTACTCACTGAAAACATTTCTCTTATTTCTCTTTCCTCCATCCCCACCCCTCTGACAAAAAGAGGGAGAGAAAACTCACATGCTATTTATTTATGGTATTCTCAACTCCAGAAGTAGAGTTCAAAATTACCTAAAATATTTGTTCAGAGTACTAAGACCCATTTAATAAAAATCTGTTAAGTCATGCCTTAATTTAATAATCTTCATATCTTTAAAAGTTAAGAATAAACTCTATTAATATCTTCAATCAAAGATGTTGATCGCAAATTAAGTTGTCAAACATAACTTGTGGTTTTTTCAACTTATTTTACACCATCAAGGTTTTTATATCAAACACATGAAGAATAAAATTCTACATTTTGTAGAACAACAGCTATATAATAAAATACACTTGAAATACTACCCTATATATTTTTTGTATTTATATAACAAAAAGAAAAAAAATTAATAGAGGAAAAGTACAAAGTAATGAAGCGAGAACCAGCAATCCACCTCCATGCTATGCTAATAGAACAATATATATCATACAACACAAGAAACCAGTAGAAAACAACACTCTTCCCATCCCTAAACAGAGAGCTTCAAAGAATTCTTTGAAAACAGGTGATATCAAAGGCAATGATATTGAAGAATGCACTATTCTCCTCAAAAGTATTTTGAACTCTTCTTTCTCTTAAAAAAAAGTTACACTCTCTTTCACTCCAGACGATCCATAGCAATGCTTTCCCTGTGCATCTCCTTAAGATTTAACCCCTTTCATATGATGGGCGCCAATCAGTTTTAAATCTATCTTATATACATAAGCACAAATGTGTTAAGTACCCTAATTTAAATTATGTCACTTTAGATAAAGTTTTTCCCTTATTTGCCCTTCTTTTAATTTCACCACTGTATCCCTCCCTCCCCTCTATACTCCTATTTTTCAAAAATTATATTAATTTACTTCTATTACTGTCCTTGTCTTCATAATAAAGTATATTTTGAAATCAAATAACTTCAATTTTTAGTTAAGAAAAACATAGATCCGTAATGATCTAACTAAAAAATTTCTCACCTTAAGTAACACTTTCTATTCATGGTAAAATCAAATAATTCATCAAAGTTGATATAGAAGTTCGACTTTAAAGTGATACGTAGCATTTAATTTTTTTCCTTTTTTCCATAGATTAGTATTAAAACCCTAAGTATTAAAACAATAGCAATGATACTTGCTTGAAGTGACGTGTTTTTTTTTATCCATTTTATGCATATTATACTTTCCATACTCTAGTTATTCAATATTCTAGTACAAGAGTTTGTTTTGTATACAATGCAACTCTCGATGCATTAGGTAAGTAAGGGTAAGCATCTTACGTATCAACCATGAGCATCTAAATTCTAGGCAAAGTTGTAGTAATGCATTTACAAACAATATGTTTTATCAGGATAACCATTTGTAAGCTCTTAGTTAAGAACCTCCAATTTCTCGCTGTTCCTTCTTACTAATAAGACGAAATATTAACTTTCAAGTCAAAGGATATATGGCTCCTCTCTATTTAACAAATCAAATGGAGAGGGAAGTCAAACTTGTAAGCACAGCTAAAGCCGCCTCAATAAAAGGGAGCGCTGCATGTTGGATCATGCAGATTTAACAAAGACCTCTCCATTTCCATGGAAAGTGGAGAGCAGCCTATTCCCAAAACAAAAGCATTGCATCTCAATTTTTCAAACACTTCATGCATTCACATATTCCTGTCTTTTAAAATGGAAACCATCTCTTAAAAGGAAAACGTGAAGCAAAAACATCATTATGGTTGAAGACAAACTAGCATTTTATATAGACAAGCCATCTAAAAGGGCAATCACCTGTTTAGCTGTTGGGCTCCTGCCCCAAGAAATGCGGACTACTTGTTGACCAATCGTCGTTCCCTGCATCCTTTGGATAGCTTCTTCAGCAGATGCCCTATATGGACAGAAGTGAAACCAATAAACAACTAAAGAGAAAAGTAGCATTGTCTTTCTTGGGGGAGAAAAGGCCTGACAAAGATAAATCAAGCTTTAGTCCTTTCTACATTGCAACATTTTCTCGCCTCCTTCCTTCGTACTTATGCAACACCTTTTCTTTAAGCAAAGGATAATGTGACAAGGGCTAACCTAAATAAGCCAACATTCTAATTCCATTTACCCAAGTTTTGCGAAATTAGTGGAGAGAGAGAGAGAGAGAGAGAGAGAGAACAATGCACAGAACTTTCTTCTTATATAAATAAATAGATGGATGAAATATTATTACCAAAAAGAAAATGGGACAATCAAGTGATGGCTTAAATGCTAAACAAACCTTGTCCCAAACTGTACAAAACCACATCCTTTGCCCACAGGAATCTTGACATAGGGAATCTCTCCAAACTGCATAAAACTTTGCTTCAGTTCCTCCTCCGTGACGTTAGGATCCAAGTTACCAACAAAAATCTGCATTAGACATAACCATATGAATAGCAACAATAAAATATTAGACACAAAAGTTCTTAAAGAAAACAAATACAATTAAGAATGTCAGACTTACTGTAGTGTTGTTTGCATCATAATCGGCTGGAAGCACTGGAACTGCTGGCGTAGTGTATGATGGATTAGGATATACTGCTGCCAGAAAAATCCACACGTAAGTGCATCTTTGAGTCAGGGTAAATAGACTTTTTCAAGAGAGCATTATCAAGATAATATAAATAATACTGGAAGCATAATAAGTGAGAAGAAAAGAAGCAAGTCTTTCTGGCCGCAACTTGAACATATCTCTATATTGATTCATAAAATGATAATACCTTACCTTTTGCTGCACCATATTGCTGCTGAAAACCGGTGGTTTTCTTTGGTGTTGCGGCACTGATACGCATCTGCCTAGTTGAGCAATAAACACCATTCATTTCTGTCATAGCACGGTTCCTTTCTGTCTCATCTGCAAACTTGACAAACCCATATCCCTTTGAGCGTCCAGTGTTTGGATCAGTCACAACCTTGGCTCCTCTAACCGAAGAATATTGAGTTCGAAAGGTTTCTTGCAGCATAAAATCTGTAACATCAGGGGCTAAATCCCCTACGAAAATAGAGTGCTCAGGGCCAGCATCAGGGCGTCTTTCCCCAATACCAAACGAAGCCCAGTTCAATCTAAAATTTTGTTCAGTTCCAGGCATTAGTGTCCCATTGTAAGCATGCAGAACCCTTTCCGCTGCGGCATGAGAAACAAATTCCACAAACCCATAACCCTCTGGCTGGCCAGTGATTTTATTACGTATTATCTTTATTGAAATCACCTGAATAAAGTAATCATCCAAAAGTAAATAATAGAATCTCTTATCACCAGGAATCTCTTTTCTGCACACTGCTATAGAACTGCATACTTTGTTTAAAATAAAATAAGACATATATAAAACTCTTTGGATGAAACACATTTTATTAAAACATAGAAGAATAATTACAACAAAGATGGATAAGATGTCCATCTATGCTGACAAGCCAGAATTTAATATTTTTTTCTTTTTTGTTCTCACAGAAAATCTACTTCATTCAGCTTCTCATGAAAGACTATTATTTCTTTCTTCCAAACAAATCCTAAGAGAATCCAAAACCACATACTACCCATGGGTATCGCCCAGTTATTTGTCCAAACACTGAAATAAACCTCAAACAGCAAAGAATAAATTCTTGGCCAAGCCCACATCACTTGCAGCAACCTAATCCAAACTTGTGAAGTCAGAAACAAAATATGATCAGCACTAACCCCCTTTAGTTAGCTCAAGTTGTGAGAGTAGATAGGGAAAGGTGCTAGGATTAGGCTAGGTCAAGGGTTCGATTATGGTAACAATATATATATAGATATAAACAGCGCTCTTGGGATCACTTTGCAAAGCACTACAGTGGAGTCAAACAAGTATAATGTCTTCTTTTTGAGCATATCACAAGTATTAATTCTTCATGAACCACAAACCAAACAAAAATATGTACTTCAGTAGGTACACCAGTATTTCAAATTATTTTATACGGCTCTACAATTGGATCAACTGGTTTGTCTAATATAGGGTTTGCAAGAAAAAAAACATCATAAATAGCCTAAAATCTTTTTTGGGATCATTCAGATATCATTAAGCCTCAACAATAGACCTCAAAATTTTGGAAAAAAGGAAGCAAGAGCAGTAATTAGTAATTACTGCATTATAATTCACAGATAACGGACCAAAGATCAGAAAGATGAGTCAACATTCCATCTTCCTGAAGGAAAACCAATGCAAGTAAAAACAAACGGAGCTTACTTGCCCCAATTGGTTAAAGTTTTTTTTTTTTTTTTTTGGTTAAACAATTGGTTGTAGTTAAAGATTATGCAAGCATGGAAAAGAGGACATAACAATCAAACAAAACCCATATGTGAGGCAGGAATGCATTCAACACAGTTAATCAGCTGCAAGATTGAAAATGGTCTACCCTATGACATTTTATTTGCATATGAATGTTGTATATTGTTATTTCTCTTCTCACTCGTCTAAGTCATATTTCACACAGTGTTTACAATCAAAGTTCCATAAATTAAGACCTAACAAAAAGCAAAGACATCTTGTTTCCAGAAGATTATGTGAAGATTATGCCAGCAACAAAGAAGAAGGTTCCAGCTAGAATAGATGGTAAATTATCTTGGCATCATGAACTAGGGATAGAATCTCACAGCCATCAGGGTTTATGGGATGGGAGAGGACTACATCCCATTTGAAACCCATAGGTTCAAAATACCTCCAATGGGGCAAAGGGGCAAAAAGTTTAATATCAGAAGAGCTGCCTCGCTCCCTTCTAGAAATAACCATGAGTTTACTCTCGTAAATTTGAATGGAACAGTAGAAATCATATTTGCAAGCTTCGCTCGGCCCTTACAAGAATGGACTATCAACCATCTAGTTATTCACAGGACTCCAACCACGTATGACTTGATTAATA
The DNA here is from genome assembly GCA_024362665.1 of Prunus padus. Taxonomy (NCBI): domain Eukaryota; kingdom Viridiplantae; phylum Streptophyta; class Magnoliopsida; order Rosales; family Rosaceae; genus Prunus; species Prunus padus. The sequence goes on along the minus strand of JANFAM010000005.1, from coordinate 14,156,264 downwards.
GTGAGACACTACTCATCCACATTAACTGTTTATGTTGTTTGGTTACAATGGAAGGGAATTGAACCATTGACCTAGCCTAATCCTAACCCATTTCCTCACCCACCCCTCGCTACCTGAGATAACAAAACAGTATTACTCAGCACTAAAGTTCATAAATTTGTGTTGCCTGTAGACTGCTCAATGCCTTACCCACACCATACCTATTAATTATCCCAAAATACGTATTCACAAAATCCTTGCATTATCAATAACCATAATTCAAATAACCTAACAAACAATTTTAAAATCAAAGACTAGTCCTACATTAGTAGAGTCTATATACATATATGCATACATATCCAAATTCAAACGACACACTACAATAAGCAAAACCAAATTCAAGAAATACCCATTTTTATTAAAACTGAATTCCGATTATAAACTCTAAAATTCCCAGCAAAACCCTAATAGATATTATATCTACTGAGAGAGAGAGAGAGAGAGAGAGAGAGAGAGAGAGAGAGACCTCGCCGGTGTGTGCAAAGCAGGTAGTGAGGTAGTTTTCGTCGACCCAATACTGTAAATCCCCAATCCAAAGGGTTCTGACCTCTTCCACTGAAGTTGGTTGATGATGATGATGCTGATACCCTTGAGCCTGAGACATCATACTACTCGGCGGTTGAGGCTGAGCGCTCATCATTTTCTTCTTTGTTTATCAAACTCTCTTCTTTGTTTTCTTCGCACGCTGCGAGCTTCTACGTCTCTATGACTCTATCTATCATATGCTAGAGCTATACTGCTTTTCTACCAGGAGGTGGAAGCCGGAACAAGGAAACAGGAATATAACAACTTCAACGACACCCTTTGCCTGAATTAATCACGGAAATATGAATATCAATTGAAACAGAGTTAATTATTCAAATGGTACTCAAACTTATACTCGATTTACATTTTGGTCCCTCAACTAAATTTTCGTTCAAATGGTCCATAAACTCTATATTAATCAGTCCATTGGTCCTACAGTCTAATTTTCTGTTAGATTTAACTAAATTTTAGGGTAAATGCGACTTTTCATAATTCACAAATAAAAATAAGGTTAAAATAAATACAAAATTAGAAAAATTTGAAGAAAAAGAGAAAAAAAAAATCATGAGACCCAAACCCCCCTCCCTTCTATTTTTCCCCCTCTCCTCTCTGCTCTCCACCTCTTTCATCCCCTCTCTGTCAATTACCAAAACATCAATTAAAAAGCATTGAAAAAACCTAACCATCCCCCTTCTACCCCATCCCCGACCAGCTACCACCCCTCCACCATACCAACCACGAGGACCCAACTCCTCTTTTTCAACTCATTTGGTAAACTATTACCATCAACAAGATCAAAACTACAACATCAAGAAAATTTTAAACAATAATGGGGTGGGGATTTTTGGGTGTCTTGAGAATATTTTTTGGTGGATGAAAGGTGGTTGTTGGGTAGGGAGGAAGGGTGGTGGGTGGTTGTCTCTCAACAACGAAAGGAAATCAAGGGGGAGGGGGAGAGGGTCTGGGTGCTTGTTGAGTTGGAGTTCTGGGTTCGTTGGGAGAGGGTCTGTGGAAGATTTTCTTTTACTTTTTTCTGTAGTTTAAGCTCGAGTGGAGGGTGGGGAGGAGCTGGGGTTCTAGGTTCATGGGGCACGGGGCTTGGGGCCTGGGGTGGAGGGTGGTTGTGGGATGGGTTTGGGGGTTGGAGCTTGAGGTGGTGGCTATGGGGAATGGAGAGAGAGAGAGAGAGAGAGATATATATATATATATATATATATATATATAGCTTTTTATTTCATTTTTCAATAATTATTTATTTTAAACATACGAAATGACCAATTTGCCCTCATATTTAACAGCAACATTGACAGAATGTAACGGTAGGACCAATGGACCGATTAATATAGAGTTGATGGACCATTTGAACGAAAAATTTAGTTGAGGGACCAAAATGTAAATCGGATATAAGTTTGAGGACCATTTGAATAATTATCCCATTGAAACATGTTTACATTATCGCTAAACTTTTTTTATGAAAATTAATAGAAAAAATTGGAAATTGTGAATGAAAATATAATAAATGTTTAGAAGTAAAGAATAGGATGAGAGTGTGTTTGAAGAGTTTAATCGTTAATAGCTAAAATTTAGGGGGTGGGATCCGCTGTCCCCATTTTCCATGTCCCCTTGTGTTCCTTACATAATTTTTTGACACATGACCATCTACTTAACTAATACCGTTAACTTAATAAAATTTAGGAAGAAAAAACCTAAAAATGAAATAAAAACCAACACCATTGCAGCATCAACCACCCCTCGTGACCTCCATGCCTCCTCCCCTTCCCTGACCACCTCCCTTAGCCACAACCTCACCATAGGAGGAGTTACAGTTTGAGTAGAATTTGGGCTTTGTGACTAAACACTGTTTGATTCTAACTTCATTTCCATTTTCATTATTTTATTTTTATTTTTATTTTTATTTTTATTTTTATTTTTATTTTTATTTTGCTGGAGCTTTGATTATTTGATTACATTTTTCAAATTTAGTTTATTGGAGCATCAAATCAAATACTCGTATTTGCTCTCACTAGTTCCAGCCCCCTCACCTAAGCCACACACAACCCCCACCCTACTGTCCACTTCTCTTCCACTACCACCTCCTCCTCTTCTTCTCGATCTCTCCTCAAATTTGGGTTTCATAATTGGAAGGGTTTCAATTTTGATGGTCTCTCAATTGGGTTTCTGGGATTCATGCACACACAAAAAAAAGGCTTGAATTAGTGATCTTATAATTTTATTGAATGAATTGAAGGGTCTTGAGGTAGTTTGCATTGTTAGGGAATTTCAACGACGGAAAGAGATGGGTGTTGTTGCAGGAGGAGGGAGGAGGTCAAAGAAGGGAAAGAAGGGATTCACAAATTGGTTTTTCTATTGAGAGTACTGGTATATGGTGAGGGAGTTGCACGAGGGGTGGTTGATGCTGCTATGGTGTTGGTTTTCTATTTCATTTTTAGGTTTTTTCTTTCTAAATTTTATTAAGTTAACGATGTTAATTCAAAATTAAGTGGGTGGACATGTGTCAAAACATGATGCAGGGACACAAGGGGACATGGAAAATGGGGACAGTGGATCTCGTCCCAAAATTTAGAGCCCAATTTCATAATTGTCAGTTTTAATTAAAAAAAACTTTTAAATATAGCAAAAAATTCATTTGAATATACTCAAATGCCCTTAAAATTTAAGACCCAAGAGTTTTCTATCCCAAATCCAGTTCGTGTTTAGGGATGGCAAAAATCCTTGTTGGGTTGGGTCCTCATCGGGTCCCCGGCCCTAACGGGGGGAGATTTCATGGAAAAATCGAGGGCGGGTACGGCCCGTACGGGGATCCCCAAATTTTAAAAATCCTCGGTTAGGTATGGACCGGAGATGGTATTGTTATCCTCATTCCCGAATCCGGCCCAAATAATTTACTTATATTTATGTTTATGTAATATACACATAATACAACTATGTATTGTTATAATTTAATATTTATTTAGTTTTGTCCAATTGAATTGAGATGATTGTGAGTAAGTTGAATTTTATAGGCCAATTTAAATTTGATTGATAGTTTAAGGTGAAATTAGTGTTATAATGTAAGATAAGTTTTTTTTTTTTATGCAAAAAAAACTCGGGAATTTTGGGTGGGTTTGGGGAAAATCCCCCCGACGAGGATGGGAACTCCCCGAAAATTCTTATCGAGGATGGGGGCGGGGGCCAGGACGGGGATGGTATTGCCATACCCGGCCTCGAACCGGCCCGTTGCCATACCTATTTGCGTTCTTCTTACAACCCAAAAGATTCCACTGAAGCTCTAAATGAGGCTCCATCCACTATTTGTAGAGCCTATTTTAGAGCCTACCATTGAGCTTGCCCTAAAATCCTGTAAAACCCGTAAAACAAACAGGCCAAAAATTAAACCCAAAAGAAAACTCACCCGTGCCTCCCAATAGCAAAAATGCCTTCGTTATTAGCTATTTGTGTGAATTCTGCCCTGATTTCATATGATACACTATGGAATTTCAAGCCTTCTGCAACCCAATCAATTCATTCAGCTTATTCTGATTTTTAATTTAGACCACAAGGACAGTCTTGAATAGTTCAAAGAGTTGGCAACGACGGCGGGTAGCAGCCGTGAGGAAAATAATTTTGGTACCTTGTGTGGATCGTACATACATCTGAATCCGATTATCCAACAAGTTTTTGGGCCTGTGGAAAATTCATTTGAATAAAACAAACCCATATACGTTGTTTCACAAAAATAGCTTAAGATATGCTTTACACCGTTCCAAGGAAACCATGACGATCAATTCGACTATCATCGGGCTCCTTCCGAAACAGTGAGGAATTCACCCCTTGAATACGGAACGATTTCCTGGTTTTATATGCTTAGCCACCCACCATTAATTGAGTGTATTCCTCCTCGTTGAAACTTGATAAACCAAAGGCATATGAATCAGACGAAACCACATTTTGGTATTGCTAAGAATTTTGTCATAAAGGGAGGCGTGAAGAAGATCATGTCATGTCCGCATTAATTCTTAACATTCGAACACAAAGAAATGAGAGAAAACAAAAACCCAAGGACTGCTGTCGATTTGCATTGGAACCCCAAATCTGAGAAGCACAACCATGAACAATAACTAAATAACTAAAATGCAAGCACAGAGAGAGAGAGAGAGAGAGAGAGAGAGAGAGAGAGAGAGAGAGAGAGAGAAGCATTTTCTCAGCATTTTATTCAACTAGTCGTCAGGTTACAAAAAATAATAAAGAACCTGTAATAATAATAACAAAAGGAAGCAGCGAGAGAATAGTTGTACTGAGAGATGAGTGGTAATACCCACTTCACTCACAAGAATTGAACCAACTGACAGACTGATTAACAAAAACAAATTTACATGGAAATTCCACTAACCCAATCTCTACTCTGTTTAAGCTTTTGCAGGAAGGAAGGTTCTCCTGCCAAAGATCGAAAAATACCCCGGCCCGAGAACCTCACGAATCACCAACACAGTGCAAATTGCCCCAATTTCAGGGCCTGCACAAAGAATGTGAATTTTTATATATCCTAGGTTAATAATTTGTTGTCACTGCTCCAAGAATCAAATCTTTAGCTTTTTACCCGTGTTGTTAGATCCCCGTTAGAGAAGATGAAATTGTAGTTAACAAGGTCAGGTTCTATGATCATGCTCTACAGGGTAGGCAGGCCAACCAATAGTTGGCTCTTCCTCCTCCTAGCAATCTAATCTTTAACTTAACCTGCTGCTGCTCTCTGACCCTAGGAATGACGGGCCTTTGACTTTAAGGCGCTTTGGACCAATCTCTATTGGCGGTGGTCCCCTCTGTCTCTTTCCCGACTCAAGCTGGTGGTATCTATCCTTTCTGTGGTGTTCTCGCTGTCTACTAACCGATTCTTCATTGGCCAACTTCTTAAACTTGATAGAGATGGGAATTGTACTTCCTCTAGGGACGACGGTACTTCCTCTGGAAAACCTGTCCTCTATAGGAGCACTCTCAGAAACTCCTTTGTAAGTACTAGTTGTAAGAAACTTAGTTGATTCACCAGTGCTGCAAGAATACTGTGGGACCGATGGCCCACATCTTTCAGCTTGCAGTTTCTTCAGTCGCTTAAAACCCTGCTTTTTTCCAGTAATTGAAAACCATAAGTTGTCAAGTCGCGCACAAACAGAAATCAAAGAATCATCATAACTAATCGCATGCATCAGAAATTAAAAGTACATGTCTCCATGAAGTTTACCTGGTTCTCAGAATGCTTTGATGACGAGATATCATTTACACTTCTTTTGTCCACCTTCAATGATGAGCGGCGCTTAACCCTAAAGATCTCAGAATCAGAATCATCACTGCCTTGATCCACAACAGGCCTAACCTCTGATCCATTACAATTTCTTGGGCGCGCACTAGAACATTCATTGTATGATGGAGAGGACTGAGAAGACTCATATGTACTGCGCGCTAATTCTTCAGAAAGCCTTCTAGAATTTAGAGCTCCTGTGTTAGTGTTAGCATTTCCCTGTACCTGCCAGGAAACATATGAACACTACATTACACTTTAGTTACTCAGAAAATTGCTTTTCAATTCACTAAAAGTTGTCTTAAACCTACTGCAGAGCAAATTTACTTAGTGAACGAACATTATGCACTAGAATACAAAAAGGCAGCCACATTAAGCAAACAGAGCAATATCTTACATTCTTGGGTGCTGATAAGCTCTCATGAGGCTCTAAAAGAGAACAAAGAGTTGATGCAGCACATGAAAGGTAACCATCTGACACTGCAGGACTTGAACATTTTGCACCGCAACTCAACATGGGCTGACCATGAGAACCAGGTTCTGGCTCTTGTGACCGATAATGAGTTGTGCCAGTAAGTTTAGGATTCAACTCAAATTTTATCTCACAATAAGGAGAGTATCCTTTCTCTTCAGTGCTCTGAGAAGAGATTAATGGATACGAATAATAGTCATCGCCATTTTCACCAAGCCCTTTTATCTCCTCTAACATACCATCTTCCATTTCAAACTTTCTGGCTGCAGCTTCCAGTTCTGTTATTTCCTCTCTTAAAAAGAGAATAGGATTGCTTCCACATGAGAAGTCAAGAGACTTTGCTTCTGTATTGGACAACAAAATCACAATTAGCAACTACACGATTTAAGTTAGAGAGTCTGTTTAACTATCCATATGAATTTTAAACTAAGCTCCTGAAAAATATATTTTATTATAAATAATATATATATATATATATATATATGTATGTATCACTATGAATGGGACAATTCAAGGACATTCCATACAAATCTGAGATGAGTAGTTCAAGACTTCATAAAGTTTATTCATATAGAAGAAGGCATACCATGTCGAAGGCACACAGGATGCATGTAACAGTTGCAATTAATGTAAGCTACATAGCAATCACGCTTGCACAGGCTGCAGAGAACGGTTCCGTAGGAGTTTGGTAAAACACCAATGCATGCACCTGACTTCATTAAAGACCAACGAGCACGATGCTGAAAGCGCATCAATCTAACAAAAGAAGTCTTAATGCATTGATGGGAGACCAAATCAGCAGATGAATATTCAGAATCTTCAAGTTCTAAACTTGTGTACAGAAGCATGGCTTCTTTACACAGAAGTTCTTCGTGAGGAAGCAGGGGCATCCTGTTAAGAAGCGCATAACGCCGGCTAGCAATAGCACCTAAAGGGAACCAATCACCAATTGCAAAGTTGACTGCCTCACCACAGTTGAAACCTATATTTACAACGTAAAAAGGTATTATATCCACATTTCTCTAAAGCAAAGAAAAATAAGACAGACAAAGAGGGATGGTAATATGAAGGGGAAAAGTAAAATAGAAAGCCTACCATGACTGAATCCAGCATGGTATGCTCTAGGGAAAGTAACGACAAACTCTCCTGGCTTTTGCACAGCCTTGTAGACAGGGACATCATGTTCCAACAAAATATTTGGAGGAAACAAAGTTGTTTTCCCCAATAATACATCAAAAGCTCCATCCTCTCCATCAGTTGATATGATATCATGCGTGTACACATGCTCCTTGACTACCTTTTCAAATTGCAGAGCAGCTTGACCAGGAATTCCATACCAGGTTTTGGATGCACCGCAATGATGATAATTAATACTGCCATACGAAATAAAAGTAATAAGAATATAATTAATAATAATTCTTAGAATATGAAAGGGAACACCTTGTTGCCTTATTGAGATTCAAAAGTGACATACCTGTACAAATAATGATCCTCCACGTGCCAAGCAAACATACTAAATATCATTCCAATGTATAGCATGGGATCAGTTACACCCTGTTATAAACCCAACATAAGTAACCAAGGGATACAGGCTATAAATAATGCAAAAGAGTTTACAGAAGTAGTCTCATTACCGGAATTGCAGTTTCCAGAAGACGCAGAATGGAATTGGGTAACCTTGAAAGATTCTGAAATCACGAAAGCAGGTGAATCAGTTAACATGCATGTCACCGAATACAGTGAACAAATGAGAATATTACTCTTACGAAAAAAAAAAAAAAAAAAAAAGAGGTTAAAAAAAATGGAGAAAAAATGGAGCACAAGTAAACTCAATCTGTACAAAGTCAGAACGATCCTTCAATTTGAAGGAGGAAAAACACTCTTTCTCTTAATAATAATAACAGCCCCAAAGGCATTTTGGCAACAGTACTCTATTGCCTTTGTGTTTACTGTTAGGGTTGGATTGGTCCGTGTTGAGATGCACACCACTAATGTGTACTTTTTTTTTGTGCCATGAACTCGACATCACTTTAGGCGCATTAGAAACTGAACATGGAATGACTCAAGATATATCAACCACCTACAGAACATATAAACTGAGAGAAAGATTGGCAGAATGAACACCTTTAAATTCCATTTGCTACTTCCAAGCGGATCACTGCGAGAAGAGGAAAAGGCACTGCCATCTACATCACATGCATATTCAACATTTTCTGTCTTTCCACAAGCAATTTCTTGCCAAAATTCTTTTTCCAAGTACGTGGCAGGAAGAGAACCAGAACTACAATATCGACGAGCAAAAACTTTGTTCGCCATTTTCTCGAAATCACGGAATGTATAGTTTCTGTAAAATTAAACTCATTCAAAAAACTGAAGACGCAATAAACTAATGAATTAAAATTTTCAATTAGTGGAAATTCACACCTTCCGCTCATGAAAAATGTGACCTTGTCATCATTGTCCCACTCAGCAAGACGAAGAGGCTGTACTCTAGTTGTGAACTTGAAACCTGCTTTCTCCCTCATCAATACAACCCCAGCTGGAGTAGAAGCACTCAAAGGGGATATAATCTTGCATATACCTGAACATGACATTGCAGGTTAGAAAGGGAAAAGTTGGTCATATTCCACTCATGTAAGAAAAAAAATCATCACGATATTTCTCCAATAGATACTGCATTACATGAAACAGGAAAGAGATTAGTAACATTATTCAATAACATATGGAGATGGCAAAGAAAACTTATGCATATAATGAATGGTTTAGGGTTTTTTTGCACAAAGTCAATATTACATGAACTGACTAGAGACGGGACTACTTTTCAAGATAAATAAATCAGTTGTATCAATCCAAAAAGCACTAAAAAAGAACACTAAATATTTAGTCGGTTAGCATTAGATGGGTCTCAGTAGGTCCATAATAACATCTTTCTCTTTTGCATCATTAACAAAAAACAAACATTAACATCACATATCACAGGCGGTGAGCTGCACACACTCATGTGCATGTCTATACCAGCCACCATACACGTATCAAAATCACAAATGTAATACACAGTCAATCAATTCAAACGTTTGAGGACAATAGTAAGAAAAGAAAACATACACAGTCAATCAGTTCAAATAGCATACCATATTTTGAAGCTTCCGGAGCTATCTTCTGTAAATAAACCAAAGGATCCTCAAACTCCTCCTTTGCTGGATAGTATACAGGACACTCGGGAATTTTCTCAGTCCAGTCTAGATCACTTGTTTCAAACTTATCCACCCTACGCTTCGAAAAAACATCTTTTCCATGTGAAGCACCACTGGACAGAGAAACTGAGTCGGAACCTCCCTGTAATCTAATACCCCAGGAAGCTGAAGCTTTTAAAGCATCCCCTCCGCTTCGAGCCATCATATTAGTTAACTTTACAGGCTCGGTACCAGTTTCCGATCTCATACGCTGAAGCCTTCTACGCTTCAGAATTTCTAATCCATTTTTGGCCTCTTTGGACAAACAAACCCTTCCTTCCACCTGTTAAACAAACAGCTAGGTCATGTACTTGAATTACAAAATATGAAATGTGAAACGAATTCAGTTCATGCATGCATAAGTTCATACAACACCACTCTTTCCTAGAAGTCATGATCCAAAAATTATTCAACAAACTCAGCCACATAAAAGTTCAACACAGTATGGTCAGATTATGTGCTTATTATATCTGTAACATTTCGTTTGATGAATTTTCATAATAAAAACAAAAAAACCAAAACTGCCTGCTTCAAAATCCTCTTATCAGTACCTACCCACAACCTTTGCTACATCGGAGAAAACTATGATGTCTATCTATTGAAACCCTATGGAACGAGAAACAAAGACATTCTACTAAATTAGCAAAAGATACACGATATACAATGAACCCATACAAACATAAGCATAAACTAATATTTATACAACGGCCGACGAATTGCACGTCATGCTCCGCTAAATCAGTTCTGAATTTAACCATCCTTGTAAGGCACTGAACATAAAACTACAAACACTTTATGTAAATCACATGATCAACAACATTTAAAAATGCATGTCATAATAACGATTGCAATTTAAGACAATCCATGTAAAAATTTCAAACTTAGAAACAATATATATAGGAAAAGGAAAAACAGAGGGAAAGCAAAAGACCCCAATCGACATAATGAAAAAATTTCCTAAAGAAACTCCTAAATATCTTCAAACCCCAACAATAATATGCAGCCAAACTGTTGAACTCCCTGTTAAGTTCATCAGCAGCGAAACCCAAATATTACAGCAGCATTAAAAACTTAACTGAAAAACAAATAAAAATCTAGAGGCAAAAAAGTAATAATAAACACCCCCGAAAATCGCAACCCCTCCAGAAACTATAATTACTAGCAAAACTGAATTGAAATTTTCCGTAGAAAAAATCAATGAAAATTTAGTAAAAAACCCTACTCCTAAAAGGCATTCCAGCCATTCATGCGTATCGTGAATCCCACGAATGCAGAAGGCAATTTTTTTGACAAACCGATTTTTAGTAAATAGAAGAGAGAAAATAAATAAATAAAATATAAGCATTGCAGAAAAAGTGAGAGCAATGTACAAGATCTGAACGCTGAAACAGAATAATAGAAATTTTTTTAAAAAAAAAAGTCAGAATGTAAAAGAAAATAAAATAAGAATGTTAAGAGAACAAAGCAAAACACACCATCTCATTCCGAAGTCGCTCTTTGTACGCCTCCGTCTTTGTTCACCGCAACACACAAAGGATAAGAAACAAAAACAGCAGAAACCGAATCCAAATCGGAGAACCAAACCCTAGATCACAATCCCAGCCACGGCCAATCAACAGCAAGCCTCGAACAAGAACCAGGCAGCCCACATTCTCACCAAACGTGCAAAACGGCAACGTAAAGCTTCGAAATCAGAGATCCAAAGCCTCCAACCACCGAGTCAACGAAAAAAAAGGAACAAGTTCGAAGACAGTCGATGAGAGAGGAAGACGCAGCGGTTTTCCGGCTGAAGATGGATGCTACTCGCCGGAGGCAAAGCGGTTTTCCGGCGACGTAGGAAGCTTCCCGGCAAAAAGCAGGGAGAGAGAAATAGTGAAAGAGAAGAGAGAGAGAGGGTGGGCTGAAGAAAGAAACCGAAAAAGGTCTTCGAGGAGGATAATTTATAGTTTTATAGCCGTAAAATATTAAACGCTTTTATTGAGTCTCGTCTGTTCTCACTAGGAAACTGAATTGGTTAAGGAAATAAATATAAAAAGGGAAATTAATTACAAGTAAATTTTTTTAAATTTTTTCTCAAAATTGTTTTTGAAAAGATAATTGAAGCATATTAAATATTTTAATGAGAAAATAGAAAGTTTTTGTGAACCAAAGTGGTGGTTGTTAGGTGGTTCAACCAAACGGCTAGCCGGCCAAAACGCGTTTTTACTTCTCTGCGGGCGTTTCGCTGGATCTGGAAGCTTTCCGTTTTTCTATTTATGACGATAGTACCCCGGAAGGAATTTCGGTTGGTGTATAAAAAGGCAGGAATAAATGCTTTAGAGGAAGGGTATTTTAGTCTATTTGGAGGACGGTGTAATCGAAGAATTCTGGTTGCTGTTTGGGTCAGAGAAAAAGAAAATTACAGGAAAGACGGAATTATCACGTGTGTAAAAGCCTGAGTCTCAACAAGTACCAGAAGGCGGAAATCTGACCGTTGATTCGGTTACGAGGTCCTGATTTGGACGGCTCAGATTTGACAACAGTACAGAGTCTGAAATCCCCGTATGCATGTACTTGATCGTTGAAACTTCCTCGTTGCACAAGATCAATTACACCTACCTTCCAGTTAGTTAGCCTTTTTCGCGCTAAAAGACATTTTAGTCCTCGGTTGGTTGCCCACTTTCCACGAAAGGCTAGGGGTGGTTTCGACATTGCGCGGGCTTTCCACAAGGGAGGCACCAAGATCACTTCCGTGTACGTGGATTAACTACCCTCATGCGTGACCAGACGTTGTTCCGAACAACAAGATGGACTCGACACGTGGCGGTACGATCTGAGCCCAAAAAGACACGTGGACGTGGATAAGACTGCGGTTTCTGGCTGTTTGTATATATTACTGTGGGTGGTGCCAGGGCTGGAATAGCTGGCAGGCAGTTAGTGCAGGTTTCACGCGCCCAGATGACCGGTCCCAGCTTTTTCCGTTTTGGCAGGTTCCACTCGTATGAATTGAGCAAAAATTGTAAATAAATAAAAATTAGAAAAATCAACTAGTCTTTAGTTGGTTGTTATCTCAGGTTCCACTCGTATGAATGGAGCAAAAATTGTAAATAAATAAAAATTAGAAAAATCAACTAGTCTTTAGTTGGTTGTTAGTTCGATAACTAGTTTTAGCTAATCTCATTGTGTGGAATAGAATTATTACAGTTTGATTAACTCATGTGCAAATGCCGTTTACATATAAATTTTCTGATGTATATTTGTATACCAAAATCCCGGTATGCATTCACCCGTTGTAAAAATATTTTACAAATATTCTATAGTTTGGCAGCAACAACAAAAAACTAGAATAACCAGGGACGGTTTCCGGTCGCTCTCTGGGCTAGTTTTTCTCTCTCCTAATGCTATTGGTTGCTTGCGCCTTGAGCTTCTGTTACGCGGAGGTTGGCCTAATGATTAGTTTTCCACAGTCAGCGAAAACGAAGCCTTTGAATAAGAAAATTAATTTAAATTATATTTCTTATTTTATATATTTATTTACACATGGACTCAAGGCGTAGGTCTTGGTCTTAATGGCGGCTCGGCTGTCGAAGACTTGGAAACGTGTCAAACAGGTCTTCGGCTCGGCTTGGCTCGGCCACTAGCCACTTAAGTGACAACAAAGTCCTTTTTAAAAAGGAATATTTCAAGGAAATGCCGCAGTTAATGACCCCCTATCGAATCACGGATTTTACTCAACCTGTTTACTACTTTGCGTGTGTAGTGGTGGAGGACTCGCTTTGGAACAGCTCACTTTTGTATTGGGTGAGGGTATATTTGGAAGTTCGGTGCGATTGTTGTGTGAAGAAACGGAGCGTTTTGGTGGGGTAAAGATTCTGGTTGTGTTGAAATGACGAAAATGCCCTGGTGACGGATGGATGGATGGATAGTGGGAAATCAGTTGAAGAGCCTTAAAGGCTTTTCTCTGAGATTTCTTTCAGGGTATGCGTAATGCGTATCATATTCATTCATGTTATTGTTTGGAGTACAGATTGTCTTTTTCCATGGACCACCATCAAAGAAAAGTAAGAAACCTGGCCTTTGTCCTCCTAAGTAAAAATTTAAAGAATTAAAAGGGAAAAAGAGATCCAGAATCTTCATTTGTTTCAACCATTTATATTCCCCTCCATCAAAATCCTGTCCATATACAAAGCTGACGATGATTATGATTCCTAAATTCAAGTTGTCTAGGGCAACAATAATGCTAAAAATTATTGTGTAGTATCGAAATACAGTTACATAATATCAGTTCACGTGTTATATTACGAATGAACAACAAGATTGATATTTTCCATGTTTAGGATACAGTATCAATAAATACTTACTCATATAATAACACATGGACTGGTTATAATATGTGGTTGTATTCTTATAACAACGGAGTTAGCTAATGCAGTCACAAAATGTGATGATTCTTTTAGTACTATTAATGCATCTTAAGCCAAGAGAAAACTCTAAGGAAAAGAAAAAAAACCAAGTCGCCACCTGACTCGGGGTTGATGGCCTCCCTCCCCTCTCCTTCCCTTTCTTTTCCCTCAAGTCATACTTTGTTATTTTGTTTTGTGATGTGGAAACAGCCACTATGAAACATTGTCGTCACCGTAATAATCACCTAACCTAAGCATTCACATCCTTTTGGGTTTGATACCACATTCATTTACCATAAATGGACTTGCATGAACAAGTAGCCAAGCAGGGAAGGGGAAAAAAAGAAGTGGCAAGTTGACTAAAAATGGGTTAACAACTTAACATCCAAGTATCCCCAAGAAAAGGCACAAATGCCCAAAAGCAGCCACCTACAGGCTTGGAAGTTAAATGCATCAAATGGGTTTTTGCCGTTTTAGAATTTCAAGTCCAACCTGGTCAGACAGAAGAAGAAAAAGGGAAAGTCTTCAGCGTTGAAGTAGACCCACATTAACATATTCCCAAAGGTTTGTGAATTAATGAGTGATTTTCAACAGTGATGAGAAAAAAAAAATATTTATATTAATGTGGATGTCAAAAATTCTTTTTTTTTTTTCTTCTTTTTTCGCCAAATGTTAAAAATTCCATTTGGATAAATATAACACCCAGCCAAGTAGGGCCACTCTAAATGATACGTGGACCTGTTTGTTATCAAGGCACATGGATGGTTGACTACGATTAATTAATTACAAGGCTAATTAGGCATATTATAGCTCCCAAGAGTTTTACTTACTAAAAAAGAAGACTTCCGACAGTTTTTGGAACTATTATTGGGTAGGTTAGGATAGAGATGGCAATGGGATGAATAGGGGATCGATATGTCATTTCTATTTCCTTTCTCATTCTCATTCATAGGGTTAAGTTTTCTTTGCCCGATTTCTGCCTCCATATTTGTAATATTGAAATTATGAATTCTCCATCCCCGTCTTCATGGGGAACGAATTTTTGAAAATTATTAGTCTAAAACAAAACGAAGAAACATGACCATCGCTCTACATCTTCCAGCCAACCCGAATACCGGTTAAACTCATAGTCCCGCACTGGCTAAACCCGAACCCAACGCAACATGACATCTTCCCCTTTTTAGAGCTCCAAACTATGTTGAAGGGAGCCAACTCATTGTGTACGTGGGCCAAAATACGGTGACTATATCATGGCAACGACATCGTTTCACGGCGACTGCTTCCACATCACAAAATAAACTAACAATCTTGAGGGAAAAGGGAAGGAAAGAGAAAAAAAAGGGATGGCAAGAGACTAGAGAGGTGAGGAGCTAAGACTTTTTTTCTTAGGGTTTTCTCATATAGTGTTTAGGGTTTTCTCTTTTTTTAAATAAAAAAGTAAGTTAGAATAAGGAAAAAAAGAACAAAAGTTTTGTCCTATACTTACATTTTTTATGTTCTTTAATTCAATATAAAATAATATGCAGAATATAAAATTTGGTGGGAGTGATGGACACAGCTGTCATGTAACAAAATATTCATATGAAAATAAATAATATATATATATATATATTCTAAACGAGACGGATTCTGGTTGGGGATTAAAATACTATTCCCGCTTTGCCTCAAAAATCATACCCGAAAATTTCCCCAAACCTGTCCCCATACCCAATTTATATTCTTCATACCCGACCCAATAGGATTGAAGCCCCTCAAAGACCCTAACCCGTATAGAAAATTGTCATCCCTAAATTGCCATCCATTTTTCGAACATGTTGTGGGCATGCAAGGGTCACACTCCATGAGGTCGGCGGAGGACCTCGACAACCAATTTTCCGATGTCCAATAGGTCACCCAACCCCATTTGTCCCTTAATAGATTTGCAAGGACCGGTTTGGTTTAGTAAGTTTGACCGGTTTTTTGGTAGAAATGCCAAACCCTAGTACTTACTCCCAATTTATAACTAACTATCACTCTTTTGTTCGAAAAAGTAAATATAGATAAATTTATAAAGATAAAAGGGGATTGACCAAAAAAAAATTCACTATTTAATAACTGATATAAAAATATGTTACATCACTTTCGACAAAAATAAAACTAGAATGACACAACAACAAAAATTTTGGTACTTTTCATTTTTCCCTAGTGGCCGAAATCTTAATCCCGAAGGAGAAATTTAACAAATTAGGAAATACTTGTTTCATAAAGATTTATGCCAAAAGAAACCATGTCCTTGTGCTCTTTCTTATTCGCTTCTGTCACATCCTTAGTGGCTGACTCCTTAAGGAATCTTATTTTCAATCGCTAATCCACTTTGATTAAGCCAAAGCTCACAGCTTAAGCAAAAGTCATTTAACTATGCAATCATGCAGAGGAAGCAGCCTCCTCATCATCACACAAAAACTATCCTCACCAACAAGCAACAAGCCAACAACACCACCATTGGGAATCTCTCATGGATAGTAGGTAGCCCATATAAAAATAAATATTATTTTAATTAATTAATTAATTATTATTTTGGAAATTAGACACCCTTTACATGATTTAACTAATCCATAGCACATTATGCCAAGGTGGCCCAACCATCCACTAACAAGAATTGCTAAATTAAGAAATGAAGGGGAATTTGTTTAATTAAAGTTGGTGATCTCCCATTAACCTGTTGCCTCACAAGGTTAGTCTAGTCTTAATCAACCACACACACTAAGCGGATGTCTCGGGGGTAGTAGGAGTAGGAGTAGGAGAAGGTCACATTGGAAAAAGGTTGTGTCAATGAGTTGTCACATGTTGCCATGGTAATCAATGACGAGAGATCCTATGACATTAGCTTTTCTTCTTGTTGGGAAGGAATCAAACAATTCACCTATCTTAATCCGAATTCATGTTTTACTCACAACTTTAAATTACCTCGATAAATAATGTCAAAGAAAGAAATAACGGTAAAGTTGAATTGAAACTAGCTTGTGTTGCTAGTTAAAAGTAAACTTAATGCGATAGAGAACTAAGCGCACATTGAGGAGGAATTTCCCTAAAAGCTTTGAAACAATTGAAATAAAAACATTGAAGGATTATGAAATATGCTTATGTTAGTGTTTGAAATTTGGAACAAGTAATAATTATCCTAGAACTTAAGTTTTGTAATCCTTCATGTCTCATACGCCCAAAAGATTTTTCTCCTTTTAGTTATTGGTTTAGTGGTATTTCGCTCCATTTTGTTGAAAGATGTCTCAAATTCAAAATCTCATTCTAAGATGAAAAGAAAAAACTAGATCAAATCATTT
This sequence comes from Prunus padus, assembly GCA_024362665.1. NCBI lineage: Eukaryota > Viridiplantae > Streptophyta > Magnoliopsida > Rosales > Rosaceae > Prunus > Prunus padus. The sequence continues at coordinate 14,139,003 of JANFAM010000005.1, read as the reverse complement.
GTAGAAATTTGTTCAAATCAAGGCAATGTTACTTTGATTTTATATATCTTTTTTACTACTCTTTTTTAAGGTTTAATTACTATCATGCCCTCAAAATATATGGTTAAATCTCACATTGCCCCGGAGTTACAATGGTCAAATCTCACTAGCTCAAATCTCATAAAAGATACTTGAGTTTTAAAAAAAAAAAGAAAAAAGCCTAAATTACATATGAATTGAGACAAAAGTTTTGCTCAAATAGGACCTATCTAATTTTGGTGTAGGTGGCTCGATATAAGCTATGATGTGTAAGTCTCACATCAGAGAATACAACAATAATCTACATTTTAAATGTAACTCGTCCACTTCTAATTGCACCGAGGCCTTTTAAATTAAAACCACACATCTAGAGGTCCATGGGCCATTCAAGCAAAAATCCTTGATCGATAGAGAAAGGTGGAGTGGGCTAGTAGAGCAAGGGCTAGTGGAGCAAAGGCAAAGGCTCAAGGAAATCTTAATGACGTCTAACTAGGTGGAGCAAGAGCTCCTAGCTAGGCTCAAGAAAATCCTTGTCGGAAAAGGTGGAGTTGCGGTGACCTTGTCATACTTGAAAAGTGCGAGTGTTGTAACGGGCGAGTTACCTTGGCTTGGATCTCGCCAATGTGGAGATTCTTGATGTGTAAGTCCCACATCGAAGAATACAACCATAATCTACATTTCAAATATAGCTGGTCCATTCCTAATTGCACATAGGTCTTTAAGTTAAAACCTCAAACCTAAAGGTCCATTCGGCCTTCTTTCTCCTAGGTGGTTAAGATGGGGACGATATCGATGCATGTGTAGACATCAAAATTTTGGCGAATTAAATTCCACCAAATAAATTACTAGGGTTTGGTGGATTAAACCGTGGGCCCCATAATTTGCTCACGTGGCGTGTGACTCATCAAAGTCAGATTAGTTGGCGGAGGCGACATGTGTCGACATCCGACGTAGTGCATCAAACGGCCCAAAGTGAAGACAAAATTAAAAGGAAGAATCTTCCATAATTGACTTTGATTTTAATCAAATATAAATCAAGTCAATTAATCAAAGATAATTTGGTTAAATTGCCTAATTATCGGAATTGATTTTAAATTAAATAAGAATTCCACGAATCAAGGTCCTAAAGATGGAAAGTTCTTTAGGTCAAGCATCCCGCTGGAGCCTATAAATAGGAGGCCTCGAGACCAAGGGAGGAGGTGGAGAAAAATAGACCAAGCACTCAGAAGAACCAGAAAACTCTCTGCATTCTTCACACCACTTTGGAAGAGCCATCAAGCACCACAAATACGTGCCGGTTCCTCCACCCTAGAAAAGCCAAATCACCAAACAAGCCTTGTGCTTCCCGTTTGATCAAGATCAAGTCTCTACGACTCTTGTATCAAACACGGACTCAAGAGAAAAGGAGACTAACACACTCTGGAAAACCAGAAGGCTCTCAACCCAAAGCAATACCTAAACTCTCAAGTTCTTCATTAAGCTCGTGGAGAATCAACAAGCATAACAAACACATGCTGATTCCTTCACCCCAAAGCCGAAGACTTTCCACCGCGTGACACTACTCGTGGTCCTGACGTGCTCGAGATCAAGCCGTGACGGCCCTCAACGAAGTCTCAAATTCCGATTCAAGATCAAGTGCTTGGCATCCTTGAACCGTACACACCCTTGGAGATTGAATAAGAGGAAATTCTTTTATTTTTGTAAAAGAATACCAACAGAGATTGTAACCTACACACTTGATAAATCAATACAAATATTATTTTGTACACGTGTTCTTGTCTCATTTGTCGCAGGATCTTTCATGTTTACAGCATGATTTGGACATAATGAACTCTTATGGGCACTGGCGGACCCATGAATTTTTTAGCGGGGGTGCAATTTGGAAAGGCTAAAAACTTTTTGTGGATTGAACATCTAAGGTTTTTTTTACCTAAATTGAGGTCCCTTCATGCATTCATATTATACATGAAAAATTATTTTATGTAAGGATGACATCTGATAGTTTTGTAAATCTTATGGACGTTTTGTGATATTAAGTCATCTAAAAATATTGACTAAGTATGAAAAATGGTTTTTCGAAATAATCATTTTCTCAAGATAATTTTTGGCGGCTTTTATTCCTTACACATCAAATAAGAAAACTTGATTTTATGGGATTTTAGTATGAACTATATATTGACTTAATGCGCCATCATTTTTAGCCTAAGTCGTATTTTGCACTGAAACCGATTTTTCATATTTTGATTTGGTGGGAATTTGATTTTCTAGTATTTTTATTTGAATCCAAATGGGGGTACTTCCTTATTTACATTGTAAACTTAAGTAAATGGAGTAATATAAAAATAAATTAAAGTAAAAGGACAAAGGCATTTACTTAAATGTTGAAAATGTAATCTGTACACCAGTTGAGCAAATGGGCAATTTGAAGCACCTAAAATGATTTCTCTGGCGAGGGGAAGTGCAGCTGCACCTCCTTGCGCCTTAACAGATCCGCCAGTGCTTATGGGACCTGTTGGTACAACAATTAAAACTTATTCTCGTTGCCTTTTGTTCCTTTTTTATTATTTTCCTAAAATCCATATTTCAGTTGTTCCTTTTGTTCGATTATTTAGAAGCAGAGTTATATCCCTTTCACACCCATTTCATGACCAAGTTCATATGCACACATAAATTTGGGGGCTTGGGGGGTCCTTTAATCATTGGCTTGAATGCGAGGCAATGATGGATGAAGTTGTTGCCTGCCTATCATTTGGTCAAAGGAGAGGATGAAGCTGAGAGAATAATATACAGTACTACAACTAAGTACAATCTCTCATACAAGATCCAATAACAAAATCCGTAAGGATTAGGCTCTGCATTTAGTCAGCCATTAACTGACTATATAAATTAATTAAAAACATACGTATTAATTAGTGAGCATTGTTAATGATTATTGACCTAGTCCATGTGCTAAGAGTCCTTATTGTCTTACCTCTCCCTAGGATTATACCATGTGTCAAAAACCTAAACACATAATTAGTCTTTGCTTTAATTATTTCTTATAAGAAAGAAAAATAATTTAATAACTGGAAATCCAAACTTACAATTTAAATGTCCACCAATTATAGGGGTGTACAAGATCCAATCCAATCCACCCAAACCGACAAATTCCAAACTTGGAATTATAAATGTTTGAAAGTTTCAACCTTGTTTGTGGGATTTGTGGGTATCTTGGTTTATAATGGTTGTTCTTTATGCATGCACCATTCTTCTACAAACACAAACAACCCACAAAGTTCATCAAACTTAAACCAACTTTCGCCATTTTAATCCACAAATTTCATGACACCTAAACCAAATTTTGTATACAAAAACACAACTTACCTTTGAACACACACCAAACCTCCTCCAAGGGTTCGAATCAGTCCAATACGTACTTCTTCTTCGACTTCTTTGGCTTATATAATCGAGCTTCAAATCTTCAATTCGGTATTATCTCTCAAGTTTGGGAAATTAGGGTTAGATTTGGGGATTTTTGGAAATTGGAAAAGGGTTCTTTTTTTGAACGCTAAGAGAGAAAGGGTTATATGAGGGAACTAGGGGAGAGGAGTAGAGTTTTCGAGGGAATTTTTTTTAAAATTTTTAATTAAAATTTGTCAACCGTGTGGCAGCCCAAGAGCGGCTCATTTTGCCACGTTGGCTTTTTGGCGGGAATCTAATTGGTCTAGGACCCACTTCATCCATATGTATTACGAATCTAATGGGACATGGCCAGAGACGGAGCCACAATGGGGTCATTGGGGTTAAATGACCCCATGGAGGCCATGGAAATAGACTTGGAGGTCCGCATGAGCCGATTGTGTGACCCCATAGGACGCCCTCTAGCGGCTCAACCATTTGCCTGAGAGGAGGAGTGCTGTGCAGCGTGAGGAATAAGAAGAAGAAAAGTTGGCTTCTTTTTTTAAAAAGAACTCCTGGGAAAACGACGTTGTTTTGGCCTAGGAATTATTATTTTTAAATAACCTGGTCAAAACGACGCCGTTTTGGTCTAGGTGTTAAAAAAAAAACAAATCCAATCAGTTATCTCCCCAACCTAAACAAAACCCTTAACCCGATACCCAGCCAATCCCAAACCCTAACCCGATCTCTCCCCCAAACCTTTAACCCCCATCTCCTCTCCTATATTGCCTACTTGCCACCGCCAGTGTTGCCACCGTCGTGTCCACCACCTGCTGTGTGTGCCCCAATATTATTGTGAAATTTCACAATTCAAGTAAGTTCTTAAATCTTAAGCCTTATTTAATGTTATGTATGCTATATATATAATGTAATTAATTGAATTGAAATTAAATTTATATCTTGATTATATTGTTTTGATTTGTTGATTAAACTCAATTGTTAAAAACAATTACATATACCCAGCCAAAAATTTTGTTAAAAAATAAATACGTATGCAGCTGCCCAGCACAAAATTTAGTTTAAAACAATTACATATGGAGCCTACATCTCAATTGTTTAAAACAATTACATATAAAGCCCACATCTTAATCCTCCCACTTAAACCACATATGCTGCCAGCCAATCTTCCCAATCCTCTCGTGCAATAGGCGTGCTCCCTCCCTCTGCAAAAAGCGAAGAGTTTTTAGGTCTAATGGTCCCTGAACTTTGACTCGATTCGCAGTTTGGTCTCTCAATTTCCAAAATCGTTCTCGTGGTCCTTCAACTTCAGTTTCGTTAGGACAAATGGTCCTGCAGTCAATTTTGTTAACTTTTTCTGTTAAATGTAGGTGTAAAATGATATTTTTGTATTATTTTTAATTTTTAATTTCTGAATATTCCTTTCACCCAAAAAATACAATTAAAAATTTAAAACTCAAAAAACTTATTCCTATCCTAAGTCAAACTAAAAATTAAAAATTAGCTCTTATTCCTAAAAACTAAAAATTAAAAAAAAAACTTTCATAATTAGTTCTTATGTTTATAAATCTTTTTCTTATTTTTAATTAGTTTTATTAATTTTTTTAATACAAAAATACCATTTTCCCCCCGCATTTAACAGAAAATATAACAAAATTGACGGCAGGACCATTTGTCCTAACGAAACTGAAGTTGAAGGACCACGTGAACGATTTTGGAAATTGAGAGACCAAAATGCGAATTGAGTCAAAATTCAGGGACCATTAGACCTAAAAACCCAAAAGGGAAATTTCTCTCCTCCGCAAAAAGAGAAACTTCTCTCCTCTGTCTTCAGCCACTTGCCTGCCATAAACTCCTCTCAACTTCTTTGCAGTCAGCAACTTCTCTTTTTGGCAATAACAAGTATTCTTCTCTTCTTTGTAGCCACTATTGAGGTTCAAGTTGAAAGAGTTGAGAATCAAAGAGTCAATGATGATCAAGATTTTAATATCAATTATCTTGAACGTGATCCAGAATTACGTCGTCTAATATGCAAATATTCGGTGAATGAACAATATAATGTGCGAAGAGCATATATTCTTTTAGGGCCATGTCAACCCGAGTTAGAAGATTATCCAAACCACTTAGAAGGGAAAATCTTAGGTCGATTTAATAAAAAGTGGTTTGGCCAATTCTCTTGGTTTGAGTATTCAGTTGCTAAGAACAATGCATTTTGTTTTCCTTGTTTCCTATTTGATAGAACTCAATCATTTCGGACATTTTGTTTTCCTTTTCCAATTCTCTTGGCTTGAGTATTCAGTTACTATTTGATTGACATGATTCGATTGGTGTTGACTCTTCCTATTTTTAAAGCAACAACGGAACGAGCTTTCTCATGTATGAGAATTATTAAGAATCGACTTCAAAGCACCATAGATGATGAATTTCTTGTTGATTGTATGATCCCCCACATTAAAAGAAAGTTTGCCAATATTATCGACAATGCATCAATAATTGAGGAAATTAAGAGTTCTAAGCCTCGTAGGGTTAAATTTTAGATTTAAATAGTGTGGTTTTTATATTGCATTTACTTTTGGATTTTATTTTAGTTTTTGTATTTGTAGATATAGATGCATTTGAGGGTAAGGCTCATTACGTCCCCCCTCACTATTTGTATTTTTTAATGTTTATTAATAAAATTCACTTGTACCGTCAAGTTTAGTATATAAGTTTTACTCAGTCGGCTTTCGAATCCTAGAACCGCCACTGTATTATTGTGATATTTCTCATTTCAAGTAAGTTCTAAATCGTAATATCAAAATAAGAATGATGTATGCTATTGATTAGGTGGTTGTGCTTTTTTGGTTAATTGGCATAAGTTTGGTTTGAAATTTTACAGGGTTCGGATCCTGAATCCATCACTAGCCATGGCCCCGCCACATAAGCACTTAACAGATGTCCTGACAACAAGACGGACAGAGGTATGAGACTGATATGAAAAGTTAACGTTTGGGAATGAAAGTGAGAAGAAAAAAAACTTGATGTAGCGAAGTCTGAATTTCGGAAAACATGCAGATAGTAAAGTGAAATCTACCATTCTATCTAATAAAACACACTTACGAACAATAAAAAATTGAACAAATAAAATTTCTGGACAAAAAAAAAATCATTTTATGACATTTAAGCTAATTACACAAAGAGAGTGCAAATAAACTTGATACTGCAGAAACCAGAATTCATTTTTCAAAACGCCAATTTCTTCTCTTCCAGGAGTTTCCATGAGAGAGAAAGATTTGTTGAGCAATGAATTACCGATGCCAATTGACTCAATGAATTAGTTTTGGAGAAAAACAAGTGGTGGACATGAAACCCAAGAATCAGCACCCTAAAAAAATACCCTTGTATTGTATTTTGTTTTACAACTACTACTGTTTTCCGTTGAACTTTAAAGCATAACACTGTTTTCTACTACTTTTTGAAGACTGCATTTCCAAAACTTCCAAAGAACTTTGTCAAAGCACCTTTATAGTGGTTTTTGACCCATCACTTACGTGACAGAAGAAAAAGAAAGAAAATTTGGAATTCAGAATTGTCAAGCAACAACACATTTCGTTTTCAACATGGACTGCGACATATCTGGTCAAAGGTTTTATACCACAAAGACATATGTATAAGATTAAGAAAAAGTTTTGAGGTACGAATTGGACTGAGTAAAAGACATGCTCCAACAAAAATAGCCGACACGTAGAAAGCTTGCTTACCTAAATTAATCTTCTTCTCTGACTTAAACACACACCCTATCTATATTATTAACTCAATTCATTCACAAAAGCAATCCAAGGGGCTAAGCCTTGAATGAGTCTTCTTGGAAAACGGAAACACTTCCTTCCGTCACTCCAATCCAATCCAATCATGCAAGTTTCCACCACCGCCGGCTAGAGTGAGCCCACTGGATCTTTATACTTTTATTCAGTAACTGCATTTGACCGTTTTTATTTTATTTGCGGTATTTATTGTTATAGTAGAGAAAGTTTCATGTTCGAAGCATATGAATATAACATGAACGTTATATATTTGTGATGAATTTGATATCTAATTGTAACTAACCTATTATAATAGTGCAGCTTTATTATATGTATATTTGACCCTGTTATAAAAGTGTTTTGTAAACATTGTATCGTTTGTAAAAAAGGAAAGAAAGTAAAAATGAAATAACCTTCTCCTAATCATGTGATATGACTTTGTCAAGGTTCTAAGTTTTGTTTCTAGCTAATAGGTCAACATTATCCTTATTATAATGTAAATAAGCACGATTCTTTACATGTTTTTCACCTACCAAAATTCATAAATTCCAATACGTGGAAGTATGAAGGGGGGAGGTTTTTTTAATCATCTTTCAGCTCGTGGGTCAATTATTGATGTTCCTTATTTCATCCTCCATTAGCCCTATTAAAACCTAGAGAGAGAGAGAGAGAGAGAGAGAGATTATGGTAATGGAAGCCACCACGTAACACGCCTAAAAGGAAAAGGGGCATGACCAACTTTACCACTTCCCATCACAAAACTCATTCCTTGGGTCCATATGTTAGGCTGTGAAAGAAAGAAAGCCAACATCTTAAAGTTTTGGTATATATTGCCACATGGGCACTTGTTTTATTTTCTAATGTACTTCCTCCATTTGTCACTTTTTCGGCTCAATTTATTTGCAATATGTTCATACATATGATCATGCACCAAGTTATTATTTTTAGACGCACATCAGCATGTCCAAACTTTTCGGCCTAAAAAACCATATCTATGCCCATTTATGGGTGACCACCTATTATTTACAAAATTCGTCACTTAGTGGACAATTGGGTACAAATTCGTCATTCGACGATCCTTGCCTCTTTATCGGATCTGATAAAAGAGGCCACTAGTAATTTTCTAATTGATTCTCAGTGTGTTAAAATTTTATAAGAACCAATTAAAAAATAACAAGTCGCTAGATTTGAGTTTTTCATTTCAAATAGGTTCAATAAGGACTTTTGTATATTATGTCATGCTAAAATGAGTTTATTAGTGAAATCCTCTTAAATAATTATCAAAGCTTGATGAAAGAAAAAAAGAAAGAAGAGTTGACTTCTTTTCTCATGTTGAATCCAAATCTGATCATTCACTCTTAACCTTAAAATGAAATGAAAACATGTGTTAAAACCCAATATACATTTTAATGTTGGACAACTTGTGGATCAATTCATGTAGCAGCTCGATAGGCAGGAGCCCAAGAACCTTTAAATGAGCCTAGTAACAGAGCCTTTAAATGTTTAGAAGCAAAGCATTAGATTTGCAGAAACAAAAAAACACATGCTTTTACTAATTACAAGCAACCATTAGTTCAACCAAATACACATTTTTTCCCATCTTCAATCAAATATGATCCTTCACTCTTAACCTTCAAATGAAATGAAAACATACATTTAAACCAAATATATATATATATATATATACAGAAATTCTCCTATGCGAACATCCGGACATTATTATCGTGCGGACACCATGTATTTTGTATTACTCCTCCCTGCTTTCTTGTCTGTTTACAATGACATCTGCATGTTCCGCACGTTAAGGCATCCGGATAAGAGAAGAACCAGTGGCGGAGCCACTCCTAGACCTGGAGTGGCCCTGGCCCCCCCAGATTTTTATCCCTCTATTATATAATATATAATATGTAGAATTTGTAATAAACAACTTATAAATTAAGTTAAAATTTCCTCTAAAACAAATTAGACATGACTCAATTAGAAATATTTAGCTCGAAATATGTAATTATTGAATACTTGGGTGTTTTATATACTTGTATTTTCTACTTCGACCTCCTCAACTTTACAATTCTAGCTCCGCCTGAAACTGTATATACACACACACACACACACACACACACACACACACACACACACACACACACACACACACACACACACACACACACACACACACACACACACACACACACACACACACACACACACACACACACACACACACACACACACACACACACACACACACACACACACACACACACACACACGACTTCCATTAAGGGATTTTTAAATAAACTTATTTGAGGGACACCCTTCTAGGGCTCACTCCACATTGTATTTCACTAATCCAAATTGTCTATTTTTTAGATAATAATTCAAAGATCATCTCTACAAAAAATCACTTGAATCCGATATCATTTGACAATTCAATTGAGTTATTGAAATTTTAGTACTTTCTTGAAGCACCGTGTTCATTGATTTTGTAGGACACAATTGGATGTCGAAACGGTTTCCGATTTGTCTAATTTTTTGCAAGGATAATCTATGAATGTAGACTTAAAAAATAGATAGTTTGGATCGTTGAAAAAAAATTCGTAGAGGACCCTAAAGGGTGTCCCTCAAATAAAATTATTGGATCATTCACTCTTAAGCTTCCCTTGTTAACTTTAAAGCGGCGATATATCCTACTTCAGTTTTGGAGCCCACTGTAGTACACTATCAATAGCCTTTCCAACTAATTGTTAGGTAATTCATAATCAAAATGTATCTAGAAGTGAATTTTTTGTTACCAACATCAGACTCCAAATCTATATCAGTTTACGCTTCGAATTGCAACTTTGATATGTTTCTCCATTGATTAGGAACATGTTTTTAGTTTTCTTAAACATTTAATGACACACTTTACAATTAATAAGATCATATTGATTGATATCGACAACAATGGCGGAACTAGGAATTTTTTGACGGGCATGCTATCTAATTTTTTTATAGCTAAAATAAAAGTACACATTAAATCATATAAACCATGCTAATTTATAGTTATTGCTTATTTTCAATAAGCTTTAGCATAAACAAAATACATATTAAATGCAACAATAAAAAATTGATATGATCAAAATGAATATATGTTCAACAACATAATTAAAAGTATATCTATTCAAGTTGTGCCCTGCAATTCTTGAGAGAATTGAAAGCTTTTGTTATTGCATATGAATCGATACTGTCAGTAAGTTCGTTTTCAATGTAGACAATCATAGAATATGCTAGAAACTCATTCTCCATCTTATTGCTAAGAGTTGTTTTAACAAGTTTCATAGCTGAAAAAGCTCGTTCAGGAGTTGCTGTAGACACAGGGAGAGTTAGCACAAGACGGATCAACCTATCAATCAAATGATATCTTTGTGACCTTTTCGTTTAAACTAATCCTTGACATAATTCAGCTAGAGTAGACACTTTTGAAGTACAGGATCATGAGGTACATATGCCTAGGCCTGGGCATGGTCCGATTTTTGTACAAAATTGGTATTAGAATCGAACCAAACCAGACTGGTTATAGTCCGATTCAGTTCCAGTTCTCCACGGTTTGGGCCTATGGAAAAAGCCCATTTCAGTTTTTTGGGTTTTTAAGCTTCAAAACAACCTGAATTTTTTAATTGTTTGGTTTACATCACAATTGGCCCAATTTTTACATCACAATTGGCCCAAATACATAAACTTTTAGGTTTTAGCAAAGCAAATACATAAAAAGCAAATTAAATTACAACAAAACAGAAAAATATTTATCCATTATGCATTATCAAGTTGCCAATAACTTGGCCAGCTACCATGTAGTCTCATTAGAAAGTAGCTTGAGCTGAAAAACTGACATTAATAAACAAAAAACTGACGTTAATCAACAAAAACATAACCTAAAGAATACAAATTCCAGAGAGGACAAGAAGCAACCATACAAACATACAAATTCCATAGATAACTAGCTATTAACCATGCAAACAAACAACAGTAGTGAATTAATACCCAATTATTCCAACAGAAAGCTTCTGAGAGTAAGAAATAACCTCATAGCAATTTAATTGGTTCAAGGCTCATAATAACAGAGATGCATATTCTCAGAACTTCCGATGGTTGCTATGTCATTATTCTAGAAAGCTTGTGTGAACTGCAACTTCTTAAGAAAAAGATTAACACAAATTGAAATTTTTCTGTAAATCCCCATTCAAATCAGCATCCTCTACTTATTTTTCAAAAGATAAACATACAGAACACCAAAATTCATTCATTCATTCCAAAGAAAAAACATTTGCAGTGAAAAACCATGCATTCTAAAGAAAAAAACATTTGCAGTGACCACTTAACCCTATAAATAATGGGGTCCAAAGATTAATTACTCGCCATATAAAGAAAACACCCAATTCCGGACTCATCTGATTGCCAAAGAATAAGGGAAGATTCAAACATTTCGATAGAGAAAACAGCTCCTGATATTGCTCCAACAATAGCCCCTCTTACAAATCCACTATCTTGGCCTATCAAAGCTCCAGTCATAGCTCCTAACATGGTGCCCACTGCACACAAACATGTCATTTCCATTAGTGAGAATGTTAAGATAAAACAGGTCTTAATACCAAAAACGCTCTCTGCTCCAAGGATCCAAACATGTTTTGATGAATGTAAAGGGACAATAACTCACAAAAAACCCCTTGTATATAAGTGAAAGTGATACCTGCTTTGGATTGAGAGGAGAGAGAGGGAGACGCGAAGGAGATGGCGTTGGGTTGAGAGATTACGAAGAGCGATAAGCGATGGACGATGGGCGATGAGAGCGATGAACACAAAAATTGAGAGATGAATAAAAGTGAATGTTGCGTCTAGGGTTTGGAAAAATGTTCGGTGGTAGTATTTGAATGGCTTGGAGTTGGGCTTGAATAGCTTGGAATAGTATTTGGGCTTGAAGAAGGATTAGGTTTGGAGAATAAATTAGGCTGGGTTAATATTATATAAATAAATAAATAAATAAATATATAAAATATATAAGCCAGTCCGATTTGGTCCGGTTCAGTTTTTACAAATATAAAACCGAAACTGGAGTTGGACAGCACCGGTCCAGTTTGGTTTTTTGCATTGGGTTTGAGTTTTTGGTCAACACGGTTTTTTTCGATTTTTCTCTGCTCGGTTTGGTTTCGTTGGCCGGTTCTTCAGTCCATATGCCCACCCCTACATCTGCCTCGTAAAGTTTCAGCTAGCATCTCAAAATATGTAACTCTTTTGGAGTGAAATCTTTAGGATAAAATCTCTCATATCAATGTTAAATGAATTAAAAGAATCACTAGGGTCCAACGCTGAACTAAGAATAAGAAGTTTCATTGCCCCTTCACTAAACGAACTGTTCAACTCTCCTAGTTGAAAATCAATTGCATCATTGAATACGTGAACGCGGTAATGATGCTCAATTGTAATATTGTCCTTTTGCTGACAAGAATGACTAGTTCCCACTTATATTGAGCATTCATATCAGGCATATCAATGTCGTGTTTCTTGCAAAATAAATCTACTTTCTCAATAAAAGTTTCCCAATCAGTTAATCTCAAAATTTGAAGGATACCTTTTGTTGTACCAACTAGGTTCAAAGCATTCACGATGTCTTGAGACTTATGTTGTAGTTCTCGACAAAGGATATCTGTGAGTCCCATAATTTCCTGCAATAGATGCAAGATGAATACAAATTCGAATTGTGTAATTGCATTATAGGCACTAGTAACCTCCCCATGTAAGGAGCTTGTGGATCCATCATTCTTTATATTCTCAAGTATCAAACAAACTGCATCATACATATCTATCAAATCACAAACGGAATCGTAATGAGAACCCACCGTGTAGCTCCCGGTCGATGCAAGGTACCAATTTGATTAGCTCATCTACCAATCTTTCGTTCACCAACAGCCAAGTCTCCACAATACTCGTTGATTGAGCAACTTGTAACTAAGTATGACGTTTCAGAGAAACAATAATGACATTGACAATTGCAGTCACTTCTTTTGATGCTGAAACTAATGCAAACTGTAGTTGATGCACACAAAAATGTACATAATATGCATATGGGCAATCTTTAAGAAATTATGCTTGTAGCCCATTCCATGCATCCCGCATATTACTAGCACCATCATATCATTGATCTCTCATCTTGTCAATACATAATTCATTGAGATCAAGTACTTTCTTGATCTCTTTTTGAAGTGTTGATGCAGTAGTGTCTTCAACCCACACAATGTCAAAAAAACATTCTCATAGAAAACTAGCATTATCAACAAATCTTAAAAAAATAGCCATTTGTTCTCTATTTGATGTATCTTGTGATTCATCAACAAGGATACAAAAAACAGCATGCCCAACTTCTTCACGCGTTTTTTTCTCTCACTTTGTTAGCAAGAATATTTAAAACCTCATTTTGAATATTGGGTGAGGTATATTTGGCATTTCCTGGCGCATTCTCTAAAACAACTCCAGCCACCTCATCATTAAACTCTGTTGTATGCTTTATTATTGTTTGTACCAAAATTTGCATATTTTGGCCAAATTCTTTATTTTAGCCAAAATACATGATTTAGAGGCCAAATCATGAAATATACAGTTTTGCCCAACATTATACAAATGTTGGAGATCAATTGTAGCAGGGAAAATTGGTGTGAGACAAAGGCATCATGGTGTGCATGGAAATTATTTGATATTCTTTGTGAGAAAGAATATTAAAATGAAGAAAAGATGATGGTTTTGGAGAAAGCACGTGAAGTGCCACACCAAAGGAGGAGGTGAAGTAGAAAAAAAGCAAGTGGATGATAAAAGAATGATTAAACAAAGGGAAAAGAAGGAAGATGGAAATATGAAAATATATAATGTGACAATTTATGTCATCATTGTATGTTAACAAATGAAATAAAGCATGCAAGTGGTTACAAGTTCAAAAGTTTGGCCAATTTATGGCCAAAACGTTCTCTCTATTCACAGGTTTTTGACTAAATTCAGTCAACATTCACGGCTAATTCATCCAAAGCAGGTTAGACAGGTACTATTTGATGTCCACGTGGCAGAATAATCAAGAGGGTTGGGAAACCAACGGTAATTCGCAATTTTGCCTAGGCTCAATGGTCTTTTACCTATCCCAATCAATTTCAAAAGCAATGGTTGAGAGTCATTTAAGGATATTGATTGACAAAGAGCCAAAAATAATCAAATATCTAGTAGTTGATTTTTATCAAATTTTGGCATTGAAGAGGAATAATACAAGTCAAAAGGATTTTTTCTTTATCACCACTTATCCGTTAGTGGTGAGTGGGAGAATACTTTCTAATTGATGTTCCTCAAATATCTAAAAAACCATCATCATGGCTGATGGAGAAGAGGCGTGAAAGGTTTTTGTTAAACAAAAATGTAATAAATAAATATTGTTTCATCAAAGTGATGAAGCAATGTTTGTACAATTGCTTTTGCATGAGTCGAAAGTTACATGCAATCATCTCAATCAATGGAATAAACAATATTTGTTTATTGAAAGAACCAAGTGGATGGCCAGCCAAGAAGAGGAAACAAATAAGAATTAGAAGACTACCAATAGCAAGGATTGATTGAAGAGACAAAGTTGCAACTAAGGGGCTGCTTTTCAACCTCTATAAATATAGAAGGCTCCTAGAGGACTAAAGACACCTAAACAACAAAACCCCCAACAAAAACAAATACAAAAAAAATCAATCAGTCTATGTTTCCCTATTTTCAGCCGAGGTGGCCAGCGGAAGGAACTTTTGGTCATTCTTCTTCAAGTTGAGTAGGCATGCCACCACCAAGCTACCGAATGGCTTGGATGGAAAAAGTTGGATGGATATGTTGCGCTTCTTACTTCTGATCAAGTGATTGATCAGCCAAGCAAGGAACCTCCTCCTCACTTCCTCAAGCTCGAGGATGGTTAGGCTTTGTATGGATTTTTGTTGTTGTGATTTTTAGGTTTTTTTAGTAAAAACAATGCAAATAAATTAAAGACGTGGTTAAACTAAAAGACAATAATTAAAGTGCGATAAAATAGATTAAAGCGATAAATAAATTTAAAATAAAGGAAGAACGAAATAAGGACGGTAAACTAAATTAAACTTGAAATTAAACTTAATCAAATTTTGACAACAATAAAAAGTAAAGCAATTCAAATAAACTTGAATTTAAAAGACAAGATAATGTAAATTGCAAGAAAGTAAACTTACACTAGGAAAATGAAGAACTTGATACACTAAGTGCTTGAAAAGTAAAACCCTAAGTCTAGGAAAAGAAAAGTGTGAAACGAAAAATAGGTTTGTGTGTCTGATGATGTGTCGGCTAACAAACTTAGAAATAAGACTTATTGTAAGTTTCACAATGTGTGGTCTCATGCGACTAAAAATTGTCTTATTTCCTGGAATGCCATGCAGGACCTCATCGATCGAAAGATCTTGAAGTTTCCGGAGAAAGCTACAATGGGTGTCGATCAGAATCCTTTCCCAAATGCTCAAGTCAACATGGTGAATGCCAACTTTCTAAGGCCAGATCAACCTAGACCTAGGTTGGACTTGTGTGGTTCAGCAAAGGCCACGACAGAGAGAAGAGCAAGGGAGATCTAGTGGACCCCAAGGCAAAAGGCAAGGCCAAGATGTACCCAGAGGTCACCAAGGTTCCCGAGCAGAGGGCTTAAACCAAAGAAGAACATTTGAAGGTAATTCTGCTATGCACTGCTATGCAGCGAATACCAATGCTAGGTCACACTTGAGGTGAATTCTGCCAATGCCATCGTCCACTTTCCTATCCGCCCTCTAATGATTGTCCTAGTGAGCATGTATTTTATCAAGTCAGTCTTGGTGATTATATGCACCACAGAAGGCAACATGTAATGCCTCAACTTGGTTAGGTGAAGTATAAGGCCAAGCAAAGTTTCTCCATCCGTGAATACTTCCTCTCAGTGGCCATTAGAATACGGCTAAGGTAGTACACCACTTGCTCCTTCTCATCGTTGTCTTGGGCTAAAAGAATTCCAATGGAAGTTTAGAAGTGCTTATGAGTCATAGAAGCGCTTAGGAAGCATTCCTAAGTGCTTTTTCAGGAAGTACTTCGATTCCTGATGAAAATTTCAACATGTTTATGATAAAGCGCTTTTGCTAGAAGCACTTACGATCAGAAGTGATTTCTAGAAAAGCGCTTTATTTGGCCTTTACTAAGGGTCTTGCAAACCACCCCCGCACTGTAGTCCGAAGCCCTCGTCGACTTAACTCCTTGGCAGCCCTCTTTCATTCAAATATTTCTTGGCTCCTCTTGAACCACTTCTCCATTGGCCTCCTCCATAAGCTCATCATCACTTGACTCGATTAGGATTACCTCTATATTGGACTCCACCATAGGCTCATCTTCATCGTCACTTGAGACCATAATAATTTCAGCCTTGGACTCGTGGCTTTCGCTACTTTAATTAAAAAAAATCGCTCCTAGAAGTCCCTGTGCCTCGTGGACATAGGCCAACTTGAAATCGAACTTCTCCAGCATATCCACATAAATGCCAAAGTCCTCTCGAATTGTGCCTGTGTTGTACATGTGACTATGTAGCAGACAAGTCCTTTCCACAAACTTCCAATCCAGCAGGTAGATTCTCCAAGTGTCAAGATAATGGGCCAACGCCGCATACTGAATCTCCAAGTGTCCAAATTCAGCTTCATATTTTCAATTGCCTCTATAAGCATACCTCTATGCACCAAAGAAGCATCAATGAAAATCTTCGAGGGTTCAATGGCAAACACATCCACGAACACCTCAATTAGCTCCGACGCCAGTTGCACAATTGCATCCTCTCTTAGTGGATCTTCCAGCGAGATCACTCTTCGTGAATTCAATAGAACCATTGGACTCACTTGGAGATTACTGTGCTCTTCAGCACCTCCCTTGTTTTCTGTCACGATTGCATTCAAGTTCTATCTCATTGGAAAATCCTTCACACGGTGGGCTCTTTGGTAAATAAAGTAACACGAGAACTTCTTCTTGTTCTAGTGCTCTTAGCCCTTGGCACCATAAAAAACAACCCCAAGCTCTTTCCCTTTCTCGACTGCCCTATTGTCCGAATGCCTCTTCCCACCTTGATCCTTCTTCCCACTGGAAGCGACTGCTGCTCAGTAGTCCATTAGTATCTCAGCTGCAGTAATGGAGGAATTGAGGTTCCTCGCATCTTGTTTCCTCAATTCCGACTGTGCCTAAGGCTGCAAATTCGTGAGGAAGTTAAACCACTTGTCTTCCTCAGACATATTGGGCACGTCGAGCATCAAAGAGCAGAAAGCCTTCACGTAGTCCCTCATTGAACCAACTTGCTTCAAATTCTTCAAGGCTTCTCTTGCTAGCCATGCAACATTACATGGAAGGAACTGAACTCTCAATTCCTTCTGCAGCACAACTCACTCATTAATTGTAGGTTTGCCATCACTCATCACTTCTTGTACACGAGTCCTCCACCAAAACTTAGCATCCCCAGCCAAGTACATGCTCGTGATGGACACCCTCTTGGCATCCGGAACCTTGGTAGCTTGGAAATACTGCTTCTATGTCCCATAAGAAATTCTCCAGCTCCTTGTCGCTCCTTTTACCAACATATGCCTTAGTCTTAGGCACTTTGATCTTTGTCATCGTTGAGCCCTCTTGGCTCGAAGTCCTGCCACTCAAAGCAAGCTTCACCACGCCCAATTCAGTTTCCACTTCCTTGAGCTTTCCACCAATGGCCTCCACTAAGCCATCCATATCACCTAGAACATTAGTGACCTTCCTTTCTATTGAAGCTTTCAACTCTCCGAAGACTTTCTTGAACTCTGTTGTCTTAGCATTAAGATCCTCCATTTGTACGACCATGCATGATGTCTCATCGCCACTCAAAGTGCCAAGGATATTTTCTATCTTTGCTACTCTCTCTTTCAAGGAATCACTATCTCCAGCCATTCCTTTCTAGCTTGCAATTCCAAGACTATTCCTTGCTCGAACTCAATCAGAAACGTGACTAAAGCAAGCTATGATACTAGCTGTAACAGGAGTGAAAAACGCCTTTAATTTTTCGACTCTTGCTCAGCACTTAGACTCCTCTTAAGTTAGCCTTCTTGCATCTCCAATTCGTGAGGCTTTAGATTTCACACAGCGGAACAAGAAAATGTCAACACACCCAAGCAAGACTTGTCTAAACAGGAAAACTCACACACAATTTACGGGCTAAGTTCCCAACCTTTTATTATTTATCTCAATAGCAAGGAATACAAGCTTCTTACTTTTGTTGGACTACCACATCAATTGGTATCTCAACTCAACCTTCTAAAGGTCTATTTATAAGGATAAAACGTGTAGATGACATCCCCATCTACTAGTAATTGCTGACATCCCCTAGGTCTGTCACCTTGGTCTTCCAGTTTCCTCACAAAACTGTCCATGCCTCTCTTAGCGCCTATTTTCACGCTTATAAAATCTGCCCACAACTTGGAGCATGCAACCACACTATTGGAACTGCCCTCAACCGCTCAACCACTTATCCACATTTGAATTTTGAATCCCAGCATCTTAGCCACGTTCCAGAACCTTTAGAAAGGCCAAAGACTGTATGGGACACGTCACAGCAACTGTCGAGCATGCTACTTGCACATGTCACGTCTCTCGCAAGGCCTGTCAACAAGATGCCCGTGTGCTGCCAAACATCTGTCGACACAATGCGCTCATGCTGCCGAGACCATCTGATGCGCATTGTTGAGACAATTTGTAGACATCTTGTCCACACTATGTGCGCATGCTGCCTAGACCATCTACTGTGCACTGTCGTGACAATCTGTCGACACCATGCGCGCACGCTGCCGAGACCAACTGCTGCGCGCTGTCGAGGCAATCTGTCGACATTTGCCTTTTCTTACTGTGCATGCTTGGCATTGGCTCCCCATGCCATGCCAATTTCTTTGGCTGCATACTCTCAGCCCAAAACACTCTTCCTCCAACATTATCTTACTTCCAACGTGCACCACTGCTACACTATTTTCTTGCCTTGGCATGGTGCAAAACACAAAAACCATGCCATGACCTATGTCGCTTGCTAAGGGTCTTGCAGTAAGCCTATAGATGATATGGGCTCATGAGCAGGTTTCGAATCTACATTATGTACAAATTTTTGTTGTAATTAACAAGGCGGCGGGTCGGGTCGGTTTTCATGGGTTCCACATTACCAAACCCATGAGCTGCTCCAATTGTTGGCCCGTGGGTTAGGTTAAGACCCGAATAGCAAAAACTGAAGTGCAAAATCGGACCAAACCACTCCGATTTGGTCACGTCGGACGGGCCGATCGAGTGGACCTGAATTTTTTGCCCACCCTTAGGGATGGCAACGGGCCGGGTATGGCAATACCATCCCCGTCCCCGCTTCCCATCCCGGTCTCGGTCCCTGTCCCCGTCTCCATCCCCGATAAAAAATTTCGAGGATTCCCAGTCCCCGTCCCCATCGGGGGAGTATCTCCCAAACCCGCCCTGAGTACCCGATTTTTTATTTAAAAAAATATTGATAATACATTAAATTATCATTCAACACATTCAATTTAACTATAAAATTGATCTCAACTACTGAATTTAGTATCCCTAGATATGCGTTGAAATTGGGTAACCAAATACCTCAAGTTCATTGTATTTCATCAAGCTGCTTAATTCAAGCAAAACAAAGTGTCTCCATTTTCTAAGTAACCAAACAGGAAATAAACTTAAAAAACAACTTAAGACTTTAACCAACCGAACGACTGAATCAATCAAAACCCATTAATTTTCACACAAACCCAACAAATCTAAGCATAGCCAAATGATAAATCCCAGTAAAAGATCCATTTTTGAAACCCAATCAAGGTTTCTAAACCTCCTGCCTCCATTCTTAAATATTTTAGGGTTTTTAAATTAAATATATAATTATTAGGCCGGATTCGGGGACAGAGATATCAATACCATCCCCGGCCTGTACTCGACGAGGATTTTTAACATTCGGAGAATCCCAGTACTCATACCCGATCTTTCCCGAAAATTTGCCTCGTTAGGGTTGGGGACCTGATGGGGACCCAACTTGTCGGGGATATTTTCCATCCCTACCCACCCCTACCACGAACGCCTGCTGAACTCACCATGGGGGCAGCAAAAAGAATATGCCAATCACCATTCACGGAAGATATCCTGAAAACAAATAAGCCTGCCAAAGATTACACAACCCAAATTTAAGCTATTCAAATGCGAGACTGACCCCATTGAGCATATCTATTATTTTAAGTAAAAAAATGGTAATAGAAGGAGAAGACGAGGCTTTACTTTGCAAGATATTCCCCTCAAGCTTGTCGGGATCGGCCTTGATGTGGTTTAGACAATTAAAACCAGAATCAATAAGCAATTTCACCCAACTTTGCGAGGTGTTTATATCCCAATACATATCCAATCAAAAGAGGAAGAAAAATGTCATAACTCTGTTTCGCACGAAGCAAAATGTACGTGAAAGCCTTAAGGATTATCTGAGATGCTTCATGGAGGAGATGTATACCCTTGAACAATTTGACTCCCATATCGATTCATTGGCGTTTTGTGAAAGAGTAGTACCCATGACAATGATGCTTCGCTCCTTAATCAAGACCCCACCCCTAGACATGAGGGTGGTGATGGCCCACGTAGATGGAATTATCTAGAGGAGGAAGAACTCGCCCACTTGGGCGAAATGACTATTATGTGAGGCATGTCAAGAGTGGTTAGTATGTGCTAGGGCTGGATATTTGGACCGACAAACCGATCAAATTGACCGAACCAAATCAATCGGTCTGGTTTGGTCCGATTTATTTATTTATTTTTCCATTTAAGTTCAAACGTTTTTTTTTCGGCTCTGTCTTCTTCTTCTTCTTCTTCTTTAGTTCATCTCCACTCTTGCTCGTTATATATATATATATATATCTCTCTCTCTCTCTCTCTCTCTCTCTCTTCATCTTCCTCTTCTCTTCTCACTCCCTCTCTTCTCTGTGTTGTTGTTTAGCTATGCAGATATGAAGTTTATATCTCGTCACCACGTTGCACGCCGCCTCGATCTCGTCTATGTTCATAAAAAATTGGAACCTAACCCAAACGATTTCTTTCGGTTAACCAGTATCATCAGTGTTCCGGCGAAATAGTTCGGCGTCGGTACCCAAAAGTCCTCCACCGAGGCTTTCGGTTCAGTGAGTGGTTATGTGCCACTCTCTTGGAATCTAATTCATTTGAGAGAGTACTATATTTGATATCGTACATTTAATTTCTTTTCACATGTTATTTTCATGTTATCACTTGTTTATGAGTTTTTCCTGAATATGTTGTGTTAGTCATTTGTTAGGCATTTAATGGAACTTGCATTTAGTCCACACATAAACTTATGATAATGTTACAAATGACATAGTTTGATGGTCAGAGACCACACGTATTTAAATTAACCTACTTCTTGAGTTGAAATGGTTGAAGGCCTTACTCAAGATGAAACAACTCACTCGCGGCAAAAGGCTAAATCCATAGGCGAATACCATACTTATGTCTGAGAGCCAAAATCATGACAAAAAATGGTGATTGAGAAGGCTTGATCGAAGGGCACACATGAAGGCGTGATCGAAGATCATGCACAAAGGCAAGATTGAAGATCAATTTAGTGATGGTACGGCATACCAATTAAAAGTCCTATGGTGTAACCCCAAAGGCCTAAGTCTGAGTGTGTGCCCAGAAAATTAGGATACAAAAACATATGAACTAGTAAGTAAAGATAAAATTGGAGGACGGTCTTTGAAAGTTCTTAAAGTACATGGACAAGGCTACAAAGCCAATGATGGACCCATCTTAACCCGAGCTAAGACTCACATTGAGGGATAAGATCATGCAATGCCAAACCTGAGAGGACCACGTCTAATGAGCCCATGCATTGGGCACGGGATGAACAAGAAAATAGCAGGTTTGGCCAAGAGAGAGAAATATGGGTTTGGCCAAGAGAGAGAAAAATGGGGTTGACCAAGAGAGAGAAATGGGTTTGGCCCAGAGAGAGAAAGTGGTTTCGGCCAAGAGAGAGAAATTTGGACTTGGCAAAAAATAACGTGGATTAGGAAATACCCGTGGTTCAACTATGGCCCCATGATGATTCGATGTGACGAAGTCACAATCATTCGACGGGTTTGGGCATGGGTTCAACCATTGTCACGACCCAGGGAAGCGCATGCCACCTCTGCGCTATAACCCAAATGGACTAGTCGCTAATGAGGGTCCCTGCAATCACTTATAAAGCTCAGACCAACCTAGTAATTTACCGAACTAGGACTCAACATGCCAACCTGGGGTGTTACTTTCTCCCCCACATGTCCTCGTTAGGGCTTATAGTCAGTTGGAAAATCTTTATCAAACTCCACAAGTCACGACTCAACCCATATGTTACGATTGAAAGCACCTAGAGACATGGGGCAATGCAACTTCCCTTCGATGAGAGAAGTGCGGGGCAAGGAAGGCATAACCCAATTAACCGACTCCCCATGATCGCGAAGTGGATGATGGGAAGTGCAAGGCCAGGGAAGTGGAGATAAACCCAAGGGCTTGAAACTCTATAAAAGCCCAATGACACCGCAAGCAAAGACACGAGCAATTCAACTTCAACTGAGTATTGAGAGTTCATTACACAAACACTGACTTGACAGTCGACTTGGAGGGTACTTTCGTCATTTCGCTACTCCACCCATTGATCGGTTCATAATTGTATATCATTTTATACCCTTCTAGCATATGATTTAGTTATGTTTTTGAGTTAAACTTGTGCTTTTGATCTCTGTTATGTTTTTCATTCAGTTAATTGAGCTTTAGGTAGCAATGGGGGCCCAAATATGCAAAATGATCCAAAAACGTGCAGACTGAGTTAGAAATTTGTTTCAGCCTTTAACTCCTTCCTCCGAACTTGGATTGGCCCAAATGATATGTGGTTGGAAAGATGACATTCTAAACTTGAAGATGGACGGCTCAATGTCATCAGTTGATTAAGGGAAGCCCAATTCGTGAGCCCATGAAGTTTATTGGTCATGATGAGCTGTGCATGAGATGTGATTTCTGGTGGGGTTCTCCATTAGCTGCATGTGGGAGCTGCACTAGCCAGAAAAGAAGGGAAACTGATTTTCTAATGCATTAGTGTGGTTAGTGGAGGCATTAATCAATTCAGAATTCTCCTTTCATTCTCCTTATAAATACCACTCTCATTCATTCCATAAGACAACATCTTTCACATCCTTCAGATCTTTCACATCCTTCAGATCCTTCACACATCCTTCAGATCCTTCACACTCCCATAATTCCCCAAACACTCCAGACACACTCCCAACACTCTAAACAGCCTCAAATCACCAAAACTGTCCCTGCAAGCCTGCCTTCCATTTCCCTACGAATTTCCTCTTTCTCAACCATCACCACTCACCCAAACTCATCCCAAATCACCTCCTGAACCTTCATACATTCTTCTAGACGTGGGGAAGTTCTTGGAGAAGTATTAGGCGTGGAGAAGCTCTTGGAGAAGCATTGGACACCACAAGGACTTCAGAAAAGGGTTTTTCTACTCTTGTTACATTCATCATGCTTTCTCATTTCTGTTTATGTTTCTTTCCCTTTATGAGTAGCTAAATCCATTACTAGGGCTTCGATGTAACCTAACATGAATATTCTGGGTTTATAAATTCCAAGTTTCAAGTTTGATTCAAGATTCATGCTCTTATTCATTATGCCTATCTACTTATATGCTAATCTAAATGCCTAGCTACCATTGAGATTTGTGTATTTTGGTTGGAATTAAGAGTAGACACCACATGCCTTAATTCTAATTGAACTATGAATAAGATGAGTATGTATGGACATTCGCCAATAGGGATTAAATACATGCTTGGTTGTTTAAAACATTCTTCTATGCTTAATGGATTTCTGATGCTTGATTTAAGTTCGACAATAAGGACTTAATTAGGGAATTGGAAATACAAGGTTAGGATCAAACACCATGGCCTAATCATACTTTAGCTAGAATCAATCTTTGAATCTGAATTAGACTTGTCACTTGAATCCTTATAACCTAGAATTGGATTGTTATGGTGAATCAAATGCCCTAGTCCTCAAAATCTGTTTCCAACCTCAAAACCACTCTTTAATACACTTTTTTACTTGTTTTTAATTGCAATTTAGTTTTGCTTCTTTTGTTTTCACAAAAATCAATCACTCTCACTCTCAAATCTGTTTTAGACTTAACTTCTTGTTTCTTGAATTAGGTAATCTAAGTACATAACTAATTTTAACTTCTCAGTCCTCGTGGGTACGACCTCGTACTTGTCTTGCTATACTACTAATTGGCCCGTACACTTGCGAGTTAACACCCATGCTTTACTTTGACGGCAGAATGGATGGGAAGTGCCAGATTTTGACGTCGAGGGGCACATTGGCGAAAAAAAAAATAGATCGGGTCCTTAATTTTCTAAAAAAAAAGGATAGGGGGTCAATTGAAAGTGAGGTATAAGTTCAGGGGGTAAATCATTAGTATACCCTGGAATAATTAATGGGTTTGATAAGCAATATCTTTGGGCCATTACTGCTGTCACTTTTTATACATAATTTTATAATTGTATGAAAAACAGACATGCACAATGGAAGTGGTATTATAAAGTTTTGATATGAAACAAAATCAAAGTTCATGCAAATGGCCCTAAGCATTATTTTCAACTAGTTCTTCGTTTAGTAATAATTTTTTTCCTAATGTTGAAAGAGATACCCAATTTGATTATCTCCTCCTAAAAAGAAAGCAATTAATTTTCTCTATTGCCAAAATCCAAGTCAGCATAATGTTATTATATACTGAAACTTTAAGTTGACATATTATCGACAAAGAGAATGGATGAAATGCCAAAATTATTGCACTCTATTTCTGATATGCCAAAATTATCTGATTATGATATATAAATATATGTATACAGTTTTCAAAAAAGAAAAAATATAGGTATATATATGTGTCTATATGTTTGCAGGAAACTCTTATGGGCCACTTGGCTGGTTTAGCTACGGCATGAGACCAAAAGCATGCAGACATCCAAGTAGAACATTTCATGGGCAATGTATAAGTACGAATAGTTGTCACAAGCTATGCAAGGATGAGGGAGCAGTTTGTTGATTATGCCAATATTTTCTTGGTCGCATAAAGTGCAGGTGCTGCCACGTTGAATTGAATTATTGTTAAGTTTGTTTTTCCACTAAATACTTGATGAATTTAATAACATTATCAAGAGGAAAACTTCCCTTACAAAACCTATTTGATTCCTTGCACTCCACTTTCATTTTGCAAGCCGCTCTACGAAGAGGATAACTTTGTCATCGTCAATCTAGTAGCCCAGTTTCTACTTGATGCTCAATTACCCCATATCTTTGACTAAGTCTGTCACGGTTTGGCTCGAACTAAATTGGAATATTTCAATTAAATTGTACAAGCGTCAAGACTGCGTTGTTGGTGAGCTTATAAATGCCGGGATGGATCAACTAATTAACTTTTGTTTTTTTTTTTTGGTAAAATGAAGTTTCATTCATAGAGAAAAATCAGATACAAGACCCCAAAAAGGCAAGACCCAACAAAGACAAAAGCCAAAAAAAATGGTCCACACCAAACCAAAACAAAGTCCCAAAACCAGCAAACCATAACAGCTAACACATAAACCACAACTGACGTCACCAACTCTGCTCCATTGAGCAAACATCACAATCGAGGGTATCTGCAGCAAGACTGAACCCAAGGGACTGCAACCACACACCAAATGAAACCAATGGTCAAAACCAGCCCATATATTGTTGGCGAGTCCTTATTTATGTTAGGATTTTTGGTTACTTACCTATTTGTTTAGTCCTATTGTAATTTAGATTTATTTTCTATTGTAATTTAGATTTATTTATTATTTTATTTAGGGTTGTACTTCCTTATAAATACCTCCATATTAGAGAAGAATATATAACTGAAAATTTGCCATACTTTCTTTGACTCATATTGAAGGAGGTGGTGTGAACACTGAAGGAGAAACTCTATACACTTCCGTTGAAATACGTGAACAATTGTGTTCATGTGTGATAGGACCGGCCTCGAATTCCTCGGAACCCGGGACCGACCTGTGATTTTTACGACATTACTCCAATGCCGGCCCATTTACTAAATTAGAACTTTTCTTTTTCAAAGTTTTTAGAAAAGAGGGCCGAGACTTCTGCCAAAATTTCGGCAGAGTCTCCCCTGAAAAACGGACTTAACCAAATTTTAAACCTGCAGAATAAACAACAATCATAACCAACTGCCAGCACACACAATTGAAAAGCACACAGTTTCAATTTATGGCCTCCAACCTTAGAATTCAAGCCTACTGGGCAATATTAGAGCATACTAAACAGAACTCAAGCAGTTTATGTTGTGACTGCACCTAGGTTATCTTAGACTGCCTACATACCCTCCGTGAGGGATCAAGCCACACATAGCTCTTAAAACCATCAATCATGGTTAACAGCACATAGCTATACAAAGTAATACCAGCCAAATAGATTTAGATTCACTTACCAATTCTCAGAAAGTGCAACTTAGTCCTTTAATTCTCACTGTGGAACCATAGATTGAATTCCCGAAACAAGATTACTCAACGACAAAAATATAAACTCAACCCAACGACAATTTAAAGAATTGAAGTGAATCCCAACACACCCCCACACACACACATACTTATAAAATAAAATCGACTTTAGAAGCAAGATCACTCATCTCGAAGATGAATCCACAAATATTTAACATATACAACAATATATATATATATATATATATATATATATATATATAAGTAAGACCACTACACCCATACTTGTACTGGGAAAACAATCCAACCGGGGATTGCTTGACTAGACAAGGGACGACATCACATCATCCCGAGCCTAGGGTTGAACTGTCCAGCTGAGGGACTACTGCTCAGGAGCACACACGCCGGCATCACATCGGATGTGAGGCCCAACTCAAGTCCTACGCGCGTAGACTGCCCAGCAAGGGCCTTCGATAACACCCTGTCAAGAGTTCCCGGGACATAACCACAATCCGTCAATTCCATCATTGCCAAGTATCTGTAATAGGGGAGGTATATATCATAGCGTACACTATGTACCGGGGAAAAACAATCCAATTTGGGGGATTGTTTGACTAGACACGGGACAACATCACATCATCCCATGACTAGGGTTGAGCAGTCCAACCGGGGGACTGATAGTAGTTCTTGAGAGTATAAAATCCAACCCAAGACCTCCATAGACACTCAAACATCAAAAAGTCCAAATATTCCAAAATTAAACCATATTGAAGTTCAGTGGTCAAATATCAATCTTTATATCCAATCCAAACCTCAATTGAATAATAAGTAAATATGAATGCATCATACTTTAATAATTCCAAACATTCAGTATTTCCACAATATACGCAATTAACAATAATCATATAATATCAACTATAAAATATTTTATATACTTTATAATAATAATAATAATTCCTGTAGATCTCACATCACACTTCCCAAGTTTCAGAGTAAATCCAATTCATAAACCTCAAATATCAATAGAATAACTAATTATCACAATTTAACAATAATCTGGTTTCAATCATAAAACGCAATATAAAAACATTCTATTTTGGTCAACCAGGGCCCGTGGGGCCCACGACCTCCAAATCCCGATTCGAAAGTTCCTAAAGGTCCGCCAGGTCTTATAAGTATGTCCCAAAAGTTTGGTCATGATAGAACGGTCGGATTTCTCTCGATCGCACGATTAGACGATTAATTGTTTTCTAACCCTAAAGTCAATGATCCGGAGCATCCAGGGCTCTAATCCTCGATCCGTGAGTTCCTGCACGATCCTAGAGGTTCAAGGTGAGACATATTTGAAATTGGCACCGATCCAACAGTCCGAACATATGATATCCAATTCGACTGTCATACGATATTCAATTTCAAATCCGAGCGTACTGTCGCGTTCGGGACGACGTAGGGATAATTTAGGAATGAAATTGGGCCGCCACGCGCTGGTAGCGCGTGGTTTCCAAAGCGATTTTTCGGCGATCGACGACTTCCAAACCACCCGGCATAATTTATACCAAAATGACAAGCATGAAGAGTGGAGTAACTTACCCAACTGGGTCGATGGCCAATTTGGTCAGAAAACTGCTCAAATTGCCAGAAATACGATCGAAAACCTAGAAAAAAATCTAGGTTTCGATTCGTGATATTTCTGTGGAATTGGAACGGATCATTGAGGGGTTATGGAGTAGAGAGGGTGGGGAAAGTTTTAGATGTAATTTGGTGGCCGGCTGTGGCCGGTGGTGGCTGGAAAATAGAAAGAGAGGTCACAGTTTCGTGGGTAGTTTTTGATTGGGTTTTCCAGTTGATTTTTCGGCTTAATTCTCACAAATTTGGGCTGGAAATTTATGTAGAGTTGTAGAGGAGAGAGAGATGAAGAGATTGGGTGGTGGATGGACTTGGGTTTGAGGTGAGAGAGAGAGAGAGTGTGTGTGGGCTGTACGCACCCACTATTTGGGTCCGGGTTTTGAACGAATTTTTTTAATCAATTTCCAAAATACCCATTTTGTCCTTTTTGTTCATTAAATTTCCAAATCAAGTGTGCCGCTTGTCTACAAACTCGTTTCGACGAGCCGGACACAATGATGCAACTCGTTTCGTCAAATTCTTTCCCAAAATTAAATTGACCTTTTTGCCCCTCTAATTATATAATATTTTAAATTCCCAAATATTATTAATTAGTACAATTTATTTATTTTAATTAATTTACTTAACTTAATTTTTTTTTTTTTTTTTTCGGGTTGGGATGTTACAATGTGGGTAGTTGAAGACATGGATGGAGGTTGGCATGACAAGGGAAGGTGATGAGATGGGAAGAGGCATAAAGGAAATGAGATGGATTACGATTAGATTCCTTAATTTTATTTTATGAAACTTGATTAGATTCCTTATTCCTTCACAATTCCTCGTACACTTTATGTGGTATGCGACTCTTGATGAGTCATACGCCACGTGAGCAAATTATGGGGCCCACAATTTAATGCACCAAACCCAAATCATTTATTTGGCGGAATTTAATTCGCCCAAAATTTCTTTGTCTACAAATTGCCCCCACTTTATGATGCACTGTAGACATGTGCTTGTCACATATGGGAGGTGTAGCTTGAAGTTTTTCTCTCTTTTTTCTTTTCTTCTTATATATATATATATATATATATATATATATATATATATATATATATATATATATATATATCATGCTGATTCCCTTTATTTGATTGTATCCCGAAGAACCATCCATGAAAGATAAAGCTTCATGACATGTGGTTGCATCTACCATGAGGTCAATTATATGCAATGGAAAGTCGTCCTTTAGGCAAGCCTCATTTAAATCCCGATAGTCAACACAAACACGAATTTGTCCAGTGGTCTTCTTCTTCACAAGAACAATGTTTGCGATCCACGTTGGGTATTTCACCTATCTAATAAACCCCGCGGCGATCAATTTGTTGACTTCAGCTTCGATTTGACTGAGAAGCAGGGCGAAAGCGACCTTGAGTTTGTTTGATCGGACGTGTTCTGGGCTTGATCGCAAAGTGATGGACCACAACTTTTGGATCGAGTCCTGGCATTTCCTTGTATGTCCATGCAAAGACATCTTTATACTCAAGTAGCAGCTGATGTTATGATCTTTCTTCACCAGGACTCAAAAGTGCACTAACGAAGATGGGTCTTGGATATTCACTTATGCCCAAGTTGAGTTCTTTTAATTCATCTAAGGTCACTTGCCCCCCGTCTTCTAGTGTGGGAGGGGCATCCTAGATCTCATCATCGAAAGGTTCCTCCTCATTGACCTCCTTAATTGTAACATGATGAAAGGCTACGACTTCTTCTTCTTCTTCTTCTTCGCCTTTGTTTTGCTGACTCGATGCCTGCAGAGTATGTATGATTGTTCGGCATTTCACTTTGAGTTCGTCACCAGAAGTTATGTCTATTGTTGAGTGACATTTCATACGTGACGGGATGAGGCTCCGATTTTCATTGTTTTTCGCCGAATCAATATGAACCCTACCTCTCGACTCTCGCTGGTCTTTTTCTTCAAATGACTTGCTTGAGTCTTCAAGTCTTTCTAGTGCTGATCTGCGTGGAGCTGATCGAACTCCCTCTTGGCTTTTGTATCTAGTTATCCTTTTGAAAACTGAGGGTCGTGATGTTGATTCTTTGATGCTGTTGAAGACTGAGGTTCGCTGGTTAGGCGTGGCTAAACGGCCGAACGCTGAGGCCCTCTTAGTGGATTTTGGTTCTTCTTCCTCCTCAACCACTTCGACACTAATATGTGGAGGATCTGCCTTCTTTTCCTTCCTCTTAGCGGATATCTTATCTGGTGCACTAGGAGTAAAACCAAGGCCTGCTCTTGCTGAGTCAATTGCACACCCCTGCTCCTTCAACCTCTTTTGGGTTTCATTAAGGCTGCACGTCCTTTTTCCGATAATATCTGGATTGAGCTCTCCTAGCAAAGAGGATTGGCCGAAGTCATAACCTGCCTTCAACATGAGCTTGTAGGTGTTAGGATCAAAACCTTCTTTAGTTCTCTTTATCGGGAGAGATTCGTGCCTCGCTACGTCTTGTGATGGTTTGACGAACCCTGGTACCGATGGCTTTAAAATATTTGAATTGTTCAACTTGGGCAAAGGCGTGGTTGTCGACTCCTTCAAGAACTTTACATCACTTTCCCCTAGTTATCTTAGCTTTACTTCTTTTCCAAATGGGGATTGGCCTTTCTTCTGTCGAGACAACGAGACGTAATGAAGAATGGGAACAGACACCTCTTGTTTTTCTGTTGGTGATGATCCCATTTGTTCGGACGAAGTGCTTTTCAACTGCTCATTTCCTTTCTCTTCAATAGGAAGGCGCTTTAAATGTTCATCTTTTCTTCGTATGGCCTTGCCTGTTGAGTGAACTTCAATAGGAATGACTTCAGACACAATGTCCTCATCTATTATAAACTTGGCATCGGCAAAATGAGACTCGGCTTCAGTGAAGGGTTTGGTGTCGCCCATGATTTTCTTCACTCCACCTCTGTAAAACTTGAAACATTTATGCAAAGTTGAAGGCACTATTCCATTTTCATGAACCCATGGCCTTCCTAAGAGAAGGTTGTAGGAAGTCCTTGCATCAATCACATGAAATAAGGTGTTCAACTTTAAGTCACCCATCACGAGCTCGATTCTGATCATGCCCATGGCTCTTTGCCCCCCTTGGTTGAAGCCCTGAATCATAAGACGATTCGGGACAATTCATCCATGATGATGCCTAGCTTCATCATTGTTGACTTAGGCATGATATTTACCGCCGAACCTCCATCAAGCATGCGACTAAGTTTTTGTTCTCGCACATACCTGACACAAAGAGTGGGTGATTATGTGGTTTGGATCCCAGTAGAAGATCTTCGTCAGTAAACATAATGAAAGCACATGTCGCGCAACACGTAACATGGTCCTGAGATTTAGGCTCCAATCTTCTAGTCCTTTGTATTTTGTTTGGATGAATATTGAGATCCGTCAGCGCCTTTACCAATGCTATACATACGGCTTCAAGAAGTTGCATTTCTTCTTCAATATTAAAGTGTGATGTTGAATCTTCTACTTGTACTGAGACATTTTGTTCTTCATCAGTCTCAAATTTTTCTTCCGAGGCATCCTCGTCTTCTACTTGGCAGCAAGTGGTCATGTGGACTGTCTCTATCGGGCCTCTTACGAAGAACACTTTGGGGAAGTACTCTCCTAGCATAACCGGAGTTCGTGGCTTCTGGACCGGTGGTTCACATTCTTGGTCGGGGTCTCTCCTCACCATTGCTTTAATTTTTCTCTTAGAGTGTTGGAGCGAGCTTCTCTTTCGCCGCTCCCTCTTTGATTGAGCATTTTGTCGTTGAGGAGTGCGCTTCGTACAAGACTTCTTCCGAGTAACGAGCGTTCATCCTTCATCGTCATCGAAAGGTGAGTCACCAATGAAGCCATCACCACCTTGATAGTTCGATTCGCCCACCACTTCTTTTGCACATGGATCAGTCACATGATATCTGCCCCTCACTGATTGGAACTCCAATTTTGATGACGATGCGGGCAATAACACAGGGTTAAAGGATCCAAACACAATTATGGCGACGTTGGCGTCTGCGACTTCGTCAACGTCCAATTCAATTCTTCCTTGTCTGGCCAAGTTCATAATTAGCTCATTTAGCACAAAGAACTTCTCTACTGGATGGCTGACAATTCGATGGTACATGCAAAATTTAGGGTCATTAACTCGGTTCATTTCCTCGGGTCGCTTACATTCCTGCAATTCGATCACCTTATTCTCGAGGAAGTCTTCAAGCATACCTGCGACATCGGAGTCAAGGAAGGGGTACGTTTTTTCCTCTAACTCCTTCAGGGCCCGTCGACGTATGTCCACTTGTTGGGATGGCTCCATCCTTCTGACTTCTCTCTTCTTATCTTTTCTATGCTCCATGACAGGCTCCTTCTTTCCTCCATGGCTAGCGATTCTTAACTCTATATCATGGGTATGAGGGGCTAGCTCCTTGAACGTGCGGGGTTTAATTCCTTGTAGGATGTAAAGCAACCCCCAATACATCCCTTGTATGCATATCTCGATGACTGATATCTCTGAAAGCCTATCTTTGCAATCCAGGCTTAACGAGCGCCATCGATTGATGTAGTCAATGATAGGTTCATCTTTCCACTGCTTAGTATTCGTGAGTTCCATCATGCTCAAGGTGCGACGAGTGCTATAGAACCGGTTCAAGAATTCTCGCTCCATCTGATCCCAACTGTCTAGGGATTCGGGCTCCAAGTCTATGTACCAATCAAATGCATTCTCTTTTAAGGAACTGAAAAATTGCTTCACCAATTGGTCGCCCTCTGTCCCGACATTGTTACATGTCTCGACGAAGTGTGCAACGTGTTGTTTTGGGTTGCCCTTTCCGTCGAATTGTTGAAATTTGGGAGGTTGATATCCTGTCCACATCAGCAGGTTGTCTATCCACCTGGTGTATGGTTTGGAATATATGAGCATGTCTCGGGAAGGAGCTCCGTATTGAACCCTGACGGTGTTCACTATCATGTCCTGAAGTTGTTGGACCGACAAAGAACTCACCGAGGCGGCATTGCCTTTTCCTTGCAGCTTCTCACCCGACTCTGTTTCATGGCCCACTCATTTCTCGCTAGATTCAGCTTCATGACCTCCCCTCTTGTGCGCGTCTTGCCCAGGCTCCTTATCTTAATGCCCCTCCCACTTGTTAATGAGAGAAGTAATCTACGCATCTCTCTCTTCGACCATCTTCCAGTTTCGTGACCGCTTCGCTCATATGGGCTAGCTGTTCTTCAATAGACATCGCACCCGTCACCATGACCTGAATGGCCATAGAATAAGACTTACCCATGGACGTCGAGGGTTTCATGGCAACCTTCTTCTGTTGGTCGTCAGACTGTGATCCATGGTATGAGCCTGTGCTAGAGTCAACATCTGAAACAGGCAAGAGTGAGCGTTCTCTTGAGTTCTTCGAGCCCGAAAAACTTCTTTATTCATTTTGAGAGCTTCTCTCGTCCGCACGGGGGGTATTCTTCTTTGCCCCCAAGGAGGGCACATTGATGATCGGTTCACACCTTCGATTCACGTCTTTCGCCTTGGCTTGATTCGGTATGGAAGTGACATGTTGAGTTGCGGGAATCGCCTTGGCCTTGCTCCGGGTGACGACCCCAGTAGAGTTTCCGCTTGAGAATGAGGCGCTCACGCTTTTGCCTCTCGTCGAGAGAATGGTTTGAATCTTCTTGGAGGCCATCGTTTCTTGGTGTGTTGATTAGGTTTGGAACTGGAGAAAGATATGAGAGGCAGAGATAGTCTCACTGGATTGATTCTTGGTGTGTTGATTGGGTTTGATGAGATACTCCTCTTTCATCGTGTCTTTCCCACTTCTCCTACCCACTACTCTCAGAGCAATTCATGGAATAGAACAATCCTTCTCCTACCCAAAGAGCAATTCATGGAATAGAACAATCCTTCATGGAATAGAACAATCCTTCTCCTACCCAAAGAGCAATTCATGGAATACATCAATCCTTCTCCTACCCAAAGCAAATACTCTTTAATTATTTGTGAAAGATTAGCTATGGATGAAGACCAAACGTTAGAGTCCGAGTTGCATAGAATTTTAGACATGGTGGGCAACGGTGATTTGAGTGGAATGACAAAGTTTAGTAATCATTCTATTTATCTTTGTTGTAGTTAATAGATAATACATTTTTTCGGCTAACATGTTTACAGGTAGAAAAACCAAAGAATGCTACTAACCAAACTGTCATTAGGAGCTTAGATATGCAAAGAGCAAATTACTTCTTATGCATAATATTCTCAGATTTTTATTCTTTCATAATATTAGTAAGTGATTGTACAAGTCTTCTTATTAAAGGGAATGTATCTCATCAAATTTTGTAGTAAATAGTATTATGAGAGATCAATTAGTTTGTTAATTAATTAGTCTTTTTTCTTGTAGGTATTTTGAAGTGGATGGATGGATGGATTCATCTTTATTTCACATGTCTTTTTGTTTTTGTTTTTGTTTTTGAGGACCTTTCCTATTGAGAGGGGCGATAGCATATTAAACTCGCACACACTACACGGATGCTAAGACTCGAACCCAGGACCTTCCCTGAGGGAGTAAATACTCCAAACCACTACACTAGTGGGTCCTTTGCTCACATTTCTTTATTTAACACAAGGAAGAAGTGTTGGACGGGTTGCCATAATTATCTTTTTGGGGGCAGCACCCATTAATTGGATTTGATTGATATGGATGCAAGGTTTATTTGTGGTTATAGCTTTTGTCTGCTCTTGTATGGTTGAAGTTTCTTAGCCACCAAACAAGTCTTTTTTTTGGGAACTCATGTTTTGATGGTTTAAGTGGAATGATATAGTTTGGTTAAATTAAATCCTCTTTTGTATCTATTATTGAAATTGTGATTTTAATTTGGGCTCTGGTATTGAGTATATGAGGGTTTTGTTCAGTCTAGTTACTCTGTCTTTGTTTTTTGTTTCTTGTGGCCACCTAAAATTTGCTTCCTTTTCAAAAAAAAAAAGTTATGGCTGCAAGGTTTATTCCTGGGCATGAGTTTGCAGCAGGTAGACCATATTATTTTGCATAGACAAATATAGAAATAATCTATTAAAATCAAAGCAATTCGAATTCCAGGTTCATTGAGTCTTTTTAAGAATATATAAAGAAATAGGAGGAATGAAAGTAAGAAATGAGATTATGTTATAGAGCCTTGTTAATGATTAGGATGCTTTGTGGTGAACCGAAGCCATATGAAGAAAGAAATCCATGGCATCGTCCTCCTCCAGCTCAATGCTGAGAAGTGTTTTTATTTATTTATTTATTTATATATTATTTATTTTGAGAACAAATTAAACCAAAGGGTAAATGAATAAACCACCAATAATATGGAGAAGAAGCAATTGTTGGGAGAAATGAGGAGGAAAGGAGTACATCGAAGAGGCAAAGAGACGAGGAAACAAAATTGAAGAATACAATAATGCTTAGAATGCAGGACGTGAGAAATATGGAGGAGAAGAACCATAAAAACCAAAATGGTTAAATATTGGGCACTAGATAGTAAAAGAGAATTAAAAGTTTACGTTTTTCAAGATTAGTGAAGAGAGAGGAGAGAATATGAAATAGTATAACTTTTTATCAGTTTAATAATTGGGCTATGCAAAGGAGATCAACCTTAGATATTAACTTTTGTACCATCTCTCTAATAGAGGTGGAGCCCATCAATACAACGGATCTCACGCTTTATTAGAGAGATGGTATACAAGTTGGTATCAAAAGTTGGTATCCGTAGCATTTTCCTTAATAATTAAGTTTAAATGCAATAGCCAGATTTAATCTTAGCCATTAAAATCGATTTAATCTAAAGGTTGAAAATGTGTGTATAAATGTGTGGTTTTTTGTGTATCCTCCAATCTTGACCCATATATATACATAAATTCTCTTATGTGGACATCCGAACGTTATTATCATGCAGACGTCACGTATTTTCTACTACCTCTCGGTATTTTCCTCCATATTTACAATGACATCTGCACGATAATAACATACCCCATATCTATGTAGGACGTAGCACATAGGTAAAATCTAGAAACGAGCGAGAAAGAATTCATATTGGTCAATGACTTCAAATAGTGGGAACAACGGAACCCAAATTGGTCAATGAATTCATAGTGGGAACAGCAGAACCCAAATTGGTCAATGAATTCATACTTGGGCTTGTAATCCCAAATTGGTCAACCTCATCTCTTGGGTCGACCCCAATTTAACCTAGACCTTGTGTTTTTCTTTTGAGCCGTCAATCTAGGCCTTGTTTACTTAGAGTTTGTTTTTTTGGTTGCCATATTTGGCTTTTATGCATGACCTTTGTTTACATCATTGTAGCTTAACGTGCCATGTGATCAAGGGCGGATCCACATAGGGGCTAGAGGGGTCAATTGACCTCTGCAAGCTTGGAATTCATCATTGGAGGTGAAGATGTTAACCCCTGCAAATTGCCCATAAATTGCTTGATGGAATGCTCAAGAGGGCGCAGCACACCAGCACAACAGTAGATTACCTTATTTCCACTTTCAACATTTAAGTAAATGTCTTTGTCGTTTTACTTTAATTTATTTTTATATTACTCCATTTACTTAAGTTTACAATGTAAATAAGGAAGTACCCCCCCATTTGAATTCAAATAAAAATACTAGAAAATCAAATTCCTACCAAATCAAAATATGGAAAATCGATTTTAGTACAAAATACGATTTAGGCTAAAAATGATGGCTCATTAAGTCAATATATACTTCACACTAAAATCCCATAAAATCAAGTTTTCTTATTTGATGTGTAAGGAATAAAAGCCGCCAAAAATTATCTTGAGAGAATGATTATTCCGAAAAACCATTTTTCATACTTGACCAATATTTTTACACAAAACAATTTTTCATGTATGATATGAATGCATAAAGATACTTAAGGTCAATCTAGGCAAAAAGCCTTAGATGTTCAATCAACAAAGAGTTTTACAAGAATAACCTAACTCTTACGTATTGAAGAAATACTTGCTTGAATAAGCTTCCCCCTAAGACAGTACTCATAAAAGTCCAAAGTTTGAGAGTTAGAACCCAAAAAAAATGCAGATAAAGACCAAAATTAAAATGATGATGGACCTAAAAAATGACGTAAATGCCTTAAAATGAGTAGGATTGCGCTAATATATGTCAGTTCTTATGTCAAATAGGACGAGACACCTTGGGAGGCGAAGAGGATTGCCCTAATTTTTTAGTTTATTATCACATTCTTATATATATTTCTGGTGTATTGCAATGTGTGTCTATTTTTTGAAGTTGATGCAGTTTTCTTTGATAATGAACATGAGTATTTTGTATGATTTTATCTATTAACTATAAATTAGAGTATTATCATTTCCCTCTATGAATTAGAGTATTATCATTTCCCTTCGAATGGTCTATTTTGTATAGAATTTTTTTTAATCTTTTACACATTGATCCCCAGAATAAAAATTTCTGGATTCACCACTACATGTCATATTGATACATTAGGAGGAATTGATATAATTATAAATTATATGAATAATGATTTTTTTAGCACGTTAAATTATGTCACGCACTTTTTTATTATGAGCAATAGGGGGACGTGTGGAATATGAGATTTGATTTGAAGTATCAAAATCATGCCTTGCCCCCCAACTCTGCGACTCTGCTCGAGTGGTGGGAGACAAATTTTCTAGACTTAATGGCGGGCCCACAACAGTCAGATAAATGGACGGAGACGATTCTCCAGTCCGTTCTACCTAGATCTCTGATCCCCTTTGAAAGTCAATTCGGTCCACCTATTTCTACTCCCTCTGACTTCACGGTGCAGTAAAATAGTAAAAGCAGTAAAAACCCCATTACAATTTACAATTTACAATACAAGGCGTCGCGTGTTTTGCACGTGACCAGAAGTCACGTCGGGTAGGTGGCAAGAAAGGCGTTTGACTTTGGGATGAGGCTGTCTGGGAGAAACGCCTGCTCTTCCATTGACAGAGTGACACGTGTACCGAAACAGCCGACCAGACTTAATTGGGGTTGATCGGTTTCTATCAAACCGCATTTACCACGCACAGTAAATTAATAAATTACCGGATTTATGGCGAAGTGTTATGAAAATCCAAAAACCTAGAGAGATGAAGAGACTCTGAACCCATCAGAGCAAACCAAACCAGAGCAAACCAAAAGGCCAGAGCTCTTGCTTTGTTTTCATTTTTTTTTTCCAAATAACACCGACAATTCTTCAACTTTGCATGCTATGCTGGTGATACTTCTCTCTCTCTCTCTCTCTCTCTCTTCTTTTTCTTTAGTTCTTTTGAGGTCTCATTGAATTTTTTATATATACCATAATGTTCTGATTTAATGAATTTTTTTCTTTTATTTCTTCTTGGAAGTATTGTTTTTTTCCTTTTTTCTACAAGCTTTTAATTTATTCTGTTGTTTTTTACTTCAAAGAGTTTTGTTAATTACTTGGGTACATTCTAATTTCAGCATTTTAATTTATTACTTGTTGTTTTTCACTTCAAAGAGTTAAAGATTTCATAATCTTCTGGGTTTTTGAGTACTCTTCCAGTGCATGCTAGTTGAGTATTTTTCGTTTGAGCTAGGGTTAAAGATTTCTTGGGTTGAAAATTGTTTCTGAATCCTGATCTTGTTTTTTTTTTTTTTTTTTTTGTGATGCCAAATTTGATACAGTTTCTGGGTCAAGTGAAGAGGCAAAGCCTATATCTGACAAACTTTGACATATCTAGTTTCCACAAGTCCATATATATCTTTTAAAAAGTTGTATTTTTGGCAGCAAGCGAAAATGTATGGGGATTGCCAAGTAATGTCAACCATGGGAGGCGGGAACGTAGTCACCTCTGAAACCCTCTTCTCGTCGCCGATCCAAAACCCTAACTTCAACTTCATGCCTTCCCAGCTCCCTTTCCAACCTTTCTCTTCCATCATCAATCCTGTAAGCTACTACTTCTTCTTCTTCTTCTTTACTCTAAGTATTTTTTTATTTAATGGCAAAATGAACAGAAAGAAGAAAACGGGCTGCTCATGAGAGGCAAGGAGGAGATGATGGAGAGTGGCTCTGGGAGTGAACAAGTTGAAGAAAAGTCTGGAAACGAGCAAGAGGCTGATCAACTTCAGCAGCCTCCTAAGAAGAAACGCTATCATCGCCACACTGCTCGTCAGATCCAAGAAATGGAGAAGTATATATTATCTCTATCTCTCTCTCTCTCTAACAAACGTGTTAATTTGTGTTTAACAACACGTTCTTATATAAATACATACAGTTTGTTTAAGGAGTGTCCTCACCCAGACGACAAGCAGAGGCTAAAACTGAGCCAGGAGCTGGGACTGAAGCCACGCCAGGTCAAGTTCTGGTTCCAAAACCGACGAACTCAAATGAAGGTAAAGTATGGAGCTGGGCTGGGGGGTGGGGGTGGGGGTCAACGGTTCGCACTGCGCACCCTTTGATTCACCACACGAGTCCCGAGGAACCGCGTTCTTCATTTAACACTTCAAAACCCTAATAAACGCCTTAACCTTTGAAGGATCAAGAAGAATCTCATTTATTCTGGATCGGCTCTTTGCTTAGTTTTAGGCTTTAATTTATGATGAAGACTGCACCTCATTAATATGCACAATAAACCCTTTACCTACACACGTGCTTCCCAAAACTTACTTGGACTCCTGCTCAGCAATAAAAGCTTTGCCCTTTAGGGTTGTGGCAGAATAGGGTTATGGCACCTTAAGGCTTGGCTATCTTTGTGCTTAAGTTTGACTAATTGTTTTTGTGGTGGTTTTATTTTGTCTAGGCACAACAAGACCGGTCCGATAATGTGATTCTTAGAGCAGAAAATGATAGCCTAAAGAATGAGAATTACCGGCTACAGACGGCGCTGCGCAATGTTATATGCCCTAATTGTGGAGGACCATCTATGATTGCGGACATTGGCTTGGATGAACAACAACTTCGACTTGAGAATGCTCGACTCAGGGAAGAGGTACTATAAATTCAGCAATGCTGTATTTAATTGTGACAAAATTCGGAAAATTTGGGTGATTTCTTTCTTTTCCTTTCTGGTGAACAGAACATTGGAGATTTCATTTGTCTGAATTCACTGCATTTTCTTTTTCTTTTGAGTTAAATTCCAAATAAATTGAATTGTTGTTTTTGCCGTTTCTTTTGTGTGCATGGAAAGGAAATAGAGCATTTTGCATCTGTTTAATATCATCATTGAGTAAGTAAATTTAAATCCTCAGAATTTATATTATGTAAACTCCTTAAAATAAGGTCTATTTGGAGAGAAGATTTTGGTCATAAAAAAAGCAATGGAATTCTTTGGATCTTGAAAAACAAAATCATTATTTAAACATGAATCTCTAGCTTTATTTGTGCATGTTTGAGTAGTTGAATTAGTAGCTGCTTAGGGGTGATTAAGACATTAATCTTTTTCACAGTTGGAACGAGTTTGTTGTCTGAGTTCACGATATACTACTGGCCCGCAAATCCAAACAATGGCACCTGGA
Organism: Prunus padus; assembly: GCA_024362665.1. Classification (NCBI taxonomy): domain Eukaryota; kingdom Viridiplantae; phylum Streptophyta; class Magnoliopsida; order Rosales; family Rosaceae; genus Prunus; species Prunus padus. The sequence goes on along the minus strand of JANFAM010000005.1, from coordinate 14,098,013 downwards.
GATCCTCTCATGTCAGCATCCAGCTTGGATTTGGATATGAACATCTATTCAAGGCATTTCCAAGACCCAATGACTTCTTGTGGGGACATGATCCCCATGCCTTTTTTGCCACCAGAAGTGCCTTCCCACTACAATGAGGGTGGTGTATTGTTAGATGAGGAAAAGTCTCTTGCAGTAGAGCTTGCTGCTTCGTCGGTGGATGAACTTGTTAAGATGTGCCAGGCTGGTGAGCCTCTTTGGATACGGAACAGTGAAATTGGGAAGGAAGTGCTTAATGTTAAAGAACATACCCGGATGTTCCCACCGTGGCCTTTGAACCTCAAGCACCACTCAAGTGATCAGTTTAGGACAGAAGCTACTCGTGATAGTGCTGTGGTTATCATGAATAGCATCAATCTTGTAGATTGCTTTCTTGATGCAGTAAGTGCCTTGTTTTTAATTAGTAACTTTTTTTATTAAGAACTTTAGAAGTGGATATACTAATTAGTTGCCAAAGTATTAATATCTTTTACTTTCAGCTCTCTTAATCAACTATTAACAATCTTCTAACTTCTCTGGTTATCTGTTTTTTCAATTTTAACTTTACAGAATAAGTGGATGGAGCTGTTTCCTTCTATTGTTTCTAGAGCCAAAACTGTTCAAGTTATTCAAGCAGGCCCCTCTGGTCAAGCAAATGGTTCTCTTCAGCTGGTAGGTATCTCAAATGTTCCACAAATTCGCAAATGATGAATAATTTGATCAACAAAATGAGGCATGCATTTTAAGCCTGTCTTATGTTGTAGTTGTATTAGGAAATTAAATTTCTTTTATTTACTAGGATGCTCAATCAATATCAAACATTGGGTACTTGTTACTTTGTGCAGATGTATGCTGAATTGCAAGTTCTTTCTCCTCTGGTGCCAACTAGAGAAGCACATTTTCTACGTTATTGTCAACAAAATGCGGAGGAGGGATGTTGGGCAATTGTAGATTTTCCCATAGATAGCTTCCATGACAACCTCCAATCTTCGTTTCCCCGATACAAGAGATTGCCCTCCGGCTGCCTTATCCAAGACATGCCCAATGGATACTCAAGAGTGTGTTCTGCTGCTTTCACTCAATTTATGTACTTTGAGTTTTTCTATTTCCCTAATTATATATCTTGAAATATATTATACATGTATCTCTTATATTATTTTACTGGCTTTTGAACAGATTACATGGGTAGAACATGCAGAGATAGAGGAGAAGCCTGTCCACCAAATATTGAGCCACTATGTCTGCAGCGGGATGGCTTTCGGGGCGCAGCGCTGGCTTGCAATCTTACAAAGGCAGTGTGAAAGGGTTGCAAGTCTCATGGCCAGAAATATATCAGACCTTGGAGGTTAAATAAATAAATTATAATAAAGTGATGTTCATAGATTAATTAGAATGTATTATTCTTACATGGGATTTATATATATATGTAGTGATACCTTCCCCAGAAGCACGAAAGAATTTGATGAAACTGTCACAGAGAATGATAAGAACATTTTGTGTAAACATGAGCACCTCCAATGGGCAGTCATGGACGGCTCTATCTGATTCCCCAGACGACACTGTTAGAATAACCACAAGGAAGGTCACAGACCCTGGTCAACCCATTGGTGTTATTCTCAGTGCTGTGTCCACCACCTGGCTCCCATATTCTCACTACCGTGTCTTCGAACTCCTACGGGACGAACATCGCAGAGCTCAGGTATGGCGTTTGCTAGCTAGGTTAATTAATTTGTGTGCTGATTAGTATTATATGATGACCATCTTAATTGGTCATCCATATTGATCAACTCTACACGATTATTCTCAATCCTTAAAGGTGTAAGCTCGATATATATTGTTGACTCATTCTCTGACACCTTAAACTTTTGGGGCTAGTGTTTGTCATGATATCAGAGCGTTTCTTTTCAAGTGGCCGTGAGTCTGGCTCTCTTTCCCACTTCTTTGTTGGTTTTGCACGATATAGGATGTAGGTTACACCTATATGTTTGTCTCTCTTTTCCTCTGGATCACCATACACTGAGAAAATTAATCTAAACAATAGTTCAACTTCACAATTTGTCAAATGTATGTTATGCTGTGAAACATGTGACTGGAATATTTGGGTATATAAAGGCACAAAATTATGATGTGGTAACAACTGATTGTAAATGTGTGTAAATTTAGCAGCTTGATGTTCTTTCCAATGGGAATTCCTTGCACGAAGTGGCTCACATTGCCAATGGCTCTCATCCTGGCAATTGCATTTCTCTTCTTCGCATAAACGTAAGCATTCCCTTTGAAATTTCCTTTCACCAATTTATTTATTAAATTTCCATATCCTGCCAAAGTAATACTTCATTCACATCTTTGAAATTTGATTCTGAATTCCAGGTAGCGAGCAACTCAGCACAGAACGTAGAGCTAATGCTACAAGAGAGCTGCACCGACGAGTCGGGCAGCCTTGTGGTGTACACAACCATGGACGTGGATGGCATCCAATTGGCAATGAGTGGAGAGGACCCTTCCTGCATTCCCCTCCTTCCTCTCGGCTTTGTCATTGTCCCACTGCACCCTATGGAATCTACCGGCCCAACACCCAATCACCTCACCTCATCATCGCCAGATCATCGTCAAGAAGACAGCACGGCCATCACTACCACGACCACCACGACCACCAATGTTATCAACTCAGGTTGTCTGCTGACTGTGGGACTCCAAGTCCTTGCCAGCACAAGTCCTTCCGCAAAACTCAACCTCTCCAGCGTCACCGCCATTAACAACCATCTCTGCAACTCGGTGCAGCAGATTATCTCCGCTCTCAGTAGCGGCAGAGACACGTGCATTGCCGCTGCTACAACTGAGAATGGCTGCGTTGGCGGCGGCACCCCTTGCTCCGACCCAACTGCTTCCAGCCCCAGGCAATAGCTTGGATGGCCGGGACATCCAGCTACGTGCTAAATTACCCAGAAACAACCTGTCCTCTCTCCCAGCAGTTTGGCTTTTCTGTAATCATACTAAATTTAGGGTGTGTCCGGGAGTTGTTATTTCTACTGCAAACCAAAAAAAAAAAAAAAATCATCCAGCATTCCTTTTACAGCTATTTACTGATTCAGTAAGTAGTAAGTGAACCATAAGGAATGCAGCATGATTTTTTTTTCTTGTTCATTTGTTAAATTTGTAATATCTTAGTAATGGGAGGGGTAGGGATGTCCAAGGAAGTTAATAGGTGTGCCAGTGCTTTCTTGGTAAATAAAGGAAAGATGGTGGAGCTAGCTAGAGGAGCTGGTAGTTGGTAAGTAGGTGGAGGTGGAGGTGGAGGGAGTTAAGAGGGAGTCAAGAGCGCACCACAGAAGAAGACCCTTTGGTTTTGCGGTGAGGTTCAGAAATTAAAGAGAATGGGCCTCACCAGTCTCTGCAAGGGTGGTGGTTCGGGTATTGACTTCTCCTTGTCCTTTGCCTTTTTATTTTTGGACAGACTTGTGTGTTCGCTTTTGGGTTTATGATAAGGATTTAATGCTTCTGAATTTTTTCAATTACGAGAATTTGCATCTTCTGAATTTTTTTTTTTATAAGCGATCGTAGATTAAACGGACAAAAAGTGTACAGAAGAAAAAAAAACTGTAAAGGGAGTCATCTTCTTGTATTTAATTGGGATTTTAAAAGATTATTTTGGGATAATAAGTCTTGTAGTATTCAAGTAAGACTTTTAAATAATGTAAACAAGTCTTGTGGTATTCCATTAAGGCCCCGTTTGGTTCACGGAACGGATTTGAGGGGAAATCACTTCCCATGACATTTTCCAAGGGTTGGGAATCCTTTCCCACGTTTGGTAATGTCGGGAAAGTAATCCGAAGATTTCACTTTATTTCATTTCCCATATTTGTTTTGAGTAGGAATGGAAAACAAAGTTTGTATAATTTTTCAATTATACCCATATTAAATCAAATTAAAAAAAAAAAGCATTTAATGATACATTGTAATTCTAAATTGTTCATGAGGACAAAATGGTAATTTAAAATGTGTATTGAATGTTGGCTCATTTTCCCAAACTTTCCCACGAGGAGGGAAATCAAAACCCAAGTTGAGAGGAAGGCTTCACTTTCCCCCCTACTTTCTCATGTGCTAGGCAACCATTTCCCATGCCCGGATTTACCAAACATGGGAAAGCAATTGATTTCCTATCCCCAAACCTCCTTTCTCATGAACCAAACGGGGCTCATTTGGTACGTCAGACTGTACTGACTAATTTCTGTCGGATAGTATTAATTTGTTCCGGATAGTACTGACTGTTTATCTATAATATTATAATGCGTTTGGTGCTGTTCCGTATGAACAGTTTGACTAAGTTATACTATGTTTGGTGCTGTTTCGGATAACATCAGATCGGACTATTTTTTTTTACAAAAAATTATTTGATAATTTAAGTTGAAATTTAAATTCAAATGACATGAAAAAAAAATTTTGGTAAGATTCATATGACAAGAATTTTTTTCATTTGTTTTTGCCAAGATCTATAAGATAAGCTTACATGAACTAGCCCATTATCATAATTGTAGTATCTCATAAAAATTCCAATATACTCAAATACGCTAATAAAAATAGTACCAAATAATGTATAATTCAAAGTAATCACATTCTAAGGTGATAAGAGCAAAAATGAAAGTTGTTCATAAACTAAAATGCATCAAAGAGTTAATCACAACTTCGTCGCCCAAGTAAGAGAAGTAATGCTTTTCTCATAGCACCATCCAATGTCAAGAATGTTCTCTCATCACTTGCTTTCTCCAAAATTAGTCGTAGTGCCTTAGTTTGGTCATCAATAGACAAGTCCATCTTTGTCAATTCAGCAGCAATGTCAGGTATTGGTTCTGATCCTTTCACAAAACTATTAGTTATAGTTTTCAATTGGTCAACAGACTCAGAAATCATCTCACGAAATGCTTTAGCCATTTCCTTTTGAATATCAGTATCTGCATTTCGTTTGCGGTTTCGACTGCTTGAGCCAGCTGAGTTTTGTTGATTTGATCTTGGCAAAGACGCAGAATGATCTGGTTCAACCTCAAGTTCCTCATCATAATTATTGACATCAATGTTATGCATAGTCTCATTCATCATTTCAGTGGGAGTTGCAGACCCTCTACCAGTTGCTCGGTCCTTCCCAAATATATTCTTCAACCTATCATATATTAGACATTGTTTCCCTCTCCAACCATCAGCATCCTTATTATGCTGCATCAAAATGAAAAAATTAAAAAAAATATAAGTATAACAAATATAAGAATTACATATTACATAATAGATGTACTAACCTGAACATAAGTATTCCATGCTTCATCACTATCAACCTCAATGCATTTCAAAGAATCATTCCAAGCAAAACCACTTTTGTTAATCATGTCAAATATTATCCCATACAATTTTTTCCAAAATCTTATCTTAGACTCAATATGTGGGACTACCCTTAAATCAGTATTGGGAAATTTCTCAGCCAATGATTTTTCAATTTGGTTCATTGTTCCAGATTTAAAGGAACCATTATCACATCGTAAACCACGGTTGACTACATCCTCAAGTATGGCCAACAATGCTTCTTCCTCATGTGCTTTCCACACCCTTCTACTTCCTTTTGATTGACTAGATTGTCCACTCTCCATTCTTATAGCCTCGAGTAAGGAAGAAAAATTAGTCAAACGAATACAAATAATCATGCTAGGATTAGCTTTTTTTGGGCAGTAAACTAGTTAAGTTCGATTTATAAAATGCCTTTTTTTCTTAATTTGTGAACTACTAAGTTTATATAATATGTTTAATTAGGCCATTATATGCGTCCTCTGCAGCCCAACGTGGCCTAATGCATCAAGGGGTAAACCTCACATTCACAAACTAAACAACTAGTATCAGGCATATAATCAAAAAGAGGGGAAAAACAAAAAGGTGTTGCAGTGAACACCCAAGAATTGTCTTTAAACACCTAATTTTAGAAAGAATTTTTAGTTGTCCATAAGCAATTCTTTGATGCCTATAGAATTTCACAGAACAAAGAGGCTTTGCTTAAAAAACGAAGACAACACGAAAAACACAACATTCCAATTCGATTATTGAGAAAACAAACCAACACAGCCGCATAAAATAATTTGTATTGTTCTAATTTCATCCATCTCTTATTGCCTCTCATCTCATGCCTAAGCTTTCAATGAGAGACAGAGAGTACATTCAAGTGGATGCAAAAAGTTTGTTTTGTTTGATTCATTCACAATTTATGCAATAAAAAGTAAAATTGATTCAAATATAAAACAACTAGGTCTCATCATAGAGTACAAGAGAGAGGGAGATGGATACCTGGAGAAGAGTGAAGAATATCCTGTGTAGAAGATAGCAGAGAAAAACCCTAGAGAGAAGAATATGAGAATAACGTTTGATTTTTGACGTGAACACTTTTTCCCTAGCTGTATAATTAAGCGTGTATTATTTAAACCGGGGTGTGTGGGTTGTATTAGTTAGTCAGGTAAGGAGAGTATTAAAAGTCCAACCTGTTTTAAATAGTCATGTAATTAAATAATACAAGTTGACACCAAACACCTGATATGGACTATTTACTTCTATCCATAGTCTAATACGGTGTACCAAACGAGCCCTTAGGATTTTTAAAGGAAAGTGTCCAAATTTAGCGGTATTCAATCAAGACTTTAAACAAGTAACAAAGTCTTATAGTATTCAAAAACTTGCAAATTTCGAAGAATTTTTTTAAATGTGAAATTGTGTGAGACTTTTTAGTAGGAGGTATAATACTAAACCCTATCTCAAATCCCACCCTAACCCATCATACTTTTCACGTGAGATTTTTTTTTTTTTTTTGCTAGAGAAGATGAACAGACATGCAGCAGTGAGCTCTCTATAAACAAGGTAATTTCCTTCTTCCTTCATACTTTGCTAATCTTCTTACCTTGTTCGCATTGTTTATGTTTAGTAAGCTAATCTTTCTTCTTATTTTTTCTTCAAATAATTGCTTTTGAAATCTTTTTATACCGTTTGATAATTGATTGAATATTACGAAGTTTCATGGTGGGAAAAGAAAAACAAGCTAACCTGTAATTGAGTATACAGATATGAGAGTAACTAGAGAGTTGATATAAGTTGCATAAGTTCGTAAAAGCTTCAATCTGAGTCCTCAATTCCTTTGTGAGCAAATAGAACTCCAATAAAGTTAATTATTCTCTAGCGTTTGAAATCTTCTATAGCATATATCAAATGTTGCCTTGTTACTGATGATAACAGTGACACAAAACCCAAATCTTCTTGCTTTATTTGAATTGTTCTTTTATTGCCAACAATTTTAATCTTCTCGATATTGATGTCATGTCATTAAGCAAAGACTTCAGGAAGCAAAGAATACAAGCAGTAGATATTTACTTGCTGGAGCCTACTTGCTATCATTGCAATTTGTAAGTACAATCAATTACAAATTCATGGGTTTTCTTTTTCTTTTTCTTTTTCTTTGTGCTTTTGTTGGTTTTTTTTTTTTGGTACAGTACTTTTGTTGGTTTGTTCTTTGTGCTTTTGAGTTGGTTGAGTTGTTCTTTGTGCTTTTGAGTTGGTTGAAGAACCATGAATAAATAAGTACTATTTTTGTATATAATTCTTCATTCGCTTTTTCTGTTTTTTTTTGGTAGAGTGCAATTTTGGTTCATTGGACAAATTATTTATATTTCACCCATGATTAAATTATGTTAAGTTTGATTAGTCATGTATTTTCTGAGTATTATATTCAGGTATTTTGTAACCTTAAGTTGTCTCTTTAAATAATAAATAAATAAATAAAGCCTTGTACACACCTTCTTTCTCATATTCCCATGGTCGTATTCGTAAGTTAACTAATAAATTTCTTACATGTGTTGTAGTAGTAATTTAAAGAAGAATGCTAGTAACATTCTCTCTAACTTTCTCTTTTGGACCTTATCCCTTCTCCTCATGCCATGTGTCACTTTCTTTATACTAAAACAATGTCATTAATGCATAGCTTTTGTTTCCCAAAATTACCCTTAATAAATATATTGACTTTCATATTACCTTTAATTTATCAAAAAAAATTTACAAATTGACAAAATAAAAATAGAAATTAATAAAATAATATTTTGTTTTACCCCCAGCCCCAGCCATACGCCCCCATCTCCATCTCTCAAAATATGTTGCTTCTCTTGCCAGCCACCCCCACTACGTAACATCTTCTTCCCGCCCCTTGTGGCTGGGTTGTTTTTTCAATGTTTTCATTTTTCCTTTTCAATGTTTTAATTATTAATATCCTAAAACTGATTTTTTGTTATAAATTGAACTTTGTATATTTTTTAGGAACTGAGGGGGTATTTTATATCATTCAAAATTTGATATGCTACCAAACTACAAAAGGGTTATCCAATAATGTTTTGGAAATTTAGATTTTCAAAATTTTATGTTTGTTAAATGATTAGATATATATATATTTTAAATAACATTTATATCTTTTTAATAGTAATTCAAAAGAAAGTTATAATACATTCTATAAGGGTAACTATGGAAAACAAAAGCTATGCATTAATAACATTGTTTTAAGTGTAAAGAAAGTGACATGGCATGAGGAAAAGGGAGAAGGTCCAAAAGAGAAGGTTAGAGAGAAAGTTGCTAGCATTACCCTATTTTAAATGAGGAATTCACAACAAGGAAATAATAAAGGAAAGTGCAAAGTTTTTGAGAACTATGAATCTTGGACCATGGACGATACCAATGAGTTGTTGAACCTCTTGGTGGATGCTATCAATAGTGAATTGCGTGATGCTAATGGGTCACTTAGCAAGCAAAATGTAGAAAGAGTGATACTTCCTCGTCTTAATGCAAAAATTAGGTTTCCAAAAACTTATAATCATTACTTGAGCCGAATGAAGTGGTTTAAGAAGCAATATAACAAGATGTCTACGCTTATGCGTAACAACTCTGTCTTTGGGTGGAATCCAATTGCAAAGATGTTCATTGCTAGTGATAAAGTATGAAAAGATTACTTGAAAGTGAGCTTAGTTCATAATCTTTTAAATATATTAATAGCTTACTAGTTTAGTACGATATGTTATTTACAATATATTAACAATGAATAATTTGTTCTTTGCTAGTCCCACCCAAGTCACAGAAAACTTCAGAAAAAAACTGTAGTTGATTATGAGGATTTGAAGATTGTCATTAGGGGTGGAATTGCTACTGGGAATTGCTCCATCTGATGATACCGATGCAAAAACTTATGGGGTTCCGGATACTCCGGAAATGCTAATCGGAGTTCCGGATACTTCGGAAACGCGAATCCTAGGGCTAGGGTTACGGAAAATCGTTCGACCGTCCGATCATGCCATCGTGAGCAATCCGACCGTCCGATCGAAACCAAACTTTCGGGACATGTGTCTTAGGCATATTGGAACCTCTAGGGACTTCTGGATTGGAATTTTTAGGTCATAGACCCCACAGGGGTCCCGGGTTGACTTTTTGGGACTTTATCGCTTTTAAGTCCCGAGGCAGTTTTAGATTGTTCTAAACCTTGGAAAGTTACTGCGGGCATAGGAATGACTTTAAGGTTAGTGCACGTGCTCTTAGGAAGCTCTTGTACGTGCGAGTGTGCCTTGGTTTAATTATGGCATCAATTTCTTGAATATATATATGATCTCGGGATGCGCATGCATAATTGGAAGCATATTATATTATGTGAGGGTATATTTGTGGGTATTTCAGTGTTAGGGAATTATGCAAAATTGGAGCTGAGGAAATCTCTAAGAGTATGAGTATTTATTTATCTGTTCATTTACCACATGTTTATTTATTCATTGGTTAATTGTGTTGCTAAGATTATAAATAGAATAATTGGAAGGGGTTGTCAATCAGAGTCCGAAGGGTCTAACAGATTAGCTAAATATTTAAATGTATATCTATATTGAGTCCATGCACTAAGTAGCAGAAAATAGATTTGAAGAATAGAAGGCAAAGTTGTGATAAATTTCTGAATATGACTTTCAAACCCACCAGAGGAGTTCCCCAGTGTTTTAAAACCAATTGTCATTTATGACATGCCCCACGAGTTTCGGGGATGCCGAAATAGTGTAGTGCGAGGAATGCGGCTCAGGTTGACGTGTGTGCCCTGAGGCCTGCGAGGAATGCGGCTCAGGTTGACGTGGGTGCCCTGAGACCTGCGAGGAATGCGGCTCAGGTTGACGTGTGTGCCCTAACAACTACGAGGAATGCGACTCAGGTTGACATGTGTGCCCTGAGACATGCGAGGAATGCGGCTCAGGTTGACCTTGTGTCCCTGAGACCTACGAGGATGTATCACACATATGGCCACATGTGTGGTACCTGGAATTGACGGATTAGTAACGGAATTGACGGATCATGAATGAGGGTACACCTAGGTGGAGAGAATTTAAGTATTGGAAGGTTTTTAAATTAAATTGAAGATTTTATTTTGGTATTATATGGACAAAGGATTTAATATATGTTATCTTGATATTATAAGACAAGAAATGCAGGTTTACAAGTTTTAAGAGTTTTACAAGTTCATTATTACTTTTCTCAAGCGATGAGATTGTTTAACCAATAAAGAAGAGAAATATATGTATAAATATTTCAGCGAAACTGTTAATATATATGTATTTCCATTTTCTTTCTCTTTTCACTTTTATTGTTATTTCTACTTTCCGTTCTATTTTTAATTTATAATCTTATATATATATTCATAATATATCAAATCGATTCGTGATTTAGAGGTGGTTCAGTGAGTAAACTTTTTGTTTATTAAATGATTTTATACAATTTAAGTTTTATTACCGGATTTTAAATGAGTTATTATAAGTTATTGCCCAAACATGTCAGTATGATTGACTGTTGCCCCACGAGTCCTAGGGATATCCGGACCGTGCGGAGCGAGGAATGCGTGTCAGTTGGACTGAATGTCTCCTGATCCAGCGAGGATTGCAGCTCGGGTCGACTTTAGGTCACCGAGGCCTGTGTGGACGTGTCACTTATGGTGATACGAGGAATTGACGGAACAGTGTTGCATTCGTCGAATTATTTAAAAGAGGGGATGTTTCTATACATGTAACTACGCAGGTTGGGCTACGGAACGAGAGTAGTAAATGAATGTTTTTGAGCATGACATTAACATGAGATTTGGATTGAATTGCCGTCTTATTGAAATATAAAGAAATAATAAAGATTTGTACGTGTATGTTAAAGAGTTGGAAGAACTACGTGTGGCATGATCCATGGTTAAGGGTACGTAGGCAACTTAGGGTTCTAGGTGCAGCCACGAGGACAAGCACTTAAAAAGTAGTCCAGTTGAGTTATTTTGAGATCTAATATTATTCTGTGGATGTTCAAAGAAAATGGGTTGAATATTGTTAACAGATTGATTTATTCAATTTGTTGAGGCCAGAGGCCAGAATGATATGATGCTTGACTTCTTGAATATAGTTGATGCATGTTGAACGATTGGGATATAAATATGTTGTGACATGTGAAATTTTTTGGGAAATGAGCAAATTATAGGGGAAACTCTGCCGAATTTTCGGCAGAAGTTAAGTTGTAAAAAAAGGTGGACTTTTAGTTAGAAGGGCTTGTTGGTCATTCGTGCCCGGCACCCGCCAGGTGTCGGACACGTACAGGGTTCGGCTCATATTCCAAAGTGGAATTTGGGTCGGGTCTTGTCATGGAGTATTATATTGGGTTGTCTCAAGATTGTGTCCTATGTGAATCAAACTCGAGTGCATCTTACAACAAAAGAAATTAAAAATACAAGTTTAATTTAAAAACATACCAAATCATAAACTAGAATGGTACAAAATGATATACAATTATACACTGATAATTGGGTCTTATATACCCAAATCAGTTTACTACTTTTTTTTCTTCAGTACTGGAATTGATTCTCCATCACCGCTCAAACTCTCTCTCACGACTAAGCCCCAGAGTTTACAACGATTCCCCGGAGTATGAGAGTTTTCAAAATCCGACAGAGAGAGTTTAGATCGATTTTTTCTGGTAAAAACTAGTAATGTACGAGTTTTGGATGAATTTATTAGTATTTTAATGCCTATCAGGTCATCCGGTCATCAAATGATAGCTGTTAGATTCAATTTAAATGAAATGAGCGGTCAGATTAGGCTATCCACTTAGTGTATGCACCTACCTAAGAAATACCGCAAACCAAACTGTCAAAGCTGAATGAAGGTCTAGAGAGCGTTAAAATTGCTTTTTTTTTTTTTTTTCCACATGCCTTTAATGATTGCTCAGTGCTTTTAATGATTGTCCCACTAGCTTTAATTCTTATTAATAACATTTTGGTCGGCTCCCACACCTCCACACCCCACACACTCACACACACACACACAAATAGCCCCAACTTCCACTGCCGTCGGGCTCTTGACGTCGTCCCACCAAAGCTACAGCCGCCTATTAGTGTGAAAGATCTCAAATTTCAAGTAAGTTTTAAACCCTAAGCTCCAATTAATGATAATGTATGATGTTTTTAATTTAATTGAAATTATGTATAGAATTAATGATTTGTTGATATTGATTTGATTTATTGGAACATTGATGATTATTTGTGTTGTCATTGATTGATATGAGTTTGTTTTCAGACAAGTATTTCTTTTTCGTCTAATTTTTGTTGTTGTTGTAATTTTTACACCTTGACTTCTCATAGTAAAATCTTGGATTCACCACTCAATCTATATATATTAAGAAAATAATTGAAAGTACTTATGTTTATAAAAAAAAATGGGCGGTTCTGAGATTTTAGGCGTTTTATGCAAAATGAGCAATGAAACATCCTAAAACAAAGACTTCAACGAATATATTAGAATTCAACCATATATATTGATACATCATTATTTACCTCTATTTGTCTTGATCTTATGAAAATGAACTCATTGATTTAGAGATTTTCTTCAAGAAAGGGAACTAAAACTTTGAGAATTTAAGAGAGAGAAATGGTGAAACTTGCAAAAGAAGGCTACATGGCTTATGCGGCCAGGTTAATAAATAAATAAATTTGTACGCTGTATAAGGCAAACCTTATCTAGTAGTACTAGCTAGTACAAAATTGGTCAAAGGACACTGTTTTCTTTTTGTGCTCTTTCACTTTTAAAGCACAAATTAATAACCACGTTTTACAATTAAATATTTGTGCTTACAAATTTTTCTCTCGCACACCGCTTTTTTTTTTTTTTGGGTACTCTTCTTTTTTTTTATGCGGTTTTGGGTGCTCTTATGCCAGTGGTTTTTCACCAGTTTTTAGTAGTGTAATATATATATATATATATATATAGAAAAAAGCAGAAAATTGTAAAACATTCAAAAAATTAAAAATTATCATTGGTTAGTTAAGCATTGAAACTTTTTATTAAATTAGAATAATATAGTAAATTAATATTTTTTTATATTAAAAAAATGTGAAAATAAAAACCAAAACAAGAACATATTTATTTTCATGGGACACAACTTCTCTTTTGTTTTGTTGGATTCTCTTTCTTAATTCTTAAATAAATAATAAAAAAAACTCAATTGGGACTAAACTCAATAAAATGACATTAATATACATAATATAATATTTTGAATGCCCTCTTAGAAGTGGGGCCCTGTGCATGTGGTGTGAATTTTCAACTTTGTATCAGCATGTAATTATTATTAAATTTTTGTGAGAAGAAGCAGAATTTAGCATTAATTACTATTTTATGTTTTGTGAGAAGAAGCATAATTTAGCAGTAGGACAATTATTTTCAGATATTGAAAGCATACATCTACAATCATGGAAGCTGACGAAGGAATATGCAGTAAAGTTGATGGTGAGAGTTCGTCCGTTATTATAAAAGTTGGACCCACTGTTGAAGAATTGAATAACTATTACAAGACTAAATGGCACAAGTTTATGGAAATATTGAGGCGCGACTATTTTTCTACCCCATGGAGAATCGTCTCTTTCATCGCGGCCTTTATCCTCCTGGTCCTCACCCTAGTGCAGACCCTATATACTATTCAGTGGCCTTAATTAATATTTGCTTAATTTCCTTCAGTACTAATTACCAACGCGTAATAAGCTTGGATATCCCTATATGTAATAATCTGTTTTTGTGTGTGAGCTTTAGAAACTTGTGAACAGCAGCTGCTGCTATCCTACTTAATATTTGTGTGTTCTGTTCTGTTCTGATCAAGGTAAAAACCCAGTTATTTTCTAGTAAAGAAACCTTGCTATTCTCTTGTCAGACTTGTACCTACTTACACACCACGTTTGGTCAACGCGTCATTGTGGTCATATGTTAACCCCATAACCTTTGCTCTTACGAGAAAGCATAATAGTGTAAAAAGAGTAGTGCTTCCATTTCCATACATAAGAAGAAAAAGTTGATTGAATTGAACTGAATTAACGGACAAATGGATGCAAATGGAGATGGCACTCCAAATTCGTTGACGGGGCAACAGAAGAAGAGAAGGTGATGGATGATTGGTGTGAGTTTGGGTTTGGTTGCATTACACCCAAGAGGCGTAAGAGGATGCTCAGTAGACTTGGAGAATCCAAGAGCGTCGATGAGGGCAAAGTTATGATGGCCAGACGTCTCAATGGTGATGTAATTTTGGCAAGGTTTTGTCGTTCCCTGTTACAAGAACATATCTCATGTATAATCAATTTTATTTTTTATTAAATAAAAACCAAAATCTGTACGTTAATTTAAGTTAAAGGGGAGGGAGATTTCTCACACCACACACACAAATGATGTTATCTAAGACATCATGTCTAAACTACTCTTTTGAACAAGTAAATATAACCAAATTAAAGTGAGGCCTCATTTATTATATGGCATATCATACTAGGGAACTTTTGTTTCATGTCGTCCGGCCTTCATTGACTCCCAACCAATTTGGGCCCCTTACATTTATCTTAGGGTTATTAGGTATATTAGTCCCTCAACTTAGACTTGATTCGCATTTTCGTTCCTCAATTTCCAAAATCGTTCTACTCGTCCTCTAACTTTAGTTTCAGTAGGACAAATAGTCCTACCGTAAATTTTGTTAACTTTTTCTATTAAATACAGGGACAAAATAGTCTTTTTGTATTAAAACAAAAAAATAATAGTATTTTTATATTAAAAAAACCAATTAAAATAAAAATAAAAATAATCCCTTTCACTAAAAATAAATAAAAATAATCCCTTTCACCATAGATTCATATTTTTAGTGAAAGGGATTATTTTTATTTATTTTTAGTGAAAGGGATTATTTTTATTTTTATTTTTATAAATATAAAATACTATTTTTTTTGTTTTAATATAAAAAGACTATTTTGCCCCTGCATTTAACAAAAAAAGTTAACAAAATTGACGGTAGGACTATTTGTCCTACCGAAACTAAAGTTAGAGGACGAGTAGAACGATTTTGAAAATTGAGGGACGAAAATGTGAATCGGGTCTAAGTTAAGGGACTAATAAAACGATTAACCCTTTATCTTATGCCCTTCAACTTGTGAGCCCTAAATAGTGACTTGTGTCCACTTCCATCATTTTACTTGAAATTGTTGTAAAGAATGTGGTGGAGCCCATTAACTATTCATTTGAAGACTTGTTGTCTGAGTGGGTAAAGTGATGATGAAGGTGTTGTAGAAGTGGAGTTCACATATTGGAAGAAATAATTGCACATCCATGGGAAGCAAAGAGGCTTTGCCTATAAATGGACTTTCTCCCTTTATTGTAATGTGACACACCATCAGGGAAGATAAATGAGAACCCAAGTAGAGAGGAAGGAAGACAGAAAGGAGAGTGAGAGAAACGAGAGCAGAGAGAAATTCTCCAAGAGAGAAATATGAGTGAGTCAGAGATATTGTAAACACTAAAGTTGTAGCACTATTATTTTACATAGTGGAAAAGTTACTGCTATTGCTCTCCGAAGACATAGGCATGGCCGAACCTTCTTAAATATTGTAGCTCATTTATTTTACATGGAGCTCAATATTCTTGCATATACCGTTCATTTTACAACACGTTATCAGCACGAGAATAATTTTCTCTGCTACATTATTATTTATACTACTAACTATTGTGTTGATGGATGGAAGAAAAGCAGTGGAGCTGTGGTCTGCTAGAGAGAGCAAGCTACTGACTTTTACAAGAGAGATATATGAGCAAAGCCACCGAAAAATGTTTTGATTTTAATTTTAATCCTTCATTTGGTTTTGCTGTTTTTTTTAGAGTGCAATTTTGGTTCATTGGACAAATTATTTATATTTCAGCCATGAATTTGTGATTGATTGTACTTATCGAGAAGATTAAAATTGTTTGCAATAAAAGAAAAATTCAAATAAAGCAAGAAGATTTGTGTTTTGTGTCACTGTTATCATCAGTAACAAGGCAACATTTGATATATACGCTAGAAGATTTCAAATACTAGAGAACAATTAACTATGTTGGAGTTCTATTTGCACACAAAGGAATTAAGGACTCAGATTGAAGCTGTTACAAACTTATGCAACTTATATCAATTCTCTAGTTACTCTCATATCTGTATACTCAATTACAGGTAAGCTTGCTTTTCTTTTCCCACCATGAAACTTCGTAATATTCAATCAATTATCAAACGGTATAGAAAGATTTCAAAAGCAATTATTTGAAGAATAAAGAAGAAGAAAGATTAGCTTTCTAATCATAAACAATACGAACAAGGTAAGAAGATTAGCGAAGTGTGAAGGAAGAAGGAAATTACCTTGTCCATAGAGACCTCACTGATGCATGTCTGTTCATCTTCTCCAGCAGAAAAAAATAAAAATCTCACGCGAAAAAGTATGATGGGTTAAAATATTTCACAGTTAAAATATTCTTTTTGGCCATTTTAATAGTTTGGTTACGGTAAATTAGTAATTTAATAAATAGTATGGTTAGGATACACTCATATAATTTTTGGTTCGTTTAACAACACCCTAAATTTAAGGGTAATTATCATTTTACTACTATGAAGTTATCCAAGTTTCAACCTTCGATACAACATGTTTTTTTTTCATCTCAGACGCATATAAAATGTTTAATTTTGTATCAATTTAATACATTTGTTAATCAATTTGTCAATCCTTCCGTTAAAAAATTGACGTAGCAAAGTACGTCGACATGAACACACACATATTGCGCCACGTGGAATAATAAAATAATAAAAAAAATTAATTAAAGTAAAGATAGAACAGAGGAACTTACAAATTAATTAAAAATGATAAAATAAATTTATAAATGATAAATCTTTCCTTTCTCTCTTTATAAAATGATAAATCTTTCCTAAGCGGAATACAAAAGGTTATGAGAAGAAAAATGAAAATAGAATATTAGTTTAATACAAGGGTTTTTATCACAAATGGTCCTTGAGGTTTACGAAATTATCACCTTTGTCCTTTATGTTTTTGTTCTTACACTATTGATCCTTTTATGTTACACCTCACACATTAATTTTGTCCCTATCGTTAAGGTTCTGTCAAAATTTCTGGTAAATTGATGATGTGGCATGTATATGATAGCCAAATATCCAATGAGATAATGCCACATGGGTTTAAATAAAAAATATTTTTTTAAAATAATTTCACATTTAAAATCTAAAAAAAATATTTATTTTTTAAGTTGCTGCTCTGCTTCGTCTCACTCCCCGGCTAAAAATTTCTCCTCACTCCCTTTGTTCTCTTCCCCTGTGCTCTACCTTTCGCCTCCCTCTGCTTTTTTCTTGCCCACAACTCGATCGCCCCCATCTCCACCTGCAACCTACGCCCAAACCCACCCTCTCTCTCTTTTTTCCTCTGTGGACTGCTTCTAGCAGTGTCAAAATTTTCAAGAAAATATAAAGTTTTTGGATGGGTTTTAATTTTTGTATTTATATCTCTTTGGTGCGATTGTTTTAATGGTTTCGGTGCAAGCAAAATTTTCAACCACCCCCTCCCTCTTCCTCTTTGTTTATCTTCTTCTTTTCTCTCTCTCTCTCTCTCTCTAAAAAACAAGGAATATATAAGTTGATTGTAGATCTACCCATAAGTTGACTGGGGTTCAGTTGGACCTGCGATCCATATCCCACCAGCAAGTCTTATCTGGGTTTCAGTTTATATGAGACGGATTTGTGGTGGGAGGCGTCGACCAGGGGAGGAAGTGCTGGGTTCGCGATGGCTGGTGGTTTCTGTACAATATTTTATTTTTTCGATTTTTTTTATTCTTTTAATTTTGAGGAAGATGGAGACGACTCATGGAGAAAGGAATATAAACAAAGACTGAGAGAATGTGTCGAAGAGTCCGACTGAGGAGAAATTTTTAAATGTTTCGGATACACAACCATCCAAAAATTACTCCCGACTGAGAGAGTTTAGATCCATTTTTTCCGGTAAACACTAGTAATGCACGAGTTTTGATGAAGTTATTAGTATTTTAATGCCTATCAGGTAATCCGGTCATCAAATGATAGCCGTTAGATTCAATTTAAATGAAATAAGCGGTCAGATTAGGCTATCCACTTGGTGTATGCAACTTCCTAAGAAATACCGCAAACCAAACTGTCAAAGCTGAATGAAGGTGTAGAGAGCGTTAAAATTGCGTTTTTGTCTACAATTGGCCCAGATGCCAGCTAGCTTTAATTCTTATTAATAACATTTTGGAGTCAAAATATCTATGTTCGTTTCACACTTCATCTTCACTGTACAAATAGCCCCAGTTTCTAATTCCTTCCTCAATTGCAGAAACACTAAGCCCCAACTTCCACCGTCTGCTTCCACTGCCGTTGGGCTCTTGGGGTCGTCCCACCAAAGCTACCGCCGCCTATTAGTGTGAAATATCTCAAATTTCAAGTCAGTTTTAAACCCTAAGCCCCAATTAATGATAATGTATCATGTTTTTAATTTAATTGAAATTAGTTTTGATATGGATTTGACTTATTGGAACATTGATGATTATTTGTGTCGTCATTGATTGATATGAGTTTGGTTTTTCAACACTCGTCATATCTCTACTATTATAAAGGGAGTATAATTGAGACAAGGTATTTCTTTTTGGTCTATTTTCTTTTTCTTTTCTTTTTTTGTAATTTTTACCCCTTGACTTCTCATAGTAAAATCTTAGATTCACCACTCTATCTATATATATTAAAGGCTTGTTTGGGAGTGATTCTGGATAGGCCATAATCACTTCTGGAAAGAAGTACCTCCCACATGCTTCTCCATATAATCACTTTAAGTGATTCTGGGATATTTCTCCATAAAATCACTTAAAACCACTTAAAGTGATTATATGGAGAAGTGATTCTCCATAGAAGTCCTTTTTGGCCTATCCAGAATCACTCCCAAAAAAGTCATAAGAAAATAATTGAAAGTACTTATGTTCATAAAAGATGGACGGCTCTGAGATTTTACGCGTCTTATGCAAAATGAGCAATGAAACATCCTAGAACAAAGACTTCAACAAATATATTAGAATTCAACCATATATATTGATACATCATTATTTAGCTCTATTTGTCTTGATCTTATGAGAATGAACTCATTGATTTAGAGATTTTCTTCAAGAAAGGGAACTAAAACTTTGAGAATTTAAGAGAGAGAAATGGTGACACTTGCAAAAGGAGGCTACATGGCTTATGCGAGCCAGGTTAAAAAATAAATAAATTTGTACGCTGTATAAGGGTTGGAGTATGTTGTATAATTATATATATTTACTGCGTCTAGTCTGGAAAGTTTCGTTTCGGTTTGCAATGGCAAACCTTATGTGGTACTAGTACAAAATTGGTCCAAGGACACTGTTTTCTTTTTGTGCTCTATATGAGTGTTTTTTGTGCTCCTTGGCTTTTAAAGCACAAATTAATTACCACGTTTTACAATTAAATATTTGTGCTTACATATTTACTCTCGCACACCACTTTTTTTTTGGGTGCTCTTATTTTTTTGATGCGGTTTTGGGTGCTCTTAGGCCACTTCCAGCAGCCCCCTAGGGCTCGGGTTGGGGGGAAGAGCCCAAAATCAGGTTCTTGTCTGGGCTGGTGCCAGGGTAAAGCTGACGTCAGCGATATTTTTGCTAACATCAGCGACGTAAAAAATATTTTAAAAAATCCAAAAAATTCAGAAATATTTTTTAATACATACCTATCAATTTTATTATTATTAATTTCACACATACAACTAAAATTAATCCCATATAAAAAAATAAAATAAACAAAAAAATGAATAATGTTTGCCCTTTGCCATGGTAACTGCTGGAAGCACACATTGCTTTTTATAAGGGCAGCCACTATTCACGTGAATAGTAGCTTCCCTAGTTCCCCCTTGCCATAGCAAGGGTTTCACTGCTGGAAGTGCCCTTATATATATAAAGAAAACAAAGCAGAGAATTGTAAAACATTAAAAAAAAATTATTATTGGTTAGTTAAGCATTGAAATTTTTTATTAAATAAGAATAATATAATAAATTAATATTTTTTCATATGAAAAAAATTTGAATATAAAAACCAAAACAAGAACATATTTATTTTGTTTGTCCAAAAAAAAAAGAACATATTTATTTTCATGGGACACAACTTCTCTTTTATTTTGTTGGATTGTCTTTCTTAATTCTTAAATAAATAATAAAAAACTCAATTGGGACTAAACTCAATAAAATAACATTAATATACATAATATAATATTTTGAATGCCCTCTTAGAAGTGGGGCCCCGTGCATGTGGTGTGAATTTTCAACTTTGTATCAGCATTAATTATTATTTAATTTTTTTTGGTAAGAATAAACCTAATTTAACTTTAATTATTATTTTATTTTTGTCAGAAGAAGCTGAATTTAGCATTAATTACTATTTTATGTTTTGTGAAAGGAAGCATAATTTAGCATTAATTATTTGAGATATTTAGTCATATACCCATTCTTAGCACTAATAATATAGATAAACTCTACACCATTTAATTTCTATAAAC
Organism: Prunus padus; assembly: GCA_024362665.1. Classification (NCBI taxonomy): domain Eukaryota; kingdom Viridiplantae; phylum Streptophyta; class Magnoliopsida; order Rosales; family Rosaceae; genus Prunus; species Prunus padus. The sequence goes on along the minus strand of JANFAM010000005.1, from coordinate 14,077,051 downwards.
AAACCCAAAAATTAACAGCTGACTCTATTTAATTTAATTTTGATTATTAAATTACTTTGATGTCCTATTGAGTTTTTTGAGTTTTTTTTATGAGGTTTGGGATTAGGCTTGTTTTAAGAAATCGATGGCAGTTTTGTAATTTATAAGAAGTTAAAAGCCTCTTTGTTATGTTGTAAATGGGCTTTGGGTGTGTTTTTAAAGTCCATTTCATATAGGTTTTTTAATAATTTGGGCCCCTATATTTGGTATAATAGTGAATCTCCCTAATTATTTTCAGATATTGAAAGCATATATCTACAATCATGGAAGGTGACAGAGGAAAATGCAGTATAGTTGATGGTGAGAGTTCGTCCGTTATTATAAACGATGGACCCACTGTTGAAGAATTGAAAAAGAACATAGAAGCGAAGTTTCTTTTCCATTCACCCTTGCTTCATTCGTGCTGCATCTTCAAAGTTCCTGAGGTGATTCGGAGACAAAAGGAACAGGCCTATGAACCTAACATTGTCTCCATCGGACCCTTCCACCACGGCAAGAAAAAATTCCAACTCTTTGAAAACGTGAAACGTTGGTATTTACAATGCCTTCTTTCCTCATCCAAGGATGTGAGTTTGGAGAGCTTGATCAAAGTCATCATGGAGTTGGCTAAAAGCGCCCGTGACTGTTACGTAGCATACCCGGAGGTTGGTGATCTCGATCAAAAAGACTTTGTAGAAATGATGATACTTGACGGTTGCTTCCTGTTGGAATTATTTCGAAAGGCAATTTCCTATGAGCTACAAAATGAAAACGACCCCGTTTTTAACGTGTCCTGCATGCAGGAACATCTGTACCATGACCTTCTGCTACTAGAAAATCAGCTACCTTGGTCTGTGCTGGAGTGTTTGTACAACCTAACTGTCAATAGCCCCAGCCAAGGAGGCGCCTCCCTCACTTTACTTGTGCTCAACTTTTTCAGGCAATCCGATGCGGATAACCTGATGTTGAACTCCAGCTTCGAGCTCCCATGTCAGATTTTGCACATACTTGATCTGATAAGAGCCGTGATCGTTTCTGGATTCAAGGAGACGTCGAGTGTGGAAGAGCAGCAGAAAAAGAAGGAGCCAAATTTGCCTCAACGGATCCCAAACGCGACAACTCTTTCGGAGGCAGGCGTTCGGTTCGAAAAAAGCCAAAACAAGGAAGAGGGAAAGGGAGAGTGCATAATGAACATAGAGTTCAAAAATGGGGTTTTTACAATTCCACCGTTGGGAGTTGATGAGAGGACAGAGCCTCTGTTTAGGAACCTCATCGCCTTTGAACAATGCCACCACAGTCGCCTGCACAAGATGACATCCTACGCAGTTTTGATGGATAACCTCATCGACTCTAGAGAGGATATAGATTTTCTTTGTGACAAAGGAATATTGGCCAATTGGTTAAACCCGGACGATGCTGCCCAATTCTTCAACAAGCTTTACGATGACACCACCGTCATGGGGTATTACTACAGTGGTCTCTCCGACGATGTGAATAACTATTACAAGACTAAATGGCACAAGTTTATGGAAACATTGAGGCGTGACTATTTTTCTACCCCATGGACAGTCGTCTCTTTCATCGCGGCCTTTATCCTCCTGGTCCTCACCCTAGTGCATAATGAGAGCCGTGCATCATCCAATCCTGATCTGGAGAGTCCTGCTGTTACTACTTAGCTTATCTCTTGTATTACTCACGTGTACTTATCCTAGGATTACAGTTCCTTATCATGTATACATCTTTATCATGTAAAGTGTAGTTATCTCCAACTGGTGTAGGACTCTTGTATAGCATTATATAAATCAATATCAATACACACGACCTCTGTACAATTCCAGAGGCTTATAATATCTCTTCATGGTATCAGAGCTTTCTGATTAACATCAAAATATTTTTTTTTATCCTCTTCTCACCCAACCTTCTCTATGGCGACTTCTGCTTCTAGTTCCAGCTCTTCCCTTGTTGCTCCTATGCCCAACGTTTCCAACGTGTTGACTGTCAAGTTTGATAAGGTGAACTCTCTGGCTGACAACCTTGCTCTGTCTGGCTCCCCTGTGAGTGACTCTGACCTTGTTGCTATTATCATGAACAACGTGGGTCCTTTATATGAGATCACTGTTAGCTCTGCCCAAGCCCGTGATTCTCCTATTACTTATGATACCCTTGAGGCTCTTCTTCTTGGTGCCGAACGCCGGATCCAATCTGTCCAACTTCCTAGTTCTGATCTTGGAGGTACTGCTATGGTTGCTTCCCGTGGACGTGGTGGTTTTCGTGGCCGTGGCTCGTTTGGCCAGCGTGGTGGCCGTGGTTTCCGTGGTGGCCGTGGTTTTTCTGGCGGTTCCTCTTTTCATGGTGGTCGTGGTAATTTTTCTTCTTCCGCAGCTGGTGTTCTTGGGGCGGCTCCGTCTCCTTCCAGTGGTGTTTCTTCTTCTTTCCTTGGCGGTGCTTCCTCATCTTCCATGGCTCCTGGTCCTGCTGCCTTTCCTTCAGGTTCACGGATTCTTTGTCAAATCTGTGGCCGTGGTGGTCACGCTGCCTTGGATTGCTATAATCGCATGAATCTTGCCTTTGAAGGTCGCGTTCCTACTCAGCGTTTATCTGCCATGGCTGCTTCTTCTTCTCAGCAACCCGGATCATCCTCTTGGCTTATGGATACTGGTGCCAACTCTCATGTTACTCCAGATGTGGGTGCTATGAACAACCCCAGAGAATATCGTGGTAATGACTCCATTGGTGGTGTCATTGGCGGAACAGGTTTAACTATATCTCATATTGGTAGTTCTAATATTGTTCACGGTTCCTCTTCCTATTCTTTGTCTAATCTTCTTTGTTGCCCTCAAGCCTCTACTAAACTTGTTTCTGTTAACCGTTTTTCTCGTGACAATGACTGTTTCTTCACCTTTTATCCTACTCATTTTTGTATACAGGATTTGAAGACCGGGAGGATGCTTTTCCGCGGTCCGAGTATTAATGGTCTTTACCCTTTCCCATCTTCATCAAGTACAACTCCTCCGGATACGCGAGTTGCTTTCATAGGTGTTCGAGTCAATAAGGACGTATGGCATTCTCGGCTTGGCCATCCTGCCTCATCCATTTTGCATCGTTTGGTGTCTTCTCAGCATTTGCCTTTATTAGAAAATAAATCTAAATTTTTTTGTTCCTCATGCCCTTTGGGCAAAAGTGTTAAACTTCCATTTTCCTCATCTAATTTTATTGCTAAGTTCCTTTGGAAATCATCCATTCGGATGTTTGGAGTGCATCTAATTCTTCAATTTCTGGCTTCAAGTATTACGTCTTATTTGTTGATAATTTTTCCCGTTATTCATGGGTTTATCCCATGCGCTTTAAATCTGAAGTATTCTCTATTTTTGTTAAGTTTAAATCCCTTGTTGAAAACATGTTCACATCTCGCATAAAGACGTTTCAAACCGATGGGGGGGGTGAGTATACTAATACTGTGTTTAGGAATTTTTTAGAAACTCATGGGATTAATCATCGGTTAACCTGTCCTCATCATCCTGAACAAAATGGTTTAGCTGAACGCAAGCATCGTCATATTGTTGATATCGGCCTTACCTTGTTGGCCCATGCCTCCATGCTGTCACTTATTGGGCCGAAGCCGTTCACACCGCTGTTTATCTTATTAATCGTCTCCCCTCACCTCTCCTTGAATTTGTGTCACCTTATCAAAAGCTTTTTAATAAAATTCCACAATATGATTTTTTAAAGATTTTTGGCTGTGCATGTTTTCCCTATCTTCGCCCTTATAATAACAACAAGTTGCAATTTCGTTCACTTAAATGCATTTTCCTAGGCTACTCGCTAAATCAAAAGGGATATAGGTGCCTTGATCCATCTACGGGTCGGATCTTTCTCTCCCGACATGTTGTATTTGATGAAACCACTTTCCCATATGCAACACTTCATACTCGGACTACGGGGGTGTCTTCCTTGCCTTCAGATTCTGCTCCTATGATTTTTTCTCCTGCTACACTGCCACTTCCGGTTGTTTCCTCCTCTCCCCCAATGCCACATGTTGCCCCTGCTGCTCCTCCCTCACCTGAACCCGTGAGCAATATTACTTCTGCTGCCTCTCTTGAATCTGCTTCTCCAATTCCATCACCAATGGCGCCCGTACCACTTTCTTCTCCACAGGTTGCTCCTACCACTCATCCTATGGTGACTCGAGGGAAGGCAGGTATTCGTAAACCCAGTTCCAAATATGCTTTGCTGATTAATATATCTCCTAACCTTGTTGAGCCTAGTAGTTTTTCTCAGGCTAATAAACAAGACCATTGGCGCAAGGCCATGCAAGTTGAATATTCTGCTCTACAACAAGCTAAAACATGGACTTTAGTTCCTCACACTCCTTCCATGAATGTTCTTCCTAACAAGTGGGTATATCGTATTAAACGTAAGTCTGATGGTACAATTGAAAGATATAAGGCCCGCTTGGTGGCTAATGGTTTTCATCAACAACCCGGGATCGATTATGGTGAGACTTTTAGTCCCGTGGTTAACCAATCCACCATCCGTCTCATTCTCGCTCTTGTTGTGCATTGTAATTGGCCTATTCGTCAACTTGACGTTCAGAATGCTTTTTTGCATGGTTATTTATCCGAAGATGTGTACATGCGGCAACCCACTGGTTTTGTGGATTCTCACTTTCCCAACTATGTGTGCAAACTGAACCGTTCCTGTATGGGCTCAAACAAGCACCGCGTGCCTGGTTTCATTGTTTCTCCTCTCATTTGGAGCATTTGGGTTTTACTGCATCACTGGCGGATTACTCTTTGTTTACGTATTTTCATGGGACCACTATTATTTATCTTTTGATTTATGTTGACGACATTCTAATTACAGGCAATGCTCCATCTCAGATTACTCAACTCATTCATCATTTGGGTCACTCATTTTCCATGAAGGACCTTGGCTCGCTTCATTATTTTCTGGGTATCGAAGCCTCTCGGACAGCCACTGGTCTTCATCTTACACAGTCTAAATATGTGCTAGATCTTCTTAAACGCACCAACATGCTTGATGTCAAGCCTGTTTCCACGCCTGCCCTCAGTTCCAAACGTTTGAGTCTTCATGATGGTGACCCTCTTCCTGATGTTACGGAATATCGCAGTGTTGTTGGGGCTCTTCAATATCTCACAATCACACGTCCAGATATCTCCTTTGCTGTTAATCAAGTTTGTCAATTCATGCATCAACCCACTACCATTCATTGGATCGCCGTCAAACGTATCTTGCGCTATCTTAAGGCTACTCACTTTCACGGTTTGTTTTATCAGCCTAGTTCATTACGCTTAACTGCATATTCCGACACCGACTATGCTGGTGATCCCGATGATCGCCGCTCCACTGGTGGTTACTGCATTTATCTTGGGTCTAATTTGGTGTCCTGGAGTTCTAAGAAGCAGAAGGGTGTTTCCCGCTCTAGCACGGAAGCCGAGTACCGACAGCTTGCTCAAACCGCAGCCACTCTTTCCTGGTTCCGATCTCTTTTTCGTGATCTGCGGCTTCCTCTCGCATGTCCTCAGCTTTGGTGCGATAATGTTAGCGCGATTTCTCTTGCCTCTAATCCAGTTTTTCACTCTCGCACAAGACACGTTGAAGTAGACTTTCATTATGTACGAGAGAAGGTTGTTCGTCGTGAGTTACAGGTTGCTTATGTTCCAACTCTCGATCAATTGGCTGATGTTTTTACTAAGGGACTTTCCACTGCTCGGTTCCTCTACATTGTTTCCAAGCTTCCTGTGCAACACTGCCCCGTCAGCTTGCGGGGGTGTAATGAGAGCCGTGCATCATCCAATCCTGATCTGGAGAGTCCTGCTGTTACTACTTAGCTTATCTCTTGTATTACTCACGTGTACTTATCCTAGGATTACAGTTCCTTATCATGTATACATCTTTATCATGTAAAGTGTAGTTATCTCCAACTGGTGTAGGACTCTTGTATAGCATTATATAAATCAATATCAATACACACGACCTCTGTACAATTCCAGAGGCTTATAATATCTCTTCAGTGCAGACCCTTTATACTATTCGGTGGCCTTAATTAGTTTTTGCTTAATTTCCTTCAGTATTATTTACCAACGCTTAATAAGCTTGGATATCCCTATATGTAATAATCTGCTTTTGTGTGTGAGCTTTAGAAACTTGTGAACAGCAGCTGCTGCTAGCCTACTTAATATTTGTGTGTTCTGTGTAAGTTTTTCATGTATTTTGTGAGTTAGCATTTTCATTATTATGAGGTGTCATATAAATAATAAATAGAGTTATATTTAAATTAAGATATTATGAGACTTTGATTCAGATAATGATAAAATAGAATAACTATTTCAGAAGGTGGATATCATCCATAATCTTCACGTTTTGGCTAGCAATTGTCTCTTAATAGGAGAGTCAGTTGTAAAGCAACTTGTATAAAAGGCTTGGTCTCTGCTCTCATAGTTAAATTTTCATATTTTGTATGCTTTTCCTATTGAAAGCCTTGACATTTTGGAATACTGAGATGAGAAGATCATCTTGTATATCTGATTATGGCTAATTCAAGTAAGTCTTATCTCTAATCGTTCTATTGTTTAATTGTCAAATTTGTGTTAAGGTGTGGTTTAAGTGCTAAATTGGTTCAAGATTATTTTGCATACAGTAAACCTAACATGTGGTAGAGCAATCAATTAAGCCTTAAACTCATCTACTTTGGTTAAATTTTATCAAAATTGTGTCATTTATGATTATCCTTGTCTCTCTTGTTTTTTTCCGCTGCGTTAATGATTATCCTTGTAAATTTTATATCATTATATTTCGATGCACTTGTGATGCTACTTGCTGATTATTGAATTCGATTAGTGAACATTAGGAATCAAATTCAGTCTCAATTGATTTGTCTAATGGTTTTTTGATAAATTTTGTTGATTTAATTCAATTAACAAGATTATTATACTGGGTTGATTTTGGGATTGGATGGGTAAATTGTCAATGTGGTTTATCTGATACTTTGCTATTTAAAATCAATTTTGATGCTCAGTTTGTAGTTTATAAACGTTAATAGGTAGATTTTCTTCCAAATAAGTTGTCTACTGGGTTTGGTTATAAACTAATGTCTAGTGAGTCATGGAAAATTTGGTTAGTATTTCATCTCACCCAAAGGTGTTGAATTTGTACTAATTCTTGTACTTTATGCTTGGCTATCAAATTTTTGTTTTGATAGTTCGTTGCATTTGTAGAGTGATTTCTTGCCTAAAGGTGTGATCAGTTTGTATAACTTAAGTATGACTAAAGCATTTAGATTCAGTTTTAGTCACAACTGTTGTGAACTTCGAAGCTTATGTTAGTTACTATAATTAATAATTAATGGCAGGTTTCAATATGTTAAACCTTATTAACATTGAGAAACTAAATGAGACCAACTTCAAGACATGGAAGCAACAGCTTGATATGAATTTGGGATTACTTGAGTTCACCATAGCTTTTAAGGAGCCTAAGCCAGCAGCCTTAATTGATGTCAGTAGTCATGAAGAAAAGGATGCTTTTAAGAAGTGGGAAAGAGCAAATGATGTGTCTTTACTTATAATGCAAAATTCAATGGAAGAGCACATTAGAGGTGGCATTCCAGGCTGTGATCTTGCCAAGGATTATACGGAAGCTGTGGAGGAGAAGTTTAAGAGGTTTGACAAGGCTGAATTTAGTTCTTATTTTACTACACTCACTTCAACCAAGTTTGTTGCCCTATTGGGATTGGTATTTTAGATGTCTTCTTGATGTCTTTGACTGTACCGTTGAAGTTTATCTAATGAAGTTTCTATTTGATAAAAAACAAAAAAAAAACAAAAAAAGAGGGGAGGGAGATTTCTCACACCACACACACAATGTTATCTGAGACCTCCTGTCTAAACTTTCGACTCTTCTGAACTAGGAAATATAACCAAAAGTGAGGCCTCGTTCATTATATGGCATATCATACTAGGGAACTTTTGTTTCATGTCGTCCGGTCTTCATTGACTCCCAACCAATTTGGGCCCATGGTAAAAAGTGATTGTGAAGGTGTTGTAGAAGTGGAGTTCACATATTGGAAGAAATAATTGCACATCTATGAGAAGCCAAGAGGCTTTGCCTATAAATGGACTTCTTCCCTTCATTGTAATGTGACACACCATCAGAGAAGAGAAATGAGAGCCCATGCAGAGAGGAAGGAAGATAAAAATGAGAGTGAGAGAAACGAGAGCAGAGAAAAATTCAAGAGAGAAATATTAGTGAGTCAGAGATATTGTAAACACTAAAGAAGTTGTAGCCCTATTATTTTACATAGTGGAAAAGTTATTACTATTGCTCTTCAAGGACTTAGGCATGACCGAACCTCGTTAAATATTATGTCTCATTTACTTTACGTGCAGCTCAATATTCTTGCATATACCGTTCATTTTACAACACGTTATCAGCACGAGAAGCTCTCAGGTATAATTTTCTTTGCTGCACTATTATTTGTACTACTAACCATTGTGTCGATTTAAATTTTAATCCAAACAGCCAATCATGTTTGGGTGTTGTATTGGTAGATTTGGTGTTGCGATTCATGTTTGCTTTGTCCATGCATGCGACTTTTATGCTGAAATTTCTCTGGCCTTTTGTGGCCTTTTGTCTGGATTAACCTTACGTGGTTACTATACTTCCATATTTGTATTACGTACATCTTTGTAGTTATTTTCCCTTATGGTTAATGGTCTTTGTACCTAATTTATAAATACAACTATCCAGTGAAGGCCCTGAGCCAGGACAAAAAGGGTGATAGCCCTGTTCCTCAGCTCAAGGGAGGGCCCCAACACTTTTTTTTAATTTTTATATGAGCTCATATTTAAGTGCTTATATAAATAAATATATCGAACTATAAATTAATTAATGCTAGCAACTGTGGTTAAGCTTCATTTTTTTATTCAAGTATATATCCCTAGTTCGATCATTTTGTCTTCAATCATTTTCTTATATATTAGCCTCTTCGCACGCGCTTGCGAGAGGCTTTTTTTTTTAAAAAAAATTAAATTTATTTTAGAATTAAAAAATATAATGGGTAGTTGTGTCCAATAAAAATAGGATCCATTATCTGATTTTTCTTTTAATTTTAATTTTTTTAATATGAAAAAGTGTGAATTTACTATATTAACCTCATTTAATTAATAATTTCAATTCTTAATGTTTGCATTAACCAAGGGCATTTTCTGGTATTTTGAATGTTTCACCATTCTTTACCTTTTAAAAATATACCGAAAATAAAATTTATTTTGTCTAAGGTCAAATTTTTTTATTATGGTTATAAAATGTTATATATTTTCTAATATTCTACACAGACGTATTTTCTTGGGGTTTGAATACAAGAAAAATTCTTGGTTTACAAAATATTTTGTAAACCAAGCAAAAAAAAACAGAAGAAAAAAAGATAATTTTCCTTGTGTGTGAATAACGAGCATGTAGGCCTCATTCTTTACTTTCACCCTAAGCTCAGGGCCAGCCCTACAACTATCACTTTTCTCTCAAAAACTTTTACGCTAGATTAGATTGAATATCATTGTAAATACTAGAAGAAGACTAGGGGCGTTATTTTCGTATGATTAAGTTGTTAATTTTCATATGAAATACCTTTTTTTTACTATATATACTATAAAGAAAAAAAATTAAGTATTAGGCATTTCCTATTGAGAATTGATTGAATTTGTTTTATCAGAAATGGAAAACATATAGAAGCGGGCAAAATAAATATCGTTTAATTATAAGACGATGATCTTTCACACCTTAGAGTTTGGTTTAACCCACAAAAATATAAAGTAGAAACAAAAAGAAAAGTACATAGGAACTAGGACATTGGTCATCGAATTATTAGGTAACTGTTAGAAGCCAATCAGAAAATCAAACTTCTAAAGACATAACACTTAATCTAATCAAGCTAATGAGGCCAAAACTTATGCATAACCAACAAAGTGACAAGTCTATGGATTACAATATAAATGGAGAGCGATCTAAAGACGTTAGATTCATGAGACCTTTCCATTATGAAATATCTTATCCTAAATGTTCATAGTCGTAGGATCACCAATTAGACAATGGTGATCAGCAAAAAATGGTACACAATGTGTCTGCTAATTGGGAGGATGACTAGTCTGAAGTGATTCGTGTAGAGAGGTTGACGCAAGTGTGTATGTGCTCAATAGAGATAGAGTTCACTGAACACAATCGACTAAGAATTCTTGTATGGAGGTTTTACTCACAATGTCAAAAAAGAAATTCTAACTCGCGATAATGCAAATTATTCCTCATACCTAAGACATCAAAGTTGTCTTGTGGACGAGGAATTTATCTTTGAGAACACTATACAGTCGTATCAAAAGGTATAGCTTGAAGGTGATTATCGGGATATTCGATAAGCTCATAGTGGCATGTAAATGTACAATAAGGAATCTCTACTATCAGTATAGAGAAGAATTAGGGATTCATCTCTATTTTTGTAAGCCTAGCATTACCCCTTAAAAAATTACAAAGACCCATTTGCAGGAGCTCCACCAAGAATCAAATCAAATCATATAGGGTTCTATAAAGTCTTTAAATAAGGGAGTTGATTTTACCACTCCATTTTTGTCCACTTAAAAAAAAACAAAGGGGGAGTAGAAAAGGCAGCAACCTTAAATAAAGGCAAGCTTGCAATTTTCAGCATTTATAGTTAGGGGCAGACGCACATCGGGACAAATGGAGTCCTCAAGCAACCCTATGGGTAGCACATGGGGCGACCCTAAGATGCACACAAAGTGCTCGACGAAAGGCTTGGGTGCAACAGCAGGCACTGCATCGCTTCTTTCTTTTTCTTTTTTTTTAAACACCTAGCCAAAACAATGTCAAGTTGTGCTTTAAAAGTCATTCAAAAGGAAGATTACAGTTTGAGCGTTTATCAAAGAGTAAGAGGGAAGGAAGATAGAGGAAACAACGGAGGAAGAATAACTAGGCCCAAAATTTAACATCACTAACTCTCAAATCAATGAGGGGTGAGGGAGGGGAGGACATAATCTAGAGAGAAATCTCTTATACTCATAAACAAGCTATTGGTAGTGTAGTATTTAGTTTGTTGGAATTTGGGGTCAACATTTGAACACGTAACCCAGTGAATCGAATTGAACCAAACCGAAAATCAAAAAATCAAAAAATTTGTTTTGATTTGAATTAGTTTGGTGGGTTTTTGCCACTTAAGAACCGAACCAGACCAATTATATATGATGTGAACTCATATGTTGACACATAGCTCATTTTTCTTATGAATCTTATACTAAGTCCTAGTTTCAATTATGTTTCTCTTTGAGTACGTTAAGGAATTCGTGAACAGAAGTTGTAAGCATGAAGTTCATCAGCCTCACAAAAAATCTAAAATCGGTTCAAGCCCAAAACGAGTAGACTAATCAGTTCAATTTTCAATTTTGTAATGAAACCGGACCCTGCCGACTCTAACTGGAATATGTCCAAAATCCCTCCCTAGCAAAGACGTAAAATATCAACAATAAGAAAATCCATCTCACTCACGTAAACACAAAACAATTCGATTCGAACCCAAAGGAATGGCTCTCATCTTCACCTCACACTCTTCTCTCTTCTCCAAAAGCTTCACCCAGCAACTCTCATTTCCAACCCCAAAATCCCAATCTCTATCTCTCCTCTCTTTCCCCTCACCAAACCCTAACCCTAAGCTCCACTCACTCCATCTACGCTCCTCTCTCTCCGACGATACCCCCACAGACGGCGACCGTCCGACGAAGATCACTGACGAGTGGGGCGAGGAGGCCGCCCCGGAGGCCGAACCCGCATCCAAAATCTCCGAATCGGACCCTCCGCAGAACGAGGATGAGTGGGGAGGCGGAGGAGATGATGTCGTTGAAATTGGGAATGGGAGTCCGGCCAAAGCTGAGTTTGAGATTGAGGAGAAGGTGGATGGTAAGTTTAGTGAGCTCAAGAGGGCTTTGGCAGACACTGTTTATGGGACTGAATTCGGGTTTCGGGCCGGGTCTGAGGTCAGGGCGGAGGTCTTAGAGTTGGTTAACCAGTTGGAGGCGGTCAATCCAAACCCGGCTCCTACGGCGAATCCGGGTCTTCTTGATGGCAACTGGGTTTTGCTGTAAGTTCAATTTTGTTTCTGAAATTTGCTTAGAAAGATTTGGAATGCAATAGCATAAAACTCAAAATAGAGATACATATATATATATATATATATATATATATATATATATATATATATGGATTTTAAAAGACATTGTTGAAAGCAAAAGCATAAGTCTTTACGAATAAGATGAAATGTCCATTTGTTTCGAACTGTCATTGAACTTCTCCAGAGCGTTTTATAGAAATTTGAAGTCATTTAAGAAAAAGTTAGGAAAACAAAATTTAATAAAGAAAAGCGGGGTGAGCTAGGAGAGTTTACAAGAACGCGGGCAAGATAAAGTAAAAGAGTTGAATTGTTGGTGTTTGTTGAAAGAAGAGCATCAACAGAGCTAGCAAGAGCTGTTAAATCGAAGTTGAATTATCGTATTTGAATATTGCGTCAATCATGTCCGAATTTGATCACGTTACAATGATGATCATTTACATGCTATTTGGTTGTTAGGCTGATAATATCGTACATAAGTTTTTATAATACGTTTTGTAGACTTTGAACATAGTATTGAGAATCTTAGATTAATCTACAGATTTGATTTTGATGCCGTAATTGACCATATGTTTTGTTTCCTACATACTTTTCATAGGTCTATGGAAATTGGTTTTTGGTTGGTATTGAAAATAATTATGAAGGTCCACATCTTTTAGGGTGTCTCCAACATGTTGAGTTCTGTCAGCATGAAAGTTCTTGGTCTTTGCATCCCTTTGCAACATTGATAAACACATGTAATTTTTCCTTGAGTTAGAAAATTTGAAAATATATATTTTTGTTTTTCCTTTTTCTAATTAATGGTGTAATGGTCATGCTTCAAGATACCCCATTATTCTTATTGGTATTGAGGGAGGAATCATCCAAGCTTTATTAAGGTATTTTCATAGCTCCTATGAGGCTGTGGGTTTAGGTGATAGTTTGTGCTTGAATAACCTTTCCATTTCCATTTTTCGTCATTCTCTTTTTCTAATTAAGCCTTTTAAATGATGTCAAAGTTGTTGCACAGTAAAGTTACTCCTAAAATATGTATTGACATGCCCTCTCTTTATTTATTTCCTGGTTTCTTCTCTTCCTGTTTGCAAATTACATTCAAGTTTAACATTTATCATGTAATTATCTATATATATATATATACATAGATCTTTGTGTCAATTTGATAATTGATTACTACTGTATCATGTTAGGGTATGTGTAGCCATGCATGGGCTTCATCTATTTTCCAAATATTAATTGAACTTGCAACTTCAAGTTTTCATAAATATTTTTTTTCGTCTTCTATTTTTGCTCCTTTTTTATGATTGTAACAGCCTTATATGTATCTGAACTTGAACCAAGGATCAGTGATAAAGCTAGTGGAAGTTATGCTCTTCATTTAGCTCATATTCCTCAATAGTGTACAAGTATTGGTAGTATGGCAGAAATTTTTTAGAGCCACTGTGAAACTGAAAACCAAGTTCTGTATCCATTATTTATTTCGCACAATATATGATACATTACGAATGATGGACACATCTATTTCTCTGGTTGCTTTCGACCTGGATGCTTTTAACAATTTGATGATTGTCCTTTGAAAGATTAAATGGTTCACGGTTTTCTCTTTCGCTTTTATCCTTTTCAACTGCTCCTGATTTCATTTATTTTACTTATTTGGTTTGATCTCCATAAATCAGGTACACTGCATCCTCTGAGCTGTTGCCACTTCTGGCAGCAGGTAGTACACCTTTGTTGAAAGTGAGTAAAATAGGCCAATCGATTGACACCAGCAGCTTAACCATAGTGAACTCAACCACGTTGTCTGGCCCTTTTGCCACTTTCTCTTTCAGTGCATCCGCTAGCTTTGAAGTTAGAAGCCCTTCAAGAATCCAGGTATAACTTGCACTGATAATATCAGGGTGAATAATATTCTTCTAAAACAGGAAAGTGTTTCGTCGTAGTGAAGTGATGAGTTAATCAATAATTTTAATTAGTACATAAATATATATTTTTTAATAATAAAAAAAGTTAGAAGTTATTACATGGTAGATGAGCACCAGAACCTTACTAGGTTTGAATATATCCAGGTTGAATTCAAGGAAGGCAGCATTTTGCCTCCAAAGATAAAGTCAAGCATTGATCTCCCGCAAGAAGTGGATGTCTTTGGGCAGAAAATCAATTTATCACCTGTCCAGCAAACTCTCAATCCTTTGCAGGAAGCTGTTGCAAGTATCTCAAGAGCCATTTCTGGTCAGCCACCATTTAAGGTTTCCATTCCAGGAGAGCGGACGAAATCTTGGCTTCTTATTACATATCTTGATGAGGATCTCCGGATCTCGAGGGGGGATGGTGGTCTTTTTGTGCTTGCCAGAGAAGGCAGCCCCCTCATAGTTCAGTAACCTGGTATGTCGTCGGTGTCATCCATACAAGGCATATATATATGCATGTAGACGAATTTTACTTCTATGAAAGGAAGATGATTGTACATTTATCCTTGTACACTAGAAGTTTTTGAGATATGGAAGATGTATCCCCTGTTTATTACCTCCCTTTCTGCAATACTCAGAGGCCTAGAATAAAAACCTTGATTAATTTACAAGCTTCTCCGATACATGTGATGCACAAGACTAAAATAGGTACTTGACAGATGATGTACGTATAACTTTCCTTCATCGTATGCGGCGCCTCTACTTTGTATGTGATTGAGGTTAAAAGTAAGAAAAATTGTCCAGATATATCGGGTGGAGTGGGAAAATGGTAGAGTTAGTGGAATAGCTGTGCATCCGTTAGAACCAGCCCAATCCATTTGAACTGATGAAAATAATCGAATTGAATTGTAGAGGTTGGAACTTCATCTACACTTGTTTCCTTTTTTGGCATGTTCGATTCTTTTTGTTACTGTCTTATCAAATAATATAAAATATGTTTAAAATAAAAATCGAGAAATAAGAGAATTTTCAGTATGTTTTTTTTTCTCATTAACTTCATATTTATACGCGTCTAAATGACTAGTGAGAACTTTGAGGTTATTATTGGGATAATTAATATCATCTTAAATAAATGCATTAACAGGGCTAATGGGGTCTTGCATAGTACCTCATCTTTCTTCCTAACTTTGGCCAAAAAAGAAAAGAAGATAAATCCGTAAAAGTCCTGAAGAACCACTTCCTCAACAATATGGGCATTCTTCCCCACATGCTTTCCTGTAGTCTCACCATTGTTGGATGAGCTTCACTCTTTCGTTGAAATTATTGTCTTGTCATCCTCAAAAGAATCCTCTAGAAATAGATAAGATCATTTCTAAATAGGGTTATTTACTCAAATGGTCCTCAAACTTATACCCGAGTTGCATTTTGGTCTCTCAACTAAATTATTCATTCAAATGGTCCACCAACTCTTTATTAATTGTCGCATTGGTCCTACCGTTACATTTTCACTTAATATGAGGGAAGCTGAGGATTGCCATGAGGGAAGATGTCAATGAAATGTACTAAATGTAATAAGAAGATAATAGTCTTTATACACCTTTAACAAAAGAGTACTCACTTCACAATATCATATATAGTAAATGAATGTTGAGACACTCACTCTTTGAGACAGAACCATGCCAGGAGTATTGCAAAGATGGAAGGTTCAGTATATTTTTTGTGGGTTCAACAACAAGAGGTTTAGTATGCAGTATAAATGGGAATACAATAAGTCCATATTCAAATTATACCCTCGAGCAAAAGCTTAGGGTCCATTTGATAATCATTTAGGGGTTTCATAACCATTTCATTTTAATTTTCACTTGTTTTTTAAAACTGAAAACATGTTTGTTAACATATTTTGTTTTCAAAAAAGTGAAATCTAGTTCTCAAAATCACCTTTATTTTTTGAAAACAACTTGAAAGTGCTTTATGTTTTCATTTTTATTTTTTGTGCACTCCTATTTCATTCATTAATTTACACCACACATGAAATGCACTCCAGTTACCAAACTCGGTATTTGGGACCTCCCGACTTGGACCCGGCCACTCGATTCTTGTGTTTGTCCATGGACCCAATCCAAACCTCAGGAACTCCATATCCAAAATTCACACAAAAAAATATCATCCTAATTCCAAAAAATATTACAGACTCATTGTAACATGCACTTTCATTCTATGATCTCAAATTCACAATTTAACTCCAAAACATTTCATCTCCAAGTTCCACATAACTTTTGTTCAGTTTTCAGTTTTCACTTTTTTTGAAAACTGAAAATTGAAAACTAAAAACTGAAACATGAAAACTGAAATGGTTATCAAACGGGCCCTTAAGTTTTCAGTTTTGATTTTTCAAAAACTGAAAACTTATTTGGTAACTAATTTCAATTTTTTCAAAATGAAAAGTGAAAAGTGAACAAAAGTTGATTGGTAACTTATTTCAAGTTTTATGCGGAACTTGAAAATGGAATTAAGTGCATGTCACAAAGAGTTCGTAGTGTTTTTCGGTGAATTTTTCACAATTATGATGATTTTTTTGTGAATTTTGGATCTGAACCACACGAGGTTTGGACTGGTCCGTGGTTGAACACAAGAATGGAGTGGCAAGGTCCAAGTCAGGAGGTCCCAAGTACTGAGTTTTGGTGATGTAAAATTAATGAAGGAACATGGAGCCCAAAAAAGATGAAAACGAAAATTGGAAATTGAAAATACTTTCAATTTGTTTTAAAAAATAAGCGTGATTTTGAAAACTGAAAACGAAATCTCTCACCAAACATGTTCTTAGTTTTCATTTTTCGAAAAAAGAGAAAATGAAAAATGAAAAAGAAATGGTTATGAAACAACCCCTAAACAGTTACTCGTATAAAACTGTAGTTTGGGTCATGTGTATAATAAGGGCTCGTTTAGGAGTGATTTTGGAGAGACCAATAATCACTTTATGGAGAAGCACTAGAATCACTTAAAATCACTAAAAGTGATTATATGGAGAAGCACGTAGGAGATGTTTCTCCCCAGAAATGATTCTGTCATATTTAAAATTACCCCCAAACAAGCCTTTATATTGAGAAGCACATTATTCTCCCCACAAGTAATTTTGCCATGAATCACTCACATTACTGACATTATTCTCCCCACATGTATGTCATACAGACAGAGCCAAGCCAAACCAGAAGAAAAAAACAAATCTAACTGCCTCTGGCTGTGGCGCAAGCCCCAAAGATGGGCAATAGGAAGTCAAGCATAAGTTTCAAGCGTTCAGGAAGGTTGATTAAACAAAGCATGTATCAATATATAACTATCCCTCTTCCCCTTTTTAGGCTTCAACAAAACAAGTAGGTGACTTACAAATTGCAAAACAAAGTGTCACATGACAAACAGAATAATCATATCATTACTCCATAAAAACAAAACTAAACCATTCACATGACAAACACCCGATTTTTCACTTGAGAAAGAAAAAATAAACTATCTGTAATCTTAAGGTCTACTAATAAACCCACCATCCACAACCAAATTATGGCCGGTGACAAATTGAGAGTCGTCAGAAGCCAAAAAAACGACGCCGTCAGCTATATTCTCCACAGATATCGTCTTCCCTACTTTCAACCTCGAACTTGACTCCACCACCCTCCCCACATCCTCCTCCTCCGCCGCCGCATCCCCCTTAAAAAACGAGCGCAGCAGCGGGGTCGTCACGGGTCCTGGCGACACGCAGTTGACTCGTATCCCGTACGCGCCCAACTGCACACTCGCCGACCTCATCAGCCCCAAAACGGCGTGCTTCGACATTGCGTAGTCCGCGAACTTCAGCGACCCCAGGCTCGCCATCACGCTCGCCGTGCACACGATGCTCCCCCTCACGCGCCCCTCCACCATCGCCCTCGCCGCGTGCTTCACACTCGCCGCCATCCCGCGGGCGTTGACCGCCATGACCCTGTCGTAATTGGCCAGGTCCAGCTCCAAAACGGTCTGCTCGCAAGCGCTGCCGACCCCAGCGTTGCTGAACATGATGTCGAGGCGGCCGTAAATCCTGACCGTCGATTCGATCAAGCTCTTGACTTGGTCCTCGTCGGTCACGTCGCAGTGGATGTAGGTGGAGCGGTCGGGACCGATCGATGCGGCGACGTTTTGGCCTTTCTCGTCCTGGACGTCCGCGATTACGACGGCGCGTGCCCCGTGCAAGGCGAATTTGCGCGCGGTGGCTTCGCCGATGCCGCTGGCTCCGCCGGTGACGATCGCGACCTTGCCTTGAAGCTTTTTGTTGGTAATTTCTTTCGGATCCGCCATTTTCTTTAATTATATGGATTATGATAAATTTGCTGCAAATTAAGAGACGCTGCTTAGCTTAATTAGAGCATCAATTTTATAATTAATTTGAAGTTAAACAATGAAGCAGATTATGATTTCAGATACAAGCTATTTTACTTACTTGCAGGATTTTTGAGGGGCTGGTTGGCAACATAAAATATAGTTTCTTACTACGACGACCAAAATATTTGAAGACCTCCAAAACCACCTCTACTCGTATTGTGTGGCCTTTACTTGGCCACGTCATCAAGAGAGGTTGGGCTGCCGCTGCCAGCCATTCCTCACCCTTCACTACTGCTCAGGAAAGCTATGGGCAGACAAAGTTATTAGGTACGACAGGTTTTGTTATTCCTCGTCAATAACACAATGACAATATGAAAAAATTATCTCACGTGTTAATGAGTTGTTGGCTGAAAATAACAAAAAGTACTATTCTCGTTACATAAAAGTCTTTTTTTTATTTCACACAAGTGTTTCTCCGCACTACGCGATCTTGGAAAGAATACAATTAAAAGCACGATATATCTTTCTTTTCCACCTCTAATTTGCTTATATGCAACAAAAGAAAAGCTCAAACTTCCCCACTGAATCTAATTTTCTGAAATTGTAGCTACGAAAGCGTACGTCGATTAGCTTAATCCCAACTGAACAATAAACGCAATGTTCCCAAAACGGCCATAAAATCCAACATAAGAAAAAGTTCAGAACCTAGGAATTAAATCAGATTGCCAAAAAAAAAGAAAAACAAATGCCACTTTTATCAGGAGAGAAAAGAAGAACATGAATAATTAAATACTTGAAGCACTATGACCATCATGCTGGAACAGAACACTCGGCTGGTGCCTCATTCTAGGAAAATTGTCTAACCTGCAACAAACAGGTGAAACATGGTTGAAAAACAAGATCTTCTCTTCCTGTTAAACATTAACATTTGCGCAGTAGAAGGAAGCCACATGATATGGATTTGTGTCCTCCACCCAATGTCAAACAATATGGTAGAATATTTTCAGATTATATTTCATTCTCCAAAAGGAGGTATTTATAATACAAGGTTACAAACCCTAGTAGGGTTAAACTAGGAAATAAGATAAATCCTAATTACACAATATCTATACAAAAGGAAATAAATAAAAGACATAATATACTAGGAAGTAAATCCTAACTAGAATAGGACTCCTCGCGCTAACACTCCCTCAAGTTGGAGCAAAGACGTCACGCATGC
Source organism: Prunus padus (assembly GCA_024362665.1). Taxonomy (NCBI): domain Eukaryota; kingdom Viridiplantae; phylum Streptophyta; class Magnoliopsida; order Rosales; family Rosaceae; genus Prunus; species Prunus padus. The sequence continues at coordinate 14,057,379 of JANFAM010000005.1, read as the reverse complement.
CCAACTTGTCAAGCGAGTTGAGAAAGATAGTGGTTGACACGACTTTTGTAAGAACATCGACTAATTGATACTCGAACTTATAAGCGGGAAGGAAACAATTTACGCATCCAACTTTTCTTTAATAAAATTTCGATCAACCTCCACATGCTTAAATGCGATCACGTTGCACGGATTATGCGCAATCGCAATTGCACTTTGATTATCACAATATAAATCCATGGGTTTTTTCGGCCCAAAACCAAGATCTCTCAACAATCTCCTCAACCATAGTAACTCGCATACGCCTTGGGCCATCCCACGATACTCGGCTTGACACTAGACCGAGACACCACCTTACATTTCTTACTTCTCCACGTAACAAGATTACCACCAACAAACATGAAATATCCAGACGTAGAACGCCTATCGGTGGTGAACCACCCAATCAAGACATCTGTATATCCTTCCACATCTGTATGGCCATACTTGGAAAACATTAACCCCTTACCAGGAGTTACTTTCGGATATCTCAAAATACGCGTCCAAACTCCCATATGATCTACACTAGGAGAGTGCATAAAGCGGCTTACTACACTCACTTTGCATATGCAATATCGGGCCGTGTATGAGCTAAATAAATCGATTTCCCCACAAGTCGTTGATAACGCTCTTTGTCGGTAGGAACTTGATCGGGTATATCCCCAACTTATGATTACGCTCACTTGGGGTATCAATTGGTTTACAATCCAACATTCCGGTTTACGCAAGTAAATCCAGCACATACTTCCTTTGAGACAGGAAGATACCATGCTTAGATCCGCCACTTCAATCCCAAGAAAATACTTCAAGTCACCTAATGATTTCATCTCAAATTCGGATGCGGATACTTGAAGATTGTGCACTACACTGATCATCTCCGATTACAATCATATCATCAACATAAATAATTAAAGTGTCAATTTCCCTTCACGACGTTTGAAACAACGTATGATCCGAGTTGCTCTGCACATACCCAAACTTCTTCATAGAACCAAAGAAACCTCCCGAACCATGCCCTTGGTGATTGCTTTAATCCATACAAGGATTTCCGCGGTTTACACACAACACCCTTCTCGATGGTCATAGGAATACCAGGGGGAGGATCCATGTATATTTCTTCCTTGAGGTCACCATGTAGGAATGCATTCTTGACATCAAACTGCAACAGGGGCCAATCATGATTGGCAGCCAAGGATAAAAGTACACGCACGATTGAGCTTTGCTACTTGGGGCAAAGGTATCTGTGTAATCTACTCCATAGGTCTGTGTATAGCCCTTTGCTACCAACCTTGCCTTGTAACGGTCAATGGAACCGTCAGCTTTATGCTTCAAAGTAAACACCCATCTGCACCCAACCGCCTTTTTTCCTTTTGGTAAAGGAACCAATTCCCAAGTGGCATTCTTGTTCAAGGCTTCCATCTCAACATTCATCGCATCTACCCATTTAGAATCAGATAAAGCATCCTGCAACTTAGTGGGCACACATACACTAGATAATTGACACAAATATGATGCATATGACTTAGATAAACGATGAGTTGACACATAATGGCTAATGGGATATTTGGACTTGGCATGTATATCGGAGAATATTGTACTTTGGGCTTCCCACGAGTAGTTCGTGGGGGTAATTGATAAACAGGCACATCATCGGAATTACCTCATTATTATCACGAGTTGATTGGGGCAATGGCGGGCGGAGGGTCTTGCATCGAACTCATCTACGCACGAGTCACGAGAATCAGCATTACGTTCTTCGGAAGACAAACCAGAATCGTCAAAAATATTATCGAGCGGCCGTCGCGCCTATCCTAGAGACCGGTCGTTTCCATACCGTGTATATCACCTTCGTCTGAGACCAGCGGCCGTCGCGCCCATCTTGGCGGCCGTCGCTTCCAGGCCGTGGCTATCATCGTCGCTCCAGGCGTTGGCGGCCGTCGCGCCTATCTGGCGGCCGGTCGTTTCTACCCGTGAGCAATTTCTTGATTCCTTCACAGTCATCTTCAAGTCCACGATCTTCCACTCCAAAACTCTTCAATTCACTCCCCCTCTCCCCCTGAATTGGAGAGGAAGGAGAAACATAATATGGCACTTCTTCATGGAATGTGACGTCCAAAGTAACATGTATCTTCTGAGTAGGAGGGTGATAACATTTATAACCCTTCTGAGTGGTAGCATATCCAAGGAAGACACAACGTATGGCACACGGATCAAGTTTACTGCGTTGATGAGAGTAGACATGAACGTAGGCAACACATCCAAAGACCTTTGGGGGTAACTTAGAGACAGAGACAGGAGCAGTATGACCACACAACACATCAAGTGGAGTCTTGAATTCAAGAACGCGACTAGGGGTACGGTTAATCAAATAGGCCGCAGCCAAAACAGCATGGCCCCATAGATGATGAGGGACCGACATATCCAACATTAGTGAGCGGGCAACCTCCAGTAACTGACGATTCTTGCGCTCAGACACACCATTTTGCTGGGGAGTAAATGGAGTAGTAGTTTGGTGAATAATACCTTGATCACGGAAGAAACAAGTCAAGGTATTATTCACATATTCACCTCCGTTATCAGTTCGAAACACTTTGACTCGAGCATGAAACTGAGTAGACACCATGGCACAAAAAACAGGAAGAATAGAAGCAACATCATGTTTATTCTTCATCAAATACACCCATGTTAAGCGAGTGCGAGTCATCAATAAACGTAACAAACCAACGGAAACCATTAGAAGTCACACGAGCGGGGGCCCCATACATCTGAATGTACTAACTCAAATGGCTTTGCGACTTTATTATTACTTAAGGGAAAAAAGATACGGTGGCTCTTGGCCATTACACAAGTCTCACATTTGAAGCTAGACTCATCACACGAACTAAATAATGAAGGAAACAAATGCTTAAGATAACCAAATGACGGATGTCCTAAGCGGCGATGCCACAGCCAAAGTTGTTGTTTGTCTTTGACACGCCACTCACGAACTTTATTGGCAACACAATCACGAACTGCACTGCAGAATCGTAGATAATACAACCCCCTATCCGTTTACCATGCCCAATCTTCTCGTGAGTCCCGAGATCCCGAAAAACACAATGGGTCGAATAGAAAGTAGCAAACGGCGTTAAGTGTATCAAGTAAGCGACCAACAGATAACAAATTGCAACGAATATTTGGAACCAATAGGGCATGAGACAAAGGTAAAGTGGGGGTGAGATAGATGGTACCGTCACGATGGCAGGAAGGTAAACCATTAGCACTAGTAATATAGGGGTCACGAGGGTTATGGGACAACTCATCAAGCAGTACTATCATAAGTCATATGATCGAAGCACCAGTGTCAATTATCCAAGTATTAGAACCCATACCTGGCATGGTATCAGAAGCACATAGATTTGCAGACGGAGCCGGAGGCTTGGCCTCATCTTCGGTCATAGTGCAAGCGGCCTTGGGGCCATACATACGGGCTTTGAACTCAGGAAACCAATCAGGGTACCCATGCTCCTTAAAACACTTCTCGAATAATGATCACCATTACAATGACGACACTTACGAGGCCCTTCAAAAGCACCAGGGTATATCCGTAAGAGCGAGACCCGGAGGAAGTAGAGAACTTGGGCGCGGCGGCGACCGTCGCTTCTTGACGGGCGACCGTCGATTCTGACGAGATCAGTTTGAGGGCCATTGCACCTCCTCCGAGCATCGCAGATCGACAGTGTCTTCCTCCATGACCATGGCATAGGCTTCGAGAGGAGGGGGGAGGATCGAGAGCAAGGATACGGCCACGAACACCATCATATGGCGGATCAAGTCCTCCAAGAAAATCATAAACTCGATCGGCTTCAATTTCTTTACGACGACGAGCCACATCAGCATACAACGAGAATTCATTCGGACGTAAACAATCGATCTCCTGCCATATAGCATGGAGTTTTTCATAAAACACTTTCACAGATTCACCATTCGACATGTAAGTATGGATTGTCGTCGGAGTTGAAACAACCGAGAACTATTCTCGAGTCACGGTATAGGTCTTCCGAGCGGCTTCCCGCACATCGAACGCAGTAGCACAATGTTCAAACAAGGCACGAACTGGTTTAGTCATGGAATTGAGAAGCCATGACTGCACCAAGCAATTATCTTCTTCCCATTCGGCATAGGCATTCGAATGCGAGGAAGGAGCGGGCTTCTTCCCATTTATCCAATTTGCCATACGACGACCCGATGTCGTAAGGCGAGCACCACGAGACCACGAGGCATAATTGGAGCCATCCAATTTGTCGGATGTAAGAGGAGTAGAATAATCACGCGAAGGACGATCCTCCTTCGTGATGTGAAGCACTAGAACCAACCACAACCTTGGAATCATCACCCATGATAGCAGCGGAAACACCACACACAAAAACACAAATACGGCACGAGCACGGGCACGGACACAAGAGAACCCTAACAAAAATTAGGGCACACAATAGAACACAAGTGGGCACAAAACACAAAGTTACCGTAAAGTAGGCTCGATGCCAAGTCAAACAATATGGTAGAATATTTTCAGATTATATTTCATTCTCCAAAAGGAGGTATTTATAATACAAGGTTACAAACCCTAGTAGGGTTAAACTAGGAAATAAGATAAATCCTAATTACACAATATCTATACAAAAGGAAATAAATAAAAGACATAATATACTAGGAAGTCAATCCTAACTAGAATAGGACTCCTCGCGCTAACACCCAATACATAAATGGCACCTCAAAGTTTATGCTGATCGCATGCATTCACCACTACATAAACTAATTGTATGTGCATCTTGCTCCTCTGCACCTACCTCTCACACCAGCTGCTGGTGTTGATTTAGTTTATAAATATATTTTTTCATTGTTGCTACTACTACGGTTGCAAAAAGCTTGTAGCTCAAGTGGTTAAGAGCTGTAATCCATGTACCCGAGGAGTATTGCAAAAATGGAAGGTTCAGTATTTTTTTGTGGGTTCAACAAGAAGAGGTTTAGTATGCAGTATAAATGGGAATACAATAAGTCCATATTCAAATTATACCCTCAAGCAAAAGCTTAGGGTCCATTTGATAATCATTGAGGGATTTCACTCTTTTGAAAACTGAATACGAAATCTCTCACCAAACATGTTTTTAGTTTTCATTTTTCAAAAAAGAGAATGAAAAATGAAAAAGAAATGGTTATGAAATAACCCCTAAACAGTTACTCGTATACAATTGTAGTTTGGGTCATGTGTATAATAAGGGCTCGTTTAGGAGTGATTTTGGAGAGACCAATAATCACTTTATGGAGAATCATTTCTCCAAATAATCACTTTAAGTGATTTTATAAAGAAGCACTAGATTCACTAAAAGTGATTATATGGGGCCTTATATTGAGAAGCACATTATTCTCCCCACAAGTAATTCTGACATATTCGAATCACTCACAAACGATCCCTAAGAAAGAATATTACTGACAGATAAATGCATGTATGTCACACAAACAAAGCTAAGCCAAACCAGAAAAAAAAAAAAAAAAAAATCCAACTGCCTCTGTCTGTGGCATAAGCCCCAAAGATGGGCAATAGGAAGTCAAGCATAAGTTTCAAGCGTTTAGGAAGGTTGATTAAACAGAACATGTATCAATTTGGACACAAATTGTCAATATTATAACTATTCCTCTTCCCTTTTTTAGGCTTCAGCAAAACAAGTAGGTGACCTACAAATTGCAAAACAAGTGTCACATGACAAACCGAATAATCATATCATTACTCCATAAAAACAAAAACCAAAACAAAACCATTCATTGAAGTCATCATAATTCCGCCATGAGGAATGTGCAACTTTTGGATCTTGAGTACATTCAATGTTATCTCCCAGCCTTGGGATCTTTCATTTGTCACTTGATCTGTAATCTTAAGTTCTACTAATAAACCCACCATCCACAACCAAATTATGGCCGGTGACAAATTCAGAGTCGTCAGAAGCCAAAAAGACGACGCCGTCAGCTATATTCTCCACAGACATCGTCTTCCCTACTTTCAACCTCAAACTTGACTCCACCAACCTCCCCATATCCTCCTCCTCCGCTACCGCACCCGCCTTAAAACTCGACCGCAGCAGCGGCGTCGTCACGCTCCCTGGGGACACGCAGTTTACGCGTATCCCGTACGCGCCCAACTGCACACTCGCCGACCTCATCAGCCCCAAAACGGCGTGCTTCGACATTGTGTAGTCCGCGAACTTCGGTGACCCCATGCTCGCGGTCACGCTCGCCGTACACACGATGCTCCCCCTCACGCGCCCTTCCACCATCGCCCTCGCCGCGTGCTTCACACTCGCCGCCATCCCGCGGGCGTTGACCGCCATGACCCTGTCGTACATGGCCAGGTCCAGCTCCAAAACGGTCTGCTCGCCGGCGCAGCCGACGCCAGCGTTGCTGAACATGATGTCGAGGCGGCCGTAAATCCTGACCGTCGATTCGATCAAGCTCTTGACTTGGTCCTCGTCGGTCACGTCGCAATGGATGTAGATGGAGCGGTCGGAACCGATCGATGAGGCGACGTTTTGGCCTTTCTCGTCCTGGACGTCCGCGATCACGACGGCGCGCACCCCGTGCAAGGCGAATTTGCGCGCGGTGGCTTCGCCGATGCCGCTGGCGCCGCCGGTGACGATCGCGACCTTGCCTTGAAGCTTTTTGTTGGTAATTTCTTTTGGATCCGCCATTTTCTTTAATTATATGGATTATGATTAATTTGCTGCAAAATAAGAGACGCTGCTTAGCTTAATTAGAGCATCAATTTTGTAATTAATTTGAAAGTTAAACAATGAAGCAGATGATGATTTTAGATACAAGCTATTTTACTTGCAGTATTTTTGAGCGGCTGGTTGGCAACATAAAATATAGTTTCTTACTACGACGACCAAAATATTTGAAGACCTCCAAAGCCACCTCTACTCGTATCGTGTGGCTTTTACTTGACCAGGTCATCAAGAGAGGTTGGGCTGCCGCTGCCTAGACCTGGCATTCGTGTCGTGTTATCTGTGTTCGTGTCAACACGGTTTTTTTAACGGATTGACACGACACGACACGATAAGAAAATGGATTGAGAATGTCAAATACGAACACGACCCGTTACAATTCGCAGATAACACGACACGATAAGAAAACGGATTGGAAATGTCAAATACGAACACGACCCGTTACAATTCGCAGATAACACGACACGATTCACACGATAAGAATTAAAATAATTAATTTAAAAAATGAAAAATGAAAAAAAATTAATTTAAAAAATGCAAATTACAAAATTTCCCCCACTTAACGGGCTGGTTCGTGTTTTCGCGAATTAACACAAAACGACACGATAACTTACTGTGTGGCTAACGGGTCAACACGATAGCAACACGACACGATAACACGGACCCGAAAATTTAATTTTTCGTGTTGTTTCGTGTCGTGTACAATATTGCCAGCTCTAGCGCTGCCAGCCATTCCTCACACCTCACCACTCAGAAAAACTATGGGCAGACAAAGTTACTAAGTATTGGCATATCTTGATTGGCCGAATATAGCACAAGTGTTATACCTATTTCACCTGAAAAACTTACTTGTAATGGGGATAGCACTGTTTTGCTATTCACAACTAATAACACAATCACACATTGAAAAGTTATCTCATGTGTCATTGCGTTATTGGCCGGAAATAACAAAAAGTACTATAATTGTTACATGAAAGTCTTTCTCCCGTATCACACAAGTGTTTCTCCGTACTACACGATTTTGGAAAGAATATAAGGTGTGTGTGCTACACCTTATTGGATTGAAAGACACATATCGAGAGCAAAAGAGAAATAGATCATAACGTTGTGAGTGAAGTTTGGGTGTATTTCAGGATTGGGGTTTCTCAAGTGATTAAGCACTTTTATAGCGGATTGCTGTGTTCTAAGACAATACAGATTGGAATCCAAGTTTCATTTACAGGTATGCAAGTATAATATAACAAAGAAGAAACTTTATCACATAGAAAAAGTCTTGATTGCATGACAATAAACTATATAACTTTGTCAACATGGAAAGGCGATACCATTCAAGCCCAATACGCTATTAGGACATTTAAGCCGATGAATGGTCGAAAACGCGTTTTACGACACTAATGCAATTAGGAATCTCCTATACTTTTTAGGATTACATTCAAATTAAGCCTACAAGTTAACAAGGGAGAAATTGATTAAATTTTGGCTTGACGGATATACCGCCCACCACGAGATATAATACATGTATTTATTTATTAATATCATACTTCGGGTCAATGAGATATAAATTATATCACTCACCCATATTATAACACGTAAATTAACATAACCCGCTTATGTTATAACGTGGAAAGATTTATTAATATCATTCTTCAAGTCCATGAAATATTTCTCAAATATTCTTAGATTTTGATGATAGGGACTTACATGTTTTCCCCGATAATGAAAGAACAATTAAAAGCACGATATATCTTTCTTTTCCACCTCTAATTTGCTTATATGCAACAAAAGAAAAGCTCCAATCCAAGTTCCCCACTGAATCTAATTTTTCTGAAATTGTGGCTACGAAAACGTACGTCGATTAGCTTAATCCCAACTGAACAATAAACGCAATGTTCCCAAAACGGCCATGAAATCCAACATAGGAAAAAGTTCAGAACCTAGGAATTAAATCAGACTGCTAAAAAAAACAAATGCCACTTTTTATCAGGAGAGAAAAGAAGAACATGAATAATTAAATACTTGAAGCACTATGAGCATCATGCTGGAACAGAACACTCGGCTGGTGGCTCATTCTAGGAAAATTGTCTAACCTGCAACAAACAGGTGAAACATGGTTGAAAAACAAGATCTTCTCCTGTTAAACATTAACATTTGCTCAGTAGAAGGAAACCACATGTAATGGATTTGTGTCCTCCACCCAATACATAAATGGCACCTCAAAGTTTATGCTGATCACATGCATTCACCACTACATAAACTAATTGTATGCATCTTGCTCCTCTGCCTCTACCTCTCACACCAGCTGCTGGTGTTGATTTAGTTTATAAATATATTTTTTCATTGTTGCTAATACTACGGTTGCAAGAGGCTTGTAGTTCAAGTGGTTAAGAGTAGTAATCCATGTACTTGAGGTCAGTGTTTGAATCCCCTTTCCCCCACTATCGCTTGTATATATAATAATAATAATAATAATAACTTGCACCTTCCCTTCTCTCTTCTTTTGCACACCTAAGCTGGCCAACTGCATTGGGCCGGGGGACTTTGCACGATTATCCTCAATTCAAATGCTCATAACGAATAAGCGTAGATCAAATCACGCATGATCGCTCCGCCTATTAAGTAGTTTATGGCTAGGCAGGGGTGATGAGAATTAAAATCGTTCAATGACACGTGTTGATTAACGATTGGAGCAATCGGGCTCACTCGCATCATAATAAATAGACAAGACCTCAAGTCATGGAAGGGAATATGACCTAAGTTGTTATTTCTTTTCGTGTAACTTAAGCATCGGAGTTCTTTTGCTTACACTAGAATGGTGTGCAAGGGACTCAATTGTTTCTATCTTTGGTTTCAAGTCACACAAGACATTTTACGTAACTTGTGGAATTAGTATCCACAGCAAGCATTCCATGAATCACATCACAACATTAATTTGGAGACCAAAAAGATAAGATGCTTCATCATTGATCTCTTGTGAATAAAGATTATTTTCCATCATGAGTCTTTCACTATCCTTCCATTCAAAAGTAAACCCTTCAAAATTAAATCATCATCAATTTTGGCACTATTATAATTTGTATGAGAAGATCATATTGAAGTGAAGGCTGTGCCTTCTGTAAATCATTCCTATCACAAATTAAACAGATCGATGCATATATAACTTCATGGTCAAATATATGCACACACAAAAAACAAACAACAGAGTATGCAGAAACAGAGAAATTAATCAAACTATACCTGAAAACAAAGAAAACCGATGGATGGATGGAATTTTCGAAATGAATTAACTGGCTGGGAATTGTCTAAGACCAAGAATTATCAAAAGCAGCAGAAGTAATGGCATGAGCAAACTCCTGGAAATCGATCCTGCCATCCCCATCAGTATCAGCCTCCCTGATCATCCCAGTTAACTCCTCAGCCGTAAGAGCATGTCCAAGTTTGGCCATGGAGTGAGCCAGCTCAGCAGCTGTGATGAATCCGTTGCCGTCCCGGTCAAACATCCGAAACAGCTGCCTCAGCTGGTCCTCCGTGTAAGGAGACTTGGCCGACAGAAGCTCGGGGGCTACGAGGGCTACGAACTCCGAAAACTCGACAAGGCCATTGCTGTTGGTGTCTGCCTTCTGGATCAAGGTATCCAGCTGATCAGGCCCTGGCTTCAGCCCCAGTGAGCGCAGAAGCGACCCCAGCTCCAGCTGTGTTAGGCTTCCGTCGTTGTTTCGATCAAACGACCGGAATATTTCACGCAGGTCGGCGATTTGCTCGTCGTCTAGCTTCACTGGCTGCTTGTTGCTCATCAGGACGACCAAAAACTAAAAAAGTTTCTAACTTTATTCTCCGACTCAAAGATGAATATGTATGATGGTTATGATCCTTTTGTTTCTGTTTTGATGAAGACGACGATGATCTGAGCTGAGCTGAGCTTCATTGAATTCAGTGTAGAAACATGGTGATTTGCATGAAAATGGGATCCATGTTTAATGAGAATGTGGGATGAGATTAGAGAGTCTGAGGAGGGAGGGTGGAAGCTTCAAAGATCCAATCCAAAATCTCCTTCCATGTCCTACTTAATTCCTCCTCTTTCGGTGGATCCTCCGAATCAACTGCTCTTCAGTCTTGACCCAAATATCGGATCCAATATTTGAATTCGCGATCACAATCACACACATAACACAACGTAGAAATCTCAAGGATGATGATGATGATGTTTGTTGGTGATCAAATAATAAGGTCAAGGTGGTAGGAATTTGAGTTTCAATCATGTGATTAAATTATTATTAATTCCTTTTTATTTTTCTTGAAAGGAGAATTATGAGCGTTGGATTGATTGGGATCCAACGCGAGAAATTGAGGCGAAGGACGCGGGAATTATGTGACAGGTGCCCGCGCTCGCACGTCTTTCTTTGCTGTCCAACGGCTTTTTAAACAAAGAGGAGTTTTTGTGTGCCTTTTGCTTCTTTGAAGAATGATGCACTCGCCACTTGGAAGCCAATGAGATTTTGCCACGTCATGGTACGATGCATTTGTTGCTCGCGGAATTTTTGTATGATGGCATGCATTACTTTGGTGGCAGGTTGATTTGGTAGGTTACAGGTTGGAAATGGTGGGGAGAGGGGCAATGGAATGTTATGTAATTGATCAGATGGGAGTGGGGCATTTCTAAAGACTAGGGGCGGCGGTGTTGGTGCCTACTTCATTTATCTGAGTTGACCAAAATTTCATTATTATTTTTTAACAAGCAATTCGGGATGGGAATCTAACTTAGAACTTCAAATACCAGGATAAATGCTCTTCACCGCTTAAGCTACAGTTTGCTAATTTGCTAATGTTTTATAAACAATGTTGGAGTATGGATTGTTGGACCTCATATCTTCTGAAAATACTATGCAAAATTAATAGACCTCAAAGAAAAAGAGCCTTAGAGTGGTGCTGGCAGATAACTCTCCAACACTGAAGTTAGTATAATTGGGAAGCTTTGAGCTTATTCATATTAGCATTATTGTAAACCTATTTATAATCCCAATTAAAGCCAAAATAGTGTTTTTTTTAATCAAGCCCAAATAGTTTGAACTGTGGTTGATGTAAAAGAAACTAAGGACCAAGTGTCGTGCTTGGGAAGAGCATAAATTGCTTCAGTCCTGGCAGCTTGGCATACCAAAATTTTTGCAGCAACCAGTTATATAAGTGGGACGTTCAACTTTATGATAAGAACAAAGGCCTTGTTCATAGTGAATATTGATTCTCATCTTGTGGTCATCGGATATTTGTAGGTCAGCTTGTAATGCTTGGGGATCAAAATGGGAATACACAGGACTCATCCTTGCAGGGACTGGCGATAGGAGATTTTTTAAAATTTTTTAATACAAGCGATATTGGGGGAAGTGGGACCTAAGATCTCAGGTGTACGTATAAATACCCTTATCCACTCGAGCTGCAACCCCCTTGCGAGGAGAATGAGGAGAATAAGTACACAGCTCAACCTTCTAGATAGGGCCGACCATGCCCTCCGAATAGTTCATGTGACTATGCCACGTTTGGTATTTATTAGCCCCTAAGCACCCAATTTGTATTAATTCATGCTGTAAAATAAAACCCTGTTTTGCTGCTTTAAAAAATGAATATAAATCGAGTTGTTCTAATTATATTCACTTTTATTTGATGTGGCAAAGGACATAAAGATATGCATTATTTTGCCTATGAGGAGAAAATCAACTGCCCTACTTGCATGTGCAAAATACAGAGCAAGCTGCCCCTGTGACTAATTGCAGACCTACCAAAAGCAGGTTTAATTTTCTAGAAAAGGATTAGCAATGGGTTGGATTCCTTGGACCCTAGGGGTCCAAGAGATCATGGCCGATATATATATATATATATATATGCCAATCCAAGCATACAGGCTCAAAGGTTTATAAAGAGAGACTAAGACTTGGATGAGATTTTGGACTCTTAAACCTGCAGGCCTACCTAGGCAGTCTAATTAGTGTTGTAATCTTCGAAAGATGGAAGAACTATCACATATCTTAATGCCAAATGAACATTTAATCACAATTATGGAGATAAAAGAAACAAAGAAGGGTAGAAAGGTGGATTAGAAATGATACAGACAAACAAGTAATGTAATCTGCTCCATTTCAGAAAATGACTATAAAAATCTACACTCCGATTCACCTCCAAAGAAAAGCTCACCCTTGCGCAATCGCAACCCTTTGTATCATGCTTTCTTCTTTTTGGATTTGAGCATCACATATCCAATGAAAATGCATAAGAAGCAGAGAAGCACCATGCCAGCAAACACAGGTATTAATATGGCATATTCTTGGGGCAGGAAATACCGGTGGATGAAGTGATCACTGTTTACAAACGGCTGAAACACAACGCGAGTAAATATCAACAGCAGGTTAATATAAGTGTGAGAAGCATTTGAGAAAGAAGTAGCGAAGCATGGCAGGGTAATTAACTGACCAGGATTATGACCCAAAATGTGTAATAAGTGAATATAGATAAACTGATATAGGATAAAAGAAACCCAACGGCCTTGTCTGCCAATTCCATTGTGATGTCTGTGGCTTCTGCTACCTGCAATTACAAAGAGGATGAGGATCAGCAACTTCATATGAAGTAGCGATCAGTTTCAACAAACAAGTACAAGTGCAGGAACATGTATCACATTATACAGGGAAACCACCTTGAAATTGTATCTAAACCCAATGGATAGTTTTTATACTTTCAAGGGAACCATATATCACCACCAAAACCAGTAGCATTTCAAACCAACAATATGCTATCTCCATAAGCAGTAGCAAATCAGATTTACAAGAGATCCATATAGTTCTACTGATTCTAAGCAACCAAAGCATTTGGTTTTGAAACATGAAAAATATGACAGGAAGGGTGCATGAAAAATACAACAATTACGCAACCAAAGCATTTGGTTTTATAACGTGAAAAATATGAAAGGAAGGGTGCATGAAAAATACAATAATAAACCCTCTAAAGTAGCAATCAACAATTAATTTAGAGCAGCAACTTAACAAAACCGCCCAGGTTCAATGAGAACCCACCATCAATACCAAGCACCATTAGGTTTTTGGCATCTTTGAACCATATTGACCAAAATCATAAAGGGCATCACCTAAACTAAAAATTCCATGAGATACACAAATGCATACATACATACTCAATTAAAAAAACAAACATTGAGTAATTGGATTTGCTTTCCATAGCAAACAAAAACCCTAATTGGTGCTGCAGATTGGGCGTTGGATTATGATATTGACCCTTCCAATTCCGAACGAACCCAATTCGAAATTTGGGATTTCAAGTTTTCAATTTCTTTTCCTACACTGTCACAACCAAATTTACTTACCCGAGACAAAGTCCTTCTTTCAACCTCAACGATGATCGCTATCAGGCCAATTTCGATTTCCCTCTCTCTCTCTCTCTCTCACTGTCTGCAAGCCCTTATCGTATACAAAGAGATATTGAAGGACGACGACTGGCGCGTTCAGAACAGAAGAGAGACCCTGCATGCTTCCGGCTTAATATGTCTCTTTTTAAAAAATTCTTTTGGACTTAACTATTCCAAAGGTCCATGGGCAGCACCCTTGAAGAAAAGCCCAAAACATTATTCATAAGTTACGGCCTCATTTTTCGACCCAAAAAAAAAAGTTACGGCTTGTCAAAACTTATTTGAAGGACATCATTGTAGAACCACGCCCATCCCATCCCTAATTAAAATGAAATGTGGCTTCAGGAATTGATGCATTGCCTCTCCTGTCGATCATTATCTTCATGGTTTCTAGTACCTGTGGCTTGAGGAGCTTCATTATGTGTGTGGGTTTTAAACTTTTTTGTATTTCAACCTTGTTCAACTTCATAAGCTATACTGAAAATTTCTCAAACATTTGAAGTGGCTAAAGATGGACCTCCATTTTTTTTTTTTTAATCTTATCAAAACGATTTTCTAAACTACTCTAGTGTATTAGACGGAAGATCGAACTCATATACAATAAGAGGAGCACACCTACCTTAACCAACTGACATAACCATGTCTCCATTTTTAATCTCTAACCTGCCTCTTTTCATCACAGTCCATTAATTTGTTGACTAATCACAAATTGGTGAACGAGGGTTGTGAGACAATTTCAGCACATAAAAACATGTGAATTTTGTGTACAAGCTCCAACTTCAAAACTAGCTGAGCATCAAATTCATATCATACATCAGTTTGATAAACATGTTGTGATCCATTAGAATTTTACATTTTGATGCAGCGACATCTTTGGCCAAATTACAGCGAGAACTGATTACAAAGCAATAATCAGAATTTAAAATCCCCGTAATTTAATTACAAAACCGTCTGATGTCACAAGCCACCACAGCTTCCCAAAAAGAACTGAGAACAACAGACAAAACAAAGAGTATCATATAATTGTCCCAGAAAATGAAAACAAAACAAGTACGCTTCTCCGAACGCAGATTTTGAAAAACAGCAGTCCACCCCAGAGGAACTGTATTGCATCCAACATCCTCAAAACCTATCTGCTCCTTAATTTGATCCCAACATTGTTTGGCTCCTAAAGAAACACATAGGGGTACATATTTCCCCATCATTTTTGCAGCATCCACTGCGTTATATCCTTCCGTATAACCACCCCAAACGCACCTGCACTGTAGTTTGATCTTAACGGTTGAGGCACACTCATGCATAAGTGCCTGTACTGGTTTATCATCCCAGAAGGCTTTTGTGATCTCATCATTGTAATTGGAGGAAGGGGTTTAGACCACATATTGGTCATTGTTGAAAACAGATGCCTGTCGGATTCCTGATTTCTGGTTATCTGGGTGCTTCCAGGAGTTTTGAGGTGGGAGGAGTTTACCTTATTCGTCATGCTAGCACTGGTGGGGGGTTTTTCCAGAGGACCCCGAATCTGAGCTTCGGGTTTCATCCGATCAAGCCATCGTAGGATCCGGTTACCAAGATTTCGACCAACTTCTATGTCTCTTTCCTGTATGCTCTTGTGAACCTTGATAGCTACATCAAACACAGCACGTGTTCGCCTTTGAATGAAAGAAAAAACAATGGCCGTAGCAGTTATAAACTAATACAAAAACAAACGATTAATAGTCATTATTTAACGAACTATTGCAGTATCACAGGAAACAAGTAAAATTGGATCGTAGCAACAAACAAACTGCAGTGATGGTGGCCCTCGAATCCTACCGATGATTAAACGCATCTGATAGTTTGAATGCTAAATATGTTCTGATGAGCTATGAATTTGTGCTAAATCAATATTCAAATAAAAACGTCCAGGATAATAATCCAATGTTTATCTAATCCAGGACGAACACATTACATGAAGATTGCAAGAGACAAATGAGAACTGTGAAGGGTTTAAAGATGTTAGCAACAACAAATTGCAGAGTTTGATGCAACGAAACTTATGCGTAAGGTTAAGTATTTACCCAACAGAAATATTTTAACACTGAAAAACTGGGGAAATCACTGGCCATTCACAGCTAATTTCATAAAAGGAAATTGAAAACATAAAAGAAAATAAGATCCGAGAAACATTCAACAAATGATATATTAAGGTTACAAAAATTCCTAAACCACGAAGAAGAGCGAGCACACATACATTTGAATGAGACTGATGCAAAACATGCATTAAACCAATTTTATGGATACAAAGATAAAGGAAAGAAAAATCATGCAAAATAAACCAAACATTATATTCATATTGAGAGGAAATTCTAGAATTATTGATTTGATTAAATACATCAAACTCTTCCCAAATCACAACTGTTTCAAACAGAAATTAAAGGGCAAAAAAAAAAAGAGAGAAAACAAATACCTGTGAGCAAATTGACGGATCTTCGGGTGCTTAGGGCTTATGAGGCGTCGCTGAATCTTCAGAGCCAGTCTATAAGTGCGCCTCAGCCCCAAGAAATAGGCTGTTCCTAATGTGATCTCCCACAGCACCATTCTTCCTTCCTTCGTTTTCGCTTTGTGCGTAGCTTGTGTTTGTGTTATTGTCTCTGAGAATTTTTTCTTATAATGGTTTTGTTTTTAGGTTTTCGTTTCTCGCAAGCTTTCCCACAGGCCGCCAGAAATTTCGATCCTCGTCAACAACATTCTCAGTTTCCCTCTGCTTCGCATCACCGATCAAAGCGTCATCGTGTACGTGGGGATACTCAAGTTGATCTCAACCGTTCGTTGGTGTTGATGAAGTCAGTTAGGCGGGGCGCTTTTCTACATAAAGGCCCAAACCAGTAGAGTTTTAAATCTGGATTGAAACTTCAGGCCCAAAGTATTGAGAAAAAGAAAAAATACATTTCACTGCAGTAATCAGTTTGGGGCCCAGGTTCCAATCCTAGCCAACTCACAAGTCGTTTTATGGTGAGGTGTCATATATGGACTATAGATGTAGACCTTCATATTATCCACATATTTCATCTGAATAGTAAACTTCACTTAAGTTTAACGAAATGATTTATGTGGCTAATATGAAGGTCCACATGAGGGCAGTGGCGGATTCATAGTTTTTTAGGAGAAGGGCAATTTTAAAAGTTTACCCGAATTATTTGAAGGATGATTAGAACTACCATAATTATTCAAATAAAGATTTAGATACTTTCTCTTAAAGTACCGTTCCATAATTGTATAATTAAAACAAATAAGGATCTTAGCTCTATTACTAATTGACTATAGTCTATACAGAATATCAATTATATAGTTAGTCTGCCAAAATTCATATTGAATCATCAATTAATTTTACGAAAATCAATATCACTTAATGTAATCAAAATGCATAACAAAGTATCAATTCAATAAACAAATCAAAATACATAACTCAAGTTGTGCGTTGCGCGGCCTCTTCAAGTTTGCTATTGATTAAACTAATATATAGAGAAAGCCAAATCAGCAAAAAAATAATTATAAATCGTGTTATAAAAATGATAAGAACAGAAAAATTGAAGATTTAAAAAAACTTAGAAGAAAACCAAACCATAAGAAAAGAAAAATTTTTTTTTTAAAGAAGCAAAGTCGCGTGAGTTCACCTTGTGGGTCTACAACAAGCAAAGAGAAATCTTCCACTTTCAAGAAAAGCAATTCATCCCCACCGCTGAACTTTGAATGCTATTGTATTCGTATATGTATTAATTTGATTGCAGGTTTTGTGGTGTGGCGTGGCCTGGAGTAAAGACTAGGCTTCTATATATATATATATATATATTTTTTTTTTTTTTTTGAAGAACTGGTCCAAAACGACGTCGTTTGACAAGGTAATTTAAGCGCGATGCGCCTGTGCAAAGCCCAACAGTGCAGCAGCCAAATATAAGACGTTGTTGAGGCATTCTCTCAAACAGGTGTTGGGCACCATCAACACATATCAAAGGGGCAAACCCAGCCACCACCATGCTTTTTCAAGTAAGGGGAGGTGCAACTGAACCTGCTTGCGCCTCTGTAGATCCATCACTACATGAGGGGTCCATATATGACACTATCACTATAGAATTTCATGCCAACTCACCTTTATAAGTAAATCAAATTCTAGCTCACTCAGCTACTTACACCCTAGGCCAGACCGCTTTGTTTTGGCCAATCTACAATGATATTAAGGAGGGAGATTACTAACAGAGGATCTTGAGTGCGTCATAAGAGTAACAGTTCTTAATCACATGAGCTACAAATTTCTTATATTCGTCAAAATATTAATTTATAAGAAAGAATTTATTACTAATATGGGTTAGGTTAGTCGGCCAAGGTAAAGAATCCACCCCTTGCACCTAAGTTATAACTTATAATCCCTCTCCTAGTAAATTAGAATAATTTAAAGTAATTCAAGTGATTGCATTTACCCATTCATCTAAGTGCTGGGTTCAATTCTTCTCTCTAATATCATTTGTATATAATAATAAAAAAATGATTGATTTGAAAAAGAAAAAAGAAATTTTATCCACAATGTCTTTATTTTTTGTATTTTTTAAAAAGCACAAATAGAACCAAAAAGAAAAATAAAGTTTCTATTTAAAAATCCCAGATTCGAGTCATACAGCTCACTAATAATTTCTGTCCTCTTTTTTCACCGACTTTCTCTCTCTTTCGTTTTCTCTCTGTCCTTCTCTGTGTCTTCAAGTCTGTGACCATGCAAAGACAATCACTGGGGGGCTCACCGGTCTCCAAGCTCCACCAGGCCCATGGCGGAGCCAAGGAACAGGCTCTGCTCCTAGACGACGCTCCCAACCGCAGTAACAAGGACCTTTTAGCCTTTTCCACCTCCACCTCCTCTTCAATCTCCGCAGACGACGACCACAAAGCATCAAAGCCTCACCGCCTGTCATCACCGCCCCCCACAGCTCCACACAAATCCATCCACGTCATCCCAGTCCTCACCCTCCTCTGCTTCCTCATCCTTTTCCTCTTCTCCCACAACCCCTCCCAATCAGGTAACTCTCAATCAACGGCTCTTAACTAATCTCCATTCTTTTAATCTTCATTCCTGACGGTCGGTTTCGTTTCCGTTTCAGATTTGGCTCAGTTCAATGGCTTTACGAAACTACCAGGCAAAAAGCGCGCAGGTACAATGCAGATAATTAATCGTTCTCAATTTCCAAACTTTTATTTTCTGTTTTTATTTTCGTGCTTTTCATTTTTGTAGACGCCACCGACAACGAATTCGGCGACTTGAGCCGATTTATTGATATCCGGAAGAGCGATGTTTTGGCGATCCGCAGCCTCAGGAACTTGCAGGACACCCAAGGAACCCGAAAACTCCCCCCGAGATCTCGCTCCCACCGGAAAATAGCCGATTTTTAAGCCGCATTCCCTGCTTCTCTTCTCTACTCTACTCTACCATGTCCTCGTCGGATCTCGGTGGAAGAACTCGCACGTGCGTCACCGTCAGCTTTTTTCGCACGTGTAAATTCAATTGTTGAGCAACCTTTTTTGTTTATTTGTTTTAATTTATTTTAATTTTTTGTGTAAACATATTACCTGAGCGCTTCAGTCGCTTAGAGAAAAGATTTCGAACAGAGAAATAACGTAATTCTTACAGATCTTTTTGTTTTTATAAATTTCGTGAGTGTCGTACGCTAAAGTGAGCGGGTAGGGAGGCGTTAATTAGATGAAAGGACCTAAAAGTGCGCCTGATGGGATGCAGCTGGATTTTCGTACTCGACCGTTGGTCTGCACCCTCGGGTTTCGGTCGGAATTTGCTAGCTGGAAAATTGAAGGACTGGATACATTATCTGCGTTCTGTGTCACCGCCGGTGTATCGCTTCTCCTGCTTACACGTGGATAGCAAAACGTTAAAGTTGTCACTATGTGGACTTTTTTAAATTCTTTTAAATTTACATAACTTTTATTTTTTTGAATGATTGATATTTTATTCTACCGGGACGGGGCGCCCTCACAAGGGGATTCGAACTGCTGCCATGGGTTTGCAAACAAAGACCTAACCACTGGCTAATTTATATAACTTACGTGGACTGCTTAGTACACTGAATTCTATAATTACTATTTTAATTCTGGATTTTTGTAGAAATGTCATCTGAATTTATACTTTAGTTTCAATTTGTTATAAAAAAAATTTAAGAGAAATGTCATCTTAATTTTCAAAATCCATAATTTTTTATTTGATTTTAACACCTAAAACACATCGCACATGACCCCACTCGCCCCAAAACGCCCCCCAAAACACATCAGAGGGTAATTGAAAGACTAAAATACCCTTTAAAATGGATAGAAAATTGAATGGTGTTAAAGTCATATAACAAATCATGAATTTTAAAAAATTAAAGTGACATTTCTCTTAAATTTTTCTTTAAGGTGACAAATTGAAACTTAGGTACAAGTTCAGGTCTCCATAGTGTAGGTATGCTAGCATGCATTACTGCTGAATATTAAATTATTGAGTCTGATTTTGATGCACGTGTAAATAAATTTTTTTTATGATTGTAAAAGAAATAAAACCAAAAAAAAAAATCACTTAATAGTATAATTCGAAAATCAATATAGACTTTTTAATGCATAGAGTGAAATGGGTTTTGTTTTTTTTTTCCCCCAAAAAATGGTTGTTACCCTCATTCATTGAGATTTTTATTGTGGTATATTTTTAAGAATTATAAATTTATATTATATCAAGTTAACTAATATTAGTTAAATTAAAAAAGGAAATGAAAGGTCGAGCCTAGTAGCGTGGGCTTGCAACTAAGCATAGCATTAAAGTGATTGGTTGCTTGAAACCTTTTCGAGCGAGGTATATGTGGTGGTTTTGGATTGGTCACCTTGGTGGTGGTGGTGAAGTCGCACAAAACACGTCCCCTACCCTCGTGTTAGTAGGGCCCCCAACCACAAAGGCGGGTAGCAAACCGAAAAAGGAAAATGGAAGGAAATACTTATAGGTGAAACAGAAGGGTAATCTTGGTAATTTATGCGCCCACATGCATGTCTCTCTCTCGCTTTTCTTTTATGGAGTCAACCTCAATGGGTTGTAAAATTGGATGCAAATGTGCATCAAATTTCACATCTCAAGCCAATAGTGTATATATATACTCTCATTTACCTCACCATTGGAGAAATTTCTATTGGACACCCCGACAATGAAGTTGCTCTAACAAAGTCATTATTTCTAGGTGTATGTACCTATTGAATTGAATAGGCAGTGTTGTTTCGGTAAGGATTCAATAAGCGTTTTCATTAGAGGTTTGCATCGGTTATAATTCAACCTATTTTTAGAAATCCTTAACCATTTTAGAATCCAATATCATCATTTTTATTTTTATTTATTACAAGTGAAATTGGGAGAAGGGAGATTCAAACACAATATCTCAAGTGTAGAAGTAACTACTCTTAACCACTTGAACTGTAACAAATCCAAATTAATCTAACCTCTTTTGAGGAATCCATCACTAATTCAATTACGATGGATTTGCCAATAATCGTCGTCTTTTGGCCCACGCATACAATGGAGATGTCGGGTTTGGGATTAGCCGGTGTAGCACTATGGGTTTAGCTTGTATGGCGTTATCGCTCTCTTTGGGTTGCCGTGGAGGATGTGGAGCGGTGCTTATGCTTCTTAGGTTGTTTAAGTGTAATAACTCTAAGAAAATCTTTAGGAGTTTGTTGTGGTTTTGCCTTATTTTTGGGTTGTTTTATTTCCATTTAGCTTCGGCTTTCGATACGGATTTGTTGTTTCTGCCATTGCACGACGGATCTGTATTGGAGGTTTGAGTACATGTGCTTCTAGTTGTTGAATCGGAAATTTTATTTATCTTTGGATTGTGCGTGATTCTCTCCAGATCAATTCAACATGTTGTTGCGTTTGGTCACTGGTGAATATTTATTCATATTAAGCACATCGGTGCTTTGTACTTTTGTTTATTTATCAATAAAATACTATTGCTTAAACTTTAGGGTTTAAGCTAATTCTCTGATGATGCTCATCATCAGATTGTCATACTACTCAGCATTAGCAAGGGGAATAAACAAGCTTGTATTGTTTGTATTTGAGAAAGAAAAAAAAAAAAAGGTAATCCAAATCCCTTTGTAAAGTATGACAATCTGATGTTGAGCAATATGCCTTTTCCTTATGATTATTTTATAACCTTATCTGTTTCCACAGGAATATTAGCCTGTAAAGATAGGCTACCATTGCTAATTATTGAGGGAATAAACAAGGTTTTTATACTTGTTGCACCCCATCAATTTCAACTACTCCTACCACATTTATATTTTTCAAATGTTTCATTTTCATAAATTTGTATTGATATAGTTAATTAATATTGGGTCCAAAATTTTGAACAAAAATGGTGGTCCCCTGCAGTCACAAGTGGAGCTTAAAGACATTAGCTCGTGATTGTTTACAGCCTGGTTTTCTTCCGGTGGAGCCTGTACCATAATTGAGTATGCATAACTATGGACCCATCAAAACCCAAAAGCTTCTAAAATGTTAACTAAATTACCCATCCTTTCATGTGTAAGCCTTTTCTTTTCCTTTCAAAAAAAGTCTTCTCTCTTTACCTTTTTTTTCAAACAAAAAACGCAAATGTATTTTGTAGTGCGCCATTCTGAATGGTAAAGATTAGTTCATAGATATGAAAAAAGTACAATGAGAGTTTTGAGTCCCCTTGGTTACGATGTTCATATGAATTTACTGTCATATCACATGTCCAACATTGCAAGAGTTACGAATGACAAATTAGCTATTGATTTAGGGATATTTCTTTTTGCAGAATTGAAAGAACCACTAGCCACAATCACTGCGGCAACTATTGAGAACTTCGTTGAGCAGAGCATCGTGTATTGATTCGGCACACCAAAAGCACAACTTGATAACGTCAAGTTCAAGACCTTATGTTCCAACCTTAAAATCAACCTATTTTTTGCTTCGCTAGGACAAAGCCAAGGGTTGTTGGCCTGAGCTCTAGCCAAAGGTCCTCAAGTCATACCGATCATCCTATCGAACGTCAATCTTGTTTTCTCTTGCCTTCGGCACATGGGCGTTGGTGCGGACTGAAATAGGTCCTTTACGTGATTTGGCAAGTCATATGTCCTTTACGTGAACTAGTTAATGCTAATTCGGTGAAATGCAATATGTTTGCTAAAGGAAACACATAAATCAAAAATTGAAAAATAAGATGAAACATAGAGACAAAAAAAATATTTTGAACCCAATTTTTTTTTAAAAATTCTATACAAGGAATCTACACCCAAATATCTAAGAAAAATTTGGTAATACTCAATAATATGGAAAATATTAAGGATATAGTCAATGGGCTATTTCTATTTTGGACTTAATCAGGTGTTTTTAAGATTTTCTTAGTTTGAAGTCAATGAGCCTCTTCAAAGGCTTTTGGGGCCTGTTTAATTTGTATTTTAAATTACGTTTCTACCCTTTCGTATTTTATATGGGAGTCAGATCTGAATCTCAACGACACAATAGCACTGACGAGTTCAATTCCTTTTGTTTATACCATATCTGATCAGGCCCTTCAGACCAACAAGCCCAACCAGCCCAGCTAGCCCAATAAAGCCCTATGACACGTGGCAGCCACACAGGCCATGCCCGCGAGTCCTACATCGGAAAAAGACAACAGGTTGACTCTCCCATCTTCCTATAAATAGGGGACTTACCCCCACTACAAAGGTAATGACATTTTGAATATCATAGCTTCATCCATTTACTCCACTCTTATTTGACTTAAGCTTAGGAGTGCCTACGGCTGGTACCACACCGGTGCCGAAGCTTTCACACTTGTCTTCTTCCCTACTTTTCGCAGGTCTCTCCCTATCGGCCGAAGGTCCTCAAGGACCAAAGGTATCATCATCATCTAAGTTGGGCTCGAATTGGGCCCTCCCATTTTTGAGCGTCAACACCTTTCAATCCCAAACGGAGACCATGAGGTCGCAACCAACACGAGGCCTCAATCGGAGGTTCTATGCCGGCGGATTCCCGAAGCTCGGAGGGCTGCTAATGTTGACGCCGACGGTCTTGCTCCGGTGACATTGAAGCTCCAGTTTAACTATGAGGACGAGGACAACAACGATGTTGAATCTGTGGCGCGGAGTCCACCAACTTCTCCTTCCTCCAAACCCTAGGCCTCTCCGTTCCATCATGTAAGCCATTACTTATATAATAACATCATCATGATTCATATATAAGCGTCTGATATTGTTTTGATTATTATTTCTTTTCTTCTCCTTTTTGTATTTGAATTTTATTTTTATGTGATTAATTTATGTTCATGCTTTTGGTTTTGAGATTTTCCGAAAACAAGTTATGTATATTTCTTTAATACCGTCTGATTTCAATATTGACACTGAACTGTCGGCCAAGGTTCCCTTGATTTCATTAATTTGACAGAAGAAGCTTGACAAAAACTCTTTAAAATTCAAAACACATAAACTTGCAATGCAGAAAACAGAAACTGCATTGCAAAAAACGGAACTTGCAATGCAGAAACAGAACATGCAATGCAGAAAACAGAAAAATGAATAACCTATTTTACATTCTAGGCAGTCTTTAGTCTGAAGCCCTAAAAGTTGTCCTTGGTACTGCAATAAATTAACCATTTTGAACTCATACAGACCAGAATTACAGCACTGTTATATGCTTACATTTATTTACTTCTCTACAATGCAAACAATGAAAACTGCAATGCAGAAAACGGAACCTGCATTGTAGAAAACAGAAAATGCATTGCAGAAAACGAAACCTGCAGCAGAAAACAGAACATGCAATGCAGAAAATAGAAACATGAATAACCTATTTTACATTCTAGGTGGTCTTCAGTCTGAAGCGCTAAAAATGGAAACTGAATTGCAAAAAACATAAACATGAATAACCTATTTTACATTCTAGGTGGTGTTCAGTAGGGGTGGGCATCTCATCCGAATTATTCGCGTATCGACGGTTTGGTTTGGTTAAATAATTAATTTTTAATTTTAATTATTCCATTACGATTAGTACCGAAATGTTTGGTTTGGTTAACGGAAACAATATCCCTAACCAGATGGAAACCCGTACCGATCCAGTATTTATACTTATTTTATTATTTAAATACAACACAAGAAACCAAAGGTAAATACAATAAGCATTTTGTGTCACTGCTTTATCACCATTGTATCGCTTCTTTATCGCCATTGTATCACTTCTTTATCACCATTGTATCATTTCTTTATCACCCGGGTACTGTGGCACTTTTTGGTCATAGAGGAATTTATGAAATTCCTATGTTTTCCAGTTTCAACCTTTGTCCCATTTCTGACCTGTGACTTTCCAACTGTTGATCAAAATTTTATGTTCTTTATATGGTTGGATTCAGCATGAAAAACTAAAGAACCCAACACAGAGCAAATGTCAAAATAATTTACATAAATGTAGATAATTCAGTAAAAAGAACACTCAAAGGTTCAAACAACAAACACAAGTTCTTTTCAACAAAAAAAAAAACAAACAAACACAGGTGGCTCCCAGTACATCTTGAGTACATATTGAATGGTATAGTGACTAAGTTATTTGATTTCTTACTTGGATGAATTAGACTATTGGATAGTATGTTTTTATTACCGTACTACAGGCGTACTGACTCAATCCGAACCAAATGTTAGGTTAACCGATCCGAAGTCTTTGGTTTGGTTAACGAAAGAGAAAATGGTCTACCAAAGTCTTTGGTTTGGTTAACGGAAGAGCCCTCTACCGTTCCGAATCGATCTGTGCCCAGGCCTGTTGTTCAGTCTGATTCCCCTTCTCCCAACATGTCTTGAATAAAAAAAAAATATTGTTTTGTTTTGTTTAACTCTAGAGCTGAGCATGCAAGTTTGGTACAAATATTGCGCATATCGACGTTGAAATTATTATTATTATTTTAAAAAATCATTGACTGTTAATATAAATATTGCATAACTGACAAAATATCACAAAAACAAGGATGGTGTAGTGATTTGTGAATGAGGATTTCCTCCTTTGAGGGTCAAGGTTCGAGTCTCTTCAAGCACACTAAATTTCCTTTTTTTTTTTTTTTTTTTTTTTAGATTGAGGGCAACAGAGTTGGTCACCGATGAGGGCGGTGGTGGTTGGCCGGGAGGTGCTAGCCGGCGATGGGCGGTGGGTGGCCGGTAGGAGATGGGCAGCAGGTGACCGGCAGGAGATGGGCGATGGCCCGGTGGTGATGGCGTCAGTGGTGGAGCGGTTGATCAAAGAGGCGGCCGGACGATTGCGGGGAGGTGGTGGCTGGACACCGGAGGGAGCGACGGCCGGCGATGGGCGGCGGTGGCTGGCTGGAGGTGGATTGTTGGACATGTGGCATAAGGTGATTGACTTCAAATAAATAAATTTGTTAAAATATAAAGGGAGTGGTATTGTGTGTAATTTTGAAGTTTTTGAATTACATTATTGTAAAATTACAAAATACTTTTTGGCCATTCAGCTCAAGTAAATTAAGTGAAATTAATTTCCTATCTATCAAAATATGAAACTCCGTATTGATTTTAAACTAAAGCTCCCTAAAAATTTGAACATAAAACTACTCGTCTGCAAGTAAAAGTCTTTTTCACTCGTTTATAGTCTCCGTTGACATCAACCGGTTATTAAACTGGTTATAGTGAACATTTTACAAGTCCAGCCGGCCCTCAATTTTAGAATAGTGGGTTAGTGACCCACATAAATAAAACTGGTACTTTCATAATGACGATCTATGGGCATTTGTGCAAAATCGATTTGACTTAGTTAGGGGTTTATGTATGGGACTGTTGAACTATGTCAGATTTTTCAATACTTAGGAGTTAAGTTAGGAACAAAATTGTATTTTAAAGATATTTCAAAATTAGGGAATCAAATCAATTGGTGGGAACAAGTTGTTATTTCTATATGCAGACTTTGGGTCTTGCGTGTGTACTATGTTTTACATTGGCCTGGCCTCCAACAAATTGAAAATTAGGGTAAGTCTGTTCTCACTACCAAAAAATAATAAATATATCCACCAGTGTGACCTAATTTAAAAAAATTAAACGAGCCTCTAAAAAAAAGTCATTTTGCACTCCTCATTTTCTCTTATAAAAATATAAGCCCATATTTGGTGGGCTGGTCAGGATGGAACTTTTTCAATTAAAATGGACATGGATCCAGTCTGTTGTTTGGTGGGCTTAATTATATCACACGCTGGCTAAGACTTAATTTTTAGTTTAGGACATGAATCCAGCATATGATGGATATCAAAACCCACGTTGAGACATGAGTTTCGAAGACTACCTCATGTCGTCTCATGTTGCCGAAGGTGAAGTCTCCTTTGCGTCGTCTCCTTCGCTTCGTCTCCTTCGCTTAGTCTCCTCCGCATCGTCTCCCTCAGTGTCGTCTCCTCCGCATCTTCTCCCTCAACCACTTCGCATCGTCTCTACTCTCTCTCTCCTCTCCTCTCTCATCTCTCATCTCTCTTCTTCTTGCATCTCTTCTCTCTTCTGATTTTTTTTAAATAAAAAAAAAACTGATTTCTCTGTTTGTTATCCATATTTTTCTGGGTTAGATATTAAGTGATGTGGTTTTTTGGGTTTGATTTCTTTTGATACCTTTCATTGAAGATCTTTCAGATATGTTCCCATCCAGATCTGGTTAAAAAGATGAATTTTGGGAGTTTACTATTTTGATATTGCTCCAGCCTGGGTTGATGGGCTGCTTAGTTTGTTCGTTGTTGGTGTTTACCCCTTTTCCTCGCCAAAAAAAAAAGAACATGAATTTTTTATCTGATAAAGAGCCCAATCTTCTTCTTCTTCGTTCTCTTTGGCTTCGAAATTTAGTTACAGCTCTCAGCTCTTCTTTCCGTCTCTCTCTTTCTTTCTTTGAGCCTGCCATGGATTCATGCAGTTCCTCTGTTCGCGATTCTTCTTCGTCTTTCGATTAGAAAAAAAAAAGAGTGGTGCTAAACGAACCCTAAAATTAACTAAATACACCCTACTACCAAACTATTTATTGAATTACTAATTTACCCTAATATAAAATGACAAAAAAGGATATATTGAATTGTGAAACAAATATAATTTTAATAAGTACACCCTATTCTAAAAAAAAAATACAAAAATACACCCTACTCACCATATTCAACCAAAGTGGACTTTCTTTTTCTTTTTCTTTTTTGGGTTTGTTTATTAACCTCAATAATAATAAAGCCAAGCTGGATTCACAAATATGTCCAGATATGGGTAAGTTAAGAATGGATCTTGTATTATGAGACAACCATCACAATGTCTGTCCGATTCATATAGAATTGCAAAATTAATGACAATGATGATATTTCTTCTGAAAACTTTTCAAACAGAAGAAAAAATATGAGTCAAAGACTTGTGACTCCGCATACAAAAAAAGGTTCTAGCCAACCATCTGCATTTTGATTTTGAATTTGAATGAGGTTCCAGCCAACCAAGGCCGGCAACGCTGCAAATTTAAAGGCGACACTACACTGTGATTCCCAGTTACTCCACTTCACATTGTATTTTAATCCTTGGCCACCAAATGAACATGCTTATGCTTCTTCTCAACTTTAAATCTGGAGCTTGAATTGATCTGGCACCAAACAAGTAATATGATTAAAAGTAATAATGTAAAGGTGGAGCCAAGATCAATAGATACCATTTAATTGAAGGTACTAAATAAACATTGGATAGGCAAACCTTGTGATCAAGCATATCACTCAGTTTGGCTTCATCATTTGTTATGCCCGATTCTTCAATAGCCTTCAGAACAAGTTTTTTCAGTTTCCTCATTTTCAGGACTCGTCATTCTGCACCAATGCATATAAAAAGCATATTTGAGTATATATATATATATATATATATATAAAGAAAGCTGTTTTAAGTTTTTATAATGGTGTATTAGGGTGTACTGGTGGTATTTTGGTAGTTAAATAGGGTGTACTTAGTTAATTTTACATTTTGATTTAAATATTAGGGTGTACTTAGATCATAGGGTGTACTCAGTTAATTTTAGGGTTCATTTAGCAGCACTAAAAAAAGATACTGAAAAAAGAGGAAGAAAGATGCCGAAGAAAAAAAAAAGTAAGCCATTGATGCAAAAAGTTGGAATTTTGCATTTGATTATTGTTAATAAAAAAAAATAAAATAAAATATTGACTTATTAAAAAATGTTAATTTTAGTTCGTTGTTTGGTGCAAAAAATGAATATGACTAGCATCAAAGCCTAACCAGTCCAAGCCAGCGCACCAAACGGGACCTAAGAAAATAGTATAGGATGACTTTTTTTGAAGGGAGAGACAAAATCATAGGTCAGTTAATACATGGTAGTATTATTCTTACTCTATTTTTGAAGTCACAAGCCACATAACTGAACCAGTCAAGAATCAAGACCAATGGGGTGTTGGTTGAATTGGCTCAGGCCTTTGGTGTGCTTCCAAGTGGTCATGGGTTCAAAACCCCATGATACACCCGTGTGTGTGAGTTTTCCCCCTTCCACTTTCTAACTTTGGCAACAAATCCGAAAAAAAAAACCTATATAAGAATCAAGAACCAAAAGTAATTATTTCAGATAAAAGAAAAATATAGGAAATAAAGGGGAACACGACCAATTATTTGGTCTCAAAAGTAATTATGTATTTTTTAGTTTAAATGATATTAAAGAAGATTGGCTTAAATGTTGAAATGGTCCCTGTGTTTTACCTTATCGGTCAATTTAGTCCCCGTGTTATTAATTTGGCCAATTTAGTCTCTGTATTTGTATTTGTTAACAAATTTGATCCTTTTCGTCAAAATTATATTAAAACCTAAAAAAAAGACATTTAAAATTAATTAAAAAATCTGTAATTAATTATAAAGATTTAAACTCAAATAATAATAATGCTAACATGATTAAAACCCACACAACCTCAACCTCCACTCCTCCAATGTCTCAATTCCTGTAGGAACAAAAAAGGTTCTTAGTCGAATTGATGCCTACTATTTTCTTGCTACAATTTTTCTTCTCTTCTTCTGTCTTGGATTTTCTCATACCCTACCCTTCATCTCTATCTCCTCTTCAATTCATTGGCCTGAATGTCGTCAACTTTTGCTGCAGCGAGGATGATCAATTGGCGGCAGAGCCATCAAGGTTACGATGACCGGCTACGAAGATCTTCGTGATTGTCAAAGAGGAAGCCGCGAGAGAGAAAGTGGTTGTGGTTTAGGTGGGGTTGGAATGGTGGTGAGGGTGGCTATGGGTTTGGGAGTGGTTGAGGTGTGAGCGTGAAATTGGGGAAGGTGAAATTTAAAAATTAAAAAAAAAATCCATTTTCAAATTGAATTTAAAATTTTATAATCCATTACAGTTTTTTTTTTTTTAATTTTAAATATTTTATTTATATATTTTTAAGAGAACGAACCACATTGACTAACATATACAAACACAATGACTAAATTGGCCAAATTAATAACACAGGGACCAAATTGGCCGATGGGATAAAACACAGGGATCATTTTAACATTTAAGCCAAGAAGATTTCAGATGTCATTATACGACATTATGAAATGAATTTTCAATTAGGTCCCTATTACTTTGACGTGGTTTGCACATATAAAGCTAGGTTTCATTTCATTCAAATGCCTCCCTTCCTAACATCTCACACACGCCTCACCTGTCGTTAAATTTAATTTCATTTTCTCCGTAGGATATCCAAACCTCAGATTTTCACTAAAGCTGAGCCACTCTGATTGATTGGTTATTCATAATATTATATCAAGACATCTTAAATCATCTTTAAAATTGCAAGAATATCTCAAACATTCTTTGGCAGTGAAGTGAAAGGAAGCACATATTGGGTATGGAAATAAACAACAGTAATTTTAAGCCCATTAAAATTAAAATATGTGCACCAAAATGGCCTGGAACCACACTGATAAACAACAAAATTGAAACAGAAAAAAGCAAATCAAATACCTCACAAATTGCACATGTTCAACAAATTTGGATCTGTCCTACATTCACCACTTTCATGCTAGATGAATAAAGCAACAAATCAAAAGAGAACAGCATCCAAAAGTTTAATGCTATTTACAAAGGCTGAAACTCAGAGGATCAAACCTTTAACAGGTTCAGGCTTGGATGGGTCATGCTCGGATGGCGCAGATGCTTTTGGAGAATCAGATAGAACTTGAGCATAGTCATCCTCTATTTTCCTATGTTTCTCCTCTTCAACCATTCCCACTTTCTCTTTTGTTTTCTGACCAACCTCCCCAGCTGCTTTTGCAACCTTATTAAAAGCACCTGTAACCCATGAAGCACTGGTAAACACATACCGGTTCTTCATTATAGCAGATCCAGCGTTACTGACTGTCTGCTCAGCAGCTGCAAAAGCTGATTTGGTTTTCTCTGAGACCTGAAATTTCTGATCCACTTCGCGAACTTTGTCACTAACCACAGAGGTACCAGCGCTTATTTTCTCACTGAGCCCAATCTTTTTGTCAAAAGAAGCAACTTTTTCTGAAGCT
Source organism: Prunus padus (assembly GCA_024362665.1). NCBI lineage: Eukaryota > Viridiplantae > Streptophyta > Magnoliopsida > Rosales > Rosaceae > Prunus > Prunus padus. Next base: position 14,025,636 of record JANFAM010000005.1, on the reverse strand, counting down.
GTTGAAGTCAACTGGTGCTTCTCATCAAAATTCTTTGCCTTGTTGACTGCATCTTTGCCCAGGACAAACCCCTTGGCAAGCATGCCACTAACAACATCCTCTGCCTTCCGTAATGCAGATTCAGCCCCACCAGGCGATTTATTCTCAGTTACCTGCAGAGAATGGAGTATTAGACAGGTCATGAAATTGCAGGGGAAAAATATGACGCAGAAGCTCTGTGAAAGGCTCTTACATTGGGTGCTGTAGCAGCAGGTGGCAACTCGTAATCTGGAGCCAGAGTTATGGTGACAGACATATCCACTATTGTCGCTCCCTGACATAACATAGTGTGTTAAGTGAAACTTGCTCATGCCTTGCACAAAGAAGTTAGGTCACCGATTAAAATCACACTAATGCTGTGGCCAAGTGAACCAAAGCATCAGTCAGTGGACAACAATGGCGTCTTTTCCATTTCAATTTAAATTTTTGCTACATTCCAGTGTGTGTTGCTGACCACTTTGAGTCAAGATAATTCCCTAGATGCATGTAATCAAAATCTTTCCCACCTGACGTTATACAACAGCATTGTCATCTCTTCCTATGTGCAAAGTCATCCTCTACGAAGTAAAAAATAAATAATGAACTCAACTAAAGCAGAGAGATAATCAACATGTACTAGACGATTTCCAACTAATATTAAGTGCATCCTATGCTTTAAAGCTTCCTTACGCATTACCCATGAAACTCCAACAGAGCTATCCTATGTTGACAACAATAGCAGTTACATAATTCCAACCTCCAACAGAATAAATAAATTGAAATACGCAACCGTAGGCCATGCTAGGGTCCAGTGTGCCCTCAACACCAACCTGACAAATTATTACAACTAAATATTATGAAAACTTAAATCTCGACCATAAACTATGAGAGTACCTATATTTAATGCAACAAAACCTAAAGCACCAACTACTTAAAGCTAAAAACATCACTTCATTTTGACACATTAGCTCAACAAAGGGTCATATCCCCTGTAGACCATTTTCCATCTTGTTAGTACTAACCACTTCAGCCAGTATATCCTCCTTACAGTACCTTGACATTGAATCTGGGGATGTATGCAAATGTCCATAGAGCCAAGTAAGAGCATGAAATCAAGTCAAGCAGTGTAGTACTAGCTCAACAATGGCTCTTTTGTTCATAGCAAAAAGAGAAAAAGATTGCTTAGATAGCCCCGTGTACAATCAAAATATTCGAAGCTTAGTTGCTCTATTGGTTGGCAAATGACACGAATCAACTTCTTGTCCCTCAGAAGGACATCCATTGATTTTTCTTGCATGTAGCAAAACCATCCAGAATCCTACCTCGTCCAGCAAACAAGCCACATCCAGATTTTCCAATATGAATCTATTAATAACCCATATTGTACAAACCAACCTCAAATTGTGTACATCAACCTCAAATGCATTTTGTACCTCTACTGTTCATATCATTTACGACATAGCTTAACTAACATACCTAGGGTGTCAAGTGAAGTCACATACCGAATGATTATTAGATCACTGCATCACAAAAGGTTTTCAGGTTTATATTTATCTTTTATTGTTTAACCTCCCACAAACAATGGTAAATATACCTGTTGAATTATTAAAAGATCACGAGTAAGAAAATAAATGGACCACATGAGGAGTTGATATATTATGATCAAAGAAGTTTCATTACCGAAAGGAGAACTGCAGTCTCAGCTCCTTGTACATCCTTGAAGGTAACGTAAGCGATTTGGGACCGCTCAGTATCACTGCATGAGCATACAATAAGCTAAATTCATATACAGATAATAAAAGATGAGGAATCCATCAAACTAAATAAATCATCAAACCTCATCATTTCGACATATGCAATATCACCGGAAAAAGAAAAGAACTCCTTTATGTCTCTCTCACTTGCGCCCAAGGAAAGATTGCTGACCTTGATGGTTTGTACCTGCAAGAGAGCAATATGAGTTAGACCATAAAAATAAGATTTTCAGAATCTAGGTTGTGCATTCATTTTGGAGAGACACCAAGCAAAGAAAATAACAACACAACTTAAAATTGCATATAACTCAATATCAGGATATATGGCACTCCAATGTCAGGTCAAAATTATAATGGAATAACCTTTGGAAAATCTACATCCTCAATGAGGAAGAAAGTATAAATTAATCTGTTTTACTCCCCTCCAAAAGTGTATAGGATTCCCCAGCCTGACCTCCTCCACCCTTTTTTTAAGAGGGGGAGGGGAGGATACCCCGTTGATAGTGTTCAGAAAACAACTTTGGATGCACTATTATTATGAACTAAAAAATGAGCTTCACCTTCTGCTGCTGCAGAGCTACTTTTGCAACTTGACGCCAGCCTTTTTCCAAGAAAAGAATCCACATACAGCTTATAAATCGGTTGTAAGAAAAATATTATTACAAACAGATTCTTAACCTACTCTAGGAAAGCCCATTTTCAGGGATCCTTATAAATCAAAAGGTTGTGCAAAGAAATAATAAGCTGAAAAAGTTTGACTCCCAAAGCACTTAATGCTTCCTTTTCCTTAGTAAGAAAATCAGGGCCAAGTATTTTGACAAGAAAAGAGATAGTGTAGTATTGGGTTATCTTTGATTTCATTTATAAGTATCAGATCTATGAAACCTTTCTCAAGCTGCAGTTAGGAACTATATTTAAAAAACTGCAACTGAAACATAACTATACTAAAATTAGAATATAAAGAATCCTGAATAGCAAAAGTAAACTGGGGATAATGTAGAAAACAAGAGTATGAATCCAGAATGAAACTTTTTCTCAAGAATGGATTCATTTCATTTATTCAATCTTTGTTTTCCCCATTGAAAACAAGTCGAACACACAAGATCAGTTACATTGAGGAACAAAAAAAAGAGCCAAACAAACATCACATCTACCTATACATGCAATTCTTCACTTGTAAACATGAATCTAATTCAACCAATTCAACTACACAGAGATAAAAATACAGATCTAATAAGGCTGCCCCAAATCACTGATAGTCAATGAGTAAACTTATTCATCAAGCAATCACACCAAAGCTACACAAAAAACACCCATATTCCTAACTGATAAAAACGAACACTTCAAAAGCCTAAAACTCAGTTCAATTTGATGTAAACAATAAATTCAGGAATATATACACAGAAGGAGAGAGACAACAAGAGAGAAAGTACTCACCGACATGGCGAGGTTCTACTGGTGAAGATCAAGAGGCGAGAATGAAGATCAACGGCTACGGAGAATGGCCGGAAAGTTGCCGGAGAAACTGAGACTTTTTCAGACAGCAAAGTCGTAATGAAGAAAATGGAAGCAATTTTGGGTCAGGATTGAGGGGATATTTTTATACTGGCTCAAGCGTCAAGGATGGGTTTAGAGGGGCACGTGCCCTGGACCGTGGCACGTGAGGCACCGTAAGGATTTCGTTGTTGAAAAAACAATATATTTTTTTTTCGTCAGATCGTTGTTGAAAACTTTGAAACGTGCGAGCGTGTTGATTGGTATTTATTGGACTGGTGGGGCCCATTAGGACAGGTTCCGATACGCGTTTGGATGGACTTTTGTCTTGCTTGTTAGAGCAAGCCCAATGGTGGACTCTAAATGGGGTGCCAATTTAGAATTTCGATGGAATTTTTGGGCTTTAAAGGAATTTAGCCCAAATAGGAGGCTCTGTATTTTGGACTCTATATTTTTTTTAGGACAAACTACAATAAATCTCCCAAACTAGAGGGTCATTTTCAAGTTCATACCCAATTTTAGAGACATTTATGAGTACATACTCAAATTCCTAAAACCCCTACAATTTACCCCCTCTATTAGCCAAATCGTTAATTAATCTGTTAAATGCTGACGTGTCAAAAATAGGATTCATTTTTTGATAACGTGGACCAAAAATTAATAAAAAATTATTTTAAAAAATTAAACATATTAAATTTTAAAAAATCTCTCTCTCTCTCTCTCTCTCTCTCTCTCTCTGTCTCTTTCTCTCTCTATCTCCCGATTTCTTCCCCCCAGATTTCTCTCTCTGTCGCTGCACACACAAACAACCTATCTAAGGGATTCAAAGAAGATGAAATTACACTTTCTGGATATGAGTTTGATGAATTCGAAGGAGATCAAATTGACCCATGGTTCAATTTCGCTTTTTACCTTTTTCCCCTTTCTCACTGAAAATTCTGAGGGATTCAAAGGAGATGAGATAGATCCAGGTGCTGATTTGGAGTTAGTGGGACTAAAACCCTTGACCTCCAACACTTTCAAAAATCAACTACCACTATGGTAACTGGTATTCTTGTGTTTTAATGGTATAATGATGATATTTTGAAGAAACCCAATAATTTTTTTTAAAAAAATTATATAAGTGTTAAGGTTTTAACCCTAGCACATCTCCTTTTTTCATCTCAGCACTGTCGTCTTTTTCTTCTTCCTTTCTTTTTGATCTCTATCTTCTGACTCCCTCTCTTTATGCTTCCTGTCACATTGCAAAGCCGTCATCATTGTCTGGAAGTCATTCTCGTTGTCATCTACAACCCATAGTCTAAGGCCAAAGAAGTCATCATCGGCGCTACTCGTAACAAACTGGATTTCTCGGCAAACCAACTGTAGTCGGTCTCTCGTCTAGTCGATTGGCATCTGTCACTGGAAATGCAACACCGACGACAGTCGGTGTGGTGGGTGACAGCTCTTCGATGGTACGGTTATCGAACGGTGCCAAGCCTAAATAAGAGTGAATGTGTTACCAAAAAAAGAAAGATAGTTGGGCTCAGTATAATGGAATTGGGTTTGGTATGATGGAGTTGGGCTTGTGGAACTTGGAGTTGGACTTATCAAGTAGTAGGACACTTTGACATGTTGAATAGGACCCAAAAAATTGGGCATTTGTATTTTAAATATATATACATATAAGTTTTTACTAACAGAAAATTGGAATTGGAATAGGATTGAACTGGTATGGTTTGCTCTTTTTTTTTTCCAGTTTTAATTTGAGTGTTGCTATTTCCACCCACTTGTCTTATTTTCCCACCCACCTTATCTTCAAAATTTTAAAGACAAATTTACCCCTTTATAAAATGACTTCTAAGGACTTAGGAAAAAAAACATTAAAACCAATTAAAAAAGGGTGATGATTTCCCCACTCCCCTCTTGTCCACTTACACTCCCTTTTTAGTTATAAAATGGAGTGTAAGTGGATAAAAAAGGAGTGGGAAAATCAGTTCTCTTAAAAAAATGAAATAAAATATAATAAAAGATCCCAAATTGTTTCTTCAACAATCACCACCCCACAATCAAAAGATCCCAAGTAGATCCACCCCTAAATTTTCAGTATTAATAATATGAAAGGACCTTTAATTGAGATTTGAATCAGCCCAACAATTCTAGGCTCTCAAAGTCTGCACCTCTCAACTGAGAGAGAGAGTAGCAGCATCAACTGTTTGTGCAAATAATCTCTCGGGAGAATATTCTCTTCTAGATCCTTCGCCCTTTGAACTTCTTTCTCTCTCTTCCTTGATTCATGTAAAAAGATTGGAGTAAATAGACCACACTAGGGGGGTTGGCCAAATGCCCTTCGATGCCTAAGTTAGTTCGATTGAATTTAGGAGAAACAATAACTAAAAAATAGTATGGATGTTTAATTATGATGAGAACTGGGTGGCCGGAATCATGTGTGGCTGCACTTAGTCGTGTATGAAAATATGGAGAAAGGAGAGCAATGAGGCTGACGGGAATGGTGGTGTCGTCGGCTAGGGAGAGAGAGGGAAAGAGATTTCAGGTATTTTTGCAGGGTTTCAGAGCTAGGTTTAGAGTTACCTTGAGTGTTGAATGAAGCCATGTATTTATAGGGCTCTAGGCATCTAGGGTTTTGCAAATAATAAACTCTTATTATGAAGGAGTTTATTTTTTCCCCAAATTGCAGAGGTTGAGTCAATTAGGGATTTGATTAGGATCAAATCTCCTAATTTGATGGTGATATCTCTAAATAAGGATAATATCTTAATTAGTGATATTATCTCTTTAAACAAATATAATATTCCATAATAAAAATAATATCCCTATTTTTGGTGTCAATTATTTTGCCAAATAAATGACTTAATTAATTGACCTAGAGGATATTATTCTTATCCACGTGGCGTCTCATGATTGGAGATTGAAATATTTGCTTCCATAACAACAGTAGCATTTGGGTTGGGTTCAGTGGCTAGGGTGCTGGGCAGTAGGGGGTGAGATTGATGGATGGGATGTGTTGAATTGGTGGGGAGGGGATCGGGTAAAAGAGAGAGAAAGAGTCTTTCTTTTTTTGGTTTGAGTATTTTATATTGTTTATTAACTAATTAATTAATTAATAATATATTATTATTTACTTGGTGGGTGGAAAGATCATGGGTATTTTAGGAATAATGGTGGGTGGAAAAATAAGATTGTGTTTTTTCAAATTTATATGGTGGGTGGGGGAAGTAGGACATGGGGTGGAAATAACAGCACTCTTTAATTTGGTTTGATTTCCGTTTTTTCCAATTTAGTTTGACTCAGTTTTCCGGTTTCCCGTTTGGATGCCCACCATCAAAGTACCCTTTTGATGAAAAATTTTGCCACCTCGATTGCACACAAGATTAACTTTGCATTCTTGGAAAGCTCGACATTGTAGAAATGACACCTGAACTTATACCTCAGTTTCAATTTGTCACCTTCAAGAAAATTTTAAGAGAAATGTCATCTTAATTTTTCAAAATTCATGATTTGTCATCTATTTTTAACACCATTCAATTTTTCATCCATTTTAAGGGTATTTTAGTCTTTCCATTTTCAAAGAAAGAAAGGAGAGAAAAAATATACCCCAAATATATCGCACATTATCCCCCTTCCCCCTCTTCTTTCTCTTTCTCTTTGAGCATGTATAAATGTTTTTATGACAATCATTGAGCATGTCTAAAATTTTAAAAAAGAAAATAGAAGAAGAAGGTGGACTCGGTTTGGGTGGGGTGAGGGAATTTGTTTGTGGAGGGTAGGTGTTCCATGGTAGAGAGAGAAGGAGAAAGAGGAAGAGGGAAGGGTTAATAGATTTCAAGGTGGGCATAATTGGTTGGAGTCGTCAGTGGCACATTGGGGATGGCGGAGGTGATATATATATATAGTGCGCTTCCATTGAGGAATTCCTCAGATAACCTTATTTGAGGGACACCCCTTGTAGGGCCCAATTCGGATTGTATTTCACTAATCCAAACCGTCTATTTTGTAGATACTCATTCAAGGATCATCTCTACAAAAAATCACTTGAATCCGATATCATTTGACTACTCAATTGAATTATTGAAATTTTAATACTTTTTTTGAAGCACCGTGTTCATTGATTTTGTAGGACACAATTGGATATCGAAACAGTTTCCGATTTGTCTAATTTTTTGTAAGGATGATCTATAAATGAAGACCTATAAGATAGGTGGTTTGGATCACTTGAAAAAAAAATTGTAGGGTACCTTAAAGGGCATCCTTCAAAAAAGTACTAAAATTTCAATAATTCAATTGAATGGTCAAATTATATTGGATTCAAGTGATTTTTTGTAGAGATGATCTTTGAATGAGTATCTACAAAATCGACGTTTGGATTAGTGAAATACAATCCGGAGTGGGCCATACAAGGGATGTCCCTCAAATAAGCTTATTTGAGGGATCCCTCAATTGAAGCTCTCTGTATATATATATTTCAATTTTAATTGTTTAAAAAATATACAATTTTTGTTATAATGATTTTTCTATTTTTTTTTTGAAAATAGAAAGACTAAAATACCCTTAAAATATATGGAAAATTAAAAAATATTAAATTTAGATGACAAATCCTAAATTTTGATAAATTAAGGTGATATTTCATTAAAATTTTTCTTCTAGGTCGCAAAGGTATAAGTTCAACTAACATTCCTTACAAAATTCCATTTATGGGTCCACATCAACGTGCCGGCAGCAGCTTCCGTCCCCAATAGTTTCCACCAGAAAAAACAATTTCACCGCATCAATAATACAATACGAGACGTACGCATACCTCTTCTTCCTCTCTCTCTCTTCCCTTTTCCCTTCCTCTCCCTTTCTCTCTCTTCCGGAATCATCGCCTCCTGCTTATCTCCCCGTTCTTGCCGTAATTCTTAATTCGCATCGAGGTCTTTCAAGTTCCCTGTATCCAAACACCAGCTTCTCTTTCCATTTTTTCGAAATTCTCGTCGGGATTTTCTCGGGAAAGTAAGGGTTAGGGTTTGGGAGGGAAGCGATATGAGCTTTCGGGATCTGGAAGCAGGAAGGGGCTCGGGTTTTTCAAGGCGTGACATCGTCAATGGAAAGCAGGACCCGACCCAAGCCGTGGCCTCAGGCATTTTCCAGATCAACACCGCCGTATCCACCTTTCAGAGGCTCGTCAACACCATCGGTACCCCCAAGGACACGCCCGAGCTCCGCGAAAAGCTGTGAGTTCTTTACTTCCTTATCAATTTTGTTTGAATTGTTTGGTTTTGCATTTAGGGTTGACTTATTGAGAATTTTGTTTGGTGAAGGCTGAATTGGTTTTCTGTCATTGTTAGTATCATGACTGCCTGAATTTTAATTGTTTGGATGGGGCGCTTCGCGTTAGCCTTTTGTGCTGTATAATTTGATGGATTAGGATTATCTTTTTGGCTAGCATTTTGGAGGTACATGCAATATCATTTCAAGATATGAAATTTTTTAAGAAAAAATGGCTTAAGGGCAATGCCCGGATTAGTTCATTCAAGTTCTGAAGTGTCTTTTCTGGTTATTCAACATGCTCTTTTCTTCACTCCAGCTGGATAATGTGTATGAAATTTGATTGTATTCGTCCTTTATGCGATTGCATTAGAAGTTATGGAGACAGTAATTTCTATTTTTCTAATAATTTTAAGCTTGTTCTGCCCATTTTCCTGTTGCATAGATGGAATGACTGTTGGTGTTCTCTCTCTCTCTCTCTCTCTCTCCCACCCCCTCCCCCTCCCTCCCTCACTTACTCACTTTCATTCTTGTGAATGATTTCCACAAGATACGGCATGCATGATAAATTCCATTTTCTAGTGCTTCCATATTCACTTCTCATGATTTGCAGGCACAAGACAAGACTACATATTGGTCAATTGGTGAAGGATACTTCAGAAAAACTTAAACAAGTTAGTGAAAGAGATCATCATACTGAAGTCAATGTAAGTTTCTCTCTCTCTCTCTCATCCCCTCCTTTTTCCATCCCTTCCTCTCTCACACACATACACACCCAAAAGTAGAGATACATGCCTTTCTCTTTGCACCTACCATCAGATGTATCCATTATTACCTTGATTGATAACTTCCAGTGCTCAATGATACAATAGCTACAATTGGTTAGAAAAGAAATATCCTCTTTTGAAGCCTAAGTCTAAGCCCCATTGTCCCAAATCTAGCAATAAGGCCTTTTTGGTCTAAAATGAAATATTTTGTGGCTCAAGAATCAGAAAATAAAAAGAAACAATAAAAATAAATCAGACTCAAAGATTATGTCAAGTTTGTTTATTTGGGTGAAGTGCTGTTATCAGTATTTATTTGGGTCCACTTTAGGGAATTTCTGATTGGCCAAATAGGTACATTTGATTGGTTGAAATGGTATTCTTGCTTTCTATTGTGGGTTGGCCTTTGAAAAACTCAAACTTTATAGTTTGCTTGTTAAACTTAATTCCATGAATTTTTTCGTTCTGCTTTGCGTGGTGTGATGATCTTGAATGTCTTCAACTTAATTGCAGGCGAGCAAGAAGATTACAGATGCTAAGCTTGCAAAAGATTTTCAAGCAGTGCTGAGAGAATTTCAGAAGGCTCAACGGCTTGCAGCTGAGAGAGAAACAGCATATGCTCCTTTTGTTCCCCAAGCAGTTCTTCCGTCCAGGTAACTTTTTGTCAGAGGGTAAATCCAATCTATTATTTATGTGCACTATTTTGTTAGTCCGGTAGCGGTAGGTGAACCTGACCATAGTAGTTCACTGACAGTACTTCAAGTTAGTCTGTTTTATGTGATATCTTCCAGAAGATCTTTTCGTAATGTTAGTTGCATTACATCTAGTGTTCTCAGACCCTCAATTTTTAGTTGTATGATTATTCTACTGTTTCATGCAGCTACACTGCTAGTGAGATAGATATAAGCTCAGATAAGAGTCCCGAACAGCGTGCTCTCCTTGTGGAATCTAGAAGGTGAGTTTTACTTGATTTTGCGGAGGTCTTCTAACTGATACAGCAATGTGAAATGTGTGTGTGTGTGTGTTTGCTACTGCTATTATCATTTGGAAGCGGTAACTTGAATTGTAGCAGTTGATTTTGCAAGAGCAATAGTATATCTCTTGTGGTTTATATATGTATGTACATATATATTTCTCCAAAAATTTCTATCCGGTAGAAAAGATTTTCTTTGATGCTCAGATGTATTGTTTCAGTTGTTTTTCCGCTATCTGATCTGCTAGTAAATGAACTTACTCCACTGTCATGAGGACATTGTATCAGGGCATATGAAGTATAAATCTGATGCACTTTTTATAACTTTTTGCTTTTTGTTTCAACCAATCCGTTGACAGGTGCATAAGGAATTCAAACCTTGAACATTTTTCTAATGTATAACTTTTTGTACTTTTGTGCTATAATGAAGATCAGTGCGCAGAAGCTGTGTGTTATATAAATTAAGCAGTTAGAAGTAAGAAAGTTAGTTGCAAAACCACAGCCATTTCTTGACAAAAATCTGGATGTCCGGACAAGAGTAGATTTGTGTATATCTCATAAAAAATCAGAACAGTGTTTTTAGATGTATTACTGATTAAAAGGTCTTTAATGAATTGAATTCTCCATTGTTGATGAAGTGTGAAATGTAAATGAACTATTCTCCAAGTCCAGTTTTAGGTTTATAGTGGAGTAAGAGGGCCTTTGGAGGGAAAGTGGTCCAGTGGAAGTATGGTTGTAGAGAAGACAGGCTTAGAAATAGAGTTAACACAAAATCATGGTCAAGGGGTGTGGAAGACTGTTATGGGTGGGGTCTAGAAGATGTCTTTTGTAGTTTTTGAGTCTCCATTACTTATTTAGTCTTCTAGTAATTTTCTACTATTTAATGAGTGTTTTAGTATAGTTTTGGGTGTTTTATTTTAAGCCTGTAAATAACTTGATCTCTTGTAAAACAAATCAGATTTTGGATCGAATGTAAAGTAAGTATTGTTGCAAGGCTAGGGCCTTGATATTTCATCCTCCACTTCTTTGTTTTTCTCTAAATTGCCGCAATCTTCAATCTTTTTTCTCATGTTTCTCTAATCCTATTCAAATTACTAAGATGTATGCCATCTAAAGCTCACTATAATCATAAAGCAACACCCACCTTGTGTTGTCCTACATCAAAATGCTAATGGCTTATTTCTCACCTTGAAAACAATTCTCTTGTGCACAAAATTTTTTGGAAGCATCAACCGTCTTTGGCTCCATTTCCAATCGAGAGAGTTGAAGCTCTATCTTATGCTAGCTGTTTCCCAAATTTTGATTGTTCTTTCCTTTATCTACTTAAGTTTAAAATTCTTATCAATGTTGGATTTGCCATATATCCTTGGTTCTAAATGGATTCTGCTGCAGACAGGAGGTCTTGCTATTGGACAATGAGATTTCCTTCAATGAGGCTATCATCGAGGAAAGAGAACAAGGAATACAAGAAATCCAGCAGCAAATTGGTGAAGTGAATGAGATTTTTAAAGATCTTGCTATTTTGGTTCATGAGCAAGGAACCATGATTGGTAACTTATCTTTGTCTTTACTCTCTTGAAGGCACTATTATTTATCTGGCTCATGTTTTCTTATGTGATCATATCTACTTTGCAGATGATATAGGCTCCAATATTGAGAGTGCCCACACTGCTACTGGCCAGGCAAAGTCCCAACTTGTTAAGGCCTCAAAGACCCAAAGATCAAATTCGTCTCTGGTAATTTATAACACTGTCTAATGACATTTTACAAATATATGTATGTGTATTCAGAAATGTTCTCTTGCGAGCCTGTCTGGCAACACAAAATGCTTATGTATTATTATTATTTTTTTGGATAAATGAAATAGTAAATTATACAGATAAGAGGCCACAGCCATTTACAAACAAACCCTAAGCAAGAAAGCGGTAGGCGAAGAACACAAACTGTGAGGGACAACCCCGAAACCCAGAACACAAATCAACAAACCCCAGAACGAGGCAAACAAGAAGGAACCAGGGGACCAGGCTTAGCTTGGAATACCCCAGTTCTCAGCAATCTGTAAATTAACCCAAGTAGGCCTAAACTTTAAGGAATATAATCTACACCTAATGGTAATACATCTAAAAATTACAGCAGTAGAACTCCTTTTGTTGTTTATGTTGCTATCTGATTTGAGCCACTACTTAAGTTGATTCTGGCATAATATGTGGTCCATTCCTGTTTTCAGAACCACAATATACTTTAGTAGGCGCACTCATGTATTTTAAAATACATGAAGTAAGCATTGAATCCCGCTTAAGAGGAATATTAATGATCTCTATTATATCCATCTCTCAATTTATTTAAGGTATATCTAAATACACTTTAACATTGTCAATCTTTTTGATCTCTTTGTATTTTGCAGACTTGCTTGCTCTTGGTAATATTTGGAATCGTGCTTCTCATTGTGATAGTAGTACTTGCAGCTTAATCAGTGGAAAAAGTCAAGATGTGCTCTCAGGATCCCGTATGATAATTTCTCTAATGGGTTGTCTCTTGGGATATCATGCCTAACTCGAGTTTGCCGCTGTATTATAAGTTCGTATATAAGGGGTGGGTAGCCTTAACAATATATCTGGTTGTTTTGGTTATGTGGGATGTGTTTTTTTCTTTTCTTATTCTGTAAGTTGGTGTTTGGGGCTTCTGATGGTGTTCTTTATCTAATAATATAAATATTGATAAATTTCATAATTCTTTGGGTTTTCCTTGGTGTGCATCTGCCGGATTTTATTTTGTGACTCGATTAGTATACTGTGAATTGGAGTTTACTTTATGGTCCTTTTCTTTGCTGCCTCTCTAGTTTAATTTGGTTATTTACAGTATTATTGGAGTTTAGAAGTATTTGTTTCGATTAACTAATTAGGGTTAGGATCTTTGGCATAACATGATCAAGTCTCGACAACAGCAGGCATGGTTCTTGCAAAGAAGCAAACATGGTAATTAATTATATAGGAGAAAATGGCATTACAAAAATCTAACAATTGAAGGTGATTTCAAAATTATAATTGATATTTACTCATAAAAATTTCTAATGTTCCTTGGAGAATCTCTTTGCAAGTTCATCATGATGCTAGGAATTTGACTCATTTGAGTTGTGTCATATTTTTCTAGAAACTAATATGGTGGCGGATTCGTTCGAAATTTGAGGTCTCAAGCCCTTGATTTTCTCATTTTTCTTAGATTGTGGCAGTTACAAATTCTGTTTGATCTTGTCTGCTTTGGAAAAAGAAAAAAGAAGAAGAAAGAGGCTTAATTAATATTTTGCTTAATGTGCTTCACATCCATCCAGATTCCAGAGTAGTTTGTATGCGTTTGCATCAAATATTATTGATGGAACTGAAACTTGTAACTCACTCATCCATAGTACTTCAATATATCTAGTGTTGAAAATAAGATATACCACTAGACGAATAACTAGTTGGTCTGAATGTTCCCTTCAAGTGTTCAGACTTTCGTATAGCCCGTAGCTAATACCTCGGACTTGCTATTTGATTCTGAAATCTAGAGGAGCCAGAGGAACCAACATAACAAGAGTTCTTAACCAGAGGAATTAGAGACGGTACAACATCTGCCATTAGAGGCCGGTATTCAGCTTCTGGCTGCACACACATTGCTGCAATAGCAGCTATCTGTGAAACAATATAGTGGCAAGAAAAGTCTGAGTTGGTTGAAATTTAAGCACCAATAATTTACAGATGTTGAAGGTTTGATTATAGGAAGCTAGCTAGCTAAGCTGACCTGAATTAGATCCCTGTTTGAGTATTGCCCTCTTAGAGATGGGTCAACCATTTCCAATATTTTTTCTCTGGTAGTTAACCTTGGAAGAGCCTGCCGAGTCATAGAACAAAAATTAGCAACTTCTTTAGTTTACACCTTAGATACATGCATGCATAAATTGTAGGCATACATACGTATATACATACCTAAATAAACGTAACATTGAGTCTCTGCGTTTACATGCACTTTATTTAATTTAAATTATTATAGCAATCTAATGGTTAGACGTGTTGCACATCACCTAGCTTAATTTCAGTGAAAGTGTAATTATTAAGATTAGGCTAGCTGATGTCGCAACAAGTCTAACCATTAGGTTGTTGTAACATTTTAGGTTAAACGAAATGCACGTGTTTGTAAATGCAGAGACTCGAAATCCAATATTATATACTAGTAAGTAGAAATTTGCAGGGTTCACTTTTAATAGCATTGTATGCCATGATGATTGACTAACCCATGAGACAAGGACATGCTCTCCATGAGGCCTCTTGGTATCAACTGGCACACGCCCGGTTAACAGCTCTAAAAGAACAACACCATAGCTGTACACATCTGATTTTGTAGTAAGCTGTCCTGTGGAGGCATACCTATATATCACCAAAAAGTCCAAAACTCAATAAAAAAACATATATGATCACAGTGAAGAGAAAAATATTATTTATATACACAAGGATCTTCTTGTAATTCCCTATTTAAATTGAAATCAAAGGGTCCGTTTGTAATTTTATATGAATAGACTTGTTTTATATGCAGTTTGTTTATGGAGCATGCAAAAAGGCATCAAAGCAAGAAAATGTCATAATCAGCCTTTGTATAAAATGGTGTTTAGGTTTTTAGTAGTTCTTTTGCTTTACCCATGAAGCTGATAAAAAATGACAGCTAGCATAATAGTGATCCTAGCATATAAGCCCATGTGTATGCTTCTATTGCATGCCTCTAAAATTGTTGGTATCTTAATGAGAATTCTTGAGAGAAGGAGGTCCATTACAGATGATGTAGTAGCACTCACTCTGGTGCCAAATATCCTGTGGTCCCCAGAACCCGTGTCGAAATCTGACCGTTGATCTTCTCAGAACCCGTCTTGGCCAATCCGAAATCCGACACCTTGGCACGAAAGTTTTGATCAAGTAGAATGCTGGTGCACTTGAAGTCACGGTGTATGACAGGTGGGATGGCATGCTCATGGAGGAACTCAAGGGCCTTGGCACAATCAAGGGCTATCCTCAATCGGGTCCCCCAATCCAACGGCTGATGGTTGTTTGTGGAATGGAGATGGTGTTGTAGGGTACCATTGGGCATGTATTCAAATATTAGGAGCCTATGATGTTGGTCAGCACAATAGCCAAGTAGCTCCACCAAGTATGGAGAATGCAATCGGCTTAGTAGATCCACCTACAGTAGGGGAAGAAAAAAAGGGATTTGTTTATTTTCATATTTTGTCTCACACGCATGTGAAAATTTTAATAAAATTTACTACAAACACGCATTCTTTAAAATAGAAAAATAATCCTTTTGTCAAAACATTTGAAGGCAAGCATAATGTGTGTTGGAGAAAGAGATCCTCAAGATTTTCTTTCTTTTAGTGTGGTTAGGTAAAATACTAAGGTCATAGCATCTTTGAAAGGAGTAGTAAAACTCTCCTATCTCCATCTCATACACAAGTTGTGTCTTTTTTACACGGAAAATGCTAGGTTTATCACATTGTATACCACCTCTTTAATAGAGGTGGACCTCATTGTATTGGTGGGCTCCACCTCTATTAGAGATGTGGTACAAATGTGGTAAGCCTAGCATTACCCTTTTTACACATCGTGTGATACACCGATTGTTTTTTTTACACATCACGTCAAGTTTTTCTCCTTTGTGAGAGAGAGAGAAGAGAGAGAGATAATTATATTGCAAGCAAAAAATCTGGCAATGCCCGAGTTATATATCATGCAATTTTGCTCAAATGGTTTGTGTGGACAGTACAAATGCTTACACCTAAAAATGACAAAAAGGGCATTCATTTTAAAGCCATTGTACTTGAAAAAGAAGAGACTTTACAGCAACAAAATTAATTAAAGAGAAAAAGAGGGATGGATATTGGATAGAAAGCAAGTAGGAACAAAAGCTAATAATAATAATAAATGAAGTCACTCACCTCAAGCCTGAAAGCACGCTCCCCTTGCCTTCCTTCTTTATGCAGCATCTTAATTGCAGCCACAGTCCCATCTCTGAGGATCCCCCTATACACAACCCCAAACACACCCTGCCCTATCACATTTGCTTCACTAAATTTCTCAGTGGCCACCTCAAGTTCCTTGTATGAAAACACTTGAACTGCTCCTCCTCCTCCTCTTCTGTATCTGCTTGGTCTTGTGAGTATTTCTGCTGGTGTCTTAAGCACTGACCTTCCAGAATCCCCTCCTTGGAGGTTTAGGCACCCACCCTTCACATCTGCCACATTTTCACATGCCAATATCAGAATTTCTGGAGGAACAGAAAAAACTCATGTCCAACCAAATTCCATAATGGGCTTGTTAAAAACCATATTTTTTCTTTTAATTAAAAAAAATGCATTCTGCTAATGTGGTCTAGTCTAGTGGAAAAATATTTTGACTTGCAGATTAATAGTCTCAAACCTCCATGGCACCTTGGTAGTGTGTGTCAGAAACTTCCCTTTCCCCTTTTAGTTTAGACTATCGATTGTAATAAATAAATAATTAACGCATTCTGGGGGTAGCAGAACCATTCATTTTTCTGTGTATTACCTGGGCTGGAATTGAAGGTGGTCATTGAGGTTTGAGCAATGAACCTGCTGCTTGTGTTGCCGCTGATGCTGCTATTCTCTCTGTAAGTTTTGCCATTGTAACTTTTGGTGGACTTGAGCCGTCGAAGGATTAAAATGATCAAGAATATAACAAGAAGGAGCATAACTGAGCTGATGGACATGATAATGAGAGTATATTTTGAAGGAAAATTTCCATGGTTATGGTGATGGTGGTGGTGGTTATAGGGTTGAGAAGGTGAAAGGTGGTATTTATGATGAGCGTGGTGTTTTTCAGCAGTGGTGTTAACTTCCATGAGCAAAAAGACCGAAAGAGCAATGCAAAACAGAAGAGAGAGAGAGAGAGAGAGAGAGAGAGAGAGAGAGAAGTGAGTTTGGCAATGGTGAGGTGTAAATTTGTATAGGGAGTTGGATTTCCCTTCTAGCTTGGATTTCATCTCTCTTTCTTTCTCTAAACTTGGTCTTTTCTTCACATGACTCTTCACATGAGTCGTCTCTTCTTTTGTATTTTCTAGAGAATTGTTCTCTTTTTATCAGAAAGGCTTGGAAGCTTTTGCACGATATCACATCCATTCTCCGTTCAAATCATTATTTACCTATAAACAAAGATTTGTGTTACAAAGATTTGTGTTACTGGCAGTTGCTCATGCGTGACGACTGTGAGTCGTTGATGCATTGTTAAACTCACTATCATCAATCATCAATGGTCTGCCGATCATCAACGGTCCACCGGCGCGTGTGGGCGAGTAGTAGCATTTTTTAGAAGCAATCTACATATTCCGAAACTTTCTGACTATCTCTATCCTCAAATGACTTGAAGACATTGTGTGGATAATGACTTTATTCACCAGTTGAAGTGGACGTGGCAAATGTGCCAACTGTAATTGCCACCAGCATAATAAACAATAAAACAGCAGCTTCAAACCGGAGAACAAGGAGAAAGATAGTAATGCCTAGATATTTGCATGCCAATCCACCGCCCCAGTGTCACTTATGGTCCCAGTCAATAAAACCAACAGTTAGTAACAACATAATCCTTCATTAATCATATCATTAAAAAAGAAATTAATAACATATAGTGAACCCTCTTCTTTTTCGTATTGGGGGAAGGGGATGATCGAACCTAGAACCCTCAGATGCACGGGGAGATACTTTTAACCAAGGACGGTACCAAGGCAAGGGCAACTTGGGCTATAGTCCAGGTGAGATTTTTTTTCCTTTTTTTTTTTATTAACTGTAGTTAGTATACATGTTTAAGGTTTAATCCAGTTCAAAATCTAACCTCCACCCTTAAGGTAGAGAAAACTCCGCTTTGAAATCCTAAGCCTATCCCTGTTTTTTACCACTTGAGCAATAAGCCCCTTGCATGGAAACTTTTTTTTTTTTGGGGTCATACATGGAACCTTTTCTACCCTTCTTACAATTGAGTTGAGAGTGACATTGAATTAGGCCTGACCCCCTAAACAGTAGAGCATCACTATCTCGATGGGTTGGAACTTGTCCCTGGTGTAAGAGGGAGAAATCAGCTGCTACATGACATGGGTATGCAATAAAGTTTGGTAGGGTCAACCCCAAACAGAACATGATGCATCCCAACTCGTTTATGTTAAATGCTCTTCCAATTACCCAAAGGAAATCATGTCCTCCTAATCTGGTATCAATGGAATTTGAGATCCTAGACAAACTAATTCGTTTGCTTCAACCCTCTGCAACCAGGCCAATCTCTTCCGTAAACCAACATCTACGACTACGAGTCCCTGCTCCACCGAATTCACTCCTAAGAAGCTGCCAATTATAAGAAGGAATTGGAATAATTCCAACACCCTTTTTGATAAGTGAACATGCCCTTAATAGATATACATAGCTTGTCCCCTAAGTTAAATCATGCATCTATATTGTGGGAACCGAATATTTGGGCAAACCCTAGGTCAAATATTTCGTTTAGGGTTTTGGAAGAATAATTCCACAAATGGAAATGAATTATTCTTCCCCAATTTGGAGAGATTGATTTAATTAGGGATTTGATTGGGATCAAATCCCCAATTTATGGCAAGAATCCCCAATGGAACCGAATATTTGGGCAAACCCTAGGTCAAATATTTCGTTCCATTGGGGATTCTTGCCATAAATTGGGGATTTGATCCCATTCAAATCCCTAATTAAATCAATCTCTCCAAATTGGGGAAGAATAATTCATTTCCATTTGTGGAATTATTCTTCCAAAACCCTAGCTTCTAAGGCTCCTATAAATACATGGCTACACCAAGGGTTGAGGTACGTCTAAACTTCTGTCTGAAACTTTGCAGAAATCTTCTATCATAAACCCTAGCCGCCATACTCTTTCTCTCTCTCTCACACAAGGCTCCGGCCACCACACACGGCTCCGGCCACCCCGTTCTCTCCCCGCGAAAGCTCTGTACCCTTTTTAGCTATTGTTTTTCTACGAATCAATCGAACTAACTTAGGCATCGGAGGGCCTTTGGCCAACACCCCCGGATGTGGTCCTTTTACTCCGATTGGTTTTGCAGGGAGGAAGAGTTCGAGGAAGGAGAAAGAGGAATCTATTGATCGAATATTCTAAGGGACGAAAATCACTCCCACAAATTGGTGCTTTCATTGAGAGCGCGAAATAATACTCAAAGCGTGCTCCAAATCCATTTTCCACACTTTTTTTTTCAACCAACCATGGTTGATACAAGACGAAGAGTAACACCACCACGACGGGGCCATCTCATGGTTTCGTGGTGGAAACCTTGCTACAACCACATGGAACCGCAGCTGCCAGTACCTTGCAGCAACCGCCTGGAGCCATGCAAACGCTGCAAACAGCTGCCGGAATTGCAGTGCTTAGCAGCTCCAGCCCTAGCTGCCTTCTCGTCGCCAGCAGCTCCATCATTTTCAGCTACCTGCTCAGCTGCAACCACGCTCAACAGCCCCAGCTGCCTGCTCTGCGACACCTGTTCCTCTGCTCTACACATCCGCTGCCACCTGCCCAGCGGCCCCAATTGCTTGCTCTTCCACATCTGCCCTAACCTTGTCAGCGTCACCACTTTTGGAGTTGTCTTCCTCCATTGCAGCTTCGTCAGCTACCCGCTCTTCAACTGCTTCTACATTCACAGTATTGATCTGCTCACTTTGAGTAGAGAGCAAGTCAAGATAAAGCTGCTCACAATCTTCATGTTCGAGAGGGCAGCAATGAGGAGCACTGTTCCTGCAGTCCAAGTATCCCAGCAATCTCATGCTTGGATGCCTTCGTGTCTTCAACATAAGTGTCAAACTTGATCGCCAGAGCTATCACCAACTCCTTGATCGGCAGTTCACGCAACTGAAGGACTCTTTGCTCGAGCAAACAACTCTTTAGCTCTCTTGGCCCCAACTTGCAACATTGAGTTAGCTTCGCGCTTGACTGTCCGTGGCTTTGAAGACGAGTTGTGATTGTTGGACAAAGGTACAGTCCTCTTAGTTTTATCCCCAGATCAGCGCAGGCGACCCGAACCCTGCTTCTTAGTAGCCTCCTTGCAGGGCAGATCACAGGTTTTTGGCAATTTGGACGGAGACTTGAGTAGAATATCCCGGACCTTTTGCATGCTATTGAAATTCTTGTTGTTTGCGCTGACGAGGCTTTTGATTCCGGCATATGAAGAAGGAGAAACTCTCATGGGGATCTTCTCAGCACACGAGACCCCCTTGAGGAAGACTTGCTCATGGCTGAAGGAGGAAGTTCGGTCGAGGACTCCTCATGCTCATCTAGCAGATCATCTAGGTCCGAGCCATACAACCTCCATCTTCCAACATCTTCGACAAGGGGCAAACCACCAACCTCCTTCCGATGTTTGCTCAGTAACTAATGCCATTCACAGAACATGATAGGGATATTCAGAACCTGATGAACCTTGGCCATGTCCGAGTCGAGGTTGATCTTCTTGCTGATATCGTCCTCTGCAAGTAGAAGACAAAATTCAGTCTGCCACACATCAAAGAATTCAAATTGAAGCAGATCAGCAGATCATGATCTACCATGGTGTGCCTCTCCATGACAAGCAGAACAATCCTCCAAGATCTCTATCACAAATAGAAAGTAGAGGAAGCAAATTTGCAATTTGGAAATGAGCGAATAGAAGCCCTGCACTTATGGCAATTGAGGCTTCTTGAGGTGCAAGAAGTCACAATCCTTATCCAAACAGGAGCCCAAATCAAATAAGGAAGCCCATACACAGTTGGACAGCCCAACAATCAATCCACATCTCCTACATGCCACTAGGCGCCATGCAAAAGCTGGGGGGCATTTGTGGGAACCGAATATTTGGGCAAACCCTAGGTCAAATATTTCCTACCATTTGGGGATTCTTGCCATAAATTGGGGATTTAATCCTAATCAAATCCCTAATTAAATCAATCTCTCCAAATTTGGGAAGAATTATTCCTTTTCATCTGTGGAATTATTCTTACGAAACCCTAGCCTCCGAGGCTCCTATAAATACATGGCTACACCAAGGGTTGAGGTAAGTCTAAACTTTTATCTGAAACTCTGCAGAAATCCTCTCTCACAAACCCTAGCCGCCATACTCTTTCTCTTTCTCTCTCTCTCTCTCTCTCTCTCTCTCTCTCTCTCTCTCACACACACACACACAAGGCTCCGACCACCACACACTGCTCCGGCCACCCCGTTCTCTCCCAGTGAGAGCTTCGTACCCTTTTTAGCTATTGTTTCTCTACGAATCAATCGAACTAACTTAGGCATCGGAGGGCCTTTGGCCAACACCCCCCGGATGTGGTCCTTTTACTCCGATTGGTTTTGTAGGGAGAAAGAGTTCGAGGAAGGAGAAGGGGAATCTATTGATCGAATATTCTAAGGGACGAAAATCACTCCCACATATATTGCATGCAAGAGAGTAGAGCATAGATACATTCGATTCAAGTAATAATTCTTTACACTTCCATCAATCATCTGAAAAACCAAGAAACCTATTGATAAGCTTGGCAACTGGTATGGCATCCACCTGGATGGTATGGAATGAGGGAATCCCAATTCATATTTGCTATAGTTCGACAAAGTGTCTGTGGGCGAGCATGTTATAAATGCTTCCTCTCAGCCAGTTCTTCTGCCAACTCACTTTTACTGAATTACTTGTTGACCTTTCTAATCTTTTGAGTTTACTTTCTCCTTCTCTCCTTTTCTTTGTTTACCATTTAAATTCTATAACAATTAAAGTACGCTACAAAATCCCTCTTAGCTCTAGTAGTATCTTTTTTCTAATACAAAAACTCACCTCATAATTCCTAAGATTTCTCGTGATTCTTTAATCGAATGTGCCAATCAATTAGGCAAAATTCTCACTCTCGCTATTTAAGGTTAACCCTCATTGATAAAACTTCTGGCTCCGCCACATGGAGCTTCAATTGAGAGATTGCTAAAATAAACTTATATGAGGGACCCACCTTGCAATGATCCGACCGGCTAATTTTCAAGTCTTAATTCATAGATTATCTCAGGAAAAAAAATTTAAATTACCAAAATCGGAAAATTCATGACCATTTGATCAGAATGCAGTCATTTTAATTTTTCTTTAAAAAAAACGTTTTCTTCTATTTGTTTCATGAGAACTACACGACTTAATGGTTTACGATTTGCATGATTTTTTTTCAAGCTCATCTTTGAATGAAAACTTAAAACATAGGCGGTTTGGATGATGGAACTATAATGTGAAGTGGCCCCAAAAGAACTCTGTATACACACATTGATATATACATCAGTAATGTAGATAATGGCACTCTCATGCACGAACATGCTCTAAGAAAAAAAGAAGAGTTATGCTCTATTTTCATTCCATACAAGGACGTCTACATAACTGAATAGCCCTCATGCACAAATATGCTCTAAGAGTTATGTCAAACAACAAAAATACATAAAATATAATAAAATTTGTAATTAAATTGTGGTATTGTCGGCCTTCCACATAACAACACATCATGCACCCTTATATTAGAATGGTTTCTAAAATGTAATTGTTCAGATGACTGGTAATACTAGACATGTATCTGAACCGTTTGATTCTAAAAATTGAACTCATCCAATTATGTTTTAATTGTATGTGCACATGGAAGAATGACAGTTGTATAAGACAAAACAGTAACAGTAATTCAAGTATACCTAAATGGTAATCAAATGTCAAAACATAAGAAGACACTATGATGTAGTAGTACAGCCCGTTGGTGTTAGATTAGGCACTTAAACAATAGAATAGAGAAGAATATAAGAGACCGAGGAGAAGAAATATAAATCGATAAGACGAGATAAAGGGAAGAAACAGTAGAACAAAGAAGAATATCGGAGATTGAGGAGAAGAAATATAGATCGAAGGGATCAGAGAGTTCTAGGAAAAGGTTTACTCAATATTCAAATCTGCATTTTAAAGAACTACATGGGGGTATTTATAGCAAACTAAAACCTAGACATAATAGGATAAAAATCCCTTACTTAAACAAAAATCCTAACCCAAATAAAAAAGGAAACTTAAAACTAGAAATCCGGAAATATGGAAAAGTTGAAATCCTACTAGAATTTAGAAAACTAACAAATACATTAGGAAACTAATAAATTTAGGTCCTACACATCCTGCATCATTCTCCCCCGACGAAAAGAACTCAACTCCGACGAGTAAACAACCACAACATGTACATTAACAACGATGATGTCGACGCCGACTGAAAGTATGAATAATAGGGGATGAGGGGCAGCAATCATCGATGTCTGGATCATAGACACCTTTGAGAGGCTCCACAATCTCACAAAGCTCACTATTGGGAGTGTTGATAGTTAAAGTTTGATGCGGACAATGAGAGGCAATATGTCCTTTGGCATGACAATGGAAACATTCAATGCGAGCATTAGTAGAAACAACCAGTCCTTTGTTAGGTGGCGGTGCAATAGGGTTAGACGGCCCTGAAAACCTCGTTTGCATGCCCGTAGTGGGAAGAGTTTGATTGGCGGTTGCAGGCTAGCCAAAATACCCCGAATGTTGAGGCCGCAAATATGTTTCAGCTTCCAATGCGTAGCAATATGCATCTTCCAAAATATGAGGACAAAACCGACGAACTTCATGCTGAATATCGTCATGAAGACCATGGATAAAGCGAGACACAATGATTCCTGGTTCTTCACGAATCCCCGCACGTATTTTCTGTTTAATAAAACGAGCATGGAATTCAGTAACGGTCGAATTTCCTTGGGAAATGGTCCATAATTGATCAAACAATTGCTCTAGATAAAAGGTGGGAACATATTGTTCGCGAAGCTTCAATTTCATCTCGTCCCATAGAGTCACAGGCGGCCGTCCAAATTGATAGAGTTGCTGCTCCACAGAATTCAAATATTGTCAAGCGCCTCCTCGTAGCGTCATCTTACCAATGCGAAGTTTATGAGCATCCGTTAGAAACTTAACCCATGACAAGGTCCGTCGTCGCAAGATGTTTGTGAACTTGTAGCAACTATTCTTTTGTTCAACACTGAGCTTGGAGAGTTGGGTTTCAATGTGGGCGATATCGTCAGAAACTTTGTCTTGGAACTCATGACATTGTTCCGCGAGGCTGGCCACGGTTTGGGGTGCCATGTCAGAGAGTAGACACAAGCGAAATCGAGGCCTGGCTCTGGATACCAAATGATGTAGTACAACCTGTAGGTGTTAGATTAAACACTTAAACAATATAACATAGAAGAATATAAGAGATCGAGGAGAAGAAATATAGATCGATAAGATGAGATAAAGGGTAGAAACAATAGAACAAAGAAGAATATCGGAGATTGAGGAGAAGAAATATAGATCGAAGGGATCAGAGAGTTCTAGGAAAAGGTTTACTCAACATTCAAATATGCATTTTAAAGAACTACATTTATATCAAACTAAAACCTAGAGACATAATAGGATAAAAATCCCTTGCTTAAACAGAAATGTAAAAGTTGAAATCCTACTAGAATTTAGAAAACTAGAGAATGTAGGAAACTAATAAATTTAGATCCTACGCGTCCTGCATCACATTATTTAATTATACCTGCATGACTGATCACAAGAGATGCTGCTCGCAGATGGTCTGCAATGCTGGATGAAAAAGTGAAGTAGTCTAAAGAAAGAGACCCATATCCTCCTTCAGGCTGCATTATAAAAAATGGTGGGGGGAAGGGAAAGAAAATTCAAATAAGTACAAATCAATTTCAAACCCTTTAAAAAAAATGTGTACGTATGTATTTATTTGTGTGTGTATATATAAATTATAAGAAGAATGTATAGTAGATATAGACATTTCACTTAACACTGTTCATTACTACTCCATTGGGCTGCCTACATCAACTGCATGAGGGCCAAATTCCAATCTAGTAGACTGTGGCCAGGCTTAATGAGTCTAAGTACAGAATACAACTAATCCCCCTAAGTTTTAATAATCTTTCAAGAATGATTACCTTTTTTCTGGATGAACTCTGATATTCATTGGAGTGCAGAAAAACTACTTTCTTTCTCTTTCACTACAGGAATTAAAAATCACCACTACAGTTCCTATGCTTTTGTCAAGGAATATAAATAGCAAACCGGATAGCTCTTGGTTTAGTATAATTTTCTTCACTTTGTTGAAGAAAAAAAAATAGAAGAATGAAATGCATTTCAAGATATATGAAAAAAGAGACATGGAAACGGAAAATGTCAATATGTTGTATTCCAACTTAGACAGAAATTTTGAAATCGTTTTTAGAAATCGACTTCCAGTGTTTTTCTATTTAGCCCACCAAACACATATTTGCTTATTTTCATTTTTTAAAATTTTATTTTTAAGGGCTTGTCCAATATAGGTCCCTACATTTTCTATTTTCTAGACATATACCCATCACTCTATAATTCTATGTGTAAAACCCAATTTCAAACTTAAATGACTAGTAGGATATAAGAGCTCATAGTATTCCTATGTTTTTACATCGTTGCAATCGGACTTCATACTAGGATATAAGAGGTCATACTAGGTAAATTGTTTTACTAGGTACATTATTTAGAGAGAAAAAATAGGTTCATTTTAAAAAAAAATTCATAAAACAAACAATAAATAGATTATCAAATTATTTTTCATAAAACAAGTAATGGGTACATTATTTAGAGAAAAAAATTGATACAAAATTTAGCAAAAAAATAGGTTCGTTATACTAGGTAGGTACATTATTTAGAGAGAAAAAATAGGTTCATTTATAAAAATATTATTTTTCATAAAACAAACAATAAAAAAATGATCAAATTATTTTTCATAAAACAAGTAATAGGTACTTTATTTAGAGAAAAAAGGTAAAACATATAGAGAAAAAAAAATAGGTACTTTATTTAGAGAAAAAATAGGTTCATATTGTCAATATCTTTTTGAACAGTAATTTACCTATTGTCAAATTATTATCCATATATTGATATGGATATTAAGAAAAGTTAAGAAGTAGATAATATTATTGACAATAATAATCTACTTATCATCAATAGGTAGATAATATTAAATATATTAATAAACTCTTCATCAATATATCAATATTGATATTGATATCGATATCAATACTAATATTACCAACATATTGATATTGATAATATCAATATAAAACTGTCAATATTGATATTGACAGTTTTGACCTATTATCTTTTTATAATAATCTACCTATTTTTTATGGATAATAATCCACCTATTTTATATATAATAATAATGTTCACTTCAATATTGATATTATCAATATCAATATCAATATTGATATTATCAATATCAATATCAATATTGATATTATCAATATCAATATCAATATTGATATTATCAATATCAATATCAATATTGATATTATCAATATCAATATCAATATTGATATTCTTAACATCCCTTTTTTCCTTTTTGGAGTAATAGGTAATTTACTGTCAATAATAAGTAGATAATATTATTGATCGTAATTTATCTATAATCTTTTTGGACAGTAATTTACCTATTATTATCTACCTATTGTCAATATTATTATCCATATATTGATATGGATATTAAGAAAAGATAATAAGTAGATAATATTATTGACAATAATAATCTACTTATTATCAATAAGTAGATAATATTGAATATATTAATAAATTCTTCATCAATATATCAATATTGATATTGATATCAATATCAATACTGATATTATCAGCATATTGATATTGATCATATCAATATAAATTATTATTAATTTTTAATAATAATCTACCTATTTTTATGGATAATAATTGACCTATGTTTTATAATAATAATGTCCACTTCAATATTGATATTATCAATATCAATATCAATATTGATATAATATCGATATTGATATTGATATTATCAATATCGATATTATTGATAATGATATTGATATTGATAATAATATTGATATTAATATTTATTACTAATAATGATAATGATATTGATATTGATTACTAATACGTTAATGTTGAATGTAATAGAATAGTAGTCATATAATTTATAAAAGGAAAACAACATAATTGTTTTATTAAATAATCCAAAATATTAATACTGTCAATATCTTTTTTGGACAGTAATTTACCTATTGTCAATATTATTATCCATATATTGATATGGATATTAAGAAAAGTTAATAAGTAGATAATATTATTGACAATAATAATCTACTTATTATCGATAGGTAGATAATATTAAATATATTAATAAACTCTTCATCAATATATCAATATTGATATTGATATCGATATCAATACTAATATTACCAACATATTGATATTGATAATATCAATATAAAGCTGTCAATATTGATATTGACAGCTTTTGACCTATTATCTTTTTATAATAATCTACCTATTTTTTATGGATAATAATCCACCTATTTTATATATAATAATAATGTTCACTTCAATATTGATATTATCAATATCACTTCTGTTGACGCTCAAAAATGGGAGGGTCCTGTTTGAGTCCAACTTAGATGATGATGATGTTGCCTTCGGTACACGAGGACCTTCGGCAGACAAGATGAGACCTGTAAAAGGGGAAGAAGACAAGTGTGAACGCTTCGGCACCGGTGTGGTGCCGTAGTAGGCACTCAGAAGCTTAAGTCGGATAAGTATGGAGTAAATGGATGAAGCTATGGTATTCAAAATGTCATTACCTTTGTAGTGGGGGTAAGTCCCTATTTATAGGAAGATGGGAGAGGCAACATGTTGTTATTTTCCGATGTGGGACTCGTGGGCATGGCCTGTGTGGCTGCCACGTGTCCTAGGGTTTTATTGGGCCAGGAAATGGAGCTTGTTGGTCTGAAGGGCCCGGTAAGATATGGTATAAACAACTTCAATATTGATATTATCAATATCAATATCAATATTGATATTATCAATATCAATATCAATATCAATATTGATATTTTTAACATCCTTTTTTTCCTTTTTGGAGTAATAGGTAATTTACTGTCAATAATAAGTAGATAATATTATTGATAGTAATTTATCAATAATCTTTTTGGACAGTAATTTACCTATTATTATCTACCTATTGTCAATATTATTATCCATATATTGATATGGATATTAAGAAAAGATAATAAGTAGATAATATTATTGACAATAATAATCTACTTATTATCAATAAGTAGATAATATTGAATATATTAATAAATTCTTCATCAATATATCAATATTGATATTGATATCAATATCAATATTGATATTATCAACATATTGATATTGATCATATCAATATAAATTATTATTAATTTTTAATAATAATCTACCTATTTTTATGGATAATAATCGACCTATGTTTTATAATAATAATGTCCACTTCAATATTGATATTATCAATATCAATATCAATATTGATATAATATCGATATTGATAATGATATTATCAATATCGATATTATTGATAATGATATTGATATTGTTAATGATATTGATATTAATATTGATTACTAATAATGATATTGATATTGATATTGATATTGATTACTAATACGTTAATGTTGAATGTAATAGAATACTAGTCATATAATTCATAAAAGGAAAACAACATAATTGTTTTATTAAATAATCCAAAATGTTAATCACCTATAGATTACTAATGAGTGGTGCTAAACAAACTCTAAAATTAACTGAGTACACCCTATGATCTAAATACACCATAATATTTTAATCAAAATATAAAATTAACTAAGTACACCCTATTTAATTACCAAAAATACCCTGATACACCCTAATACACTTTATCACACAACACCCTAATTAACTGAGTACACCCTATGCTTCTACTCTGTGTTTGCAACAAACATCTCGTTTCGATTCAGGCGAGCACCAAAGTAGAAAGCCATAGAGAGCAACCAAGAAACACTATGTACTGCAATCAATGAGAGCCAATCCTTACGGTTCATCCCATCTCTTGCAAAATTGATGCCCAGTGCAGGCTCAGGAAGGTGTGGGGGTACTTCCTCTGCCGGCAGAGTCACCACCCACGACTCATCTGGGTGTCCATACAAGCACAAATTCTCCTTTTCTGAAAGATATTAAAGTACACACAGCTTGTAAGTAAAGCGCGCATCCCGTTCCAAATGGAAGCAAAACAAGCAATA
The DNA here is from genome assembly GCA_024362665.1 of Prunus padus. Lineage (NCBI taxonomy): Eukaryota > Viridiplantae > Streptophyta > Magnoliopsida > Rosales > Rosaceae > Prunus > Prunus padus. The sequence continues at coordinate 13,996,193 of JANFAM010000005.1, read as the reverse complement.
AAATTTTGATTGAAATTAAACTAAAGGCATCAATGGAATACGACTAGGAGAAGCTATGAGCGGAAATTGAACAAAAATATGCTCTGTTACGTTTCCTAGAAAATGTAGAAAGATAAATGAAACAACAATTCTAAATCTGATGGACTTTTTGGTCATTTTATATCATGATAAATTAGTAATTCAATAAATACTTTTGTAGTAGGGTGTACTCAGTTAATTTTAGGGTTCATTTAGCAGCACTCATTACTAATACGTTAATGTTGAATTTAATATTTAATTTCAAATAAGTTTCTAAATTAATTCCTACATCCATTACAACCATTTGAATATCTTTCCAAACTCAACAGTGTGTCATTAGTTACACCCCCCCCCCTCCCCACATAACACGTTAGCTTATCAATAGGGGTAATTTGGGAATACGAAAAATATAATAAATCAAATTTTAAGTTATATTAGGTAACTTGCTTAGTTGGATCATAGTCATCGGGTATTATTTGAAAAAATTGGGTATTTTAAATAGAAAAATAAAGAAAAGAGCTATAGGTGATTTAAAGTAAATTTTATGGGTCTAAGCTCAATTTACTAAATAAAGAATATAAAAAAGTGATATTCTGGTGACTCAATCTGCCTCCTGCAGAGGTCGAAAATGTGCAGGCAAACGATTCTGATTTTCCCCCTGCACAGGTATATTTGCCACCAGCAATGGTATATTGGCCTCTGCACATGTATATTTACACAGGCAAAAAAATTCTAATTTGCCTCTTGCCACACAAGTTACTCATTTGGACCTACAAAAAAGGGATATTGTGTTGGAATCAATCTACCTCCTACACAGGTAGAAAGCTGGAGTAAGGTTTAAACTGATGAACCCACTATCGACTTCATAGTGGGCAGACTATCAGTGACCTCCAATACACAGGCACCACACTCATCAAGCAGTTCAACTTTAAGCGCAATTCAAGTTAGGCAAATGAATCTTCCAGAACATCAAAACAAAATCAGATTTATAATGTATTCAGCCCTAAGAAAATCACACAATCAACCACAAATTGCATTGCCAAATATTACGGATCAAAATAAAAAGTGGCACCAAAAAACTAAACAAAAAGCATGTAAGTATTATTAATATGTAGGCTTATTTACTGTAGTACCCCCTGAAACTTTGGTCAATTCTCACTTTGCCTCCCGAAAGTTAAAATGACCCACTTAACCCCCTTGACCATGGTTTGGTGTTCCACTTTACCCCCTACCGTCAACTCCATTCAAAAGTCTGTTAAAATTGCTGACGTGGCAGAGGTATTTTAGTCATTCCCAACACATGAGTTATTTACCCACATTAACAATTTTAACAGACTTTTGAATGGAGTTGACAGTATGGGGTAAAGTAGAACACAAAACCATGGTCAAGGGGGTTAAGTGGGTCACTTTAACTTTCAGGGGGGAAATGAGATTTCACCAAAGTTTTAGGGGGTACTACAGTAAATAAGCCATATATATGCCCTCTGTGTTTTCAAACGAGTCTCAGATTACCACATGTGCTTTGAAGTGTCTCAATATATTACCCATGCTTTCATTTGAAGTGTCACACGTTAGCAATTCCGTCACATTTCTGTTAAATACAAGGGTAAAATTGTATTTTTGTATATTTTTTTAAAAAATAAACTATGTTTATCTCTCTCTCTCTCTCTCTCTCTCTCTCTCTCTCTCTCTCTCTCTCTCTCTCTCTCTCTCTCTCTCTCTCTCTCTCTCTCTCTCTCTCTTATCAGCTCAATCCCCTCCCAAAATTATGGCCTTTTATTTCATTGGAGGGTCTTGTGGTTGGTATGGTGGTGGCTGGTCGGGGTGAGGGAGAAGGGGGTCGGTGGGTGGGTTTGTGGAGTCTGGGTTCGTGAGGGCTGGGGTTGTGGGTTCTTGGGAGTTAGAGGTGGTGGTCATGGGGGCTGCAGAGGGTCGCATGGGGAAGGAGAGGGAGACACTTAATGAAGCATGGGTGGTATATTGAGACACTTCAAAGACAAGTGGTAATCTGAGGCTCGTTTGAAAGACAAGCGACATGCATAAATAAGTATATATATATATATATATATATATATATATTAAAACATTTAATTTGTTTTGGGAATGGTCATTGACCAATCACCACCTCCATCAGCATATATGTTTAGCCAACTATTCAATTCCAACCCAAGTACCAACGTGTGGTCCACCGTTGGCTTCTTTGATGCACCTCCAGCGTCTTATAAAAAAGAAACACAACCCCACCTTTGTCACCGCACACCTCCAGCCAACTAAATTCCCAATCACACAGTAGAAAACTCCAGCCGTTGCCTTCTCCAGCCAATTCCTCTATTCTTCAACCAACTCCAAACCAGCAGTGAGCCTCACCAGCCGCTGTCTCTACCAGCTGCATCCTTCCGCGAGGAAAGTCCGGCCAACTTGGCCTTGCATCTGCAAGGAAGAGAAAACCCGGCCTGCCCAATTTTTGCAAGAAGGACGGCTAGATAGGATCCTATGAGGTTCCAATTTTTGCAAGTAGATCCGGCCACTTGCTGAAGTCGACTGGTGAAAGTTCCAAATATGATGGGAAGTATTACATAAATTGTTGAATTAAAAATTAGGAGACAAGCATTTGCGCGACCCATTGACTAACATTGTAATCCCAACTTTTGATATAAAGCGGCAACATGCAGTTATTTTATCCAGCTATCAGGTTTGTTTATTAAATGTCTCTTAATTCAAACACATGGATGTGTATAATTTAATTCTTTGTTTTGCGCTTTTTATAAATAAATAAATAAATAATTCTTGATTTTGTATATATATATGTTGGTCATGGTTTTAGTTGAAAAAGAACCCCGGCCTAGCTGCTTTGCTCTCAAATATATGCATTGGAACTTCAACAGCCCCGTACTACTTTCTAGCCTATCAATTTAATTCCAAAACTTCAACTAGTGAATCGAGCGAATTCAATCTCACTGATGGCACCATCAGTTGAAGTTATGGAATTAAATTGATAGGCTATAAGGTAGTATGGGGCTGCTGAAGTTCCAATGCATATATCCGAGAGCAAAGCATCTAGGTTGGGGTATTTTTTCAACTAAAATCATGACCAACATATATATACAAAATCAAGAATTAATTATTTATTTACAAAAAAGAGCAAAACAAAGGATTAAATTATATACATATATGTGTTTGAATTAAGAGATGATTAATAAACAAACGTGATAGCTGGAGAAAATAACTGCAGGTTGCTGCTTTATATCAAAAGTTGGGATTACAACGTTAGTCAATGTGTCGTGCAAATGTTTCTAGTTTTTCCTTCAACAATTTATGTAAATACTTCCCATCATATTTGGGTCCTCCTAAAAGTTTGAAATAATGTGTGATATTAATGATGAGAGAGATATTGTACAAGGAATATTGTATGCATACGAAAGGTACGTAGTAGAACAATGTGATCTCTCTGTCAACAATTAACTACACCTAGATTGGTAGAAGATTTTAGGGCAATGTTCAAGATAAAAAGGGATGATATCTTCAGTAGTATACAAGGGACGATTAATTTCAAATGAGGTAGTAAGCATGGCCGCCACAGGGCCACATGTGCTTGTCCCTACAACTACATGAAAATAATCTGCGAGCCTTACATGCTTAAAAGAAAAGGTTTAATCCCTCTTATTCCACCTCCATATCAATACTAAGAATAGTGATGAGACTACCGTTAGTGGGAGAATGAAGGGATGATTGTGTTTTATCCATGGGTGAGAGATTGAAGACAAGACAATGCATAAGGCTTAATCTACCAACGAAAACTGAGGGAGAGATTAATTTGAAGTTTCAAGAATTTCAACAGGAAAGGTTTGCAAATTATGGAATTAACCTTGAGTTGTGGAGTCTATACAGAGTTTTTTCCCTTATCCGATCAGGTAATTTTAGTTTCCATTTTTATTCAAGGCTGTATTTACACTACTACAAAAATCGCAATAGACGACGGTAATTTACCGTCGTAAATTTACTTTTTCAACCGTCGAGGAATCGACCGATATCTTTTACGCATAAAACCACGACGGTAAAATCCCGTCGTCTATTATATATAAAGACGACGCTTTACTCAAAACTGTCGTCTATTAATCTAAAGACGACGGGTTTTATGAAATCAATGACGTCTCTTATATGTAAAGACGACGGTTTGTAAGACGACGGTCTATTATGAAATAACAGTCGTCTATTATATGTAAAGACGACGGTTTTTATACAAACAATGTCGTCTATTATATGTAAAGAAGACGGTTTTGTGATAGAATTGTCGTCTATTAATGTAAAGACGACGGTTTTTTTGAAAGAACTGTCGTTTATTATATCCAAAGATGTTTTAATTTTACATTTTACCTTTTTTTTCCTTGCTTCCAATGGTTCTCTACAACGATTTTAGCTAAAAAAACAACCATAATGCTTTGTGAACAATAAATTCAGCTCCAAATAATCCAATGGTTCTCTTCAAGAATAATTTGTTTCATAAAACTTGAAGATTCAATAATAATTACATAGTTTACCAATCTTCATTCCTATATATCTATACAAAATATCATATCCATAATATTAAACTATAATTAGAAAAAGAGGGGCTACATATGAAATTCGATCCGAATTTCATCAATTTGTTCTTGTGTGTATGAGTTACCGTTGCCTTCTCGCACTGCAAAACAGGATTAAAAAAAAAGAAGCAAGTTTTAGTTAGAGATACATTTAACAGGATTAAAAAAAAAAGAAACAAGAAACAAAAGCCAGAAGAGGGAGACAGAAAATTAACTTATTTGGATTTCCTCTGACTTGGAGCAAATTAACTTCAAATAATTTGAGAAACTGAAAACCGGAATGAAAGATTAGAATATGAGCAGCCGGAATGACTTGGAGCAACTTTGATGGAGACAGAAAACTTTAAGGTCGAATATGAGTTGAAGAAAGATAGCGAAATGTTATATATATAGGGTTTAGGGAAAATTCGAAAAATTACAATTTGTGGTCAAATTTTTCAAAAGACCGCGTTTTTAAAGACGACGGAAAGTAAAATTCAAACGTCGTATAAATTAAAATATACACGACAGTTTTTAAATAATACGGACATTATAAACATATACTACGTCAGTTAGTTACAAAACCGACGTCTTAAATAAAAAAAACTTCGGAGAAATAGAAATTTGTGTTAAACAAGAAGCTAAATATACAATCATTCTTGAGAACTCAGTTGTTGTTGTACACCCAACCGAAGTTCTTAGATGGGTTGGGTGTAAAAACACAACTGAGTTCGCAAGAAAGACATTCTTGCATGAGAGGTGAGAATTGAGATATACAGAACGTTTGGAATAAAAACTCCAATTTAAACGAATTATTTAGAATTGGAAAACTAAAAGTGACTTTATTAAGACTTGGAAACCGAAAAGGGCCTTTATTTCGACTTGGAAACCTAAAAGCCGCCGTTTCAGTGCCCAATTTCGCAGATAAAGCGTGCCGATTCAGTTCGAAAGTTTCGAAATTGAAACCTACAACGACGGTATTTATGTTTACCTTTGTCGTTTTACTGACGTTTATTTGGACTTTTGTTGTCGCGCTTGTTTTAAACAACAACGACGGTATAATTAATATAAACGCCGTGAAAATGATTTACAACGGCGATATAATTCATAGAACTGTCGTATTATCTGAAAAACCACGTCGTTATATTATATTATAACGACGTGGTACCGATTTACCACCACCTTTTATTTTAAGAACTGTCGTAGTCTAATGTCTAATACGGCGTAAAATAATAAAAGACAGTCGTGGTTAATTAACTTTACATGTCGGTAATTATAAAATTACGGTCGTATTAAATAGCACTTGATACGTATGTTAATAACAGTCATCTATTATATTTAAAGACGTCAGTTTTTATGAAAAAATGTCGTCTATTATATATAAAGACGACAATTTTTATGAAAGAAATGTCGTCTATTATATATAAAGAAGACGGTTTTGTGATAGAATTGTCGTCTATTAATGTAAAGACGACAGTTTTTTTTTGAAAGAACTGTCGTTTATTATATCCAAAGATGTAGTAATTTTACATTTTATCTTTTTTTTTTTTGCTTCCAATGGTTCTCTACAACGATTTTTCTTGCTAAAAAAACAACCATAATGCTTTGTGAACAATAAATATACTCAAGAATAATTTGTTTCATAAAACTTGAAGATTCAATAATAATTACATACAAAATATTTACCAATCATCATTCCTATATATCCATACAAAATATCATATCCATAATACTAAACTATAATTCGATCCGAATTTCATCAATTTGTTCTTGTGTGTATGAGTTATCGTTGCCTTCTTGCACTGCAAAACCAAGATAAAAAAAGAAGCAAGTTATAGTTAGAGATACATTTATAAAACTTTTGCAACTATAACAGGATTTAATAAAAAGAAACAAGAAACAAAAGCCGGAAGAGGGGAGCATAACTTATTTGGATTTCCTCGACTTGGATATAAACGACGGAAAGTAAAATTAAACCGTCGTATAAATTATAATATAAACGACGGTTTTTAAATAATAGGACGTTATAAATATATACTACGTCGAGTTAGTTACAAAACCGACGTCTTAAATAAAAATAACTACAGAGAAATAGAAATTTGTGTTAAACAAGAAACTAAATATGCAATCTTTACGGGAACTCGGTTGTTGTTTTACACCAAACCGAAGTTCTTAGATTGGTTTGGTGTAAAAACACAACTGAGTTCCAAAGAGAGACATCTTACATGACTGAAACCATTCAGAGATGTGAGAATTGAGACTGAACGTTTGGAATAAAAACTCCAATTTAAAGGAAATATTTAGAATTGGAAAACTAAAAGTGACTTTATTAAGACTTGGAAACCGAAAAGGGCCTTTATTTCGACTTGGAAACCTAAAAGCCGCCGTTTCAGTGTCCAATTTTGCAGATAAAGCGTGACGTTTCAGTTCGGAAAGTTTCGAATTTGAAACATACAACGACGGTATTTCTGTTTTCCGTCGTCGTTGTACTGACGTTTATTTCGACTTTTGTTGTCGCGCTTGTTTTAAATAACAACGACGGTATAATTAATATAAACGACGTGAAAATTATTTACAACGGCGATATAATTTATAGAACTGTCATGTTATCTGAAAAACCACGTCGTTATATTATATTATGACGACGTGGTAACTATTTACCACCACCTTTTATTTATAAGTACTGTTGTAATCTAATGTATAATACGACGTAAAATAATAAAAGAGAGACGTGGTTAATTAACTTTACATGTCGGTAATTATTAAATTATGGTCGTATTAAATAGTACTTGATACGTCTCTAATAATACAATTACCGTCGTGTTCATTGGATGTTCAAAACAGCGGTATTATATGTAAAACGTCGTCTATAATTACTACGTCGGTATATTTACACATACCGTCGTTGTTTATTTGTTGTCGAAATGGCATGTTTAATAAGACGACGCTTTTAAAGTTTTATGCGTCGTGTTTTAAAAATGCCCAAATGAATTTCCAATTTTTAGGTGTTTTAGTTTATGATCCACGTCGGTTTTTATATTACCGTCGTCGTTTAAAATTTAACGACGGTATTTATTTTGTCCGTCGTCGTTTTACCGACGTCTATTTCGATTTTTGTAGTAGTGTTAATTTCTTTTTTAGATAGTCCTATTGTAATTAAGACTTCTTTCCTATACTGTTAATGGGAAATGCTAACAACCTTCTTTCTAACCTTCTCTTTTGGACCTCTTCCTTTTCCTAATGACATTTGTTATTTTTCTTACATTTAAAACAATGCCAGTAATGCTTGAGACAAGCTGGCTTTTGTTTTCCAAGTTTACCCCTTATTAAATGTATTGACTTTTATGTTTCCTTCAATTTATTTTTTAATTTTTTTTACAATTTTCTTATTACCTTGTTAAAAAATTAATTTAAAAGTGATATATCATATATTGATGAAGAACCACGCTGTGGTGAAAAATTCAAATTCACGTGGAAATAAACATGCCTTGGTCTTGGATGTATGTTGATGTTGAATTCGCTGGAATGATGTAAGGTGTTCCAAGAATTGTTTTTACCATCTCATCCATTTCCGCCACCTGGAACTAATTTTTAGGTTATTTCCTGCTGATTTTTTAAATAAAAAATTTAAGCTAAAAGACTAATCCTACGGCAATTGGATTGATTGTAAGTTTGATTTTTATGTTCTTTAAAAAAACTGACATTTTTTTCTTATTTTATTTTTAACAAGGTAATAAGAAAGTTGTAAAAAAAATTTTTTGAATAAATTAAAGGAAATATAAAAGTCAATATATTTAATAAGGGTAAATTGGAAAAACAAAAGCTAACTTGTCTCAAGCATTAATGACATTGTTTTAAATGTAAGAAAAATAACACATCTCGTTAAAAAAAAAGAGAAGGTCTAAAAGAGAAAGTTGCTAGCATTCTCCATTGTTAATTTGTTAGGATTCCTGGATTTATAATTTCAAGAATAAGTTTATGTTCGCAGTGATCACATAAATCTCCCTACACAGACACAAGTTTCTATTTTCTAAGTAGGATTGCATTCTTTCTTGCAGCATTCTCATCCTCAATCTTGGACTTTGAAATTTCATTCCCGTTCTCATTATTCTCTTGTTCTCCTTCTCCAGAATTAAGACTCACTATTTCACTCTTCATACAATTCCCACCATCAAGAACCGAACTTTGATCCCACCCTCCAAGCAAACTGACCTTCCCCAGCTCTTCCTCAATATCAGAAAGTTCTCAAATTTTCTGATATTTCACACTCCTTCTCCACACAACCAATTGGCACAGACCCATCGGCAGTCTATTCAGACCCACAACCAATTGGGTCATACTCATACACATTAAGAATTTGCCTATGGCCTTCTCCGCCATTTGCCTCTCCAATAGGCTCTTCTTCAACCACCTCAACCTTGACCTCCCCCGTTTCTGCCATATCAGGGTTTGGTATATCCTTAAACCAGACTCAAAATCCAAGAACGAATCTGCAAACATCAAGTCTCTGGGATCAACAGGGGCAGGTGGGTCATTCGAAATCTTGGTCTTTGAAGCTTGATCGAGGTCTTCGAGGTCTAGTTCAGGGATGAGGCCTGCCATTTGAGAACGCAGACAGGAAGAATTTGCGTTGAAGAATGAGATAAATGAAATTCTATGGGTGCTAATAGCAAGCCAATATAAATAGTTTGGATTTTGCTTTGATTTTAGAATTTGAAACTGTGTTGGTCTTTTTTGTTGTTTTTTTTTTGGCTGGAAGAGAGGGAAGAGAGAATGGGAAAGGGAGAGACTGAAACCTTCACACAACTTTCAGAAATCAATGACATAGATATAATTATCTCTCGCGTGAAGTAACTAGACTAGTCACGCTATGAGAGAGATAAAGTCACGACTTTATACAACACTATGAGAAAGATAAAGACATGATTATACAACCAATTACACGTAAGATTCTCTCAATAACTTAGCATATATATGAAGGTTTTTATAGCCAAAGGTGCGATCACAGGGTCCCCAAATTTTTGTTTTCCTAATACATTGATACATTGAGCATTCTCCACTGCAATTCGGAAATGTTTCATTTTCTTAAAACAAAAAACAAAACAAAAAAAGAAATAAGACCCCTTGCAAGCATGGATAGGCGACAGGGCCGTAAGATTACATGGCACGGATGGTCCAAATTAACGTGCATTGCACATGACTTAAACCAACACCAACAGCAAATATAATAATTTATTCCAGTTATTTTTCAGAATAAGAGGGTCCAAACTAAACCCAAGGTTACCATCTGCCAACCAGAAATTCTAAAACCAACTATGAATTTCCGGTCAATCAGCACCGAAAAATACAGTAGATAGTTCATGTATGATTTACAAAGAACTTACTAATCTCCATTGAAAGTTGTGACAATATTTCACAAAACCTTGAAATATTAATCAGAGTCTGAATCATGTCTCCTCTTCTCCTTGTGTTTCTTGTGTTTCCTACTCTCATCTGAGGAATGCTTTTTTCCATGCTTTTCGCGCTTTTCACGCCTCTCATGCTTCTCCTGCTTTCTCTCTTCACGCCTCCTTTTCTTTCGACTGCTTTCATCATCTAATTCCTCTTTATTTTTTTCTTTTGGTGGTGAATCAGGCACAGTAATGTTTCCCATTTCAGGTGGAACATCCTTGACTGTAGATGGAAGAGAACTTGACTCATCCCAAGGGCAAGGTGCTCTGCAGTGAGATCAAGACGGAATTTTTGAATTATTGGGCAAAACAGATCAAGAGAATTAAGCTACGCAAAGAAAAAGACAATGGAAGGCAAAACATAAAGTACTAAACACATACCAACCAAAAACAAAAAGAAGACTACACAGCAGGCTGGTGATATGAACGTAAATTTACTACCAATAAACGTAACTTGTAAATCGTTATATATAAAACATGTTTTTATTATCATATATCAATACTACCTTCCCATGGTAAGGCTTGTCCTCAAAAATTAGTTTTAGGGCTGAGCTTATGACATCAGCTATCACCCTGTTTATGACCCAGATAATAACAAGTATTAAATAATGCAATCTACAAAGTTGAATCCCAAAAGTCTTAAATAAGATGTGTTTTGTTGGTTCCATCTCCTGTTGTGTTTCGCCCACGTTAATATACTCATCCCAACCGCAGAGTAAGCCGCATGACAGCCTTTGAACACAACAATTCCTTTCTCATGATCTCATGTTGGCCCCTTGGAGTCCCTTTCCTAATATTTTCTACATCATAAGTTGATTTCATGGCCATTGTTTTTTTGTACATATGAAACGTGAATGTTTATTAAAAATAAAACACTACAACAAAAGTGAACATGAAGTCCACTTCTAAAAGAAAACTAAACATGCAAACTGCACCAACACCTCAGTCCTAGGGGAGGGAGAACACCAAAACAAGAACAGAATAGAGAGTAAAAACAGATGCTTTCCAATCTGACAAAATGACAGAAAAAGATAAACTCCCTGAACTCTGAAACTACAGATGCCCACAAAAATGCTCTCTATCCCATAAGAATCAACCTCCTCACTCAACATATTCTCAAAAACCGTTCTGTTCCTTTCAACCCATAGAACCCAGAAAATAGCCATCATAGCACATCTCCCCAGAGCTACACCCCTTTTCTTTCCACCAAAAAAACTAAACTTCTCACATAATAGCACATTACACAACACGGGGATGGACCAGCATAAACCCTTCTCCTTGATTAACCGAAACCACAAAGAAGAAGCCGCTGGACAGTGCAGCAACAAGTGATCCATACTTTCCAAGGCCTTTCTTTCCAAGGCATTTCTGCACATAACACACAAGTGGGGAGACAGGGAAACGGAGGGTTGCCTTCTTTGAACCATATCACAAGTTTTGATCTCCCTATGAGAAATTAACCAAGCTACCAGTCGTACCTTGGGAGGCACTTTGGCTTTCCAAATAACAAAGGAGGGAGCAAAGATAGAGAAAGCAGGGTTATCCAAAAGATGCTTCGAGAATGATTTACAAGGGAAAACGCTCGAAGACTCCAATATCCAAACTCTCCTATTTTCTTTATGAGGAACAATCAAGTGAAAATTGACAGCAACAACAACAACTCTCTCACTTCTGGTTCGTTCAAATGTCTTCTAAACCCCAGCTTAAAGGCAAAGAAGACGAATTTACACACATTCTTGCAACAGACCAATTAAGAGACTGGGATAATCCATGAGATGAAGATGTAGCGAACAAAAATCTGTTTGCCCTGCCCAAATCTCTTCCCAAAACCTCACTCTTTCCCCATTTCCCACGCCGAAATGAAAACAAGGTGTAAAAGAAGCAATCCCTTTAGAATTATCTGTCCATGGGCATCAACTTGAATCTCTAGCCACAATTTTGGGATCCCAGCCACTCTCAGATAAGCTATATTTACTTTTTTATTGCAGCATATCAAAGGGTAGTTGTCTTTGTCTGGAATACCCACAGCCATTTCCCAAGCAAAGATTCATGTCTCTTTACTACATTACCCATCCATAAACCTCCTTTTTCTTTGGTTTGAGACACAACTTCCCATCTCACCGAATGGTTCTTCCCTTCCACTACAAGGAATTTTAAAAAGAGACCGATAGTAACTTAAGAAACTGCTCAACACCGATTGGATTAAAATCATCCTTTTCCCTCTTGACAAACAAGGCCTTACTCTGGCCCTCTAACCTTCTTTCCACTTTTTCCACTACCGGGCACCAAAAATTGGCTGCTCTTGGATTCACTACAAGAGGCAACCCCAAATACTTTAGAGGCCAGCTTCCCACCTCACAGTCCAAGACCTTTGCCAACTCCTAAATCTCCACTTATTGAGTGTGAATACCCGCAATTGAGCACTGGGCTCTATTGATTTTTAACCCGGATATGGCATAAAAACTTCAATCACCATGTTATGTGGGGTCGTCGCAATGGTATTTTATTTGTTCAGGTGAAATTTTTTTTTTTATCAACTATTTTTTCAGGTGAGTGGATATTAGAGAGCTCGTAGATTGTGGTGTGTTTAGTGTTGGGCGTGGTGGGCATTTAACCCGTTTGGTCTGGGTTGTAGGTGCTATTTTAGAGCTCTCCAAATTGTTCAATTTTCTTTAAAACACTCAGAAAACGATTGTTATGAAAACCACGCAACGTATTCTCTCTTTTCTTTTCTTTTTTTGGTATAGTAAACAGAATAATTGCATTATTAGAAATGGAGAGTACAATCAAAGTGGATCATCATTCAGCAAGAAATACACCTCCCAACCTATACTAGACAAAACATCAAAACCAGCAACAACAATATGACTAGATTTAGATAGAGCTAGTACTACATACAAGAAAAAGGAAGAAGCCAAGGCACCACTTAAACATTAATTATTTTCACTTTCAGTTCAGTTACATACCTTGAAAAACCAAGACCATGTACACGTGCTGCTTCAGCGTGCCCTTCACCTAAGTCCTCTGCAGTAGAGCCTCGCTTCACAAGTTCTGAAAACTCATGCTTATCAAGCCGATTACCTTGACCTCGGCTTGCACGCTTAGGAGCTAAGCCTAGAGCCTCCCTCATAGCCTGCTCCTCCTCGTCCTTAATTCTTTTAATCTCCTCTTTTGCAGCCTCCATTTCTGCATTCTGAGTTTTTTTGTCTTTTGTATACCAGTGTAGATCTTTACCTGTTGAACCAATATAATGAACAGTTGTAAACATCTTTACCAATAAATGAACAATTGTAAAATCTTTGTCAGCAATGCTCTTTGCAACGCTTAGGGAAACTGAATTTTGTCTTTCATCAATAGGTTCCAAAGAAATGTTAACAAATTCGAATGTGTGCCAACTTGATATGTATTGGCCCAATTTCCAGTAGTGTGAATAATTAGTGATCCAAAAATATGGAAAGGTCAATACTTGTGACATGGTTCAAAGAATGAGACCAAATTATTGCCAATGATACAAGAATTGCAAGGGCATTACAGAGTTGTTCCTACCTCTCAAGAAAAAGGTAGGAACAGGGACAATTGGCAACAACAGAAACGAAGACAACGGCAAAACAAAACAAAACAAAGTAAAGAACAAAAAATATCAGAGTAACGTTGGGTTGGAAAGGGCATCTTAGTCTTTTCAATTTAGCAATTAGCTAGGTTTATAATTTTTTAAAAGTGGCCATCTTCATTAAATGTATGATGGTTGGGCTATTTGTTATAAAAAAAAAACCCAAACTACTTGCAACTTCAAACCAAATTGAAAATTTCATGTGAAATGGTCAAAATGAATGAACTATAGCAATTTGAACAAACAAGACGTCTCACCTTTTTGCCATCTTCCAACAGGTGCCTTGATACTGTGACCAAGATAATTTTCTCGATGTTTATCAACCTTCACATCATCCCAACTAAATTCTGTACATCAAAGGAGAAGCAGAAAGTACATTAGACATAAAAAGATTATTAAGCCTCCAAGCATAAGGATGCACCTAAATGTACGAGCACTATGTTCATTGATCATGTCGATGAGGTTTACACATAAATATGTGATGGAGATCATATAGAGGCATCTACTGGGGGTTTGTTTATGTTATTAAGAATTACATACATTTTTTTCCATTTTGGGATCTTCCTACTATTTAGAGTACACATAATTTTCAATTGTGATCTCTTTAACTAGTAGGGTTTATGTCCCTACTATTATCAGGGTTTCACTGTAGGTTTTATTGGCTTGTTGTACTTCAACTTCCTATTATACAAGAGGCCTTACTCCAAGCTAATTGAGTAGAGTTCAATATTGAATGTTGAACATTAAAATCCTATTGCCCCCATCTTCTGTTTTTTTTCTCTACCTTCCTTTCTTACTTCCCCTGTCTTTCTGATCCCTAAATTCCCTTTCCGTCCCACATCAGATGTTCAAGTTTTTCTATGCACCTCTCTAGAATAGACGAACAACTTTCTCACCAAGTCACTAAATTCATGATTTCTACTAACGAATAAATGGTTAGCTAAGAATAGGATTTTAGAAGCAATTATTTTTAAGCATTAGTCAGAGGAAATTATCGGTAAAAGAACTAAAAAGTTAACTACACACTTCTGTGTATCCCATTGGTGGGAATTTTTTTTTAAAGTAAATAAAATTCCCTCCCTGCCTACATGAATCTCAACAAAAACCTAATCTGTGAGTTGCAATTCTACCATAATGTTCACTATTTTCCATGAAGCAAATGAAAGAAAAGAATCTCTCTAGAGAGAGAGCGCTTACGATCTCGACCACCACGAACACCGCCTCTAGTGGGATGATACATATTTGATACGTCTACAGACAATCCTTATGTGACTGTGTTCAGCAATCAGCAGGAGCCTCCTTTCTCTAGTTGTTTGGCGATGGATCTTTCGGAAGACGCTATTCTGTCAATTGCAATCAACACAACATCAGCATGTCCCAATATGAGCAACAGACGGAAAGAAAATGAAACAGCAAATCCAGTCCAAATCATGAGGCTATCGACGAAACAATAGCAGAAGGGATAGAAAATTCCAAGGAAAAACAAAAAATAAAGCATCCCAATTAAATTGCAACAATCCAAACAGAAAATTAGGTTAAATCAAAAAGCAAAAGTAAGACAGCAAAACCCAATTGAGTAGAAATAAAATCAAACCCATCAAGAAAGTTAATCGACAAAAATCACAACCACTATTTCAAAAGGACGCCACAAACAAACCTAACGGCATAGCCATATCAAAGTTCACCACGGCAGAAAAATAATGTCATATAACCAACATTGAAGCGCCAAATAGGATACTCAATTCAGAGAAACACGCCCACAAATTTGATCCCAAGAACAAAACCTTCAATTTCTGTGCAAAAATCGCAGGGATTGAGAAATCCTTATAGCAATTAACAGGAACCCAAAAAAATTGCGAAAAAAATCCTTACCTTCGCAACAAACCGCGCGATGCTTGGCCAACCCAGCCACCAAGCTCAGGTAAAATAATTGAAACTCAAATACACAAGGATAAATTGAAGAAAGTTGAGAGATTATTTATTTAATTATTTTTTGAGAGAGAGAGTGTGTGGTAGGTGGTGGGGCGAGATGCAGATGAGAAGCCCAGAGTGGGTAAAGAGCTGCTTGCGTGTTTGAACATTTCGATTTATCTTGGGTACTCCCAAAGCACTACGTACATTAGCCAAATCTGTCCGTTGAACTTGTTTTGAATTTGATTTAACGGCTGTGAATTGATGACCTGATGACAGGATATCAATTCTGTGCCAGGGACCAGGGAGCTTCTTAATCAACAGCCGTTGGATTTAATCCAACAATATACAGCAGTCTAAAACAATAAACTCCACTAAATAAAAAATACACTTTGTTTTTAGGTTGGATTCTCTTTCTTAATTCTTAAATAAATAAAATAAAAAATAAAAAACCAATTGAAAGAGGCTAGTACTTTTTAATCCGATTCTTTTTTCCTTTTTTTTTCTGGTAAATAATTTTCAATGCTTCGTCCAAAAGAAAAAAAAAATTCAATGCAATTTTTAGAAAGGAAACTTCTATTATTTTCTCGGTTTCTTTCACACATTTCTTCTACTTCATCCTTTCCAAATTCCAAACTATCCTATATGCCATTGTTTTCTCTACAAAGAGTTTTCGATTTTTTCCCTTCATAATCTCTTATCCATGGTCATAACTCTCTCCCTTCTTTCAAGCTTGGCAACAACTCTTCTATTTTTAATCTCACTAGGTTTTATTTGAGAAATAAAACATAGAAATCTTTGCACACTTCAATAAACCAGAATTACATACAACTCGACGATGGTGCATGACGAGACATATCTTTCTACAATTTTCTTTGAGTTGGATTCTCCTAGAAGGACTAGAAATAGGCGAAGTTTTGCTTTGTAGAAACAAATAGAGTGAAACATCAGTCACAAGTGGCACCTATTCTTCCTTACAACAATGCCAAAAACTTTATGTACGTTTAAACCAACCTAAATATTATATCAATTTAAATCACATTAAAATTCACAAGTGCACAAATCAATTTATAGTACAGCTTGATGCAAGTACGAGTATTGTTCCCATGAACATTAGTGATCAATTCTAGTTCTTTAACCTAACTCAATTCAAGACTTCTTTTTTTTCAATTTATAACTTAACTACTTAACACTAACAAAAAAAAAACGAAACACAACTTAGAACTTAAAAGAGATGCAACGATTTAAAAGCAAACCAATGATTAAACGAAACAAGCAATTGAAACTATCAAGTCACGGAAGGAATAGGAAGTAAAAGGAAGTAAAAGGACATCACTTAAGATTTCTAAGGTTATTAGACTTCCAAATTTTAATGAGCACTAGGGTTTCAAACTAACCACTAATTCGCTTATCCAAATTCTGAGATGTATTGATGATTTCGTATACCTAAGTCATTCTGAGCGCACTTATGAAGGAAATCTTGTATATTTTAGATTCATTAAGCCAAAAAGATGAGATTACACTTATTCTCTAGCCAATGGAAGCAAATATGAAAACTTTGAGCTTAAAAAACAAAATCTAACCCAAGTATCTTTAGGCCTAAAGGGATTGAAGCACCTAGACTCTTCTAAATCCTATTAAGGAGACATTGAAGAGATTACCCTTGTAGCTATACCTTGAGTTAAGCTTGAAAGGTTGATCACCCTAGGGAGGGTCTTCATCCAAAGAGATTCTCCAAGAGAGCCACACAAGTGCATAGCCTTTAACTTCATACATAAGAGCGTTTCCACCGATGGCCATTTTGCCCAGGCAAGAGGGGCCTTTTGCCCAGTTTAGTGTTCCAGCAAGCAGAGCTTGCCTAGGCAGCTTGTGGGAATAGCCTGGGGGTTGGCCTGGGTTTGCTGACGTCAGCAAAAAAAAATTTAAAAATCGAAAAAAATAGATAAAAATTTCTGAATTTTTGTTTAATAAATACCTAGTCATATTCTTCTTTTCCCATACCAAAACTTTATAGAAATTTCTCTCCTCATATCTCATGTGAATAGTGGTTGCCATGGCAATGGATGGAAACACACAAGCCTTTTGCAAGGGCTGCCACTATTCACATGAATAGTAACAGCACTTGCATTACACCAGACTCCAGGGAATATTACTACACCAAACTGCATGAGAGAGAAGATTAGTCTAAAACCAAGGCAAAAAATCCATTTGAAAGAAATGGCCCTGATGGCTAGGCATTAAAATAGAATTCCATATACCTTTAGCCTTATAGCAATCACGAAGAATATGTAATGTAGTTTCAAAAAGATCTGGCAATCCTTTCCAGAAAAAACTTCATTGGCAGTTCCTTTCCAAATTTGGCAATCCTGCAAATTACTAGTAAAACCTACAGGATAGTTAACAATATGTTGAACAAGATCTTGATTAAAGCTCTTCGTAATTTATCAAGATCCCACCACTCATCTTTAAAAAATTGGAAACAGAGCAATCTATATCCTTAATATGCAAGATCACATCATGCTGCAACAAAGGCTCATTAATAAGCCAACTGTCTTTCCAAAATTTAGTAGTATCCCCCTTACCAACCCTCCAACCCATTCCCTGCCTTAACAACTTCACCCCATTCATAACACCCTTCCAAGTGGTAGAACAATCCTGTCGAATCATCAAAGAAGAATATAAGACATATTTCCCTTTAAGATATGTAGACTCATAAATCTTAGCCCATAAGCCCTTGTCATTTTTATGTAATCTCCACCCAACTTTAGCCAAAATGGCATTTTTCATGGCAGCAGTTTTTTTAAAACCTAACCCCCCTTGTTCTTAGGACGACTAGCTAAATCCCATTGACAGAGGTGCATCTTATGCTTTTTCTCACTGCCACCCCAAAAGAAATTACTATTTAATTTGTCCAGCTCTTCACCAACACTAACAGGCAACTTGAAGGTTTGCATAGCATAAATAGGAACAGTAGAAGTGACAATTTGTACAAGAGCTGCTCTACCAGCCAATGAAAGAAACTTTGACTTCTAAGAAGCAAGCCGCTTATGCACTTTATCAATTAAACTGCCATAAGTTAATTTAGTAATTTCTAGAATGCAACTTAGGCATGCCCAGATACTTACCAAGGTCCTCAGTAAGAGGAGAGCCACAAATAAGACTTACCTTCTTGGATGTATCCTTACTTGTATTTGGTAAGAAGAAAATAACATATTTATCATAGTTCACTGTTTGCCCAAAAGCACTGCAGAACCTCTCCAAACAACTCTTTATCACCCTAGCTTGAGTAGAATTAGCTTCTGCAAATAAACCAGGTCATCTGCAAAGAATAAATGAGACACAACTGGGCCAGATTGTGAAGACTTAACTAGTTTCCAAACTCCCTTTTTAACATAATAAAAAATAAGATGTGATAGCTTCTCAATACACATCACAAAGAGATAAGGGGATAGAGGGTCTCCTTGTCTAATGCCATTCTTAGGAAGAAAATGATCAGTAAGCTCACCATTCATGCAAATTTGATACCTCACAGTAGATACACAACTCAAAATCAATTTAGTGACAGGATAAGGTAACCCTAACTCCACTAACACATGCTCAACAAACTTCCAATTTAATCTGTCATATGCCTTGGACAAATCAATTTTCCAGGCCATAAAGCCTTTCTTTCCCTTAGACAACTTAAATTTATGCATCAACTCCTGAGCAATAAGTATGTTGTCTGTGATTTGCCTACCAGGCACAAAACTTACCTGGTTATGGCTAATGATTTGAGGCAAAATATGTCTTAATTCTAGCAACCAAAACTTTGGAAATAACTTTATAAAGGGTAGAGAAAAGGCTTATGGGTCAAAAATGCACCATAGTCTGTGGGTTGTCAACTTTAGGGACCAACGTGATTAGAGTATACTTAAGGTTCTCTGGGATTCAACACTTCTTAAAAGCATTTACCACCATTTGAAAAATATCACCAGCACATTGATTCCACTGACTCTGATAAAAACAAGCAGGGAACCCATCTACACCAGGAGCTTTAAGCCCACCAATATTAAAAAGACTAGTATTAAACTCAGCTAGATTAATTGGTTGAACCAAACCATGCAGATCAGCCACATCATGAATAAGGGAAAAGGTTAGGGAGATCAACCACATAATCAACAAGAGAAGTAGTAGAAAAGAGATTGGAAAAATGATCCACAACCAAGTTTTCTAGCATAGTATAAACTGATAGATTTATCCTATTAGCTGCACTATAAAAACTCTTGGATCTACCTATTGGTTTCTCTTAAATGATCCACAACCAAGATATTCGCCTTAAATTTTGTTTTTTAGTCAGAAACAAGTTTCATTGATATAGAAAGCCAGAGCCATTTCATAAAAGTGAACTTGAAAAAATAGCTAAAAGATCTGCAGCACAAAAAGCATAAGGCGCACTATAGTCATAAAACTCATTACAAACATAAATCCTACTAAATGAATAAAGCCCAATAAAGGCATAAACCCCACCAAAGGCCAGGAAAATTCAAACCCTAGGAGACTAACAACAGTGTTGTTGTCGCCGTGAAGCCAAGGAAATAACCATGGCCAAAATGGATGGGGGAAGCTGCCACCACACCTGAAAATACAGCATTACAAACACCAGAAAAACACAATACAATAAAGCCACATCCCATAGATCAGCCAACAAAACCAAAAAAGCCTCATAAGAAAGAAGCACAAAAGCACAAAACCAACCTCACAAGAAGAACAAACCTTAAATTTTGTTCGAGGTTTGAAGTGAGATGTTCAGTACAATCTCACTCCCCGACTTGTGTCGCTAATTTCCCAACAAATTGGGTGACAAACTTTTCTGCAGTGATTTAATTGAGATGGACGAATGCCTAGGTCTACTAGGTGCGTTATCTAAATGTCTTGATTCGCCTCCGTTGTGGATTCTAAAGAACAATGCTTGGGAGATGCTTCGTGAGGATTTAAAAAATTGTACCACATCACCTTATTCTCTAAGAGAAATGTCGAGTACAATCCCGACTATAGTTACAACTTGGTTGTTAACGACTGATTATTATCTCACTTCCTCTAGTCATTGTATTTTATAAGTACATATGCTCCACCTAAATTTTGAAATATGGCATCTTTTACTAGTAGATTTGTCAAATAAGATGCAGGACATGGATCTTCTTCTTTGTTCTTATCTCGGTATGTGCTTTCCATTATGTCTATACCATCGAAGCACGATAATACCACCAAGGAAAGCTGAGGGTTAATCGTTGCAATCCGTTGGAAGCATATCTTGAGAGGGAGCACATTAGAAAGCTGCATTTGATCAATCCCATTACCTGAATAATGGGAAACCCCAGAAAAACTTCCTCCAACTCCATCAATCCCATAATCTCTATAACTCCACCCTTGTAACCTCCATGGTAGTTCTCTTTCCTCATCCTCTCTATATTACAAGGGTAAATATGGTGGTTCCCCTTTTCTTAACATCCATAATCCCTCATTTCTGTCCCAACTGTTATAAGATACAAATTTGATACATAAAATAATGGAAAGTGAGGAAAAAAAGAGAGAGAAAATAATACACAAATACAAGTGGCTAGTAAATAATTCACTCTAAAATTGTAAAGGCTCAATATCACAAAACGTCCCTAAGGTTTACAAAACTATCAAATTGCATCATTAATGTTTTTTTTGTGTCATTCGTGGTACACAAGGTTAGTATGTGTGCCCACAAATGGTCCCTGCCGTTAGGTTCCATCATAAACTCCGTTAGTTTGCTGACGTGGCATACACCTATCACAAATGGTCCCTATGAATTTTTTTGATTTTTTGATTTAAAATTCATAAACTTTTGGTTTTCTTTTTTAAATTTTATGAATTTTAAATTATGTTAAAATATATAGTGTATTTTAAATACACATGACTCTATATTGTTGGAAATGTGGGCTCAACATATATGCCACATCAATAAACTAAAGAAATTTTTTAAAAACAATTTAAAAATGAAAAAACCAAGGGTTTAAGGTTCATAAATGGTCATCAAGGTTAAAATCCTTCTATAAATGTTTTTTTAATTTAAATTTTATAAATTTTAAATTATTTTTTAAAAACTCAATTACTTTGTTGATTTGGTGGCATATATGTAGAGCCCACATCTCCAATAATATAGTGTCATGTGTATTTAAAATAAAATATATATTTTTAAATAATTTTAAAAAGAAAACCAAAATTTTATAAATTTTAAATGAAAAAATAAAAAATTTCGCACGGACCATTTGTAATAGGTGCGTGAACCTCAGGGATGTTTTGTGATATATATATATATGTCACGTCAGTAAACTCACGGAGTTCTTAACGTAATATAACGGCAGGGACCATTTGTGAGCACACATATTAACATTGAGGACGACGAATGACAAAAAAAAAAAACCATTAAGGATGCAATCTGATAGTTTCATAAACCTTAGGGACGTTTTGTGATATTAAGCCTATTAAATAATCTAGAAAACATTAACATTAATTTTAAAATAAAAAATTTGAAGTCCAATGCAGTCCAGCCCATACTTGTACCAAACAACGGACTGGACTTAAGTCTAGTGCAGTTTAGCCCAACTTAATGAACCAAATAACTTATTAAAGTCCAACCGAAGGTCTAAAATATCGATGGTATCGGAAATATCGGTAGTCCAAAAACTCATAAATTTCTATAGAAATATCGGGATATTATCGATGTCAATAAAAATTTAATAAAAACAACGGAAATTGTAAGAGAAACTTGGAAATTTTAATTGAAACTTTGGAGGATGTTTATTTAGTCAATTATCTATTAATTTATCACAAAAAATTGGAAGGAAATGTATTGTATGATGGGTTTAACAGATTTAAGTTGATTATATAACGAGCTGACAAACACTGTAAGTGTAGAAAAATATGTAGTAATTAATGAAAGAAGATTAAACACACTATAATCATTTATATGTAATGATTTACTACAATATTTTATACTTTATACATTGCATGGTAAGATATATGAGTGACTTAGTACCGCATAGAGTTTCCCTGTGCGTATTATCACAAAAACATAAGCAACATGGTGGTTAAGGCGTTGGAGGAGTGAAATGGCAAGGTTCGAATCCCCTTCGCATGTGTGCTTTGTGTTTTTTTTTTCATTTTTTCCATTACATCGATATTTTTGATATTATACCGATATTTTAACAAAATATTGTTGAAGTGTGAGCGAAATTATCGACATCGATATTTTCCGATATTATCGATATTTATATGATATGTGTAGGGATACGTTCCGAAATATCCGTGATATGAAAAAACGATAATATCCTTGATATTTCGTCGATATTATCGATATTTTAGACTATGGTCCAATCCAATCCATGCCAAACCAGTCCAACACTCTAAGCTCAATTCTAACAAGTCCAATCCGGCCCACCAAACAAGGCCTTAGTGTTTGAGTTACAAGGAGAGGTCTCTCCACATATTACATCTTTAGATCACTTTCCTTATATAACGAATCCATGGACATGTCAGGCTATCAATAACTGTCTGGACTGTTACCTGAGTTGACATACTTGCCCTTAAGTGTTAACTTAAATGGTGGGGTTAAGTGAAGTGCCCATGAAAGATTTAGGGTTTCATCTAATGATTGGCTTCCAAGGCATTCTTCTAACACAAAGCTCGATAAAAAAAAAACTCACAAATGGGGGATGCCACCAACAATCGGCTTCGAACATAACAGATAGGGAAGAGCCTACTGCATGCTCACAAAATTGGAGGAGAATAGGAGAGGGGAGGAGCAGTGATCTCCTTCCCCCTCCCCCCTCTAAAGGACATGCGGTGCTGGGTTAGACTAGAGAAAAAGGCACTAAGGTCGGGCAACGCTTTTAGGTTTAATGCAAATACAACATTTTGGATATAATTAAAATCGGGAAGCAAATCTTGTAGATAATAAACTTGAAAAGGAAGGACAACATCACTCTCATCTAGAGCTGGGTAACTGGACTGAACCAGGCCGAGACAACAGAGCCAAGAGCCGAACTGAGCACTCCGGTTTCACGTTTTTGAACATCAAAGCTGTACTACAGTTCTTCGGTTTGACATGGTTCGGTGCACCGAGTGTCCGATGCGGTTCAGCCGGTTTCAGGGAGTAACCGAGAGAGAAGAAGAAGAAGATGCAGGAGAGAGAAGAAAAGGATGCAGAGAAGAAGAGGGGGAAAGAAAATTTGCGACAATAAATGAATCCTAATTTTAGGATGACCGACCCTTTTAATCCAGTCCATATGATGTCCTTTTCAGGAGCCAGAGGAAATGCATCCCATCAGTAGGTATGAGAGGATTAATGTCAAGGACAAATGATTGATTTACCTATTCAAAGCAAGACTCTCTCTCATCTGAATATTTGGTTTTTAAATTTCCCTTCTAGTGTTTGTCTCAAAGCTCTATATGATACACGGAATATTGATCTTTGTATCTTTTTATTTTGTCATTGAAAATAAAAACGCTGATGTTGTATGATAGGATTAAAGTGAGAATGGGAAATAAGTCACTCAAAAAATAGATTGAATACGGGAGTTTGGTTTAAATTATGAAAACAAAACAATAAAATGAATGCTAACTGTAAAGCAACAAACTTGTTTAATGAATTAAGATTCTTTCAAATGTTTGCTCGAGTTGATGTCTGAATAAAATATGGATGTAGCAGCAATTAAAATAGCTGAAAATAAGGCTGCAACAAAAGTGAAAATGGATACAATTCCAGCATGCACCTTTATCCCAGAAGGTATTTTCCAGACAACTGTACCATATGTTAATTTAGAACCAGTAATCTCTGACACCTTATATAAACAGCTTTCATCATGCGACTTTCCCTCAACACTGCAACGGATGAACAAATCAGGTACACCAAACTTGACTTCCCAACAGCCGTTTTCATCAAGAGGCTGCACCCAGAAAAGCAAAGGTAAAATCTTCGGAACTATAAATAACTAAAGGGAAACCATGCACAGTTACAGTTCCACACACAACCTTTTCACTTACTGGATATCGTGCATGTAATGGAATCTCTACAATGACATTAAACTCTTCAGCGTGTCTCAGAAAGAGATTATGACCAATATCCAGGTGAACTTCGACAGCAGAACGATTGGAAAGAAATGAAGGAGACTCTAAATTGGTATCTCCAAATACAGCTATATTGCTATATACTGCATTACATGGAAAAATTCAATTACAAGAAACAAAATCAGTGCAATATCCCTGGATAGCAGGTTATGGGTAATATTTTGTTTTCATTTGAGGAGAAAGGAGAAGAGGAGAAACAAGAAGGATAGATACCACCACGCTGAAGGAGATGTTGAAGCTCAAATGGATCTGCAAATACCCCAGATGGCAGTCTCTCAATGATTATGACCTCACAATGGTGAGTTGGTAACTCAGATATGGACTCTGGTTTGATATTAACTCTGATGGATGAAGTGAGATGACGATGAGAACCATGGCCTATCAGATTCCGATGCAAAATTGAGAGTTTTAGCACAAGACTCTAATCATGGGGAAGCACCTCACACATACCAAAAGGAAGTTCTTGTCCTATAAAATCTTGGAAATCTGAATCAAACAAGTTTTCATATTTTTCATAATAAGATTGCATAATATACTTCTTGAAACTACAAAAGGCACTGATCTTTGAGTCACTATCATCATAGTTTGGATCACAGCTTCCCACCTGAAAAATTTAAAAGATATGTGTGACAGATCAAAATCTTTAAAGTAATCTTACAGAAGGAAGATCAAGTCGACAATATATGATAGTGTAAACTTTCTGTCAATTATGAAAACAAGTGCTTACTTATCAAAAGAAAAAACTTAAACTAACAAAATTAAAAAATTAAAAAATTAAATTGAATGAGGGAGAAAAAAATAGAATTAGTCTCTCTTTAGGTATTTATAATAGGTATTTCCTGCCAAAGAGGAAAATATGTATTCATCTAGCCAAAAATACTTATAAGGTGAAGAATTTTGTATCATAAACTTAATGAACTTGTTAGAGCCAAGTACAATCTCTACTAGTTAACCTTAAATGCAGTTTTCATGTTGTTGAACTTCCATTGCTTTTACTTCAACCAATTTCCATTATTCATGACATCCCAGAATTCCATAATATAAATTAGAGTGTTGTTGACATCAAAATTCATGACCTTATTTTATAATTTGTAAACAGAGTAATTTTCTTTGTCAGACAATTTGGCTTGTATGTTGTTAGATTGTGAATCGGGGCTGTTGAGTTGGTGGAAACATGTGTGAACGTGCAGTCTTGATTCACAATCAAACAACATAACATGCCAGATATCCAGCAAAAAAGATTGTTATTATTATTTAGGATATATCATTGATGATGCAACTGGAAAACAGCTTAAAATGCTTCAGAGTTACAGTTTTAGTAGCATTCCTAAGTTCCCAAGGATGAGTTCTATGCTAATTTGCTGATATCAATTAGTTGTTCTAGTTATAACAGGAAGGTAATTATTCAAACAGGGTTCAGGTTGCATTCAGTACTTGGGATCAAGCAGGCTCCGCACACCAAACTATTGTTCATGTACTTTGATTGTGGAAGCCAAACAAGAAACTAGTGAGCTGAATGTGCATGCCCTTAACTGATAATCCTAATTGCTAATGCAGAAATGCTATCATTTCAAAGATTGCCAGATCGCAATCAAACACAATCCGCCTTATGCTGATACAAAGGCTCTAACAAACTCTTAAATAGTGGAGCCTTTGAGAGAAGAGAGCTTCCAAATTGATGGCATTGGGCATATGGCAAATCAGCCACTCTATGCAGAGAAAGAAGCATTCATTGCAAATAACAGATTGGAGCAGAAGATGATATGGATTAAAGTTGATGAATAGGAGCTTTCATGTAACTATGATGATCGGTGTAAAACAAACTCTAGCAATTGGATTCAAGCTAGGGATCAAACGTCTACTTTCTTGTCTGAAATATGAACATACCACCAAAACAAGATGTGGAAGTTCTTTCATTAGTTCATCTTTTGTTTTATATATATCTTTTTGGAGTAGTGGATTTAAGTTCATAATGGCTCCGAATCTTAGAGCAGCTGGAAAAGAGGCAATGTGAATTGATTTTATCAAGGCTTCCAAATTCTATAACTATGGACCATATCCAGATTATAATTGAGTGACAACCTGTTTTAGGGACAAGAGAAAAAGGAGAAAGAAAAGAAATAGAAGATCAGCATTTCGGCACGTGGGATTATGCATACCATGAAGATCTGTAGCATGTAGTCTCAATGAAACAAGAAGTTAGAAGGACTCAAAGTTTCTGCATGAGGGGTTGCACACACACACACACCATGAACTATAAGAGGTACTCCCCCAATGATAACTCAAGCTATGAACCATTGTCAATTGCAATGTTTCTGTCCTACCAAATGGTCTTTCAGCACCCCAACCAATGAAAAAAAAGGGCAAAACAAAAGCATGTTTATTCTATGCATAACTCACCCAAGGCCAGAACTTTATGAGATCTGCTAACCACACAATCAATATCACGTCATTAGACACCAAAGTGGGATTTCTAAAACTATAAAGAAGCTTTCTAAATATGAGTGGCAAAACAGCCCACAAAATGCGTGGCAGATCATGCTTTGTTTGTACATAATAAGAAAATGACCAATTGCAACCCTTGAACAAGAAAATGGAAACAACTGCAATGCAATAACATTATAGATATTATATATATAAAACTTGAAGGAAAAAAGAAACAAAAAGCACTGACCTCGCTTGAAACTGCAGAAGAATAGATGCAAAAACCAATGCCAGAGAAGAATACCAAGAGAAGTCCTACGAACAAGGAATTGGGCAGGCGAAGAGGCCTCTGAGTTTCCATAACAAATATAGCAAGCAACTCAAACAGAATGCTCAAAGGTGCAAGCAACGATCTTGAAACAAAATGGTTTTCCGTTTCAAGAAGAAAATTCGCATCTATGAATTCATTAACCTAATTTCAATTTCAATTTTCGATTGGGAAAGAAAAATGAATCTGTTAAAGCTATACTTATGTTCAGACCAAAAAAAAAAAGCTATACTTATGCAGTTTGGCATTGCTGTGCTGTAAAAATAATCGCTGTCAGATTTGCTGTCAGAGAAATCAGCTGTGAGAGAAAGCAGTTTGGCGTTTGGTAAACTTTTTGTTAGAAGTGTTGTTAGTACTAATTCCCGCATAATCAGAAAATAATTCCTGCATAATCATTAAACCCAGCGCCTCTTTGAAACTGATTCCTGCATAATCAGAAAATGAAAGCACCTCATTAGCTGCTTTCCCTTATAGCTTTCTCTCACAGCAATTTTTAATAATAAGTGATTTTTTCATAGTTTACCAAACAGGCTGGGCTTCTCAAAATTTTTAAAAAATCACTTATTACCCCAAATAAGCAATGCCAAACTGGCACGTAATCGGTTGAACGACCAAAAAAAAGGGCTTCGGCTGGTTGAAGAAGTAATTAAGGCAAAGTTTAAAGGGTGAAAGTGTAATTTAGGGAGTCAAACGTTGGATAAAGATTTTTACTTTCGGAAGAGAGCCAAAAACTGATAAACCCAAATTCGAAAGTGTATTGAAAGTTAGGAATTTTCCTGGTGTGAGTCTGCGAAAGTGAATTTTCCAGGAAAATAAGAATTGAAGAAGGAAGGAGAGAGATGAGTAGTTCATCACCAGCACATTCTTCAATATCAACAACAGCAATAGCTGGAGAAAGAGGAGAACGAAATGGCAGCAGCAATCCTGCTTTGTCTACTGACGACTTCTTCTTCCCCGCTGATCTGATTTCTATTCAAGATCGCAAAGAAGAGGCAATGCTTGGTTTGTTTCTTTAACCATTGCTTTTTTTGTTGTTGTGATTATTGTTGTTAGTGTATATCGATGTTATTGCATTTCTGTATTATTGGTAATGGATAAAGGTGGGTTTCAGAGAGCTTCTGGTGATAATTGCGAGGGGATGTTTGGAGAGACGCTTTTATTCTCTGATGGGTGGCTTAAACTTTTATCAATTAAATTTTTTTATGGCAGGTTTTGGAACAATGGCAAATGTTTTATGAACTTGCTTTTCTTTACAGTTGGTTTTAGGTGTGAGTCTTAAAATACCTGACTGGGTTAACTTTTCATGTAAAATCATTTCTTGTTTTGTTCTTGTGAATGGAGAGTAAGAAATCAATCAACTCAAATAGACCAAGCAAGCACCTATTTTAGACAAACATTAAGATTTGATAAATGAGTACTATAGAATGCCTTTTCTTATGCTTCTGTGGCTACCAATGCATATTCTTTATCTGAAATGAGTGTTTATTTTCTAAATTGCAGTTATAAAATCTGATCTGATGGACGCACTTAACAAGGTGGTTAAATCTCTTGATGAAGATAATTGGATCTTTGAAGGACCGCGCCACTGTATCAACCCTATATCAAGAAAAGGTTAGTTTAACCCCCTAACTACCTTTGGTTGAAGATAATTGGATGTTTGAATGTTGAATTTTATCATGCCTTGTGTTCCTGGGTTTGTGTCATTGGTATGAAACTCTTGAACTATTTTGAAGAACAAAAAAAACAATAATGCTCCTTTTTCTTTTTCTTTTTTTTTTTGAAAAGAAAAAGAAATGAAATTCATTGAAAAGAAAGGGGAAAGGGATACATAAGTGGATACGAATGTCATAGTCCAAGATGTTTTACACTACATTTCATTCCTGATGCTTCAAACTGCAGTAGGTTTTTATGGTCGGTTTCTGGTGACATGCTAGCACCACAGTAGTTAAGAAGACTCCTGAAACCGTAGTTAAGACTAAAGAGTATTGTAGATATCTATATAAGGTTCGTAGGGCTGGTAACTCATGGAAGATCATACTTCTCTTAGTTTCTAAAAGGTTCAAAACTAGAGCTTAAATGTAATGACAACTTGAACAAAAATACAGTTAATTTACATATGCGTCGATGTTCTTGCCTTAAGCTATGTAGGATTCTATTCCCACTCAGTTTATTGAAGTTGTAGCAAACAGGTAAGTATTACAATGTTGATCAGAATATTACTAGTGGAGATTGCACTTCCATCTACCCTGGTGAAGTTTCTTATATTTGTCACTCTTTATATATTCGGACTGGAGCGGTTTTGTTGGTTTCAGAACCACACAACATTCAACTAACCCACTTGATCACACTCCTAAGTATATAACTGAAACAAACCCATAGGATACTGAGAATCTGAACCAACCTGAGAGACTTCAGCACCGTTTTAAAATAACTACGCCGTGTAAGGTCGTCTTATAACTCCTTCCTGAGGGGGTTGTAAGGCAGCGGCTCTAGTTTTTTTGTTTTTGTTATTTTCGACTCCGTGGAGTCTGTCCTTTCCTTCTTGTATTGTGTTGGTGGATTCCTTATCCTCCGTTTTCTCAATACAATGTCTCTATTTAAAATATAAAAAAGAATCTGAACCAACCTGGTCAGTTGGAGCCAGTTATTTGAACACCCTAGTATAAGGAGTAAAGAATTTGCATTACCTGCATTGGATGATTATGCATGCAGCTTTTGATGAAGAAAATTATCCTAGTATCTGGCTCACTGTTTGCATACAGCATGCCTAGTTAATTTTTTTCTATCGAGTATTATGCCCACATCCACATGCGATATAAATTAATTTGGTAGAAAATTACCTGAATGCATTAGTACCAATTTGTGCTTGTTGATGGAATAAATGTTTTTTATTAAAGAAAATGTACAACATTGTAACGTTTAAGTATTTTGTACCATTTCATGGTTCATAATGAAATGTTTTATTGAAATAATCAATTTTCTTTACAAATTACCATGAATCACTACTGTTTTTAATTCTTGGTGTTTCCCATCAACTTAAAAGATGCTTTGGATTATATTTTTATTTTCTGGTTTTGTTTTTCCTGGTTCTGTTATTAGTCTATGCTGGTTAAGTGGTTTCCTCTTTGGTTTCTACTAGTTTTAGGTGAACTGGTTATGCATGTTTCTTGGATTCCCCAAAATTAGGGATTTTCCAAGTACAGTCATTTTCACACACAGTTCCTGTTCCTGCACCAAGTTTGTGCTTCTAAGTCCTAAACAGAATGCCACCTAGGGATAATTGAAAGGTCTTTGTTCATGCTGTTAGAAGATTTTGCTTCACAACAAAATTTGAGGAGGGGGGCGGAGGAGATGTTAACATATTATGATGGTGTTAATTGAGTTTACGAGCACTTATAAAGCTGACTAGTTACAACTCGAAATAAAATAAATTGAAGATATACTCTCAAATCTTTCCCATCATAGTTTTCTTCACCCTTCTGAGATACTCAAACTAAATAGAAGTTAGACGAGATGGCATCCATTGTTCTGCAAGAAGAGGAGATAATGAAAATCCATAAGACACGGGGTGCCCATTAGCATTTCTTTTGAAATGTGAGCAGGTAGTGAACCACAACAAACCACTTGGGAGAAAGCATGGTATGCCATAAAAGAATGCTTAGTCATAGAAGCATAAGCAAGGCATAAGTCCATACAGTGGTGAAGCTACTGTGTTATATGTCCCGGTGTAGGAAATTTGGTTGGCTACAATAGCATGTAAATTACAACCGCTTTGACAGAGTTCTTCCTGTGTTTTTATTGATTTGTTTAAATTTTCTTCGTAATGGAAATAAATCCGTCGCTCGGCCTTCTAACTCATTTGAACTCATGCCATTATCTTCATACTGGTCTTACTTTCACTCGTCAGTAATTGTATTGTGACATTAAATAGTTGATTACTTGCTGTTATTTTCTCTTACTCAGGCGGTTTTCTCCAGAAGCATATGGAAATTTCAAATAATTGGAATTTAGCCCCACCAAAATGATTTTCAGCTAGGAAGGATAATGTATTTGTTGTATTTGTATGATGTTATGATGTAGAAGCAGCATGTTGATATGAATTTCTGGATTTGCTGCTTTGGCACAAGATTGACAAGCATTTTGTTCTGTCTCTGTATGATTTAACATCCATAAAATAGCGTGCATTGCAACTTCTCTCTCTCTCTCCTCCCAAAATATCACTTGTATAAAATAAAAATATAAAAAAAAGAAATGTTGTGGCGGAAGGAAAAACTTCATGCATGTTTGGTGGGGGTGGTTTCGGACTCAACCCTTCATAGAAGCCCATGGAAAGCAGAGAGTTTCGAAAAAGCCTTGGTGTTATATGTAGAAACAGATGGCAGATTTATGATTGTTGCCGACGTTTTATGTGAACTAGAGTCTCCTTTAGTAGGTCTTGGGTGGGGCGGTCCCTCGTTCGACGACTCTTGCAAGAAAGGGACCCCTGCATTGATTGTGAGAGTGGTTGCACCGGTGATGTGGTCAGACCGCCCCACCCAAAACCTTTGAGCCGTGAGATAACGTTAAGGTTGTCGGGAGAGTCTGCAATCAGAACTCGCTCCTCTCTAACTAAATCAAAATAGGCTAGAATGCTTCTATTGATAGAGCTTTCACGTCATAGAATCGTGATGGAACTTTGTTTCCGGCCAATCAACAATATATGGAGTGGCTGGCTGAGGTCTGTGTAGTAGATTGTAGACCATTGGTGGAGTGATCATGTTCGATTAGTCGTATGTCCGAAGATCAACACAAATAACACCATATTAAGTTGAGCAAGTGTATTCTGGGCTATGACAATGGCAGTTCAATAGTGTTCCATAATCTATTGTATTATTTGTTGGAAAACAAAAAACTTAAACAATCATGTGCGAAAAGCTAACAAGCCACAATTTTCTTTTACCTTAATTCCAGGTTCTCCCCCATCTTTAAAAGAACATTTCAGTGGTAAAAGACATAGTTTTAGGTGTTTCTAAAAATTTCTAAAAATTTGCCCTTTTTTAAAAAAAAAAAAAAAAAAACTTTCAAAAGAAGGTAAAAGAGAAGTAGAAAAAAGAAGATGAAAGAGATTGTAGCTCGCTTTTAAAAATAGGATAAAATTATTTAAAACTTTAGAAAATCTAGTGGAAGGAAAGATAAGAGAAGAAAAGAAGAATAACAAGGAAAGGAACTAATAAAGC
Organism: Prunus padus; assembly: GCA_024362665.1. Classification (NCBI taxonomy): domain Eukaryota; kingdom Viridiplantae; phylum Streptophyta; class Magnoliopsida; order Rosales; family Rosaceae; genus Prunus; species Prunus padus. The sequence continues at coordinate 13,963,542 of JANFAM010000005.1, read as the reverse complement.
AGGCAAAGCAATTAAACATAATCAACCAAGTCTTCAGTGGAAGAGCAGCAAGTTTTATTGACAAAAGGGTGGTCAAGAAGCTCATCAACAGTTGCTCTCTTCCTCCAATCCTTCTCCACACATCTCCAAATGAAACTCCGAAACTCCGGGGATGCCGTCTCCGGCATCTCCACCCCCTCTCCAAAGCATATCACACACATTAAAGTTGCCCAATCTGGTTTCTGCTCAGGAGTAATCAGTGGGAAACGACCCATGTGACATTGCAACGCCACCAATCCAAGTGACCACACATCACCGGCAAACCCATCCGCATTATCACCGGCCCACCGCTCTGGATCAAACCTTTCGGGGCTCATGTACGCGTAGGTGCCCATGTATGCTTCGCAACCCTCACGGGCACCTGCCACAACATGGCTCACCCCGAAATCCGCAATTTTCACTTGGCCTCTACCATTTATGAGCAGGTTTGAGGGCTTGATGTCCCTATGCACTATCTGCATGGTATGTAGATAGTGCAGTCCTTGGAGGACACGCTTCGCCACGCTAGAGATTACGTGCTCAGGCAATCTCTGGCGTGCTCGCAGCACATCAAGCAGCGAGCCTCCTTCCATATACTCCATCACAAAACACAAATCACCCCCACCATCATTGTGATCACTAGTACCACTCATGAAGCCATTGTCAAAAACCCCATGACATCTAATGACATAGGGCGAGTCCACTAGCTTAAGGATCTCCGCCTCACGCGCCGCTTGTTGCAAGATACCGGTGCCATTGTGGTCGAAACGGAGGACTTTCAAGGCGTAAATGGTTGAGGTTTTCTTGTGACACACTTTATAAACAGTGCCGCCATTGCCATGTCCAAGAACTTCCAGTTTCTCAAGGTCAGAGAGGTTATCGACATTGGCTGGAGAGTCAGGAGTAGAAGTAGGAGTAGTAGTCCTCTGCTGCCTGAAATGATCAGCTGCTACCGGAGTAACATCCGGTGGCGGTGGGGAGAGCCTTAGTGCTTGTTGGTGCCTTCTCTCTCTCACCAGTGTCATTTACACTGATAATCAATGAGCACACATACACACATGCACACGCTCTTCCTTGATCCTCCTTTGTTTAACACTGGATGAGAAATAATTAATCATGCTAACAAATCTACTCAAATCAGTCAATCTGACGGTCGTGCGTTTAACTACAATATTTGTTGCTTTCAAACTCATAGCAGGGCTGACAAGTGGCCTAGGCTATCCCAAAATTAACGGGCAGCTGAAGTTCATCTCATCGGCACCTGTAAAACGTGGTTAGTTTTGAGGTGAAATTACTTATATCGACACGTATGCTTTTCTTGTTATACTAACATCTAGGAACAGAGTAATTTTTGGGTGTTACACCAAGTCTGGTGCATCAATTCAATAAACCTAGGACATGTGGAATGTTTCGCACGTACGCCATAAAAAATAACGCAATAAATTAGAAAGTAATTCCAAACGCCAGGTTCATTGGATGACACTGCCCACGCATCTTGGTACATTTAAAAATTTCTCCTAGGAACACGCTCACGCACGTCTCAATCGCCTTTTTTTTTGTCAAAGACTTTTTTTTTCATAATTAATATATATTTTTATAATATTTTATTCTTTTATATATTGGTGGAGAGGTGGAGGTAACTCCCACATCGTTAGTGAGTTTTGTGTTTGTTATTTTTAATTTCTTTTTAATTTTTGTATTTAAATGATAATTATTTTACCACTTTACCCTCATTTTATTAAATTGTGAATTTTTATTCACTACTTGAATCCAAGGTATACGTGTACACTCACCACTCTTCCCAAAAAGTGACACATGTCTATGAGTTTAATTATAGTTAACTATTTATTTTTTATTTGTTTAATGACATTATTATGAGAGAGAAACAATGTTTTAATAAGATTTTTCCTGATTTAATCTTATTCTATTAATTAACCCAATAAACTTTCCACTTGTCTTGATCAATTTAATTTAAAAAATAAATCAAAACAATGGAAACTGAAGACTTATAGTTTCTGGATTATCCACAATTTGAGTGCTCATATTTGAAGACTTAACAGCTCCAAGAGTGCACTGCCCAATAATTCCAAACTTCCTTTGTTCAAGCAAAAGATAGGTATCATTTATTCTGCTATTTTTTTTTTGGTAGTGATTTCCCCACTTCCCTTTTATCCACTTACACTCCCTTTTTTTAATAAATTATATATTCTCACTCCCATTTTATCTTATAGTAAAATGTTAATAGGGAGTGTAAGTGGTTAAAAAGGGAGTTGGGAAATCACTACCCTTTTTTTTAGTACTCTGTATTGCTTTTTTATTTTTTATTTTTTATACTTTAGTGATTGCTTTGTTTTATTTAGTTTTTTGAGTATCAAAGCCAAATTCGAATTTAACAAGTCATGTCCTTCGTTAAGATTGGGGTGCCAACAGTTTCATGGGAAGTGGAAGACTTTGAATATTAAGTGTTTTTTTAAAAAAAAATCTTTATGGATGTAGCATCCATTGAATATTCTCTCTTTTTTCTTTTGTGCTTCATTGAATATCAAGTAATATGATACATATGCAAGCACAGACTGCTAGTGTCCTCATGGACCATTAAGAGGATGAATTTCATGCTACATATTCCAATGATGGTAAAGAATCTGATTGTGTACACTTAGATTCTCGATTCTGAAAATCTTGATCCGTTGGATCATACCGAGCAAATTGAAGAGCTTACAAGAAAATTTGGTGACATTCCAACACTTGGCATGAGTTTTGATAATGAAGGAGGCATATTAATATTACAATTCATATGCTAGAGGTGTTGGATGTAGTGTGAGAAAGCTTTGAGTAAATAAGGACAAGAATGGCTTAATACATAAAAGAGATTTTTTTTTTGTTCTTGTGAAGGTTTCTATAAAAAAAAAAAAAGAAGAAGACAACTACAAAGAAGAAAAGAGAGCAAAGAAGATTTGGATGTAAGGCAATGCTTGGGATCAAACTTAATCGAGTTTGGAAAATATGTAGTGAAAAAATTTGTAGCTGAACATAATCATGATCTTCCATACGAATTTCCAACTGTTTCTAGTGTTCAAGGATTCCAAATCACCCATTTGAATACCAAGCTATACATCCAATGTTGTCCAATTACTCGTTTATACATCCATAGGTTTGTTATCTTAATTTATTGAATTCACTACACATATAGTTTTCTATATTTTTTTTGTTTTAAGTTTCATTAGTATTATTTTTAATTGTTTGATTAATTTACAGGAAAACAATCAACCAAGACCTCAAGGACCAACTCATCAACTGAGCTTTTCACATCCATCAACATCTTAGACCAAGTTTTTGCAGTGTATAGAAAAAGATAGTAGCAACAACATGAAATTGTGGTTAAATGATCAAAGTATTTGATTCAGCATATCATATCTATACGGAAAAGATTGGCCTTGCTGACTGCCTTGCAAGGTGGAGCTACAACCTGGACTTAGGCATTTGCTATTTTTGATAATGCTCATGTGTGGGCAAATGATGCTCCGGTTGATGAACTTTCAAGGGTCTCTCGTTCTCATCAGATTTCCCTTGCTAAAGTGTAGTTTGTTGGGGTTTATCCCCCCCATTTAATTTAAAAAAAAGTATTTGATTTAGTTAGGTTCAATTCGGATTAAAGCCTCCTATTAATCAAAGGATTAAAGCCTCCTATTAATCACAGGATTAAAGTCAAATGAATCAGTTATTTTTTGAGTAATGATCGTCATGCAGTTGTTAATTATTTGGGTTGTAATTTGCTTCATTGGTAATTAATAGAAAAGTGCAAAGTTTGTTGGGTTAAATTTAATTAATAGAATAAGGGTAAATCAGGAAATTTTTTATTAAAGCATTATTTATCTTTCATAATAATGTCATCAAACAAATAGAAAATAAATATTTAACTATAATTAAACCCATGAACATGTGTCACTACACCAAAAATTCTCCCTACAAAGCAGAGTGGGCATATTGCGGCGGGATGGATCTGATATGGAAGGCAAGGCCATGAACTACTAATCCATTATTTTATGGCCAGCACGCGATTACCGGTTTCTCTACTTACAAATCGAATTTAAGACGCCATGAACTACTAATCCAGTATAAGGCTTTTAAGAAACAAGAATCCATTAGGAAGCAATTCTTTCTGATCAAAGGCTGTGTCTAACTCTAACTGGAGCAGGACATCAACCTGTACAAACCATCTTTGTCCTTTTTGGAGTTCATTCAACACTCTGACGCAGAGAAAAATCAAAACCAAAGGGGAGATAGAAACTAAAATTAAAACTAAACCTCAGGGCCCCTTCCATATGTGCAAAATAAAGCCAATTTAAACTGATACAGAAGGTATAGCTGCTCTGTTTTTCTAAGGGGCCATGAGATCAATATGATCATTAGTAGTAAGTCTCCGTCTCCGTCACCAGGGTTCGGGGTTCGGGGTTTAGCTTTAAGTGTGAGAGTAATGTACATTAGGTAAACAAGATCAAACCCCTTTGGTATCTGATGTAAGAAGTCCCATTTTTTCAGTAAGGTTATCCATATTATGCTGGGTTTTGTCCCATCCATTCTCTGTTGACGGCTGCTCTTCATTTCCCATAGGCACTCCTTCTGCTGAAGTAGAATCCATTTCATCTGGCTCTGGACTTTGTAAAAATTGATCCCAATTCTTTAGCAATGCTTCTATGTCAGGATCAGGAGGAATACTATCAATGTCTATGGGCATTGACCCATCCAATCCCAATATGTCGCTGATAAATCCATCACCTGCATCAGATGCCATGTTTTCAATAAATCCTACACCCGCATCAGGTGACATGTTTTCTTCAGGAATATCAATTAAACTTTCGGGTTCCATTTCCGGTATTTGAGAAAGGTCGGGGATGATTACACCTGCCTGAGAAATAGGGATTGATTGTGCCTCTTGTGCTCCAACGAGGGCATTTATATCTGAGAATGGAGCTCTCGTAACTGTTCCAGAGTTTGCAGCCCATAGAGAAGATTGTACTTTAGAAATTGCAGAAGACGAACCATGCCCTGAAGTCAGTGGTACCTCTTGAAGGGTCACTCCTGATGCACGGCTTGAAGAGTTCCCACTGTCTATTAAACTGGATGATGATGATGAGCCATTGGCAATCAGGACGTTATCAGGGCTGCCATTAAAAGATTCCAGCCGGGAAGAAGAAGTATCTGTTGTCATAATCTGCCTGAGCATTGCTTTTGCTGCTTCATTCACTGGAGGCTGATACTTCACAATCTGTCCATCAGGAGTACCAGATTGCCCGCCCTCATCCTGCTTGAGCCTCCGTTTTTTGTTGACTTCAATTATGCGCCTATTGCTCTCATTCTGCTGCTGTACAAACTGAGTCAAGAAACTTGGGCTCTGCACAGCCTTTGCAAGGAATGACATCATCTGTTGCTGCCGCTGTTCCATACCCTGAAGACGTTGCACCATTGCTTGCAGCTGGTTATCAGTAGACTGTTGCTGCTGTCTCAACTTGATAAGTTCCTGCATAAGCACATTCTTGTCCCTTTTTAGCCTCTCAACCTCTTCCTCAAGGCCAAACTTCCCAACCTCTACACACGCAGCCACTGAATTCTGTCCTTGTGATGGCTGTGGCTGTTGATGACTATGTCCATGCGCAGGTTTTCGCCGGTTGATACTCTTAAGGAGATGCTTCTGACCCCTCAAAAAGCCCTCATTTGCAAATTCCCAGCGGTCTGGGTCAACCTTCCTAAATCCCTGTTTGAAACAAAATGAAGGAGGGGTTCGATCAACATAATGAAAATTAAAGGAAAAAATGCATGATCTGCAAAACAATGAAAGAAAAAAAAACAATATCAGGACAAGCAGGCAGGAAAACATTGATGAAGAAAAATGGATCAATTATCTACCCATTCATAAGAAAAACGACTACAAAGTTGATCAATGGAGACTTATCTTAAGCCAATTAACGTATTCCCAACAACAACAACAAAGTAAGCACATTCAGAAAGGTTCACAACCTAGCTCACCAAGAAACTGCAGAGACTGTCACTCAACTGAAGCCCAACATTTGGGAGCTTCTCTGCATCAACATTCCTGAAAAACTAGTTTTTTTCACCCCCAATACATCCAGAAGTGTATAACTAAACAATTATTACCCACTCCACAACCAAAACATGTAAACCATTACAACACTGCGCGGCTCAAAGCAATGTTTGCTGTAGAATCTGTCCTTGCAATGCTTGTCCCATTTCATTCGTGATAGTAAAAGTGGTCACCCAGTGGTCTCAGAGATAGTAAAAGAGGTCCCCCAGTGGTCAGAGCAGCCCCAAAGTACAAAATTTGAATCTTCTCAACTCAACTAAAACATTTATAATTGGGAACAGTAACAAAAATAAAATGACAAAGGATTAACTGTAAATGATTACAGTCGGAAAAGCTAAAAATACAACTCATCTATCATGCGAAGCCTACCCAAAGTTCAGTCCCAATCCAATTTTTCTAGTCCACTGAGAGGTACAAAAGGTTAAAAAATAACTTCACATCCTTAGTTCTTCCTATGCAGTAGCACTCCCTCCGACTCACCACATGGGCACCTTGTACATGTCAGGAACCAATAGTGTGCTTATTCCCAGAGTCTAAGTTACTAGTGACACCACTCAACAAGTACACTCCCCATACCACCAAAAAGTCTTCACATTGATACCACACTATACTCAAGTTTAGCATCTTTGATTCTCTATTCAAGCAATTTCATATGCAGAGTTCACATAACTTATAACTAGTAACTTCACAGAATATCATTCGAAAAGTGGCTCAGCCAAAATAAACAATAAGTAGCTACGGAGACATTATCTACCAGTTCTTTCTAAGCATGTCGTTGATGCAAGCCCACATGCCCCACACAACTTTACCGGAGAAAACCATATAGCACAATCAAAACATGAATCCAAATAACAGCAACCATCTCCCAAACAAGATTTGTAATGTAAATAAGAAACCTGAAATATCTTATGTCACATATCAAAAGTTTCAAGCAGCTTTTGAGTGGTATTTGTTGGTCCATAGTCAAACTCTTATGCAACATTGCGCTTAAAAAATCGGGTTTATGGTTTAGGGTATAGAACATGTTGTGTAAGGCAGTGAGAAGCTCATGGAAAAGAGTGCTTAAAGACATATCCAGATGTAGGGACAAATCAGCATGATGCATAGGCTACTCTATTATGCTTGGTGAATTAAGCACGCACAGGCTACTCTATTATGCTTGGTGAATTAAACACGCACAGCCAATTGGTATTGAACCCCAGATCCCACTCTCCACCCTGTTTCTTCAAGTCTTAAGCACCCTGTTTCTTTTTCCCCTCACTTTTCCTCAAATCAAAATTTTGATGTTCTCATCAAGCAGCTTTGTACATCAGGAAACAACCATAAAAATAATTCTTGTTCACTTTGTATAACAATCCCTGCCCTTTTTCACTCCATAAAATGCTAACAGCATACCATAAAGAATCTCTGTCTCTCAAGGAAATCTCTACCAACAGACTTCCCATTTAGAGTCTTCTTCCTTCATGACCAAATTACCAACCCCCAAACAACATTCTACCTGCTCTAAGATACCACCTGATCAAGTGGTCCTTCTACCTCTATTCAACATAGTCGAAGAATAAAAATCCTTCATAATATTCTCAAACCTCTTTGCAACTTTAAGTGTTTTGAATCTAACTTACCTCCATTTTAAAGGACAACTTTTTTCCACCCTTCTAACATATGTATAGTCGCAAAAAAGAAAGCAAAAGAAAAAACCAAAACCAAAAGCTTTCAACTACAAAAACAAGTACTTTGTTAAAAGGCGAGTTCCTAACGTTTCAAGTATCGCTCAAATTTCCGAGGGACCAAATGGGAGATTTTAAGCCATTCACCCCTCGAACAATCAGTATTGACAAAGTGAGTGCAAAGCATTTCAGAATTGCCACTCAACTACACTACTATCTCAAGATTGCCACTGACACACTATCTTTTTCCTTTTCCAATCTTGCGCATTTCCATTAACCACACAATCTAAACGATTTACATTTCAGTAAACTATATACCACACTCCACAGATAAGACCAATCTGTGTTTCCATCAACCATTGAAACAAATCAATCACCAATAAAAGCATAAACCATGAGTAGAAAAGAAACACAGGGAGAGGGAGAGAGAGAGAGAGAGAGAGAGAGAGAGAGAGAGAGAGAGAGAGAGAGAGTGCCATACATAGGTGTTCAACTGCCTCACAAAGCTGGAGAAGTTATTGTGCTTGAAGTACTTGGGCAGAAGGTCCCTAGCAAACTCCGGCGGGTTCCAAACCACGAAGCTGTTGTTGGTGGGGCTCCACGACACAACCTGGTCGGTCGCCGGGTCGTCCACCATGTCGTACGTCTTACTCAGAAACGGCGGCGGCGCGTTCGAGTTCACTAACGGTGCTGGCGCCGGAGCCAAACCCGCCTGCTGGGCTCCACCGCCGCCACCGCCGGCCATTGATGCCTCGTCGCCGTTGTTATTAGCACCTCCCATATCGCCGTCGAAGAAATTTATTGTAGATTTGAAAATTAAAATAATGGCACAGAAATGGGCATTATTGGCTTGGCTAGGGTTTTGCAGAGGCCATTTCTATGGTACGGAATATAGCGCTTTGCTCAAAAACCCAAGACTGCCTCTATCTGAGAGAGAGAGAGAGAGAGAGAGAGAGTGTTGTGTACGGACAGTGGGATTAGGCGAAGAGTGGGAAGGTGTATAAAAGGGCGGAGACCGACGCACGAAACGGGAACGAACATTTGCCTCCTCTCTGGGAGATGGATGATGATGTCCTCGAATTTTGGAAAATAATGAAAATTATAAAAATTTTCAACATGTTATTAAATGACTTTTTTACCCCTTTTTTTTTTTTTTAATACTAAAAAACAGTATCTTGAACCGGATCAGAAGAACAATAATTAGTTTGATTCAGTTCAGTGTAGCCTTCTCAGAACCGCATAAATCAAACCAAATCACATACATAAATTTTGAACACTTGAAATTATTTATTTATTATCACCATTTACTATTACATTTCATCAATATACTGATACAAACCCATTAGAAATGACAACATCTCTATCAAAATTTATCAATCTTCCAGTGGCAAGAAGTTTTATCATCTACTGTTGTTCGATTTACAATACAAAGATTTGCTTAATTGTTTATTAAGGTAAACGATCGAACGTTGAGACCGACTAACTTGCGTTATTGCAACTTTGTTGTGTTATGTTACAAAATAGGAATGACTAATTTAAATCAAACTAAACAGGGATGAATTTTTCACATATTACTGCGGAATTAAACATTTGTGTGGAGGACAAGTCGATAAGTAAATATTTAGGGCTGACCATAACTGGGGACATCCTAGAGTGCAAACACAATCAAAAGCACAAAAATCAAATTAATACAACTTGAGCCATCATCACTTGGAAGATCCTTTAAATTACAACAAAGCCACCATAATTAGCAGTTTGTACCATACCATGTCTCAAGTACTCACTGAGACCACAACAGAAACATGCATTAGTGTATCTCTGCCTTGCTTTCTCTTTCTCTCTTTTTAATTCCTTCCTCCACTTTCCTTGAACAGTTCAATTGGTTCTGAGCATATCTTTGTTGAGTTTTCTCAATCATCAACAAACGATGTTCAACCGACAATTCTCAAAGCAAAAACACCACTCATGAATGGGAGGAAACATACTAAGACTTCACATGGTCCCTGATAAATTGCTCCACCTGAGATATTTCACCTGTTAGACCAGAAGCTTCTGCAACTGTAACTTTGTTCTGGCACTGAGAGAATGAAAATGGTTCGCCAGGTACTCCAAGTGTAAAGTCATTTGCAATATCAGCTGCTGATATTGCACTTCTTGATGCTCGTAATTTGTCACTGTAAGATGTTATATGACAAATGTATCAAGATAATGAACAATGAAATATATATATATATCAGAAACAGCTGAATATGAATCACAATATCACAGATGAATATAAATCACAATATCAGAGAGAACTCTAGAGCGAATGAACAATGCAAGTAATATATTTATGGAAAACACAGATGTTATCACGATAAGATATCTTCCTCATGAACCATGAAGATAGAGGATACTTCTTATCAAAAGGTGAAGATACATGATATAATTATCAAGTGCATATAAACTAACAATTAATATAATCCCGTACACACCACTGAAAAACTTAAAGTAAAACTTTATAATCAATCAGAGATTAGACACCTATAGTCAGAAGAAATCAAATCTTACATTTCCTTCTCCAACTGTTTTCGAATAAATTCCTTGCTATGCGCTGTCACTTTGTCTGTCTTGTTGCAGAGAATAAGAACTGGAATTTTCTTCCTCACCACACTAGCCTTGGTCAAAATATCATACAGGTACCTGTTGCAAACAAAGCGCCAAAGATCAGTCTTTATTAGTGAAAATCTTATGTTAGGTGCAAATCATGCATCCATGTATGCTTACATCACAAAATCAGGGTCCTCTATTTTTTACAAGCATTTTTATCACTCTATGGCCTTAGACCAGTAGGGCTGGCACCCTTTACCACCACGTGTGACATAGATGTAAGAAAATATGGCAAGCAGAATAGTTATTTTCAATATCATATTGTAGCTTTCTACTTGAAGGGAAAATCTTACTCTGAAGCAGCACGGCAATTTGGTAAGAACTCCAAAGCGTCAACCACAAATACTATACCCGCTGCTTGAGGCAGGAAATCATCTAGTTTGGCTCTAAGGCGAGAATGCCCAGGAACATCAACAAGATGAACAGGATTTACCTTTCCATTCTGTCAGTGACAACCAAAAGAAGGGTGAGCATGATTAGGTTCCTGAAGGACAATAAACAAGAACATAGTAAAAAAGAAAAGGAAGAAAATGTTTGTGGCTAGCATCTTCTACACATAGAAGGCAGAAAAGTTAGATCTGCCCTCATTTAACAAGCAATAGTTTTTTAAACATTGATTATTTGCATATTAGCAAAAGAGGCTGAGATATACCTTGGATTTTTCAGAATGGAGCACAAAAGTTCCCTCATTAGGTTCCATAGATGTGACAGTACCTTGATGAGAAGAGCCATCCCGAAGCTGGCACATACATCAAATCATGTCACAAAAGTTAGATCAACATTGCTATGGCATAACTAGATCATCAAAGATAGTCAAAACGAGGGTAAAAAAGGACGGACTTAATAAAAGGCATTTAGAATTTCTACCCAAATACTATTTTCCAAGCATTCAACAAAATCTTATCACAAACAGGCATAGAGTTTCACATTATATCAGAAAAAAAGAAAAATATATACAACCTAACAAAAGAACCAACACAGTATTTTTAATAACTTGAGACTGTCTTACAATGTGATCATAGAAGAAACTCAAATCGGTGAATTTCTACCCAAAGGACTTCCTTAATAAAAGGCATTTAGAATTTCTACCCAAATACTATTTTCCAAGCATTAAACAAAATCTTATCACAAACAGGAATAGAATTTCAATTATATCAGAAAAGAAAAAAGAAACAGCATAAGCAAAAGAACCAAGAGAAATTTTTTAATAACTTGAGACTGTCGTACAAAAGTTTTAATAATACGCATAGAATTTCTACCCATATGCAAAACCAATTAGCAGAAAGCTTGAACAAAAATCTAACTTCTCCTAAGAAGAACAAAATCCAATAATGCCAGAGCTTACTTGATAGAAAAGAAGAGTCTTCCCACTCCCGCTAAGCCCACTCAGCAGTATGGTATTAGCTTTTGGGCGTTTAAACAACCTAACTACAACACAAAAGATATAAAGAGAATATATCAGAGTAATTACAAATAAAATATAATATTTAACCAAAAAAATAAATAAAATAACAAAAAATTCATACCCAATATGAGTAAAAATGAGGTGAATATCAAGATGGCGATAGCAGCATAAATCTGCTCAGGTGGAACCTGATGAATGTATTCGAGGGCTTGAGACGACCATTTCTCCGCCTGAATGTGTTCAAGGGCTTGCGACGACCATTTCTCTGCCTGTTTCTTCCATTGTTCTGCCAGCACCTTCCATTGTTCTAATCCTTCCATTCCTTTTGGGATTTTAGGAGACTTTTCAGATTCAATTGCGATGAATCTTGGCCTCTTCACTGAAACTGAGTCTGAGACCCTCGGGAACGTTTCGAGAAGGAACGAAGCTCAATTACGAAGAAATTGCCCCGCGGAGAGAGGGAGACGGCGATGTCAGGGAATTAGGGTTACAGATTTGGGAATTATGTATTACCAATATGGTTGGGTTTGACTAAATGAAGAAGGAGAAAAAGTGTCTAAGTTCAATTTTTAGGTCCTAATTCAAACATAATCCTTGCAAAACTTCATTCAAATTGGAACTTATTTCCACATGATTACTATTATGAACATTTCCTTATTCAATAACTATACGGGCACCAACTTATTTACCAACTTTTTAATATCAATACATGTGGCACATGACATGACAACTCATGTTATCTGTCATCTCATTTGTTTTAATTACATATTTTATTCCCAAAAAGAAAAAAGAATTGCACCTAGCAAAAATAATAACAAAAATATAAAAGAAGGAAAAAAAACAACGATTTTAGAATTAGCGCTAAACTCATTCCCTCCGTTCTTTCTCCTTCCCCTTCTGAAAAACCCTAGAAATCAACAGTCCTTCCTATTATGTATCAAAGCATGCGATTGATGGTCCAACAAGAAAAAAAAACAAAAACAAAAAAACATGCGGCTTCTGTGCAGCCAATTAACCATGCGACTTCTGTACAGCCAATTAAGCTTAATGCTATTGGAGGAGTATCAAGCATCATTGGGAACTTTTTGTATATGAATCAATAACAGTTTTTTCTTTTCTTTTTTAAGGGAGCCTTTCATTTATGTGATTGATGGAACCAATTCTGCATAACTTATTTTTATTTATTTATAATAAAATCTGAGTATTCGAGCACTAAAAACCAAGTGATAAAAAATTGCTCAAGTTGTTGTGGCGGTGTAGAATGGTAGGATGAGAGCTTTAATTCTTCAATGGAAGAACTGTTGAATTTCTAGAGTTTTTCAGAGGGGCAGGAGGATTTAACGCTAAATCACAAAGGGTTTAACCCTAAATAAAAAATCATTGTGGCTTTTTCTTTTATTTTTATTTTTGCTGGGTGAAATTCTTTTTTTGGAACAAAATATGTAATTAAAACAAATGAGATGGCAAGTGACATGGGTTGCCATGTCATGTGCCACGTGTTGGTATTAAAAAGTTGGTAAAAAAGTTGGTAAAAAAGTTGGTGCCCGTAGCGTTATTGTTCCTTATTTATTGAAAGTGACAATAAGATAACTGTTTTTCAATTTGATTGAAATTTTGCGAGGATTTTTTAATAAAGATCTGAAACGGTGCGAATCACAAAATAGAATGTGAAGTGGCCCAAATCGAGTGGTTTGTGCTTGAGCGCTACTTTATATGTACATTCTTTTTCTAGTAAGGATCCTCAAATAATTTTATTTGAATGACATCTTTAAACCCCGTGAATTTTATTTGAACGATTCAAACACTAAAATAACAATTATCTAATTGAGTGATCAAATGGATTCAGATTAAGTGATTTTTTGCAGAGATGATCTTTGAATGAATTCCTAAAAAATAGATTGGATCATTGAAATACAATGCAAGATGGATCCTACAAGGGTGTCTCTCAAATAATCCATCAATTGAAGCTCTCATTGTATATGTATATTGAGTGCTTAGTGAGGGTGAGTTGCCACTTTCCTTAGAGCACTTCCAGCGCAAGGGTTTGCCAGGAGGGGGCCCAAACCTCATTTTGCTCTTCCAGCGCTCAAGTTTGGCTTCGGCATGAGGTGGGTTCCAGCAAACCGGGCAAGCCCAAAGGCAAAACGAGCTCGTGCTCGTGCTCGTGCCTGGGGGCTGTTGACGCCAGCCTGTCATCAGTGCCTGGAGTTTAAATTTTTTTTACCGTTGGAGCGTGTAGTGCACGAGCCAACGGTAAAATAAACTTCTGTGCGCTGACGCCAGGCTAGCGTTAGCCTTGATTTTTCGCTAACGGCTAGAAGCCACGTGGTTTGTCCTGGGTTGTCCTGTCATTTTTTGTCCTCTAATGCAACAGCTACTCTTTTCTTTTTGTTAAAAAAATTCAAATTTTTTCTTCTCCTTCTAATATTATTCACTTTCCACACCAAATTTTCTTCACTTTCCAAATTTCATTTGTTTTCAAATACAAATGGCATCTTCCATCGAAGCCGGAGAGGCGTGGACAACCATGGAAGATGTTTTGTTGTGTGAGTGTTGGGTCCAAGTTGGTCATTGTCCGATCACGGGCAATGAAATGAAGTTCTCTCATATGTGAAGAAAAATTCATGTCGAATTTTGTGAAAGATCGGGTTCCGCTCGTACGGAAATGGCCTTGGCGAGTAGGTGGAAAATTTTGAATAAAGAGTTAGGCAAATGGAGAGATGCGTTGGCAAAGCGAGGGACAACGTTCGAAGCGGCGAAAATCTTGGTAATGAGGTAAATTATTTGTAATTTCCATTTTATTAAATTTAATGTCCTATTTTTTTCAATTTTTCTTGCATTTCCAATATTTTTTTAATTGATTATGCAAGCACCAATGTGGTTCGGTGCCATTTTACAAGGCAAAAAATCTTTCAACAATCCCCAATGTTGGGAGGTGGTGAAAAATTGTTCGAGATTCAAAATTATTCCTACGGGTCCGACCGTTGTGTTGAATGACACGCCGCTCCACGATTCAACGGCATTGGATTCGCCTTTGGATTCCTTGATGAATCAAGACTCACCAATCCAAAAGGAGCCAAGGCCTATTGGGAGAAAGGCGGCGAAGGCCAAAAGATGGAGTAATTCCACAAATGATAATGCAAAAAATTTGGAGCAAATTGCTCTGAACGACACAATGAGAATTAAGAGAGACATGAAAAGAGATACGGATGAGAAGGTAATGCATGAAGAATTTGCAAGAGAAAGGGAGTATGGACGCAAACAAGACATGGAGAAGAAGGATCGGGAAACCATGGCTATGGATACGAGCCATATGTCCCCTGAAACAAAGTCATTTTGGAAGCTAGAACGAAGGGATGTTAAGAGAAGAAGGCTTTTCCGTGATGATGGACCTAGCAACACTGATTGGTTAAGTGATGAAAACCAATAGGGTGTATTGCTAGTCTTTTATTAAATTAGTTGTATTGTTCGTCTTTTATTTAATGAGTTGTATTTCTTGTCTTTTATTTAATTAGTTGTATTGCTTTTCTTTTATTGAATAAAGAATTCATTCAATAAAATAGGTATTTATTTAACACATTGCATACATCAAAACAAAGCATAATCCGATTCAAAACACAAAGAAAGCATAATTCATTACAAAACACAACCAATGCATAATTCAAAACAAAATACAAACAAGGCATAATTCAAACAACACATACATTAACACATAGCATAATTAAAACAAAAGCATCTTCACTTGACTTAATTCACTGTCATTGCCTCTCACCACCCATAAGTGCTCCATCAAGTCAACTTGATGTCGTTCATGAATATAAGAAGATTGCATCTCTGTATAACGATCAATCATACGGTTGTTGTAACGACCGTCCCTAACCAAAGATTCGTGCTCCAGTGGTTGTCCATTTGCTCCCATGGGCCTTTCATAAATTATTGTCAATGCCGTGTTCATAGGATCGGGTTCGAACACCTCTGGAGCATCATAATTATACTCATCCTCCACAATCATGTTATGGAGGATGATGCACGTCATCATAATGCTTCGAAGCACCTCTTCATCAAACATACAAGCAGCCTCCTAATGATTGCCCACCGAGCTTGGAGGATACCAAAACACCTTTCTACATCTTTCCTATAACCCTCTTGATACACAACAAATGATTTTTCCTTCTCCGATCGGGGATGCGGAATTGCATTGATGAATGATACTTTTTTGCCCTTTCTGAAGGATTTTCAAAACATTTTTGAGAAGTTCATTTGAATATTAAACATGCATTTAATCAAATTAATCGCAGCGGAAGTTTATGGTGGATGTTTAAAATCAAAAACAAAACTTCTTCCAAGTATCTTAAGCCATGAACATTGATATGATTTCATAAATGGAAATTTCAAGAGAAAGGATAAGATCTAATTACCCTTGAAGCAATTATATGAACCAATTTGTGTTTGGTCTTCTCTTGATGATTTCCTCTTTGTTGATCTCCTCTTTGATCTTTGATCTTTGCTCCTTGATCTTTCTCCTCTATGTGAGCCACAAAAGTATATGGCCTCTAAGTCTCCACACCAATGGAACCTTGAGATGAGAGGGAAGAATATTGGGAATACAAGGATGCTAGTGCTAGATCCCCAAGACTTGGTTTCAATCTAAACCCCTTGAAAGATGAAAGTGTTTCACTCTTGAAAACTCTCTTTTATCTCTCTTTGATCTTCCAAACCTATTTGGTTGATGTTGGATTGTGTTTGTGTAATGAGCTTATGAAAGATAGCTTATGGAAACAATTCACATACCCATTTACTTATGCATTTTCGGCCAAATCCCATTGGGCTTCCAAAATTGGGCCTTGTGACACTTAAACCATAATGTTTAGGTGTCTTAAGCCCTTGGGCTTAATACCCAACCATTTGGGCTTCCGTTAACTATTACCGAGGCCCAAATACTCTTTACACGTAGTAAATCATCCATATCAAATTGATCAAATTTATTTCCACAACATCATATGTATTCCTCAAAGTTAACCATTTAAGGTGTGCGATCCATTAGGTTCTAATTAGCAAGGCGGTGGGAAAATATTAGAACTCTTTCTAACCAACTGAATTAAAAGCCCCTTTTAATTTTTCCTTTATATGGATTGATCACAATCAATCCTAGGACTTCCACGAACCAAGAGTGACATCTAACAATATATCAAGGCTACCCAAGCTAACTAGAATTGGTGAAGAACCTATTCATTGGAATTACAATGCAATACGGTCCTTCTCTTATACAATGTTTCATATCATATTATTAGGGTACGGATTGATTATGTCAAACCCTTAATATGATTTATAACCTCATATGATTCAATAGAACATGATTAAGAACAACTTTCTAAATCAAGTTCAAAATACTTTGGCCAAAGATTTACTTGAATCACATCTCGAAACATTCTCCTTCTTTATCAAAGGTAGAGATTCCTTATTGTACATTCACATGCCCCTATGATGAATTAAGAGATCCCAACAACACTTTAGACAAATCTTTTACGGCTTGCCTTTAAGAGCTATCTAAGATCAATAATGCATCATAGGACAACCATGATGCCTCAGGTCTAAGGACTAATTTGCATTATTGCAACTATGAGTTCTCGTTTGACATGTAGATAAATACTCCATACGAGAACTACGGTTGATCGCGTTCGATGTACCCATTCACTAATGAGCACCCACATACTTGTATTAGTGTCATCTACACAAATGGTTTGAGACTAACCATCCTCTTAATTGAGCATACATAGTATGTTCTAATCTTGACGGTTTATCAATGCCCATTTGATAATCCTATGATTAGGAACATTTTGGGATACTATAGTAAGAGATTAAAGGTCTCCTAATCTAACCTTTTAGATTACTTTATCTCTTATTTAGCATTCCCTGGACATTTGTTTCTTTAATTGATGTAAAAGATAACAAATAAGTTTGCCCTTTATTATCATATACGAAATGTATTCTAAGGAGATTACATCAAATGTATTGGCTCTTAGGGCACATTTCTAACACTTTCCTATTCTCATAATCTCCTTGCCAGGCAATTGGACAATTCTTCCATTACCAGTGCATATAAGCATTGATATGGTGTGAGATGTATGAGTTGAGCCTCTGGTTTTATAGAGGGTATAAAGATGACACGTGGCACGATTTTAGAGGGTGAAAATCTTATCTGAAATCTAAGATTTGTATTTTATAATAAATACCGACACATGGCAACCGAGATTCTTATCCAAAAATCTTATCTGAAATTTGAGAGGTGAATTTTATAATAAATATGGACACGTGACAACCGAAAATCTTATCCGAAAATTTTATCCGAATTATGAGATATGAATTTTATAATAAATATTGACATGTGGCAACTGAAAATCTTCTCCAAATTAATCGTTTAAGTAAAAATAAAATAAAATAAAAGTGAATAGTATTTGCCATGACAATGGATGGAAACACAACAAGCCTTTTGCAAGGGCTATCACTATTCACATAAATAGTAACAACCATTGCCTTGTCCTTGCCCTTTGTCATGGCAAATAAGTGGAAGTGCTCTTAGTGTTTCTTTGATTAGTCAGTACAGTCCGACGTACCAAACAAGCCCTTAAGCATTATGGTTTTTAATCTTTTTGTGCACAATGAAAAAAGAAATACAATACCCCAAAGTAGAACGAAACCCAACTAAAGAAAACGAAGGGCGGCACACATGCCTATAAGTGAAGGTAAATGGGAATCAGGCTATAATGAGAGGTAAAAGTGAGGGGTTTCTTAATAGCATCTAGTGCAGAATTATTATTGGATTGCTGGATTGAACCCCTCAATGGGAATCCACTGAATAATCAATGCTCTATATTGACTTTCTTTGGTACATTGGTATTATTCATACGACTACAAATAATGACATTGCATCTCAAACCTAGCATTTACAATTCAATAACATATACAAAACAACAACCATTAGATTCAACAATGGCAACAGCGTTCTCTCTCATGAAGCCTTCTTTCAGTCTCCATTTTGTTGTTTACGCAGCAAGAACCAGCACTTTAATGGTTCCCTGACTGTTAGCAGTTAGCATGGTAGGGCTATCACTCTTCCAACATACAGCACTGATGAAGTAAGACCCTGCATCATCATCGGTGTCATCCAAATCAGGCGATCCAAATCTATGCCAAGTCACAGGTTTGGAGATTTCCTGCAAATCATACTAAAAGTTTAGATAATCACTAGGTAAGAAAGTGCTGAGATGGGTTATTTTGAATGCCAGCAACCTTATGATACACAAACACTTCATTCGTTTCACTGCCACACGCAATGTATTCCCCGTTTACTGTAAGACCTACGAAGTTCTTCTCATTTGTGTGACCTTTAAACGTACGAACCTTTAACCAAAAAGCAGAAGATCAGTACAGCTTAACTTAATCCATAAAATAAGTTTCATAACATAATGTCAACAATTCCATTCTTTTCTCGTTTTCTCTTTTGGTTTTATTTTTCCAGGTAGATTACATAAAATAACTTGTTAACTATTAAAGTGTACTAAAACCGACTTTGTTTCATCACTTACTGGAATATTTTCCTTCACGTTCCATAACCGCAATGTGCTATCAGTGGATGCAGAGGCAAGCTCATAGTTTGACAAGAATTTCACATAAGAAACAGCTTTCTTGTGCCCCGTGAACACATGGAGTGGTTGGCTCGGATTTCTTAAATCATAATAGTGGATGTGATGGTCTGCTGAACCAACCTGTAAAAGGCAGAAGGAGAAAGAGTTGAGGCTTTATTTGACGGAAACATCATAAGAGAAAATTAGCACTGAAACTTTAAAATAATATTCTTCTATGCTCAGGACAAGTTTGGATAACATACAGCAGGTATACCTCCTGATTTTCACTAATCGGCATCCTGACATTGATGCAAAGAGGAGCCCCTCTTTGATATTTGAAAAATACAAAATTATCATTAACAAAGTATTGTAACTCTGAACTGTGCTAAGTTCCTAAGAATTATTAACAGGACATATCCTGGATATGATTATTTTATACACCACATACCCCATCCATAACAGGATGTCAAAGCAAAACTTAATTGATAAGTGCATGCACACATTAACACATATACATGCCTGCTGAAGGCATGTTGGTCCAGTGCATTGACCGTAAGAATGATTTCTCAGGCACAGTATATTACTGCGTATTAACCGAGTAAAGCACTTGTTGCACTCAAATTATCTAGTATTAAACATGACCACACACAAAAGCAGAAAACGCCGGTGCCATAATTTTTCTCCAATATTGGTAATGAAAGGAGCATACCGCAATGCAGTTGCTAGATCCAGGATTGTACTTAACACAACAAATGTTCGCTTTCATGTCAATGTCAAGAACACTAGTTTCCTGCCTTGTGCACCAAACTTTTACCTGCTTGTTATACAGAGAATAGAGGACAGCATAGTTAGTCTTCAATGAACCTTCCTTGAGCACCAAAACAGCTGAACGCACAAGTATTGTGAGCCTAAACAAGCCAAACCTCAACTCAAGCATACACCACAATTATTGGCATTGCTAAAACATACTAAAAAATTCCACAACCAATATGCAACATCAAATTACACAAGGACATATTAATATTGCTCTGAATCCATTAATTTATTCTTGCAAAATTAACATATTTATTTTCCCCCAGCTGAAATACGACAACTGAGTTATTGATATTACACCCATAACGCATCAATTTAGCCTCCCGTATATGCAAACTTGCATATAGTGACCAGATACAAGCAGACATCACGTATTTTGGTAGCCTAAACCAGCCAGCCTTAAGTCAAGCATACCCCAAAATTAGTAGCATAGTTAACATCTCGACTATACCCACTAGGAATATTCACTTGCAAATAGTGAGTATAGCATTTTTCCCCCTCAAGGTTTGTTCATAAATTTCTTACTACTGATTTAATAGATAGAAACAGAATAATACATGCAGCATCATGTTCTTTGCTTTTCCAGAAGGAAACAGGTACTACATTACATTTCGGATCACCTAAGCATAATACAAGACTTGGTTTAGATATAAAGATTCTGAGAGTACCTTACAATCATCACTACCAGATACAAGCCTCGTGGGCTCTGTGCATGAAAAATCAACACTCCAAGCACGTTTTTCATGCTCTTCATACTCCATGACACTCTGTCACAAAATTTAAGCATGAGCAACAAAAATTGAAGGTTGAGGCACAAAAATTTAAGCATGAAAAATCAACACTCCAAGCACGTTTTTCATGCTCTTCATACTCCATGACACTCTGTCACAAAATTTAAGCATGAGCAACAAAAATTGAAGGTTGAGGCAATAAGTATACAAATTCACATCACGCACAAAAATCAGAATGTGTAAATAACATCACATACTTGCCGAGTATTTACATCCCAAACTGTTACTATTCCCTCATAATCAGTACTAGCTATATGGTTTTTCGTAAACTTGTTCCAGCTCAAGCAACTAAGCTTTGAACGTGTAGGCATCTCCACAACAGGACAATGCACATCAGCTGGATCATTCACAACCTGGAAAGAAATAGCATAAACAATCAACATCAATACTTCCAAATCCCAAAAAGGGTAGTCAATGAGCAGTGATCATCATTAATTGATTGGCTGGCTTCATAAACTTCATAAATCAAGAGTACTTAAATTGCCAACCCACTCCCCCAAAAGAAAAAAGTAGACAGACACATGCAGGCACTAGAACATCACGTTGAGTATGTGATTGCAAGAGACTCTTCAATCGTTCAAAACTGCTCAAGACTGGCTTCGACAAAACCACAAGAAGATTCATGTCAACAATTGCAAAATTTCCTCCGTTAAGTGGTTTACATTTACTGAACTTCAAGTCAAACGGGACAAAAGTAAACTGATCTAATATCACAGGTCAAGGTGACAGAAATACATTGATCCCAACCCAAGTAAACTTTTGAAGTACATTTGGATAAGTGGAAGGACATATTGCATGTTTAATTATAAAGTAAATCAATTTACTTAAAGTTGAAGAAACTACATGGTGTCACAGTATCCTAAGTTCATCAGCAGAAACATGCCAGGTTTGGGCCAATGTTTGTCATGCAATGCTTCATTTATTTGAAACCCTAATAATTGCAGGCGTACAAAATGCTGATGGACAGACGCATAATATTTGTTAGTATCTTATTTCATTTAACTGGAGAGCTTGTTAATATTTTATTTTATGTAATTGGAGAGCTAATTTTTATAGGTGATAAACTTTTGTTCTTTATAGGTGTATGACTCATGTAAATGAAACGATTAAAAAGGAGCCAATTACAAGAAATTATACTAATACTGAAGTAGAGCCCACAGCTTTTCTTCCTTTATTAATATTTCTCTTGCTCAATTATTTCCTAAATTAACAACAACAAAATAGAAACCAGGACCTTGTGATTTGTGTTCTTAAATTGGGAGAAGAGGTATGACTGAAAAAAGAAAGAAAGCAACGGAATTGTAGCTTCTACAATAGGTGTTGGACATGAGCTTGACTTTGACGTGAAAGATTGGAGACTGTCATGGGCCTTAAGAAAGGGAAAAGCATACTGCATCAGGAATCCTACTTGACAAAAAAGATTTTCACTATAAAAAGGACACTTTGGCAGCAGATAGACTTGAAGAGAGACGGCAGATTGGCAGCTTGGTGTTTTTAGTTTCAGAGCGGTTCCTCATAGAAAGACCCATTATTTTTTTTGTCATGGGGTTCAAAACTGCTGATCTCTCAGCTAAGGCTGAGAGAAAGCCCTATTCAGATTCAATGTTTGAATTTATACTTTGAATTTTGTGTGCCTCATAGACTAGAGTAGGGATGGGCAATGGATACCCTGGGTATTCAACAACATTGCCACTACCACTACCACCACCACCACATCTCTAACACCTAATGGGTGTCCTTTGCCCATCCCAATACTAGAGTATAAGAATTTGGAAGGTTAGTATAAGGATTTTGTGTCTGACCATCAACAAACATTCTTGATACTAGAGTTGTGAAAGAGAGCATAAACTATGATACATTTTCGCAAGACCATACAAGATTGTTATGTAGTTTCCCTCAAATTGGCTATATTTGTTGAGCATGAACAAGTTTGATGAATGGTTAATTCACTTCTCACTACACTTAATTTAAATTTTCTATTTGTTTATATATAATGATACAATAAACTTTTTCATGAGTAAAAACCACACTCTTATGTGAGCTGAAGGCTTTAAAACAACCAAAGACTAAAGGCAATTTGGCAGCTTTGTTGAAAAAAAATTAAGAATTTAACATGGAGTATGGACGGAAAAACACAGTCAAATTAGATGAGATGAAGCCATTCAAACAACAAAATCTTATCTCTCCACCCTTTTCTTTTAATATTTGACTATGCTGAACACATTCTTTTTGCTGATAGACAACCATTGTTGCTGAAAGTAATGGTAAAAAGAACATTAAAATCAAGTACGTACCGAGGAGAAGTCGAAAACTTTTATGCACCGTGAAACCCCAGCAGTAGCGAACAATTCATAATCACGGTCAAATTCAATGCTGCAATGAATGTCAACAAATCTATGAGGTTCTCAAAAGAACAGAGAGAGAGAGAGAGAGAGAGAGAGAGAGAGAGAGAGAGTAGTTCATTTTTAATATCAGTATGTTTTATTCTGAAAAGTTAGACATGATATGCAATATTCACTAATCACCTTGATACTATATTGGCTGGGTGAAATAGATCCCCATGCCTAAGTTCAGCAATGACCCTCATCCGACTGTTTCATAAGAAAAATTAAAAAAAAATGCGGATGAAACATGGTGATATAGTTAATTAAAAAATTATATCTCTGTAAATTGACCAAAAATAAATATTTCTGTAAAGGAATCCAATATCTGGTTATCATACCTATACCGCGTTAACGTAGTGAGAACTGATTGAAAAGCAGCAAGGCCTGTAGTGTAACCTTCTCTTTGTATCACATTTTTGTCCAGTTCTTGCTGGGTATATGGTTGGTTCGCCATCTGGCGTCGCTTTTGCAGGTAACACTCTTGTAGTTCATCAAACTACAGCCAGAGATGGAATGAGAATAAATCAAGACAACAATAAAAAGAAGTTCAGGGTCTATATTACCTTAAAATCAAGTAACTCGACCAATATAAATAAACGTAAACTCGAGTAAAGTCCAGAAATCCCATAACCAAAACCCAATATAAGTTCCGATTTCATGCCAAGTTGACAGATATTTATGCATTTGTAAAGTACAATTGAGGTGACTTTTGTTGAGGACCAAATAAGGGAATAGGTTTGGATAATAGGGCAGTACCATTTTACCCATCATCTAATGTCAAATTGTTCAGAATACTAGTAACGGCCACAAGGTACAAGTATATTTATTAAAAGATAGAAACACGCAAAGTGCAAAGTTAGTCTACAATTCACATGAAAGGACTCTCACAGACCTGTGCATGGACCCGCTTCTTTCTGGCTACAGCAAGACCAGACTGAGTCATATACTGGGAGTCTGATGCACTTAAAGCATCCTTTTTCTGAAGTCCCCAGCCATCAAGCTTCTTAGATTGAAGATTCCATGAAGACATCCCTGCTCGCCCACTGAGAGAACTGGTATTGTTATCTATGGAGGAAGGCCATGATTTTCTTGCACCAGAAATAGAATCATCCCCTCCAAGCATCCGCAGCTTGACGGAGTATCTGTCCCTCGCACGGTACAAGTCCATTCTGCGTCTCTCTACTGCACCTATGTCCTCTTTGATAAATTGAAGATGGGTTTGCACCTACATTGAATCCATAATGTAAGCCATTCAATTCAATTAAGTCAAATATATTTAGCATAACACAAAGAAAAACATGAAGAAACCTCATTAAGCTCTTCAACTTTTTGCTTCCTTAGGCAATTCAAGAAGTCGAGCAGTATTTGCATATTTCTCTCCGCCTCTTCTTGTTCCATTTTCCTCTTCTTCTCCGCCAAGAGTGTCAACAGGGTGTCTAGCTCCTTGATGGACACTTCACATCCCTATCACAGCAAAGCACCACATTCACACAACAAATAACAATTCATATTTTATTTACTTGACTCGGACAATTAGACTCACCTGTTGCAATGCCAGACGAAATTGCTCCACTGGGGACGCACTTTTGGAAATTTGACGAGCCGATGCCTTCTTCAGAAGCTACAGTACATTCCATATCACAGTAAGCTGCAGTTCCAAGTATATCATTTTTCATCTTTAAGGAGTAGGAATTTGAGAGGGGACCTTATCCAGCGGGAAATTGGGGAACAATTGGTTGGTGCTGAGGAACTGGGTGCAGCAAGGGCAGTCACTCTTGTTGCGGAGGTGGGTAATGATGCACATGTAGCAGAAGCTGTGACCACATGCTGTGAGGAAGGCATCCTTTACCAGCTGCATGCAAATTGGACACAACAAGTCCTTGTCCACCTCCGTCAATACTTTCTCATGAGCTGGACGATCCATGTCATTGCTCCCTGGATCCGCCGAAGCCTCGACGCTTGATGGCTTTGGTTCTGGTTTCACCGCCGGGACTAGAGCCCCAGTCGAGCACTCCTCCATTTCTTTCTCTCTTTGTATGTATCTCTACGTCACTCTTTTCTTTTGCTGAGCCCAATTTGAGGATTACGGCCCCGCCGCGACTAGAAATCAAAATTGTATATTTTTTTACATCAATTAAGAACTAAAATGTGACCAGGAAGGTATGATACTCGGGGAGTAGTCATCTACCCTAAAAAAGACAATAAATATTGAATATTTTAACAAAAGTAACAAATCACTAAAATATGCAAATAGAGAATTAAATTGAATGTTTGAGCAAGATGATGATGATGAAGTGTATTGAAACATAACACTAGGACAGCAAGCACAAAATCATTCAGCATAATTCTTGTTGGTTTCATTTTTCTTATTTCCCAAACACTTGCGGTGTAGTTAAGGAACAGAAAACCATCATAACTGAAATTGAGGAGCAGAGATGTAAGGAGTTTGTCCACTTCACTCAATCTAAATACCACTCCTCTTCCTAATGCATTGGATGATGGAAGTTTTAATAAATTTGGGATGAAAGAGTTATTTTCAAAAGTTAATTTTCAGCCATAGCCGCCTCTTCTCCTTCCTGGTTCTACGAAGAAATTTAAATGGGGATAGGGTTTCATCTTTCAAAATTTCTGAATCTTTAATTGAGGAGAAGGAGAAGAAGGGCGAAGAAAGAAGAAGAACCTACCTTGTACTTGCGGCTGCTGCAGCCAGCAGAGGAGCTAGAAGTAGCCTATTGCTTCTCTTAATCTTCTTTGTCGATTACCCTAGCCCAATCAAATAAGCTGCAGTTCAAATTCAAACAAGTAAACCCAATCAAATGAATGCAAATAAAATAGCTAAAATATCAATAATTATTTTACTATAAACATCCACATGTATTGAAAATCAGTTGGGTCAAAACGGCAAAGAACCAAAACCCACTCGAAATCTATACAGACAAACAAAAACCACATAAATAAAGAAGCAAACTGAATCAAGAAATGAGAAAAGCAGCAATTCATTGGGTTTTATTTTCAGAAGCGGGGACATCCATAGAGAGAGAGAGAGAGAGAGAGAGAGAGAGAGAGAGAGAGAGCAAGAGGAAGTTGGGCAAACTTACTGTTAGAGAGCAAAGAGAAAACTGGAAAGAAGGGTTTCAGGGTTGAGGGCTTGAGGTAGAATCAGATTTAAGCTTGCAGTGTGGGGAAGGAAGCCATGGCTGCTTTGGGTTCTTCAGCTTCTTTGGCAACTGTCAGTGCCTGTTACGCAAAAATAAGAAGCACACCATCAACCACGTGTATCAAAGCCACCAAAACAATTCTGTATCTGTTGCCTTTTGAGTTTGAAAGCCGATGTTGCTTTGGCAGCACTTGGGCATTTCTATTGGGCTTTACACGATTGTGATGTTTGGGGCCTTTGTTTTCTTCGGCCCTTGGCCTTCATTTGTACTCAATATTTTAATTTTTGGCATTAAACTTAGATTAAAAAGTAAAAACTAGTGGAGTGTATGATGTCTATTTAAAAGTGACAACAATAACTTTAAAGAAAAAAATCCTACAATATAACATGGATATATCTTCCATGCATATTCTTGGCGATGAATGCACCATTGAATTTATTTTTACTCTTTAATTTTACTACATTTATTGAGACATCTGTATTAAAATTATTCTTATGATGAACATCTCTTGCGTTAATTAACACACACGGAATCAAAAAGTATGTGTCTTTCGCTTACAATTCGTAAGGATTGGGAATTAGATTGATTAGAAAGGGGTAGTTGATCTTAGACACATTCATTCTCTCCCTTATTCATGACTTTCCTGATTCACGACTTCCTCCAATTTAAGTAAACAAACATGTTAGAAGTTAAGGAAAAGAGCAAAGTCTTTTTAGTGCAAATTAGGTTCGATTTTTGGATGGATCGAATCCGAATCAAGGAATTCCAATTTCAATCCAAAAAAATTCGTAATGAAAATTCTCTTCCAACTCCGTTCCAAATTTGTTTGAAATCTCAACATTCATTTTCATTTCGAAAACTTGGAATTTTTCGAAGGTTATATATGCTACAATATGAGACACTATGAGAGAATATTTGTTTGTGGGAATTTTCTGTGTATTCCTCTTCTTGTAAGAGGTAATATTTATAATACAACGGAGCCTTAGTGGCCAAGTAAAATAAAAAATTCCTATTTCTATTTACAGTAGTAAATCAAGAATTAAAGTAAATCAATTACAATTAATATGAGAATCCTTGGTGTGTAAGGAAAGTTAATGGTCCACAAATCACACCAATACTCCCCCTCACGTTGGTGCATAGATGTTGCCAATGCCCAACTGTTCTAGTGAATTGTGGAATGCTCTATTAGAAATTGCATTTGTCAAAATATCCGCCAATTAATCCTCAGACTTCATGAAAGGAAACTGAATCACTTTAGCCTCAAGCTTCTTTTTGATGAAGTGTCGATCCACCTCAACATGTTTGGTGCAATCATGTTGAACCGGATTTTGTGCAATAATGATTGCAGCTTGTTGTCACAAAAGAGATTCAGTGTGGATGTAGGTTCATACCCAAGTTCAGTAAGAAACTTTCTTAACCAAAAGAGCTCACAAATTCCTTTGGTCATAAATTTGAATTCGGCTTTTGCACTAGATAGAGCTACTACCTTGCTCCTCCATGTCACCAAATTACCTCCCACGAATGTGAAGTAACCAAATGTGGATCTTCTATCTGTGACACAACCTGCCCAATCTGCATCTGAATACCCATCAACATTCAGATGACCATGTTTTGAGAACATAAGTTCTTTTTTGGGTGCAGACCTCAAATATCTAAGTATCCAAAGAACTGCATTCATGTGGTCTTCACTTGGAGAATGCATAAATTGACTGACAAAGCTCACCGCATAAGCAATGTCTAGTCGGGTATGTGACAAGTAGATCAATCTTCCCACTAACCTTTGGTATCTTTCTTTGTTAGTTAGAACTTGATCAAGATATTCTCCAAGATGATGATTCTGAACAATAGGAGTGTCTAGAGGTTTGCAATTTGGCATTCATGTGTCTGTAAACAAGTCCAAGAGATATTTCCTTTGAGAGAGAAATATGCCTTGCTTTGATCGGGCCACCTCAATCCCTAAGAAATACTTGAATCCACCTAGATTCTTCATCTCAAATTCAGTAGCCAAATAGTCTTGTAGTTGAGATATTTCTTGTTTATCATTCCCATTAATAATCATATCATCAACTTAGATTATTAAAGCAGTTACCTTCCCCTTCTGATGTTTCAAGAACATAGTATGATCTGAGTTACTCTGTCTGAAACCATTGTTCTTCATCGCCATGGTGAATCTTTCAAACCATGCGCGTGGTGACTGTTTCAATCCATACAATGCTTTTTGTAATTTGCATATTGTTCCAATCTGAGTAGTATTATATCCAAGATGAATGTCCATATACACCTTCTCTGTGAGTTCTCCATGCAGGAAAGCATTCTTTACATCAAACTGGTGTAGTGACCAATCCAAATTAGCTGCAAGGGACAATATGACTCTGACGGTGTTTAACTTTGCTACTGCAGCAAAGGTTTCTTCATAGTCTATACCGTAGGTCTGAATATATCCCTTTGCCACAAACCTTGCCTTGTATGCTCTATAGATCCATCAACATTGTGTTTTATAGTAAATACCCATATATATCTAACGGTCCTTTTTCCTTGTGGTAAAGTTTCCAGTGTCCATGTCTGATTTTTCTCAAGAGCTTTCATCTCTTCCTTTATAGGTTGAACTCAGTTAGGGTCTTTTAATGCTTTAGCAACCTTGGTTGGGATATGGATAGCAGACAACTGATGCACAAGAGCCTTGAGTGGTTCAGACAGTTTCTCAGTGGATACATGATTTAGAATTAGATACTTTGATGACTATAGGAGTATTTACGATTTGGATACATGGTTTAAGCCAATATATGGTGAATAGTGATTTGGTGACTTCCCACGATTCTGCCTGAAAGGTATAGATTATCCTCTAAATTCATAAGTGCAATAGAAGTAGTTACCTCAAAGATCTTCTCATGAGTTTGGTCCATCGATATTGTTGAGTGAGATGGGGTCTTCAGCTTATTGCTCTGGGTTGTCTGTAGGAGTGGGGAATGGATGATTGATCGGTTTTCGACAGAGAAGAACATTGCATTCCAAGCTCGGGGAGATCGATCATCGATGTTGGACGATCGATCGCTTCTGTGCAGATGCAAATTTCTTCTTTTTCCAAGTTGCTCCAATTCTGCTCTTCACTCCCTATCTCCCCCATGAAGCGTAGAATTGGAAGTGAGGTAATGGAAGAACATCTCATATTCTAGAAAGGTCACATCTAAAGTAACATAGGTCCGCCATGTATGAGGGTGATAACATTGATAACCTTTTTGATGAGTGACATATCCCACAAAAACACAACGAAGGGCGCAGGAATCAAGCTTGCTACGTTGATTTTTATGGAGATGAACAAAGGCCACACATCCAAAGATTCGGGGTGTGAGCACCAAAACAAAGGGCATGAGCCCTTGTTGCCGATCACTTGTAGGGGAATACGAAAGTTCAGGACACCAGACGACATGCAGTTGATCAAGTGAACGGCGGTGATGATAGCATCATCCTATTGATGATGAGGAACATGAGCACCAATCAGAAGTGCTCGAGCTATTTCCAAAAAGTGTCGAAATAGGGCTCTTGGTTGGATCCTAAGTCAGGATTGTGTTCGGGGTTGATTCTGCATCTTTAGGAACTGAGCCATCTAAGTACTCAATTAGGCTAGGGTCGGGGTTTGGTTATGCATATTTAGGAACTGAGCCATCTGAGCACTCAATTCGGCTAAGGTCAAGTGAGAAGGAGAGGCGGTGTCGATTGTGCTACCTCTATGATGAATTAAAAAAAATCCTCCCCCATGGCGATGACGAGGGTTTGAACCTAGAGTCAACAATTGCAAGATCGCTGCTCTGATACCATGCTAAAATATGAGAAACTATGAGAGAATATTTGTTTGTGAGAATTTTCTGTGTATTCCTCTCCTTGTAGGAGAACATATTTAATAATACAACGGAGCCTTAGTAGTGAAGTAAAATAATAAATTCCTATTTTTATTTAAAGTAGTAAATCAAGAACTAAAGTAAATCAATTACAATTAATATGGAAATCCTTACTGTGTAAGGAAAGTCAATCATCCACAAATCACGCCAAACAATATATGCCCAGCAATTTGAAATCCAGAAATTAATTCAAAATTTTGAACATGCACAACAACTAAGCACAATACATTCAACCCCTCACCTTGAGGTTGGGGCACACCTTGCACCTTGCATCCAACCTCAGTCATTACCATATGCAGAACAACCAAGCACAATACGTTCATAGGGCCCAAGTTCAGTTTCTCCAGTAGTATTCTAAGAATCATTGTTGCAGGTTTAGGCATTTGACTTCTCCCTAAGGAGAGGGTGAGCTTTGTGATCGGTGCATAATTACATATCATTTTGTACCCTTCTAACTTATGATTTGGTTATGTTTTTGAGTTAAA
Source organism: Prunus padus (assembly GCA_024362665.1). Lineage (NCBI taxonomy): Eukaryota > Viridiplantae > Streptophyta > Magnoliopsida > Rosales > Rosaceae > Prunus > Prunus padus. Next base: position 13,932,551 of record JANFAM010000005.1, on the reverse strand, counting down.
CTTGTGCTTTTAATCTATTTTGTGTTTGTTTCAGTGTAATAAGCTTGGGACTCACTTAATGCATTTTGGAGTGAAGTTAGCTCAAAACGGTGTCTGCAGATCAGTCAACTTCACGGATTGGACTGTACTTGCTCAAGAAGAACCAGATAATGAACCATACATCATTGGAAAGATACAGTCTAGTTTCTGTAGCATTTTACGGTTCATGATTCCGAGTCTTCTAGATGAAGTTATGCAAGTTTGGGCAACTTAAGGTCAAATTCGGCAGCATCTGCGTTACTGGGCCAAAAATGACTTTTGAAGGCCTTCCCGATTTTTCCTTGAGTTGGGCTGCATATGCTTGGAAAGATAAGACAAAGAGCTTCAAGATCCATATTTTTCCAGATTTGTTAGAGTGAAGGAGCAAGCCCAAATCGAGCCCACAAGCTGACTGCAATGCATTGTCATGCATGAGCTAATCATTTTAGTGGTGAATTGAGTGGTGTAAGTTGGTGAAGTGAGTGTGGTTATTAAATTCAATTGTATAATCAGATTTATACTTCCCTAGGCCTATAAATAGTGAGTTCTCCAAGCATGTAAACACACCCCAAGGGGGAGCTCTCAAACATCTCTCTAGAGCTCCTCTCCCTTCTCTCCCTCAAATTCTCTTAGTTTTCCTTTTTAGTTCTCAATTGTTGTAACAAAATCCTTTTGCTAAATTTTCCTTTAAGTTTTTCTTAGTTGTAATTTATTTTTCATTGTAATGTAATTTCTTTTCTTTAGTTTTCAAGTTTAATTAGTTTTCAAGTTTCAATTATAGTTCTTGTTCTTATTCATTATGCTTATAAGTTAATATGCTTGTTTGAATGATTGATCACCATTAAAACTTGTATGTTAGCTATCTTGGTTTGAATTAAGAGTAGACACCATGCATTAATTCAAATTGAACTATGAATAGGAAAAGTATGTATGGACATTCGACAATAAGGATTAGATACATGCTTGGTTGTTTAAAACATTCTTCTATGCTTAATGGATTTCTAATGCTTAATTTAGGTTCGACAACAAGGATCTAATTAGGGAATTAGGAATACAAGGTTAGGACCAAACACCATGGCTTAATCATATTTTAGCTAGAATCAATCCGTGAATCTAAATTGAACTTGGTAACTAATTAGCTTGGGTTAATTTCTTTTCTTTCTTTCTTGTTTTACTTATTTTCTTTTCATTTCTGTTTTGTGCAGGGAATCAAATTGAATCAATCTATCATCAATCCTCGTGGGATCGACCTCGTACTTACACAAGCTATACTACCCAACGCCTCGTGCACTTGCGAGTTAACACTTTGCCAGGATATCAGACTGTAGTAAGTATGATCGCTCTTTCAAAATTACCAAGACTATATCACATGCTTTTAGTAGCCAGTGAAGGTCAGACGAATAGCACAGTTACAGTGATTAGCTTACGGATAACAAAATCCTCATGAAAGCCATGCAACCTTTTAAAATCAATAAGGGTATGTTTGGATGAGGGATTTGGGTTTCTTGGGATTTAGAAATCCCATGGGCCAAAATGACCTGTTTGGCAAACACAAAGAAGGAATTTTAGAAATGACAAGGGATTTGGAGGAGGGATTTGGAAAGCCCAAATCCCATTTTGAAATGACTCATGTTCAGGCGTTATTTTGAAATTCTATACTTGAAGCACAACCACGATGAACGCAACGCCCTCTGTGGCTCATCTTCATCACCAACCCAAAAGGCTTAAACGGTAATTTCGCCACCACCTTCCCCTCAAACAGTGAATTGAGCAGCCTAAAGACGATGAACATGACGTTGGATTTGAACTTGAAGAGCGAGAGGCGACTCGATTCTTTCAAGCTCGTCTCGACCCGGTCGATCTTCTTGGTCTTGGACTTCTTGGCAATTTTTATGGCTGGATCTGTCTTCATGGTCTCGAGCTTCTTCGTGGCTTTGTCAATGGAGGAGCGGAGGGGCTTGTAGGAGTTAGTGCGGTAGAAGAGGACCCATGAGATCGCTTCGCAGACTATGGCGGTGCAGAATGAGATGCCTACCACTGTTAGGCCGTCTGAGTACTTCAAGCTCAAGAGGAACGAGGTGGTGGCCATTGGGGAAGACGAAGAAGAAGGAAAATTTGGTGAGAAAATGCGAGAAAATTAGAGTGAGTTTTGATCTGATTTGGTGGTGTTTAGATATATAGGTGGAGTTTTTGTATGGGCAGGTCTGTTACTGAGCTTGACCCATGAGTCTTCGGCATTTTTTACAATAACCAGACGAACCAGAGAGTGGAGAAGAAGAAGAAATAGTTGTGGGGCCCATTGTATTTTTATTATTTATTTAGTTGTGGGTACAATTCAGATTTTTTTGCTAAACATAAAGAAAAAAAAAGCATATTTATAAAAAAATTACCCAATGAAATCCCACAAACAAAATATTTAGCCAAACAAGTGATTTTATAAATACCATCATTTGGAATCTCTTCATTTCAAAATCCCATCATTTTAAAATCCCCTCCACTTCAAAATCCCATCATTTCAAAATCCCTCATCCAAACACACCCTAAAGGACTCCCATGCTTCCTTCACTCTGTGTTCCTTCAAGGCTTTTTCGAGCCTTTTGAACACAACTGCATGAGAGGAACCTTCCCAGCATATCCTTTCAGGCTTTAGCATAAAAATCCCGGGTAGATGAAATTTGATGTTGTTCATATCTTACACTTGATACTCTAGGCTTTTCGTATCTTCTACTCATAATTGATTTTCTATCATAATTTGATATTATGGTGTGTTTACTAATCAGGAATTGGAATTCTCATCAGGAATTGAATTCCACATATGGAGAATTCCTACGTTTACTTCACATCAGGAATTGAAAAGTAAGTGAGGCCCACACGAAATTAGGAATTGAATTCCTAATTTTGGAGGAATTCAATTTTTTGATGGGAGGTGGTATTTGAATTCCTTGAGAACTTACCCATTAGGAATTCATCTTTTTTACCCATTATATCCTCACACAATTATCAAAATTCCAAATTTGCCATCTACTTTAACCAAACAACGAGGACACTTTAGTAATTAGTACCACTTCTACCCCAATTCCATATGGTTTAGTAAACAACTTCAATAGGAATCCGGAATCTAACTCCTCTCAATCCATATGGTTTAGTAAACAACTGCAATAGGAATCCGAAATCTAATTCTCCTCAATCTGACTCCTCCTCAATTCAATTCATCCTCAATTCAATTCCTTCTAATTCAATTACGAATTAGTATACATGCCATTAAGGCAGTCCTCCGAATAGCTGAAACGACACAAAAAAAACACAAAGGACATTGATGAAGCAATTATGCGTTAGAACCTCTTTTGTCACTACTAGTGCCATAGATATTTCATCATAACGATGGAAAAACACCGAGAAAGGATAATCACCGTGACATACCACTGCTAAACTTTGGCCTAGGTGAAAAAACATGCACCAATTGCATACTCATTTATGTAAGCCATAAACAGTAACCAATATTTGCTAAGACAATTCCTTGAGGATCCAGCTTGATCTCCTTATGCCCACCACGTGCCCAACTAATATCTGCAAATAGAACCTGACTGAATCAAAAGGCACAAAGTAATACACATACACAGACATGAGAAAATAATCTGAAACCAAAGCCAGCCAAGAAATCATATCACAATGACTACAATCAATAGCGAACGGGGTATCATAAAACTGGTTTTAGTCATACATCTAGGCTCTGTTTGTTACGTAAGACTGGCTTGGACAAGATTAATTATGAGAATTGTTTAGGATAGGCTAGGTTGGACTAAATTCTGTCCTATGTTTGATGGGGCGTTGGACAATGGGGTACTTCAATTCTAAAATATGAAAATAACCATTTCAAACGTTAATATTTTTTATTTGTTCTCAAATATGCATCAACAAAAATCATAAACTTAACTAAATATTACAGCCATAAAAACTATATTCAGGCTTAAATGAATATTACAGCCTATTTTTCAATTAAAAATTTATTAATATTATAAAGTTACCTCACTAGACACTGTAATTCATGTCAATAAAGCCTCACTACATACATCAAACTAACGTAATTACACCCAAGAAAAAAAGAAAAGAAAAGAAAACTGAACTGCATTAAATACTATTTATCTTTTTTACCATGAAAGAAAAAAGCAATTAAACTGCATTAAATACAAGAAAACATTAAAACCTGAAATCATCGTATAACATGAACACATAAAAGCACTCATCCAAATTATTAAAAAAAAAAAGATCAACGCATAAAAGCTTTTTGTTACCATACCAATGACCTTCGGCCGCATTATCAACAGCTCGCTTTACAATAATTTCAAAACTGTAATTTCCCTGTTGTATTGGCCAATTTCCACTAAACTTTACACCACTGATGAACATCTATCATTGCCAGAACATAATGATTTGAGCAGAAAAAAGAAGTGGAAGCTGTTAAATTCAATGCAATGTGAAAAATGCAGAGATGGAACAGCCAATAAGAAGAGTGCCATGAGCTGCCTTGCATAGGACATTTTTTTATTTTTCACTCCGCACTACGTTTGGACCATACATTATCTTCACAAGGTTCAGTTACATGTGATCTGAGTGCACAGTTACTCTCTGTCGTTTACAGTTTCTCTCCTTTGAATAGATGGGTGTAATTGTGTTCACAACTATCCGGCTGTGTGTTGTTTGCAACCTTTACGTCCATAATGCTCAGAACTTCGCCTCACGCCCTTCTTGCATAAATAGCAATAGTGGTTTTGGCATGCCCAGCAGAACATATGATTGTTATTGCCAATCTGATGGGAAAAGGCAGAAACTCTATTTATCATATGGACACAACTCCAAAAATCCTCAGAAAGAAAAAAGGACATTTACTACTTTTGAAAAGAACAAAAAGCGAACATAATGAATTTCCTTATTAACCATCACGTAAACCCATGAATATCTGATTTGTATCAACGCCCAGTCTTGACTCACCTTTGCATTAAACTGACCACAATTAGGGCATAATTGACCATGTGCAGCAAAGAGTTCAGCTTGAATCTGACCCAAAACCTGTCGAGGATTCATCTGTGCCTCCCAGTTCTGAATTGCTTCTTGCGGAAACAGTTCACATGCACCATCTCTTCAATTAATACAAAGCTAATTAGTTCTACAGAAAATATGTATATGCATATTGATGAACATACAAATAAAGCATAGGAATAGCCTCAAATACTTAAATGAATTTAGAAACCTGAAATGATCATATCCCTCGATTGCCTTATCACAGCGGTAACAGAAGTATTGACCACAGTTTTTACACACCATCTTGTTACAACCTTCAGTTCGCGATATTGCCATCTTACAAGATGGGCATTGCTTTGCATCGCGAAGAATTTCCCTCACACTGAGAATCTCATTGATTTGCTCACGTTCTTTGTGCTTTTGATGGTCATTCAACTGACCAAAATTTTGACGTTCCTGCATTATAAATTTGTTTGTATTCAATTCTCACTAGTATACTAAAATAATATGAAGTTTCCAATAGACAATGAAAGATAGATATCCTTTTTCTCTAGAAGGGTGAGAGCAAAGAAATGTTTAACTCAGATATCATAAATTGATCTGCAGACTGTAACACTATTGAGAATATAGCAATCTTGCATTTAGTATTCTAAGCCTAGCATCAAAATACCTATGAGGAAGTCTCCAACCATTGCCAATTAATTTGAGTTGGATGCTCAAACATTAAAAGAAAACTTTACCATTCTGCAGCTACCATAAAGCACACCATTTCCTAGCTGTCAAAATGCCTATGAAAAACTAAGGAGATATGGGAGTTATTGAATCAAAGTGAAAATGACATCTAAATGGGGGTAGTTGGGCATGGCAGAAGTAAATAAACAGAGTTTGCAAAGGTCCAATCATGCATATCATTGGAGACAGTAAAACCATTTTGCACTTGGTGAATTGAGATAATCCATAGGAAAATTAGCCTGAGGTTGACGTGGTCAGTTTGCAGCAACCATAAGACAAAGTTTTTTCTTTTTTACTTTTGAATGAATACCATAAAACAAAGTTTATATTGCCACATATATGTCTTTTATCTCAGCTGTTAAAATGGCTATGAAATGTTAAGGAGACATTGAAGTTATACCATTGCGGAGAAAATGACAGCTAAGACCCGTTTAATTTATGCTACCAGATCTGTTAGGTTAGTTGGGCCAGGCAGAAAGTATTGAGTGTGACACTACGCAAAAGTTAGTAGGCTGTGTAATTCATACAGGGCACAGTTGTTAACCTGTAGAGGAGACTTTTTAGTTTTTATCTTCTGTTACTCGCCTAGTACTGCAACAAAGCACCGTGTATTTACCTAAACCAAAGATATATTTATCATGGCAAGAACATGCCTTTGAACCTCTGTATTTTCATTTTGAGAAGAATAACAACAATTTATAGTATGATCAAGATAGTTCAATATTTTTTTTTTGGCACATAATCAGATTCAAGTTACAAGGTAAATAAAATGACAATTGAAACATCAGATGAGAACTAGATGCCTGCTGAACCAGAAACGAAAACAGAAACTTGTCTGTGTGAATGTAAGAAGAGGCAGAAATCAGGGTTCTGGATCATTTAACTCTACCATTGCATATTCTTATACAATAAAGTCAGACTAAACAGATGAATTTGTAACTGACATAAAGTTTCAAACCTAAAAAAACTAAATTAGATAGAATTTATACAGTATCAACCCTTCACAAGCAAATACGTGTTTTGTAACTAAGCCTAACAGCAAATTCTACCATGTGGAACTTAAGGGAATCATCAGCATTTGCCCAACTACATTAAAAAATTCGGGCAAAGGTGGTGTTGTTTTCCCTTTACAACAGCTTGCTTTTTGTTTTGGATAGGAAACAAATATTTTTAACAGCAAATCATAGCATGTCTCAGTACCAGAAAATAAGTTATGATTGTCATTTCTACCAAATGGCAGTTGATTCAAGCACAATATCCTGCTTGGATGAAGGGATAAACATGATTCTCCCAATCCCCCCCCCATTAATAAGGACAGCAAAGAGTATAAATTGTACCTGCAGGATGTGAAGTTTCATTTCTGGTGTCATACACTGAATACCTACATGGCGCCGCTCCTTGCAAAGTGTGCAAAAGCTAAAGAAGCACTTTGAGCATTGGGCATGCTGGTCTTCATCCTCTATGCAGGGAGTTTCACATCTTGGGCAATACCCAACATCCGACATTGCCTCTAGAGTTTTAATTAAGATTAAGGACTCCCAACGTTCAAACTCTTCATCACCAAGCAATCGTTTTAACAAACCTGGTGGAATCATACCCCCGCATTTTGCATCTGGACACTGCAGTTTGCTTACGGTGCCTTCCTTGATATGCATGTCAGAATAAGTCTTCATGCATTTCCAACAGAAAAAATGCTGACATGGAAGTCTGACAAACTCAGTACCTAGAAAGATAGATCAATTAGAGCGGTGAATAAGACCTGCATTCATTTTTCATAGATAGTAAGTTCAATAGATGGTACACCTCCCAAGGATGAATCAGTTAAGCTGCCGCCTAAGGATGAATCAATTAAGCTAATTACAAGCTAACAAGAGCTAATGACCAGGTAATTACAATCATTTATGCATGTGTAGAACTAATGAATTCAGGCAAAATGGAATCCTGATAGTTTCATCCTAAGGACGGAATCTTAGACAGATCCATCCCAAGGACATTGTATAACACACAGACACATGAATACTAAGTTTTACATGTACTTGTATGCATGTGTAGAAATCATACTGGAAAAGTTAGAGGAAATCATGTGTAAGTTGTAACCAAGTTAATTTCTTTTTGGCTCGTGTAATGAATGAAATGTATTGAACTGTTGCTCTTATTGTGGAGAAATGATTTGAATGAAAATTCCCAACATAATTGTTCAATGATTAATTCCCTTTGTGTATGCAAACAATGATCATACTTTAGTTCGCTCAACCAGAATATAGGGTCAGCATAAATCTTATGAAAAAGACCCTCTAGTGCCAAAGTTATTAATAATTCTCAAGCATAGGGAAAAACTAGTCTAGCAACTATAAGTGAACTAAGTAAATATTATATATGTTTTATATTTCTCAAGGCCCAAAAGAAAAAGAAAAAAGAGAGAAATACCAATTTTTTAATAGAAATAAATTCTATGTCAAATTCAATAGAATCTGTGTCAAGAAAGGTTTATGTCAGATTACCTGCAAACTCACTAAAACAGATGCGGCACTCATGCAAATTTTTGTGAAAGTTCTCATGGAGTCTATCATCATTGTAACTTCTAATAAAAGGAATGTCAACATCTGGGGAAACACTTCCAGTAACTGCACGTCTATCTCCAGCATCCCTCACCCCGTAAGGACCAAGAATAATTTCTTTATCAAAACCAAGATACGAAAGCAAAGAATTTTGTAGCCATTCCACCCATTGGTACATAACCTCCTGCCCTGGTTGTTCTCTCCATATTGAGTCCAGCTCAGAACACAAATGGGAGATTTTACTAGAATGCAGCCACTGAACGGATATTGTAAAATAAGGTGGAAGGTGACTTGGGTATGATTTAGGTAACAAACATGTCAACATAATTGGTGGAAGATGCTGCGCTTTGAAAGAGTATGAGAATTCATCAGAACCGTCGCTTCTGGTCTTAAGATCACTTGATGAATTCAACTTTGTAGTAACAGCAATTTCACCAGGAACTTCAATATGTATATGAATCTGCATATACACAGGTTCACATATTTACTTATTTCACTAAATAATGATTAAAAGAGCCTCTGAAGTAGTGGATTATTGCCAAACCTGAAATGATCGACGGCCTCTTTGTCTTTCAAAGAAGAAAAAATTTTCTCCATAAATGGACTCCATAGCAAGCAACTGTCACAAACTTAAAAGGATGAGAAAAGGTCCAAAGAAACACAACAACAACAACAACAATAACAAAATAATAATAATAACAATAATAATAAATAAAAATAATAAGGAGGTTCAAGATGCTGCTATATGAGAGCACCAAATTATTTAACTAGTAGCAGATGGTTTGCAAACATAAATAGAGTCACGTTAATCTTGCATTGTTTTTTATTTAGCTTCATTTCCTCCCTCATTATGTATTACACCAACATAGAGAGATTACTCTTTTCTATATCTAGCTCAACTGGGAAATGCAATCTTGAGACAAACATTACCCCCACCCTATCATCTCTTATGAAATTACCCGTTCATGTTTTTAATGTAGCAATTTGATTTCCTTTACGCTCATTAATAAATTAGGTTAGAAGCTTAAACGACTCAATTACCAAAGCGGCCCTTCATGTTTTCAACTCCTGTGCTTATTGAATAATAAGAAAATTAAAAACTTGAACACTACCTCATCCTCCTGAGCCTGATCATCAATCCTTAGCTGCTCATCCGACAACTTGGGCTCTTCCACACCGAGCTGCAACTCCTCCAATCTACTCAGAACATCATCATCCTCCCCTTTCCTAGAGTCAGAAGCCTCAACTGCAATTATTTCTTCTTCTTGTTGTTTTTCTTGCTGCCCATTTGCTTTCTCACCAATACTCTGTGCCTGAGAAGTGCAAGGGACTGAAGATGCGTCAAGATTTTGGTCTTGATTGTGTGGAGGTTTGAGAGTCCATGTCTCGTCGTCCTCGTCTTGGGGAGAGTGGTGGTCTTGTTTTTCTCGTCCTCCTCCTCTTCTGTTCTTTCCCATGGCGGATTCTCAAGCAACGGACGGACTGCACTCAGAAGTCGTAGGGATGAGTTTTGGGTCGTTTTACTTTGAGAAGATGAGAGAAATTGTCCATTGCAATTGGGGTCGTTTTCAACGAAAATTCTAACATGCTCCGGTGTATCAGTACACCAGAGCTTTCAACCGTTGGATTTAATTTTTTTATCTAATGGCTCAAAATAATTTGTGAAGAAAAACCACTAAAATCACCTAAAAAAACTGGATAACCTGTTATAGTGGGTTTCACTGCCTCCCACATGTGAAAGTTGCATACTAATAACAGAGATGAGCTTTCCTCTTCAACCTGGAGGCAAGCTCAGTCCCAGAAGCCCACACCAAAAACCATGGAGGTACCAAACACCCACCTAACCAACGGCAACCCCATTATCACCGGCAGCCAAGCCTTCTCTCTCTTCGAGCTCTCAAATCGGACTCAATACGGTCAGATCTGAATATCCAACCATGGGAGACAATAGCGAGTGCGAGAGAGACCTCGACCTTCTTCGTTTGCTGCCGTCTCTTCCTCTAGTCGTCAGCTCAACTTCGCAACCATGGTATTTCTCTATCCAATTCTCTGTTTGTTTCATGTGAAACTGAAATGAAAATGAAAAGTTTGTTTGTTCATGGTTCTGATATGTAACATTTGGTTTTTTCTATCCTAGATCATCCCAGAGAAGAACAGGAGAGAAATCTCCAAATATCTATTCCAAGGTACACACAAAAAGCTTAGATTTTTATTTATTGTCAATGAAATTTGGTTCTTCGTTTCCATTTTTTGTTAAAATTTATGGAATTTAATTTGAACAGAGGGAGTGTGCTATGCAAAAAGGATATGAATGGAAGCAGAACGTGAATAAATCTGGATAATTAGTACCTATCAACATGTGAAAAGCTTCAAACAATTCGTCTGTTGGTATGTGTTTTTTGGAATGAAAAGATGAATATGATCTCGAGTACTTAACTCAAATAATCAAACTTTCAAGTGCTGAGAACTGTATTAACTTTGAATTGCCAACCTGATGTGGTCATAAACTGCGCTGCACTCTCCGTACCTCGTGTGACAGGACCCAACCCGGATTCCACCCCGGAATCCAAGCCAGACCCTGTTGGTTTGCCGACATCAACCCAATGCCTGGCCCACATACTAAACAGTTACCCTCTTCCCGAAAAACAACATACAATGGGTCAAGACTTCTGCCGAAAAATGAGCAGAGTCTCCCCTAAAACAAGGACTATCCCAAAATTTCAACCAGTCAGAAGACAATAGAATATACAACCCAAGCGCCAGCATGCAATACAATTACATAACAGGCCTCCAGCCAACAAACTCAACCCTAATGGGTGATACAGAGCAATCTAAGAGTATGCGAGTTTACAACAGAATTCAAAGTTAAGATAAGGGACTTAGAGTCCTACAATCACATCGAAGTTCGAGAAGAGGAGCGCGCGGCCGAACAGTGTCAAAGCAACGACTACGGCTTGGGGGGCACAAAACAGAAAGAGTGTGAGTGGACAAAAACAAGTTTTCATACTTAAATCAACGCACTAACCCCACCGTTTCAAAACAATGCAAACCATGCACATGAAATCGTTATATGTAAACTTGATTCAAAACCCACAATGTATCTCAAAGTAATCAAGGAGAACCCAAAACAAACCTTTCCCATTTACAAGGCATAACCTCCCAATACGAATCCACATAGGTATATATAAACACAAGCTGAAAAACTTAAACAACGTAATCACGAAAATATAATAAAATCCTCATAAACCAAAACAACCCTAAAATCCCAAAATTTCGTTCATGCCAAGAAAACCAAACTCGACAACAATAGAGAAATCAATTGTAGTTCAAATCACTTATATACATATATATATATATATATATATATATATATATAAGTGTTTGTACCAAAATTTGCACTTTTTGCCCAAAATACATGGTTTTGTTTGGGCCTGAATCTTGGGTTCTACTTGCCAAAAATTGAAAGGGAAGCCCAAGACCATTTCAAGGAGTAAAATAAGCCAAAGTAATTTGCACAAGTTTCCAAAAGTCATGTTTCGGAACTTGAAGACTGATCTTCAAAGAACAAGCCAGCAAAAGGTGAAGAAAAGAAGCTATCTCCTAGAGAAAACTTCTTCTGCAAACAAACTGTCTCATCGGCCAAGATATTTCAAAGCACAAGTTACAAAAATGGCCAGAGAATATTCAAAGGAGTTTTCAAAGAAAAAAGGTTGAGTATCTCTGCAAACATCCATAAAGCTTCAAAAGCAAGATATTTTGATCACAAGTTACAAAGAAAAAGCAGAAGATATTTTACCACAGCTGATGAAAGCTACCTCAAATCAAAATACCTGCTACCCTCTAAAGCAAGACACTTCCCAGAAGATATTTTTAGATATTTAGGAAATATCATCTTGCAAAATTCTCTATAAATATAGGGGGATGTGAACTGAGATACACACACAACCAATCAACCAATCAAACAGACAAACACTCAGTCAAAATTGACAAAGAAACTGTTGACTCGCAAGTGCACGGGCCATTGGATAGTATAGCATGTGTAAGTACGAGGTCGATCCCACGAGGATTGATGATAGATTGATTCAATTTGATTCCCTGCACAAAATAGAAAACCAAAAGAGAATAAATAAAACAAGAAAGAAAGAAAAGAAATTAACTCAAGCAAATTAGTTACCAAGTTCAATTTATATTCTTAGATTGATTCTAGCTAAAGTATGATTAAGCCATGGTGTTTGGTCCTAACCTTGTATTCCTAATTCCCTAATTAGATCCTTATTGTCGAACCTAAATTAAGCATTAGAAATCCATTAAGCATAGAAGAATGTTTTAAACAACCAAGCATGTATCTAATCCCTATTGTCGAATGTCCATACATACTCTTCCTATTCATAGTTCAATTCGAATTAAAGCATGGTGTCTACTCTTAATTCAAACCAAGATAGCTAACATACAAGTTTTAATGGTGATCAATCATTCAACAAGCATATTAACTTATAAGCATAATGAATAAGAACAAGAACTATAATTGAAACTTGGAAACTAATTAAACTTAAGAAAAGAATTTACATTACAATGAAAAATAAATTACAACTAAGAAAAACTTAAAGGGTTTTGTTACAACAATTGAGAACTCAAAAGAAAAACTAAGAGAATTGGAGGGAGAGAAGGGAGAGGAGCTCTAGAGAGATGTTTGAGAGCTCCCCCCCTTGGGGTGTGTTTGAAGGTTAGCCAAGCCTCCTATTTATAGGAGAAGGAAAGCATCAAACTCACATGCCAATATTCTTCTTTTGACAACAAGTTGCATAGCCACCTCAAGTTCACATGAGCATCCATCTCCTTTCATCATTTGGCTAGTTCCCACTTGATGTTTTTGCTTTCTTTATTTCTTACACAACCTACTTCAATTATGACAAATAAACATGCTTCTTCCCCACTATCAACAATAGCACATGCATAGCTAATCATAACCAAGAACTATCAACAATAGCACATGCATAGCTAATCATGACCAAGCAATTTGCAGTCAGCTTGTGGGCTCAATTTGGGCTTGTTCCTTCACTCTAACAAATCTGGAAAAATATGGATCTTGAAGCTCTTTGTCTTATCTTTCTAAGCATATGCAGCCCAACTCAAGGAAAAATCGGGAAGGCCTTCAAAAGTCATTTTTGGCCCAGTAATGCAGATGCTGCTGATTTTGACCTTAAGCTGCCAAAACTTGTATAACTTTCTCTAGAAGACTCGGAATCATGAACCGTAAAATTCTTCAGAAACTAGACTTCCGCATCTTTCCAATGATGTATGGTTCATTATCTGGTTCTTCCTGAGTAAGTACAGTCCAATCCGTGAAGTTGACTGATTTGAATACACCGTTTTGAGTTAACTTGTCTCCAAAATGCATTTAGTGAGTCATAAGCTTATTACACTGAAACAAACATAAAATAGATTAAAAGCACAAGTTTAACTCAAAAACATAACCAAATTATAAGTTAGAAGGGTATAAAATGATATGTAATTATGCACTGATCAGAAACCAAAGGCCATTTGATCTCAAAACTCCTCAGATCACAAAAGCTCACACAAACACACAATCATCCAATCAACAAAAACAAACTCTCAGTCAAAACTGAACAAAAGATCTCTTGATCCCATAGACTCAAAACAGAGAAAATTGCTGTAAGAGCCAGGTACACAGAATCTGCAATACTTTACAAAAAGCCGAAACAGGCAGAACTCAGTTCATATCATCATATGAAAACCTCAACAAAATTTTCAAAAGCCTTTATAACTTTCAAAGCATCCCAAGGAGCCTTCCTCAGGGCAATCCAGCCCAGAACAGGAGCTATCTTCTGAGAAAGTCAACCAGAACTCAGGTTCCTGCCACCCAGAACAGCCAGAATAGCCAGAACAGGTGAAGGCAAAGCAGAGTCAACTCAAAAGCTATCAAGACTTCGGAAAAAACAGGATAACTACTTCATTTCAGGTCAATTCAGGCGAAGGAAGTCCATCCAGAACATCCAGAACAGCCAGAACAGGCGCAGACTCTCAGTTCTGCCTACAGACTTAGCCTCCCCATGGCTCAAATTGATGAAAAGCTCTGCCAATCTTCAGTGTTGGTATCGATTCCCAGCTAACTCCCGTTACTTGAAATTATTGCTACATGAATTCCCGAAGATCAAGCAGTTCTGCCTGAAATTTGTTGTCTTTATGTAAGAATATTTTGCTAGAATTTCCCAATTTATTAGCTGTGAAAATTATGAAGTCCTCACCTGTCTGAGGCATAGGAAAGAACTTACTTGGGAAATATTCCTCACCCAAATGCACAATCGCTTGATTCTTATTAAATGACTTGGGGCGCAAGTTATTTCATTTTCAAATCTGTTGGAAGTTCGTTAACTTGCTAACAGTGGCACGCTCAACACACCAAAGAAAGTTAACTTGATAGACCACTAATGGTTTTTTTCAAGCTAATGAGGAACTTTACCCTACCATCACAGGTACTAAACAAAAATGGGTGAACAATAAGAAAACAGTTTCAGGATTCAAAATCCACTAGACGTAACATATCAAGTACTATTTCCCAATCTTTCCTACTCTCACATAACCACGTGCTCACCAGCACTACAAGTAAGGAAAGATCCTCACTAAAATAAATATGAATACGAAGGTACTAACACACGCGTATATGTATAGTATAACCTCAACACCAAACACAAGTACCAGGGGAAAACAATCCAGCGGGGGATCATTTGACTGGACACAAGTACAGCCTCCTCGAGACCCCGTGCCCAGGGTTAAGCCATCCAAATGGGACTAAGCTTGCCGGCACGCAGAGTAGGAACCATCAATACCCATACTTCTGTGACAAGTCTTGCGCGCAGACTAAATTACCCAATTAAGGGTCTACAACTACACCCCGTTAAGGTATGCACCAGATCGAACCGTATCCAAGTAACCATATCAAATCAATCGCCACGCGATAATCAATATAAGAATAGGGGAAGGTACATAACAAGGTGCCAACTGCACACACATCAATCACCACGCGGTAACCAATCACAATATATATATATAATCAATCACAATGTACCCAACCCAAAACATCGCACCACCGGACACATACAAGTCCGTTAATCCAATATCCAATATATAAACACATATATATAATCAAGTAGGACATCACCGTCCAAACATATAATTCTATAATCAAAATAGTTACAAGGGTCAAACGACCGCATATCAAATTCATAACCAATGAAACGTCATATTCCTTTAAAACCATACTCAAAACCCAATCAATGCTCAAGCCAAGCATATCAATTTAAAACCCGAATAAAACGTAAGTCGCAATGATATACATATCATAAAATGTAGCCATGAAGGCTCCAATACTTAAACCGAAAACCGAAGTTCATAAACGTAATTATTAAATAAATTCTATTAAAACCATGAATCTTCAAATCCAAGATTCAAAATAATTATCCAAAGTATATATATATATATATATATATATATATATATATATATATATATATAACCAAAGTTTAGTTCACCGTTTCTTTAAACCATTAATGTACATTTTCTGAAAACCTTTATTCAACGTATAAGTATTATTCGTAAAGTATATATATATATATATACACGCCAAAACCGAGTATGAAATCGCCCGGACGATACCAACATCCCCTTAAACCCAAGTATATAATTAAAACATAATATAACAAATCTTTAAATATAATATCCAAGAAAATCATTAAATTCCCATTTATGTATAATAATCCATTAAATCTATATTTTATAAAGTATAACAATTTCAAGCTTAAAATAGCTCAATTATATAATCCAATTTCAATACGAAAACCACCGGGCGTTCACCACGTCCCGTTCAATACCTAAGAGTATAAATAATGATAAAATATAGCCATCAAGGCCCCATATGCAATTCCGGAAACCCAAATCAAGCATTAAACTCAAATGCTAGTTCTTTTAGTATTTTTCAACCAAAGTCAAACAAGACTTAAACATTCATCATATTCAATATTTAAATCTCCTTTTACGCAGTTCATGCAATTCAATAAAATCATGCTCGTTTGAAAACAAAGTCCACTCACTGTTAGTCCTACGCTGCACAACCCTAAAAGGGTCTCGCTCGCTACGTATGCGGTGCCTGAGTACCTAAACAAAGATACGAGAATCGGATCAACGAACGTACCGAAAACGAAACCTTAACGTTTCCCACTCAAAGTGTGCCTGTACGTACGTCGTATTAAAGATTCTAAGGTCAAACTACCTCTTTTAACTAGTGGGACCGCCACGGAAGACTTACGGTCAACCGGTGGTCAAACACCCCGTTTCGGTCAACCCGGGCCCACGGAGCCCACGACCTCCAAATCGATCTGAACATTCCTAGAAGTCCAACAAAGTCAACTAATTGGCAAGGCGACCTCGGGAGACCCTCGGTCAACCTTGGTCAAACTTGGTCAAACTAACCAGACTAGGTCAAACAGGGCCCGTAGGTCCCATGATCTCCAAACTTAGATATGAAAGTTCCTACAGGTTCAACACGGCCTAAACAATGTGTCCTGAAAGTTTAGTCTCGATCGGACGGTCAGATCGCTCACGATCGCACGATCGCACGATTATGGTTTAATTCACACTTTGAGTCATTGATCCGGAGCATCCGGGACTCCGATCAATGATCCGTCAATTCCTATACGATCCTTAAAATATGAGGAACAACATACGTGAATTCGGATTCGATCCAACGGTCTGAACCCATCGAACCCAAACAACGCATAATAGGCGTACATTGGTTCGAGGTCCAAACGACGTTCGAATTGAGATCCGAACATACGTAAGCGCTCATGACGACACGAGGGTCACAACGGAACAAAGAACCGCCACCACACCACCACCGCGAGCCTCCACACGCCCCGCCGTGGGTGGTGGGTACCTTGAGCAAATCCAGCCAACACCCAAACTCCGAATTGGACAACACCGCCTACACCAATCGAACCACCACGTTGAGGTGAGTTCGGAACCGCCATGAACCGGCCGTGAACTTGCCGGAAAACCAATTCGAAATCCGGCCAAAAACCTAGGTTTAGATCCAATCGTTTCCAGTTCAAATCGAGTGAAACCAACTATGCAGGAAGCTAGAGGAGGTTGAGGAAGTAAGGTTTCATACCTGGATCGACGTCGGAGGTGGCCGGAGATGACAGTGCAACGCCGTGAAGTTTCGGAGAAAAACCAGTCGAAACCGCCGGCCAAAATGAAGTTTTCCGGCCTCGATCCTCGGTGCGGCGTGACCGGCTCGTCACGCTGGTTCTTTTGCGACCGGTCTCGAGTCCAGCCGTTACCGTACGAGAGAGATTGGAGAGAGAGAGAAGGAGGGCGGCGCTGGTGCGAGGAGAGAGAGAGATTTTCTCGAATTCTGATTGGTCCAAGGGTATTTAACAAATTTCAAAATGACCAAAATGTCCTCATTTCGATCCGAAGCTCGTATCGAGACGTGACGCCGGTCAACGAACTCATTTCGACGAGACAGATGCAATGGCATAACTCGTTTCACCAAATTCCGTCTTGAAAATAAAGTTGACCAAAATGCCCCTTAATTATTAAATTCCAATTTAATTCCAATTTAATTATTTTAATTCCTTTTATTTCATTTTAATTACTCAATTAATTTACTCATTTATTTATTTATTTTATTTATTTTTAGGTCAGGGACGTTACATCGTGCCTGTGAAATGTATCCCGCTGCTTCTGTGTTTGTGAATGTACCATCTTCTCTTGTAAATTGGTTGTTGAGCTTAGAGGAGAGCAATTCTCTTCTGATCCATTTATCAACCGATCAAGGTGAAGCCACTCTTAATCATTCTGTTTTAGATTTGGCTTAATAAAACCAGGCAAGAGAAAAGGGAAAAAAGAAAATGGCATAGGAAGAACAATAAGTCTCTGCTGCAGGCACAATTTTCTTAATAATGTGCGGTAGAGATTTAAAGGATGTTTAATTGTCTCCAGTAGTAAAAAAAATTTATTCTAAGAACCTTGTGATTTGTCAGTTGAGGTAGATAAGGCCAAGAAAAGTAGGATAGATATTGCTGGGTTAATTGAGTTGATCTTACAGTATTGTACTTTAGAACTTCTATGGAAATTTGAAAAAAAAGAAGGGAAGGGGAAGAAAAAGGGGGCGCTGGGGGGTGGGGTTGTGAGTTACTTTCATGACATTGAGGAAATGGACCCTGCATATGAGGATCATGAATATCCAGGTGGTAGTAGGAATTTATAAAGCTCGACTTTCTCAGCCTCCTTAAGCTTCAAAAGATGATTCTTCACAGATTAATGCATTACCAGAATGGAAGAACCTTTTATTGATCTGGAAATTTTCATCATGTTATCACCTCTTTCAAACTATTTACATTTCTAATATTTGCAGTTGATCCTCTTGATGTTGAACCCAATTTTTACATTTTACCTGCTGAAATTTTTGGCAATCACATGTTACTGTTGATTCCATTGAAATAGGCATGACTAGAATCAGGGAGTGCAAGAAAGGCTGTTAAATTATTTTCCTGGGTTGTCAAATGCTTTCTATTCCTATGGAGTTAGGCTGAATGACCTCAAAGAATTATCTCAGTACGAGAACATTTAAAATGTAGGAACTTTTTAAGCACTCGTCCATGCATGACTTCATATGATCTGCTGTTTCTCTTTGGTAATTGTGAAAGACTGCATCCACATTGCAGACATTGCTTTTTTCTATTTGAACCACTGATTTTTTGTTTTATTCCTTAATGCTGAGTATTCCTAGATCGTGACTGATGCCATTTTCCATCATTTTATGAAGGGGTGAAGTCCTTTTACAACGAAGATGATGAAACTGCACCTGTAAATGTTTATGGGAAATCAAAAGTGGCAGCAGAGCAGTTCATTTCTGAAAAGTGCTCAAACTTTGCAATTTTGAGAAGCAGTATCATCTTTGGGCCACAGACAGTCTCGCTAGTTCCAAAATCTCTTCCAATTCAGTTGTGTACACCGAAAACAGACCTTAAGTTGTATTTTTGCTAGTTTTGTTGTCGATTAGTTTAGGATAATGGATAATGAAAACAGACCTACTAATTCGATACAAGAGAATAATGAATATAAAGATACAACTTAGTAAATCCGACCTTGATCTCTCCTAAGGAAATGGTTTACTTAGACACCATTTTGGTTTCCTAAGTTTGCATTTAAGAACGGATGACATTCTGTATTAGGAGACAATAGCAGTTTTGTTTTGACTTGCAACAGTCTTGGGATTGTATTAGATGTTTGTTTTTATTCTATATGGTCTTTGAATTGCACTTTGCAAAATTTATTTTATCTATAATCTATATATGTCATTGAGAAATTTCTTAGATGATGTTTAATAAAACAGACCCTCATGTTGTTGTCCTTCAATGTCTGAGCCTTTGTCGATTATCAACTGATTATTACCAAATCGTTGATTAAAATAATAATTTTTTTGTGAAATAGACTAAATAAGAAAATACCACATAATATAAGAGTCAAAAAGTTTTTACTTTGTGAAACTACAATTGACAATATTTGCTCTTAAGATTTTCAATCATTCAGTGAATTTCTACTAATTTCTCTCTTTGACTCTTCCTCTTTTCTCTTTATCATTTAAATGCTTTACTTTTCTTTGAAGTGTATTTGCAATACTTGTTCACCCTTTTAATTGTTCTGCATCTAACAATAAGGTGAAAATCCTTTCACTCCCCAAGGGCACCGGGTTCGATTCACGTATCGCAGGAGACAATCTTGAGACAACACAATATATTACTCCCCCATCCTCTTCCAAACTAATGACAAAAAAAAAAAAATCATTTCACCCAACCACCCACCATGCACGCAAAGTCTCTCATTTTCCGTACAATTTTCTTAATTATTTCAACTTGTTGGCCCAAAGCTGACAACTCTTCATCCGTTATTGCGCATAGTGGCTCGGTTTTTGCATATCCAGTCATGCAAATGCACAGTGAGTTATGCAATTGCATGTTCAGTCATGTAATTGGGTGAACAAATATTTCTGTGCACAGTGGGTCTGGTTTTTCATAACTAGTCATGCAACCGACCGGTGGTTGTTTGAACCAATAAATAACACTAGAGTTCATATATATTTGATAGTTTATATATATAGTTGAAAGGTAACGAGTAATGCATCTAGTTCCTATATATTTGATAGTTTATATATATATATATATATATATATTTGGTTATGGTATGATGATTGATTCGTATACTTCATATATTTGATAATTATACTATACTATGTACAAGTCTTCTTATAGTTAACAAGTACTAGAAAAAATATAGTTTTTATATCGAACATATTGATATTTAACTTTCTCAAATTGAAACGTTAAAACTTATAAATTTGATTTGTAATTTGCATGATGATTGATGATAATTTTAGTTTTAAAAATTGTTGTATGTCATTAAGTGATGGAAGGTAACATTTTTTCGCACATGGCCCTTAAAATCTCAAGACTAACCTTGAAATCAAATTTACTATATCAGTATTACAAAGTGACTTTAATAAAGTGAATTAACTTTGATTTGTTCCATTAATTCTTTTGTGATTTGCTTCATCATTATTAATATATTTATCGTAATAAAAAAAATGTCATAAAATATTCATTTTTCATTTTTCTTCTTGAAAATAACTAGGATGAAAGACTCTTTTTTTAAACCATAAAGTAAAATCTTATGCATATTGTATTAGCTTGACAAAAAAAAAACAATCTTTAACAGACCAAGAAATAAATTTTGTTTGTTTGTTTGTTGAAGACTAAGAAATATTAAAAATAATAAAAGATCCGTATGAAAAAAAAGAGAGAAAAGAATAGAACAAGATAAAAAATGAAAAAAAACATTCAGCCCTAACTTTAATGGGTAAGTAACCACAAAAATAGTGAGATTGGATTATATTAAACTTGACGATATATGTTTCATATTTCATGACTATGTTTTTCCATTATGAAAACCGATTATTCAATCCAATCAAATATCAATTGGATCGCATCAGATGGATTTAAACCTCTAAAGTGATTGGATTAGATTGGAAAATTCATAATCAAATCTATATTGGATCGGATGAGTATTGACGAAATTGTATTGGTTTCAAACCGACGTACAACCCGTGTGAATACAGTAGAAACATTCCAATTACTACGTAAATGAAGTCTTTTACGAAAGAAATGAGGGAGATGTTTGTGGGTAAAAATAGTAAGAATGACCATCTTACCATTTAAACGTGTTACTTTACTCTTCTACAAGGAAGATGTAACATTGAAACTTCAGACATTAAAAGAGTCAAGGAATTGGGGGCTCATGACTACTTTGGCAATGCGGACCCAACAAAAGCTGAAAGCTGGCTCACAAAATTGGAAAGAGTGTTTGAGGTTATGAGATGCCCCAATGAAGATCGGGTTCGCTTGGCTGCCTTCCTTCTGAAGAGGAACACCTACTATTGGTAGGAGACTGTTCGTAGGGGTTATGCTGATCATACTGCCATCTCTTAGGTGGAGTTTCAGCGTATATTCTATGAGCAGTTTTACCCTAGCTCATACCGAGACTCAAAGAGAGTTGAGTTCTTAAGGCTGAAACAGGGGGCAATATCTGTTTTGGAGTACGAGCAAAAGTTCAACGAGTTGTCTAGGTTTGCCCTAGAATTGATTCCTAATGAAGAAGAGAAGTGCAAACGGTTTGAAGAAGGACTGTGGCTTGAAATTCAAGCTGTGGTCACTGTAAACATTTATCCTTTCATGAGGGTTTTGGCTCAAGTAGCGGACCGTGTGTTGAAGAAGATTAGTGTTGGTTTAGTAAGTAGTGGTTGGTCAGGGGGACGCGGATCTAATTCAGGGAGTGGAAGATCTAGACCCAGGCCAAAATGGAGTCAAAATTTTGGTCAGCAGTCATTTGCTAGTACAGCTAGAGATTCTTCAAAGTAGACTAGCTCAGCTTGTCGTAACTGTGGACAAATTGGGCACTTTATGAGGGATTGTCGACATCCTGTGCAGGGTGGTGGTCCAAGTCTGAGAAGTGGACCATGTTGTTTCAACTGTAGGCAAGTGGGACACGTTAAGAATGATTGTCCTCATCTCTCTCAGGGTGGTACTGTAAGGCAGGGAACAGTGGCCCAATAGGGGCAAGGTAATAGTGGTCAGGGGCAAAGTCAGAGTGGTGCCTCATCTTTAGCTGTTGGTTCTTCTTCCAGCAGTGGGGTTCAATCTACATTCCGTGAAAGAGGTGGTAGACATCAGAGGGGTCAACTAGGGCGTCCAGTGACTCAGGCCCATGTGTTTTCTATGACCTAGCAGGAGGCACAAGCCACACCGGATGTTATCATTGGCATGTTACCTGTTTATGGTTATCTTGCACGTGTTTAAATATATCCCAGAGCCACACACTTGTTTATTGCACATAGTTTCGTACCTTATGTAAGTGTTAGACCTACACCCATTGGCAGAAGTTTTGGCATTTCTTTGCCTACGGGGGATGTCCTTTTTGCGGACATGGCGCTTAGAGGTAACTTTGTTCAAGTGGGTGACGCAGTGTTGGAAGTCAATTTGACTCCCTTAGATATTGTCGACCTCGATGTTATCTTGGGAATGGATTGGTCGGAGAAGCATCATGCGTCAGTGGATTGCTTCCGAAAAGAAGTTGTACTTCAAAGTCCTAGACAACCCGAAGTCACTTTCTGTGGAGAGCGTAAAGTTCTCTCATCTTGTCTAATCCCAGCTTTAACAGTTAGACGGTTGCTCAAGAAAGGATGTGTGTGTACTTGCCCATATCAACGATACTCAAGATGTTACCATGAACTTAGAAGATGTTCTCGTTGTCCAAGAATTCCCGGATGTTTTCCCTGATGATCTTCCTAGTTTACCTCCCCGTAGAGAGACCGAATTCACTATTGAACTTCTTCCGAGTACAGATCCTATCTACCAAGCACCTTATAGAATGCGCCAGCCGAGTTAAGGGAGTTGATGACTCAATTGCAAGAATTGGTTTTATCTTGGTTTCATTCGACCTAGTGTTTCTCCTTGGGGCGCACCGGTGTTGTTTGTGAAGAAGAATGATGGCACTATGAGGTTGTGTATCGATTACTGGCAAATGAATAAGGTGACAGTGCGTAACCGATATCCATTGCCTCATATTGATGACTTGTTTGATCAGTTGAAGGGTGCCAAGTACTTTTCCAACATTGATTTAAGATCGGGGTACCACAAACAAAGAGTTCGAGAAGAAGATATTCCCAAGACAGCATGTAGGAACCGATACGGCCATTACGAGTTCATGGTGATGCCTTTCAGGTTGACTAATGCCCTAGCAACGTTTATGGATCTCATGAACAGAGTGTTCAGACCTTACTTGGATCGCTTTGTGATTGTGTTCATAGAAGACATCTTAGTGTACTCAAGGAGTTTGGAGGCTCATAAGAAGCATTTGAGTTTAGTGTTGAAGACTTTGAGGAAAAGGCAGTTGTATGCCAAGTTCAGCAAATGTCGGTTCTGGTTATATAGGGTGGATTTCCTTAGACATGTGATTTCAGTGGAAGGAATCTACGTAGACCCTCGGAAAGTGGAAGCAGTAGTGAATTGGGTACAGCTTACTAGTGTGATTGAAGTACGGAGTTTTCTTGGGTTGGCAAGTTACTATCGTCGTTTTGTGGAAGGTTTCTCTATGATAGCTGCACCTCTCACTCGGTTAATAAGAAAGGGAGTCAAATTTGTGTGGACTGAGGAGTGTGAACAGAGTTTTTAGGAGCTTAAGAAGAGGTTAACCACCGCACCTATTTTGGCTTTTCTTGACAACAAGGGAAACCTTGTGATTTATAGTAATGCATCATTACAAGCTTTGGGATGTGTATTGATGCTACATGATCGGGTGATTACTTATGCCTCTAG
Organism: Prunus padus; assembly: GCA_024362665.1. Lineage (NCBI taxonomy): Eukaryota > Viridiplantae > Streptophyta > Magnoliopsida > Rosales > Rosaceae > Prunus > Prunus padus. The sequence continues at coordinate 13,908,274 of JANFAM010000005.1, read as the reverse complement.
GCAACTCAAGAAGCATAAGTAGAATTACCCTACCCATGACTTGGAACTCACTGCAGTGGTGTTTGTTCTTAAAATTTAGCAAAACTACTTGTATGGAGAGACATGTCAGATCTTCACTAATCACAAAAGTCTCAAGTACTTTATCACCCAGAAAAAATTGAACATGAGACAGAGGCGTTGGCTAGAGTTGATTAAGGATTATGATTGTACTATTGAGTACCACCCTGGCCAAGCTAATGTTGTGGCGGACGTTCTAAGTATGAAGTCTTTTGGAAGCTTAGCTCACATTAGAATGGGTTATGAATCAACAAGATGGGTTACTTGCTAGTTTGCATGTGAGACCTATACTGGTTCAACGGGTGATTGAAGCCCAATGCCCAATTGATATTCCTATGACCAGGAACACTTTTTAGGATATGACTACGGACCATGAGAAGTCTCAATGTATGTAATCTCATAACATAGTTCTCATGTCCTCTTTCATATTCCTAGGACTATTGTTATTTTACATTTCTTAATATAGAATAATCAAGATTTGAAAACAATTGTTCTTACCCTTAAATAACTTAATAAGTCATTACAAAAGACGTCCTTAACATTATCTGTTACTTAATTAGTTGGCTTTAAGGGTATACTACTAACACATTTTGTCTCCATTAACAATTTAAAATTACAATATAACATTAAATGTATTCTTTTTTTATTTGATTTCATATGGGATAATTGAAAAATTAAACAAACTTTGTTTTACATCCTATGCAAACCAAACATGGGAAATGAAATAAAGTGGTATTTTCTGGTTACTTTCCCACCATTATCAAACATGGGAAATGAATCTTCCATTTCTCATCCCTTGGGAAAAGACATGGAAAATATTTTCCATCAAATCTTTTATGCGAACCCAAAGGGTCCTAAGGGTAAACTATCGTTTTCCACCCACAACTATCACCCTAGTTGGATTTAATACCCCCAATTTTGGGTGGGCCTAAGTTGGGCCGTGCCTTTTCAAATCCGAAGCCCAAGCTTTACCCAACCTTAGAGCGTACCAGGCTAAGCGGTCATAACCATCAGGCTAGGCCAAGCTTTGGCCCATCGGACCTTGGGCTACTCACTTCGGTCTGCGGGCCGGGGATTAAATGATGATCCCTATATGGAAAGGAGGAACAACGTGGATTCAAAGAGAACATCCATGTAAATCTCTCCATTTACCCTAGGGCCAGTCCATTGATTTTGGAGGCACTCAGCATAAATAAAAGTTGAGGAATTTTATGTTCTAACACTTACCTCATTAAAAATAAATAAATTAAAAACTTCCAAGCTTAAGGGCTAAGTTGGTTGGTTTAAGTAAGAGAAGCCCACTATATATAAAAAAAATAATAATAATAAAGTTACACATATAAAATGCCTTTTTTGCTACTATAATTTTTAGTGTAAAATATTTTATAGCAGGCCCATTATTTTTGGGGCCCTATGCTGTAGGCTAACCCACACACCCTGTGGGTTGGGCCAGCCTTTTGCCATTGTTCCCACTTTTCAGTAAGTTTAAAATTTTTATTATTTCAGTAGATGATGTATAGGGAGGCATCTTATGTAGATTCCACAAAGTGGGGGTAGTTACAATTTTTGTCACCGCACTTTCAATTTTCTAATTTTGGTCACTATATGTGCAATTGTTTGCAAATCAAGACAAATATTTCAATTCCGTTAATTTCATTAATTTAAAAATATTTTTTAATATTAAATTTAAAATAAATCAAATTTAATTATTAGAAAATTTTCAATTTCTAAATCCTCATCATTCTCTCTTTTTACCCAACCCCCTCCTCCTCACAGCCATAACAACCCTTCCTCAAGCCACCCATTTCCCACCCTCCCCCGCAACTGCCCACCCCACCTCCCGCAACCCTAGCCCCAGCCCAGCCTATCAACCCAAGCCACTCCACCTTCCCACTTTTTCACCAAAACAATCACAACAGCTGCCACCAAGGAATTAAATTTCGATATTTTCGCCGACATTTAGGTGAAAATATCGTTTTTCTGGTGTCCCGATATTTTTGCAACATCCCATTTATATTTCGTCAATTTATCGAAAATATCCTCGATAATATCGCCGAAATATCGGGAGCGATATTTTCGTTCAAATTCAAGTTGAAATGGTCAAAATATCGCGATATTATCCAAATTATCAATAATATCGCGACACGACCAAAACAAAACTGAAAAAATACAGAAAACTATGGAGCTTGGAGAGAGAGGAAATGGAATATGGGATGGGGCCGGAGGAGTTTTCAGTGAGGTCGAGTCGGGCGAGCACGTTAACCCGCATGTGAAGTGGGTTCGGCGAGGGAGGGAGCATGGGTCTGTGGTGAAGTCCCAGGAGGCCAAGCAAGACCATGGCGAGATTGAGGAGGCTTTGATTGAGGCTTTGAAGGCCTTGAGGGCTGAGATGTTTGAAGGTGCAGTGACGGCTTGAGCTGGAGGGATGTGATTGGAGAGGAGGGAAATGAGAGTAAGGAGGAAGTAGGGGAGGACGTTGAGGTTGTGTAGAGCCATAGCTTTATGTTTTGAGTTTTTGAGCTTTGAAAGAGAGATGGTTTTGAGCTTTTTTATGAAAGAAATGATGTGAAGTGTGAGGTAGTGGCTGGTGGTGTGGGTTTTGGGATTTCAATATAGGTTTTTTTGTTTTTTTTGTTTTGGGTATCTATCTGGTTGGAGAGCACTAAGATTTTGGGGTACCAAGATATTTAATTTTATTTATTTATGATGGATGGGATGAATCTTCTAGCTGAAACTGAAAGGGTGTTCACATCACTCACATATGTCGACTACTTGTTGACATGTTGGTAATTTTTAAGTTTCTAATTAGGTTCTTGATTGGCTCAAAACCCACAAATTGACATTTTTAAATGGGATTAAAATCTCTCTCTCTCTCTTCCTTTACTAATTTTGTTTTGGAGAGAAACTAGGATAGCAATTTGTTATCCATGACCAATAATGCAATGACTCGTATGATAATTTTTTTATGTGTCATTGTCATTGATTGAAAATAGTAAAATAATGTATAAAGTGTAAAATATTGTAGTAAATCATTATATATAAATGATTATGGTGTGTTTAATTTTCTTTCATTAATTACAACATATTTTCTACCCTCACAGTGTTTATCAGCTCGTTATATAATCAACTTAAATCAGTTAAATCCATCATGCAATACATTTCCTTTCAATTTTTTGTGTTAAATTAATAGATAATTGACTAAATAAACATTCTCTAAAGTTTCAATAAAAATTTCCAAGTTTTTCTTACAATTTCCGTGGTTTTTATTCAATTTTTATCGATATCGATAATATCCCGATATTTCCATCGAAATTTCCCTGTTTTTGGACTACCGATATTTCCGATATCATCGATATTTTAGACCTTGGCTGCCACCACCAAAACAACCACGTTTGCCAGTCTCCTGCGAACCACCACTCAGCCACCACCTTTCTCACTCTCAGGGGGCGGACGCACGTTGGGACAAGAGGAGTCACACGACCCCTTGGGATGCCTGAAATCTGGCATTGGACTCCACTGGCGACCCCTTGGCCGTTATCCGAGTGACCCCTTGTTTGTACATAAGGTTCTCGATGAAAGTCCCCTGTGGGCTTGCCTTGCGCATCTCTCTAAACTTCTTCCAGACACATCTGCTCTGCTCTGGCAGCACCACGACTTGAATTTGTTTGGGGTTGCAGAGGCAGCGAAGAAGATGATGTTGGTGATTTGGCCTAGCTTATGTTTAATTTTGCTTGAAACTCACCGTTTCATTGTTTGTAGGTTAAAAAAAAATAGTCTGGGCCATATTTTATTAATAACTTGTAGGTTTTTTTAAAAAGGTTGGTCCAAATATTTATTAATAAAACCCTTTTAACCTTTTAGTCTATATCCAGTGATATATTTAATTAATACGTTAATACAATAATAATTTATAAAAATTAATAAAGATATTATTTTAAGTTCCGTATACATGTGGTACTTATATCCTAATTTTGGGAGATTTGAATAAATGTACTATTTTTATGCTTTTTAGTGTTATTTTTTTCATAAATTTTTTTTTACACTTTTACACTGTGACCCCTTAAACAAAGAATCATGAATCCGCCACTATTCACTCTCATCCACCCAGCCCAGATCTGCCATAGCCACTGCCCAAATCCACCTTTTCTCTCTCTGTCTCTATCAATCCAAAAAACTCCTCCCAGCACAAACATTTGACATAATCAGCAACAGCCCCTCTCTCTCTTCGACCCCACAGATTCGTACTCTACATAAGAAAAGCAAGTAGAAAATAAATAATGAAAACAAAAGCAGAAGCAACCAAATGAAAAAAAAATCGAGAATATTGATGAAAGAGAAGGGTCTTTTTGGGTGTTCACCATGTGGGTCTTTCTTGGACCTCTAGCACAAATTTCTTGGTGCTCTGCTATCCTCTCTAATGGGTGACGTGGTGGGAAAGGGGTGGCTTGAGAAGGTGGGTTTATGAATGCCAATAGGGGATTGGGTAAAATTTTTTCTAATAATTAAATTTGATTTCTTTTTAATTTAATATTAAAAAAATTAAATTCATGAAACTAACATAATTGAAACATTTGACATAATTCATTAACAATTGCAAATGCTAACAGTTGCAAATACAGTGATTAAAATCGGAAAATTGAAATTGCGGTGAGCAAAAAAAAACTTCTACAAAGCTTCTACATGCCCTGACCCATATTTTGACCAAAATCTAGGATTTCAGTCTTTTGCATCGGGGATGGCATTGCCAATCTGCATATGAACTGATTTACATTATTTAATTTAAATGTTTCGTGAAATGAAAATATGAAACTAAATACAAAAAGTGCTTAGGTGCCGCCAAGTTCGTATTCTTTGGTTTGCAAATAGACCCAAAAAAAAAAAAAAAAAAAAAAAAAACTAATATAATACGACAAAACTTGAAATGGCCAACCATATGTTCGTGAATACAAAGCTCACATTCTATTATATTCCAAGTCTCCTGAGCTAACTTTCCTCTCCCTGAAGTTGAGTTAAAATCCTGACCAAAAAAGAAAAGAAAAGAAAAACTAACCATAGTTGAGCAATGCTAGAGAAAGACTGTTTTATGTTTGATCATGCCATCACTCATCACTCACACAAAGCTAGTGAGAGAGTGAGGAGAGAGAAATAGAGAGAATCCAATTCTTTGTATAAAGACATCTGATGTGTTTTGTTGTCGGACGTAAAAGGAAATGGTGGTCTGAATAAATTTCTTTTTTTAACAAATTGAAAGTGAAAGAAGTGGCCTTTTTCTCCAAATGCAAATTGTCACAAACAGAGAGTTTAAAAGAGAGAATCTTTGGTGTCTTAGTTAGCACCGTCGGCTCTTCCTCTAATATCTGACTCCAAGGCAAAGGTGGGTTTTCTTACTCCACTCTGAAATGATTGTTTGAAGCCTCCTTTTTATGGTTGGTATTCTCCTCTTTCAAGTTGCATGCCACTTTTTGGTACTTCTGTTCACTTTTCCATTTGGGTTTTGAGTGGTGCTGCGGCGTCTTTTATTCACTTGCTTAGTTGACTCTTTTTCTGTCAAGATTATTTTTTTACTTTGATAAATGGAACGTGGGTTGAATATGCATTTTGATTTTTTACGCTACTTTGATGGATTTTGCCCGTGTAGATAAAATCTTTTGAAGATTCTTGTTTTTCTGGGTTGCTGCTTTACTGGACTCTGAAGGTAATTACTTGAAAGTGCTAGATGTAATTTCTTCAGATTTAGCTTCTGGGTAATTCCAAATCTGTTACTAGATTCTTAATTTTTCTGCGTCTGTTCAGAGTAGCTTTTGTGTGTCCAGATTTTAAAATTTGGCTATCTGTTACATTTAAGTGTTCTTGTTCTGCATCATCTGGATGTCTGTTGAGAGGAAAGTTAAAGTAGCTTTCTGCTAAATTTTCTTTGTTTGTAAAGCATCTCTCTGTGTTGTAAGGGCTTGTATGCAGCTTTAGTGGGTTTTTGTTAACGATTTCATTTTCAATGAGATTTAAACTATTTCTTGCATTCTGTGTTCTGATTATATTTGTTCAGCAGGAATTCTTTGTATAAGTTGACTGAGACAAATCAACATAATCCTCTTTCACCTCCAAGTTGACCAAAAGTTCGCAATTCGTCCACAATGGTTTCAAGGTCTTATTCCAACTTACTTGACCTTACTTCTGGTGATTCCCCAACTTTTGGCCGTGAGAAAAAGAGGTTCCCCCGAGTGGCAACTGTTGCTGGAGTATTGTCTGAGCTTGATGATGATAACAGTAATAGCGTTGGATCTGATGCTCCGTCGTCCATTGCTCAAGAACGGATGATCATAGTGGGAAATCAGCTTCCAATTCGAGCCCATCGAAGAGATGATGGGGAGTGGTACTTTAGCTGGGATGAGGATTCACTTCTTTTGCAACTCAAAGATGGCCTTGGAGAAGATGTAGAAGTAGTCTATATTGGTTGTCTTAAAGAAGAAATTGACCCGAGTGAGCAAGATGGTGTAGCCCAAACTTTGCTTGATACTTTCAAATGTGTCCCGGCATTTCTCCCTCCTGAACTTTTTAGTAAATTTTATCATGGTTTCTGTAAACAACATTTGTGGCCTTTATTTCATTACATGCTTCCTCTATCACCAGATCTTGGTGGCAGGTTTGATCGGTCTCTATGGCAAGCTTATGTTTCTGTGAACAAGATATTTGCAGATAAAGTAATGGAAGTGATTAGCCCGGATGATGATTTTGTGTGGGTTCATGATTACCATTTGATGGTTTTGCCAACATTTTTGAGGAAGAGGTTTAATAGGTTGAAGCTTGGATTCTTTCTCCACAGTCCATTCCCTTCATCTGAGATATACCGGACACTTCCTGTAAGAGATGAGCTTCTAAGAGCACTTTTGAATTCTGACCTTATTGGCTTCCATACTTTTGATTATGCTAGGCACTTCCTATCTTGTTGTAGTAGAATGCTTGGCCTCTCATATCAGTCTAAGCGAGGATACATTGGGCTTGAGTATTATGGTCGGACTGTAAGCATTAAGATTCTTCCTGTTGGGATACACATACGCCAGCTGCAATGTGTGTTGAATCTTCCAGAGACTGAATCAAAAGTTGCTGAGTTGAAAGATCAGTTTAGGGGGCAAACTGTTTTGCTTGGGGTTGATGACATGGACATCTTTAAGGGAATTAGTTTGAAACTTTTGGCCATGGAACAATTGCTTATACAACATCCTGATAAGAGGGGTAAGGTTGTTTTGGTTCAAATTGCAAACCCTGCAAGAGGCCGGGGGAAAGATGTCAGGGAAGTCCAGGTAGAAACTGATGCCACAGTGAAGAGGATCAATGAGACTTTTGGAAGGGAAGGATACAATCCGGTGGTCTTGATTGATACCCCACTTCAGTTTTTCGAGCGAATTGCTTATTATGTAATTGCTGAGTGTTGTCTTGTTACAGCAGTGAGGGATGGGATGAATCTTATACCCTATGAGTATATAATATGCCGCCAAGGAAATGAGAAGCTAGATGAGACTTTAGGACTCAACCCAACAGCCCCCAAAAAAAGCATGCTAGTGGTATCTGAGTTTATTGGGTGCTCTCCATCACTAAGCGGGGCAATTAGAGTTAACCCGTGGAACATTGATGCTGTTGCTGAAGCTATGGACTCTGCCCTTATGGGCCCTGAGGCAGAAAAACAGTTGCGGCACGAGAAGCATTATAGGTATGTTACTACACATGATGTTGCATATTGGGCGCGTAGCTTCTTGCAGGATCTTGAAAGGGCATGTAGGGACCATATGAGGAGGAGGTGCTGGGGAATTGGTTTTGGGTTAGGATTCAGGGTGATTGCTTTGGATCCAAATTTCAGAAAGCTCTCAGTTGAACATATTGTTTCAGCTTATAAGAGGACCAAAAATCGAGCGATTCTTTTGGATTATGATGGTGCCATGATGCTGCCGGGTTCGATTATTACCACTCCTAATACAGAGGCTGTTGGAATCTTGAACAATTTGTGCAATGATCCAAGGAACGTTGTCTTTCTTGTTAGTGGGAAAGACAGAAAGAATTTAACTGAATGGTTTTCTTCTTGTGCAAAGCTCGGGATCGCAGCAGAGCATGGTTATTTTGTGAGGTACGTTCCTCTTTGTTGTTGTTATTGCCCCTACTCCCCCCTTGCTTCCCCATTAAGGGGCTCTATGGCCGTGCACATGTTCCTTTTGAGTACAAGCCATAGTCTAAACTAGAGGGGAAGAAGAAAAAGAGCGTAAGATGGAAAAAAAGATAAAAAAGAGAAAAAAAGGCACTCACTTACTAATATAGCTCACCCTTTGGATATGTTTTCCTTTCTTTCTGGTTGACTGTCTATGCCAGTTGGTAGGGCTGTCCCGTACACTTATGTATGCAACCTTAGTTAATCATCTTCTATCAGAAACTAAGTTCTGGTTGTTGACTTGGACAAGTTTGAAAAAGGTAAAGAAGTGGAGCAGAAAATATAAACTTGTTTATAGTGTACTCTCCATTTTGTTTGACTATTCTTAAAACATCAATGAAACATTTTCCCAGTATGTAACCATTGGTAGCTGTCTCCTTGCAAAATGGAATTAATAATTACTGTAAGCATATTGATATTGAACTAGGCTTGGATCTGGCTCATTTTTGTTTCCAAAAGGGACAGGCAAGTCCTGTTTCTAGTTGTACAAAGACCTGATGAACAGTGCATTCTCACTTGTTTAGTTTTCTAACAGCTTCTGTAGACAATTAAAATTTAGATTTCAAATGATATATAAGTGTTGCACAAAATAGAAGGGTGAAAAGGAACACTTTAACTTAGGATAGCTATTGCATGTATTGAATTATTTACTTAAAATAGGAAAAGAACCCGAGTTCGATGGGTTCAATTTACATGATATCCAGATGCCTCTTAAAACTGAAACATGAAAAATTTCTAATTATTATATGACAGTTGATAAAACTTTAATCTTTATGGTACAGAGATCGACAGTGGAGCCCAATTGATTCATTCTCACATGCTTTCTTGGGTTATCATGCTCTGCTCTCAATAATAGACTTGTGCTGCTTTCTATGCTGATTTTTTTTTTTTTTTTGAAATGCAAATGGTAGTCAATTTGGCATATCTTTTGCCTCCAGCTGGTAGGCCTTTCTTCTTGCTTTTGTGAAGAGTACTAAAGTGCAACCTTCATATCAGCTCCAATTGGTTTGATGGTTCTTTGAGCAAGTTTTTGTGACCATTATTCTTGGAGATGGGTTATTAGCTTTAGAAGGCACAACCGGCAGAAAAAAAATCTACATGAATTTTGAAATTTTTTCCCTACTGCTACTCTTTGTGATTTTGTATTGGTTGCATTTAATTTAAACAATGGGGAAAAAGAAAGAGGTAGAGCCGTATTTATTGTATATCAAAGTCAGAATCAGTGATTGACCCCCCCAAAAAAAAAAAAGTCACAGTATCCAACATTGTGATGCAGTTTCTTTTTGTAGAGTTTTGAAAGGAGAAACATGTCTGAATATTCATTTGTCTATTTGGGGTGTGATTTAAGTTTAGTGCTATCTTCTTTTCAGGTCAAATCATAATGCCGAATGGGAAACTTGTGTCTCCATTCCAGATTTTGATTGGAAACAGATTGCTGAACCAGTAATGCAGTTATACACTGAAACAACTGATGGTTCTACGATAGAGACCAAAGAAAGTGCTCTTGTTTGGAATTACCAATATGCGGATCCGGATTTTGGCTTCTGTCAGGCTAAGGAGCTTCTGGATCACCTGGAAAGTGTTCTTGCCAATGAGCCAGTTTCTGTCAAGAGTGGCCAGCACATTGTGGAAGTTAAACCTCAGGTTAGTGGCTCTTTTTCTCCTTTCCACTGCCAACTTTATAGACATTCCTAACTCTAGGAACATATATAAATTAAATGAGTTCTTGCAATCCATTGCCATTGTCTTAGCTTCTGTGGCGTTTAACATGTTCTAAGTAATCCAGAACGTTTAGGGCTAGCTTTCTATGGCAAACACTAAGTAAAAAAAAGTTAAGCCCTGTCACATATCTCATCCTAGAAGAAATCCCAATGAGCAAATAATTATGTTCTGTAGACCTATAAGAATTAAACATTTCAAGGAAAAGGCACCTATTTGTTTATATATCGTATATACTAGAGGTACCCAATCAATGTGTGACTATGCTAACACTCCCTCTCAGCGCCAGCACTGGAGACATTTGGCTCTCTTCCTCCAAACAGGGTAGGACCGTTGCTTGTAGTATACCTGTGCTCTGTTACCATGTTAAGCCTATGGTTACAATTCATCCTTAAAAACCGGCTTTCAATGAAAGGCTGCTCATGTGTTTATACATGGCATATCCCAAAAGGTACTAAAGCAATGTGGGACTATGCTAACACTCTCTGCCAGTGTCATGATGGGAAACACTGGATGTAACATGGTTTCATAGCAGGTATACCATACGGATGGGTCAAGTTCGTATTTCTTGCCCTACGTGGGGTGGAGAACCATGTGTCTCCAACCCTGGTGCTGAAGGGGAGTGTTACTAAGGTCCCACATTCCCTAGATATCTTTTGGGATATGCAATGTTTAAACACATGGCCACCCTTTGGAAAGAAATGTACGGCCACCCTTTGCTTTCCCTTAGAACCAATTTTAAGGATGAGTTCTACCCCATTTAACATGTCAAACAAATTTGAGAGAGCATCAACTAACCTAAGCCAATTGAGTTGGTAGAATTCGAGTTGGTAGAATTCAAGAGGATTCAAATGGTATTATTGAGCATAACCTGAAGAAGGTGGCAAATTTGAGAAATAAATGCTCTTAAACCTCCATAGTCGTCGAGCTTTATTTGACCGTTGAGGTGGAAAACCTATCTTTGGTTCTTCAGGTTTTCCCACATTAGGTTTTTCATTCATCTAAAGGAAGAAAACGTCTCATGGTGAATCTCATTTATTGGACTGTTTAGAATTGATAGAACTTATTATTAGGCTCATCATGACTGCTTAAATAAAATTTAAATAAGGTCGATTGTGCAGTTCATTGACTGCTCAAGTATGGATCATGAATTTTCTGTACACTCTTTATGATTCCCCTATATATTTTAGGGGTCGCTATGTTGTTTGTGATATTTGCTTTTAAGATTTTGAAGCATGAAAAAAAAAAATTAATGCAAACTCTTTCTGAGCTTGTGAATTTGTGATAATATATATCTTTCACGCTGAAGCTTATTCCCAATATTAAAAGTTTCACTTGTTGTCTGACCATTCCATAGGGTGTCAACAAAGGCCTTGTAGCGGAACGTCTACTCTTAACAATGAAACAGAAAACAATGCTTCCAGATTTTGTTCTCTGTATTGGGGATGACAGGTCTGACGAAGACATGTTCGAGGTAATAATGAGTGCAAGGGACTCTCTCTCTCCGGTGGCTGAAGTGTTTGCTTGCACTGTCGGCCAGAAACCTAGTAAGGCCAAGTACTACTTGGAAGACACAACTGAGATTCTGAGAATGTTACAGGGCCTTGCCGATGCTTCGGAGAAGGCAGCCAAAAGTGCTCCACAACCTTCTCAGAGAGTGGTTATTTTAGAATAAATAGAGTATTCATTGAAACCTCCACCAGGCCCGGGGTTCTTTTCATGAGCATAGGCGATATTGGTTCGGTGTGGTTGAAATTATGGAGGGGTTTTTCTTAAGCATCAGATAAACTTAAGCAACAGATATACATAATCTTATTTGACTGTTGTTGCAAAGCTTATGCATTGACCTTCTAAATTGTAACATTTGCTCATGTCTCGCTGTGGCCTTGTTTACTTGGTGTGTTTCTGACTCTTTCACAGTTGAATGTGCTGCCTTTTCGTATCCCAACCGAGATCTTTGCCAGGTAAATCAGCCACACCTCAATGAGTAATTTGGGAGGGCTCTGCTTACAGAGGGTAGGCTCACTTTTGGGGTTGTAAATGGAACTCTTTGGAAACATATCTAAAATGGTTCCTACCACAGCCCATCGTGTGCAGCCTTACTAACCATGTAAAACAGATCAATGCTTGAAGGTGCACATCAAAGTTTTCCAAATTTTTATAGTTTTATCTTAGAGGACCCAAAATCAAGATTGCTTGCCTTGGCCAGTAAGCATAAATGTCCCCTGTGCACCTAATTATGCATGCAAGGTTTTCAGCTCATGGATCTGGTGGATTGTTACTAGTCCAAAAAATACGTTCAATTATTTTTAAAATTGACCTAAGTATTAATTTGATTTGATTTCTCAATTCCATGACTCCTCAACCAACATGTTTTTCATTTTGTATGAGAATTATTCGTATGTAAGGTCTTTATTTTGGAGAAATTATAGAATACTACAGTAGTACGATCACGTGGTATATCTTGTACGTGTGTTATAATATGGGTGGACGATAGAGTTTATTTTTTTTCCCCTTTTAGGGAATAGTATCAATAAACATACACTTATATTATAATAAGTGTATAAGATGTATCATGTGGCCGTACTACCTGTAGTATTCTAAAATACAAAATTTCTCTTTTAGCATCAAATTTATCGACACGAATTCGTTCATTCATCAAGCATAATGCAATGTCTGGTTTTGTCTCTAGTCACCTGAAATATAAAATTATGCTTACCTAAACAAGGGATTTAAAGGAAATTCATGCACATTAAAAAAAGAAAAGTAGCATGATATATTTTTCTTTCCCACCAGAAAGTACTAATGCAACTTTCTTCCTCAATTAAGCTCTTCCCAGCAGCACTGATTCTTTAGGAGCTTCACTTGCATTTGGATCTTCAGTCTCCGACTTATGATCGTCAAGGTAGTGCTGATAGACATAGGAAACGAAACCCCAAAGAGCCAAAATTATTGCTATCACCTTCAAGCCATGCATCCTGTCATGGAAAACAATCACAGCCAAAACTTGAATAATAGGCAAACCCAGAGCACTTATGACATTGGAGAACAGAGAAGACACCTCAAAAATCAACCCAACCGCACCAATCACAAAAACCTGCCAAGCAATACTTGTCCAAACCAAGATCATAACATAAGAAGCCTTCCCTATTTCAAACTCATCCATCTCTCTCTTTAGGCCCTTCCACTCTCCACTTGCAAAAAGTCCAACCAAGGCAGCACATGTTGCTACCAATGACTGATAGATTATCACATCCATGACAACTATGTATGTTTTCTTCCTGATGACCTTGTTGAAGGCAAACTGTGTCAAGGCAAGCGCTAATCCGGTCCCGGAAGAAGCACCAACAGTGCATATGAATCCAGCTGCATACTTCCCTTGAGAGACTCTTCCTGTATTAGGAGTATCTTCCGAGTTGTCATTAGCTTGAAACACAAGAAGAGTGGAGGAGATGGTGACTAGAACTATAGAGTTGATGATAAATGGAGTGAACTTTTGGGAGTTGAGAAAGAAGGAGAAGAGGGCTGTAAATCCCAATTGGGAGGCACATATGAGTGAGAAAGTAGAAACAGGAAGATATAAAAGCCCAAATGAAGTCAAGAAACAGCTTCCTGCTATGAGTAGGCCAAGGGTCACACAGACCATTGCAAGGATTAATACAGATGGTCCTTTTGTGGTGGGATTAATTTTCTTGGATTTTAATAGAAAATAGAAAGGAAGGAGGATTGGAAACCCTACAAGTTGAACAAGTGCTCCTATCCATTTGCTCTTTCCACCTTTTTCAACGTATAGTCTTCCCAATATTGTTCCTGCTGACTGGCCAGAGAGGGCAAAGAATATATAGGTGGCTATAAGAAACCACCACTTGAAGTTTCTGCCTTGAGGGATTTTTGATTCATTGTTGACACTTGTGTGTTCACTTGAGTTTCCCCCTTTGTCATCTTCAACCGCTAGACATTCAAATTGTACAATGATGATTGATGAGACCATTATGATTGGTGAAACATTTAAAATCCCAAAAAATACCCTTAATTATTCAATATTTTAACAAAGAAAGAAATGTATTAAATGAGGATGTCATATTAATTTGAAAAACAAATGAGACATGTTCTACATCCACTCTACAATAAAAATAGAAGGCTTTTTAAAAAAAATATATATATATATATATATATGCGTCAGGATTAGGGGACAAAAAAACCACACATTTTGACACATTTTCTCAACCATTAGATGATGAATCATCCAAAAGTTAGAAATGCATCTAACATGATTTCTTATTATTTAAAAATGATATTCAATTATTACTTTTTGAAAACATAACTCCACATTCGGACCAAAAAAAATAAATAATAAACATAATTCCACACAATGTACAAGATTCTCTCTTCCTCAACACTATCGTTCATCTCATCTACCTCTTCTTTGGTTCTTTTCCTCCTAGAAAATACAGGTTAAGCATTGGGAATATCATTTTCTTCTCTCTCTCTCTCTCTCTCTCTCTCTCTCTCTCCCGTGTTAAAATTCTTCTTGCCTTTTTTTCTTGTAAAAATTGTTCTTGTGGCATTTTGGCAACGATATGCATGTATTGATTTGAACTTCCAACAGACTGACCCTAAGAATGAAGTGCCACAAATTGATGTAGGAATCCTTACCTACAGTTTGGTCTATCCTTTGGTGTTGTGGCAGATCTTGAATTTGAGAATTGATTATCGACCCTTTTTATGAAGTGCCACAACACAAACTGATTCAGTGAATTAGTGTTCAAAGGTTCAAATTATTTGGTATTGTTCTGGAGCTGGAGCTGTGACCTTAAAATCTACTCCATGGATATATTTTCCATAAACTGTTAAAAAAAGACATATATTGTAAGAAAGCTTTTCTTTTTATGTCAACTAATGATGAGGAAAGTTTTATGCCGTATAGCAATATATATTAAAATTCAAATTCTGATATTATTTAGATGAATGAGATTTGTTAAAGTCTTAACAAGTAAAGCTAAAAGGCAAAAAAAACAAAGAAACTTAATATGCAGAGTTCTTCTACATAAACAAAGATTTCAAGGTTTCTCTCTCTTCCTCTTGTTTGAAGTGTTAACATCATAGAGTTGTTAACCATAGTAAATCACCATAGTGAGAACCCCCATATTGAAATTCGAGGGATGATGATTCTTCATATTTTTCTAGAGAACTTCCCCACAAAGATATGGCGAAGAGAGTATACCACCCACATAAGATGTGTGAGGGTGTTGGACCAGGTAGCTTTGGGGAAGATGATGTAGATTGAAGAGAGAGGAGAGGAAAAAAAATTATTTGTAAAAGTTTAAATCATTTTGTTGATTCCAATGCATATTAATTGTTTTTTTAAAATATTGAAATTACTTTAATCTAATGGTATAAAATGTGTGTTATAATGTGTGTCCCTCAATCCTGACCATATATATATACACCGTGAAACATTCAAAATCCCCACAAGCCTTGGGTTAACATAAATACTAAAATAGAAGACACTTTATTGAGTAGGGATAAAATGGTATATTCATAATTTATTTAAATTAAAATAAAATAACATATATTGCAGTTATCCATAAAAATATTAGAAGTTATCCCTAAAAACTAGGGGTGGGCATGAGTTGGGTTGGGTTGGTTTTGATCTCAACCTGCAACCCAACCCAAACATATTAGTTTATGATTTCTTGAATCCAAAACCCACTCATTATTAGGCGAACCCAAACCAAACCAACCCTCTTGTGATATGGTTGAACGGTTCGATGGTTCACTCAAAATTGTGTCCATACCTAGGTTTTGGTCCTAACCAGAAACCCAACTCATATATAGAGGTTTATGATTTCTTAGACCCAAAACTCGCTCGTTATTAGGCCAGTCCAAACCAACCCAACCCTCTTGTGATTGGGCTAGTCAGTTTGATCAGGTTGACTTGAAATTGTGCCAAACCATACTAAAAATAGGAGTCATCTACCTTAAAAACTTACCTTTTAAATAAATAAATAAAATATAAAATCATTAAGAAAAACCCAAATGGCGTTAGTTTCTATTTTTAAAAAGTAACAAATTTTCTAAGTTTCAGCAAATTACCAAGAAAATAAATAGAATTTCTCAGTAAAAAAAAAGAAAAAAGTAGATCAATTGGCATGCACAAAGTGTGTGTAACCCCCTCCTTTTTTTATTTTTTTTAAAAAAAGTGGTGGTGGGGGATGGTAAGGATATAAGAGAGGAATTGCACTTTGAGGAGTGCATAATGATTTTTTTAGTTGTCAATAACAATTCCTAAAAAAGAAAAATTAGAAGGTAAATTAAGACTAGCGCCATAGTTCATGGTTTCGGAAATTGTTATTGGCACTCCAGAAAAATATTTTGGCCAATAACTCTTTGAGGAGTGCGTGCGGACTTTTTTTAAGTGCCTCTAATAGTTTCTTTTTAGAATTGTGTAAACTGTATCAACCAAATGCAGAGTGTGCAAGTTACACTCGAAGTTTTCTTTCATATGCTTCTCACTCACTTTGGGTTATATTGTGGATTTTGGCTGTAGCTACTTAGAGTTTTCTCTCATATACTCTTAAAATTCAGGCCATGCCCAGAAGTGAAGTATCAGTATACACCTAAAATCCAATAATTTGTTGATGCTTCATGAGAAACAATTGATTTCAAGGATTTGTGCAAGAATTAAAACTCCAAAAGTGGTTGGAATTAAAGCATATACTTGAGTAGAGAGGTGCATCTGTTGGTAAAGTATAGCATGATGATAAGATGTAGACATAACTGATTTTATTACTCAAAAGGGGGAAAACAGAGAAAGTGAGCTCCTTACCCATGATGTGAAGCTGCAGTTGTTGCTGAACTTGTGCCATGCCAAAGGTGAACAAGTTCCAGGGACATACGCAAAGGGGTTTTGGAGGGGGTATGTAGAAACCTTAATGCAAATGGAGATGAAATCTTGTAAATGGTTTTGTAGTTTTCCTTTTAGGTTTAACATGTATATATGATTATAAGATCCATCGAGTATCGTCTTTGTAAGTTTCTTTCTTTTCAGGAGAGTTTTCCTTTAACAACAAAGCAAGAAAAGAAAGGTTGCCAGAAGCTACCAAGGTTATTTAGGCCTGTTTGGTGTCTTATTCAAAAAAAATAAACTCAAAAATTATAATTCTTTTTAAAAAGATGAGTTTTCAAATAGTGATTTTAATATCTAAAAACTTGTTTGGTATTGAACTCCAAATTATTTTTAAGATCTAAAAAAAATTGAAATTAAAATTAGAAACCCTAGATTCCCAAAATGAAATTAATTTTAAAAAAAAGAAGGAAAATCTGTGAGTTTTCAATAGAAACGCTAGAAACCCAAAATATGAAAAAGATTGATCAAATGACGGCATCGATCCAGAACTACCAACCGACAAGAGAGAGAGAGAGAGAGAGAGAGAGAGAGAGAGAAGACTATAAAACTTCATTTTTTGTTTTCAAGGGGTGTTTTTGAGTTTGTTTTAAGTTTGGAATTTTATAAATGGGTCTACGAAATAGGTTTTTTAAGTTTTGGACTTAAAATTTATTTTTAAATTTATAAAATTAGATCCAAGTAAAATACCAAATGGGACACTCCCTTCTCTTTGGTTTAATTGGATCTTCGGAACGGACAAGAAGACCTGCTTTTTTTACTTTAGCTTGCTGATGTTTTTCTTTGCCTGCCTCTCTCCAATTTAGGCCCCATACAATATGATTTTGATGTTTGAAAGGTATATCAGAAGAAGAAGACAAAAAAGAAAAATGCTTTATGGGAAGTGACTGCATTGAAGGGTTTCTCGAATGGGTTGCAGATGTAGAGGAAAATTTTGATACAATAGCGATTCCAGAAGAGAATGTGGTGAAAATTGTTGTGTCCTATTTAAGAGGCTATGTCACTTCTTGGTGGAATCAGATGCAAAAATCAAGAGAGCAACAAGGTAAAAATCCTATCAGTTCTTGGCTTTGCAGGGACTGTAAATTGGGAATTGTCCCAATTATAAGGGAGATTTTACCGAAATTTCTGTAAAAGTCGATTTGTCTATCTGTTTAAATTGAGGTTAAAGTGCTTTTTAGTAAAGTGGGTCCATCATAGATTATATGTCGGACGGGAAGCAGGGTTTGTCACAGATTCCGAGGGGAAATTCGGGGCGAGTCTTGTCACTAACTTAGGCATCGAAGAGCCTTTGGGCAACACTCCCCGAGTGTGGTCTTTTACTCCAGTTTGATTTTACAAGAATCGAGGAAGAGAGAGAAGGAAGTTCAAAAGGCAAAGGATCTTCACGCAAATATTCTCCCGTTAGAAATTTGTACAAACAAATAGTACATACCTAATCATAGTCATTCAACTCAACTTTTGCCCTCGCTCATTTTGTGGATGGCCTCTTATCATGTTACTTCTTTCTTTGATAATGTTGTTTTCCATGTTACTTCAAGATTTTTGTTCCAATTCTAGTGAGTTTGGCTATTTTGATTCGATTGTTAGTTGCTATGTTGCAAGAATGTTATATGTAAATCTTACATGGACATTATGTACTTGACTCAAGAACTATATGAATCTTTTTATTGCTTTCAAGGAAGAAGCATGAACTTGATTGCTTAGTTTCTTTTCTCACGTATGTTTTTATTTCATAGATGTTTTATGTTGGATTCTCTGAGAATGTGAAGGTAAAAAGTCTCACATTAAAAAGTTGAGAAAGCTAGCAATGACTTATAAGGAGTTGGGCTACTTGTGAAAGCCCAGCGGCCACATGTGCTCCACGTCACCCAATATGTGTTGTCCACGTGTTAGGCTTGAAAATTCACCACACGTGTAGGGGCGTGTGAGAATGTGAAAGTAAAAAGTCTCACATTGAGAAACTAAAATCCCAATTTGGTTGAGGTTACTTTGAGATGACAAGGTTAGGATTTACCAATCTCACATATTTCTTAGTTTATGCACACAACCTTTTTTTATGGTACCCAACTTTCCAGTTCCACCGCAAGACCCCCAAACAATAATTAGCACATATGTCAAGTGATTGTCGCATTTATTAGGTGTTTGTAATAGGCCTCGTTTAATGGGTAGATAGAAAATAGGATTGAGGCTTGGTCCAGTAAAATCCTAATCCTGTTGGACCACATCCCAATCTTGTTCCATAAAATCCAAATGAGAATTATTTTTGACCCTGTATCCTGATCCAAGCATACATGTAATGAGAAATCCTGAACTCAACTGTAATAAGATGTAATAAGGTGTGGAATGTGGATGGACTGAGACAAATCAAAATTGAAGTACACGTGTGAGGTGGGAAAGACTAGACAGGGCGTAGGCTACTGTGTAATGTAGCCAAGCATTGAATTAGCCCAACTTCTTGTTGGTCCTTCACAGCATTTAAATTCCTTCCAACTACTATGACCACCTCATTTGCCCAACTCTCCACCTCTCAACTGTTCTTTCCTGCTGCATTATTCTCTCATATATAATATAATTAAAAATAAATAAAAATTGCATTACTATGGGCTATTCATATTTGCGTTTCGTTCAATTTTCTCAGCATAAAATACCACAAATGCTTTTAATTAATGAAAAATGTTAAGAAATTAAACTATTCATTAATCATTGGATAATATAGTAAATTAATCATTCTTCATATTAGAAAAATTAAAATAAAAAGAAAAATCAATTGACACACGCTCACAAAGCTATTCTTTTTATGATTCGGATTCACATACAACCACAACATCAGTAGGCACTCTTGGAACTGAGAGGTTTCTGAGATACAGCCACAATTTTTTTGTTCCATGGTTGAGTGGTGAAAGTTCGCAGATATATGACTATGTAGTATTAAATAATTCTCTAACATTGTAATCCTTTCATCCGAATGGAGCCTAGCGAAGCAATTTCGTTCTCCCATTTTGACTTGTGATACGACAGAAAATGATAAATAGGGATGTGCTCTTGGCACCTACTTTAGATCA
Organism: Prunus padus; assembly: GCA_024362665.1. NCBI lineage: Eukaryota > Viridiplantae > Streptophyta > Magnoliopsida > Rosales > Rosaceae > Prunus > Prunus padus. The sequence goes on along the minus strand of JANFAM010000005.1, from coordinate 13,888,332 downwards.
AGTTGCTGAGATACCATGTGAATGAAAGAAAGGAAGTGAAGAGTTGATAATACGTCTAGACGATGACATATCACTATTTGTACATGTAAGTGAGCATCATGACGATTTTTATTTGTAATCACCCCCCTCAAACCTACAGTATTGAGATAAGGCTTGCAAACATAGTTCTTGTCTCTTATTCAGATTAGATAAAGATAATGGGAATTGCAATTTCTAATGAACAACTAACTTCATAAAAGCGTTTTGACTTTAGTTGTCAAGATGAAAATTCCACAAACCCAAATAGCATAAATCATTGTTTTGATTGATGACCAAAAGAAAAAACTTATTTGAGGGATATTGTTAAATTTCTGGGAGATGGGTCAGCGGCCCACTACTAGCAACACCGATATTGTCCCCAACTTAACCACCTACAAAGCCCATTAGGTGTGGGATTTTATCACAAAAGTCCTTGGTAATATTAGTAGTGGAACCATTCATTATATCTTCTATTTTATTTAGTCAAATTTCCGATATGAGACTTATATTTTTCAATATATATCTCTAAAAAAATCGCTTGAATTCCTCAAATGATCTGAACTCAATTAAATGATTGTTATTTTAGTAAATTTTTGAAGTATCGTGTTCATCTATTTCGTTAATCACAACTAAATATCTCTTAATTTGTCTTTTTTTTTGGTAGACATGGTGTTAAGCTAGTTGGTCAAGGCAGTGAGCACACTCACTTCCTGACACCCAAGTTTGAAAGCCATTTTTCGTAGATTTGATTAATTTAGAATAATTTAGACAATCACTTGTATATGTGCTCTTCAATAAGGCACACATGTTTGATGGGATTCTATGTAACATCCCGTCCCCAAGAATAAATTTAATTCCTAATTTTTAAATCAAAGAACAATTTTACCCCTAGGGTTTCTTAATGGTTTAAGGTTGACTTTTGGTTCAGGAAGGAATTTGGGGAATTGAGCGGCACTGCTATGTAGAGCTCGTCGATACGAATCCGTAGACGTGTGGCACGCTCAATTCCGAGCTATATCGAGAGGGAAAAAGTAAAAAAAAAACTGAAAGTACGTAAAGGGAATTTCAAAAAGTGTTAAAAAAACCTTGAAAAACCCGGTTTGCCCCCTAGCACGTCACTTCTCTCTCTTCCCTCTCTCTCTCTCTCTCTCTCTCTCTCTCTCTCTCTCTCTCTCTCTCTCTCTCTCTCTCTCTCTCTCTCTCTCTCTCTCTCTATAACATACGGTGACAGGAGGAAACAGCGCCGTCCGGCCATACCAGGCCTCGCCACCGGTAGAAAAATGACAGTAGTCGTCCGGCGACCTAGCCTGGGTGAATTCCTGACAAGCCCAGCCCCTTCCTGCGATGCCTCGAGGTCGGAAAGTCCAAGAGGGTTCGAGGTATTCCAGCACCATTTCTGGCGACTCCAGCGTCCATTGACGTCGATCCAAGTATGATTTTGTATCTACTAAACGAGCTCTAGCTGTTAGAATTGTTGGATTGGACCAAAATTGGAAGTTTGAGAGTTGAGTTGAAAACCTAGAATTGGCCGGTGGTTCGACTGGTTTTCAGTCCACTTCCCAGCAAAATTTGGGGTCAGCATAGTTATGGAAGTTTCTCTCCTTGTTAGCCTGAACATTTTGGTATAGGTATTGGCCGGCGATTCGAAGATTTTCCGATCACCGGAATTTTCTCAAGGCACCCACCACTGCCGGTGGTGGGTGGCGGTGCGTGGGCCACTTTTGTGGCAGTTTATTGAGTTCCAAAACATTCCCCATGTCGTCCCGAGCATGATGGTATGCTCGGATTAGAAATTGGATACCATTTGACTATCGAACGGATATGTCGCCAATTAGGCATATCCAAGTTCGATAGGTTCGGACCCTCCGATCAGTCTCTTTTTCAGATATGTTGTTCCTTGTACCTCTAGGATTGTGTAGGAACTGGTTGATCTAGAATCGGAGTCCCGGATTACCCGAATCAATTATTCTAGGGTTAGGTAAAACGGTTACCGTCTGATAGTGCGATCGAGAGCGATCCGACCGCTCGATCGAGACCAAACTCTTCGGACTTGTTGACTTGTTATGTAGACCTTGTTGGACTTTAGGAACATTTGGATCGGAAATCGGAGGTTTTGGGCCCAGCGGGTCCAATTGGTCAAATTTCGCGATCGGGGTCAAAACGACCGTTGGATCGTGGTGAGACTTCTAAAATGAGCTTAACTTATGATTATTGACCAATATAAATTTTCAGATAACAAAAGTGAGGGAATGGGCCCTACTAGCCCAGTTGACGTGGATGGGGTGCCGTGTTGGCTGGGTTGAGGGTAAATAGTAAGTTGTATTTGTTAGAGGTTAACTGATTTCATAATTGGTTTTTGTATTATAACTTGACGCAGTGAGATATAAGGAATAGGGAAATTGAACGATAACCCTACAAGTAACAATGTTGGAATCCACCAACAAACTGGAATCCACCAGAGAAATTGAGTAAACCTCAAATATTGATTGAAAATAAGATGAATAATTTACAAATACAACACCATGAGTTGGCTTAAATAGAAAATAAAGAAACACTAAAACTGTAGGAAACCCTAGGTTCTAGAATATTCATAAACTTAGCTAACAAGAAAATAATAAAAATCATAGCTAAAATCATATTAGGAAAATAATATCCCAATAGATAATTTATTCTTCAAAATATTAAATTAAATACAAATCTTGACAGAATCATAATTGCTTCAAACTTCATCAATCAATTAGAAAATCCCAACGATACGCCTTCCTTCTTTTCCTAGTGCCATAATTGACATTTAATTGGAATTGTCCTCTCTTGCACGATTTCCTTCCAACTTTGAGCCACTTTATTTTAATTAATTTTTCACACCATAATTGACCCATATTTCGTCCTACATCATAACTGCATTGTCTAATGTGTAGGAGTGATTTAGTTTATCGCTTGTATTTCCAAATAAGACATATTTATATTTTAATATTATTCAGTAATGGCTTGGAATTGATGAATTGTGAATATTAGTTTTCTGAACAGTACATTATAAATATATATATATATATATATATATTTGGATTTAGTGTGAGATTGGTTTTAAAAGAATTATGCATGTTACTTGTGGATTGTTGGGAAGTTGAGAAATGATTTGGAAGAATGGATTTGGGAAAGTGAATAAGAAATTAAAGAAATGTTTGGTTATATGCTCATTTTTATATTTGAGTGTTAAATGATTTGAAATTGAATTGGTTGCCTTCGGAATTATCGATGTCTTCGGACATCTCGGATGCCTTTGGAAATATGGTTGCCTCGGAAATATTAATGTCTTTAGACATCCTGGATGCCTTCGGATATTTAAAATGTCTTCGGACAAATTGTTGCCTTCAGATGAGTCTGCGCGCGTATGACTATTGGCCCCACGAGTTTCGGGGACGCCCTAACCGTGTGGTGCTAGGATTTGCGTTTCGGGCTGACCTCGTGTCCCCCAATTCTGCCAGGCATTGCATTCTCAAGTTGACCATTGTCCCTGAGTCCTGCTAGGGGAATTGATGGATTTGCGTTTCGGGCTGACCTCGTGTCCCCCGATTCTGCTAGGATTGCGTTTCAGGCTAATCACCCGATTCTACTAGGATTTGCGTCTCGGGCTAACATCGTGTCCCCCCAATTCTGCTAGGTGGAATTGACGGATTATGTTTGAGGCACACCTATGTAGAGAACAATGCATTATTGATATATTGGTACAGTTAACAGGATATTGTTCACCACCCTGCTCATATTTTCTGCACAAGGTTGGCTAGGATCCCTAGTCACCTGCCCGATTTATCTGCACATGTGGTTAGCCAGTTTCCCCCTTCCCCGGTTGCCTTCGGATTTAATGATATGCCCCTTGGTGGGCGATTGCAGGACATATGCTTTATGCAGAAGGCACAGGTATGGCTTTCAGGTAAAAGGTTGGTTATATACGTATTTGAATGGTTGATGGTAAATTATTTATAGTTTGACATAAGCAAAATGTGTAAGAATATGAATTCATGTACTGTATGGTTTGAACTTAGTTTTCTTGAAAAAGAATTACGTGTGACTTGATCCCTCAATAAGGATACATAGGCAACCTAGACTAACCTGAGTGCAACTGTGAATGAGAATATAATTTGGGAATTGGATATGGAGATTAGATTTGAAATCTATTTAATACTTTTGTTGGATTCAATCTGAACTTGTGGCTTCAAAATATGCACGCAGTTGGGATATGCCAGCATTTACAACAACATAGTTTTGATTTGAAAGAGGAGGTGGAAGCCAATCCAAGCTTTAAAGTCATTACAATTAAGGGCATGACGTGTACAACCTGATATTGCAGTTGCGAGGGCACCGTCTCTCTCATATGAGCCTCTTCTGTCAACACATCATCATCAGTCCCGTTACCCGTAGAACTCAGAACTTTAAATAAATTTAATGCCAGCCGCAACTACTTGTTTTGCAAGAATCTCTATTTCTAATTCGATGTATAAAGAGTCATATATATAAAGGAAGTTGAGGTTACATTCAAAACTAATTGGTAATAGAAAATATATAATTGATCCTTTAATTTTTTTGATATAGAACAACTCTTCAAATAGATAGTGTAGAGAAATGACGTTTTCTTTGTAGATCTTATTATGTGTTTGATTTTAGGAAGTTTATTGGTTTGAGTCTTATTTGGCGCTTAAGATTGGATTGGATCTTATTCTGTGTTTGTGGATCTTATTCTATATTTGTTTCATTTCCTCCTTCAACATACTGTAAATTTCCAATCAAATCCTAGCTAGAGACCAAACGAGCCCTTGGTGCATTGCCAACAACGAACCTTTCTCTCGCCTCCAAGGCCTCACTAAGTGCAGGGGAAAATACATTATCAAAGCGGCATGCTCCATTCAGGTCTGAGGAATATTTTACTTGATTACTTACATTAGTTTAGGATGGTTAATAAAAATATTTAAAAATTAAAAATTAAAAAAAAATTTAGTACAAGCGATTGGGAGAAGGGGGTTTACACAAATATTCATTATGTGCCTAGGTATTTTAAACTTCTGCTCACATGGATAAAGGTGAAAGAGCTCAACCAACTTATGCTCACATTTCCTAATAAGAAACATTTTTCTTTGTTTTCAAATTACTTTGTTTTCATTTTGTTTTTTGTTTTGTTTTTTTCATCTTTTCTTATTTCTGGTTATATATATTGACTCTAAATAATAGTTATACGGACCAATATTGATTAGATTTGGCAACACAAGATGCCATGTTAAACTACTAAATTTGATCAAAGATTAAGACTTTGACAACAACAAGAAAAGATTAAGACTTTGCCAACATAATATATAGATATTTGACAAGAAAATATATTACCATATAAAAAGCCCCTGTTTATAGGGTTTAACCAAGATGAGTGACGATAATGATGCCTACGTACCCACCAATAATTACAACTTTAACGGTTGAGATGAGCAGAACTACCTATGTACCTTGATGCCACCTCATACTTTTAATACACAGGTTCATTGTGGGCCTAAAGAAATCGATGTTATTATGACAGCTCCAAAGTTTGGGAGAAGAAGAGAATTTACCAGCAATATACTCCACTGCATATAATATACAATAAAACTGGGCCAGCTAAGCTTTTCCGATCAATAATGCCTCATGTGGCTTGCTTTTGGTAGCTATTCACAATTGGATTATCTTTGCATTTATACTATTTCTCCAGCGGTAGGGCATATGACATCAAAGCCAAAGGGGTGGCCCCTAAGCTCACATAGAACCACCTCATCCAAATTAAATTCGTGAGAGAGAGATGCCGTCGTCCATTTATGTTATATGACACATACACGGATTATATCACTCACGGTATTTCAATACCATATAATAATTTAGAACGAACTGTCGTTCATCTATATTATAATATGTAAATGGATTATATCAAGTGACTGTATTCCTATACCATATAATAATTTTTCCTCATAAGCAAAGTAATATCTCATAGCAATCTCCAATATCCCTTCGATCTAGTTTTTGGACCCAAAACAACCAAAAAAGATAAAAACAAACAGACAGAGAGAGAGAGAGAGAATTGAATTGAAGTGTGTGATTTCAGCGCAGTTATTATAGGGTGGAGAAAGGTGCGTAATAACCACAACTGCCATTGACTCATCTCGCCCACAATGCTGCCGTAACATAACATAGTCAACCACCCAAGCTGCTTATGACTAGCTCTTAATGACCCATCTAACTTTTTTCTCTCTTTTTTCTCCCTTTATTATTTTAAATTTTTGGGGTTCTTTTTTGTTTGTATTTCAATGAACCCATCCTCCCATCCATATGCTGTAATTTCATAAACACCTTCACATGTGCACAACCTCATCTTCTTCTTCCTCAGCTCTCATACACACATTGCTCATTCACTTTTATCAAACACTTTCTTGAGAGAGTTGAGGCAAAAAAATGGCACGGCCGGACACATTTTCCGGCAATGGTACTACTCATGAGGCAGAAGGTATCATGTTGAAGGAGATGAAGAAGATGAAAGAAGAAGAAGAAGAAGAAGGAAATGCTAAAAATAATAGTAAAGATAAGCAACGCAAGGTTTCATTGTTGAAGCTCTTCTCCTTTGCTGATTCTTATGACTACTTTCTAATGGCTATCGGATCTATTGGCGCATGTGTTCATGGTGCTTCTGTCCCTGTCTTCTTTATCTTCTTTGGCAAGTTGATCAATATTATTGGCATGGCTTATCTCTTTCCCAAGGAAGCTTCTTCCAAAGTTGCTAAGGTATTTTAATTATATATATATATACATGCGTGTGTCTGTTTATATTCGACTTGAATTTCATCTTATATTCTTCTTCTTGCAGTACTCCTTGGATTTTGTATATCTCAGTGTGGCTATATTGTTTTCTTCATGGACGGGTACGATTGGATTCTGTAAATCAACCATTAGAGAATTTGATTAATTTTAATTTTGTTTTAAAATAATGTTGCAAATAAATAAATAAATAAATAAATTTCTGTAGAGGTGGCTTGTTGGATGCACACTGGGGAAAGACAAGCAGCCAAAATGAGGATGGCATATTTGAGGGCGATGCTTAATCAAGATATAAGTCTTTTTGACACTGAAGCTTCCACAGGAGAAGTGATATCTGCAATTACAAGTGACATTATTGTTGTTCAAGATGCCCTTTCTGAGAAGGTGAGGCTCTCATGTTAATTATATCACAAAATTAATTTTCATTATTAGTAACCTACTAACTACTACCTACTAGTTATAATCATAAGCATAAATATTTAGCTAATTAATGCATGAATGCATTATGCATCATAAGGTAGGTCCAACCTTATTAATAAGACTAGTGGACCATTTGTTTCCAAACTATTTTTATTTTTATTTTTCATATTTGTTTTCAAAATTTTCTTTTTTGAGAAAAGGCGATGAATATTGCATTCATAATTCAGGTCTAAAATCGCCAGTAATAAAGATATTGTATTTGTATTAATTAAAGAAAATAATACAGAAAAAATAGGAAAGAAAAAAGGTTGATTAATTAATGAAAGAAGTGGGATTTATGAGAGTCAAAATAGTTGTTGTCTAGGGTTTTTGATTCCATTTTCGTGTGGAAATGAACGTGAGCTTTATCTAATTTCTAGGGCTCTCTGTCTCTGGAGGGTGCAGCAGTAAATGCAAGGCGATCAGCATTTATAAGTCGGTTGAGGGGGTTGGTTGGCTTTCGAGTGTTTCATTGTCTTTAATTGCCAGCTGGATAGGCTTCTCTTTTCGGAAATAATTTAAGAGCAGAAAGTATTTAGGGCATCTAGAGCAACATTAATAAATTCTTTTTTCGTAAGTTTTTTTGAGGCATGGTAGCATGTGATGTGACCGTTTTTTTTTTTTTTCCAAAACATTATGAAAATCGAGAATAAGAATAAAAAGTAAAAAGGTGACAATTTACTGATTTTATAATCGATCACAATTTTAAGGAAACAATTATGGTAGTGAATTAATTAGAAAATCTAGTACAAAATTTAAATGACCCTTGTATTAGGTTTAGTAATTTTTCGTTACAATTCTTGACTCGATTGAAATTTGATTTATTTGTTTATAAGATCCGTCAAGGATATTTCCGTAATTCGTTGTACCTTATTTAATAAGTTTTTTGGTTATAAGATCAATGAAATTTAACAAATTTCTGCAGTTTTTAATGTTTTTTTTATATATATAGTTGATGATGAGGGTGGATGATGATGCAGGTAGGGAACTTCATGCACTACATAAGCCGATTTCTAGCAGGATTCATAATAGGGTTTGTTAGGGTATGGCAAATTAGTCTGGTCACTCTCTCCATTGTTCCATTAATTGCCCTTGCTGGTGGTGCCTATGCATATGTCACAATTGGTCTCATTGCTAGGGTTCGCAAATCTTATGTCAAGGCTGGAGAAATTGCTGAAGAGGTCACCTCTCTCTCTCTCTCTCTATTTTATTTTATTAAATTTTTTTGTACCAGTCATATTGAGGAGGGAGTTTTCTCACATACACTACATGGGTCTGTAAGTCAAGCCCTCAGTTGGCCTCTCTCTTCTGGAAAGGGATCCCTTATACTGCTTTGTTTGATATATATTTTCTTTTTGTGATTATTTGATCAGGTGATAGGAAATGTGAGAACAGTGCAAGCATTTGCAGCAGAAGAGAAGGCAGTAAGAGAGTACAAGACAGCTCTTTTGAATACATACAAGTATGGGAGAAAAGCAGGACTAGCAAAGGGTCTTGGGCTTGGCTCCATGCACTGCTCCCTTTTCCTTTCATGGTCATTGCTTGTTTGGTTCACCAGCGTCGTTGTTCACAAGGGTATCGCCAATGGCGGCGAGTCCTTCACCACCATGCTTAATGTTGTCATTGCTGGCCTGTAAGTTTTATTTTCTACTATCTTAACTTGTTCTTACCAATATGTGTACTGGAAGTCAGAAACATATACTAAGTTGAGCATTAGTTAATGATAAGGTCACGCAAGGTGGGATGAAACTGACTGTTTGATCAGGATCTTTGAGTCAATAATTTCAGATTTTTAGATTAGCAAAATTCAGTCTACAAGGCGGAAGTAAAGACAAGGAAAATAACAAATCAGTAAACCTTAGGACGCGTTTCTGATTCACCGGTTCTTATCTCTTTTGAATTTGAGTGGAGGCAGTAGAATGTAGCTATGTAGAAGCATATGGTGTACTTCATCAACTTTATGCTTTTAATGGAAGCTTCAAAAGTATTCTTAAGTACATTACCAACTTCGGTGAATAATCAGGTTGTCATTTATAAAATAAGAACAAAATTTTACTGGTAATCATAGAACTTGGTGTTGTATAAAAACAGTAAGCTACTGGAGCGTGGAGGGCAAGGCATAATGCTTCAGTTAGATTTCACTATATAAAATGTGGAAAGCAGTATAAAACCTCAAGATGTTTATATGACATTTGACTGAGCTGGTTTATAGTTGTGATGAATGTATTGTGGCTTAGAAAATTTCGATTTACACAACGTCATACTCAATGATACTATTTTCTTTTTACTTGAAAGGTCTCTCGGGCAGGCAGCACCTGACATCTCTGCATTCATTCGAGCTAAGGCAGCCGCCTATCCCATATTTGAGATGATAGAGAGGAACACAGTAATCCGATCCAGCAGCAAGAATGGCAAGAAGCTGGACAAAATTGAGGGGCACATCCAATTTAAGGACGTATGTTTTAGTTACCCGTCTCGTCCCAATGTTACTATCTTCAACAAGCTCAATCTTGATATCCCTGCTGGAAAGATTGTAGCCCTTGTGGGAGGAAGTGGGTCTGGAAAGAGTACAGTTATATCTTTGATTGAACGCTTCTATGAGCCACTTGCCGGCCAGATATTATTAGATGGAAATAATATTGGGGAGCTTGACCTTAAGTGGCTTAGGCAACAGATTGGGCTGGTAAACCAGGAGCCTGCGCTTTTTGCAACAAGCATTAGGGAAAATATTCTTTATGGAAAATCCGATGCTACTTTCGATGAGATCACACGTGCAGCTAAACTTTCAGAGGCTCTCTCTTTCATAAATAACCTCCCAGAGAGATTCGAAACTCAGGTAATGATATGTTATTTCTCTAAAGAACTTGCGTTTTTCCTTGTGCATAAATTGGATGCAGATGTGGATACAACTGCAGAAATATATTACTTGGATCCAGTTTCATATGGTGCATAATTTCTGTATAAACATATAGCTTGAGGAAACAAAAAGACTTTTTATACAATGAAAAGTAGTATCTGCCACTTCAACACTAACTTTACAAGAGAATGCTTGGTGAAGACCAAGAATTAATCATGATATATATATGGATATTGCCTGCAGCCATAGTAGAGAAGTAGATGGGACCTTAGAGACTTTTTCTTTTTTGCTTTTCATGGATTGATCCTTAAATGTTCTTTTCCAGGTTGGTGAGAGAGGAATACAACTCTCAGGAGGACAAAAGCAAAGAATTGCAATAGCACGTGCAATAGTGAAGAATCCATCCATTCTTCTATTGGATGAAGCAACAAGTGCATTGGATGCAGAGTCTGAGAAGAGTGTCCAGGAGGCTCTTGATCGCGCCATGGTGGGACGAACGACAGTAGTAGTGGCCCATCGTCTTTCTACCGTTAGGAATGCGGATGTAATTGCTGTTGTTCAAGAGGGGAAAATCGTGGAAACTGGGAGTCACGAGGAGCTCATTTCTAACTCGAGTGGTGTCTATGCAGTACTAGTACAACTACAAGAAACAGCTTCTTTGCAACAACACCCCTCACTTGATCCTCACTTGGGTCGGCCACCAAGGTACTTGGTTGAAAGTGTTACATCTTGGAGACTTTATATGAAACATTCTGATGCCTAGAGCAACTTCAACTATTTGAAATGAGTAGAATAATTTCTGAAAAGTATTATAATGAGTTTGTTAGAGGCTAATTAAAGAAAATCTTTTACTTTGAAATATTAATGCTCTCCTTAAAAGCGAGGATAATGGGAATCCTTGAATGTGTTTAGCTTGTAAATTCATCTCTGACATTCATGTCTTCATAATATCTATTTTCTTTTGCAGTTTAAGGTATTCACGAGAATTATCCCGCACTACAACAAGTTTCGGAGCCAGCTTCCGTTCTGATAAAGAATCTCTTGGCCGCGCTGGTGCTGATGGAATAGAGACCGTAAAGTCAAGACATGTTTCAGCAGGGAGACTGTATTCCATGATTGGACCAGACTGGTATTATGGGGTGATTGGCACTATTGGTGCCCTTATTGCTGGAGCTCAGATGCCTCTTTTTGCTCTTGGGGTCTCTCAGGCTCTTGTTTCCTTTTACATGGACTGGGACACAACATGTCATGAGATTAAAAATCTCTTTACTCTTCTGCGGGGCTGCAGTTTTAACTGTCATTGTTCATGCCATAGAGCATCTTTGTTTTGGAATTATGGGAGAGCGACTCACTCTTCGTGTTAGAGAAAATATGTTTTCTGGTATGTCACAATCAAATACTGTATTATCCCCGTTGCATATATAGGGTGTTAATTGAAGTTTTGATCTTCCCTTTGAAAGCTGTTTGTATGATCTCTTCAAGGTTTGAGGTCCAATTAGTCCAAATATATATACATATATATATATATATATATATATATATATATATATATATATTCATGTTTCATTGGTGTCCTTCCTTCATCTTGAGAATGTATTGTCCCTCATATATTTTTTTTTTTAAAAAAACAGATCACAACACGTTGTTATGTCTTGTCTGATGGCACTAATATATGCGTACGTGTGGGAACATATTTGTATTATACATACGTAAAGTTTTCCTTCGTTGAGCTTAGAATAAGATAGTATGATATTGATTACTCTGTTTTAATCTTCTCTTATAATTGATTGCAGCTATTTTGAGGAATGAGATCGGATGGTTTGATGATACAAACAACAGTAGTTCTATGCTTTCATCGCGTCTAGAAAGTGATGCAACTTTGTTAAGAACTATTGTTGTTGATCGGTCAACAATTCTTATACAGAATGTGGGTTTGGTTGTTGCCTCATTTATCATTGCCTTCATCTTGAACTGGAGAATCACACTCGTCGTCTTAGCCACATATCCGTTGATCATCAGCGGTCACATCAGCGAGGTCCTACTTTCTTCTGTAGCTTTAAAGAGATAAGGAAGACATTTATTTATAGTATGCTAACAGTTTTTATCTTGTGTTGCAGAAACTTTTCTTTCAAGGCTATGGTGGCAACTTGAGCAAAGCATATCTAAAAGCTAACATGCTAGCTGGGGAGGCTGTGAGTAACATGCGCACTGTTGCCGCATTTTGTTCTGAGGAGAAAGTCATCGACCTATATTCTCGTGAGCTAGTTGAGCCTTCTAGACGTTCATTTACTCGCGGTCAGATTGCTGGCGTTTTCTACGGTGTATCCCAGTTCTTCATATTCTCATCCTATGGCCTGGCCTTGTGGTATGTAGCTTTACCTCCTTCACTCCACGTTAGCCATAAAAAAATGCAAGTTGGATAATGAATAATTTGCTATTAGGTTTATGGTATTTGAGTATTCTAGTATCCTTACTTTATTTCACATGTTCGAAGAGCTTCATGTGAATTGATAGCTTCTTTTCCTCTCCCTCGTCTTGCTGTTCAGGTATGGTTCTGTTTTGATGGGAAAGGAGCTTGCAAGCTTTAAATCTGTCATGAAATCATTCATGGTGTTGATTGTGACGGCATTAGCAATGGGTGAGACTTTAGCACTTGCCCCCGACCTTTTGAAAGGGAACCAAATGGTGGCATCAGTCTTTGAAGTTTTGGATCGTAGAACCGAGGTCCTGGGGGACATAGGAGAAGAGCTTACGAAAGTGGAAGGCACAATTGAGCTTAGGAGTGTTCACTTTAGCTACCCCTCAAGACCAGACGTATTGCTTTTCAGGGACTTCAGTTTGAAAGTGAGGTCAGGCATGAGCATGGCATTAGTGGGGCAAAGTGGTTCTGGTAAAAGCTCTGTGCTTTCTCTAATACTCCGATTTTACGATCCAACAACTGGGAAAGTCATGATTGATGGTGAGTCTTATGCATAAAACTTTGCTCTATTGCTCTGACAGGGAACAAGTAAATTTGAACGAAGAAGAAAATACTTGATGCAATTTTCAAAGGAAATCCATGTTAAACATAGAAGAAAATACTTGGTGCAATTTTAAAAGGAAATCCATGCTAACTTTGAAAAAGCAAGATTTAAACAGAATTCCGGAGCAAATTTCTGAAATAATTCAACGATCTGCGGAAGTTTAAATAGTTTATCACCCTTGGACCTTGGTGTTCTGCATCGTAAAACTTACAGGAATCTGTTCCCTGATGTTGAAAACATATGATTATTCATTCAACTTCTCTTTTTTCCAAGAGCTTTTAAATATGCTGCAAAAGTACTTTTCTTTCAATTGGGTAGGTTTATCTAAATGTTGATACACCATGCAGGGAAAGACATCAAGAAACTCAAGATCAAGTCTCTTCGAAAGCACATTGGCCTGGTTCAACAAGAACCAGCTCTGTTTGCCACATCAATATATGAAAACATTCTTTATGGAAAAGATGGATCTTCTGAAGCAGAAGTTATTGAAGCGGCAAAGCTTGCTAATGCCCACAGTTTTATCAGTGCCCTTCCTGAGGGCTATTCAACTAAAGTCGGAGAGCGAGGGATACAACTATCTGGTGGTCAAAGGCAAAGGGTTGCCATTGCCCGTGCGGTTTTAAAGAATCCGGAAATTTTATTATTAGATGAGGCCACCAGTGCTCTAGATGTGGAGTCTGAGCGTGTGGTGCAACAAGCTCTTGACAGATTGATGAAGAACCGTACGACGGTGTTGGTGGCACATAGGCTGTCCACAATAAAAAATGCAGATGAAATTTCAGTTATACAAGACGGGAAGATTGTAGAGCAAGGAAGTCATTCGAGTCTTATAGAGAACATAAATGGAGCATATTTCAAGTTAATAAACATTCAGCAACAGAACACACAACAGTAACAAGATTGGGAACAGGTTTACTCAAATTTATGTAGGGGGCTCTGTTCATCACTGTATCTTTGTAATTCTTTTCATTTTCAATTTTTTTTTTCTCTTTTACCATATATGATATAAACTTATCAGATGGAGAGATTGCAATTGTCTGAGAATAATGATAATATACACATGTTGGGGATTGCTGTACAAATATGAAGTGCTATTTCTTATGGCATCCAAATGTGTCAATATGGCCTTTCCTTTGTATTTCAAGAAGTGGTGGAAAAGAAAAAACACATTGGAAATTCATAAAACTAATGAAAGAAATAACCAATTGTGCATTTTTGTTTTTGGTATAGTTGTTCTAGATTTAAGATTTTTGTTGTCTAGCCAGAACCAAATGCAACCTCCTCAGTGGATTTCAGGCTAATTGTGCTGCAAATCTGTTGTAATATGGTGTTGGATGCCAAAATTTGGAGTAACATTCATAGGACGCAAACAGATTTACATGATTCACCCTTAATAGGGTTACAGGGTTGTTTGTAGTAATGGTATGGCGTTTCGAGTTGTATGTACAGCGTTTCGGGTTGTACACGTGCAAACCAAAATCATATCAAGAGACTAAAAATAAACTTTAAATTGGTTGTTGACCTGAAATTATTCCTCCCCGTTATCCGGATCAATTATACACTTGAAATGAGCATATTAATACATGAAAATATGTTGTTTCCAGTAAAATATGCTTCTTATGTGAGAGGAAAAGGTTAAAACGGACAATAAGAAAAAAATTTGAAAACGAAGGCTATTCTGGCCTATGAATAAGTACCCTATTAAGATAATAGAGCTCATGACTCAAGAGATTCCAATGTAAATTTCAAACCAGGTAGGGAGAAACGTAAGGTTAATCTTTAGTCTTTTAATATAATCAGAACCCAGGAAAAAAAACAAACATTTGTCAAACAATAACTAATTAGATACTGTTTTAAATTTCTCGTCCTACTAAAAAATTAGCTGTGCTGCAAATACAAATGGTCCCACTTTAGAAGAAATAAGGAACCTTCTGTGTAGTTCCACACAAAGTGACAGTGACTTTTTCTTCTGTCTCCTCCCCTACTATTATTTTTATCAAAAGAAATACGTGGAGTAATCTCAATCATACATCTGTCCAAGATTTCTTTCTAAGTTGAGGAAACCAAGTTCATTAAGTAAATCCCAGTTGGAAGATTTTGCAAATGATCCATGTAAAAAGGTCAACATCTAGGAGGGATGCTTAATTCATTGTTCTTTTCAAACCCTGTCTATATTTTCCAGAGTTTTCTTCCTTCAAGGAAGGCAATGAGGTAAGAAAGGTTGAGAAAACCTCTGGCTTTTTCTTGGTGTCCTTTTTGTTGCCCCTTTTGACCAATGAGAAGCATTATGTCACACTTTGAAAATTACAAAATACCTTGAGCTACCAAGCAGAGGTCAAAACCAACTTAGATATTCTACCAAATGTCAAACATTTTTGGGAATGTCAAACATATTACACATCCTTAACAGTGAGTCCAAGCTATTTTATACTCTATTTGGAGTTGAGCGAAGGCTAAGTGCATTGAATGTGCTCCTTTAATTAGGACCAACAAAGTGCTCATAATTCTATTTCTTATGGAAATAACTAACTTGTAAAACTTTTGTTTTTCTGCATACAAATATTTCTTCTACTTGGTTGGTTTGATGTTGTCATGCCATTGTCATTCAAAATTTGTAATACAATTACAATCACATCATCTGCATATATTTAACTATGGGTTTCTGCTATATATATATATGTATATCTCATAATCAGTTCTGCTAACAAGTTTTTAGAGTTTTCTTTTTGCAGGAGCCTTAGCAGTATAGTTTCAACTTTTCTTGGCCATCTGAAAAGACTGAGAAGAGAACATGTTTTCTCATAACAGAAACATTAAATCTCATAAACCTCTGTAGCCCGGGGGCATAACTAAAAATGATTTTTCAATGTATATTACTGTCAATTTGGTTTACTATTCAGTAAACTGTATGAATCTCTAATGTCTTTAATCTGTTCTATTACTTAAGGTTTCATTAGAAGGTCAAGGTTTTAAACGTGCGCATTGGACGCGTTGAATTTTGAATAAGCGAAAATTCAAAACTTTGTGTGGTAAACTGAAGGGGGATCAATGCACTTTTTGGTGTCAGGAAGGAGAAGAATGTTTGGTAAATGGGTGATCAAATATGCAATGGCAAGATTTGAAAGAGCAGTTGGAGACTGCTGCATATTTTAGAACACAAATTTGAATCATTATATGTCAAACAAGAAAGAAAATGACAAAAATGATGACCACTACGATGAGGCATGAAGATTAGCATAATTAAATTGAAGAATAATAGAAATCAGCTAAGTTTTATTACATAGTAATGAGATTGTGCTTGACTCAACATCCCTAGAATCTCCCACAAGAGGATATGTCAGAGGCTACATCAATAACACATGAAGAAACAAAAAAAGATGACAAATAGAACCATCATAGTATTTTAGGCTGTCAAATAATTGAATTCTGAACAATTGAATAATAATGCATCTGCCATGAAACCCTTTAAGAAGCAGCATATCAATCAATGACCTAATTTGAATCTTGGAAAAGAACAAAATGATCAATGTATTTAATACCATGGAAGACTCAAGAATTGGCACCAGTGATGCAAATTGAAAACAGGTAGATATATCTTTATGGAAAACTACAAACTAAACTGAAATTACCATAGCTGCCTATGTTATGGTAGCCTCCAGTAATACTAGACGCTGATGCTGCATAGCTAGACTCAGGAATTCCTTACTGGTTGATAGCATATTCAGTATTACTTTGATGACACATAAATCATGAACAATTTGTTTGGTACAAAAGAAAAATGCATCATCATTTAAAGAATTTGTAATGAATTGTGCTCTGTATCGTTCATCTTCATCGGTTTTTCAAATCAGGGCTTGTTTTTTATTTTTATTTTTCATTAACTAGGAATGACATCAAAGTCATCCAGATAAAAATCCAAGCACAACATGAAAAACTTATGGATGCTGCTGTATCTTCTTTGGGAAGACCTAATGGGAACCCCATATGGTGACATAACTTCTCAATAACAAAAATAAACATTACAATTCCATGAAATAAATGACAAATTATCAGATATATCTTTGGCATCTCAATTGAAATACTCTTTTACTATGCGACCAACAACAGCCAAGGACAGCACATCTTCTGCTGTAGCACACAATCTGCAATAGTTCATATCTTTTACTTTTCGTCATGTTGCGTTTTAGTTTTGTTCAGACAAAAGAAAAACATAATCCAAACCTTAAATCCTAGGAACGCCACCTTATGGCGATGGCATTCTATATCGAATAGAAATCTGACCGGTGGCTTTAGAGCATTTTACAATAATTTATCCATGATATTACTGTCACCATTCGACGACGACACTTGCACTACCTAATCCTGATTTTGGTGCCAATTTATTTCAAAATGGTTGCTAACTTGCTAGGTTATTTCCTGGTCAGTCGTCATTGCTTGTTCTAGGGAGCTAAGAAATAAATCATAATGATAAAAAAGAATGAAATGACATCACCATTTGAATTACATCTTCCTTGCACCTATAAAACCAGCATGTCTCAGCAATATGTCCAAAACCAATCCTACAATCAAACAATCCTCTTACCTTTTCACCTGTCTCACTTTCCATCTCCAATTTGGATATTGTTTTGTGTGTATTAGCACAATGGGCAGATCCCCTTCTTGCGATGAACAGAGTGGTTTGAAGAAAGGTCCATGGACCACAGAGGAAGATGAGAAATTGATGGATTATATTGCCAGACATGGCCATGGAAGCTGGAGAACTCTCCCCAAGCTTGCAGGCCTGAACCGGTGTGGCAAGAGTTGCAGACTAAGGTGGACAAATTACCTCAGGCCAGATATTAAGAGGGGAAAATTCTCTGAAGACGAAGGAAGAGTTATCATCAATCTTCACTCAGTTGTTGGAAACAAGTATGTTAGCTTTTCTCCATTTGTACAGTTACTTGTAGAAAATTTTGCAAAACTATAATTTGCATGAAATTAGAGCTCAACTAAATTGAAGGTGGTGTTATTTTTTTTTTTTCTTTTAGGTGGTCGAAGATTGCAACTCATCTTCCGGGGAGAACGGATAATGAAATCAAGAACTACTGGAACACCCATCTGAGAAAGAAACTGCTACACATGGGGATTGATCCAAACACCCACAAGCCAAGGACTGACCTCAATCTCCTTCTGAATCTTTCACAGTTGCTCAGAGCAGCAAATGTTGGGCAGATGAATATGAGTTCTTGGGACAATGCCCTGAGCCTGAGGCTACAAGCAGGAGCCGCCCAACTAGCCAAAATGCAGCTACTGCAACATTTATGCATGCAGATTGTGAACTCATCAAGTTCTGCTGCTGCTCCTCCTCCTCCACTTCCTGACATGATGAGCACTTTTGGTTATCAAAATCTCAACCAATTTGGAGGGCAAGCCAACTCATTGGAAGGCTTTGAAGGACATAATAATAGCAATAATAATAATAATAATATTCCTATTTTTGACAACAACATGAGCAGTTACTATGAAGATATGCTGCAGACCAAGAACCCATTTCCTGCATTAGTTTCAGCATCTCCTGGGACTTCTTGCAACACCAACACCAACCAAATCCAAAATAGCATGAGTGGTGATCCTGCATCAGATTGCTTCTCCACCCACTCTCCCACCACCATCTTTGAGACTTGGGAGAAGCTCATGGATGATGAAACCAGTGAATCCTACTGGAAAAATATTCTAGAGTAGGTTTTCATTATAATTATTCCCCCCAAATACTTCTTCATTTTTATTTCTTCTTTATTTTTGGTATAAACATTCTCAATAATCAATTCTACACCAAATGTTCACTTGATGTATTTGCTTCCTTTTACACAACATTAACATTTCTCTTTCTGTTTTGCAGATCAATATCATAAATGCCATCGTCACGATCTATAGACGTGCCCTTATAAATTTGAAGAACTTTTGAAGTTCCTACACAAAATTTACTGCATTCATTATTCGTTAATAAGGTTTATTTTTGTTAAGGTTATAATTATTGTTTGATGCAGCTTCTGAACTGATAATACATATATGTAGCTATACCTATGTGAAAAGATACCTCCGATTTCTTGTAAATTTTTAGCTAAACAATTGTCCATTTTCCATTTTCACTACAGAATTGTTCAATGCTATTTCATAATATCAGATAATTCATTACAAATTGAACTTCTGCATAATATCAGATAATTAATTAAGCTTTTGACCATATTATTGCACGTCAACGTCAACCATGCATGCATGTCACCACCATTTCCACCTTATTCGACAATACATATATACATATAATATATTTCTCTTGATGGGTAGTCTCAGAGTGTAAACATCAGCTGATGAGTAAAGTTAGAAAAATGTTGATCCCTTCGATGTTATTAATGATTCATTTATGTATAAGTCTAGTCACTAAAAGTCAGATTAGTAGTTAAATTTGCAACTGATTAGGTAAGACCAAGATTATTTCCGTTTAATACAAGTTATTGACTGGTGTGCTGAGGAGGAGCCCTTTACCAAGTTCCAACCAAACCACCTAATTAAGTTGAGTTCAGCTTCGAAATTGCCACATTGGGATAACGATTTAGTTTAGTTACTTAGTATATTATGCTATTTTAGAAAGAAGAAGAAAAATGAGTTGTTCGGGAAGAACAAAACCAACAATTGAGAAATGAGTTGCTGAAGAAAATTGCAAATGCTATTGACCTTTTTGTTGCAAAACTCTATTATTCTCATTCGATAGGAAATATGGGAAAACTAAACAACTCTAACCCACCTATTTTATTACATGTAAATAAAACCCAATTTTGAATTGGATGCCAAAGTGTTCATATATATTATGACATATTTACAAATCATGCCATCAATCCCTCTTTGTTGCTGAACATTTTTCTCTTTAAAAAATCCCTTATATTTGCTGAACATTTTTCTCCTTAAAAAAATCCCTTATATTTAGGATTTCAATAATGTTTTTAACTAGACATTCAACGTGGTTTCTATTTTTTTTAATCCATCAATTTCCTCTAGGAGTTAGGGTTGACTATTTCTCTTTTCTCTATTGTGGAGTTTGTTAGCATAAATGATATCTTGGTCTCTGTGATAGTTGTGACATAGCATATGTGTAACAATTTTTGTGTACTTAATATATCCAACCTATCTAGGTACATTATAATTTTCCAATATACGTAGATAGGTACATGATTTAATATACAAAAATATAGGTATATTATTTATAAGAAAAAATAGATTCATTATTGAATATGGTCCATTATAAGCAAATATACGTAGATAGGTACATTATTTAGTATACAAAAATATAGGTACATTATTTATAAGAAAAAAATAGGTGCATTATTGAAACCATAACAATAGGTACATTATTTATAAGAAAAAATAGGTATACAAAATATTTGTAGGTAAATTAATGTTCCTAAAACAAATTAATTTCAAATCCATAACAATTATTAAATTTGAAATTTTGATATAAATAAAAGGAAATAACTAACCAATTAATATGAAATTAAAACAAAATATGATCAAAGTTGTCGAATTTGGAAAAACAGACCAAGTTTTAATTATATATTTCGTTTACAAAATATAACCAATCATAGTATAAAAATAAAATAAAAAACATAATAGGTATATATTGGAACCAATCAATTTCAAAAACATACGACACTAATTACACACCAAGTTTTAATTATAAATAAAATAAATAAAACTGACCCACAAAACTTATTCAAAATTGAAACACCATTATGACATTGAATAGCAAACAAT
Source organism: Prunus padus (assembly GCA_024362665.1). Classification (NCBI taxonomy): domain Eukaryota; kingdom Viridiplantae; phylum Streptophyta; class Magnoliopsida; order Rosales; family Rosaceae; genus Prunus; species Prunus padus. Next base: position 13,867,368 of record JANFAM010000005.1, on the reverse strand, counting down.
TTGTTGGGAAAAAAAACGTTAAAATGCAATTAGGGTATTTTAGGAATTGAAAAAATATAACATTTAATATGTTAAGCTTGATTAGGTAATGATAGGACTCGACCCAAATTTCAATTTGGAATCTATGTCGAACACCGTGCGTGTCCAACACCAGGCAGGTGCCTGGCACGAATGTCCAAAATGCCTTTTTCCAAAATGAACTTACTTAAGGGTTTCACTTCTACCGGAAAACCGACAGAGTCTCCCCTAAAAAATGCTCTTTTCCAACAATTTTCCACCTGTAAAAACGCAATTCTATATCCTCAATCGTTTAGCATACAAGAATTTCGTCCATACGCAATTCAAAAGTGGTTCAAATGGGCCTCAAGCCCGTACAACATAATCAAAACACTGACAATCACTTTGTTATAAACGAGAATTAAACGGGTTTCAAACTAAACCCATTTCAAAGCATAACTCAACAGTTTATTTTGCGGTTGCACCTAAGTTAACCTAGGTTGCCTACATACCCGTATTGAGGGATTAAGCCACATGTAGTTCTTATTCAAGAAAACTAAGTTCAAACCATACAGTATATGAATTCATATTCCTACACTTTTTCTTATGTCAAACTCTTCAAACTATAAATAATTTACCATCAACTATTCAAATACGTATATAACCAAACCTTTTACCTGAAAGCCATACCTGTAACCGTCCGCAAGAGGTATATCATTAAATCCGAAGGCAACCGGGGAATGGGGAAACTAGCTAACCACTTGTGTAGATAAATCGGGCAGGTGGCTAGGGATCATGACCAACCCTATGCAAAAATATAAGTAGGGTGGCGAACAATATCCTGTTAACTGTACCAATATATCAATAATGCACTATTCTCCATATAAATGTGCCTCAAGCATAATCCATCAATTTCACCTAGTAGAACTCGGGAGATATACTCAACATGAGAACGCCAATAATCCGTCAATTCCACCAAGTAGAATCAAGGGACACGAGGTCAGTCGAGATGCAAATCCTAGCATAATTGGATGATCAACCCGAAACGCAATCCTAGCAGAATCGGAGGACACGAGATCAGCCTGAAACGCAAATCCGTCAATTCCACAAACATCTCCCAATCAAATGGTCCTGATTGGGCCTACGAGGCCCACCATCTAGGTCAATTAGGCCCGCAGGCCCACAACCTCCGATTTCTGATCCGAAAGTTCCTATAGGTCCAACAAAGTCTACTAAACAAGTTCCAAGCGTTTGGTCTTGATCGAGTACTCAGATCACTCTCGATCGCACAATTGGACGGTAACCGGTTTACCTAACCCTAGAATCATTGATTCGAATATCCGGACTCCGATTCTTGATCAACCAGCTCCTACAAGATCCTAGAAGTACAAGGAACAACATATTTGAAAATGGGTCCGATCGAACGGTCCGAAACTATAGAACCCGAATATCGCCTTATAGGCGTAATATCCGTTCGATAGTCAAACGGTAACCTATTCTTAATCTGAGCATACCGTTGTGCTCGGGACATCATGGGGACCATTTTAGAACACAATGGGATGCCAACAATGGGCTGCCAAACAGTGGCCCACGCGCTGCCACCCACCGCCGATAGTGGTGGGTGTCTTGAGAAAATTTAGGCAACGAAAAATTCTTAAAACTTCCTGCAATACCTATACTAATGGATCAAGCACAACTAGGGGAGCATCTTTCATAACTGCACCGACCTCCAATTTTGCCGGAAATGGCCGGAAAACCATCAAATCTTCGACAATTATAGGGTTTTTAACCCACTCTCTCAAACTCCCAAAATTAACCTAAACCAATTTCATAAATAGGTAAAGCACGAAAAGTAGGTGAAGTTTCATACCTCACTCGTCGGATTCCATGGCCGAGTGGCTGGAAACGGCGTCGGAAACTTCAAAACCACCGACACTTCTAGTCGTTCCAGTCCAAAATCCTTGGGTTTTCGATCTGCAAAAATGGCTGGGTTAGGTAGGGGATGTAGATACGAAACGTTTGGGACCAATTTCGCCTAAATGGTCTCCGGACGGCGACGAAATCGCCGGCCAAAGTTTTGGCCTATTATGTGCGAAGGAAAGAGAGAGAGTATGTCTGTCGCGAAGAGAGAGAGAGAGAGAGAGAGAGAGAGAGAGGGAAGAAGAAGCTAAAATCGCAGTACTGTAACGATACTGTAGCAGAGCTGTAGCTACAGTAAAATATTTAAAAAAATCACATTACGTCCTTTCCGTTTCTAGACCACAACTCCCTTATTAAAACTCGGAATTGAGCGTGCCGCCTGTCTACGAACTTGTATCGACGAGAGAGAGAGAGAGAGAGAGAGAGAGAGAGAGAGAGAGAGAGAGAGAGAGAGTAAAAACTCTAAAATCTCACTTTTTTGTTTTTAATAATGGGAGTGTTTTTTAGTTTTTTTTTGGGTTTTTGAAAATTGGCCTACCAAACGGGTTTTTAAGTTTTGGATTTAAAATCTGTTAGTTTATAAAATTGGATTCAAGTAGGATACCAAACGGGCCCTAAAATTTTGCTATCAATGAACTCTATTGATGAACACAAACCACTAACAACACGATAAAACAAATACACTACTCAAAGTAAACAAGCAATTCACTAGAACACAAGAATTTAACGATCAAAGTTTAGCAATTTGTATCCTCAGTAATTACCTGGATAAATTTTAGGGTTGTTAAGCAATAGGCACTTTCAACTAAAAAAACTCAATACAATAATCCACCTATACTTTTAACTTTTAATAAAACTCAAAATTTGAATTGAATGCCATATAAGACAATAGATATCCATCTATTAGGATTAATTTACAAATCATCTCGCCACTAAGGTCTAGTCCAGTGGAAAAAGGTATTGACTTGTAGACCAGTAGTATTCGATTCAAATATCCAAGAAACATTAGTTGTGTGTGTGTGAGAAACCTTCACCTGTATTTAAAAAAATTACAAAACCATGGCAATGATCCCATGTTTTCTAAAAATTTTAATTTCTTGGAGGCTGAACTTATTATCTCTATTCATCTCTCAAGCTTCAATATGGATAAAAGAATTTGACACTTTACTTCGAATGGGCGATACAGGGTAAAGAGTGTGTCCTGGTGACTCTCGAAGATAAAAGACTAGTAGAAATTACTAATAATGATCGAGTGACATTGCTTTTTCTGCCCAAACCAAGGAATCTCTTAGATATGATGCAAAATGAATCTTGACAGCCATTTGATCACCATCAAAGTCTGCATTGAATCCCTTACAAACTAATGGATGTAAACAAATAGCATGTCCTTCTACTATGGTGAGAGGGTGAGTTCCTCTTCTCCAGCCAAACTGTGGAAACAACTGTGGAAGTTAAAAGTGCCACAAAAAATTCTGCATGTGTTATGGAGACTAGAACAGAGCATTATGAGAGGACCCACTCTAAACTCCCCCTTGAAATCCTTAACGAACCATGTTAGGCCCAATTTACTGAAATACTCCTTTTTGCCCAAAATTCAAAACCACCCTGGGGACTTCAGCCAAAAATCCTACAAAGTCTCCCTTGTAATTGGCTCAAAATCCAAAATCCACTTGCATAATGAATTCACAAAATATCTCAATCGTTCAGCACATTCAAGATAAGTTTACACAACCACAGTCTAAACAAATCAAACCAACTCATGAGCTAATATCATAGCAATACTAATAGGATTTAAATTACAACTTCCAAATAAGTTTAAAAGATACAACTAAATAGGAAATCCTACAAGAGTAATAAGCTGAGGAGGGGCGGAAGACGGGAAGTCTCACATGGTGGTTTGAACTCGTCTTTCTACAGTTCGGGAGCCCAAAACAGTAAAAATGTGTGTGTACAAAAGAAAGTTTTCGAAAATAGATATACATAACATACTAACCCCTCCGTTTTAGCAAACCTTTTGAAAATCACAACAACCCTTTATATATACCCGTGTGGAAAAGAGAAGTGATATATAAATACATACATATCGTAATCGAATGATAAGAAAATTCAAGCAATAAAACGGTAATGCAATTGATAAGATAAAGCCGAGAAATCCGGTGATGCACAAACGAAACCATAAACAAAAGATAATAAATTCCACCTCAATCATTCTCCAATACCAAAAATAAGAAGGTGTAAATCAAACTCTTAGCTTAACAAAATCAAGTAAAATGATAGAAACGACAAATGATTTGACCCAAATCATAATTGAATTGCCAAGAAACAAGCGACCTCAAAAGATAAATAATGAAACTCAAAGCTGAGACCAACGCAAATAAATGCCTCCACCTAAGTGTACCTAGGGGAAACTGGCCACGCATGTGCAGACAAGTCGAGCATGGTGACAGGGGAAATCCTGGTTGGACACTTGCATACACAATACATGTACATGCAAATCATTGGCCGGATACCTGCAGAGTACTCTTAATACAGGTACATGCAATTCACCTATATACGTAGTCAGACACCTATGAAAAATTCCCATGCCTGTACTTACTCCCAATCCCCATTTACAAAATCAGAGGTATAAAATTAGTGTTATGTGTATTCAGTGCCTGTTAAATATTGAATCTTTAAGAACTTGCTAGAGGAAACTAGTTAATTCAATGAGAGCTACTTCCCAACTCATATATATATGCTCATCTACTTTAACAACTTCATATTCTAGGTTTTATCAAGAGGGATCCTGAATTCCTAGCTGTAATAAGTTGCTAGATTGTTTGCTTCTATTAAAAATTCTTCTTAATTAGCAAATAGAAGCCTTTTAATTTGGAATTAATGTACATATCGACCAATATAATTTTTTAAGTCGACCCCTTCTTTCACATATTGACCAAACTGGATACGTATTGACCATTATCGGTAACCCAACTACAATTATAGTGGACTGAAATTTACTTTTTCTTAACATGTACGATAGGCAAAAAGTGGGACACAAAAGCAAACCAAACCAAACTCTGACGACTCATTCCAAAAAAAAGAGTTTTTTTTACCCAAAATTTAACCCGCAATTTCATAAAATGTCATTTTTATAAAAACTTACTCACCCAAATTTACTCAAATATCCTCAAAACCAAATGCACACATTTTTTTTGGGGAAAAAAATGTACATAAGCCTTAAAAGCAAAAAAAGTGTCCAGGTAAATTGACTCAAAATCAAAGTGGAGACTAGAAGTTTTTTTTTTGCCAAACAAAAAAAAGATATTATTAAATTTTAGGTTCTCAAAAAAATTGTAAGATCAAGTTCACATCCTGTGCGAGAACCTTCTGCAACCATAAAATATTGCAGCAAAAAATCCTTTATAAAACCTCTGCTTTGTTGTTTTTTTTTCTCACTAGAAGCCAAATTTACAACTTTACTGTCGGCTTACCAGGTTGCTTATGAAAAATTTGAGATTACAACATCCAAAATTATGAAATTTGGTCCCGTTGAAAGACAAACAGGTTGTAAACCTTCAAAACCCTCACATCTCATAAACTGGTACAGGTTTCAAGAGGTTGTAAGGCCTTCTTGTCCCAAGAGGCTTCGTTGCTCTACTTGTTTTTTAAATCTAATAGGGTTTTGCTCTTTAGGTTTATGCGGGTTTTAGTTTTAAGTGCATTTAAGTCTATTTAGGTGAATTTTTTGCTATTTTTGAAATTTTCTATAAAAACTATTATTTATGAGTGTGGAGTAAATTTTGGCTATTTTTGCCAAATTGTGAGACAATGTTGGGATTGCATGCAGCATGTTGGCCATAGCCCATCTCAATTTATAAGAAGAAAGTCTTAGCTCTTTCTAAATCACACTTCAAATGGATAAATGCAGAATTTGGATGAGTCTAACGGCATGGTTTGGTTCTATAAGAAAAGTCTGAGCTCTTTCCCAAACAATATTCTTTTCCTGAAGTAAGACCCAAAAACAAAGGTACATTGAAACATACTCTGAAATTTTAAATGAAACCCACTGAAAATTTGCAACTTACAAATTTACACCCCACAAAATACTGGTACAAAAATTACACAAGCAAAATCTACGTATGAAAATCACAAACTCACAAAGCTCCTCTGCCAAAAATACATCGAACATTCTCAAGGACTTCGTATATCGATCCTGAAGGGCATCTCTCCATTGTTACGACGCTCATAAACCCTGGCTCCAGTCATACTAATGCATTTTCTTTAAACTAGAAACTCGTCAACAGATTTCCCATGTACTCCCCCCATGCCAAAACTATAATAACCTATATTGTGCAAATGCTATCCAGTTTCAAATCCTTTGAAGAACCTCAAATTTCTCTGCTAACTAATTTGAATTCTATCTGAACAGACTTTTCGGGACAAAGCCTGAAATACGATCCAGTACAATGTTATTCTCCTTTTTCTTTTTCCTTAATTATCGAAAACAAGTTCAAAAACACCAGAGCATTTTAGATATTCCGCAATCAAGAAAATCCATAGCCAAAAGAAAATTCAGGATGGGGAAATTTCCATAAAGAGGATGGAAAAGTAGGACACCACCATTCACTTGCCAATGGAAGCTTCTGAAGGATTCATACATACCCGCAGTACTCCACATTTAGTAACACTAAATCAATACATAACAGGACTTCTAAGATCCAACGAACAACCTCATGATGCTGTTTTTCTTTTTTGGGACTTATACAATAGAAAGCTTCTGTTTACAACCTTCAACAACAACCAAGATTTAATTTATTTTTGTACTCTTCTAAAGTTGGGCAAGAAAAGTCATTGATCTAGTTGGAACTTCTGGAACACAACCAGTGCGACAGAAGGTTTTATGGGCTTTTTCTCTTTCTATCTCCAGAATCAGACTTTCTCAGTTTTAACTTCTATATTCATCCTGCATGGTTATGACCTTTACACACAATACCAAACTTGATTAAGTTTTGCACCTAACAAGGGGACCAGTACATGAAGCTCAATCTTCAGACAGTCAAGGACTCTCCACATCCCCAGTTTTCTCAAAACATGAATTCATATAATCGCATAAATCATAACATTTACCACAAGGCCACAAAACAAGTAAACGCAAAACAATTTCGAAGGTATGGGTATCAGTGATTATATACATTTCACAAGAACACACAGCATTTGGGACTCCTTTTTTTTTTTTGGCCAAGCATACAACTTAGGACTTGATAGACAAAGATTCTCCTATCACAACACATCAAAACTTAAATATACATAGATCGCCACAAAAGAAGACTGACTTGAAAACTAAATTAATAAGTAACTGAAAGAAAACAGAAAAGGAAAACAAAAATAGAGTAAGAACCTTCCACCAACTCTCCAAAAATGCAATGGATTCAATGCATGAATTCAAACGTAACATGGGGACACAAAAGTTTTCGCCAAACAAACACATACTGTTGATTTTCTCTTACCATCCTCAAACCAAGAGGAGAGTAGTTCAAAAAAACCCAGTTGAGAAATTCTTTCTATGAAACAGAATATAGAAAATTAACAGACAGATGACTCCTCATTGACAGGCTAGAAACGTAGCAGGAATCGCTCGGCTTAGAGCAGCAAAGGTCATGGAACAGGCCAGGACAATCGGTTGTATAAAAATTACAATCCTGCGACAAGTTCACAAAAACCAATTTATTCTATACTTATTAACTTCTCAACTGGGCTTCCATAGCCCATTGGCACAGAACTGTAGAGAATGTACGGGGATGAATCATATATTTGATGCAAAGGAAGTAAAATAATAGGAGTGCGATTCTCTGCAATTGGATATACATTTGATATATCCTTTGCAAAGGATTTAATCAGTTTGCTATTGACTACAGAAACTTAATAACATTCAAAACTTTCCATTTCCACTTATAAATCACTATCATTTTATCATTGACATGTAGCCTTTCAGGTGCCAAGTACCAATAATTTCTCTATTTGAATTTGAAAGATTATCGGGGAGGGGAAAGGACATAGGAAGATTATTTGTACGCAATCTAGTCACTTTCATAGACCCAGTCTCTTCTTAACTATGTGTCTTTGACGCTACTGCAAAAGAACCATATGCGGTTATAAGCACTGGCCCGACACTTAAGCACTGTGGAAAATACATTCACAATTTTGAGCTTAAAACAATTAGCAAACACGTGTTGGACTCCTACACACATCGAGTTCGCATACATTGTACTAGTCCATTGATCGTGAACAAGTTTATGAGCCAGCAGATGGTGCTTAAATATGACTCAGCTACAAGTCAGAATTTAACATGAGTACAAGCCACAGGAATCTTAGTGTCAAATTCCTAAACTACTTAAATATATTATTTCCATAAACGACATGGTATATTCGCATCATAAAAGTAGAAACCGTTACTAATAACGACACACCAAAGCCATATGTGGGCCAATCAGTCCAATTGGCATTCATGCAAAGTCAATACGCAGTGTTAAACGTATAGCAACACAGATCCAACATAGTAATTTGTTCTATCCTACGCCCACTTTGGTTTCAAGAACATTCTTATCAATTGTCTAATCCTAAAACTCATTCACTGAAAATACGATCAGCTCCTTATTCCATTCTGATTCTAGCATTCTGCTTTATCCAAAAACAACCAAACATTACATCAAAGCAATAATTGGCTTATGTGTGTATTACTTGGTGTTCATTTCTCTCAAGTCTCAACAAAACCTGAAAAGGCAAACCTGGGATCCTAATTTTTTATTATGGAAATTAGAGCAATAGTCTGGGCATTCACTGGATGTACTAAGTTTTAAATAACTTTCCAAAACATGCGACAAAGCACTACTCTCCTAACACTAGTTTACACAAACGGGCCTTTATATATGACAAAAGTATCATCAGAAGGTAACACATTAAATGCAAGCAAGTTAATATGCCTCTTGCCAAACAATAAAGCAAAACAAACTGCATCAACCATTTCTTTTATCTTCTTGGCCAAAAACACTCACATTTGAAACAAACAAAAAAGAAGAAGAAAGAAGCGCTAGATCAGGAATGTCATAAAACTTCAATGTTTTCCTCATAAAATTTGATTGACAGAGTACTAATCAGAAACCTTATTAATGCAACCCATTCAAGCCACATTAACAACCACAAACAAATAAATTAGTTCATGAAGAGAAAAAAAAGTATCATAAAATTCAATAAATTCAATCAAAACTAAAAGGCAAAAAAGAATAAAAATGAAAAAATCATTAACAAAAAAAGCCAAAATCCATTAACTAAAGGTGCCTATGGCACAAACTAGAACAGTTTCTAGGCAATGAAAGACTTTAAAGCCTCAGATTACAACTTGACTTTCCTAAAAGGCTAAAACTTCAGCATAGTATTTTGTGAAGTACCTTCTCCGGAGCATTGGTGAATGGAATATACACGATCAACGCTGAACATCATGTAATCTTGTTGTCAAGAAGTTAAAGCTAAAACCAAGAACCAGCCTACTCAGTTCAGCACTGTACCCAACTGCTACCTAAACCTAATGTGCAACTCATCTTCGTCCACAAATCACCAAAATGGCCAAGCTTCTTAAGAAAATGCTAATGAACCAATAAAGCCAGCCAACCATCGGACAAAGACGCCACAGGGCCTTTCAAACTTGAATTGGGTTCTCCTCTTCTACGTTAAGATCACCCCCATCATCCCCATCACTACTTACAATTTTCCTCACTTCGTCATCACAGTTAAGTACCTCATAACTGTCCAAACCAGTGTTCACCGCCCCATCTTTCTCTTTCTTTTGCATAATCTCGCAAAAGAAATCAGTCAACACAGTCTCGTAACCCGGCATTTTGGCATATCCAGGAAAGTAATTAATGTCAATTATCAAATACCGGTTACCAAACCTCGCGTCCCGAATCACATCAAAGTTAAACAGGTTCAACCTCAGCCCTTGCTGCAACCCTCTTGCAATATCAGTGATAAAGCTCTGTGGCGGCATCTCTGTGTCGTCCAACTGCATCATCTTGTAGTACTTGTCATCAGTTCTCTCATTGTTTGCAAGATTGGATATCTGCGAGAACGACAACAAGCCATCCAAGCTTCCCAATTTCTCTTCTTCGGAAACGTCAGGGAGTGACTTACGCTTCACGCATTTCACATGTTCTCCAACCACATACACCTTGAAGATGACGCCGCCATGGTTCACAAACTCCTGCAGCACAATTGGGGGTTTGAGGTTGTCGAGCCCGTCGTGGTTGAAAACCAGGGCCATTTTGTGCGACTTGGCGCTGCCGTCGGCGACCAGAGGCTTCGCGATCACCGGGAACTTCAGACCCTCCCAAGCCTGGCGATCAAACAGCGTTTCCTTGTCGTATATCACAATCTGCTTCGGAATCCCAAACGTTTCGCTCTCGTGCTCGATTTTCAGCTCCGAAACCACCTGCAGCATCGAAATCCGATTGTGCAGCCGCTCGATCGCCTCCGGCGAGTCGATTATCACCGCATTAGGGTTCTTCACCCTGAACTCCTCCAGCTGCCGCTTCCAATCGTTGCCGTACAACTTGTGCATCACACAGTCGAACGGCCCCTGATCCGCCAGCGAGCGCTCAGTATCGATCCGTACGAGATCGATGCCGCGCGATCTCGCGAGGCCGACCAGCGACTCTTGGATGAAGCTCTGCTGCTTCTTCGGCGCCAAAGCATAGCCTATCCCGAACCTCCGCTCCGCCATTGATTTGCAAGACAACGAATCCACAGAATGCTACACAAAACGCTCATATAATCCCGCGCATACAAATTGCAGAGTTTTGTATACGTAACCCTAGTTCAAGTTTTCGGTTTTTCTCTTTTTCTTCTTTTTCGGTTTATTTATTTTCCTTTTTTGTTTCGGAGTTTCTTCGTTGTTTTTTCGGAGGTTAGAAGAAATCGAAAATTGCACAGCGAGATAGAGATATGAACGGGAGAGGAGAGGTGAGAGAAAGAGAGAGGACTAGGGTTAGAAAGGTACGGGATTGATAAAGTAACCGGGGTTAGTACAGAGAGGAGGGGTTAGATGTACACGTGGCATATTCTTTGGGCGAGATGTGGATTCGCGCCGGGCAAGGAAGCGCGTGTGTGAGATAGAAGGTGGGGTCCGGGGATTTGAGAGAGAAACGGACGGTTGGAGTTGAGCTAAAGTGACGGGTTGGTGAGGTGAGAGAGTCAACGATGTTGACTTGAGGATTCTGAAGTAGTAAAATGAAATCAGTGTTTAATTCGGCTGATAATTTTCATTTGGACCACGGCTCTCCTTTTTTTGCCCTTTTTCTTTTTCATTCTTCTGTTTTTCACGTATGAAGACTAAAGTCTAACATTATATATTTATGTCAATGGCTCTAATCCGGAAAGGGATCTTCTTGACCTGCAAATTAATGATTTAAAGTTCGAACTCACAACTAGTAATCTAAAATTCGAACCCACAATCAGTGATCTAAAGCTCGAATGTTATGTCACTTTCGTAGTGTGTATAAGAAATTCCACTCTACTGATAATTTAGACTATTACATGTATTAAAAGAAAAAATTATTTATTTATTTTTTAATGCTTTTTTGCGTTACATTTAAATTTTGGTATAAATGTGTGCAATTTGTTGTCGACAAAGGAATCTTTGCAATTTGGTGCTGCGACTTCTCCAGCCATCTACTTTTTTGCATTACATTTTGGCTTTGGTATATTTGGCACGCGTTTTTAGGATAGTTTTGGACACTAGAATTACATTACATTGCGTCGGCACACGTGTGGTGTGACAGGTATCTTCCATATAGCACAACCCACGGTTACCTTGGGCCTGAAATTTGGGATCTGATTATTATCTTTTTTATTTTATTTTTTATCATGTGACAACTGAAATCCGAGATACATGTTTGTGGTTGTGGTTGCTTTTATGGGAAGCATTTATACTCATAAAATCATATATGAAAATAATAAAGTCCAAACTTTTAAAAATTTAAGTTCTCCAAGTTGAAAATTGAGGAAAGTCAAGTGATTTTAGCCATTTTAGAAACACTTCCAAATAAGTCATGAAAACTAAATGGAGATCCTACAATATAAGCTCAACCATCAACATAAAATTTAACTTCTCTAAAAATGTGTTTCAATGTGGCATCATCAAAGAAATCAACAAAAACATTTCAATGATTTCCCACATCACTTCCCTTGAATTCTCGATAATATGCTCAATCGAACTCACCTTAAACCTCAATTTTTAAAAAATGATTTAAATGATTTGAAGAGAATTGCTACAACGTGTTGAGTGGATTAAACCCCATCAAGGCTCTAAAGTTTAGTGTACGAGATTAGGCATCATGTATATGTATTTCTCTAGATCTTGACACACAATTATTGGTTCTATTACAACTACTTGTTTCATGCACGTCTTCTTCATATCTTAATTTTTTGGTCCAAGTCCAGAGCATCCCAGTCATACGGATCACCCATATCTGTAGGGATAGATCCAAGCTCACGTTATTATCTATCTTTCCTCTTATCTGATTTTTTTCTTTGGCCCACCTTAATAAGGATTAATGACGTGATATATCAGTCAGTAGGGAAGTGAAAATTTTCAAACTGTTTCCCAGATATTTGAAAGGCAAATCAGAAACATTTCATACTGGGAGAATGAGGAAAACATGCCCTATCTGTTTAGGGTGAAGATAAGTGCGGTAGCTATAAGCACGGAAGAAAAAATCAAAAAAATCGGAGAAATTTCGGCGAAATTTCGCTGATTTTGGAAGCCCGAAATTATCGGGAGGGGACAATTTGTTTATCGGGAGGGGACAATTTGTTTTCGGAAATTTTTCGAAAATTTCGGCGGAATTTCGGCTGCGATATTTCCAGTCAATTTCTCAATGAAAATGGGGATCTCGATAATATCGCGATATTATGGAAACAATGGAAAAACCAAAAAATATCAAAGCTGCAGCAGGCGCTGTTGGGGTTCGAACCCCTGCCCTGCTGCTACTTTGGTTCCTTCCATTTTTCCACTACGTTGTTGCTTCAGTTGTGATTAATATCTATCAAAACTCATATTTATATATGTTTAAAACAGCTGTTTCTGAAAATAAAAATTAAACCACTCTTCATGTTTCAACATACACTACTTACCCTACCATTCAACCACTCACCTCACCTAACTAATTAGTTGTAGTCCTATTTCTATACATACAAATAAAATCAAATGGTCCCATCCCATCTCCCATGCCGTCTCTTTCTCAACATCTTTGCAAAACATTGTGAGGTAAATTTACAAACTTATATTTATATTATTGTAATTTATTAAAATAAAAATAATACTTGCATGTTAATTCATTGAAGTAATTAAGTAATGTTGTATAATTATTCCCTAAGATAATTTTGATATGTTTAATGTTATTTATTATTTTATTATCGAATTTGATTATTATTCATTATTAGGTTTTATTATTCCATATTATTTTCATAATTACTTAAATTCCTACAATTATTTTCTCATTCATTATTTCAAATTACTTACATTTATACTTAAATTCCTAGTAAGTTATTCTCATTCATTATTGTTATTTCTACTTACACTCACTCTACAAATAGAGATGATGAAGATAGTGAAAGCAATGAACCTCATAGGAACTCTATGTGGTACTAAGTCACTAATGTATCTTACAATGCAATGTATAAAGTGTAAAATATTGTAATAAATCATTATATATAAATGATTATGGTGTGTTTAATATTCTTTCATTAATTACAACATATTTTCTACAGTCACAATGTTTGTCAACTCGCTATATAATCAACTTAAATCCCAAATCCATCATGCAATGCATTTTCTTCCAATTTTTTTTTTTTTATAAACTAATAGATAATTGACTAAATAAACATTCTCTAAAGTTTCAATAAAAATTTCCAAGTTTTTCTTACAATTTCGTGGTTTTTATCCAATTTTTATCGATATCGATATTTTTCCGATATTTCCATCGATATTTAGTGTTTTAACCACCGATATTTCCGAAACCTTCGATATTTAATTCCTGGCTATAAGCATGTTTTTTATGCGGTTGAGCTTAAAAGAGAGGTGTCTTCTACTTTCTATTATTCTTCTCCCAATGAAATGATGTCTTTCTAGAAAAAGTTTACGTTTCTAAAGAAAAACTTGATGTCTTTCATAAAAAGGGCTACCAACTAATTAAAAAGCACCACTTTCAAAACGGGTGTCACGCTTCAAATTGGATTTAGGGTAAAGTAACGTATTAAAAACGTGACATTATAATATTTAAATTTTACGTTAATACTAACTACTAACTAGTGGTGCTTTTCGTTTCAACTCAAAAAATAGGTCTATAAAAAAGATTAAAAGATATAATAAATGCTTTGATGCCTTTAGGAAATTATCTTAAGAGCCAACGTATGTTGTGTTAAAAAATAGAGGTTATAAAATTTAAAAGAATAGGTTATCCAATGTAACACGTGACAACTATAACAATTGACTCGTTTTTCGAAAGCAACAAAAATATGCAATTATATTGGCTTTTGATGTGGTGTATAGCTCAATTGGTTAAGCTCTTTCACCCTCACTTATGTAGATAGAGATTCGAAACCCACATGCACTCAATATATATTGTAATATCCTGCTCCTAAATCATAGGTAAACTATTAAAATATTAAAGGAAAAGACAATTTTACCTTTAGAATTTCTTAGTGATTTAGGGTTAACACTTAGTACGAGATTGGTTTTGGAAAATTTATCGGCTCCATTGCGTAGTGTTTGAGCTCACGAGCTCATAGACGTGTTGCGGGCCTAAATCGGAATTAAATGAAGAAGATATGATTTTCGGAAGTAAAATTTTAAAAAAACAAGTTAACTAAAATCAGAAACAGCATCTTCTCCCCCCTGGTCTGTTCGTGCAAAAGACCCCAACCCAGCCCCTGTTTCGCGACCAGCGTGGTCGCCACTTTGGCTGCTTCTTCCGGCCAACTCCGGCGGCGGTTAGAGGCGAATCCTTCATGAAAGTTGTTCCCCACATTCCCCTGTACAAAACCCAACTGATATCCAGCCTTAAAACTTCCTAAATCTCCCTATTTTTGGATCCAAAAATCGCTCAAAAACAGGCCCAAAGCTGCCAAAAATTTCAGAGATTTTTCCGGCCAACTCCGACCACCACCAACCATAAAATCACTTCTAAAACACTCCCCTACCTTTCCTTTATACTTCCCCTTGAATATTTGATCCAATTCCATCAAGAAACTCCGAATCAAACTTAAGAATTCTTAGGTTTTTCTCCGGCAAGAAAGCACCGATTCCGGCCACTTCCCGATCGATTTGATCATCGAGCCAATGTATAAATTACTCCCCTTGATGTACTTGATCTTTTGGCATAGGTCTTGACCGGCGGTTTGGAGGTTTTCCGATCGCCGGAAAATGCTCTAGCCACCCACGCGTTGCCAACGAGTGTGGCGGCATGTGGGCCCCATTTTGGTGGCTCATTTGTGTTCTAAAATAATCTCTACGTCGTCCCGAGCACGACAGTATGCTCAGATTAGGATTTGGATATTGTTTGATTATCGAACGAATTGTTACATATTAGGCGATAATTGGGTTTGTTATGATCGGATCGTCGGATCGGTTCTGTTTTCAAATATGTGGTACCCTATACCTCTAGGATCGTATAGGAATTCACAGATCGAGAATCGGAGTCTCAGATACTCCGAATCAATAACTTAAGGGTTAGGTTAATGGTAACCGTCCGATCGTGGGATCGGGGACAATCCGACTGCTCGATCGAGATCAAACTTTTGGGACATGTTTAGTAGACTACGTTGAGCTCATAGAAACTTTCGGATTGCTAATAGGAGGTCGTGGGCCCCGCAAGCCCGTTGACCAATTTGGGAATTTAATCGCATAATTAATCTTGGGAATTTAACCCCTTAATGATCATTGTATTTGCAGCTGTTAGCAAATTAGATCACATGCTTCAATTCCACTAGTTTCATTAAAAATATTTTTTTAATATAAATTAAAACTAAATCAAATATAATTATTTTTAATTAGGGCAAATTCGTCATTCTACAAGGCAAATTCCTTAGAAAATTTAAAATAATAAAGAAAAGAATGGAGCCTGGGTCGTGGTAAAGAGAGAAACCACCATTGTTTCTCTCTCTCTCTCTCCCTGCAACCAAAGAAAGTACCATTGTTCCTCTCTCTCTGCAACCAAAATAACCAAGACAAACTAAAGAATGACACACCAAGCACACAGAATGTGAGTACCGGATAGGAACTACGAGGGTGCTAGTAACTCTGCAGTGCTGAGGGACAAAAGAATGCAGAAAACTTTGTTAGATACTTTTGGAAATGCTAGAATGCACCCTAACATTCTAGATCTGGGTTTTGGGAAGCAGATCTTAACCTGCCTTTTGGTACAATTTCAGATCTGGATTTATTTGAAACTTTTACACCACGAATCTTTGTGGTGGTAACAATCCTGAATCGGCAACATGCCTTCTAATAAAAAATTAAAAAAAAAAGGGCTACACTACAGATCACCTCAGTTCATCACTCTTGGTTGTCTTCTCTGAAAGTCGAGCTGGTTTCTCTACTGGAGACGACTTGTTTTGCTTTCTTGGAGAACTTGTTTTCAAAATCGAAAATTCCTACCTGCTTGGAGTTGTTATTATTGGTTGGGAATACAACATCTAATAGGTAGAGTTGTTACTATTGATTTTGAGTTAATATTTATTTAGCATCTATTATATATTACTTCACATGAACATGTTGCTACAATATATACTATTATATAGGGTGACGACTACACATGCAAAGCTGAAGAAACAACTTGATAATAACATGTGTACATTTGGAACATCATGGGACAAAATTTATTCTTTTAATAGAATTGCAACACACCGAGATAAAGGCATTATTTGAGAAGAGTCAGGAAAGAAGACTTCAAGAAGTTGATTGATTTTGTATATATTTCTGCATTGGATAATATTATGATTGAGCTGAATCGGTTAGATTATATTGGGGTTGATCTGATTTCATGTGGATGCATAATAAAACACACACACAGAGATTGCCATGTGCAGACGGATGCAAGAGTTCAAACGGACACGTTGAATGACCATAAAATTATCTTAAAACAAATTCGAATGTTAAAAACAACAATTGAGGTCGAATCCAATATCCAAAACTCAAATAGAATTCAGAATCACCAATCCAAATAGGCCTGTAAATAAAGCTCTGGCCCGTAAAATTCAAATAGATTCCATATAGGTCCTGAAAAATGTTCACCTTAAATAATTCTTTTCTTCTTGTTGGCTTGTCAATATTCTTCTTGTTGGCCTGTCAATATTCTTGATGCAGATGCTAATGTTTCTTTGCGAATTTGAATAAAATTCCTCTCTCTTGGCAAAACCCTGGCTCTGAAGGATGGAAAAATGACGTCATTCATGGAGGGATTTTATTATTTTCTTTTTAGATACAAGCAATATTCTACTATCTCTCAAGGATGGAAAAGAGAAGGGGATTTGTCACTATCTCCTCTCACATGTTGACAACGAAATTTATAATCACAAAATAATTATTAAAAGTAAATTTATAATGACAACGAAATTTAACACCACCCCAATAGGCTTTTGACAGTCTTCGCAAAATCGAAAAATCCTACCCGCTCGCACTTGTTAGCATTAATTGTATTCCCAATAAAGTAATTGTCGCCCTGATTTCTTTTTCTTTTTTTGGTAACTATGTCCTGCTGTCTTCTGTCTCGATCATTTTGGGTACTCACCCGGATATCCCCTCCCCCGTTTGAAGGAACAGGAGGTACCTTGCTTAGCATATATTCATGAATCTGTGATATTAATATTATCCTTTAGCAAGTTTTCATGATGAGATGTTAGTCGATGTTTGTTGCAAAGAAACCTTGTGTAAGTATTGTACCTCATCAATTAACTTCTGACGTTCAGAAGTGCCATATCTTGGGGCTGCTTCACGAGATTTGATGGCCAGGGCACGCCTTACTTCCTTATCGTATTCTACTGAACCCAATGCACCATCTGGGTAGGTGGGCAATGTGTCAATAAGTCGAAGTAAAGCTTTGCGCACTGCCAACAGCAACAGTACATTAGCAAGATGGCACATTATATAAAAAACGAGGGCAAGCAGTGAAGACAAGTTATAATAGTGAGGGTAAAACCATATCCATTAGCAAAAGCATTTTGGTTTAGTGAGAGCAGAAGAATAGCTTGTGTTTTGGTGGATTATGTGTGTCTTCTTCTTTAGCAGGTCACAGGTGAGTCAGTGTTTTAAGAGATGTATTCTAACATTATATACTAGCATACATAGTGTCTCAGAAAGAATGAAATGTACCACAGAATGATGGACCGAAAAGAATATCGCCTAAATTGATCTCGGTTTGGGGTTGGAAGCGACCATTTTCCTGCAAGTAAAGTATACACATCATGACTGTGATAATTTAAAAAAGAAAAAAGAAACTAACCCAAGAAGTAAGAGAGCCCATAAACCTCAAAAAGCAACAGCATATGATATTACCGTCAACAACGTGAATATAGGGAGCTTGTCCTTCGAAAACTGGATCCGGCCATGATAAATCCCACCCTCGAATTCAGTTCCATTAGGGCCTCTGATTGCAAATTGCCAGTCATATGGGTCCTCCTCCTGAAAACAAATATCAATGATGTGACAAATTAGCATTTTGGCCAAACAACAAGCCCAATTTCAATAGCCAAAAGGCGAAAAAATGAAGTGACAAATTATGTCCAATGTATACTTCTTCAAAAATAGATAAAGGGCTTTTTTAATTTTTTGAAAATGACCATAAAATGATCTTAAAACAAATTCGAATGCTAAAAACAACAATTGAGGTCGAACCCAATACCCAATACCCAAAATTCAAATAGAATTCAGAATCATTAATCCAAATTCTTAACTTATCCTTCAAAGTGAAATTAAACTAAAAGTCAAAGAACAATAATATTTATTATAAAAAAATGAAAGGGATATTGGAAAGGTAAACGTAACCGTGAGCGCGAGGCACTTGAAATCGTTGGAGGGATTGGATTGCATCTCCTTCAACTCCTGTTTAATCCAGCTCGCCGACCACGACATGCTGGATGGTCGGATACGATTCAATTTCATTTTGTTCGATCTGCGCCGATCCGATCCGATCCACAACCACTTCTTCCGGTAACAAAACTTTAAAACACGAAGTGGAGAGAGGAAAGAGAGGCAGCGGTATTTTACGCGTGAGAGAGAGAGAGAGAGAGAGAGAAAGCATTCGTTGATTTTTTTTTGGTTCTTCCACGTCATGTCGTTTTGCAGCAGCTACTAAAACCCTAACTCTTACCTTCACAGCTGACTTTTGTGCATTACAAATTATTTTTTAATACAAGGGATAGTTTAATCTAATCTTGTAGAATGAGGATTTGAACTTGTGGCGGCCTCACCCCAAGCATCCTTAGCTATTACTATTAGGTATAGCCGTGTTCGTAGTTTCGGAAAAGGTCCTGGTATTTCTAGAAGCACAACAGCCAATCAAATACACAGAAATTAGGGCAACAAGAGCGATAAGCAATATTATGTCGGTTCTTCTCCATTCTTTCTTCAAGTTGAAGCAGAGTTGGGTCTGGCATTGCTCCACTTTAGGCAATCCATGTCTGCTGCATTGTTTATGGGACTTATCCAATATGTTGGGTTCACAAACGTGTAGCCACATTGTGTAATGTGTAGGTGGCTTACAACATACTGACTGTAAAAAATTAATTAATTAATTAAATTAAATTATAAAATAAAATAAAATAAAGCACGACCACAAGGAAGCAAACGAAGAATCTTTGATGAAAGAGTAAACTGGGTTGTTTTTGCTGAGTTGCTAATTTGCTGTTTAATTATTGAACGGAAAGAACATCTCTAAATATTTATTCATTTACAGTTCAAAATATATTAAACTTATGTCCTCTTTCTCCCTATTTCCTTGTCTTCTCTCTCTTTCTATGGATGAATACTTGGGATTTCAAAGCAAAAAATAATAACAATTTACAATGAAGAAAAGAAGAAAAAAAAAGAAATGGAATTTCTACAATGCTGTTTTTTTTTTTTAAATCCTGAAAATGGATACAATTTTATGAGTACGAAATACATAAATTAATAAACTAACACAGAAAGGGTGTCCAATTTGATTAAAAAAAACAATTCAAACTAAGTACTTACCTAGGGGCGGCTGCCATGGCTGCTAGTGGGGTGGGGGTAGGAGGCTGGGTCGGGGAGGTTTTTTTTTTTTCGCTGGGAAGTTGGGGGAAGATGGTTGCTGCTTGCTTGCCACTTCATTTTAGAATGTCAAGACTTGTATCTCTCACATATGAGATATCACTACTACAAAAATTGCAATATACAACGGGAATTCACCGTCGTGTAGATAGTTTTTAACCGTTGTGAAATCGATTGTTATATTTTGATGCATAAAACCATGACGGTAAATTATTGCCGTTATTACAACATACTACGTCATCTCCAACTAAAAATCGACGTCTAATTAATATCAAACAGCAAAAAGGCCAACTTTGATAAGCTTAGACGGCGTTTTTAGAAACTTCACGTCGTCTGAAGAAGATAACATGGCACAATTTATCCACCCCCACCGTAACATAGAGTAACCACGACAAAAACTATTAACTTACCGTTGTGCATAATCACTGTCACAACGGTACTTTAAAATCAATCGTCATGGTTATTCAACATACAACGGCGCTTATGGTATGGAATGACGAGTAAATGTAGTAGTAACGGCTGTAAATATGGGAAGAACGATGTTATTACGATCTACTACGACCCTTGTATTTACATGGCCGTCGTTGTTACTTAACTTAACACGACGCGAATAATATAAATATATACGTGGTTCCTCCATCTATACAGCGCTGATAACACCGATATCGTTGTCGTGTGTATGTCTGTTAGACGACGATAGGTGTCAGCTTGCCGACGTTCAAAAGAACTTTCACTACAGATATTTAAATTGAAATGCCTTTTGCGGTTTTGATAAATGACGGTAAATGTATACGAAAGATCGTAGTGAAGTCCTTAACTACATCGTTTTGTATCCTTTACCGTCGTGTTATTACATTGGAAATGTCGCTTCTATGCACAACTCCGTCGTGAATACGACGCTAATAACACCGATATTGTTGTGTGTATGTCTGTTAGACGATGACAAGTATCAGCTTATCGAAGTTCAGAAGAACTTTCACGACAAATATTTAAACTGAAATGCCTTTTGTGGTTCCGATAAACAACGGTAAATATATATATATGGAAGATCGTAGTGACGTCGTTAAATACGTCATTTTGTACCCTTTACTGTCGTGTTATTTTATTTGAAATGTCGGTTCTATGAACAATTCCGTTGTGAATACGACGCTGATAGCACCAATATCGTCGTGTGTATGTTTGTTAGACGATGGCTGGTATCAGCTTACCGATGTTCAGAAGAACTTTCACGATAGATATTTAAACTGAAATTCCTTTTGTGGTTCTGATAGATGACGATAAATATATATGGAATGTCGTAGTGTAGTTGTTAAATATGTCTTTTTGTACCCTTTACCATCATGTGTTCATATTTGAAATGTCGCTTCTATGAACAACTCCGTCGTGAATATGCAGTAGTAACGGCTGCACGTGACCATCGTTGTTTGATTATTATGTATGATGCTTTCAACTAAATGACAGTCATGTGTGTTAACCTTTAGACGTCAGTACCTACATTATGGTCGTGGTCTGATAATAAAAGCGGCGTTATTTTTCATTCAACGTCGCCTAATTGGAATTCAATTTTATTTAACCGACATGTTTTTTAATTTCAAATGGCGGTTTTTATTTAGGTACAGTCATTTACCATCGTCCATTCCACGACATTGGGTATCATTTAGACGTCTGTTTTTGCAATTTGTTAACTGGACCATCGTATTTTACATCTAGAACCCAGTATTTTTAATACTGAAAGTGTTGTGCCCAAAACCTGCATAATGAAAGTAAAAAAAATAATGTCATACACTACAATTTATTACAAAATTAATGTCATACAGAGCCATTTATGGCATAACTAATGTCATACATTACAACCATTATTCAATCCATATATCTTCACACCAATCTGTAATATTTTCACTACCAAACTCACCCGCTAGTTCATCAAATGTGTCAACATTTGGCATCCCTCTAGTAAATGGCTCACACTCAATTCTCACATCACCTAGCACATCATCAACAATAACATCATTATATTCTCTGTTAGGCATTGATAACACTACCGACCAACTATGATGCATTGGGTTGTCAACAAAAAGACTTGTTTGGCTTGAGAAGCCATAACAAATTGGTCATTTCTATGTCCAATTTTACTCAGATATACAAGGGTAAATCGAAGTTCGTCGACTACAAGCCAGAAGCGTTATTTATCCAATCACACCTGAAGACTGGGATTCTAAACTTTTGGTAGTCAAGGTATCAAATTTCTTGAATGACACCAGAAAAACCCATATTGGAGACAATCGGGTTTTTATCCTTAGCACTAGCAACTTGCATAGTATGTGCAAGTGAATAAACTCCACTATTTTGAATAGTTCGCACATCATCTTATGCCTTGTGTTAAATTTAACACCATTAATAAGATAGCTCTTATATGATAACATTGCCATGCTTGGACCAACTGCTAGCCACCCAAAACAATCGAATATTCTCATATTTAACATATGGACAATGAATATGTGTTGTATTTCCAAGATTTTTTTACAGCAAAATTCAGAAAAGACAAGCAATGACCATCACTAATGCAGATTTCACATACTAGAGTCTATTTTTTAAATTAAAAACAAGTAATACAAGTTTCAGACGACGGTATTTACAAAACGATCGTCATATTATAGTAATATAGACGATGACATCTCCAATAATCGTCGTCTTTAGGCTACCAAAACCCAGAAAATGAATCTTAAAAAAGTAGTTGATAAATAGAGACATACGAATAAGAAGCAAAAATAATATTGTGATTAGAAATTTGATATTATTTACATTATTGATGTAGTTTTAATTGAGGGATTCTTCAATTAATTTTTATTTATTTATAAAAAAGGCAACAAAAAAATTATTAGATCAATGAAAATAAAGAATACAAAGGACACAAACTGTAAAGGGAGTCATTCCAAAAATAATATGGCAAACATGGCTAAAACTTCCACCTTAACCTGAGCGAGCCAAAAGTTTGAAAAGATCTGGAGAGAATCACTCTTGAAAATAACTTTTTTATAACCCCTTTCAACCACCATAATTTTCCCGAATCTAATCCAATGACATCAAGGACAAAATTAGCCGCTAACCAGCATGACACTCTTAGAGAGACTAAGAACACACATCAAACTCAACTAAGTTTTTGGAATCATGTGAGAAAAAAAACACAGAAAACTCAGAGTTTCTGGACTATATTAAACAAACTAAACCAAAATTAAAAAGCTAAAACAACGCTAGCAAAAGGAAAACCAACCGCCGCTAACCCTCCTTTGGGACATGACATGAAGAGCGCCACCTCTTTACTCTAGGGTCTCAACGCACCAATGAGTAGTGAATCTACCTTGATGAAACCTCAACACCTCAAAGACCAGCCTCACAAGATGAGACACAACCAAAGTCATCCCATACCTGAGACAATAGATCTTCCAAAGGAAAAGTAAGAATGACATAGGTCCACCAAAAGCCGGAGAACACCGAAGATCGGACGGGATCTGGGAGAAAAACCCCCTGAATTTGAAGCTTTCACTCTATTTTTATGTCTCTCTTAGCGGCTTTAGTTTTTTTATAAAACGTTTGGCATCATTTTTTATTTTAATTTTTAAGGACACCCTTGTGGGCACATCTCCACATTGTATTTCAATGTCTAAATTGATTTTTATTTTTTTAATAACTATTCCTTCAAAGATCTATCATCTAAAAATCACTTGAATTCGAAACCATTTAACGAATCAAGTTAATGGTTGTCATTTTACTATTTCTTGAAGCACCGTATTCATCAATTTTGTTCATCACAACCAAGGAATTAAATATCGAAGGTTTTGGAAATATCGGTGGTTCAATAACACGGAAATATCGATGGAAATATCGGAAAATATCGATATCGATAAAAATTGGATAAAAACCACGGAAATTGTAAGAAAAACTTGGAAATTTTTTTGAAACTTTGGAGAATGTTTATTTAGTCAATTATCTATTGGTTTATCACAAAAAAATTGGAAGGAAATGCATGTCATGGTGGGTTTGAGTGATTTAAGTTGATTATATAGCGACTGACAAATACCGTGACTTTAAAAAATATATATTAATTAGTGAAAGAAAATTAAACACACCATAATTTTTAGTTATAATAATTTACTACAATATATTACACTTGATACATATGATAAGATATATGAGTTTTACTAAAAAAACAAAGATAAAATATATGAGTAACTTAATACCACATAGAAAGAATTTCTATTAAAGTTCAAACTTAGTATCACATATAATGAACAATATTAAAACTCAATGGTGAATAATAATACAACTACATAAAAAGACTCTACTGTGGGATTGATCTTTACCATGTCCATTTGTTCTAACGTTTAAAATAATCTATGGATATTAACTTAAAAACGAAAATTTTAGACAAGACTCAAAACATTAAAAAAAAAAACTAAAATATACTTTCCCACCCCCAAACTTAAATCACACATTGTCCTCAAGGTGTGAAAAATAAAATAAAGAAGTAAATAAAAATAAGAACGCATTAAATAAAACAGAACTAAGAAAAATTAAAATAAAACCAGTTTAAGTGAGAGCCTGCAATTGCCAATGGCTAATTGACTGGGCATCAGCTATTTGAATTGAGTGTAAAAAGTATTCCATTAGCCTTAACAAGGTGAGTCAGTCACGTGGGTCTGTCACCCACTCCCCATCCCAATCTCCAATTCACCACCATCACATTCTATCAAGAAATGGACTCCGTTTTTTTTCTTTTTTTTTCCAAGGCTAGTGTCGTCCACTAGCCTTGCTTTATTGTAAAAAACAACAAATTGAGCATTGGATCCCTTCAGTCGACTCGAGCCCAAAGCCAAACAGCTCTCCCCATTTTCTTCTCTGTAAACCCATACCTCCTACCAATATCAGAAAATCATTTTGGCTTTTCTCATTTAACACTAACGCATCCAACCTCCCTCTGCTTCATTTTTCTCAAACGCTCAAAGAGCCTTCTCTCTTCTGTCATTTCAGTCACCTGCATCCACAATCTTGCAGCACCAGCACCTTCAGCCCTCGCAGCAGCGCCGTCGGCTTCTCCCATCCGGTGTGTAGACCAGATCCGTCCATCTCAATCCTCTCTCTGCTTATTTATGTTGGTCCAGCAGATCTGATACCTGATATCAATATATGTGTTTCCATATGTGTGAGGTCACTCGGGGCTCTGACAGATCCGGGGAGAAGAGGTACTCAAGGGTCAGATCCGATGGCCATGATAATATCGATAATATCGCGACATTATCAGCATTTCAATGACAAATTGGGCGATAATATCGGCAGCGAAATTTCGACGAAAATTTCGACGATTTTTTCGAAAAAAACACGAAATCAAAGGGAAGTTAACAAAAATATTGCTGACCCAAAATTAGCGAAATATCGCCGATATTTCGGCGATATTTCGATTTTTAATACTATGATCACAACTACATGTCTTAATGATTTTAAATTTGTGTAATTTTTTTTATAAGGATGATCTATGAATAAAGAGTACAAAAGTAGACGGTTCGAATCGTTGAAGTAAAATTTGTAGTGGACCCCACAACGTGGAGCTTCAATTGAGGGATCCTTCAAATAAACAAATTTGAGAGACACCCTTATAAGGCTCAATCCATCCCATCCACCTTGTATTCAATAATCAAAACCGTCTATTTTTTGAATATTCACTCAAAGATCATTGTTGTTAGAAAACACTCAAATCATACAACATTTAATCACTCAATTAAATGATTGGCATTTTAATGTTATCTTGAAACACCATATTCGTCTATTTTGCAGTGTATTTGGACTCCTAACAGCTGCACTCTCACCCAATCAAGGTCTAAAATATCGATGGGTGGTCCAAAAATACGAAAATTTCGATGAAAATATTGGGAAATTATCGATATTGATAAAATTTGAATAAAAACCACATAAATTATAAGAAAAACTTGGAAATTTTTATTGAAACTTTGGAGGATGTTTATTTAGTCAATTATCTATTACTGTATCGCAAAAAATTGGAAGGAAATGCATTGCATGATGGGTTTAACTGATTTTAGTTGATTATATAGCGAGCTGACAAACATTGCTAGTGTAGAAAATCTGTAGTAATTAATGAAAGAAGATTAAACAAACCATAATCATTTATTTATAATGATTTACTATAATATTTTACACTTTATACATTGCATGGTAAGATACATGAGTGACTTAGTATCACATAGAATTCCTATAAGGTTCAAATTTGTCACTACATTCATCATCTCGATATTATCGATATTATCACGATATTTTGGCCAAATTTTGTTGAATCGTGTGAGAAATTATCGACATTTATATTTCCCGATATTATCGATAATTATACGATATGTGTAGAGATATGTTCCAAAATATTCTAGACCCTAAAAAACGATAATATCAACAATATTTTGTCGATATTATCAATATTTTAATTCTTGCGCCCAATGAACCGCTTGGCCTATATATCGGTCTATGGCGATTTGGAGTAAACAAAATAGAAGATGGTCGAGATTGGCTAAACAAATGAATTTTGTTATTATCATTAAGTTCACGTTTATGCCAAAACAAATGAATTAATGGTCATATAGAACGAGAGAATTTCATTTGTTTGACCTTAAAACGAGAGAATTTCAAAAGATCAAGACAAGAAACAAAAAGGATTTGAGTAGTGTGAGGATCTCTTTCAAGTAGGACTAGGATTCTTGATTAATAAATTTACGTTTTCTCTACTTTTAAGAAAGGGTTTTTCATTAATAGGCCAATTTTAACATGACATATTATATAATTACTTATATAGCATTTATTTGGAGGGAAAACCCCAATATTAGCTATTTTTCTAATTAGTTATTAGCGTGTTAATAGATTTCTAAAACCAATTAAAAAATGACAAGTACCTAATTTTGGGATTTTCCCTCCAAATATGTTCTATATGATTTGTATAATATATCATGCTATCCAAATAGGTTCTATATGAATAATTTTATAATATATCATGTTGAAATGGACTTATTGCTAAAAACCTAATTGGAGGGACCTCAGGTTTCTGTAAATCAAATAAGATAACAATTCTTGCATCAACTTAATTTGATTAGGATTTGGTTTGTCCAAGTTGACTATACTATCAACAGCCCTCCCATGTAAATTATTTTATTTCATACACCAATTTTTTTATAAATATATCACAAAAGACATACTTCAAAACAACTTGAAAAGTTTGAAAGTAATTACAAAGTTTATTTTATTGACCAAAAAAATATTACAAAGTTTATTTTAAGATAATGCCAAAAGAAAGATAAAGAAAAAAATAAAAAAACCAATAAAAAAAATTTATAAAGCCAAAAGAAGAACAAGGGGAGCATGTGAGACTGGAGAAATTATAGAATACTATCAGTAGTATGGCAGACATTACAGACGCGTGTTATAATATTAGTGGATATTTATAGATATTATTCTCTAAAAGGAGGAAAATAAGCGTCACCCATATTATAACACATGCATAAGATGTACTAATTGACCATATTACTAGTAGATTCTATAATTTTTCGTGAGACTGGGATAGGATAGGAGGAGGTTTGGCCTTATTCGGTTGCTAATAAAGTAAAACGCGGAGGACGACATATAATACGACATGCATTACAAAATCAAAATAAGTAAAAAGATAATTATCGTATTTTTATTTTTCCCAATATTCATATTTTTTCCCGAAGAATTTAGTTGGTTTAGAAACTAGCGAATATGCTTTGTTCTGTCTCTCTCTTCCTCTTTCTGCTAAGAAAAGAAACCCAAAAATAAAGGAGAGAGAAGTTAGATTGTGAAACATACGTAAGGAGAGAAGAAGAGAAAAAGGGTTCCTTTGGTTTTCCATCTCTTTCTGTTTCTCTCTAACTTTTCCTTAGAAAATTGCAGAAAGAAAGAAAGTTTTAAGAAAAAGAAGGAAAATTTAGAGAGAGATGGAGAAGAGAGAAGACAATGGAGATGTGAAGGTTGTTGGGGGAATGGGATCTAACAGTAAGTTCCCATTGAGCTTCGCGGAGGTGGCTGTGGCGTCCACGGTCCTATTGGGCTTCGTGGTTGTTCTTCTGGTCGTTTACCTAACCATGCCCGCATCGGATTATGGCTTTCTCAAGCTGCCTCGTAGCCTCCAAGAGCTTCAAATCCTCAGGTACTTTTCCCAATTTCCTGTATTTTGTTTGAGATGTATCATAAATTGCCCATGAAAGATTCAATTTTCAATGTTCTGGAGCTTAGAGAAAAGGAACAAAATTTATGGGAAATTTATGGTTTTCTCACTCAATTCCAATCTAGTCTTTTTTTTCCCTCTGTTTTATTGGTATAAGCAGTATTCTGCATCAGAGCTCTGTTAGTTGTATAGTAAATTATGGATTTTTAGCTTTGAGAGCTATTTTTCTCTTTCCAAAGCTAAACCAATAAGCCTGATCTTTTTGTGAGGATCTATCTTCTAGCTAAATAATTGAAGCATTCTATTTTGACAAATCACTTTTCAAGAGTTGAAAATAATACATAGATTGTTGTTTCCTGATAAGATAGAGGTCTTTATTTTAGTACAACTGGTATTGGTCTAAGCAAGTTTAGATTCGGACCTTTGATTCTTGTTCTGTGAAACTTTATGTAACATCATGTAGCTGTAATATTAGTTTTTTTTACGAGTTGTGGCACAAATGCATTAGTGTGACCTAAAGATGCTGTAGTAGGAGGATTGGGAGTGATTTGTGTAGACTCAATAAGGGAAAATAATGCTAATGTCCTTTATTTATTGTTATAACCATTTAAAGCCATTTCACTTAGTAGAGAGGTGGAACGAGATTCCTGTGGTATAATTTTAATTTTAGGTTTGATAATTTTGTTGCTCGAGGATTTTGAGAGACATAGCGGTAACATCATTAGCACTATGAACTTGGTTTGTTGTAGCTAATCTACTCCCCTAGTTTGAAGAATGATGTATTGTGTTTTGCCCCTGCTGTATGTTCTTCATTTACCGAGAGATTGTGGAATATTAGTTTCATAGTATTTGTCAGTTTTATTTATTTATTGTTTCATTGTCTTCTTCTGGGTAGAGTTCACCTTGAGGACTACACAAGTGACTACACTGCTCAGGTTCTGTTGGGGTACTGCATGGTTTATATATTTATGCAGACTTTCATGATCCCTGGTACTGTATTCATGTCCTTACTTGCTGGTTCCCTTTTTGGGGTTTTCAAAGGCGTTGCTTTGGTGGTGTTCAATGCCACTGCTGGTGCATCTTCTTGTTATTTTTTGTCAAAGTTGATAGGGAGGCCCATTGTCTTCTATCTTTGGCCTGACAAGCTGCAGTTTTTCCAAAACCAGGTAAATTTAAATGTCTCCATATCTTTCATTGATACTTAACATAAAAAATAGGAATCAGTCATTTATTTTTTCTTCCAGGTGGCTAAAAGAAGAGATGGACTTTTAAACTACATGTTGTTTCTACGATTGACTCCGACCTTGCCAAACACATTTATTAATCTTGCTTCACCAATAGTGGATGTACCCTATCATATTTTCTTCCTGGCAACCATAATTGGTCTGATACCAGCTGCTTATGTCACTGTCAGGGTATGTATCTTTCCCTTCTATGAAAATTTTTGGGTTAAATTTTGAAGTTCAATTGTGGTCTCCGAACATCAGAAGGCATTATCACAACTCTACTCAAATCCTGAAGGGTTCTATGCTCAAATGACCCAAAATAAAAATCACTATGCAAAAACAGATATGAATCATGATTATTATTTTTTGCATAGAGAAAGATCATTATACCTTCATCTCAGTCATCTCAATCTGCATTGTTTACTCATGCATAAAAAGATAAAATCGTCTTTAGCAAAGTTAGTTTTCTAATTTTGGAAGAGAAAGTATCAATTTTGGAGAATGGTTTTTATTTTGGTTCATTTCATGAAGTGGTTGGAGCTCAAACCACCTGCCACCAGCATGCTAAGGTGGTGATAGTTCGGCCTAATCTATAAAGGACAATTATATTGGTGATTTATCTGAGTTCTCTAGCGTTCATAATGTACTCAAGTGTTACTGGTTATGCCTATGTAATACGTATCTCTGACTTTGTTTTTGCCCTCAGGCTGGATTAGCTCTTGGAGAGTTGCAATCCCTTGGGGATCTCTATGATTTCAACTCAATAGCCACCTTGTTCTTCATTGGAGTTGTCTCAGTTACTCCCACGTTAGTGAGCAAGAGCAAATCATAGCGTCTCACTTGCTGAACTTTGCTTGGTGTACATGAGGCCCCTGTTCTGCTTGCAGTCATTTGGGTATCACCTCTGTACAGTTAGCATCTGTCCGCATTTGAAGATTACTGCCTTTGTCGGATCTCCATTGGATAAGATTATATGCTGAAGGCGTGTGCTTGGATGAAATTTCTTGACTGTCATGGTTTACTGCATTGGTCGGTGGTGTTGGGTGTAAATGTGTAATGTAACTTCATTTTCAGTGTCAAGAATGTCTCCAATTTCATAGGGTATGTATATCATTGGCAGGAAAAATGTAAAGGCAGTCTAGTCAAGTTCTGAGCTTATCTCAGTTCTAGTGTTGAATTGGAACTCCCAACTTAACAGTAGTATTGTGTTTCATCAAATTGACCACTAAAACGTCAGTATGAAATTTCTTTAAGACAATCAATCCACAAGGTTTGCAATGTCTCAATTTCGCCTTACATGCTTAGCTAATACGCAAGGTATTTGTTCTTAATGATTCCCTGTTGCTTAATTTGCCTCAACCATTTAGTTCAAGTTTGAAGTTGGCAAGTAACTATGGCATCTGGAATTGCTTGGCATGGAAGCTAAGAATTGCAAAACCAAAAAACTTCGTTTCTCTACAATTTAAGAATCGCAATTTTGCAATGCAAGTTTCTTATGGACCAAAATATTTACACCAGGGCATC
Organism: Prunus padus; assembly: GCA_024362665.1. Lineage (NCBI taxonomy): Eukaryota > Viridiplantae > Streptophyta > Magnoliopsida > Rosales > Rosaceae > Prunus > Prunus padus. Next base: position 13,836,152 of record JANFAM010000005.1, on the reverse strand, counting down.
TGTAACGGTCAATAAGCCAAAGCAATGTGCTTGTCCTTTTGCACTCAACACAAGTTCGATCATCTTCATACATTAGAGTAGTTTAGAATATCATTTGTAATTGAAAAACTAAACAAAAATGTTTATGTAGGTGGGTGCTCAAAACAAGCAATTGTGAGTGAAAGAGGCAGAGTTGAGAGCTAGTCTGATCCTATAATCTCATTATTGTTATTTTTGCACCTTTCTCATCTTCATACAGAAAGCAATGTCAAGATCCAAGGACGTGTAACGTGTTAGTGCACCAAAGATTGGTAATACAAGAACAAAACGTATAAGTTTGGCTCATGTTAGTTTATTTTGATAATTTTATCTTATAAGTTTGGTTAGTTAGCAATCAAGTCTTGAAATTGTCAAGGAAAATAGACGGATTGATTACATCAATTTGAACTCACTACTTACCACAATTGAAATTATGAATCAAACTACGAGGACCCAAAAAGTAATTTTGCACTTTAAATTTTGGTTGTGGGTTTAATCCAACGGCCAGATATAACAATGGGCAGCAAAACCCGCATTTTTAGAATCCAAACAGAAAATAGATCTGTAAATCATTATAATCGAGATATTGGGAACCATCTGAAGGAAATTAGCTTATAAAAATTATTTGATGAAATGAAACAATATAATGACTTGTACATGAAATTGGACAGGGTATACATTTCATAATTCTCTTAACACAGAACTGGAGGTGCCTTTATCAGGTCAATTGCCAATGGGCATTAATTGTGTCCTCCTACCTATATTTCTTGAATTTCTTCTTCTGCTGGGAGCTCTCAGGAGTTCGGCTATCCATCTTACGCTTTATACCTGTTCGTTTTGCAGCAGGGCCACCTTTGAATGATGCTTTAGCTTTTCTGGCAGCAACAGATGGTCGTTTGTCTTTACGTTCTTTCGGCTTCACTTCACTCTGAAATCTTGATTCAAACGTATCTTGTCTACTGCTTTTTGAATGAAATTTCTTTTGGACACCAGGCTTACCTGCACGCAGGCCCTGGTAGGACTTAGTAGCCTTTGAACCCACCTTGTTAAAATCCGGAGTCCTTGAACCCACTGCTAGCTTTTTGGCTGGGGAATTAGCTTTCAATCCAGACGGGGGATTCTTTCTCTTGGACGGGGTAGAATCTGGTTTTGCATGAGAGAGCCTGAGCTCCCGATCCCCAAGCTTCAAGTTTCGCTTCTTAACAACCAAATTTGCAGCTTCCTGGGTGCCCAAATACACAGACAACTCATAAGATATTCTGTATTCGATAATACAAATTGACAAATAGGTGGGCTCTCAAAAAAATAGAACATATAAAAATTTAGCTACAGAGTTTACATGACGATGGCACTCTATATCTCAAACAATAATTTATTTAGTCTAGTCAACAACGCATGTATGTAAAACTAATTTGATACCAAAGAAGAGTTTTAAAAAGAAACATTCATGATACACGAATGTTCAGAAAAAAAAATATAAATCATACAGTTCCAGAAATTACCCGGTAACAAGTTCATATTTCTGTCCTCAGTCCAACTTTAATATAAAGAGAAAGCAAAATACAGATTGAGGCAGCAGACACTTAGCGGCCAATATGCCATAACTAAAGAAGGGTGGTGATTTTGGCACTCAAACATCACCCTTAAATTATCACGTGCACTCCTCATGTGTGAATGGTAGAGGAGAGTACGAGGTGAGATTTGGAGTGCCAAATCATTCACCTTACAAAATTGATAATGATGACTACTTTGTTTTGTTAACCACATTATATACTCAGTGGCCCAAATGCATAATTTTAGGGTTGAAAGACTTCCTAAAAAAACAAAAAAAAAGGTTGAAAGACAACGAATTCACACAATCTGGGATCCTATCAACATCCCCATGAGGACTGTCACTAGAAAGGTACAGAACCATCCCAAGAAGGAAGGAAACAAACAGACGTAATTAAACAATCACATATCTGAATTCAAAAGGCATAACATGGTTATGATGAAATAATTGAGCATAATTGATAAATGTTGGTGAAAATTGCATACCCTTGTTCTAAACAAAACATAAGCAATGCCCTTTCCGATACCATAGTTAGGATCCCTGATTATGCGAATAGCTTCAACATTGGATTCCATATTGTTAATACCACAAAACAACTGATAAACTTCTTCATCCTGAAAAAAGAAATGAAAATGATATGCACATATTACAACTAAGGTAGGCAACAATATTGAACATTTGGAAACATTCCAAATAAAAAAATTTAAAAAATCCTAGAAGAGATAATCACCTTCACATCAAATGGAAGGTTACCCACAAAAACAGTTCTTGTGTGATCATATACAGCAGCACTCTCCCCCTTCAGCTTCTTACGAGGTGGGCATGCCCTGTCAACACGGACATGATGTCCTTCAACCTACATCAACGTGCATAACAAGTCAAGGCACAAAACAAACAACTTCATCTTGATTTTAAGTGACATCTTATGGAGAATGAAACTAATCACCCAACTTTATTAGAATATCATACCACAGCCATGTTATGGGACAAAGAAGCCTGTGCAGATTCCTCTGTTCTGAAAACAATGTAGCCATTAACACTGCAACAAAAAAGGTGTTAGTTCAAAGTCACTCGTAAATAACTTAAATATGAAACTTTCTTCTCAATCCTAACATGCATCAAAACTCTATATCCTTATACGTATTTTGAAAATTTGATGCAAACAACTTCAAGTACACTAAATATACATCCCTAATAACCTAAACATATTGGTTATTGAGGAAGCCAATTTTCCAGTGTAACTTGATGTTTGAGCTATATGATAGATTATAATAGAAACCTAAAACCGGTACATCCCACCCAAAATCAGACGGTAACTGGAAAGAGAATCTATGTGCTTTAAAAACGTTTATATACACATGCCCAACAATTATTTCCTAAAACAGTAAAACAATCAAGTGATCTGAAATCATTACCTGTCAGCTTTATCATGGATTTGATTCGTAAGTATTGCTCCCCTTCTAGGTTTTTTGGTCTGAACAAAAGCCATCAAATGTAAAAATCAAAAATCAAAACAATAAATTTATATTGTGCGACTGCAAAAAACAAGTCTTAGAACTCAAAACATTTAAAGCTAAAACACTCACATCCAAGATTGGCACAGAACGAATCCTTACAGACTCCACCTCTCCAAATTTACTGAACTCCTTGATCAAAACCTTCTTCTTGACTTTCAAGGGCAAATTCCCAACAAAAACAGTCCTCAAAAGCTTACTCTCATCGTCGAAACCTTCATTCGAAACCAGCATATCAGCTGGATTATCCACCATCTTCCTCTTCTCCCCAACAACTTTTGCACCCACATCCTTGTCTCCAACATCCTCGCTCTCCTTCACACCATACTTCTTTGCCTCGTATTCCCTCTCAAGCTCATCCCTTTTCCTCTTCTTCCCATCCATCTTCTTCACCACACTCATCCCATCACCGCCTTTTGTTTCAACACCCATATTTGGGCTATCCCCCAAGTTGGAGGCTTCACCGTTGCCCTTCTTTGATACCCCATTTAACTCATAACCCAAATTAGGGTTTTCCAAATTGGGTGTTTCTTGCAGTTTCTTTTTCTTGACTTTCTTGCCCTCCAAAGGAGTCTCTGAAGCTTCTTCATTAACCAAACCAGAAGCTTTCTTCTCTTTCCTTCTCTTCCTCTTTTTCACCTCACCATCATCACTGTTCTCAGAATCACCATGGTTAACGTTTTCCGCAGCTTCAACTGAAGGAGCAACAAACCCTAACCCGGGCTCCTGGTTCTTCCTCCTGAACGGGTTGCTTTCAGAGAATATGGAAGGGACGGCGTCGTGGCTGGTGGCGTCGCCGAATAGGGTCTTGAAAATGTCTGGCTGAGCTGAAACGGCGTCGCTTTCTGGCTCCTTGGGTTTCTTCCTACCCATTATTTGGTCTGAATGAATTCGGGAAATCAAAGACAGCAAGTTTTTTAAGCGTGGAGAGAGAGAGAGAGATTTGAAACCCTAGTTCTATATTTTCCAGGAATCCGGATGGGACTAGGAAGTTTGAAAGCGGTTTCAAAAGAGTGGGCCGGGTCGAGTTCGTTGGCCCAAATAACAACAACAGTTGATGGCTTGGTGCCCATTTGACGCCTTCTCTTCCATGTTCCTCAGTCCAGAGCTACTCTGCTCATTCTTTTCCTTCAATTTTTCTTGTTGGATCGTTGAAGCACCTCTCTATAAGACACAAGAATCAGGTAAAAGACATATTAGGTTAATTTTGCTTGTCAATTTCATTCTTCTCAATTAGGGTTAGAGAAGCTTCTCATTGATTTGGGTTTATTATATAACTCAAACTGATCCTAAACCATGAAATTAATTTTAGCAGATTCAATTCTGTTTTGCTTTCTAAATTGTTAATGAGTTCAAGCTTTTTGATTTAGTTCACGAAGTGACTGTTGTTGATATACGAAATTATCACATTGTAGAACCAAAACAATAACAAACAAACAAGAAGAAAATAACAAGACACATAAATATGTTATTGTTGTATTTTCTTCGAGGAATAAAATATCGATGATATCGGAAATATCGGTAGTCAAAAATACGGAAATTTCGATGGAAATATCGGGATATTATCGATATTTGGTCCATGTATTGTCGATATTATCGATATTTTGGTTCATGGATATCTAAAATATCGATGGTATCGGAAATATCGGTAGTTCAAAAATACGGAAATTTAGTGGAAATATCGAGGATATTATGGATATTTTATTCCTTGTTTCTGCTTAACCTATACAGGGGATTGGATTGGCTTTAGTTTGGTTTATATTCCTATGAGTTGTGGCTAGTTTGGTTTGTTTTGTAATTCGCTTGTATACCTATTATTTTCTTTTGTATTGTACTTGTTTTTATTTTTTGGGTCATGCTATTTTTTTAGAAGAAGATTTCATTTATAAACTATAAAAGGCATATAAGGACTGGCACGAATACAATGGCCTCGTTAAAATCTTCCTAGGAAAATCACATGGGAAAAAACAAAAGGTAGGAAAGAGTACCACACATACCATGGACTAACAGGAGAGTCCGACCCAGGCCACAAACAACCACTACAAAAAAATAAAATAATAAAACCACAACTAGACCCAAAAGAGAGAACCGCAACGCAACCCAACTGTCAAAAGAAGCCTGTTATGAGAAAACTTATAGTCTTTGGACCAGCACACGAACTGCAAAGCACACCAAGGGTCAAAGACACAAGAGAACACATAGAGGAAGAGCACAGAAACGACAGCAAAGAGGACCCCAAAGCAAAACACCAACTCAACTCAGAGCATTGCAAAGAAAACCTCCCATGGCTAAACATAGTTCTTTAGATGGCGCAGATATGAGAAAAACTGCAAAGGGTCAACACAACAAAAGGATAAACAAAATGACAACCAAAACAGGAGACCGAATGATGAGACCCCTCAGAAGGCACACCACCACATCCCAACAACTACCACCAGCTTCGCTGCTGCCACCACCGTCGAAACAGAGACAAAACATTAGCCACCAAGTATTCTAACTCTCTCAAAGAAAGACCCAATGTAACATCCCGCTCCCAAAAATTTAGTAAATTATTAAAATATTAAAGAAAAAGATAATTTTACCCTTAGGGTTTCTTAGTAGTTTAGGGTTAACGCTTAGTATGAGGTTGGTTTTGGAGAATTTATTGGCTCCATTGTGTAGTGCTTGAGCTCACGAGCTCATAGATATGTAGTGGGCCCAAATTGGTTTTGAAACGAAAAAGTTACGTTGCACAGAAGTTGTTTTAACCGTAAGAAAAAAAGAATCAGATTTTTAATATTCCCACCCCACCCTCATTTCTCTCACCCTCTCCCAGTTATTCCCGCACGACACCCCCTCCAAAAACAACAGTCACTGTTCAACTTCTCCGGAGCGATTCGTCGCCGTCCGGCCAAGGTTTCTGACGAAATTACTTGTAAAATGCTCCTATCCTCCTCCTCTACACAACCCACAAAATTTCCAGGATCTATTTCGAGCAGTGTAGCGACTGGAACAAGGAGAAAAGTCGAGATTTTCCCGACATCGGCCACGGCGATTCCGACGACGGAATCAGTCGATTGAGCTATGCTTCTTCATCTATTTTCCGAGCTCTAGCTATTGGTATATGTGATTGGGATCAATTTTGAGTGTTTAGAGTTTGTTATTTTAGCTACCTTTTGGAGAACATTCCTTTTTTTTTTACAGAATGGAAATAGAAATTATCATGGTATGTATTTCAGTCAGCAAACTATCTCGCAAACACATGGGAGAATCAGAATTATGTTGTGTTCTAAGAAAAAGGCATTTACACAGCTAAGCTGCTGTAAAGAACTAATTGTCTACATATATAATGCATACATTGTATAATCTCTATTTAGATGTGTACATATATTTCATATGTCAAGTTTTAGATTTGTTGTAACATATTTTCTTTGAAGTAATGTTGCACAACTACATATTTCTATTTTTGTTTAGATTTGAAAGTATTTTACTCTCTGATATGTGAAACCACGTGTCTTGCCACTAGATTAGCATTTACTGGGCACTTGCTCCAGTAAGCATAAGTGATAGGGAATTGGATAGGTACTAGTGATAGAACAGAGTACATTCTGAGAATCTGTTATACTTTGGAAAAAAAAATAGAATTGCGTATCTGAACCTATTTCCCTATTCTTCTTCTTTTTTTAAAGTTGTGGATGATGTAATGCTCCTATTTAAAACTTTGTTTGGTGTTCCCTCTTGGCTTCTTTTTTGTAATTAATCATTGCAAGCATTGTGAAGGATATACTTATTATATCACATTAATGAGCTACGAATTGGGCTCATTTACTTTGCCTTCTGAATGTAGAGGACTTGATATTTCATTGTTACTGCCAATCATAATTAGAAGTTTGAAAGCATGTTTTAAAGAAAGTCACTTATCTTTAAAGAATGGCTGTCAACATTTGAAAGACAAATGAGGAGGAGCCCAAGCTGTATTCTAAAGTTTGAAGTATATGTTATTGCATGTCTTATTATTGATTAGAATGTTCAAAAACCGTTTCGGAGAAAGTCGCTTATCTTTATAGTATGCTCACATTCATCTTAGCATAACTAGATGTCCATTTGAAGGGCAAATAGAGAGGATCTCAATCTGTCAGCTAACTTTTCAATGATGTCTTTAAATACTTGGATGTTATATATATATAGTTTTAATTCAAATTAATGAATTTAAGAGGTTATGATTAGCAGAAAAGACTTGGGAAAGGATTTAATTAATGATATGATTATATGCTTATTTGTATATATTTGTTGAATAATTTGAAATTGTATTGGTTGCCTCATATATTAAATGTATTTGGACAAATTGTTGCCTTGGGGTGAGTCTGCGTGCGTATGACAATTGCCCCACGAGTACTGCGAGGAATGTGTCTCAGGCTGACTAAGTGTCCCCTGAGTACTGCAAGGAATGCGTCTTAGGTTGACCAAGTGTCTCCTGAGTACTGCGAGGAATGCGTCTCGGGATAACTATGTGTTTCCCGAGTACTGCGAGGATGTATCAAGTGTAAGGTACTTGATGGTAAAATGATGGATTTGACGGATATGCGTTCTCGGGCTGATTGTGTGTTCCATGAGTTCTGCGAGGATAATACATATGTGGTACAGTTTACCAGGGTATTATTCACCACCCTGCTCATATATATTTTGCACAGGGTTGGCCAGGATCCATAGCCACCTGCTCGAATTATCTACACATGTGGTTAGCTTTTATATATATATATATATATATATATATATATATATATATATATATATATATATATATATATAAATGTATACCCTTGGTGGGTGATAGCTGGTTATGCATTATGCGGATTGGTTGCAGGCATGGTTTTAGTTAAAATGCTGGGTTTGGATATAGGGACTTGGTTGGGATTATGAGTTTGGTATTCATTTAAATGTAGTTTTGCAAATTCAAAGATTATAAGGATCAATTACAAACTCAAGTTCGGTTTGGTAACATATTATTTGAATTGTGATTCTTTTAGTAGAAAGAACTACCTGTGGTTTGATCCCTCAGTTAGGGTGCGTAGGCTTCCTAGTTTAATCTAGATGCAGCCACATCAGAAACTATGTTTCGTGAATTTGGTATGATTGTGGGTTTTGTTTTGCTTTTACTGTTTTTGGTGAATTCAATTTGAATGTGTGGATGGGCCAAAACCCGACTTAAAATTGAATATGTTGTTTGTTGAGGCCTCGTACATTCAGATTATTTTGTCTTATGCATGCTAAAGTTGGGATATTAAAACTGTGAGTTTGTGCATGTGTAAAAGTTGGGAAACGATCAAATTACAGGAGAGACTCTACCGATTTTTCGGCAGAAGTCAAACCTTAAAAGAATATTTGAGTTTTAGTTTAAGGGCAATTTGGTCAATTGTGCCTGGCACCTAAAAGGTGTTGGACACGCACAAGGTTCGACCGGATTCCAAAGTGGAATTTGGGTTTGGTCCGTCACCCAATCCAGTGTCACTACTACCACCGTTCCGAGACAAAGACAACACTAGCCACCTAGAACACTACAAAAACAACCACACAAAACAAACACACAAACATACTTAGATCCAAAAATATCTAGGCTAAAAACCCAAGATCCAAGTAGATCTAGGAAAGGGTATGGGAGGAGAAGATGAAGGGGAGATAGGGGCTAGCAAGAGCCCCCAAGAAAGTGGAAAGAGAGGGAGAGAAGATGAGAGGGAGGGAAAAAGATGGGAGAAGAAGAAGGGGAGAGGAGGAGAGGAAGGGAGAAGATAGGCGGAGGGGAGGAGGGGCAGTAACCACATTCCCTAGCTTAGGAAGGTTTGGTTGTCAGCAAGGAGAAAGAGTTCTTCCTTCCTAAACCCTAGACGTGGTGTCTACCTTTTGCGTTTCATGTAAAAGTGAAAATGAAAGGGAAAGTGAAAGTGCTTTTCCTTTTACAAAACACTTGAACAGAAAAATCATTTTAACATAATGCCCTTTTTAATCATTATACACAACTTACAACACTTTCACAAAAGAATAATTACCAAACACTCTGAAACTGAATATTGTACAAACAACACATATAACAAAAAAGTTTACCAAATGTCAAACTGCTTTCTCTCGTAGCTGATTTCTCTCATAGCAAATATGACATCAATTATTTTCACAGCACAATAATGTTGGCCCTTATTAATGGACCAAAAGTCGTGCGTAAGGATTTTATGTTAAAGATTGATTAACAATTATTAATCTTAGTCATTGAATTGTATGTATGGTACATGTTAAAAATATATTTAACCCACTAACATATCCAACCGTGAAAGGAGGCATTCATGTTTCTGACAATACCATGACCGTGCATGAGTCAATTGGAAAAAAAGTTCAAATAGTCATAAAAGGCAAAAATAAGTTTTCTAATTAATCAACTCATTGACATGAAATATGCTTGATATAGATGTGTGATGATACATATATTAAGGCCCGTTTGGTTCATGGGAAAGGAGGCTTGAGGATGAGAAATTAATTGTTTTCCCATGTTTGGTAAGTCTAAGCATGAGAAATAGTTGCCTGACACATGGGAAAGTAGGAGGAAAGTGAAGCCCTCCTCCCAACTTGGGTTTTGTTTTCTCTCATCACGGGAAAGTATGGGAAAATAAGCCAATATTGAATGCACGTTTTTCATGACCGTTGTGTCCCCATTAACAATTTAGAATTACAATATATCATTAAATGCATTATTTTTTTATTTGATTTAATATGGGGTATAATTGAAAAATTATACAAACTTTGTTTTCCATTCCTATTCAAAACAAACATTAGAAAAGAAATAATGTGATATCTCTTGGTTACTTTCCCGACATTACCAAACGTGGGAAATGAATATTTCATTTCCCATCTCTTGGGAAATGATATGGGAAGTGATTTCCCCTCAAATTTATTCCAGTGGACCAAACGGGACCTAAAGGTGATTGACATTGATGTGAAGCTTAGGTCACTGAATTTTAATATGGACGAGGTTTAGGGTTTATCTGTTATTCTAAACCCTAAACCTTATGATATAGCCTTAAGAGAGTAGGCTCCGTGATTATCTGTAGAAGACAAAGCTTATCATGCTAAATGGGAAAAGGCTAATAGAATGGCAATACTCATCATGTTGAAAGTATGGCACCTCTTGCATTACGCCAACATGAATTCCTATAAACAAGCTCACCTACATTTGTGGACATAAGGTGATTCTTCTCTGCTGTTGGAAAAACATTATATCAGTGACTAATTAAATAATATATATTTAATAGAAATTTAAATATACCCAACGAATTTAATATAGCAATATTAACAGACAAATATGAAATACAGAAAAAATTAAATTAAATTCACTGACTTATAGAAGAGATAGAGGCTTGCAAATTCATGCAATGTCCTAAAGAAAGTATTTCACCCATTCTCGATGCTTGAAGTTCTATATATGATTGCCTCCTAGGATTCAACTATTTGTATTTTAAGTCCTAGCCCTAGGACTTAGAATTTGACGAGCTTGTATATTTCCCTCTCTTCAAGAATATGAATGTATGTGCATCTTAATGCTTATGTGCAAAACGTTGGGGCTATTCTAATTTAAATAGGCCTTTGAAACCTTTTCAAAAAAGGTTACAACTTACAACTGTTAAAAAGAGTATCTTAAAATAAAATGAATTTAATTAATTATTTAACTCGAATGTGAGACTCAAATTGATGTATTTCATTCAAACTCCAACATGCATCAATTCACAATGCCAACTTTGGCCAATATACTTTGAATGTAATGTTCTTTAATCAATAAAACTGTTGTGTCTTGCTTAATTGATACAAGAACTCAAGAAACCTGAGCTTTATACTTCCAAGCATGTAAAAGAAAGAAAATACTTGATCATGGGGTGCTTGTTATAATACGCATTAAGATGCAAATAAGATAAGAAGACAATAAGAGTGATTTATAGGTTTTGGTTTCGAGGTTTTTGCCTTCCTGGTTGATGTATTCTTAGCCTTATAACCTTTGGTTTGGTATATATGCATACTGTTTATGTGTTAATGCAATCTAAGTGTACATCATACTGTTTTATTTGTCGTTCATGTTCGTTTTTCTCATTTGATGGGTAATCCTCTAAGGTCCTTTTTATTTTATTTTTTTTATACTAGCAATATTAGGAGTGGGGAATCGAACTTAAGATCTCAGGTGCAAGAATAAATGTCTTCAGCTACAAGCCCCTTACTCTGAGGTCCCAAATTTTGAGCGACGCAATCAGAATCCAAGCAATTAATGGCATCAATTGTAGTAATTGACTCATGTTCAGTTTGGATTTCCAGCATTTGATCAGGGTGACTCATAGAAAAACACAATTGAGCATACAAGTATCCACATCTCGTTCTATCTTGAAGTCTAAAAAATTTACAAGGAAAGAAAGCAGATAAGCAAATGAAATAAACACAGAGAAAAAGAGCATGGAACCTCTTTTATCTCATAGCTAGCTACATTCTATATAATTTGCACAGCTTTTTATTCTTGATGTTGAGGTTAATTAGTTAAAGCCTTTTCTCATGAACTTTTTTCCCGATCTACCTTGGCGTGTGACAAATTCGGTAGCGATTTCATATGAAGTATGTTCTCCTAAAAGGCACGAACCAGAGCTGGCGCTGCTGAAACTTGAACGTTTGGGTTGATTTCTTCATCCTCATCCTCTTCATCTTCCTCTACTTCCCACATGAAGCTAGCGAAGGACCCCAACACCATGCTGCATAAGAAGAGTATTGACTTGTAATTTTAATTTTGAGTTTCCAGTCTGATCATGGGATTAAGTAGCGATATATTTTTGCATGTAACTTTGTATATTTTTAACAACCAAGCAAAGATAGATAAAATAACATACCAATCGTCAGGGGAAGCAGAAACGGCCTGATCAAAGTAAGACTTAGCTCTCTCCTGGTCTCTGTGCGTCTCCCAGATCAGCTTTCCGTACAGCGACAACAAGTCGCCATCTCCAGGGCTCGCCAATATGGCTCTGCAATAGCACTCTTCAGCTCCCGCCACATCCTTTTCCACCTTCAATCATCCAATTTCACATAAAATCGAAAGTCAAATTTCATTTCCTCGCTCATTTTATTACCACAAAACTATAATTAATTTAATTAATTACCTCATGCAAGAATTTTCCGTAGTTTCTCAGAAGCAGAGGATCACCGGGATTTGACTTTAGCATCTCCTGATAATAATCTCCGATCTTTTTCTGCTCGCCTTCGTCGACGGTCGACAAAGCGTTGACTCCACGATCTCCGCCGGGAAACCGCAGCTCCTCCTCCGGAAAAGCGCGCGATTTCGCGGCAAAATCGGTATCCGATCGGAGAATGTCGCTGTCCGACAGAGCTCTCCGCATCATTTTATCTCTCCGGCGATTGACGTTGAAATGAAGAGAGATCCTTGGAGATCCGACGGTGCTCCTCGCGCCGGAGAAAACGCTGGACAGCGAGTCGTTTCGAGAGAGGGACACTCTGGGCGAACCGGGCAAGGCCGGCGACTGGGCCGAAATCGAACCGGTTCGGATCATTACAGCTTCCATAACTGCTTAATGAAGCTTTTGTTTTGCTTACTTTTTCAGTGTTAAGCAAAGTGAGAGTTTATCATTTCTGCTTTTGGGTGGAGGCCCGTGAAGGCATATATATAGTTCCTCCTGCGCCGTTAGATGCGCTGACGGAGTTGACTTGGGGTCCTACGATATGAAGACACGTGTAGTGGTGCACGTGAGGGTGGCTAGTGAGTAGGCAACTCCGATGGAATAGGCGGGAAGAGCGTGATCGGGTAAATGAACGAAACTAAGCGGTGTCAAGTGCCTAGTGCTGGTGTCGGGACAAATCTTGTGGGTCCCATTTGTACGGACTGCGTTCCCCTTAAACCATTTTTTTCTTGTCCAAACAGCTTACTCAAACGATATGACATGTTGAAATTCTAAGCAAGTGATTTGAATCCATTATGTCAGTACCAATCAGGGGTCTAAAAAATTTATGGTTATTTATCATTGTATTATATTCAATAGTTCATTTACTTTTACACTTTTTTTAAGAAATCTTTTTTGAACCCTTGTTTAAAAGTTTAAATTTGTTGGTTTATTTCTTTTTTACTCTCAAGTTAATCGCTATATTTACGTAGGCAATTGGTGAAACAAAATATATTTGGCTCTCAAATTGCTTACTTTTCTAGTGCGATCGATTTGGTCTACATCTTGCCCCAAACAAGAAAAATTAATCGATTTGCCATTCCTTAACCAAGAACTAAGAATTAATTGATGCAAATTTACTGTGTATTAAGAGAAACTAAGTAAACCAACCATTGATTTATAATCGATGAGATCCCGACGGCAATGGGACAGAGACAGGAACCGCGTCCTAGATTGTCCACCTCTATAATGAAAAGTAACTGAAATACTGCGTTAGGAATGGGTGAGGCCGCATACGGTTTGGCCGCATATGGTTTGGCATAGTTTCTGTGTTCCCATCCTCTGGGCCCATGCTGTTTTAGTAAGAGACAAACCACTAATTAAAAAGATACTTTCTCAAATTTATTAGAATTAAAAAGTTAAAAAAGCAACAGAGTCTATTCTAGCAAAAAAATAATCTTGATTTGTAGATCAATGGTCTGAGTTTTGCTTCTTTAACCTGATACGGTAATTTGTTTGCAAGAAATAGGGATCCATCCCCCTCTTCCCTTTATTTTTCTGTCTCTCTTCTTCTTGTCTTCCCCACTTGTTCCTTTTTATTTTTAGGTCAGAACGCACTCATTCCCGATACACTGCAACACTGCTTTTCACTCTCATCCACATATCCAATCTATGTTGGTAGGCAAGTTGGAATTCATCCCTTTGATTTTAGTAGGCAAGTTGAGTTTAGAGTTCATATTGTGTCATTTCAGTAGTTGTATTTTTCATATTTCCATTTTTTTATTGTTAACTATAGAAAAAAAAGAGAGTAAAAACGTCAAAGAATAGGAAAGCAATGTATAGAAGCTTTCTCAAATCAAACAAAAAAATTTGGAGCATATGTTTTCACCAACTCAAAACGAAACAAAAAAGTTCATGTCTTCTTCCTCTTCCATTTTCTCAAATTGAAACATTAAAACTTTTATGAATGTTATTTATTATTGCTATTGCATGCTAATATATGATGAATTTTAGTTATTAAAAAAATTGTTTTATGGTTCTAAGTTATGACAAATTTTTTATATAAATATTTTCATATTAGATTGAGGGCTCCCATTTAAGTTTCGCATAGAGCCCTCAAAATCTTATGACCGGCCCTATTCCTAAGAAAACACGATGATCCTGGCTAAAGCCGAACACTAAGAGCATCTCCAAAGGTGTAGGCAAATGAAATAAGCAAAATTATATTATAACAACCTAGGTGGCATGTTGCCTACCCATTTGCCTCATGAAAAAAGTTGGTGTTTGTGCAAAAATCCTCGCGGGAGAATATTCGCCTTGTGCTTCTTCAACATTTGATTTTCCTTATCTCTCTTCCTCGTAACCTGTAAAATAGACTGGAGTAAACAGACCACACATGGGGGGTGTTGGCCAAAGGCCCTCCGATGCCTAAATTAGTTCGATTGAATGCGGGTGACACAATAGCTAAAAAGGGTATGTAGATTTCTCTAGTGTAAGATCCCACATCGCCCGAGGGTGGGGATCCTGTAAGCCTTATATGTACATGCCCGCCTCCAAATAGCACGAGGCCTTTTGGGAGCTCACCGGAAGTTGCTCGTGAGTTCCAGAAACAAAACCGTGAGGGCAGAGGGGGGCCCAAAGCGGACAATATCGTGCTATGGCGGAGTTGAGCCGGGAAGTGGTCGGGCCCGGGCCGGATGTGACATCTAGGGTGAGAAAGGGTGGCGGAGCCGTGTGTGGTGGCGGAGCCTTGTGGAGAAAATATGGAGAGGGGAGAGTGGAGAGGGAGAGAGCTTTGGGTATTTTTCTCGGGTTTGAAGTCAATTTAGATGTACCTTGAATGATGAATGAAGTCGTCTATTTATAGGAGCCTCGGGGCTAGGGTTTGTGAGAGTCCCAAATTGTAGAGATTGCATCGATAATATCTTCATTTATTCAGATAATATCTAAATTAATGATATTATCTTATTAAATGAAGATAATATCATATAAACAAGATATTATCTCATTTATTTGGATAATATATGAATAAATGATATTATCTTATTAAATTGAAGATAATATCATTTAATTAAGATATTATTTCAATTTATTTGGATAATATCCGAATTAATGATATTGTCTTATTAAATGAAGATAATATCATTTAATAAAGATATTATCTCAATTTTCTGAAATTAATTAATTGGCCAATTAAATGGGCTCAATTAATTAATTTTAAAGGATATTCTTCTTTTCCACGTGGCGTGCTGTAATTGGAGACGAAAAATATTTGCTCCCACAGTTGGTCACTCCAAGGGACTAGGCAATGCAAGCCTACAAATTATTATTATATTATTCATTTTTATCTTTTACATTTACTATTATATTTATAAAAAGTAAGTGAGAGAGTGGAGATTATATTTTATTATAAAAAGTAAGTGGGACCTGATATACATCTTCACTTTGAAGCAGACAATATTACCTTATTGGGAAGAGTATGTATATTTTGCCTATCCATTTGCCCCTTCTCTTGGAGCATGAAAATACTGATGAGGCAAGACAAATGAGGTTTGCCTACTCTTTTACCTTTTCCCTTGGAGATGCTCTAAAGACAGAGGTAGTAATTCTAAGTAGCAAACCTTTTCAAGTTAGTTCGTTAGGGCAATGAGCTCCTCCCCCTTCATCCAAATTCAAACCTCCCTCTCTATAAATTAGATCAATTTAGTGAATAATATAACTTTTGTTAAAATAAAATAAAAAGGCAGCAAACCTTTGATAGGTCTGAAAGAACATTTTGGGGGTAAGGTTTATTATGTCCTTTCATGTTAGGTTTATGTTTTATGGTATATGAATAAATTCACTTGTATCGTTGAGTTTTGTTATATCTAAGATTTAGAAAGTATTTTATTTTTTAGAATGCAATTGAAGATGTAAAAGTAAACATAAAAGTGTATAAAAGATCTAAAATATCAATGGTATCAGAAATATTGTGTAAGACCCGTGTCTTGGGCTTGGAAAGCAGAGAACGGTGAGCAATCCCACATCGCTCGGGGAGGGAAGGGTGATGTGCCTTATATGTGTGGGCATGTCTCTAACTAACACGAGGCCTTTTGGGAGCTCACTGGCTTCGGATTCTTAGGAACTCCGAAGTTAAGCGAGTGGGCGCTGGAGCAATCCCAGGATGGGTGACCTACTGGGAAGATATTGCTCGTGAGTTCCCAGTGACAAAACCGTGAGGGCGGAGGCCCAAAGTGGACAATATCGTGTTAGGGGAGTCGGGTCGTGACATATTGGTAGTCCAAAAACATGAAAATTTCGATGGAAATATCGGGATATTATTGATATCTATAAAAATTGAATAAAAACCATGGAAATTGTAAGAAAAACTTGGAAATTTTTATTGAAACTTTGGAGAATGTTTATTTAGTCAATTATCTATTAGTTTATCACAAAAAATTGGAAGAAAATGCATTGCATGATGAGTTTAACTGATTTAAGTTGATTATATAGCGAATTGACAAACACTGTGAGTGTAGAAAATATGTAGTAATTAGTGAAAGAAGATTAAACACATCACAATAATTTATATATAATGATTTACTACAATATTTTACACTTTATACATTGCATGGTAAGATACATGAGTGACTTAGTACCACATAGAGTTCCTATGAGATTCGAAATTTTCACTATCTTCTTCATCTCTATGTGTAGAGTAGGTGTATTGTGAAGAGTAGTTGGAAAGTTGAAACTTGAAAAGTAAACTCATTCTCATGTGCAAATCTATATTTTCGATATTATAGCGATATCATGTCGATATTTTGCCAAAATATTCTTTGAAGTATGAGCGAAATTATCGACATCGATATTTCCTCGACATTTCGTCGATATTATTGATATTCATACGATATGTGTATGGATATATTCCAAAATATCTATGACCCGAAAAGCAAGGGCGGAACTACAGCCACGGCTGTGGTGGGCTGTAGCCCAGGAAACCTTTGAAGAAAAAAAATATATTATTATGGCCCACAAAGTTTGTTGCCTTTTGCTTTGATCCAATCCTCCAATCAAATTGACCGAATCATGCAATTGCTCAGCAACCTTATGCTTTTTTTTTTTTTGTTGGCAAAGTCAATAATCGTTTTTACCCCAAAATAAAAAGGGAAAGCTTCTTAATAGTGTACTCAATAAAAATTCTCACAAGGCTTTCGATCCATAATTACAGACGGCAGTAGGTAATTAAAACTCAAAGGTGGGAGGAGGCTTTCAAAAACAGAATAGTAACCTAATTATATTATTCTTGTGTTAACAACGAATATATATGTGAAACTTAATTATTTATATTTTTTCACTTTGCATTTGTCTTATTCAGTTGATGCCAAGAAACAAGAAATTTGAATAGGTAGTACACTTTCAATTATATTGTTGAACACATGAATTTTGATAATGTGTATTTTTTGGTTATATTTAATATGCATTTGTTTTATAAATTTTATTGAAAATTAGTCAATGGAAAAAAATAAGATCATTAAAGATTAAGCTTAAAATTTTAGCTAGCCCACCCATGGAAAAATTCCAAGTTATGCTCTTGCTGAAAAAATGGTAATATTCTCAATATTATAGATATTTTGGTCCATGGTTGAAACCAAGTATACTGGTCAAGTTCTAAACTATCGATGATATCGGAAACATCGATAGTTTAAAAACACAGAAATTTCGATGAAAATATCATGATATTATCGATATTTTAAACATATACAATTTGAAGTGACTTTTTGATTGGAAAAATTAACCTAGAAGTTAATCCCTCATTTTTTTTAATCTTGATTTCGATAATCACGCGCATACAAACCTCGACATTTGGTTTGTCAATTGATACGGGCAATGAAGACAAACGAGCGAAAATATTCGACCACAGAAAATGTCGGCTGCCGTTTTGCAAATACTTCATGTGGTTAACCACTTGGTAAAACAGGCACGTTTGGGTCTACCAGTTTTTCCTCCATGATATTTTTGACATTAAGCTAACTTTATTCCCATCATGAGATGTGGAGTTTGAGTTAAAACAAAACAAACCCACCTCATCTGTTATATCTTCTGAAGAAAAAGACAATAAAGATCGGTCGAGTTTTAATGGTACATGTCAAAATCAATCTAATCTTCTTTTTCTCTCCAAGTGGGTTTATCTTTTCTTTTCTGCTTGAAAATGTCTCTCCAGATTATGATAAGTATCAATTAATCAAGCATTCTTTTTTAATTATGAGTGTCTTTTTTCTTTGACAATGCCAGGTACTGGCAGCCAATATTTGCTCGTTCGTCGTCTTCGGCCAGGGTCTTTGGCAACACATGATTTAATTATTGCAAGCGTTTATCAATCTAATCATGCTCATATATTAGAAACGTCGGCAATCTATATCTAACCAGTAACTAATTTAGTAACTTAAACAAAAACTATTTAACCTAAATATATAGTTGATGTACACAGTTAACCCATTCAACCTAAATGGTTTAACAAATAAGTTATACGGATCATGTCGTATTACCTGTGTAATGAGAACGGGATCTCGAGCTTCTATATTTAGCATCAGTTCATTTATACGCATTCGAAGGAATCTTAACCATTTGATTAATCTTATGACTAAGATTAAAGCAAATCAACAAAATTGTATTAAGTTAAAAACTCACCTTATGTATTGTGTCAATCACCTCCTATCATCAAGATCGTCGAGCAAGCATATACTTATGTATAATTTGAATATAGTGATTCTGGTGAATAGCTGTGGACAACGGCAAGTTGGCCACTGCTAATCGCACAACCGACAATGAAGGTTTTGTAGGTTCTCCTGAGATATTATTTGTTTTTCTCCAATGATTTGAATAAAACCATTTTTCTCCAATGATTTGAAGAAAACCAGCGGCGTGTACACAATTTCCCCTCTAAGATGTGAGATTTGAAATGAATTATGTTTTAATCATGAAGGACTGTTTCAGATAAATTCTTCTATGTACTCGAGGGAATCTTATCAAGTCCAATATCCAATTGAATATTTAAGTTTTCACAAATTCTTCATTGTTGGGTTAAAGAATAGTTAATTCATATTTGCATGCAAATGAGGATTAGATAGAAAATATGAAAATTTCGGACCTAGCATTCTCACCCCAATACACAAACAAATGCCATTCAATGGCCTCAAGAATTTAGTTGCTCATATAGTTTTGTTCAGATAGTATATTTTTTTTGGTGGGGTGGTTGCGGTGTGGTTTGGAGATAATGGAAGATGTTGAAGGGAAGATATGTGGTTGACGAGGGAGGAGAGGATGGGGTGGGGCGGCCGAAGCAATGGCATTTGAAAGAAGACAATTGAGCATACGCATGTGGATAATTGATACAATACATATAAAATGAGTTTTCAATTTAATACAATTTTGCTGATGTGGTTGAATCTTAGTCATAAGATTAATTAAATGGTTAAGATTTCTTTAAATGCGTATAAATACAACAATATTAAATGTAGAGGCTCGGGATCCTAATCTTGTTAGGATTGGACATTCATGACTCATTCAATTAACAAGTTGTATTCAGGTTTGGCATTTTAACCTGTTTATTACCCCGCGCAATACCAACCCGACCCATTCCCACCCCTATTGGACTCAAACAAGCTAGCTACCCCCCTAATGTTTACTCTCTATCTCCATGAATATAATATGCATCCGAATCAATGAAAACTCAAATTGGGTATGAAATTATTTTTAAGCCTTTATCTTTATTCAAATAATGAGCAAAATAATTTGTAGATCTTAGTCCCAAGTGTTTCATGTTACACAAATGTCCCAAAACATTGAAAAGGTATAAGGATTTTTATAACAGGCAACATAGAAAAATATCAACTGCAATGTCGGAACCTGTAGCTCTAGTTGTAGAGACCATTTACCTCCACACTCAATCAAGTCGGCACCCGTTTCCCCTTCGATCTCTTTTACACCCAAAAAATTAAATAAAAACATTAAAAAAGAAATTCCACTATAATACATTGGTTTAATCTTTTAGGGATTGCCCACGATGTGTAAATCCAGCAGCACCTGGTAATCAGCCCCAAAAAGCGACGCTCAGAAATTCAAGAAAATATCCAAACTATCAATCAGGCTTCCGGCAAATCAGACTGACAGCTCTATGAGTACATGGATGTACCTGATATTTCAAGTTTATGAGTTTTTTTCATATTAATTCTGCTCAATATTTCAATTCTTAACACTGCACATAGACATTTCACATCCGTTTACAGTTCTTCATGATCCTCAAAATTTAAATTTCAAGATAATATACTACAGTTGATCAGAAAGATATCACTTTTGTAACATTGACTGTAACCTTATATGTCAGCAGCATCATTACTTATATCAGTATGACAGTATCCATGTTAGCATGGTTATCAAACTAGTGAATAGCAGGCATTAGTTGTTAGAACTAAAAAGTTGTTAATGACTTCTCAGGCAGCTCGGAAGTTAACAGGTTAGGATGCAAGGCTGGCCATGCTAACCCTTATAACGTGAAAGGAATAACCTGTTTCAGTTCTTTGTAAATACTCCATTTCCATGTACTGCCATTGCCAGACTTAAACTGGAAGCTTATCCTAATCTGTCAACTACTTAACTTCTAAAAGTTAATACATGACACTAACTAGCTTCACAATCATGGTAATAGGAATAATGAAGTCAACAATAATGCTACACGTAAGGTTGCTGTACTTTATTGTTCAGATCTTAGTATTTAGCAGTGTTTTCAAAGGCATGCGTAGGCGCGCCTTGAAGCGTGCATCGGAGCGAGGCGAGAGCAAATCGCCTCAGGCGTTGCTTTGTTTAGCTGTTTGCACGCTTAGCGTGAGCATCGACGGCGAGGCGTAAGAAGGCGTGCGCTATGCATGTGAGGCGTGAGCTGCAATTTGAGGCGGAGCTGCGCGAGGAAGAAGATGACTTGTTGAACCCTCTGTTTTTTTCCTTGAGACGATGTCGTTTTAGTTGTGGGGGGTCACCTTAGGGTTTTAATGAACCTGTGCGTTTTGGGTGTTGTTTTAAACTTTTTATTTTTTATTTTTTGCAAAAGTTAGTGTTCTGTTTAACAAATCAAACTCTCTCTCCTACGCAATACAATCAAATCAAACAAACTTAAACCCCAAATTCATTCTTCTCAGCCGCACATCTATTAAGCTCTAACTCTCCTCTCAATTTATGAACCAGCCTCCCTCTCAACTGCATGACCAATTAAGTTTTAAGATTGACTATTATAATTAGTACTTATATTTAGTTAGATTTGATTGATTATTAAGCTTCAATGACAATTAGTGGTTTAGTTTAATTATATTGTATTATTTAAAAATTTTTCTTATAATTATAGAAATAATTTATGTCTCAAAAGGCTTACGCCTCAATGCTTCAAGGCTTACGCCTCGCCTTGCAGGACCAAAGACGCATTGCATCTACGCCTCGCCTTTCAAAACATTGGTATTTAGAATGATATGATAAGAAAATATACAAAGTATAACGTATTGTTCAGATCTTATATTGTTCAATAAAGTTTACTAACCTCTAAAGACCAAGTCACTGATTCTTCTTTAGCTTGGGTGTGGAAGAAGATGATCTAAGATCTTGACCAGAACTTCTAATTATGAAAATAAGTGTTTCTACGAGCATGCTAACTACCAATCCAAGAATGCCTCCAGCAGCATTCTGAAACAAGAAAATAAGAGTGCCATTAACTTCTATAACACTAGAAAAAGTGAAAGACAAAAAAGAACTTTTAGATAAATAAAAATCCAGCAATAAACCACCAAGGCTAAAATAACCAAGAAACCATAAAACAAATTCACAAATAGAAAATGGTCTCCTGGAGACACATACCATCACGGGACTGTGGTTAAACAAGGCTCTGAATGCAGCATATCCTACCAAATAGCCGGTAAACATAGTCACCACAACATGTAAACCTGTAGAAGTTTTTGACTGATTATCATCGGAACATCCAATACATATTTTCTAAGAAACGATCTAAAATAAACACAAAATTTACAGAACATTGAGAACAAAAAGGGAGAAACTAAAAGGGTATAAATCAAGAATTACTAGAGGGCAATCAAAAAAATTTAAACCATAGTAATAGATGCATTAAAATATATGAAACCACCCAACTCTATTTGAAAATAAGCGGAATAAATTTCAAAAGGGTTTAATTTAAATGCAAAGGGAGTTTGAAATATGCAAGCAAACTATATTAATAAATTCCCAAAGAAAAATGTTTCCAACGAAGCAAATCTTCTTGGCCAGGGAGCCTGCACTGCCTTCAATCCGGTTTCAAGTTTCAACTAAAGCATAAAGAAAATCTTCAACTTCCCCTTCTCATTTTACAATATCTTCCACTGGGAATAAGATAATGGCAAGCAAAAATTAAACTGCAATATGATAGAAAGTAAAGGCCATTAAAAGGTCTCGCTAATATACACGAAAGAAAAGTAAAAAAATTTGATTTCATCATACAAGTGCTAACTGATAAGAGTGACCACACTGCCAAAAAACAAGAAACTTCCAGTCAACTTCTGCAACATAATTCCTTAGGCTTATGAAAACATCTAGATTTGCTATTACGACAGAAAACACGACAAGTGCCAAATGCAACAACAAAAACACTAAGAACATCATACAACATTTTTTCCCGTACTTATGCATGCTTGGCATCATAAACATCACAAGTTTGGATACTGCAATTTGTTTGACCTTTGCATGAAAATCGAACAGACATCCTACCTTTGGTGCAAACAAGAGTCAAGACCAATGTTGACCAAAAAAAAAAGAGTCAAGACCAATGAGCAACATTTACATGCAATCAGTTACCATATGAAATTCAAACCGTCCCCACATTTTTTGCATACAAAACAACCATGCTCCCTTCACTCCAATTGTCATAATTCAAGAATTTCAGAACAACCAAAAAGTTGATTGAAATACGAAGCAACATTCTTATATCATGTCATATTCCAGTAAACCAACTAGTATCAACCATCTCGCTTCCAAACTGTTCATAGTTTGGCCTCCATTCCCCTCAAATGCATTCACATAAAAATTGATTGCCATCAGTGGGCCAATCAATACTACAAATTGAAACTCTTTTCAATATGTCCATTGAATTTAAAATGGAAAAGGGTATCCATGGCCACAAGTAATAGCATTCTGAACCAAGCAGTAAAATATCATGTAAGATATGTATAAACTCTTTAATCTTACCAAAGCCCAATTGATCCTTGTAAGAAGAGAAAGGCTCATTGGTCTCTTTCTTAGGTGTAATATCCTTCACAAGTTCTGCATATGCATTCCACTCCAGAATTTCAGCCAGCTTCTGAAGTCTAGCCTTCAACTCCTCACTCTAAAACACAATAAGAACAATAAACTTTACATTTCATTTGTAATCCCCAGAAATTAGAGGCAAACAAGAAAAAGAAAAAAGGGTAATATGCTGTTTTGTGTCCTCACCTTTTCTCTGGGTTTGGGGCTGGTGAGGACGAACTCGGATCCGGAGAAGAGTTGCACCAATTGGGGCCGGGTGGAGGCATTGGACGCGAGCCAAAGAGCTCGGAGAGACTTGTACGGAACATTGGGTTTGAAGGAGAGATTGGAAGCGATTTGCTGGAGTTCCTGAGAGAGGTGTGGGTCTGTGGAGGCTGACGTGAGGAATGAGAGGATGGGTTCGGTGGTGGAGACGACCAGTCCCGGTGGGTTTGCATGGTCACTGCTCATTTTCCTGGGAAATTCTTTCTGTTTCTCAGGGTTTCCGGGAACATTTCCCTAACGATTTTGGTGGCTGAATTAGTTCCTCTCAAATCAAAGTTCGCCCATTTTCCATTTACCCATCTCTCCCTCTCAGACTATTGCCACATGTCCACTTGCTTAACACAAATTAATCTCCACTTCATATACTGCGAACTCTAAATAATAAAAAGAAATAAAAACAGAAAAATAGATAATTAAAAAAACCAGCAAATAAAACCAAAAGGAAGAGAGAGTGGTACCTGACGAAGAAGAGGGCTAAAACAAAGCTTCTAATGGCTTCCCAGAGACTTCAAAAGTAGAGAAATTGAATCAAATGGTTGATTTATATTTTTCCAAACAGTGCTGCAGCTGCGGAAAATTAAACACCCAAAAAGGTGAGCAAAATCCAAATCAAATCTCAAATCAGCTTCAATCCATTCCAACCCAAAATCCCGAAATTCCCAATCAAATAATATCCCAGTCGTTTTTTTATTCTTTCCCCTACGGAAAGAGAGAGAGAGGCAGCCAAAACATACCACAGGCAGGGAAGCATCAAGCGCCAAAGTGAGATGAGAGAGGATCTGATGCACGCCCTTTGCTCATGCAATGAAGAAGACGAAGAGAGTTAGAATTATGGGCCTGTCTGTCAGAGAAAATATTGGGTTCAAGTTGAAAAGCATGGACCGACCCAAAAGATTTGACCTTTTTTCCGGGTCGAAATGGACCCAAGATTTGACTACGGTTCTAATCCTACTCAATTTAGGTTTTAAATTCCTACCTAGTCCAGGCGTCGTTTAAGTAGCGCCAATCCCGTTTCTTGTCTAACAAGCAAACGTGCCCTAGAAATATACTACAAAGCTTTTGGGAAAGCTTCACACTTACCTCTCCAAGGGTGACCGAAGCACCACATCAAGCCCCGCCAGCCGATGGAATCCAATCTCTTTCAATTTTCGAGCCTCCACCATCCAGTTCCTCAAATCCAACTATCCAGTAAGTTCCTCTCGCTTTTCCTTATCGTTTTATTGTCGTTTCTAAATTTGTCTGTTGATCTTGTTGAAGAAAAATGTGTTATCTTCCAACATAATTTCACCACCAATAATTAAATAATGGGGTTTTTTTATTTTAGGTTCGACCCATTCAAGACGCAGTGTCTCTTAATTACAATCCCTTACTTCAAGGGAATACCCTTTGATTCCATCATAAAGAAACAGAACATGTGTGTTTGATTTTGCAGCTGCTCCCAAGTCGAACCTCGGGGTGCCTACATATCCATCGCGGGAATCAAGCCACTCGTAGTTCAAAGAATTGCAATGAATAAATGACTCATTGCAAAAGGGAATTTGAATGAATTTGATTGAAAAGTATTTGAATGAACTTAGCGAATTTGGTTAGGATAAACCAGGGATTCTGTTTGGATTTGAGATTTGGGCGGAAATTAATGGTTAAGTGTGACCCACTAATATGAGGAATTGAATTTGATTGTGGTTGCGTCTATTGTAATGCTAGACTGCCTACGTACCCTTTTGGAGGGATCAAACCAACGTAGTTCCAAGATTTGGAAATTAATGGGTAAGTGTGGCCCACTAATTGAGAATTTGTGTTTGAGGGTAGATGACCCATAAGAAAATTTGGAATGGTTCTGTACCATTTATTGTAAATGTCCAAGAAAAATAATGAGCAATTTGATGAACCCATTAATTTTCTATGATTGACACTTGTATTTGGACCCAAATGTGGCTGTGAGGATTTATAATTAATCAGTTAACCATAAAATGGGCATTTGGGCTTTTTCGAATTAATGAGTTATTTTGGATAACCCAATAATTTGTTTCGGGCCTCGGACGTGGTTTTATCCCACTTGGGATTTGGTGTGATTTTGTACCACTCGACAATTTGAGTCTTCACTTGATGATTTGGGAATTAACATGCATTTTTGGATTTAAGCCCATTAATTCGTCATTTATGAATTTGAGAATTTGCACCAACTAGTCACCAATTGAAATTTTTTAGGGAGCTTTAGTTTTCACACACAATATAGTTTACTATTTAGGTAAATAGGAATTCAATTTCAGCTAATTAGGATAAAGCCAAAAGCCAAAATATAGTAATGTTTTTACCATAATATAATTAAAAAAACATTAAAATTACAACATATGCCATTATGCCATTATTTTTATATTTCAATATTTAGTTTCAAATTTACAAAATATGCCATTATCCAATTCGCTCGAGTATTCGTCTTCCACCTTGAGAAACTGCCTTCCACATTTTCACACTATGCTGTCTCACAGAAAGATACTTTTACAAAATTATGCCTCAATTTTTAAAGTAATCTGGAAAATTGCAAATGAACCAAACCAAAGTGTATTGGTCTGATGATGCAATCATCTCTGGCTTTGGGCCTGGACTATGAAGGACCCTCATTGCATCGATTTTATATTGTAACTTAGCACTAATATTGCAGTGGCTGTAGCGACGTTCCTTCATCCCAAAAAAATTGATGTTTTGTTTTAAGAAAACAGACTCGGTGAAATAGATCAACATTAATGCAAATGTCACTAATGTTTATAGTTAATAGTTTTGTTATCATTATTACTCCCATACAGTTAAAGATGGACAGAAATATTTGATATCTGAACTCTTTTTCTGTAGTTGCATGCATTTGTGGAATATGAATCCCCTGAGCTGGCAGAGAAAGCTGCAAGTGTTTCCTGTGATTTGACATCAATATGGCCACCACCGCCAGACTCCTGCCGCTGGCCACCTGCCACCACCACCGTTCGCAGCCACCGTCTGCAGGGGACCTACTCTGTTGCCCTTTATTCACCTTTAAAAAAAAAAGATTTTGTGTCATTGAACGTACTCGAACCTTGACCCTCAAAGAGGAAGGCTCACTCACAAGCCACTACACCAAACTTGATTTTGTAATATTTATGCAGTTATACAATATTTATATAAACAATCAACGGTTTTTAAAAAAATCATTTCAACACTTATTCACACAAAAACTGCAAATAAAAACAGACATTGCAACAAAAATACAATGTAGATATCAATTATGTTTAGAAAAAAACAAGAAAAGAACAAAAAATTGTAATTAAATTGGTGAGGTTGAAGGCCAAGGAAATAACAAAAATCAAATTGTAATTAAATGAAAACTGCAATGCAGTTTCCAAGTCCAATTTTGAGTACCCTTGCTCTTGGGTAGTTCTAATCTTCTCTTGCCCACTCAATTCCTCATCTGGGTAGCCTCTACTCTTCAAATTGGTGAGATTGAAGGCCAAGGAAAGAACAAAAATCAAATTGTAATTAAATGAAAACTGCAATGCAGTTTCCAAAAGTCCAATTTTGAGTTCCTTTGCTCTTGGGTAGTTCTACTCTTCTCTTGCCCACCCAATTCCTCATCTGGGTAGCCTCTACTTTTCAAATTGGTGAGGTTGAAGGCCAAGGAAAGAACAAAAATCAAATTGTAATTAAATGAAAACTGTAATGCAGTTTCCGAAACTGCAATTCAGTTTCCAAAAGTCCAATTTTGAGTTCCCTTGCTCTTGGGTAGTTCTACTCTTCTCTTGCCCACCCAATTCCTCTTCTGGGTAGCCTCTACTCTTCAAATTGGTGAGGTTGAAGGCCAAGGAAAGAACAAAAATCAAATTGTAATTAAATGAAAACTGTAATGCAGTTTCCGAAACTGCAATTCAGTTTCCAAAAGTACAATTTTGAGTTCCCTTGCTCTTGGGTAGTTCTACTCTTCTCTTGCCCACCCAATTCCTCTTCTGGGTAGCCTCTACTCTTCAAATTGGTGAGGTTGAAGGCCAAGGAAAGAACAATAATCAAATTGTAATTAAATGAAAACTGCAATGCAATTTCCAAAAGTCCAATTTTGAGTTCCCTTGCTCTTGGGTAGTTCTACTCTTCTCTTGCCCACCCAATTCCTCATATGGGTAGCCTCTACTCTTCAAATTGGTGAGGTTGAAGGCCAAGGAAAGAGCAAAAATCCGATTGTAATTAAATGAAAACTGCAATGCAATTTCCGAAAGTCCAGTTTTGAGTTCCCTTGCTCTTGGGTAGTTCTACTCTTCTCTTGCCCACCCAATTCCTCATATGGGTAGCCTCTACTCTTCAAATTGGTGAGGTTGAAGGCCAAGGAAAGAGCAAAAATCCAATTGTAATTACCAAAACTATATATGAAGACTAATATTTAGCATATTTAAATGTTTGAAAGTAAATCACAACATTGGCTTAAACTAACCACTGAGGGTCCTTATTCTTTTCCCACCCCATGTGCATTATTGTATACTTCAGGAAGAAAAATAAAACAAAAAACAAGAGAAAGAGTTCATCAAAAAATGCTCGGAGAGTAGTATTTCATGGAAATAATCTGAGCAATTGCAATCTTCAAATAACCAGAACCAAATGGATAAACTTGCCATTTTAGATATTCAAACTATGCACTTGATATTGAAATGCTAGTATGCCCAACCAGAAAAGAAACTAATGTCGAAGTAGTAATCGTACAGATACTTGTATCAGTACTAGTAGTAGCATGCTATAACCAAATGGTCTAAGCATGCACTAAAAATGACAGAAGCTACCATATTTATGTTGTTACTGGCTCATCGTTGCAATTGAAAACAGAAGCTTAACAAACAATTACCGACAAGGGATAAGACAATCAAAACGCATGCGCCCAATTCAACAGCTCTACGGCTTCACATCTTAGTGACAGCTAGTGTTTGCACATTTTCAGTTAAACTTGTGGAGCCTATTCCAGTACCCCATAGACCAGGCAAGACACTAGAAAGACCTTCCAGACCAATCCCTCGACTAAGAACACCAGGGGTTGGAGGTCTGGAAGCCACCAATAACGAAGATGCATGATAGGAGCGAACCTGACATGTTCATACACAAAGCAAATTCAGCAACCAAAGGAATCAAACAACATTGCATGACAAATCAAATAAGCAGCTTGATGGAACAAAGAATAATGCCTAATGTTGTAACTAATAATTTAGTATTAGTTCAATATTTCTGTTACACAAGTGTAGAGGGCACTCTCAAGGAGGAATTTTCATACAGTGATGTAATTGGGATCTTTAAAGAGTATTATATGTAATCAGACTGATGCTTTTCTAGGAGGAAAATTCAGAACATGGAACAATAGTTTTTCACCTTAAAAAAACGACTAGTACGGAGCTGCTATTAGCTTACATTCCTACCAACTACATTGTTACAATTTGCAATCTCTTCAATCTCAAAATGAGACCAATATTAGAACGTTAGATTAATGAAGATGAAAAATGATCAAGAATCAGTCTAGAACTAGTACGTATGTCCAAACCTTCCATTCAGGCAATCAAGCAGAGTCCAAACCTTCCAACTGTTTATTCTATTTTTTGACGTATATCACTGAATCTCAGGCTGAAGTGAATTTGAAGATAAAGAAAGCTTACTGCCCTCCAAATGTTGTTGAAGGGAATCCATGTATGGAGTATGTGCGGTTCCATCATGTTCTCATATGTGCTGTTTCATATGTTTTCTGAAAAATTCAGAGGAAGCATTTCTCTTTGACCATTCTGTTTTTCTTTGGTCAAATGATTTGAACGACAGAGTTTGAAATGGAATAGTTCGTGTCAAGATGGCTTTTTAAATCGTATATTGCTAAAGTGCTATGGACTAAATAACCCCTAGAGGTTAGCTAAACAAGAAAACTGTATAAATCCTAACACTTGAGATCCAATCCTACTTTGCCACTTAAAGGCATCTCATCTAATCTCCCCATATGGCATAGCTTTTGTGTTGTGATCCCTTTGATAGCTAGATAGCCACCATATGGCATAGCTTTTAACCTAGCCTTGTATTCATTTATTTTTGGAAGTTTTTAGCAAATAAGTCCAATGAACAACTTTTTTTGAACAATCAAAGAGGTCAAAAATGGAGATAGTAAAATGATGTCAACCCTATTAATAAATCATGATCAAAATTATCAAGTTACTGCAAATTACAATAGACGTAGTTGGAGAAAAAGTAGGGTGACTGTGAGAGGAAAAGTTTGTGGTAAATGGTTACTTAGTTACCATATTACCCTTAACTTTCAAATTTTATTATTCATTTTTAAATGTTAAATTGGAAAAATGTGACATTTCATACCCTCTAGTTGGAAGTTGCAAGGAGGGATCATAATAAATAGTAAATAGATTTTCATTTTCTATTTGCAAAACTATTTAGGCTTGAAGCCTCTTGCGCCCAAGAATAAAAAGCAAAAATGCCCTCCGGTTAACAATTTTCTTTTTGGCGGGGGCTCAGATCTTATTAATCAACTAAAGTTAACAGATGAAGGAAAATGAAGGTCACTAGCAACTCGGTTGATCACATGCATTGCTTTAGCGACGCTGCATGCTGCCTTCAAGAATCCGGTATCTGTTTGTGTAAAAATGAACTTACTGATTATGCTTGATTCTGCTATTAATTCTCAATTGTGAATAATTGAAAGATAACAACATTCTTGAATTTTCAATTTCAGTACTTGATTCTGCTACCAAGGGAAATCGGTATATAAATTCATGTCTCAGGTATTATTGAAGGCTTTGATCACCTTCTCTTACCGTTTAATAGATACCAGAAAATGGAAATGGCTTTGAATATGGTGGGATCACTCAGAACTTTTTATGCAAATATGATATGAACATGTCTGCAATAACCATTTCTTGTTCTTAATATAATTTGATCCCCGGCCATCAATCGGACTATCTAACATGCCGTTTGTTTTCTCAGTATCTTTATTTCCTACTAACAAGTAATGCATGTCATCTAGAAAAGTATTCTTGCAGTCTGTCTGTGTAATTCGGAGAGATGTTTGCTATTAATGTGTGGCGCACATCCTTGCGATGACTGGCCGCATGACTACTTTCTCAAAAGGAAGTTTTTAACTTTGTTTTCTTTTGAGCAAATCTGCCGATGCAGCACTGATAGATGACTATCTCAGTAACTTTGAGTCTTAGTATCTGTTGGGTGCTTTCTTAGTTTTGGATGGAGAGGAATTAAACTTTTAGGCAACTTTTTCTCTTTGTGTTGGGAGATAGATACTGCCGTGTTTGCTTTTGCAGCATAAGAAAACGTTGATTTTCTTTTTTTGGCAGGTTGAATGAAGAAATGAAGGGCATAGACAGTCTAGCATTGCAGCTGTATCCTTTAACATTTGTTTCATTAGACCCTATGTGCATGTCTTGCATAGCTTATGCTTTGGCCTTCCATTGTACCAGTTACTTATGCTGAAATCAAGGATTCATCCTACTGTCTGCTGATATGAAGGCATCTGGATGCTCAGTCTAGTATCAAGCGGCTGCCAGTTGAGAAAAATTGCTAAATGCAGTTGAGTATTTAGAATTCCCTTGAACTGCATTTCCTGAGAGTGCTTTGCTTTTGTGGTGTCAGTATTGTTTCGTATTCCTTAAGCGTCCAGAAAAATCTTGAGAAGAAATGTTGATGCTCTAGACTCAGGAGTTAACAAGCTCCTCCGTCTTGCATGATGTCGACCTGCTGACCTCCCGGACTTATTATTACATCAGTTATCGATGTGGGAACTTGTCTTCCAACTTCTCTGCTTATCTATGATTGTTTTGCTTGGAAGTTATTGTCATTGTCGGTGTCTCTGTTATGTAATTAATGGGTGAACTAGTTATCCTGTGTGCATCTACGTTCGTCAAATTCATCAATACCTAAACGTTTGAGCTTCTTAAATCCTCCAGCTCCAAAACATACTGTCTCCTTCAACCACCTGAGATAACTCAAGATGTACTAGATTGGGCAAACACTGAAGGACTACAAGTGGATCATCCTTAACCTACTCCACTTCAAATATTACATGACAAGGCTATGCAGAGAAGGTATACAGTGAGGTAATGTCTCCAATCGTCCTCGTAAGTACGGCCTCTGAAGCAGGGGAGGGGGAGAAGAAAGGTGCTGCAAATCAATGATCCCATCCTCTTCTACTGAAGTTATGGACAATGCACAAAGTTTGCTGAGCTTTTCAATGGATGAACAAAGAACCTTTAAGTCTTCTTTCCTCATCTGTACAATGCCTAACCGTCTCAACTGAAATAATTTGGCACCACCATCTTGGTTTGCCTCGATGAAACAAACACAAAGGTTTTGAACGGAAAGTTGAAGCCCCTATTTTTGCAAGGACCTTAAAGCCATATTTTGAGTGAAGATCTCCATAAGGTACAAATTCGAAACGATATACCAGCAGATGATGTAGATGCTTGAGCTTCAGGATTTCAGTAACCAGAGAATGCTTCATATCTAAAGTCTCAAAAAATTGTCAATGCCCTCAATTTCAGCCCCGAGGCTATGGCCAACCATATCCCACTCATCAATCCTGCGCTTGTCTTTGGTAGCCAAAACACCACTGACTGCTACAATTGCAAGGGGCAGCCCCTCGCACTTTCTTAAAATATAATCACTGATCCCCTCTAAATGAAGAAGAGTTAGAAGAACTATGGGCCTGTCAGAGAAAATATTGGGTTTAAAGTTGAAAAACATGGACCGACCCAAATTTGACTTCTTTTTTTGGTGTCAAGTTTGTAATTCATATTTTGGGCCTATCGTAATTCTATCGTTTCGTTTTCAATTTTCTTATCAAAAAATTGCACGTTACATTTTCCACTATAGTGAGTGATTTTACTTAAAATCTCATATCATTCCAAAAAAAATAAAAAAAATTCAAAATATCATACGGCATGTGGGTTGTTTATTGGTTGCCGTCATTTATGTAAAATTACAAAATCTTTTTTTGGTTTTAGTATTTTCATTGTGATTAAGATTTTCGAATACGACGATTAGATTCGTTACACATCAAAATTGTAGTTTTTATGTTAAATACATAGTTAAGGTTATTTCTTAAGTAAATTTGTGGTTATAAGTAGTTTATTTAGATTTTACTATTAGTTTATTTTAATTTGTGTTTATAAGAACATTCACAATCATGTTCTCTATTTTTTAATTAAAATTTAGCAAAAAACATATAAAAGTTATTTTAGGAGCTCTCTATAAAATTTAAACTCCAATTATGCTCTCTAGTTTGGAGACTCATAAATGCTATAACTCTTTTTTAATTGGTCCATCTCTATTAAAAAATAATATAAAAATACTTAGCATTAATTAAAGATTTGAAATACTCATTAAATAAAACAGCATTAAATTATAGAGAGCCATTATAAGTCATTTCTCTCTTCAGATTTATGAGTTCTTAGAGCATCTCCAACAGTGGTAGAAAAAAACTCTTCAAATTGAAGTTTGTTGACCTACGTGGCAATTTGAAGAGCCTTATTTGCTACTTTAATTTTTGTGCATCATGATCTCTTCAATTCAATTAATACAATATTTGACTTAAAACAATAATAATTAATAACATTTGAAATAATTAAAAACATTCTTTTTTTAAAAGATAATATTCGGAAAATAAATAATATTTATGAAATTTACATCAAACCCATCAAGAAAAATAAATGTTTTTAGCCTTTTGATATGATTTTGATTCTCCCAAAACAAAATAAATGTTTTGAAAAGCGAGTCAACTTACCAGGTTTGAAGAGAGAGAATGAGAGTCAGATTTGATGGCGAGGTTGAAGAGGTTGTTGGAGGGAATTTTCGATGTTGCTCACCTATTTGAGCATCCCAAAGTGATTGAAGAGGCATTGGAGATGCTCTTAGAGGTTTCCCTATTTTAGGAGGTGAATAGGGAGTATGGTTGGAGTTGTATTTTTCCAATTCCTCTCTTAAATTTGTCTAAAGAAATGATTTAGGTAGCCCATTATGAATGCTTCTAAGTTGTTAATTCTTAATACAGTTTCTGACTCATCACTATATATATGGTCATGTTTTCTTCCTCTCTCTGCTATCCCAATGCTTTAATTTTTTATTGTTGGGATATTGGTTGTCCTCGTAGTTTCGTGCTGTAATTTGAGTATACTCAAAAAGAACAAAAATAATTATTGTGTCGATTGTAAGTGTTATGACATCAAATTCGCTAGACAAAAGAAGAAGGCCAATGCCAAACGTTTCTTCTTCTGACTGCCAAACGTTTTGTGTGAGACCTAAATTGGTCAATCGGGACCCAGTTCTTTTTTCTTTTTTTTAAAACGTCTATCACTCCGTATCATAACTGCCTGGGACCTAGACTCCCATAAGAGTCGAAACACACAACGCCTCACCTAGAGAAAAGTTTGTCTATTATCATCATGTAAATGACATTGCTAAAAATAAAAAGTAAAAAAATTATATCCACTCGTTTTATTGACGGGTGTCTCATACTTGATAGATGAATGCTAGCTACCTTTTATCTTGCATTTCTGTTCTTGTCTTTCTCATTCACTTTATGTCATATGTATTTCACTCATATATCGATCTATGTAATGCAAAGTATTAGTATTTTGTTCAAACTTTTGAACATATTAAATATATAGATTTATATATAAATGGAATATACATAACATAAATTGAATAAGAAACATAAGAACGAGAAGGCAAAAATGAAATATAACTAGCATTCCTTTACTGGAGATACTTGAGATATTATATGAATGACATACGAGCTATATGTGAGTAAGTTTTTCTTTCTAAACCTGGTTGGAGATGGCCAACAGAGTCTAACTTAAGAAAAAAGAATATTGATTTGCACACGAGTAGTCTTAAGTTCGAACCCCAGTAATATGTGTATGAGAAATCTTTCACCCTTGTAGTTTAGCTAATGCTAGTATTAACACACAAAAATTGGAGATGATAATAAATCAATGAATTAAAGAAATAAATACAGCTGTTGTTGTACCACGTAGATGGCTGGGCTTGAGTTGAGTAGGTATGTGAATGTATGGTGTAATGGCGACACATGTTCCCACCAAACTCCATAAATAGATTTATTATGTGACCAAATTACCTCTTCCCCTCATAACAACAACTACCTCCCAACTATCCCCTGTTCTCCACGCTCTTTGAATGCCAGCCACCCGTCTCTCTCCTTCCTTCCCAACTATCCCCTGTTCTTATCATAATTATTCATTACTTCCAAGAGTTTCACTAAATAAAGACCATCAATAATTCATCAATGTACTGAATATAACAGCTTTTCTCCTTATTATGATGATCAAAGCACTCACGTGTAGAGATGTTTGCATAATCCTCTTCATCCGAATTCATATTTATATTTTTTTACTTAAAATATCAAATTTATATGAATATTAAACGACTATTAATTAAAAGTATAGAACTATAATGTATATCAAGCGAACACTCTCTTAATATTATAAACTATGATCTAGATAGGTATATGCATTTTTTGTGCACACCTTCGGTAGCAAGTTAATATCATAAATGATAAGTGAGGATGAAGTTAAAGGTTTCAAATTAGAGCTCTGATACCGTATTAAAAGAGATGTATAAAAGTTTAAATACTCAAATATGAGGTAATAATGTATGTATAATTTTCTTCTTGAATACTTGCCCCATCTTAATTAAATTTGGGTAACGTGTGGGAGAACTTGTCCTATATATAAAGCTCATCACTCCCTCTCTCAATAATCAAAAACTTGCAACCCCACTGATCTTGCCAGCTCCTTCTTTAAACCCAAAGAAACTTCTCTCTCTCTCTCTCTCTCTCTCTCTCTCTCTCTCAAAAATGGCACCAGCATCGGACTCTTTCAACCAGACCTCCAACACAGTCTGTGTAATGGATGCATCAGGTCACGTAGGCACCACCCTCACAGAGCGCCTGCTGCAAAGGGGTTACACAGTCCATGCTGCCCTTCAGAGCCATGGTGGGTTTTAATCAAAATCTCTTTTCTTTAATTTCTTTGTAATTACATTCTTGTTATTTATTTATTTATGAATTATTCTTATCATTTTCTGTTTCTTAATTGGTTTGGGGGTGTTTGAATAATTAGGTGAATCGCGGTTGGGTGAGCTTTCTTGTGACAAAAAGAAGCTCAAAGTATTCAATTTAGACCCATTTGACTACCAGAGCATACTTGATGCTCTCAAAGGCTGCACTGGCTTGTTCTATGCATTTGAGCCTCCACAAGACCAACCCAACTATGATGTATGTTCCATTCTTCGCATCCATCTTCTGCACTTTTTCATTTTTAGTTGAGTTTAATTTTGTGATTTTCTCACCCCCCAAAAAAAAAAAGTTGCAAGGGCTTGTAGCTGAATGGTTAAATGCAATTTATCCCTACACTTGAGGTCTTAGGTTTGATTTCCCTCCTCCAGTATCGCTTGTATAAAAAAAAAAATTTTTTTAAAAAGAAATGATTATGTAATGAAGGTAGTGAACGTTTTGGGTTGTTTTTTGGGCGGGGGTAGAGGAGGGAAGGGTAAAAGTATACAACATGAACTTTAAACATTTTTTTAATAAAAAATTAAAAGGAAATTTAATTATGTGAACTGATGCACTTAACCTTTCTCTGATTGGAGATTCAATTTTCATGCACTTTCAATGGTGTCTAGAGGAGCCACATTCATTTACGTCAAGTAAACTCAAATCACTCTAGTTTAATTTGCTCACTGAGTTGCTTGTCAATTCCTATTTCAATCTCTTGCTTCCTTTTGAGGGCCGACAGTCATTTCAGTTATTACTGGAATTTTTTTTTTTTGGGAGTAGTGAATATAAATAAATAAGTGATTGTTTGAGATTTCTTGTTGTGCTTATGAATCAAGAAAAGCAATTGGATTTTTAATAAACATTTCAGGCTCGTTTGGGAGTGATTCTAGATGGGCCCAAAATTAGTTTAGTAACTTAATTTTTTTTTTCTTTTAATACAAGCGTTATTGGAGAGGGAGAAGTTGTCGAAATAAGGGTGTTGTATTTGGATTTGGATTTGGAATTGACAGTGAATTTAGATTCGTGAAAAAATGAACTGTGAAAACATTACATGCGAATCTTATAAAGTAGATTTGAAATTATAACTTAGATGTAACTCAATCAACATGCATGTATGATCTCCATGTGCTTCTGTTTCTTCTAACACAAATATAAAAATTATGTATTGTCAATAGTTCAATCAAGGTCTGTTTAACTATATAATAATAAGAACTAGATACTTAGATTCAAAATCAGTCATTTCAAATGGGACCTAGTTTTATTTTTATTCAGAAGTTTAGGGACAAAGCGAAAGCATCCGCTGGTATACACTTTTCTAATTGCACGTTTTAGCAACCACTTGGAATTTATTCTTTGTTTTTTTTTAAAAAAATCTAATGGGGTAGCCAATTTGATTAGATGTGAGCAGTTGAAATATATAATTTTAGAAAGATGAGATGCTACTTAGCTGTATAATAGCAGTTTTACTGACCTTTCAAACCGAAAAAACCTATTCCCGTTACATAGAGTTTCTCTCCTTTCAAACACCTTTTTGTCATTTCCTCTTAAATTATTTCATTAATAAGTTAAAATTTTGCATCATATGTTTATATAGTTTTTTAAAATTTTGATCATTTTATTGTGATTTGATGAGAAGTGTGTTATGGTGACGTGTAGGAATACATGGCAGAAGTAGAGGTGAGAGCAGCACACAATGTGCTAGAAGCATGTGCAAGAACAGAAACCATAGACAAGGTTGTGTTCACATCTTCAGCCACAGCTGTGGTTTGGAGAAACGACCGTAAATCAATGGCTCTGGAGTTGGATGAACGACACTGGACTGATGTCAATTTCTGTCGCAATTTCAAGGTATTAATTTCCAACTCAAATAGTCAACCGGGTGTGTTTATTTATTATCACATAGGGTCTTGCTTCCACAAGACTTTTTGGTGCTTTTGTGGCCCAAAAACCAGTAACAACTTGGACAAAATGTATGGTGCCGAGCCAAGGAGAAAAACTTATGTATCACGTCACGGGTATAGTATTGTGTTGCTATCTCCAAATTAATTACATTTTGTTACGTGTAAAAGTTATTACGAGTGTCGGAATGTGGCTGGTCCCGTGATATAGAGTTTTTCTTCGAAGCCAGGGCTTCATGTCCCCACACTAAGTAGTAGTAGTTACAGAGTGTGCTGATTGAGTAGTTAGGTTAGGAGGAATGTGATCCTCTTAACAATGTATGGAGACCAAAAATCTGCTCTAACAGTTGCTAACAGTTGGTTTGTTGGTGTGGAATTTAGTAACTTTGAACTTTACCGTTTGTTGGTGTGAATTCTTAATAACGATGGCAGAGCTTCATGATGTAGGTCTGGCGACCATAGACTCCTGAGTTTGCATATCAACTATATTTTACTTTTTTATTCTTTTTTTCACAAAATATTAAAATATATATATGATTAATTGTTCTTTTTGATAGCTGTAGTTTGAGTCTTTTCACTTTGGTCTCTATAATCTCAATTTTGACAATTTCAGTCCTGTGGTTTTCTCAATGGAAATCTTATGTCGCTCTAACGTGGCAGCATGACACAAAATGTGGGCTAAGATTGAAAATTGAAACTACAGAGACAAAAATAGAAAATTACTCAAACTATATAATATGACTTTTAGAAAAGCTATATATAATGGCTCCCTCCACTAAAATATTTAGATCCCTAACCCTGAGGAAAGCTTTCTGGCTCCACCTGGTGAGCAAAGCTGGCATATTTCCCTTGTGTCCAAAAGTGACCTCGAATTATTAGATTTCCTCTTTACTTCTGGATCTACTTGATGTTGACTAAAACATAATGAAATACTAAATTAAATCTAACCCTTGCATGTTTTGTTCTTGAACAGTTGTGGCATGCCCTATCAAAAACCC
Organism: Prunus padus; assembly: GCA_024362665.1. Taxonomy (NCBI): domain Eukaryota; kingdom Viridiplantae; phylum Streptophyta; class Magnoliopsida; order Rosales; family Rosaceae; genus Prunus; species Prunus padus. Next base: position 13,797,358 of record JANFAM010000005.1, on the reverse strand, counting down.
TAGCAGAGAAGACAGCATGGGCCTTAGCAATGGACAGGAGCTTGAATATGGTGTCTGTGAATGCAGGGTTGTTGATGGGTCCTGATCTGTCCATCACTAACCCCTATTTGAAAGGAGCGGCTGAGATGTATGAAGATGGTGTGTTGGTGACCGTCGATGTAGATTTCTTGGTGGATGCTCACATTTGCGTCTTCGAAGATGTCTCATCCTACGGTCGATATTTGTGCTTCAACAACATCATCAATCGGTCTGAAGATGCTGTAGAGCTTGCTAGAAAGTTGACCCCTTCTGCCCCCTCATATCCCAAAAGCCAAGATCAGGATGACATGATGATCATTCAGCAGCGGATTAGCAACAAGAAATTGAATAAACTAATGGTGGATTTCAAGAGTAAATCCCAAGAATGTTGATGATGATGTTGGCAATTAGAAGGCGCAAGTCATTAAGAATTTCAAAATAATTACTTTTCATGTATATTTAATATATATAATCGTATAATTAATTGTTAGTAATATCTTATTTCATTTCCTTCTTTTTGAAGCAAGAAGATTTTCAGTAGTGCTTTGGACAATCGCCCATGGACGACGGTGTGAGCATAAGCGTGGGCGATTGTCCTTAGCATTTTTCGAAATTTTTGTATGTTGCATTATTATTTCAGAAATCAACCAAAGCACTTAATATGGTGGCCATAGAATACAAAGTTTCAAATTGCTTTGTAAGTTGTAATTATGGCTATCATATTAATTTTCTCCATGTGGGAGTCATTGTTAGAGCTCAAATATTAATTTAAAGAGCTCCCAGTGGGAATTTTGCCCCCTGGGATTTTAGGTCTGCTAGTTAAATAAATCTAGGATTAATGTTAAAGAACTCCTACACGTAGCTTTAACTGTTAAAATAGTTTAAGTGTTGACCAAAGTATCCATGATGTTAGCTCAATTACAGTTACAAGAGAATCCTATACATCGCAATAATTCTACAAGTTTCAGCTACAAATTTGCTGGGAGGGATCGCCTGCTCAAATGGTCTTTTGAAAATCTGCCACAAACAAACATAAATACATTTAAAAAAAAAAATTTATTACAAGTATTTTTCAAAGATAAATAATCTAGAACTTTAATAATGTATCTTGTAAATTTAAGGAATGCTTTACCTAACTTTCATGAATTCCAACGGTAACATGCAGACAGAGTGCAACTGTTTACCTCTTCTTGACCAAAAGCTCTTCGACTAGTTGAGCGAAGAATACATTGAATAGAGTTTAGCGCATTCCATTGTAGTTTAGCTGATGATTCCGAGGCAAGAGAACTACAAACGAGCATAACTTGGATATTTAGGCAAAACAATAGCTAGCTACTAAGATAATGACTTTACACCATAAAAGTACCTTCAGAGATGCTGCAAAAGCTTTCTGGGGGGAAGATCGCCCCAGGGTCTGCTCCATTCCGGCAAGAGACAGCCAGAGCCAGGCAATTTTTACTGTAGAGAACAAGAAACAACTAATTAATGAGTTTTAGAGGCGCATTACCAGAGTTGGCAGTTTCAAAGGGTACACAATGTATTCCTTTCATCAAGGTGATTGCAGAGCTCTATAATTTGAAGACCGTATTTCACCTAAAACAAAAGAGAAAAATTGAAAAGCATACCTTGACCATGATGGAACAAATTTACTATTTAGCATAGCATTGTCATCTTCTTCGTTTTCATCATCTGATTGTTTGTATGGAGAGATTTCATATGACTGTTCTGGACGTGTATTGGCAGCGGTATTCCCATTGTCTATTGCTTTGTCTAAATTCCTCGGCACCTTAAAGATCACATGAAGTATCAGCATGAAGCTGTAAGACAAAGTAATGTACACAAAATATGCAGCCATTCATGTGCAAGAAAACTTTCTAAAGGTGGCTCAGATTGGAGTTTACAATAAGCTGTTAGCAGTTACCCTCCAGCCTGCAGCAAAAGCTCAGAAATTCTCTTACACATAGGCCTCCCTAGTATGAACTATGCAAGTAAAACCACTCAACATATGAATAAATGTTATTTCAGAGGAAAGGAATAGGTTTAATTGTCTCGTTTGCTGTACAATATGCAAGTAGATCCTAAGATAGGTGAATATCAATTCGTAAGAAGTCATTAGCATTTACCTCTGCGTTATATCCAAAATTACTCAAGGCCAAACTGTGTTCTTCATGGATAATACTCTCTCTTCTGGCATTACTTGTTGAAACCCTTGAAGTCCTAGGCTCAGTCTCTGAAATGTTCTTGAAAGTGTCATATTCCCTTTCTTCCTCCATTGTCTTATGAGCTGTTTCATCCTTAGATTCCTTACTCTCATGTCCTCTTCCATCCTATATAAGACAGTCCAATACTGAATGTGATTTCTAAAATAGAAAAAAGATAGATTTAATAAAATGTGAAATGGCATGAAGAATCATACAATGGCCTGGCACTTTATTTCTTTATCTTCTTTTTCTGCAGGTAACTTGTCTTCATGTTCTCTCTGCTGTCTCCGTGCTTCAACACGCATTCTTTTTCTTTCCTTCTCCTTCCTATCTTCCTCTTCCCTTTGTCTCTTCTTTGTCGCCATATCAGCATCTTTTTTCTTCCTCTCTTCTTCTTTCTGTTTCTTTTGCAGCTCTAACTGCCTCATATTTGCTTGCTCCTTTCTTGACCGCTCAAGCTTCAAGGCTTCCTTCTTCATCTTGCGCTCATTCTCTTTCTTTTGTGCAAGACGCTTTGCAGTTTCGGCAGCCTCCAGGGCCTTCACTTTGATGTCCCTCTTCCCTACAAGAAAGCACAAGAAGCTCCAAATACTGAATCAAATCATCATAGAACAAAAAGAAACAAAGAAAAGAAAAAGATTCCAAAATCTTCACGGGACATTCACAATGATACAATCAAACAGCAGATGAATCATTGTCAAGCCCCTAACGATATGATGAGTTTACCAATAAAATACTTTATTACTAAATGATCCCAGACATGCAAAACTAATTTACAGCTCCGAACATAACACTCCTCGATTCTGTAAAAACAAAACGATCATCCATACTGTAGTCCAGTTTCCACATACCGTTATGATCCACACTCTAAATACACTCATATGGAATATGTACATGCAATGCAATTCCAAAGTTCTAGAATTGACAATTCTTCATGATTAAAATTACTAGTAAGAAATTACCTGTTACAACTGCAGCTGATTGTTTCTGTTGAACAAGAGGAATGAAGGAAGTCATACTGGACACAATATTGTTACGCTTAGGCTCCCGCTCTAACAAACTTGGACGGCCTTTTCTCAAGCTGGTTTTTCCAGACAATTTTGGTTTATGAAGTGATCCAGTGGTCCTCTTAATATCATTTGTTCCTCGTGATATGTTCAGGTTCTCCTTGTTGTTATATCTTCTCTTGATGCTGTTTTGGATTCCATGCTTTAGTTTGAAGCTCTTATGAGTCTCCGTTAAGCTGAATTCAGTGTTTACTGAATCTAGACTAAGTCTATCAGCATGCAGTTCAGCTTTCGAAACTGATGCAGGAGGGTTTGGAATTTCAGTAATGTCAGCAAGTGGTACTCTTTGTATTGAGCTATTTAATACTTCTGAAACAATGCCATCTCGGGAAGTATCAGCTACCTCATCTATATTCTCATTTTCTTCACTAATGCAGGGAAGCTCTGGATTTAAGCTCCCTCGCTTCCCTGAACTGCTAATGCTTGAACCGGTTCTATCCCAGAGTTTCCCAACTGGCGATATGTAAGGCTTCTTAATGTCCCAACCAGATTGACCACAACGATTTGGTATGCAATCAGAATAGGACCTTCCATTAAACGCCTGGCCAACTTCCTCACTCAAGCAACTATGACCATCCTTTAATGGCTTGACAGCATCATTCATAGGCAAGGCGGTCCTCATATCCACACCGCCCTCTAGAAGCCCAGTTGGAACAGACTGGTAGAGATTTGGAATTTTGTGCAACTTATATGAAGCTGAAGAGCATGCTACTGGAGTTTTCATGCAAACAGATTTGCAAAGCTGCTCCAAAATGCTGACACGTTCAAATGTAGTGCTCGGAAGGTTGCACTCATCAAAGTTAATATCCTCTCGAGCAATGCTTGTTGGTTCGTCATCTGTTTCTAAAACGAAACCCTCAAGCTCAGGCTTTGTATCATCACCACCAATCAAATCCAAGGATTGGCCACGTGGAGAACCGACTGAAAAATATGAAAATTTTCTGGTCCCTCCAAGATCAAATCTCTTTTCCTGCATGGCTTTTCCAGCGCAAGTCCAATTTTCAACATTTCCTAGTGTAAGATTATCCTCAAGAGGAAGAGAAACATGGCTCCCTTCTATGCATGGACTTCCTGTATCAACAATAGTGCTAGTTGGATGCGCTACTCCTGTTTCCTCCATCAAACAATCTCGAGACTGGCCAGCAGCCTGCTTCATCAAACTCAAGAGAAGTGATGCTTCCAATTCTTCATGCATAAAAGTGAAAGGTGCATTCCCACTTCTGTCCCCCTCTCCCACGCTGATTTCACCCTGTGAAACACAATCTTATTAGAACAGATTAAATAATAGCAGACAAGCAACCTGACCAATATAAGAGAACAAGTAAACAGAAAATCCCAAATAAAACAAGACTGCTAAATAGGATAGCAAAGTTATAAGGGAAGTAGCTTAGCCGAGAGAGAGAGAGAGAGAGAGAGAGAGAGAGAGAGAGAGAGAGAGAGAGAGAGATGCACAACAGAAAATTGAGTACCTCTTTCATATGTGCTTTAGGTGAAGATTCAGGCATCTCTATCATTTGGTGATCCTCATTTTGATGTGATTCTTCAACTGGACTTCTACTGACAATTGATTTCACAACATCCTCCTGAGAAATTGAAAGGCCTTGAGATTCTAGTACGGCCTTTGGACTATGCTTTACACTTCCCAAGTTTCCACAAATAGAATCTCTATTGACAGTGTGAAAAACCTTTTCTATCAAGTCCCGTGAAGAAGACAGGTCATCAACTATTGTGTGCTCAATCTTTCTTCGTTTATGCTGAGGCCATGAACCCTCCATAGAAGAGCTAAAACTTCTTCCCTTGGATTTCTCTGCAATCCGGCATTCAGTTGATTTGGTATAACCTACATCTACCTTATCACCAATACTCCACATTTCATAGTTTGGAGAAATGTGTGACTGTATAATCGGCTGAGGCAAGTTACCCTTCATCTCATCCGTGGAAGCAGCACAAGGATTCTCAACTGCAAGATTCTTTGCATCCGGGATTCTAAAAGAACCAAGTTCGGAAACCATTGTAAAATCAGAATCTGTTGATACTGTAGGATTACCAACGGCATGAGAATCCAGTGTACTCTCTTCTGTGACCAATTCAGTTGGTTTTGCAGCATTAACATTAGACAGGCTTTCAACCAAACTTTCCCGGGCTACTTGCAAGCCAGTTGGATTATCTATCAAAAAGGATTTCTGAACTTTGCCACTTTCTAGCAAAGTATTAGCAACTCCATCCTTATGAGCATTGGATATCTCTTTTACAGATGAGGCAGCATTTTCATTCGAGGTTCTTCCAGATTTATGCAACTGCTCTTCTGGGGCTTTGGATAAACTACTCTGGAGCTCCTTTGCTCCGACGGAAACTTCCCGATCCCCCAGAAAACTCATCTCCAGTGGTGTGTTACAATTGTCTTGGTAGTTGACAGTTATTCCTTCAGCCAGTATGTCTTCAGCATGCTTAAAAGAAATATAACTTTTTTCTGACGACCTGCCCTGCATTCCCTTCTTAAGATCAGGAGTAGAAATTCCATTCAAACAGGACTCTTCCACGTCATCAAAATTAAGTTGCTTGGGATTCACAAACGCATAATCAGCAGGCTGCCTTGAGTGTAAAACTTCTCCTCCAACTCTAAGCCCATTACCATCCAAGTTAGATCCAGAACGAATAGGATTAGCTTCAATACATCCATCAGGATCAATTTCAGTTTTTCCAACACTTGCAACTTCAACAAATTCACTGGTTTGTGTACAAGGTACCTCTTGTACCATAGTACTGAACACATCCTGATGCCTGATTCCTGCAAGCCCATGAGTCAGGTTTTCTGGCAAATGCTTGTTTGAAGCAGCAGATCTGGACTGTGTACCCCTGTGACCCAAAACCTGGGAATTGACAGGTTTTGACATTTCCTCTGTCCCACAATTAATTTCTGTGCATGTATTTCTACCAGCGTAGTGATCTGCAACATTTTCCTTCTCTGAAGAACCTATTGAATTCACTGCACATAGGTCTCGATCCCTTTGAATTGGAATAGACCTTCCAGTAGATATTTGAGTTCTCTGTGCATCATGAGACTTGTTCGATGCAGCAGACATTGACTTGTTAATTCTTTGATCCGATATGTTGCTGCTGGTATCTTTTGCTACAATTCTTTGACCAGACATGTTGGAGCTGGCACCTTTTGCTATTCTTTCAACACTACGCACAACTTGTGACCCAGTACTTCTGGAGACAAACTCCAAAGAACAATTCTCCTTACTTGAATGTTTTTCCCCATTTACTGCACTAAACTCTAGATTATCACATGTATCAGGGGGCTTGACTAAGTTCATTTCATCAACATGGTCAGATTGTAGGAAAGATATCGCACACCCAATAATCCCACCAGCACAACCATTAACGTTGTTCTTAACCTGTGAACTGCTTTTATTGGTACTGTTGCGAATTGCCATAGCTCTTTGTCTGGACTTGGATCTTTGAACTCTAGCCAGTGATAGAGCTGGGTCATGATAAATGTTTGAGATTTTTGCATCCCCCTGACCTTCAGGAGAAGTAACACTTGGATCCTCTTCTCTCTGATCTTGAGGAACACCATTGGAGGAATCTCCTGCATTACTAATGGGGCACTGTGGCAAAATTGTAACCTTATCTCCTGCACCTCTAGCTGGTGATAGAGCTGGGTCAGGGTAAATGTCTGACATTCTTGCACCCCTCTGATCTTCTGGAGATGTAACACTCGGATCCTTTTCTCTCTGATCTTGAGGGATACCATCAGAGGAACAAAGAGCGTTATTAATGAGGCACTGCGGCAAATTAGATACCTCATCTCCTGCACCTCTAGCTGGTGATAGAGCTGGATCGTGGTAAATGTCTGAGATCCTTGCATCCTTCTGATCTTCTGGAGATGTAACACTAGGATCCTCTTCTCTCTGGTCTTGAGGAACACCATTGGAGGCACACCCAGCATTACTTACAGGGCAGTGTGGCAAAATCAAAACCTCCTCTCCTGCAACAAAACCTCTGTCAAAACCATGAAGTTCGGTGCACAAACCATTTCGTAGCTCCCCATTGTGAGCTGTAGGAACTGGCTTGTCAAACACAGGGCAATGGCTACCGGTAAAATGGATCACAGGCTGTGCGCGAGGGAGTGGAACTCCTGAAATCAGCTCTTGTTTGTTCAATACTGTAATGAACAAATCAAAAGATTCTTAATTAATCCATGGGCATAACATAAGGGCAAGGACATTGCATACATACAGCAAGCATACAATGTACATACAGTATACAGATGTGAGTGTGTTAGTTCAGGCCGTGCAACTGAAATTCCCTTTTCACTGAAGCCATTCTGAGATACTTGTCATGACCAGTTGATGTATCCTTCAAATTACAAATAATATCCTGAATTACAAACTTTCTTGGAATGAAAACCAAACAGAGAATTAAGAAATCCTTGACGGTTCGAATTATATTAATACATAATGCAATGTTAAAAACCTAGGGTTCATTTGTTTCATCATCTAAAAACTTAATTGCTACTAAAATCAAAACAACACAGAAACTATTTCAGTCTAAAGCAACAAAGTTAACAATGTTATTAAAACGATGCCTTCCAAAACCACACAATTCGAAGTGAAAATGACAAGAGTTGTAGAGAATTTATGAAAATGGAAATGAACGTAGGGAAAGTAGTACGCACCATGATTGGGGTCGGAGGAGGAGGACAAAAGCCACGGAGGAGGGGCAATTCCGTCAATAAGGCATTTGGAGGCGAGGTGTTGCTCGAAGAGGTAGGCCTGGTGCTTGGCTTGGTTGACGATCCATTTCTTCCTCTCGAAGATTTGCACCAACAGCTTCTCTGTCGTCGGCATTTTCACACTTGAACCATGGATTTCGATTCACTGAGTTACAGAGAGAGAGAGAGAGAGAGAGAGAGAGAGAGAGAGAGAAAGAGAACGTCTGCTTGGTCCCGATAAAGAAAGAAGGGCTCGACGAGTAAGTTTCAAGGTGGGAGAGTTGAGAGAAAAAAGGCACTGCCGGTTCAGATGTTGGGAAAGCTGAGGCTGAGAAGGGTCTGAAGGCTCAGTAGCAGGCGCAGGGTCTGTATGGGTTTTGGTTTTTGTTTGCGTTTAGGCTGTTTTTTGGCTGGCGGGGAGAGGGAGATTTGATTTTTTCTCTTTCCAACTTCTAAAGCTTGAATAATAAAACAAGGAGAATTCAAAAAAAAAAAAAAAAAAAAAAGGAGTATTTTTTTCATTCTTTTTCTTTTTAAGTTTCAAAAATCTAATGAACGAGTTTAAACATTACTAGCCTCTTGGGCAATTGGGTTTTTTTGTTATTTTTAATTCTTATCTATTAATTAGTTAAATATATAAATATATAAAAAGATAAAAGAAAATTAAAAACAAAAAATAGATTAACGTCGGTATAATGGAGAGAGATGAATGCGGTGGTCGAGTGAGGCAGTAACTACTTTCCCTTAATAACTTAAGTGGACTTTTTTTTTTTTTTTTTTTTGAAAATTAGCGATGAAGTGGAATTTGTTTTTAATTTTGAGCTTTGTGGATGTGAGGGAAGTTTTGATGAAATTGGAGGAATTGACTTTTTTTGTGGTCATCATAAGATGGTTGGTGAATGGGAAGAGCCTCAACTTTGGTTTTGCACTTAGGTGTCGCAAGTGGACTGAAATACCCCTCCACATGAGGGCATATGATCAAAATGTAACGAATTTGGGAAGAATTTGACAAAAATTGATACGTGTGCTTCAATTGTTTGGAAATGAAAATTAAAAGAATAAAATTGACAAAATTAAAACTACGGATACCAAAGTAATTAAACACCAATGGAGTGTTAGTTAGATTGGCTGATGCATTTAGTGTGCTCCCAAGTGATCGTAGGTTCAAGCCTCCATGATACCGTGTGTGTGAGTTTCCTCCCTATCCTTCCTAACTTTGACACACAGAAAATAATAATAATAATAATAATAAAACCGGGAAACCACAGTTATCAAAATTACCTTTTGCCAAAATTATACGAAACGTAACAAAAGTGCAAAAGTAAAGTTTGAGTGATTAATGTAGGCAGTTTTCAATTGTTATGTGTGCAAATTTATGCAAAAGCCTATATAGATTAAAAAAGAAGAAGTGAAATATAAGAAGAGGTAAGAGTATCTATAATCACGCTCATTATTTTTTAGTTAAAATTTAACTACAAAACACATAAAAGCTATTTTAGGAGCTTCCTATAAAACTTGAACTCCAATCATACTCCTTAGTTTAGGTAGTCATAAATACTATAATTATTTTTTAATTCAACATCAATCTCTATATCGGTCCACAAATTATTAAAAATTAATTCATTTTAAAAATAAATGTTAAAGACAAATTTAAAAAAGTAAAATCTTAGAATTAAAAATTTCCCACCGCACACTAAAGCATCATCTTGTCCATGACGATGAAAAAATAATAATTCCCCACCGCTTTGTCCATCAAACTGTTGTTGTCAGTTCAGTTGCACCAAAATTGATTCAGCTGCATCCTCAACTTATGATACTCGCAAGTGCACAAGTCGTTGGGTAGTATAGCATGTGTAAGTGCGAGGTCGATCCCACGATGATTAATGATAGATTGATTCAATTCGATTCCCTGTAGAAAATAGAAATGGGGTGTTTTGATTAGGTAAGGAAAACAGAAACTAAACTTAAACGACGAAAGTAATCACGTAAATAAAAGACAAAAATAACTAACTTAAGCAAATTAGTTAACAAGTTCAATTCAAATTCACGGATTGATTCTAGCTAAAGTATGATTAAGCCATGGTGTATGATCCTAACCTTGTATTCCTAATTCCCTAATTTGATCCTCTGTTGTCGAACCTAAAATTAAGCATTAGAAATCCATTAAGCATAGAAGAATGTTTTAAACAACCAACCATGTATCTAATCCCTGTTGTCGAATGTCCATACATACTCTTCCTATTCATTGTTCAATTCGAATCAAAGCATATGGTGTCTATTCTTAATTCAAACCAAGATAGCTAACATACAAGTTTTAATGGTGATCAATCATTCAAACAAGTATATTAACTTATAAGCATAATGAATAAGAACAAGAACTGTAATTGAAACTTGGAAACTAATTAAACTTGAAAACTTAAAATAAGAAATTACATTACAATGAAAAATAAAGTACAACTCAGAAAAACATAAAGAAAAATTTAGCAAAAGGGTTTTGTTACAACAATTAAGAACTAAAAAGAAAAACTAAGAGAATTTGAGGGAGAGAAGGGAGAGGAGCTATGGAGAGGTGTTTGAGAGCTCCCCTACTTGGGGTGTGTTTGAGAACTAAGAAGAAGAGAAGGGAGAGGAGCTCGAGAGAGGGGTTTGAGAGCTCCCCCCCCCTTGGGGTGTCTTTTATAAGCTTGGAGAACTTCACTATTTATAGGCCTAAGGGAAGTAAAAATTTGATTTGAGTATTGCCTCTACCTACAACACCCACTTCACAAACTTTACCTAACTTCCCCTCCAAAAACAATTAGCTCATGCATATGTCATGCATGACAATGCACTGCAGTCAGCTTGTAGGCTTCTTTTGGGATTGTTCCTCCATTCTGCAAAATCTGGAAAAATATGGATCTTGAAGCTCTTTGTCTTATCTTTCCAACCATATATAGCCCAGCTCAAGGAAAAATTGGAAAGGCCTTCAAATATCATTTGTGGCACAGTAACGCAGATGCTGCCGAATTTCACCTTAAGTTGCCAAAGCTTGCACTAAAAAACTCGGAATCATGAACCGTAAAATGCTCTAGAAACTAGACTTCCACATATTTCCAATGATGCATGGCTCATTAGCTGGTTCTTCCTAAGCACGTACAGTCCAATCTGTGAGGTTGACTGATCTGCAGACACAATTTTGAGCTAACCTGACTCCAAAATGCATTAAATGAGTCCCAAAGCTTAATACACTAAAACAAAGATAAGGTCAAAAGCATAAGTTTAACTCAAAAACATTACCAAATCATAAGCTAGAAGGGTACAAAATGATATGTAATTATGCACTAATCATAAACCCAGAGCATCATCATCAACCAATACATCGTCATGGTCAAGGACTCCATCGTCGGACTTCCAACCATCCACCAAAATTCATCACACCGCTGCCTCCCTCCCTTTCTCTCCACCTCCTTCCTCCCTTTCTCTCTCTCTTTCTCCAAAATTTATCAAGACACTCCACCCAAAAATGCAGCCCCTTCCTCCTCCGACAGCCGTCACCTTCGTCCTAATCTCTATCTATCTATCTATCTATCTATCTATCTATCTCTCTCTCTCTCTCTCTCTCTCTCTCTCTCTCTCTCTCGCATCTAGACTTGGTGGGGATGGATCTATGGGTTGCAGCGGGTGAAGAACTTAGCGACGAAGATGATGGCATGGCCTTGACGAAGAAGGTGGTGTGGCCTTGGCAACGAAGATGAAGATGACGAATCTAGTGTGGGGGCTTGTTGGATCTGGAGAGAGGGAGGTTAGTGCGGTGCACGGGTTGGGCTGGATTTTGTATTTTCCGGTCGAATGGGTGGGCTGGATCTATGGTCGGGGTGGGAATGGGTGTTGGGTTTGGAGGGATGAGTGCTGGGTGAGGCTAGGGTTTGGCTGGTTGTCTCTCTCTATCTCCCTCTCTCCCTTTCTTTGGGCGAGGCTGGGGTTTGACTGGTGGATGGTGGTTTTTGGCAATCACTAGGTGGCAGTCGGTAGATGGTGGTTTTTGAGGATGGTTGGGTTAAGGTGACGGTGAAGGGGTAGGGGCTAGGAGGGGAGGGGGTTAGCTATTATTTTTTAATTTATATTTGTATTATTTATTTTTAAAAGGAATGCAATTTTTTAATAATTTGTGGACCGAATTGCCCCTCTACAATTAAAAGAAGTTAAAAAAATTCGATAGAAATTAAGGACTGTCCTTGAATTGCTTCAAATTGGAACCACGAGGATAAAATTGACCAAATTGAAATGACATGGACCAAAGTGGTAAAAGTGGCAAACTACAGAGACTAAAAGTGACTTTTTACCAAAAAATAATATACTTCTACAAATCTCGCTATTTTAGAAAAGAGTCATATGCCGAATTACCCCCCACACTTGTATCATACTTCCGATTTACCCCCTTATCTTTTTTTTTATTATAAGAAAATTAAGGATATGAATTAAATTTTATTGCCAATTTGCCTCCCACCGTCAGAGTGGGAGACATTTCCTCCATTACTTTGTCAAATAAGACACGTGGGAGGCACGTGACTTCCTTTTTAAAGGCAAATATGTCAATTTGTTGTTAAGATAAAGTCTAAGCCACTAAAGGTCGAACTGAAAGGCTTTTTAAAGGCAAATAAGACACGTGGGAGGCACAGGACATAATGAGCCGTACCCTCAAAATGCATGTAGTACATAAGATATAAACTAGTAAAAAAAGACAATAATAAATAAACATGCAATGCAAATACATAATACAACTATTTGAGTTGCACCCTTCTAGGCTTCAAAGAGTTGAAATCACTAATTATTGATTCGTTATCAATACTATCAGCAAATTCTTTTTCAATGTGAAGTATCATACAATTAGCAAGAAACTCATCCTCTATCTTGTTCCGAAGGTGATTTTTGATAAGTCTCATAGAAGAAAATGCACATTCTGTTGTTGCTGTAGAAATTGGAAGAGTTAACACTAAACGAATCAATCTATCAATCAAGTGGTAGGTGTATGTTAACCCTGTTTCAAGTAAGCACTTAAGTAATTCAGGAATAGAGTCAAGATTCATCATTGCCTCTAAAAGCCATTCCTTGATTTGCTAGATACCTAATGGACTCAATTGTGGTTGTAAGTCTCAACCGATTTTTTGTAACATCTTGTGGTGATTGCACAACTTTGTCAATATGTTGAGAAGGGTTGCTTAAATCCATCCACTTTTGCATAGCAAGATGATGTGGGGAATTTATATTGCCCACCAACTCTCCTCCAATTTTTAAACCCATCTATAGTGAATGCCTTGTGTGAATGATCAATTTCAAAAACAAAGCATGGAAAACAAAACCCTTTATCTTCATGAACATAATACTAGCCAAGGGAATTGTTTGAACCAACATTGTTGGAATCGACGATTTTGATTCCCATCTAAGTGGCATGGATATTCCCATAATGCGGGTTGACATGGTCCTAAGAGAATATATGCTCTTCGAACATTATCACGTTCATTAATTGGATATGTGCATATTTGACGACGTAATCCCGAATCATGTTCAAGAGAATTGATATCAACTTGTTGATCACAATGAACTCTTTGAGACTCGACTCTTTGAAATTCAGAAGGAGGTTTCTCCCTACAAATTGGAGAAGATGAAGAAGGACCAGAAGGCATGCCACTTGATGATCCATCATTCCTTTTCTTAAAAAAAATGCAAAATATTCTTCGTTCTCTTAGGATTTCGATGATGATCTGACATTATAAGTATCCGGAACCTATAATATGAATGAAGTAGATTTCGATGATAACCAACATTTTATTTAAAATATATATATAATTATAACAAATTCCTAATAAGAACTAAGTGAAAAAAATTACCTCAACAAACAAAAAGAGGAGAAATTGGCTTTTCAATTTGTTGAGCTGGACTGATTGGTTGTGTGAAAAGATGAGAAATTGGCTTTTCAATTTTTTGAGCTGGACCATCCTCTGGCTGCTGGTTGGCTTATGCGTTTCCACCCTTCACAAAGCTGCTTGCTTCTTTTCGTTTTTTTACACCCAATTAGGTTTATAAGTTGGGAGGAGGCTAGGCTATTCTATTTAACTATAGATAATTATTTTTTTTTTGGGCCAAGACTACCTCATATTTAAAAATCAATTTTTTTTGGCATGGACTGTGGGCCATACAGCCCATTAGCTGCATTCGCACTTGGGTTATTCGACCCCCATCCTCTCTCACTCATATTTTGAACAAGGATGGGCTCCTTGCCCCCAGGAAGTAACTAATTTTGGAAGCTTCAAGGCCCCTGACGTTTTTGCTGTTTGCAGCACCGTCTCTTTTTCTCTTCTCAAGCTTTGTTTGCATGTTTTTCTTTTTGTCGTTCAGCTTGTTTGCTTAAACTTCTCTGTTTGTATCCCTTTTGGCCTTGTTTGTCTTTCTGTGGCTTGCAATGAATTCTAGTATTTAAAAAAAAAAAAAAAAAAAAAACTCTTTTAGAAAATGAATAAGGAGGATTGTCGGAGTTGTAAGCAGTATAAATGTAAAATAGAAGGCAATGTTGTCTGTCAGGTACTAAAAGCGGACCAACTATTTCACATTTTCCTGAGAAAAATACTTCAACACAACGCACGCGCAGGAGTAGACGATCACTTCCACAGTAAAAGACAAAACATTGAAAAGGAAAAAAAAATACCGAAAATGGTTAAAATATGGAACAAATGTACAGAGCCTCTTTCTGTCTCTCCTTCCTTTGATGTGAAAATTTGGAAATCTCCTCCTTTTGGGGGCTCTCTGAACCAAATCTATCTCTAAATTCTCATTCTTTTTCTTTCCTTTTAATTTCCTCACTCCTATCAATTCCTCTACCACGTTCCCCTTACTGATTCAACAATTTCCTATTTTGCTAAGCCACTTTCTGATGGTCTCGTCATTATCTTTTGGACATTTTGAGGCTGTAGATCCAACCGCAATTCCAACTTGGTAACTTGTTTCATTTTGGTTAGATTTTTGTTCAAGTATCTTGCTTTGATCTGTGCTGTGCCTCCTAATTTGTTGTTGTAGTAGTAGCAGTGGCTCCTTGTTATTTCTCGGGAAGGTTCTTAGCTAAAAGCTTTGTAATTTGTGTTGTAGATGTGTTCTTGAAGTACCCATTTCTCATATTGCTAAGATTTCTCAAAATTTCAGCAATTTGTATAGAATTTTGGTGAATTCAGCTTGTGGGTACTTTCCTTTGTGTTACGAGAACCTGTAAGATAGCACTTAGGGTTTGTAACACTCTTGTTTTCTTTCAAGCACTGTACTTTTTGTGTTGAGGGATTATACTTGCAATGGATTATGGAAGAGAAACTAATGTAGTCCAAGTAATCACTGGGAATAGTGTTGGTGGTGATATTTGGTCTGCTGATCAAGCAGTTTGGGCTACTGAGGATGAGTACCGAGTTTGGAATAATGGTGATGCGTTGGCGGACACCATGTCCAACTCTAATTATGATCAAAGGCAATCCCAAAGTCGCTCTGGAAGCGAACCCCCAAATAAGAAATCAAGGAACTCCCAAGATGCAACTTCGTCTAACCGGTCAAAAGCCATTGGGAAAATGTTTTTCAAGACCAAACTTTGTTGCAAATTCCGTGCTGGGACGTGCCCCTATGTCACTAATTGCAACTTTGCTCATAGCATTGAGGAGCTTCGAAGGCCACCCCCAAATTGGCAAGAAATTGTGGCTGCTCATGAGGAAGAGAAGGGGGTATCTTCAGAGCCAAGGGAAGAATATCAAATTCCAATAGTCTCCACAGGTTATGGTGTGGAGACTCAGAGGTCGTATAAAGGGAGGCATTGCAAGAAGTTTTATACTGAGGAAGGCTGCCCTTATGGGGATAATTGTACTTTTCTTCATGATGAGCAGTCGAAGAATCGAGAGAGTGTGGCAATAAGTTTAGGTCCAGGAGGGTATGGTGGTGCTGCAAATGGAGCAAATAACAAGCCATCAAATTGGAAAACAAGGATTTGCAATAAGTGGGAATTGACAGGATATTGCCCATTTGGAAGTAAATGCCATTTTGCTCATGGCGTTGCAGGTATGATTTATTTACTTATTCCATTTTTGCTTTACGGAAAGCATTTGATGTTGATTCTTTATATATGATAGCTCAGTTTTGAAAACTCCGTAGTTTTTCTTGCTCTAAGAAATATCTGATTTGAGAATGATATTAATCCATCTTCCATAGCAGTAAATAATTCCCTTGTGTTGCCACTTTTTCAATGTAACTTTTCATAGAGCTAGCCATCTTGCTTGGGCTCCCATTCTATAACTTTTATCTCTACTTTCAGTTTCATTACCTAGATGCTTGGTGTCCTGCATTTCCGATGTCCAAATAAGTGAGACACCTGCTACCTTTAATTTGCGGTAGAAATTTTAATTTCATGCAACATTTAAGTCCAAGCTTTTCCATGTTTTGCTTTTGATATAGGAAAACACTTGAGTATATTAAGAAATCAATTATGATTAACTACCACTATTGTTGGTTTTGTAATAGTTTCAAGATTATGGTATACCGGTTAACTTGTTCTTTTGGCACATCATTAACAAAGACTAACTACCTATGCTTTTTCCTTGTAAAAGAGAAACTTGAACACATGATTGTTTGTTTTTCCTCATAAAGCAAAGACACTTGTCAACACACTTTCGTGTACATTTGTCTATCATAGAGAACCTTAGGACAGAAGTTCTAGATTGCTAGATCATAACATGATTCTATTCCCGACCGGCCAACCCATCTTTTATTTTATCCAAGCTCTAGGGCACTTCAGTGAAAAGTTACCTGAACAGAAATATGCAAACTACATTGTAAACTTATTGTTTAACTTGTCCACCTCGGTTATTGGTTATGGCAGAGAGTGTATACTCATTATGCATGGAAGGGAAGAAATTTCCCCCTCTCTCTTTCTTAACCATCTGTGGCCTTGAAGCAAGGTGCTATTGAAGTTGTGGCCCAATTGAATAGTTTGTCTGTTCCTTTATTGTTAATATAAGTGTACATGAGTATGATTAGAGAATAGGAAGGTAAAGGAAGAAGACCAGCTGAAGAATGCCCTTAGGACTCGAGTAGCCAAGTAAGAGGCTACCATCAGTACAGATTAAATTATTGCAGTTAAGCCCAAGCTTTTCCATGTCAAGTTATTGTCACTTGTCCACCCCTGTTATTGCTTATGATAGAGAGTGTATACTCATTATGCACGGAGGGAAGAAATCTCCCCCTCTCTCTCTCTTTTATTTATATTTATTTATAACCATCTATGGCCTTGATGCAAGGTGCTATTGAAGTTTCCTATCTGATTGGGGCAATTAAATAGTTTCTTTGTTTCTTAATTCTAGTAGAAGTCTACATGAGCATGATTAGAGCATAGGAAGGCAAAGGAAGAAGTGATGCAGGAGCATCTACGAAGCTCGCTAAGATTACTTAGGCCCGTCACTCAATTGGGCTAGGGTTCTATTTACTTTAAATTATTAGTTACTTCATTTGTTTTCCCATTCTTACTAGGATTTGGTTTAATTTCCTGTTTAGGTTTTTTTGCCAATTAGGTTTTCTATATTCTAGTATAAATAGGCTATTTAGAGACTCTTGTATTTAGTTTTGTTGATGAATATAATTTCAGACTTTAGTCTATAGATTTTCTATTGGGATTTTGCCCTAGAACTCAATTATCTTCGTTCCAACTTCGATTCCACTGCTTTATCCTTCTATTCTCTGTATTTTGGGTATGTTTGGGTTGCTGGACAGCAGCTTATAGCCGCTGCCCTGCATCAAGAAGGCCAGCCGAAGAATTCTCTTTAGACTCCAGCAGTCAAGTAAGAGGCTACCATTGCTCCAGAACGAATTATTGCAGTTTAATCCTAGAAGAATACAAAGAATAAAAGACCATCCACAATCAGCAATTCATCCAGGGGGCTGGGTCTATTTCCCAACCCGCTTAAAAACCTTAGCAGAAAATCTAGGACAGAACAATCAGTCCAAAAAAGGCCTACATCTGACTAAGGAGGAGGCCACAAGTATTATTCAAAAATATTTAATACAGGCATTATTTAAGCCTAGGCAAGGAAAGTTCCTAATTAGAAGCTCTATATCATTTTTTAATTCCTTTTTACAAAACTAAATTGGACGTACCACCTGAGCCTCTATAGTTTTGGAAGAAACAAAGCTTTCAACATAATTAGCAGTGGAGAACAAGATGGTGTACTGACTCTACACTGCTGACACAGAAACTATTTGTGGAAATTTGTATTGTTTGGGTCTGCGCTGCCCTGTAAGCATATATATATTTAGCCATATAATAAATAAAACACACACATGCGCATACATTCCTTTTTCTTTTTACTGCTTAATATCTCCTTAAGCCATACAAGTTCCTAACTCCTATTATGTCTTCAAGGGAGGAAGAAAACAAATAAACAAACTCTGGATGTTGCTAAGAAACCTGGGGTATTTAATATTCCAACTGTTGAAGTTTAAAACAATTTTTTGCACATGTCCTAACAGCTTAAGGTTTTGGGATCTAGTGGTTGTCTAACATAGGATCAGAGCATTGGTTGGTGGAGATCCTTGGTACGAAACCTCCAATCCCCATTCTCACTTCTTTGTTGGTTTGCAAGGTGCAGGATGGGGCTGCACCTATACGTTTCTCTCGCTGAATTTCTCTGCCACTCCACATGCAGGATGGCGCTTGCACGAGAGAGAGGGTGTTAGTTTGATATACATTCCCTTACAGCTTAATCTTTTGGGAAAGTGGTAAACCAAGTATGCATATCACTTGACGAACTGTACCGATGGTGTTAAACACAAATTAGGGACCGGCTTAAGAGAGGTGTGGCCGGACCGCTTTTGAGGTGATCAATTTTTGCTCGTTAAGGGTTTGACTGCTGTATTGAAGTCTAGAAAAAATCCTACATCTTGCATGAGGGAGGCTTGCATGAAATTTACACCTCAAGAGATAAAGCTTAAGCAAGGCTCATGTAGATGCATAATGTTGTTGTACAACTTGATCTCGTTTGGCAGCCAGTGCTGTTACTGTTGTATTATGAGTTGGTTTGGTAAGGATTACTAGTTTGTTTATTTTGCTTACTTGTTTACGTTTTTCTCTAATTTGTAAGTTTATCGGCTACTTAAGCATTAGTATAAGATCTGGCCAAAAAAAGGAACAAAGTAAAGTGTTAATACAAGTTTGTATGGTGTGATGTTTCTGTTAAGGTCACGAGTCTGCACACTTTGTTGACATTAAATGAAAATATGCTCTTATCATCTGTAGGTCTTAAATTTGTATGCCACTGAAGAGTAGCATGCTAATTTGTTGTCTGGAATGTGGATGATTTGTCTTCAACTTTTTGAGGGTGCTTTTTTACTTTTGGGTGCAATATCTATCGAGACCGTAGTGATCAGATTAATATCCTCTTTCCTGAAAAGAAAATTGTAATAATCAAACTGCAGTTCAACTTAAACTGATGATGCTTTCATTATCT
Organism: Prunus padus; assembly: GCA_024362665.1. Lineage (NCBI taxonomy): Eukaryota > Viridiplantae > Streptophyta > Magnoliopsida > Rosales > Rosaceae > Prunus > Prunus padus. The sequence continues at coordinate 13,777,851 of JANFAM010000005.1, read as the reverse complement.
AACTTTGGAATTCTAAACTTCTGACTACAGAATTACACCGATATGGTGGTGGGCTTGTGGAGGGAGACGCTAGAGAGTCTTCTTCAGCCCCTCCTGACAATAAGCAGGGTGGAGTACCTTCTAAAACCCCAGCAGATACTGTGGTAGTATCAGTCCCGCTAGTTCCTCATTCTGATGTTTATCACCTCGGAGTTCCATCACAAAGATCATCGATTGTAATTCAGAGGCCAGGGCAGAGAGCCCATCAGAAATGGAAGGGACCAGACAAAATCAGCAGGATATATGGTGACTGGATTGATGACATCGAATAAAATCTGGGATCCTCGCTTCCAAATGTTAAAGATGTACTGCAGTAACTTACATATATCCTCCATGGATTTAGATAGAAAACTAGATACCAAGTCTCTGCAAGAGATTTTGGGAATCATGTAGCTGTAACTCATCTTTAGAAGTAGTTTTTGTTTCCTTGCTTCTAGTTTAGGTTTCATGCCATACCTGGCTTGGTGAAGGCACAGCCCATCTGTTTCATGTGCGAATTTTGTTGTTACAATTAGAACTTGAAGCTTGTATCACTCTCTTAGTTGTCCTTATTACCATATACAATTATGGGATGACCCTCTTCGTCCAGTGAGACGATGGTCATTAGCTTGTACCACTTTGTTCAAATTATCAATTAAAATAATTAAACATCTTTGCTTTCACCCATTTTGGCGTTGATCATAATACTTGTATCAAGTTTTTCCCTATTTTGGGGTTCTTTTTCCTGTCTGAAACTTTCTTCTCTGAGATGATTGCAAAATAACTCGACTAGAATAAAGGGAGGGTGGCAATGGGTCGTGTTCGGGTTGATCTATTTTATATTCGAGTCCTATATTTGTGTCGTGTTTGGATCGTGTAACAATATAATGTTTCTTCCAATTGGATATTTAATATTGTTGTTTACAATTTAGTATTTAATGTTACTGCCCTCTATGGTATGAAAACTTAATATTTACAAATTTAATTAAAAACGTTTACCCTTTTGTTTGAACAGCCAAAGATGAGGGCGTGATATATTGGTGGCTTGGATTAATAGTGAAGAGAGTAATTTGTTGAGCCCATCCTTCTCACAAGGACTCGCTCAAAGCTCAATGGCTTTGGTTCCTACCAAGGAGTAGAAACCAACACTTCCACATCACCCTCCCAAATTAAGCCAATCATTTTTGTATGCTCACAAAAACCAGATGCATTGACATGCCTCCTTGTTTCTCTCTTGCTAATGACTGACTGGAAGCTAACCCACAACAAACACAAACTAAGAACCCAACACCAACACCAACACATTGTTGTTCTCTTTGTAGCTCCATCTCATCACAATTCTTGTTCTTCTTCTCTGAATATCCATGCACTAAGGCTGGCCGGAAGTGCAAGCCGATCTCCGGCCACGTGGTTTTTAATAAGGTATAGCTGCTCAATCTTAGTTATGCAGGGAATGTCAGCATCGACCACACCGAATGCAGCTTATCCCCCATCCTCACAGCATGTGGCCTCCCCGCCAATTACCGTCGTTCTGACCATCCTTCTCCTCGTGTTCTTCTTTGTGGGATTCTTTTCTATTTACTTTTGCAAGTGTTTCATGGACCATATGCTTACCTCCTTTCAGCGCTCTCCCTCCGGAGACCTCGTGGGCACAGCGGTTGTACCTAAAGAAGGCCTTGACGTCTCACTCATAGAATCATTTCCAACTTTCGTGTATGCAAGCGTCAAAGATTACCGGATAGAGAAGTACGGCCTAGAGTGCGCAATTTGCTTGGTGGAGTTTGAGGACGATAGCATGCTGCGCCTCTTGACGGCTTGTTGCCATGTTTTCCATCAAGAATGCATCGACCTCTGGCTCGAGTCTCACAAAACTTGTCCATTTTGCCGTGGAAATCTCGAATCAATGCCCTCGAACTTAGCGGAGAAGTCTCCGGTGCTTGCGCACGAGAACGTCGCCATGCAGGAAATTCATGAAGGGAATGAGCCTGTGTCGTTGGATACGGATGCTGTCCACATTGACATCAAAGATGAACAAGGCCAAGATCAACATCATCAAGGAACTAGTACTAGTGATTCGTGGCCTCCGAATAAAAATAATAATAATAACAATATGGTTGCAGAAGATGAACAAAGTAGTACAACTAACCATGATCATCAAAAGGTAGAGAATGAAACAGAAAGATTTTCGAGGTCACATTCGACAGGGCACTCCATAGTTAGGCCTAGAGCAGAGGAGGATAGATATACACTGAGATTGCCAGAGCATGTGAAGATAAAACTTCTAAGAGGGCATCATAACTGGACAGGAAGCTGTACCACATTTGGGGAGTTCTCACGCCAAAGACACAATGCGGCTGGTGGCCACTTTGGAGAGGTCTCTGGCTCTGCTGGTGGAGGAGACATTAACAGACTTTAATTTTTTGTATTTTCATTAATTTGTTTCTCTTCAAGATCTTCAAATATTTTTTTGTTCTCTCCTTTGGTTTTGTTCTTTTACAAATACAGAAGGGTAGCTTAGCTAGCAACTTAGATGTGTTCATGCATTTTAGTTGGTTTGCCTTTTCTCTTGCGCACCTGAGCTTGCTTTTTTTTTTCCCTAAAGAAGAAAACATTACAAAGAAGATCCCCATACAAGTCAAAATACAACATATGTAACACCTCTTTAGGAAAATTCCCAAACCAAATACACATATTCACAAAAGCATGTCCTTTTTTAGCCTCCGCCACTCTAATGGTTTAACAATAGAAATGTGATAAAGGAATAGTCTTCAAGCCCTGAAGAAGTTGCGAAATGTCTTAAACAATTGTTCGAATTTGCCATGGGCGTGAGATATGATGAGTTAGAATTTGTATTAGAACTTTGGAATCGCCTTCAATTTCCAGCAGGGATAACTTGAGACACGAACAAAGCTCAGATCAAAGCGTTCCTTAATGCCATAGCTTCAGCCTGCAAAACAAAGAAAAGTCAATAGGAATAGATGCAGCTTAAGGGTGAGCATAGTGATTTCTAATAACGAAACCCGTAGCAGAATGACCGTTTGCTAAAACAGAATCATCAAAGTTTATTTTAAAGTAAGTATTGCTATTTTTCAACTTTTCAAAAGCTATTTGATTAGCTATTGCCAATAAAAAACCACCACAGACTAGGAAACTTGAACAAAAAGGAAAACAAAGTAATGGAAAGAAACCAGACAAATAAATAACAAAAGCTAGGCAAACAAATAGACAGCAGCAAACCGTACTCCTACCCACCGTTTAGATGAAGGAATTGAAAATTACATAGAATTATAAAATGACGGAACTTAGATTTCCTTCATTTCAATTTCTGACAACTAAATATTTATGTGTTTGGATTCATGTATATCGAATTTTGTAAGTGACATTATGGAAATTGTGAAATGACGCATATTTTGGTGGAAATTAAACTCGGGAATTTGATGCCCCAATTTTCACAATTTTTTTCACGCGTCATTTAATAAATTCCGTGCTTAAGTTGCCAAATAAGGGAATTGTCAATTTCTCATTTTAAATTCTAAGTTATTTTTCCTCATTCAAACTGAGGGTAGTAGGATTGGGATTAATTCGAATTCCTAGTAGAATTTGTATTTCCAATTCCAATGCTACATATCTTCTGTTCTATATAATAAGTAGAAGGGTTGGTCTTCCTTTCCATACCATTGTTGTGAACTAGTACTATTTGGATAGAAAGATGTCAAGGGAAACAGATGAACTGGAGATTCTGCGGTGGCGATGGAAGGTGCAGCTCGCAATCGAGACCAATTGGTATGTACAAGTCACCGAGACTCAGGACTATGGCACCATGCCCACGAGCCTAGTGGATCATGGTGAGTACATGTGGAGCCTCAATCGTGCCGAGACATTGGAGGGTACGTAATTCTAATCCTTGTTCGGGCATCCATGCTGAAAATCAAAGGGTTTCTTCGTGACTACTTCCGGAGGCACGGGGTTAGGGTTGAGGCGCTGGAGAACAAGGTCGAAGAGTTTACTCGAGGGATACTAGGTGATAATCATGAGAGTATTAGGACTCAACGTGAAGTGACTGTGCCCTTACAGTGGGTACAAGAAACGAGAGATCGCTGGGATGGTAGTGATTGTCGCTGGCTTATTGACGAGAAGGCCAGGAAAGTCAGCGACATTTGGCAACTCGGGCAACTCTGTGGTGTTGATATATATTTTTATTTTTTTTTCCTATTGATTTTTATTTGCCTGCTACTGCTGCTGCTGCTGCTGCTGCTGCTGCTTCTCCAACAACAACAAGAATCCCTACCTCTAAAGAAGTCTTGCTCCTCGTCATCCTCCTCCTCCTCCTCGCTCGCAGGGTTGCGGAGCTCTAATTCCTTTTTATGGCCAGCATTGATTTGGTTTATTTTGCTTCCCAGTGCACACATGATATATGAATGTAATATATTCTCTTTTACTTTCAATTAATCAATCAAATTTACTTTTGTGTATTATTGTCAATTTTGAAATGCAATCTCAATTTATATATATATCAAGCGTAAATTCCTCATAAAAAAAGGGTAAATTGTAGTATTAATATATATTTTTTGGGCATTTAGATACATGTGTGTGTGTCCATGTCATACACAGTTGCATCCCTAGATCAACACAAAAACATGAATCTTGTAGTGCAAGTCTATTTCCAGTTTGGCATCGTTTGGGACTGCTTCTCTAGAAAACACTCCTGCTCATAAGCGCTTCTCGCAAAAGCGCTTTTATTATGAAGATATTGAAATTTTCATAAGAAATCCAAGTGTTTCCTCCAGAAAGTGCTTCCTCCAGAAAGTGCTTCCACGACCTAGAAGCACTTCTAACATTTTCTACCCAACACTATCAGTTGTTAGAAAACGCTTTTAGCCCTTCTAAAAGCACTCCCAAAACATGCTATCATTCGATTTTCGCTATCTTGTTTATGTGACATGTTTAATTTAATAAATGTGCTAGACCTAACCTAATCATCTTAATTGATCTGATACCACATGTAAGATTACTTCCAAACCAATATGTCAACAATACTTAGAGACAAAATATGTATGAAACAAATAAACTACATGCTAATAAGTGGCAGATCCATAATTCTTACCACCCGGTGGGTCAACGTGTAAAATTTCTCCAAAACTTTTCTAGACAACAATTATCATAACCTTTCAGTACTATAATAAAATATACATAAAAGAATTATAACCAAGTTTTCGACCAAAAAAAAACCCTAAGTAGTTCGAGCAAAATAATCAATCCTGAAACCGTTTTTAAGTTTTCTTCCACTTAAGCAACTTCTTACTATTATTGTGGTCATTATTTTCATATCATCTTTCTAGTGCTTGTACATGTAAGCTTGAATTGATAGAGAAGTAGAAATAAGGTCGGGAAGGTATATAGAAGTTAGTTTTATTTTGTTCTGACTGAGAGGCAAAGTACGTTTCCGGCATTTCATCGAACAGCTTACATGCGTCCATCCGTAATTTATAAGGACGTGAGTTGAAGAATTGTGGAAGGGTAATTTCGAGACTAAAGTAAAACCAGTCAGTCAGACCACTATCTCCGGCGAACAGAAAAATCCTCCGTTCTCCATGGATTCTCTCACCAACTCCTTCAATCCAAACAAACGTCTCAAAGAAGAGTTACTATTCTCTCTCTAAATTCCTCTGCTTAACTAGAATTTTTTGATTCATTTTTCAATCATCTTCTTCGGAATTTTAAAACTTTTGCAGGTTTGTGAGCAATTTGAATGGATCGTCCATGATGGAGATTGCCGTGCTTACCACAATAATCCCTGTAAATTAAGCTAATTTCGGATTTTCATTTCTCAAGTTTATAACGAAAGAGTTATGTTTTTTTTTTTGTGTATGTATGTTTTTGTAAATTCTGATGCCATTTTCCTGGTTGCCTTGTGCTTTTTTCAGATTCTGATACTACTGCGGCACTCAGTTGGCTCCAATCCTGTTGTTGGTATGCCACAAGGACTTCTGTTACCATTCAAATTTTTCTTTATGTTCTTTGTTCTCAAGTTACTAAAAGTTGATCCTTATAATTATTTGGGGGTAATGAACAAAAAATGGGTTCTGTAAATTTATTGTTGTTCTTCTGGTATGTGTTTGTGTTAATGATAAAGATTAGGCACCAAGGGTTTTGTGCTGTGTAGATTTTTACATTTATGAGAAATAGGTAAAATATCGTCTTGCAGTAGCATTGTTGACTTATCCCTTGAAATTCAGGCCTAGTTGGCTGACTGATTGTGCATGTAGGTAAAATTATTCTCTAGCTGTTAGATTATATATAGATAGCTTAGATGCATTCTCATTTGTCACATCTTAGTCGTCCATGTTGGTGCCAAGAGTTGCCTTAACTATCACCGTACAATCCTCATGGACTACAACGTTATAAACTTCCCATTCACATGCCATGTTCGTGACCACATGCTAATCTTCCAAACCATGTGCAATCCCCATGACCACAGGCACCTAGAAACAAATCGGAGGCGAGATTGTCTAAGGTGTCGGTGTGACACTGGCCAAGTAGTTTGCAACGATTAAGTTAAGGAGCAATCCAAAATCAATTTTGCACAGATTTTGTAGGGTTTTGGCTTTTGGAGAAGTTTTGCAATGATTAAGCTAAGGTGTCGTCTGTGTGATGCAAACATATTATCTGATGCTAGCATTGTACTCTAAAAGATTATGTTTCATATTTTCTAACATCATCTTCCTCTGTTTTGGTAAATACCAAACAAAGTCATGTGTGTATATTGTATGATTGTATCTGTTCACAGTACCATAAGCTTCTGCTCTCCAAGCTCGTTTGATATGTGATGCAGCAAATATGTTTGTTTTTCTGATATTAATTTTTATCCTATGATTCTTTTACCATAGATGTCACATTGAAGAAAAATGATGATGCAGTAGTCGGTTCTAAGGGCAGAGGAGCTTACATGTCTACAATGGCTTTCGATTTTCTTCTCATCGTGCTTCCAATCATCTTAGTTTACACTGTAAGTGTTTTTAACTTGAGTAATTATGAAACTTCTGAAGGATCCAAGCATTTTGTGTTTAACCAGTTTTATGTTAGCTTTTGAGTAATCTTTGGATTGGGGCTTGCAATCGTTTTTCTCCCACCATCTTTTTAAGAATCTGACAGCAGTGCCCTTGCTCATGAACAGTCAAAGTTTCTCAAAGTCAATAGTGTTTAACTGTAGAATCTATAGTTGGGCCTCCTGGTGTGGTTACATTATTTATTATGCATAAATGACATATACCTATTATATTCACAATGATCATAACTCACGACAGGTTTTAGCAGAGTGGACATATATCTGGGCAACTTTGTTGACATTGTTACTGCTTATCAGAATTGCAGCCAACAGGTGAAATATATTAGATCACAATTTTGTTATAAAGAAATTATCGGATCTTTATGGTTTACTTTTGCATGATGAAGTCATTCATGGAATGTTAACAATGCTAAAAGATATTTGTATGAGCAGAGGAGCATATATATGTCTCGGATATTGATACACTGTCGTATGCACTTCAATACAGGTTTGGTTCTTATTCTACTTTGAAGGAAGATCCCTATTCTGTACGAAAAAATATATCGTCTTACAGGGTCGCTACGGTATGCAGTCTCACTTAGGTCTGCATAGTTTATTTTTTGTTAAAAAAACTTTCCTGTAACTTTTACTATTTTCTCGTGTGAACAAAGTAATTGCTGCAGATGATCATTACATGCTTGTGTATCTTGGCTGTTGACTTCAAAATTTTCCCTAGAAGATATGCCAAGACCGAGACTTATGGTACTGGCTGGGTAAGAATTTTGCAAGCAGTATGCAACAAAATTATAGCCTTGTTAAGTTTATTGTAATATTTTTGTTCTATATGATTACTTTTGATTGAGTTTGACTAGATTTTGTTTATTTTCATTAGTGTTACCTGGACTGCACGACTCTTCAAAATGATATGTCAATAACGTATGTTTAATATCTGTTCCATTACCAGCATTTTCTTCCAGGTTGTCATCAATTGCTGATTAGTTTTAACTGTCTGAATTTTATTTAATAACATAACCTCATGAATATTTCTTTCATTCTTTATCAATAGCCAATGTTTAATAGCAGACTTAGGGAGGCAATCATATTAAGTTATCAGGCTCACTAGTGCTCTAGTACTAGTTTCTATTTTTTTTTTTAATGAAGAAATGTAGAATTATTTCGGATCATATTGTTTGTCTCTTTTTTCTTTCTTTGCCTTTCTTTCCCTTAATTTTTGTGTACTTTAGATATTCTCTTTGCCTTGAGACCTACGCCACATGTGTTAAAACATAAATATCTCTAGTGAATGAGTGTTCATTGAGAAAAGAAATCTAGAAAGAAGAGAGGAGACCTCTATTGAAACATTTTCCATACATATTTATGTCAGATGGACCTTGGGGTTGGCTCATTTGTTGTAGCAAATTCATTAGTTTCGCGGCAAGCACGAAATATGTCATCTAGGTGAGTCATTTTATGATTCTCTTAGTTTGGGCATATAACATCTTGATTCTCTCTCTCTTCTCTCTCTCTCTCTCTCTCTCTCTCTAGCTATATATGTATGTATATGTATGTATAATATGCGTATAATAAATTAATATGTAACTTCATGTGAAACTGGTTATTTGTTGTAAGATATTATTTTCTCGATGTGCATATCCCTTTTGAAAACACAGACAAATACCTATAAGCAAAAAGTTCAGAGAATAACAGGATTTTAAATGATGGACAACATATGGAAGTTTGAGCTTTCCTTCAAACCTAGCAGCACACTTATGGAAAAAAAAAAGTTACCCAGACTAGTCTCTTAATGGTCCCAAGTAATCCTCAGGTTATGATTAGTAAATGTTTTCATTTTTAACTCTCGAATGCTTATTTTTTTCCTTTAGTTTTTTGTTTTCAGTCTGCATGATCGTATTTTGTATGGTATGAACAAATGGAATGCAGTTTCCTCCTGTGGTAGTGTGAATATATTATGATGTAGTGATGTGTTGTTTTTTTAAAATAAATTTTTTTTTTTTTTTTATGCTTTTTAAGGAAATGGAAGACTGCAATTCAATCTTCTAGTCCACTGATCATCCTTGGGTTTGCCCGTCTTCTCTCTACCAGAGGTGTGGACTATCAGGTAGGTTTTATGAAGTTACTTTGCCCCTCTGTTTAATAGATACTTGTTGAATCAAATTGGGATTGCAATCAAGAAATTTTGAATTACTACATGTAATTATGGTTTCCTGTTTTGAAGTGTTTCATGCCTGTTGGAACTAGAGGTTCTTGCTAGAAATTCTAATTATGAATAATGAGAATTTCCTAGAAATTTAGTAAATGGAAGACGGAAGTGTGTTCCTGTGAGAATTGAAACAGCCCCTTTTTCTTTCACTAACAAGAAAGTGAGCTTCAAAGCTTCAACCTGGACCAGAATCCAGTGAGGTCAGGCTTTTGAAGCTATCAGGGACTATCAGGTCAATTTGGTATTCAGATTGTGGTCACGCCTAGCGTTCAATTTGAGCCAATTTTAGAATGTAGGGTGACCACTCCATTGAGCTTCTGTTGTTATGAGTCCTTCCATTTAGACACTGATCAGTCATGACAAATTACGTGCCAGCACTTTTATGCGTTCAATAAGCTGTGCTGTGCTGATTTAATCTCTACTTGATGCTTGTCCTAATTTCCTTGGCAGCTCTTATGTTTCTGCTTTTTCATCTTATATTTACACCTTGTAGGTTCATGTGGCTGAATATGGAGTACACTGGAATTTCTTTTTCACACTTTCTGCAATATCAATTCTTACGTCCATAATTAATGTTCCTGCACGGTATTCTGGCATTCTTGGCTCACTAATTCTAGTAGGTACTATCTAACTGAGCAATATTTTTTTAGGTATACCTTTTATTACTTTTATTCTTCTAGTAGATGCAAGACTATTTTATAGCCTAATGGGGTTTTCTATCCTCCAGGTTACCAAGTTTGCTTGACACATGGGTTAAACTTGTATCTGCTTTCTAATGAAAGGGGAACTGATATTATCAGCCAAAACAAGGAGGGTTTTTTTAGCATATTTGGTAAGTGCTTAAGTTTGCAGATTTGTTATGCTTTATTGATATTCTATATAGTTTGGACTCTAAAATCAAGTTAAAAAGGACAGGTTTTTCTTACCTCAAAAAAGAAAAAAAGAAGTGGGATTCATGTAGTCGTAAATCATCTCATGACTGTTTTGTCTTGATGAAATAGTACATTCTTTGCCCTATACATAAACTGCCATAGGTTGGATGCTGTGAGGGATAGTGTAATATTACCTTTCCTTTTCATAATGTTGTATTATACCAAGTAATGGTAGAACAGAAAACATCAAAATTTTCCATTTAAACTGTACTTTTTCTTGGAGAAGCAACTTAGTTGGTGCTGATGGCTCAAATGAAGTTGTAGTATGATAACCAAATTGAATGCTGCACCCAGATTACTTTTTAGGAAGAGCAAACTCTTAAGTCATAATCTCTACATAACTTATACAATACAATCATGATATTTCTCTATGCTCATATACTGTCAGATATACTGTAAATTTTGCAAAACAGGGAATCTAGATTCAGTCTTTTAAAAAAAAGGTGTAGCAGTTTAACTGTGCAATTACCATCATCATGGTTAAGTCGGGCTTGTAATCAATGGGATTTGGTGCTAGGATCTAAGACTAGTAGTTCTAGCAATCGACTCACTGCTTTCACATTTTCTCATTATTATGGAAAGGTAAAGGATATAAACAATGATAGAAAGATGAGATTGGCCTGTTTTATTATTTATTTAGCCTGAGGTCTTTTATCTTTTAAATTAAATGAAGGTTTGAAGCTACAATACCAAATGAAAGTATGTCGAATTATTTTATTTTTTTGTAAAAACTACCAAAATCATCTTTTATAATAGTGGGACAATAGTATCATTCATATTGATACATGAATCCCTTTAAATATGAAAAGTTCAAAATTCATCATTTGATAATTGAAAACTAGTCATAGAATTTTGAATCTTGTTTTCTGAATGTTCTTAGTCACTACAATTACCTACCATTATCGTTATGATCATCACCATCACCACTAAGCTCACTCACTCTAATCTTGATATTTACTAGAGTTATCTGTAACTTAAACAACAAAGTTAAATGGGTTCCATAACTGAACTTTGGTTGTGATGCAATTAGGTTGCATTTAGTTCATGATTTAATTCATTGGATGACCTAATTGTGGGTATTTGGGGGTCAATGAACATCTCTGATATATCTGGAGAGAATGTCAGGTTCAGCTATGCATTGGAAGAACAATTACTGTTAACATGTTATATACCTTTCTTTTTAGTGATAATGGATTTGGTTAATCATATGTATAGGAGGTGAACTGCTGAATACTCTACATGAACACTACAAAAACCAATTAGGATAAACTGATGAAAGACAGTATGAAAATCCAAAAAGTTGAGAACTGAAATGATATGGAATTAAATTTAAACGATCACATAACACTGAGAGGAAGCTGAATTATAATCATTCAAGCATGTCTTTTTGGGTTTTGCTTCTTATTGCTTTTTTCTATTCCTTTTGTAAAGTATTTGATTGTTTTCATTCCCAGGATATTGGGGTTTGTATCTTGTTGGTGTCCAGTTAGGAAACTTTCTTTTCTTCAATAACCATTCCTCTGAAACAATGAGGAGCACTAACTGGGCAAAGATTAGAGTCTGGATACTTTCACTTCTGTTTTGGTATTTCTCTTCTCCAAGTTGCTTTTTCAAATTTGTTTTCTCGCTCTCTTCTTTGTTCTGGTAGCAAGGTTGTTATATGTTTCAGGTTATTAACTGTGATTATAGACCGCCATGTCGAGAGAGTTTCCCGGAGAACGGTATGTGTACTTTTGTCTTCTTTTCCTTAATTTATGTACGTGTTTGAATATTAGTTTTGAGGAAACTAAAGTATGTACACATTGTGCAGTGCAACCTGGGCTATGTTACACTGGTATTGGCCGTAAATTTACAGGTTATTCCCATGTCCTGTGATTTGGATTTATAAAATTTAAATGGCATATCCGTTTTGGAAGATTTTAGTTTCGTATATTATTTATTCATTTTGGATAGTAACTTGTATAGGGAACAGAGTTGTATTGGTTTATCTGTTTTATTTTTTTCCAAGTTGCACTCTGTCGATTGTCCAACTATTGCTGACTTAAGTGTGCATCCCATTTCTGACCAACTGCTCTTTGAAACTGGTTTGTACATTTTTTTTAACTCTTCAAATCGTCACTCATTTTCAGGTGCTGGCAATACTACTGCTCTCCGATTTTCTTCCTGGAAGCAAAACTTCAGTACTGGAAGATGCATATGACCGCAATTTGCTTGGGACATTTCTTCTGGTATAATTTTTTTTTTTCCTTCTTGTGGTAACCAACAAATTTTTATTTTATTTTTATCAACATTTGGCAGCTGCTCGTCGATTACACTTGAAATAATCTTAATCTTCTATTTTTTACAGGCAAACTTGCTCACAGGTTTGGTGAACTTGTTTGTGGATACCCTGTTTGCATCATCGGTCAAAGCCCTTTTTATTTTGATTGCCTACGCGTTTTCCCTATCCTTCATCATTGGATTGCTAGATTTTTGCGGTATCAGACTAAAATTTTGGTAGGGGGACCATCTGTGTGACAATCTAATTAGCCAAGGACAGGAACTAAATGAAAATTCCAACATACTTTTAAATCCACGCTTGATTACCATATTTTTTTTTATATCCCTAATCCATGCTTGATAACCATGTTTTTTCCGTAAGGGTGGGGATTTATAAAAAAAAAAGAAGGAAAAAGTCATTTTGGTCATTGTAGTTTGTCGAGTTTTCTACTTTGGTCTGTGTGGTTTCAATTTTGGCGGTTTGACCTATGTAGTTTGATATCCATTACAATGCAAGGATGTGTTTGGATTGGACGTAAATTCACACGTCTTAGAATTGCGATGGATATCAAATTACTAAGGTCAAATCGCCAGAATCAAAACAACATAGACCGAAGTGAAAAATCTGACAAACCACAAGGACCAAAAATTAATTTCCGTCATAAAAAATCAATCAATTGAGGGTTTGTGCAAGTATAATTCGAGTATGCATAATGCAAAATAGAATTATGGAGCTAATGACCAAACATAACGGCGCCGAGTCCTGATGATGGCATGCCAAAGATTAGGCACAGCATCTGGGGCATGCACATGAAAATGCATTTGCCGTTGGTTGTCAGTTTCTCAGCAAATACAACGACAACTCATGTAACGATTTGTGCATTCGAAACGTAGATGTAACCTTCAATTTCCAATAGTACAAAACACTACAGTAGTCTTTCCAGAAAAATAAAACACTACAGTAGAAGAGAAAGATACTTGACACGATACCCAAAATAACCTGTATGTGGGGCAAAACAGAAAAAAAGAAAATTAGGGTAGATTATAGAGAAAAATTTGTAGGCCATGGGTATGTTACTATTTGATATTCCCAATCAATGATATTCTGCCACGTATTATAAGAATTTCATAGAAAGTAATTGAATAGGAATATCAAAACAGTGATATCCCCGTGACATATAAGTCCTCTACATTATGGCTAATCACAGCAAAGATGCACTTTTCCTAGAGAAGGTCACATGAATTAACTTGCAGAGAAGAGGATCTGACAGTTTGGATTGGACCATCCTCCCTCCATATGCCCTCGTCACTAGATAAGGCAACAGTTTTCAGATTACAGGGTCCAGATCTTTCTCTTTGTTTTTGTTTATGTTTTTAATTTTTAATTTTTTATAAAGTCATTTGAATATTGCAATCTCTTTTTATTTCTGACATGCAAGGGGCATTATTGGCTTATAAAAAGTATAAATAGAGCAAATTTAGTGTACAGTTTTCCATAATGTTATCAGAAAAAATTATGCTGACAGTCAAACCACATCATTATGCTGATATGCTTTGATTTTTTTGGTCGAAGATATGCTATGATTATTTACTAAAAAAAAGGACCATCTACTATGGTAACAGAAAATAAGCTTTTAAATGGATTTTTATTAGTGGTTGGATTAGATCTAGAGATATTTAATTATATACCCATTCTTAGCACTAGTGATATAGATAAATCCTACATCATTTAGTATCTATAAACCAACCCAAAACAAACTAAAAAAATGACAGCCTGACCCTATTGAATTTAATTTTGATTATTAAATTGCTTTGATGCCCTATTAAGTGTTTTGGGTTCTTTTTTTATGAGGTTTTGGGGTTGAACTTGTTTTAAGAAATCAATGACAATTTTATAATTTGTAGGAAGTTCGAAGCCCTCTTTGTTATGTTGTAAATGGGCTTTGAGTGTATTTCTAAAGTTCATTTCATGTAGGGTTTTTTCTTTTAAAAAAAATAATTTGGACCCCTATATTGGGTATAATAGTGAATCTCCCTTAAATCTACTCATTATGATGAAGTTTTTATTTTATTTTTTGCGTAAGCCCTAATGCTTGAGAAAGGACAAATTAAGCTGCACAGGCAGAGGGACAAGTCTTTTTCACTCTGTTTCTATATATAATGGAACACATGGAGAGGGTGGTTTTTACACTCAATGAATAGTTTGTTTTCCCCTTTAAATAAAGTTGATCATTTTCTGAATGTAACTTGCAAATAATGGATCCTTTTATACCAATTATTGATATACCTATAATATGTATGATAATACAGCCTTTTTGCTTTTCTGGATGAATAGTACTAGTTAGCTAGTTGTATAGTAGCCTTGCTATTTCTTCATATAATTGGCCTAATATTAAGCATCAAAGCATTAGCAATAGAAAGAATGAAAAAGGCTCATGATTAGGGTTAGTTAATGATCCTTTTAATACGCTCACATTTTCCTTTCAATATGTCAATATCACCAACAGGGTTGACAATTGACATTGCAATGACCTCCTCCTCCTGCATTTGCTGCTGGTCTTTGACATGTAATAAACCAATTTTCAGTTTACTAGGCGCTATATATATACAGATTATATCTACACAAACAGGATAAACATATATTGTAAACAAACCAATTTTCATTTTACTAGGCGCTATATCTATACATATTATATCTACAAAAACAGGATAAACATATATTGTCAACAGGGAGGAAAGCAGAGATGGGTAGTAAAAAATACATATCGTCCGTAAGATAATAACGTCTAGATGTCCCCAGAAAATCTGAATGTTATAGAGATGCTTGTAAATTGTATGTAGAGTTTACAATAAGAGAAGAGAGAATCTATCTAGGTGTTGGTAGGGTACGTGAGCCAGTCATTTCCTGCAAAACCAAACACAGATTTGAATGTGAGGAGCTGCTTTTGCACAGCTTGTTGTGTTGTTTGTATGCATATATCTATAAAGATTTGGGTCCCCCACCTTCCCTTCTCTGATCCACTGCACATACTGGGCCACTCTTTTTGACACCATGTACGAAATTGGGAAGGAAACTAAAACTAAGATGACAGATAGAAGAGAGAGAGAGAGAGAGAACCCTCTTTCTCTCTTTTCTTCACTTTTCGAAGCTGAAAAGCACCTCACCTTTTTCTGCCTCTCTCACGTGCACCATTTCCCTCTCTCTAACATTTCTTCTCTCTCTCTCTCTCTCTCTCTCTCTCTCTCTCTCTCTCTGTAAAGTTGAAGGGATGGTGAGGTGGGTTTTTCTGTAAAATGATTGTGGTCTTTGAATAGAAAAGGAGCTAAAGGGTAGTGTTTATAAGTCAATATATATTCAAGTGCCAGTGAATCAAATAAAGGTGCTGAAGAAGAAGTGCAAACAGAAAGAGAGAGAAATCCATGACAATGGCTTTAGAAGCTCTTACTTCTAATGAGCCTTTCAACTTCATCATTTATGATACCATCTCTGCAACCCCCTACAGCTGCCAAGACTCTTCAGAGACGACTAGCAATTTCATACCTCCAGACAAGTACTTCTGCACCAGCACCAGTAGCATGAAATCTAATCAAGACACCCAAATTAAGAGGGCGTTGAATTTGGAAGCCGCAGCAGCAGGTGGTGGTGGTAGGCAGAAGCAGAGTTCTCTGGGTGTAAACAATAATAATGCTCAGCAGCAGCAGCAGCAAGGGCGGAAGAAGAGGAGGAGAAAGCCAAGGGTTTGCAAGAACAAGGAAGAAGCTGAGACTCAGAGAATGACTCACATTGCTGTTGAGAGAAACCGCAGAAAACAAATGAATGAGCATCTTGCCATTCTGCGCTCTCTCATGCCTGACTCTTATGTCCAAAGGGTTCTCTCTCTCTCTCTCTCTCTCTAAACGCACCCTCACTAATTAAAAGTGAAGAAGAAAGAAGATTAATTAGTATCAAGAAGTGTTTAAATACAGAATACTATCCTTTGGTTAGGATTTTAGTGAAATTTATGACATGCATGCTTTCTATATTATTTCTTCTCCTTACATCATGTTGTGGTTATTAGACACTGTTGTTAAATTACTTCTAATTCCATCATAATCAATAATATTTCTCAATTTAATTATATATAATTATCATAGTTAATATACACTGCATGTCCACTTTTTCAGAACAATATATATACACTGTTGTGTACACTTTATACATGAAAAAGTAGGACCAGTAATTTAATCTCGTGCTTCCACTTTTTTCATCTTGTTTTTGTTTTCTTCTCATTGTTTGTGTGTGTAGGGTGACCAGGCCTCCATAGTAGGAGGAGCCATAGAATTCGTGAAGGAGCTTGAGCACCTCTTGCAGTCCCTTGAAGCTCAGAAACTCCAACTTCTACACAATGCAGATGTCTGCACCTCCTCCAAAGTTGTGCAAACCCCTTTTGCACAATTACTAGAATGCCCTCATTACACTTGGTCTCACTGCCCCAACAAATACACATCAAAAACCAAGGCAGCCATAGCCGATATTGAGGTCACATTAATTGAGACCCATGCAAACCTTAAGATCATGTCACGCAGAATTAGCCCCAGGCAGCTTTCCAAGTTGATTGGTGGAATTCAATCCCTTCAGCTCACCATCCTTCATCTCACTGTTACCACCATGGACCCTTTTGTTCTCTACTCCATCAGTGTTAAGGTACGTATATAATAATGAGGAAAATGTTTGTCCGAAACTCATACTTTCCTACCAATCACTTTGACATACATGTATAAATTGTTTTATTTATTTATTTAAATGAATTATTTTTGCATACGTATCAAACCATGATCTACTGAAATGAGCGTCTTCTTCATTCTGTTTTGATAGTTTCATCACCAATAATTAAGGTTTAGCATTTTTGTGTACGTTAGTGACGTTTCCTTATTTGCAAATATTTGTTTGCTTTTTTAAGAAATCAATGAATTTGGGTCTAAAATTCGAACATTCTAATTCTGCATGCAGATTGAAGAAGGGTGCTTACTGAGTTCGGTGGATGACATAGCAACAGCAATTCACCACATGCTTAGAGTAATTGAGGAAGCAGCTGCCTTGCGTTAATTAAATTCTCCTTTTCTATTTTTCTTTTTTCCTTTTGCAGCTACGGTACCAGAAAAAGACCTTGAGTAGGATCTTAATGGGCTTGGGCTTTCTGAGGCCCAGCCCATGCTGATGGGCATTTGAACTAGTTTATCTGACCTGTTTTTAAGATGTGTAGGACAGTATTAGAGTGAACATGTGAACTTATGTCAATAAACTTTCATGAATGATTTTAGGCTTCTTTAAATTACATCTTATAATACATTAGAACTTTGAGAAAATCTTAATATATTCTTCAACTTTTTGTTGTTTGTCAAACGATAGGGAGATGTTTCATTCATCGCCACGAAGGTTCGTTACAAGAACCATTAAAAGCGCAAAAAAGCTCCGAAGGGCACGGGTCACAAGGACCATATAACTGATTCTACTATTTTGGTACCCAATTCTAAACAACTCATAAATAAATGGGCAGTGATATGGTGGGAACTTCTTTTTGCAAACCTCTATTTGAGAATACTGTTGGATCAAATCTAACGGCTGCTAAGAAGCAATTGTAACTGAACCTGTGTGAAACTGTTCCACTAGAACGACGCCTTCTCCCTCCAAAACAGATATGCATTGTGCTCTTGAAGACCACAATATCTCCTTCCAAAAAAAGCTGCTCTCTCTCTCTCTCTCTCTCTCTCTCTCTCTCTCTCTCTCTCTCTCTCTTTCTCTCTGTCGAAGAACATGGTTTTCTTCTTTTTTCTGGTTTGATATTCTATTTCAGGAAAAACAGTGAACATATCTACCCCTCCAAAACAACTGTTAATTTTTCTGGTTTGGTCATTCAAAGCATACAAAGAAAGGTATTATCCTGAAGAGCACATGTAGCACTGTAATTATTTTATCTGCTTTCATTTTTCTGGTTTGATGATTGTGTTCATTTTTCTGGTTTGATGAAGCATTGAGGACCTATCTGGTTACCATATAACTGGTGAGTGTGACACCTTGTTAGAATCGTTGAGCACGGTCGAAATCGACATTGACTTCGAATACTTGAGGATTCGAGACCCTTTGGTTACGAGTCGTCAACACTTGGGCGGAGACACCCACGAATTCATACCCTCGAGATGTCTTGCGGGGGGCATAGCGGTACATGCTTAATATATGGTACTCAATTGTTTCGCATTTAAATTCATGGGTAGCTTAATATAGATGCAGCACTGATTGGAGTGGAAGCAAGGTAGGGAGGTGTACAGAGGCTCAAGAGCTCGATTGCCATTCACTTTACCATTGGCTGAGCTATGGGATACCAGTTAGATTAATAAAGAGATTTAAGCTCCTGCTGTTGTTATGAGTATTGAACAGAGTTGTTAATTTTATTCGGCACAGCCACCACCATGTATACTAGTTGCAGACTTTTGCATGTTATTCATTTATGTTGTCCTCTTTTTTCAACAGGAAGTAATTGACATGTTGAGTTCGAATCGTTGAGGAGAGGAAGGTCGAATTTTTTTTGGGGTAGATGTGTCGCTCTAAATCGAAGACATTATCATATTTGTTGATATTTCGAAGCTCAAAATCAGTTATGAGGTAAGCGATATCATGTACTTGTGAATTCCAGTATTGGAAATTTTATAACTCAGTATATAGGCATGATTTGTAGTGAATTTGAGTAGGCTGTTTAATGTTTCACTAGTGACTCCAAATGGTTCATAGCCTATTTTGTTTTAGACTCCATTATTTACTAATGTTTGATAGTCTGTTTGATATTTGTTGAAAATTTGAAAATAAAAAATCACTTAGGAGGTAACTGATATCCTGTATTTGTTAATTTCAATATGCTTGAGGAAATGTTTGACCAAGTATATGGGCATAATTTACACTAGTTTGGATGTAGGTTGTTTAAGGTTTCACTAGAGACTCCAAACGGCCTCGTAGGTGTAGCATTTATATTCACTAATGGGTTCATATATTATTTCGTTTCAGACTCCATTATTTACTAGTGTTGCATAGTCTATTTGATATTTGTGGAAAATTTGAAGATCAAAATCACTTAGGAGGTAACTGATATCCTGTATTTGTTAATTTCAGTATCCTGGAGGAAATATTTTGACCAAATATATGGGCATAATTTAAGCTATTTTGGATGTAGGTTGTTTAAGGTTTCACTAGAGACTCCAAAAGGAGTCATAGGTGTAGCACGTGTATTCACCAATGATTCATAGCTTATTCATTTCAGACTTCATTATTTACTAATGTTTGATAGTCTATTTGATATTTGTTGAAAATTTGAAGATCAAAATCACTTACGAGGTAACTGATATCCAGTATTTGTTAATTTGAGTATACTGGAGGAAATGTTTTGACCAAGTATATGGGCATAATTTACACTAGTTTGGATGTAGGTTGTTTAAGGTTTCACGAGAGACTCCAATAGGCTTTGTAGTTGTAGCACGTGAATTCACTAATGGTTCATAGCTTATTTCGTTTCAGACTCCATTATTTACTAATGCTTGATAGTCTATTTGATATTTGTTGAAAATTTGATATTTCTGTGTTTATATTTTGCATATAGTATTGTGGTTAATATGTATTTGAATGCTCTTTGAATGCATGTGCCAATGTTATGATGGTGATATAATTTTTAGGGTTAAATCCCAAGAATTGTGAAATGGAGTCTAAAACAAAGGTGACACCGGAAGTTAGTGTGGAGTTCAAACCAAAACTAGGACTTGAATTTGATTCCCTTGAGGATGCATTGAAGATGTATAATCTGTATGCACTAAAAATAGGATTTGGTGTTCATTGTTCTACAACCGTCAAGTGTGACAGGGGAGATAGTAAGGAAAGAATTTGTATGTTATAAACAAGGGACAACCAATGTTAGTGGTAAGAAAAGAAGGCGAGGATGTGTTCTAATTGGTTGCTTGGCTAAACTTGTTGTTTTGTTGCCATCTTTGAAGAATAGTGATCATGATAGAAGAAGATGTCCAAGACTTGCGATCCCGTAAGCAAATATATCGTATATTTTAGTTGAAGATATTTCCTTTTAACGATTTGTCATTGTTTATGCATTTTTGTTTCGATGTTGCAGCTCTTCATCTCCTGAAGCAGAAATTGGTGCTCTAGTTGCTGAGAATATGCAGCCCACTCAGAGGACATAGAACAGGGAAGGTACTTAGCCAAGTATGACAGAGGCATTTATGAAGGAGTTTGATTTAATGCACTGACCCTGAGTTTGAGTATCTAGTGATACCTTTTGGAGTATCTAGTGATACCTATTTTCAGGAGTTTGATTTAATGCACGGACAGAGTTTGAGTAGCTAGTGATTTCCGTTTGAGTAGCAAATGATACGTATTGGTGTTTTTTTTAGTAGCTAGTGATATTTTTTGACGTAGCTAGTGATACTTATTGGAAGGAGTTTGATTTAATGAACGGACGCTGAGTTTAAGTAGTACCTGTTTGCGTTGGTTTTGAATGTGCGACAAGCGTTTGTGATACTCTTGTAATCTGTTCATGTCGAATACTGGAGGTTTTTTTTTATTTGTTGAAAATTAGCGATAATGATACTGAAGGTTAAATCGACATATGACTTTACGTATGTGGAAGCCAAGCCATTATGCTTCAGTAAACTCCAAAAAGGTTATGGTGTGGTTGGGATCATGAATCCAACCATCGGTTGGTCAACTAGAACTGGAAAAAATGAAAATGCACGGCACGTGTTGTTTTATCAAACAATTCGATTGAATATAAAAATTATGTTTTAGTAAAGTAATGTTGAAAATTAGCAATAATGATACTGAAGGTTAAATCGACATATGACATTACGTATATGGAAGCCGAGCCATTATGGTAATCAAGATGTTATCATGGTTACTTAAAATTGAAATTTAACATAACCACAAATAAATAAATATTTGACATATGACATTACGTATGTGGAAGCCGAGCCATTATGGTAATCAAGATGTTACCATGATTACTTAAAATTGAAATTTAACATAACCACAAATAAACAAATATTTGACATGTACAAATCTAATGTTTTACTAACTACTTTTGAAACTTTGGATGATTCTATTATTTGTCCTGATTTTGGTCATACCTAATAATTTTATATTTTACTAAAATATTTGTTTTTTATTTATAGAAAACATTCACATACTAGTTATTGGTGGAGTAATAGAGAAAAAATATAAGTGAGATTAGTGGAAGAAAAACATGGAACAACTTTTTCTGTTTATTGTAATTTTGTTGTAATTTATATTGGTTTTTCAGTTAATTACATTCTCACTTGTTTTTTTGGGTGTGGAAATTAATTCTCACTTTAAGTTTTCATATACATAAACATCAACCCAAAAGAGAAATTAATAAATAACAAAATTAGCCTACTATTCGTATACATTCAATCAACCCAAAAGAGAAATAAATTATATATATAAACATGCCTTTTGTCCTTTTTTTATATAACCATGTTAAATAAAATATATATAAACTTGCTTTTTGTCTTTTTTATGTAGCCTATGTGGGATGTCTGCTTTTTTGGTTTGTTTTTTCTCTTTCTTCCTTCACTGTAGAAAGAGTGAAATAATAAAAATGCATGGCATCACTTGTTGTTTTATCCAACAATTCCATTGAATATAAAAATTATGTGTTAGTAAAGTAATATTGAAGCCATCCGCGTGTAAGGTCTCAATGAACTACAACCAAAACATCAAGTTTGACAAGGGAGATAGTAAGGAAAGAATTTGTATGTTGTACGGTGTGCTGTATTATTATAATCCAAATAATCTTAGTGACACGAATTATAAAAATACAAAACAATAATAAAAATTCAACTTTGTTCATAGACAAATAAAAACATCCTATCACACACACTCTTATTTCTTTTATCCAATGATTCTCATTCTAATGTGTTTGATCAAATGTAGCATCTTAATATATATATGCTTTCATTCAAGGATATGCAATATGTGTAATAACATATAAAGGATGAAACATGAACTAAGGTGATTTTATTGGAGAAGAAATAGCCAAAATTTGAAGCCCTTTGTTAATAATTAGAAAGTAAATGTCATGTGATCATAATAATAATCATCATATTAACAACAATACTCTTAGATTTGGATATGATTAGTTGACAATGATATGGTTAGTTGACAACAACAATCTTGATTTGGATATGAACATAATAGTTATATTTAGCGACACCTACCATACTTAATTAGCAAACAGCCGGTATATAAATTGCATTAGTTTTCTCCTCAAGGTGAAAGTGGGTTCTTTCCATGAATAAATTTCGAGCTTTTGGGTATTGTTTTAGTGATTGGTTATTATTAATCAATTTTTTTATTTTTTTATATATACATAATACGACAATGATGAGTTTTCAATTTTCAATTTTCAATTTTGTTGGTCTTTTATTTCTAAAATAAATGATATGATAGCCAATGGGGGATATTTTTAATGAGCCTTGGAACTTTTAACATGTAAGATTATATAATTTAATTGGATAACAATCATTAGTCATTAACATAAAGTTTCTCTAACAGCATAGTATTGATTATAATTTTTTTACTTATTCTACAATGGGAAATTGACCTTCCAACTTTTTTCAAGAATGTAACGACGACACCTTTTTCCTAAAAATATAATGGCATTATTGAGAGGACATATTTCTTGTCGGAAATATTCAAACCATGGGATACACAGTATTGGTGCTGAGAAATACATACATTTTTTTTTAGTATTTTCCCATTTAAAAAATATTTTAAATGATTTTACAACAAAAAATGATTAAAATATAACAAATATGACACGTGTTAGAGCAAGGAGAGCCTAGTATTCCATCCACTTCCACGTGTCAGCAAGGGACGCAGTCACTTGGCATCTCATCCAATTAACTATTTCTTTTTACCTCAAAATTGATTTAAAAATCGATTATAGTTCAAAAAATTCCCAACAAATAATGTATGGATCGGTATGACATTTCCTTCTAAAGAGCACCATGTGAGCATTTCTCATGTGTGGCCTTATAAGATGGTAACACGTGCCATGTTTTTGTAATTTATTGTGTTTTATCCTAAACAATTCTTAACAAATTATATAAAAATCAGAAAAATATACCAAAAATTGCTACAAATTTCTTATGACATAGCATTCGATTATGGAAATCTAAAATCATGATTTCATATATTTAAATTAATGATAATCATTTGATCAAAGAAACAAGAGTGTATGTGATAGAATGTTTTGATTTATATCTATGAACAAAGTTGAGTTTTTATTATTGATTTGTATTTTTATAATTTAGAATTAGCATTTTGGAGCTTTAAGGAGAAGAGAATATCACAAGATGTTCATATGAATTTTTTGTATATTTTTGTATTTTTAATTTATTTATTATGAATTTTAGAAATTAAATTGTAGAGAAATAATATGAAATATAATAGATTGACACGTGGCGAGTCTTGGACATTGATTTCTATGACATGGCATGTGCGTCATAGACATTGATTTCCTCCCTTTTTTTTCCTGGCGCTATTTTTGAGCGAAATTCTAATTTTGCGCTACCCCTCTTGTTCCCTCATCCTAAAAATTCACGCTTCTTTTCTCTTTTCAGCCCCAAATCGAAATCACTTCCCTCCTCGTCTCTTCTTACATCTTTTCCAGACCCAAACCCTAAAACTCCCACACCCAATCTCTGCTGTACCTCTCCCTCTCCCACGCCTCTCTCTCTCTCTCCTCATATATCACTCACTCACTCTCTCTCTCTCTCTCTCTCTCTCTCTCTCTCTCTCTCTGTGGCTACATGGTCTCCAAGAAGAAGTATAACTGCTTTGTAAGTATCCATTTCAAGAATTCAATCTCTTATTTCGTATTTGGGTTTCAAGTTTTATTTTTATTTTTGCAGAATCTAGGTTGGTTTGTCTCCTCTCTCCCTCTTCGTTCCAGTAACCCTCTCGTTCTTGGTTTGTATCAATTCCTAAACGCCAATTTGTTTTTTCTTTAAATATGTTTCATGATTAATTTTTCTGTATTTGTCCTGAAAAAATGGGTATATTGTTGTTGGTTCATTGTATCTAGTTCATGGGTTTGATAAATTTTCAACCATCCTAAGCAGGGTAATTGTACAGATTGATGGTAGAAAAAGTAGCAGATCTTGATAGTTCTTGAAAGTTTGTGAATCTCCTTTGTTTGATTGTGTTGTGATATTTTTTTTTCCCGGATAGGATGTGCTGTGATTCTATGGTGGCGGTATTATATGAGGAGAGGGACTTGCAAATTTGGAACTTCTTTTAAGTTTCACCATCCTAAGCAAGGAGGAAGCTGTAGTTGCCCTGCAAATTTGGTAACTATTATAAAACATGTTTTTTATTTTCCAATGGCTTCTGTGTATTATGTAGGCATGAGAATCTTGGCTATAGGATGACTCTTGGGGATGAAATTGATGATACGTTTATTTTTTTTAAATGAAGTGAAAAGATCGGTTATACCTGTGGAAACAAGATCAGTCATTGTTTCTTCAAGAAATGGTAATTTGTTTATTGGCAGCATGAATGCAGTTTATTAAGATAATATATTTTTTTTTGGAAGAGGATTTCCATTAAGAGATTTTTTTAAATGGTTTTTGTTGTGATGCTGGGACATCGGAGGTTTGCAACCACTTTCAGAAATTAAAATCATTTTCTTGTTCAATTTTATTCGAACTCATCGTTTCATTTGCTTGTGTTATGTTGTTGGCTCATCTGTTTTGTTTTTTTGTTTTTTGTTAAATTTGCTAAACAGAGTATCAGAAGAAAGGTTTCTTGTTTCAATTATATGTCCTTTGGTTTCAATTAATAAAGTATCGACCGGCAGTCTGCTGTGTCAGTCAGTTGCTTCCATGATGGTTCATTAAGCTCCAATCTTGGTTATGAAAATTTGGATCTAAAAGTTGATGCACAGGTGGTAGAGGATTTGCCTCCATTTTTAAGCTTGTGGAAAAAAAATGCATTTTGTTAATGTAATACGATACCCAAAAAATGGAGACACCAAAGCGGATGGAGACATTCATTCCATGCTACGTTGGGAATTCACACCTAAAACAATAGTTGGGAATCATGCTCTCACAAGGTGTCCATATTCATAGGGAAAATTTTATAATTTTATAATAAAATGTGTTCCATATTAAACAATGTTATGAGTCTAATTTTTCTGTTACCAAATCCCCTGTGTCCTATGTTTCCGCAATATATTTTTTGACACGTGTAATATGACATATTATTGTGTTGAAATATTGTTAACAATGTTAAATTTATATTTAGTCATATTACACGTGTTAAAAAATATATAGAGGAAACATGGGGGAACATGCGATTTGGTAACAGGAAAATTGATCTCCAATGTTATCTATAAACTTTGTTATATTATCTAGAAACCCGATGACAACCAAATTTTTGCGGGAACTTGTGTTCCACACAATAGTATTGATATAGTTGAGATAAGTACACCAGCCATTTCACTTCATATATGAAGTATTCCTCCTTGCAAATACGTACGAATTTGTATACTCCTTGGTTTTATTCATTATAAAAAAAATTTCAATTAATTGGAAGACCTTATCCTCATATCCAGCAACACGGGTCAGCAAGGGATGTTGCCACCTGTCATCTCCTCCAATTATTTATTTGTTCACACTTAAAAATTTATTTTAAAATCAATAATAATTCAAACAAATTCCCAAAAAAATGGTGGTGGTCTCGGTACGATATTTTCTACGATCGCGTACTTCAAATTTCATATTTGCATTAAAAAAAAATTAGGGGCTCATTCACATTTAGGAATGAGCCCCTAATTGTATTTTCTTGGACTATCTCCTCAATTCTTTTATAAACAGAACGTATCTGCTCAAATTTTTTGTTGAATTCTTGTCGGTGGGGATAAATGGATATATGTATATTGTAATCAAGAATGCATATGTAGTTCATCGAGACCTTACACGTGGATGGCTTCAATATTACTTTACTAACACATAATTTTTATATTCAATGGAATTGTTGAATAAAACAAGTGGTGCCATGCATTTTTATTCTTTCACTCTTTCTACAGTGAAGGAAGAAAGAGAAAAACACAAACCAAAAAAGCAGACAGTTTTTTTATTTATTAATTTCTCTTTTGGGTTGATGTTTATGTATATGAAAACTTAAAGCGAGACTGTAACTAACTAAAAACACCAATATAAATTACAAGAAAATTACAATAAATAGAAAAAGTTATTCCATGTTTTTCTTCCACTAATCTCACTTCTATTTTTTCTCTATTAGTCCACCAATAACTAGTATGTGAATAATTTATATAAATAAAAAATAAATATTTTAGTAAAATATAAAATTATTAGGTATGATCAAAATCAGGAAAAATAATAGTATCATCTAAAGTTTCAAATAGTAGTTAGTAAACATTAGATTTGTACATGTTAAATATTTATTTATTTGTGGTTATGTTAAATTTTAATTTTAAGTAATCATGATAACATCTTGATTACCATAATGGCTCGGCTTCCACATATGTAATATCATATGTCGATTCTTGAGCATCATTATCGCTAATTTTCAACATTACTTTACTAAAACATAATTTTTATATTCAATGGAATTGTTTGATAAAACAACACGTTGGTGACATGCATTTTCATTCTTTCCAATTCCAGTTTACCAACCGATGGTTGGATTCATGATCCCAACCACACCATAACCTTTTTGTTGGCTTCCAGATACGTAAAGTTATTATTGCTAATTTTCAACAAAGAAAAAAAAGCCTTCAGTATTAGACATGAACCGATTACAAAAGTGTCACAAATGCTTGTCACATTCAAAACCAATGCAAACAGGTACTACTTAAACTCAGCATCCGTTCATTATATCAAACTCCAGCTAATAGGTATCACTAGCTACGCCAAAACATATCACTAGCTATTCAAAAACAACACCAATACGTATCACTAGCTACTCAAACTGAAACATGCATCACTACCTACTCAAACTCTGTTCGTGCATTAAATCAAACTCTTGCCAATAGGTATCAAGAGCTACTCAAAATTGTATCAGTAGCT
The DNA here is from genome assembly GCA_024362665.1 of Prunus padus. Taxonomy (NCBI): domain Eukaryota; kingdom Viridiplantae; phylum Streptophyta; class Magnoliopsida; order Rosales; family Rosaceae; genus Prunus; species Prunus padus. The sequence goes on along the minus strand of JANFAM010000005.1, from coordinate 13,750,232 downwards.
ACTCAAAAATGACACCAATACGTATCACTAGCTACTCAAACGGAAACATGCATCACTACCTACTCAAACTTTGTCCGTGCATTAAATCAAACTCATGCAAATAGGTATCACTATCTACTCAAAAAGGTATCACTAGATACTCAAAAACGACGGCAATAGATATCACTAGATACTCAAAGTTAGGGTCTGTGCATTAAATCAAATTCCTGCATAAATGCCCCTGTCTACTTGGCTAAATACCTTCACTGTTATGCGTCCTCTGAAGCACCAATGTCTACGTCAGGAGATGAAGAGCTGCAACATCAAAACAAAAATGCATATCTTCAACTAAAATATATGATATATTTTCTTATGGGATCGCAAGTCTTGGACATCACCTTCTATCATGATCACTCTTCCTACACCAAGTGCACCGACGTTTATGTCATCCCGCTGGCTTCTCATGTTGTCCTTTAACTATTTTTGGACGGCCTTTTGATTTTACTCGATTTGGATCTTTCAGTCTCACTTGGGCAGAACTAGTCCCCCCTTTATTGGCTTCTTCAACATGAGCTCTTGATGACGCCAAGCAAATCAACTTCCCACGAATGTTGTCAAATGTTTTTTTGCAACAAGTCAGAACCTTCATCATACAACAATGCCGAATCAATCAAATCGACTGCAACTTTGCACAATGTCGATCTCTTAACCAAAATACAATCATTAACGCTATCTTTAACTTCTTTGCCATCCTAATCAAAAACTACACCAGACTTAGCATTTTTCATCTTACATTCTACTAAATTATCCTGATGTTAGACGAGATGTGAGAATAGCACTAGAAGTCTAAGGGAAAAAAAGGAGGCAAAAACATCAGCCATGTACAGACAATTTAATTTAATAAGTATGAGGTCTATTCAGAAGAGGGATCCAGCAATTTAAATTGGCATATATTGCTCTGACCAATACACATGCCATTATTAAATGATGAGCACTTTCTTTTGAGGTGCACAATGCACTTGTAATATATTCTCCATGGTTAGAGAGAGGAGAACAAGCACCACTTAAATTCCAATGGCATTTGTTCAATGGTCAATGCCTTTATAACAAAGGAACTGATGGAAAGAATTTTGAGAACTGAGATGCACTTGTGATTTGGACCCAATCTAAGGACAAAGGCATTGTTATACTAAACATTTAAATATTTCTATAATGCCACAAATAACAAAGCTTTATCGCATTAAATGATGTGCAAAATTTCAGTCAAAAAAATTGCCTAACTAATGAAGTAGTTTGGAGATGGGAAATGGAGGGTTTCAACAATTTCATAGGATACATATGTATGAAGGTTTGACTGGTTTACAAACTTGTAGACCCTGAAGACTCCAACAATCATTAACCTACAGAAGGGAGACATGTGGGAAGGACGAATGCCAAAACTGGTGATGACAAAGGAAAAAATATAGCAACATCGAACCTACAGAGAGATAAAGAAACGAATGTCATATATGAGATGATGAGAGAATCATTAAGAATACAACAGGTTAGGCTCCTTCATAAATACCATAATCTATATGGCAAAACACAAGTGCCCGTACTGCAAGGGTGGCATCTGAACAAGTGACTACAATAAAACAGACGGTAATCCTGAAAAGAAATCCCAAATATGGTATTATGTACAAAAGGGAAATCAGATCAGAAAAAGAAATATCAGTTGTTTTTGCTATTACCTGGAACCGACACATTTAACCAAAAAAGCAGTGACAGCCAGGTGTCTCCAATCATCTTCATACTTATCCTTAATTCCAGATTTCAACTACACCTTTCCCTTTTATGAAGATAGTGACATAGATATTGCATCAGCTTCCGCACTAGAAACATTCGCATTCGCAGCAATATACGTATTATGTCCAATACAAAACTTAATATATAATATATATATCTAACAATTTAACTTTCCAATTAACAGCACAATAAAAAACACATATTCAAAGTGGCAACCATTTAGATTTTAAGAGGAATTATTTCTGTTTTTCCTTTTCAATTTCAGGAATTCTGTACGAATTAACAAAGTATTTACTCTCGAGAATACAATTCCTTCACAGGTAACTAATTACCTCCCCAAATCTCAGCTTGTTTTGTGGTGGATTGAGTTGAAACAAAAGATACGAGTTGAATATACGGGAAAAACATATGCCCAGAAAATCAAAGCCCTAAAATCCTAAACAAAAATTAAACATTAAGGAATGCAATAGAAAATGCAAAACATAATATCAAAGTTTGAAAATATATTACCCTCTCAAATAGATCTTGATTTTTGAATTGTGAGAGAGAGAGAGAGAGAGGACTACGGGAAGGGAGATTGAAGCAGAGAAACTGAGAGAGCAAGACAAAGATGGAGTTCAAGAGGAGGGAAACTGACAGGGCAGAGAAATAGAAGATAGAGAGGAATAAAAGGGTTTACTTGTCACAATGACGACCAAGAGATTCCAGTGAAGATCGAACCTGGGTAAGTGACGAGAGGAAGAGCGACTGTGACCGCAGTTATGAGATTTTTGGTTATGAGATTTTCAACAAATTAAAACAAGTTTTTGGGCATTTGGGTTGTCAGATTTGGGGGTTTGTAGTTAAAATTTAAAAATGAATTAAATGGCGGAAGGAAGGAAGGAAGGAAAAAAAAAGGCGCGACTAGAAAAGGCGCGATAGCACAAGTGGTAAGGAGAAGCTGCAGCATACCCAGTTCTAGTGTGAGCTTGTTTTTTCTTTCCAGCCGTTGAGATTACTTAAAAGGCTGAGATGAAGCCGCAAGAAGAGGTTTGCAAAAAGAAGTTCCCACCTGAGCCGCTGGCTAAATAAATAGGCATGTAATTTAACCGATTCATCAAAACGTACAAAATTAGATCCCTGCATGATGCCTGATGGGTCTGCCAATGCATAGAAGCTGCATGTATGTTGTAGGTATTGAAAACAGTGATAAGTTTTTGTTAAGTTCTGAAGAAAAGCTGCCTTTGCTCGATCGATGAGTATTTCCTAATGTTGTATTGATTTTCTCAGCTTCCAATTTTGTTTCTTGTGTGAAATGAATCTGCACCCTCATTAAGACTCGTCACGTCCTCTTGTGCAAACAAGAAAATGACATGCATGCAATGCATGGCCCTCACAAGTTACAACAAGTGTGTGTGCCTGTTTGTGTGTGAGAGATTCCGAGGGATATGATTTCGGGCTACTATATACATGTTACTTAGCATGTGGGTACGCAGACTCATATTATCATATAGATCCATTTAAGGGTTTCAATTGCGGAACTTTTTAGAGTTTAGGGTCTCATGTTCAAATCCCATATAGAAAATGACATTGACTTGTAGATTATATGGAAAAGGGCATTGACTTTTAGATCAGTGGTCTTAAATCGATAAGGGACTCTCGGGCATGCTAATTAAAACCCAACGTACAATTGCATCTCAACAGCTTCCTTACCATGTGGTCTCCCTCTTTTATTGTACTCAACAACAAGTTGTATTTTTTGAATTCTTCTCTTTACAACTCGGCTCATTGTGTTTATACCACGATTTGATTTTGCCTCCTCATCAAATGTAGTTGTGCTAGTTGCTTCTTTCTCATTACAAGAAACAAATTTCATCTTCTTAGGGGACTTGTGTAGCTTGTTTTCAGCCAACTTGTCTTCCTTACTTTGAACTTTTGAAACATTGCGATCTTACTTTGAGTTTTTTTCCCACTGCCTGACAAGACCTGACCCAAATTCCCCCTCGGAACTCATGTCGAATCCTGTTACCCGCCCGGCAACCAACCGATGTTGGGCCCACTACTAATTTTCACCTCTCACCTATAAGTTTAAGAAAAAGAGGTTGAGATTTCTACTGAAATTTCGGCAGAGTCTCCCCTGAAAAATGGACATTTACCAAAATTTCCACTTGGGCAAAACACAATTGGAAAATACCCAAACTTCAGCACGCACAATGTAAAGCGCACACATTTTTCAAGTATGTCTCCGGCCTCCAATTCAACCACGGCTAAAAGAAATTATAAAGGAACTTAGACTTTGATTCATAAATATAACAGAATAACTCAAGCATCAACGGGCTTCGGGCCCTCCAATATAAAAAGAGTTCTCAACCTGAATTTCAAACGACCCCGAGTTCAAGACTCAGAAACCATTGCAGATGCAAGCACAACACATGTAGTTTATGACAATTTACAGAATAGGCTTCCAGCCTTCATGCAATACTAATAGTGAACCCAAACAAATTTAAACGTAACAACTAATCCACATAAATTAACTTCCCAAGTTTCAGCATGCGATGTTTACAAGCCAAGCATAATAGCTAGTAGCTTTAAAGACTCAGGCCAAATTCATTCATCAATCCAAAACGGTTTTCAGACCCATCATAACCAAAAACACGATTCAACAACCAATGAGTAAAGCCGGAGTATAAGCAAGCATTCAAACCCACCAAGTTTCAAACAGGCTTCAAGCCCACCCAAAAATTCAAGACCAAACTCAACAAGAACAATAAATAAGATTTGATCCTAATAACCAATTAAAGATCTAGAAATAAAATTTAGTTCTCGACTGCACCTAGGAAAAGTCTCAGGCTACCTACGTACCCTTTTGTGAGGGATCAAGCCACACGTAGTTCTTGTAACAATAATCACAATTCATATAAAGTTCAAACAACATTACGTTTAAAACCCGACTCTTAAGTTCCTTAACTTGTTATCACAACACAAACCAAAACCAAGATCCATAACTTTTAAATCATACCATTAAACACCCGCCAAGCTCATCTCCTGCTATCACCCATCAGGAGGTATATGGAACTTATAATCTCACCCGAAGGCATGTATATATATTCCGAAGGCAACAATAAGTTTTTCCGAAGGCAACCAACATATATATTTTTTCCGAAGGTGATAAATAAATAAATAAATAAATAAATAAATAAATATATTCCGAAGGCAATAATAAGTTTTTCTGAATGCAACCGGGGGATGAGGGAAAGCTGGCCAACCACCTATGAAGACAAATTAGGCAGGTGGTTAGGGAAAATTCGGGCCGGGTACCTGCAGAGCAAGCTCAATGTGGGTACAAGCAACCACTGGCCGAACACCTACAGAGTAATCTCTATGCAGGTGCAAGCAAGCCACTGGAGGCAACCGGGGAGTGGGAAACTGTCCAGCCGCCTATGCAGACAAATCGGGCAGGTGGCTAAGAAAGATCCTATTCAGACACCTGCAGAGCAAGCTCAATGCAGGTACATGCAGTACACTATGTCCAGATTCTTTACCACACATCGGAATTCAACATCGCTCGTGTGGTAAAGTAACCGCTATCAAATATGCCTAGACACTTTACCACATGCCGGAAAGTCCAATGCCACGTGTAGTAAAGTACCTAGAAATCAGTATTCAAGTGAGCCCACATGCCGGAAAATCCAATGCCACGTGTGGCCCATCCTACGCTCGCAGGCGGCCCGCCAAGGCCCACGACACACCCCGCCAAGGGTGCCCGGATCAAAAGCCACATGCCGGCATCCTCCATTGCACATGTGGCCCACATGATGGAATCCTACATCAGCCCGCCTGTGTAGAGTACTTAGTGCCCGTCAAGGCCTACGACACACCCGGTCAAGGGTGCCTGGATCCGAACATAACTCACATGCTGGCATCCTTCATCGCACATGTGAACCCACACGCTGGAATCCTACATCAACCCGTGTGTGTAGAGTAAATAAAATCTGTAGCCCACATTCATAATCGCATATAAATATGTAGATCTAACGTAACACCCTCTCAAAGATTCATTTTCACAACCAAACATATTCAAGGACTCCATCCCCAAATACAAAGCCAACTGGACGATAGTAGCGTCCATACTCACTACCCAAATATTAATCAACGTATAGATAATGACTCTTAAAAGCATATAATCCAAACCCATCCTTCATAAACATTCAAACATCAAGACGTCCAATAATTCCATAATTAAAACAATATGTAAACTCCATGGTTCAAAGTAATCCAATTTGTGTGCAAGGTATTCCTACTATTTAACACTAATGCTCATTCAAACAAGCCCAAATAATAATAATAATCATAATCATAATCATAAAACAATATTAATAATAACGATATTAATAATAATAATACTAATAATAATAATAATAATAATAATAACAATAGAAATCTCTGAAAATCCCATAAGACAGGATAATAAAATCCAAAACACCATATTTAAAATTCCAAAACCATAGCCCACCAATATGCATATACCAATTCCGAAAATCTCTAAGTCTGATAACCACATAACTATTGCACCAAAACCAAAATCCATGACATACCAAGTCACCATAATCCTTTATAAATAATATTAATAGCAGTAATAATAATAGTACTAATAGTACGCATTCCCATAATCATGTATTCCAAAACTCAAAATATTCAAAACTTCACGTATTAACATCACATCCAATAACCTTAATTGAAAACAATGCTAAAAGAAAACAAGGTCCACTCACCACCTTAACTTACTAATTCCAAACCATTAAACATATATTTGTGTGTAAACATATAGTCGACAATCATTAAACCCTTACTGACACAATGCCCCTCATATGACACAAATACTATATATATGTGTCTAATGTGATTCAAAAGGGCATGATCCCTTTTTTTGTGGCCTTTGGATCGTGCTTTTTTCCCAGTTTTGTAGTAGTGGTGGAACCATGAACTTTTTGATGGGTGGGCTAACTAAAATTTTTTGCTTAAAATTTAATTATTTTTAAAAAAATATCTTTACCTTTGCAGTTTGAATTCGTTAAAATTTATTGGCATCAACCGAATAAACTTCTAAAATGCAAAGTGAAAAAATATAAGGATTAATGACAGTTTAGTACATTGTGGTTGCACTTGTGAGGCATGTTTGTCCCTGTCCTCTTGATTTTTGCAATTAGATACCCCGATCTATTCAATTTATTACAATGTGGTTCCACCGTTTGAGTTTCCGTCATATTTCTCCATTAGTTACCTATAAGGCACTATGAGTCCCATATTTTTGACTTGTTTTTATTTTAAAATTGATTAAAACATGAAGAAAACATTTTAAAAAACCAACTTAAAATTAAGAAAACTTTTTTAAAAATAAAACCCCATCAACCCCAAAAAGCCAGCCCCTTCCCCAACAACCCTAGCTTGCCGACCACCAAGATGCCCTCACCACCCCTCACCACCCCTCACCACCTCTACTGAGACCCATCACCACTCTCCCTTGCAACCCCAACCCTCCTCACAAGCCCGACCTCCACCAAGCCACCCCTCCCCTCACTGCAATTCCACCGCCCCACCCATTCTATCCTCTAACGTAGACGACGAAGTGTTAAATTTCAGAAAGACGGGTTAGTGGCCCACTACTAGCAATATCAATATTGTCCCTAACTTAACCACCTACAAAACCTAGTAGATGTAGGATTTTATCACAAAAGGCCTCAGTGATATTAGTACTTGAACCATTCATTATATGTTGTATTTTATTCAGTCAAGTTTCCAATGTGGGACTTATATTCTTTAGCAGTTTCGTCACCTCCCTTTGCATCGGAGGAGAAGAAGAAACCGAACCAAAAATGAAGAGTCAAAAAAAAAAGAAAAAGAAGAAAACAACAAGAAGCCACATTCGGATCGCTGTGTCTTGAGGAGATCGTCGAAGGAGATTGAAACGGCGGCGTCGGCGAGGTGGTCGGTATTTCAGAGGCTGATACCATGCACTATGAAGGGGAAGGTGAGGGAGAGCTTCGCGGTGGTGAAGAAGTCGGAGGATTGGTACGAGGACTTCAAGAGCAATAGAATTAGGTTAATGTACTATTTTGTTCTTGATAGAGAATACATATAAACTTAAGAAAATAATATTTCCTTGATGTGTTGTAGTTGATGGTGGGATATATAGATTATTTTTCTTCTTCAAATATCTTTTGCGAAAGGCAACAGATCAAAGAAAAAGAGAGAGCAGAATTTGCCCAAAAAAACCAAACAAAAATGCAGTAGACGTTGTGGTTGGCCATGTAGATGTAAGAGCCTCTCAATACCCTTTTATTTGTGTAATTGGCACCTTGGTGCTGAAGTAAGGTAAACATGTTGTTGAGGACTTCCGCTCCTTTTTTATATTCAAATTTTGAATTGCATGTATCTAATTTAATTATATCATTGTAGTTTTGCATAAATCAGGTGGAGTTTCTTAGTGGAGTTCCTAAGGGAAAATGCCTCATTTAATTTTTTGTTTGGGCCACCCAAAAGTGAGGGTCGGCTCTGGCTAAAATTGCCACATTGAATTTAACATCTCCCTTAGAGAAGCTCTTAGATCCCGTTTGGTTCATGGAATGGATTTGAGGGAAAATTATTTTCCATGTCATTTTCTAAGGGATGAGAAATGGAATATTCCCTTCCCACGTTTGGTAATATGCCGGGAAAATAATTGGGAGATTTCACTTTATTTCCTTTCCCATGTTTGTTTTGAGTAGGAATAGAAAACAAAGTTTGTATAATTTTTCAATTATACCGAGATTAAATCAAGTAAAAAAAGAGTGCATTTAATGATATATTGTAATTCTAAATTGTTAATGGGGACAAAATAGTCATGAAAAATATGCATTGAATGTTGGCTCATTTTCCCAAACTTTCCCATGAGGAGGGAAAACTAAACTCAAGTTAGGAGGGCTTCACTTTCCCCCCTACTTTTCCATGTGCCAGATGATGTAAATTTTCGAACGCCTGAAAAAGAGTATCCAAAAATCACAAATTAAATTACTCGCAAGCGCACGAATCAACAATAGTATAGAGATATGCAAGTACGAGGTCGAACCCACAAGGACTGATAAAAACAACTTAATTAATTAAATCGCACTAAACCCAATTAAACGAACGATTGATTGATTTGAGTGATGAATTAAAGAAAACTTAAATTGCAAGAATTAAAAGAAAGAAAAATAAAAAACTCAATAAAGATAGAGTTTAAGAGAAATCAAGTTATGAAGATATAAGGTTATGAATCCACCAATGACAATCCTATTTCCTTTTCTTAGAGCCAATTACTATCCAATTATGATGCCAATGTTAAAGGTTGTTCTTTCTAAAGTATGAAGTAAGCCTGTCAAGGTCATAAATCGTGTATCCTTATATGCAATTCTACCCTATCAAGGTGTTAAAATTTAGCATACAAGAACCCATTAAGATTAGAAGAATTCAATCAACCAAGTAGGACTAGTGGATGGCGTTTCTCTCCTAGCTATCTACTCTTCTTAATCTTAGTTCCAATAAACCTAGTGGATGGCGTTTCTCTCCTAGATTTATCCAATTATCTAGATGCAAAGTTCCTAGTGGTGATCAAGCAATAGGATTTCAAACCTAGAATAAAATTCACACAAAGATTAAGAATTTAACAAGGCATATAATTGAATAGAAATTAACAAAGTACTTCGCAAATAATCATGTCATGGCTTCATCATAAACCTCAGAAAGGAATTTAGTTACACATAGTCATAATAATAATCACAAGAGAAGTCATGAAGCAATAAAACCTGGAAAATAATGGTGTTGCGCACGCTTAAGCTCTATGTCGTCTCTTGAATGGAAATTGTGTAAAAGGTCATTAGAGAGAGCTTAAGGTGGCCTTATATAGTGCAAAAATAACTAAACCCTAATCTCAAAGGTCTGGAAAAACTCTCCTAAAACAAAACAAAACCCTAAACAATTATGGAAACAAACTAGGAAAGAATCCTTCTTTGACTGGGAGATACGTCAGCTGACTTGCACTGAATCTTTGGGGTCGTTCCACTTCCTAGAAAAATCTGGAAAAATATGGGAAACGTAGCTTTATCACTAAACTTTCCAGGGACGTATTACACGTCACTTAGAAAAATCGGGAAGGTCATCAAATGTTCAATCTCCCATAGCAGCACAGTTCTGACGGGGATGCAGTTTTGACTGTCTTGACTTGCAGGTCTGGAACAATTGGCTCCTTGGAAAATTATGAAAACTTGATACAATGATCTTCAATGTCTTAGCTTTCTTCTCCAACTGGCCTTTGACTAAAATTCTTTTGGAAAGTCGATTTTCCATAAAAAACCTTCTAAGAGCGCAGAAAAGCTGAAAATAAGGAAAGTAAAGTAATAAGGCTCTTTTTAATCAACTTTCCCTACAAAAATCAAATATAAAGGGGCTAAGAATATAAGAAATAAGGCACTTATCATCAGAAAATCATTTGCCACGCCTGGACTTACCAAACATGGGAAAGCAATTGATTTCCCATCCCTAAGCTTCTTTTCCCATAAACCAAACGGGGCCTTAAGTTACTACTCAACAGTACTTTTCCTTATTTCTTCCTTCTCTCCTCGATGTAGATCTCTCTGATAAGTCTGAAAAGTCCTCCACCACTTTCGAGTATGAACAAAACTTATTAATTATGGAAAGTTTTGTCCAGGTTGTATTAAAGATAATAAAACCGCGTGGAAAACTAGACACACAAAACACCCACAATTAATTAATGAACATCAACTTCAAGGAGTCTGAGAAGCAAACCTTGTCATGACATTATTTACAATCAATATTATTAAGTATGCGGGAATCAAAAGGTCAATATACTTAAAAACAAATGACACTTTGTTACCAACACTTTGTTGACACCTTGCCTGGCTGTTTTGTAGCGCTGGAAACAGATTGAAGGGCCTAGGCCCTCTGCTGCTCGTGCTGGGGGGCTGCGGTGGAATTGCTCTAATGGAAGCTGAAAATCAATACTAAATTATGAAGAATCCATCGATCGGGCAAATCACAACTTTAACAAAAAACGTATCACTGTTTTTGTTAGCATATACAGACTGTAATCTAGTATATTGATTCAAGCAACAATGTAATTCAGCTAATCTAAAATATGCAGAGAGATTTAGCTAGAGTAAAGAGGAGATAATTTTCAGAGAGGGAGAGAGTGCTTGGAGAAGAAACTAGCTGGAATGAATACCAGCTCAGCTCAACAGTCATGCATATATTGTGTCCTCTGACAAAACCGTTAGGAAAGGAATATTCCTAATTACATCAGCACAAATCTAGCCCTTCAATTTTATCCTATAAGACAAAGACACATGGCATAATGCTATTACATTATCTGCTGCACACTTGGACTGTAATCCAACGGCAGACTTTCAAACTAACAAATATCTAAGCAAATACACTTATACACCAACACTCCCTTCTAAGTGTTGTGCTGAGATTACTCCTAGAGCTTTCCTCAAATACTCAAACCGATCTCTTGCCAAAGGCTTGGTGAAAATGTCGACAAGTTTGCTCTTGATTTGCAATACAAGAGATCAATCTCACCATCTTGAAGTGCATCTCGAATGAAATGAAACCTTCGATTTATATGTCTGGTCTTGTGATGATGAACAGGATTCTTGAAATAGCAATAGCCAAGTATTGTCACATAGCTTTTAGTTGGTTCAACTTGTTCTTCACCAAAATCTGTTAACACAAATCTCAGCCACATAGCTTGTGCGGTAACCTGCTGCACTCATGTACTAAACCTGCGGTCGAAAGAGCAACACCGCTTCCGCTTGATTGAAGCCCAAGAAAACACACCAGATCCCAGTGTTAAAAGCATAACCCGATGTGCTTCTCATGTCATCCTCACTTCCACTCAAATCACTATCACAAGAACCAATCAACACTGCATCTTTTCCTTTCTCATAAGCAATACCATAGTTAACAGTACCTTGAACATATCTAAGTACCCTTTTAGCTGTTCCCATATGCTTCTTGGTAGGGTTGTGCATGAATCTAGCCTGGAGGCTTGTCCGTAAACATGATGTCCGGTCTGGTTGCGGTCGGATAAAGCAAGCTTCCCACCATCTGTCTATACAGAGTTTCATCTCGCGATTCACTCCCATCTATCTTTGAGAGCTTTTCATTCATGGCTAAAGGTGTTGCAACTGATTTGCAATCCTTGAGGCCAAACTTTTCAAGTAAAGTCTTTGCATATTTCTTTTGGTGCAGAAAAATGCAAGTTTCTGCTTGCGTAACTCCAAGACCAAGAAAGTGATGAAGCAATCCTAAGTCTGTCATCTCATATTGCTTCATCATCTCACACTTAAACTTAGCCATCATTTCCTTTGAGCTCCCTGTGTAGATAATGTCATCTACATATAGTGACACAATGAGAATGCCACTGTGAGATGTCTTAGTATAAAGAGTGGCTTCACTTGGACTTCTATAGAAACCAGCCTTTGTAAAGTAGGAGTTTATCTCTTCATACCAAGCTCTTGGAGCTTGCTTCAAACCATATAATGCCTTCCTAAGCCTGTACACTTTCTCTTCTTTGCCTTGTATTACAAAACCAGATGGTTGATCCACATACACTTCTTCATTCAAAGACTCCATTGAGAAAAGCTGACTTTACATCCAACTCGGAATAGCTTCCAACTCTTACGTGCAGCTAAAGCCACCAAGGTTCTCACAGTATCAAGTCGAGCTACTGGTGCAAAGGTCTCATTAAAGTCTATACCAGGCTTTTGAGAATATCCCTTTGCAACCAGCCTTGCTTTGTTCTTCTCGCATGCATCCATCTAAGTTCGGTTTAGTTTTATAAACCCATTTCACTCCAATAATTGGTTTGTCGGATGGTCTCACAACCAAATCCTGTGTGTTATTCTTTTCAATAATCTGAATTTCAGCTTCCATAGCTTTCTTCCATGAGTCATCCTTTATCGCTTCTTCAAAGCTTTACTGGTTCAATTATGCACATATTGCATTTCTCATAGATTTACTGCAAGGCTTTTGTACTTGAGAGGAGTGTGATCTATATCAAGAGAGCTTGGCAATCTTTCTTGATCACTAGGTGCAGTGTCATTACCAACTACTCCCTCTTCTTCACTTTGAACTTGAGTTACAAACATTTTCTTCTTGCCCTTGATCATTTGCAGTTGCCTCGGCAAGTGAAATCTTCACACTTCTCTCTTCTCGAGCATTCCAATCCCGGCATGCATCTTCATTGAAAATAACATCTCTAGATACAATTATCTTTTCAGTTTCAAGGCTATAAAGTCTATAACCTTTTTCACAGCTTCCATAACCTAAGAAAACACATCTCTTGCTTGTTAAATCCAATTTCTGCCGTTGTTGACTTGGAATATGAGCATAGCACAATGAACCAAATATCCTCAGATGCTTCACTCCAGGCTTTCTTCCACTATAGGCTTCAAATGGTGTTCTCTTTTGCAATGCTTTGGTTGGAAACCTATTCAGCAGATAAACAGATGTATTGACTGCCTCAGCCCAAAATTCAAAAGGAATCTTCTTCTCTAGCAACAAACACTTTGCCATTTCCACTATTGTTCTATTCTTCCTCTCTGCCACTCCATTCTGCTGGGGTGTGTATGGAGTTGTTAGTTGCCTTTCTATACCTATATCTGCACAAAATGTATCAAATTCCACTGAGGTGTATTCCCCTCCTCGATCACTTCTAAGCTTCTTTAGTAAATAGCCACTCTGCAGTTCCACAGTAGCTTTAAATCTCTTGAATACACTTAGAGTCTCAGACTTTTGTCTCAAGAAGTAGACCCAACACATTCTTGTGCAATCATCAATGAAGGTCAGAAAATATCGATTTCCAGCTTTTGTGATTGTTTGCATTGGACCACAGATATCACTGTGTATAAGTTTTAGAGGGACTGATGCTCTAGTGGTAGCTTCCTTTGGGAATGATTCTCTGCATTGCTTGCCTAGAACACACCCTTTACATACTTCTGTAACAGCTGTGATTTCAGGTAGTCCTACAACCATTTCTTGCTCTTGAAGCAATTTCAGACTTTTCATATTCAGATGTCCCAGCCTTCTATGCCACATTGTAGTAGATTGACAAACACTTGCCTTGTAGGCAAAGTGCATCTCAGCCTGTAATTTCATAGGAAAGCTTCTATTTCCTCTCATTTCAATTCTTGCAATCAAATTTGAATAAGAGCTGTCATTGTAAATCTCCACCTTGTGATCTCCAAATACCAAGTAATAGCCATGCTCTATCATTTGGCCTACATCGAGCAAGTTCTCTTTCAAACCAGGCACCAACATAACTTCTTTGATGTACCTTTTGCCCATTTTGGTTTCAATCACAAGGCTGCCTTTTCCAGTGACTTCAACAAGCTGTCCGATTCCCATTGCTACTTTTGCGGTCATATTTCTGTCTATGTCAACAAGCGAGATCCTCCCTTCCGGTCATATGATTGCTACATCCACTGTCCAAGTACCAAACCTCATCACTTCCTTTTATACCAGCATCAGTTTTATTGCTAGCATAAAACATAGTTGGAGTAGCATCTACTTGATTAGCATAGTTGACCTTTGAGGTGGTTTCTTGCTATAACGATCTTTGGCAATGTGACCGAATTTGTCACAGTTGAAACATTTTGGTTTGCCTTTGAATCTACATTCTCCAAAATGTAATTTGCCACAGTGCTTGCAGGGGTTTTTAGCACCTTCACTTTTAGCACCATCACTTGCCTTGTTATCCCACTTCTTGCCTCTTGTTTTCCAATTTTTATTATACTTTGAATTCTGATCTGCAGCCTTAACTGATTTGGCATCTACACTGAGACTAGCAAATGCCTTCTCAGTTTTGCTTTCAGAATGTCTGTCCAGCCTTAATTCAAAACCTTTCAATGAGGCTACTACCCCCTGTATTTCAATGACACTCAAATCTCTTGAGTGCTCAATAACAGAACAAATAGAGTTATAGGCAGATGGCAGACTAATAAGCAATTTCTGAACAACTCTTTCTCTAGGCAACTCCTCTCCATAACTTCGCATTTGATTTATCAGATCAAACAGCTTGGTAATATAAGCAGTTAGTGACTCATCATCTTTCATCCTTGTATATTCAAATTCTCTTCTAAGACTTTGTAATTTAACACTCCTTACCTGCTTATCTCCATGATATTCTTGCTGCAGAATGTGCCAGGCACCTTTTGATGTCTCCTCATGTGAGATTCGTGGGAATATTGCATTTGAGACTGCTCCTTGAATCAATCCCAGAGCCTTAGCATCCCTCATAAGCACCTCTGTAAGTGTTGCTCTTCCAGCACCACTCAATTCTTCTTTTTCCTTTTTCTTTGCATCTGCTTCATCAGTGTTCTTCAGATCTGACTTATCAAAACCTTTTTCCACCAGATCCCATAGTCCATGAGATTTAAAGATGGTCTTCATTCTGATGCTCCAGAAATCATAGCTTTCCCCATTGAAAACCAGTGCTCTCAACTCACCTCCACTTGACCCAGCCATGTTAGACTCAGATCCCAGAACTCTAGCTCAATCGCAAATTCTAATAGCTCACAGATTCAAACTCCCAGTATCAGATCGAACCAATGCTCTGATGCCATGTTAGCATATACAGACTGTAATCTAGTATATTGATTCAAGCAACAATGTAATTCAGCTAATCTAAAATATGCAGAGAGATTTAGCTAGAGTAAAGAGGAGAGAATTTTCAGAGAGGGAGAGAGTGCTTGGAGAAGAAGCTAGCTGGAATGAATACCAGCTCAGCTCAACAATCATGCATATATTGTGTCCTCTGACAAAACCGTTAGGAAAGGAATATTCCTAATTACATCAGCACAAATCTAGCCCTTCAACTTTATCCTATAAGACAAAGACACATGGCATAATGCTATTACATTATCTGCTGCACACTTGGACTGTAATCCAACGGTAGACTTTCAAACTAACAAATATCTCAGCAAATACACTTATACACCAACAGTTTTCAATACCATGCATTCAGCTTCTATGCATTGGCAGACCATCAGGCTTCATGCAGGGATCGAATTTTGTACATTTTTATGACTGTTATATGCATATATTTATCTATGAGCTGCTCAGAATTGACTCAGTCATATTTACATGCATGTATTTGGGTTTTCTCGAAATTCTAATATATTATATATTTCAGTTTTTATATTATTTTTTTATACAAGCGACATGAGAACAGGAAGTGGAGTTCCTAAGGAAAAAGGTCTCATTTAATTTCTGACCCCAAACCACCCAAAAGTGAGGGTCGGCTCTAACTAAAATTGTCACAATGAATTTAACATCTCCCTTAGAGAAGCTCTTAATTTACTGCTCCAACAGTACTTTTCCTTCTTTCTTCCTTTTCTCCTCCATGTAGATCTCTCTGATAAGTCTGAAAAGTCCTGCACCACTTTGGAGTGTGAACAAAACTTATTAATTATGGAAAGTTTTGTCAAGGTTGTATTAAAGATAATAAAACCGCGTGGAAAATTAGACACACAAAACACCCACAATTAATTAATGAAATCATTATGAACATCAACTTCATGAAGGCAGAAAAGCAAACCTTATCATGACATTATTTACAAAGATATTATTAAGCATGCGGGAATCAAAAGGTCTCATTGTGGTCACTCCAGAGCTCGAGACAAAGCCAAAGTCTGTAAAGACAAAAGCCTTGCCCATCTATGAAGAGGTTATGGGTAAAACTTGTTTTTAAAAACCAGCTTCTAAGAGAATGGTGTTCAAGATGTGTGGTGAAACTAAGTTATGATATTAATTGTTAAGAGTACATGGGTAAAATAGGCCCTTAAAAATTGACATTTAAGAGAAGGGTGCCTAACAACTTTTAAACCACTATAGGATATAATATTTCTTCCATCAGAATCATTGTAGGTAATTCTTTTCAGAATACTGTAGCTAACATAACTCCATAATTTTTTATTTTTGTTTTATTTTTATATAAACGATATTATGGGAGAGAAAGAATCGAACATAGTTTTTAACTACTTGAGTTGAGATACAAGTCCCTTGCAACATAATTCTATAGCTTTTTTTTTATTACCGAAAACTCTATAGTTTTTTTCTAAATCGAAAATTCTATAGTTTGATACATGCGTCTAAGCTCACTACCACATTTTACTATTTGCGCGACGAATAAAAGTTGGTCGCGCAAAGTACATTTCCGTTGCACAAACATCAGTGCGATAGAAACTTCGTCTCGCAAAGATCGTGAAGAAAGACTTTGCGCGATGACTATTTTAGGAACGAGACTATTTTTCTTCTTTGTCGTACAAAATTTTAGGAACGAGACTATTTTTCTTCTCCCAAAACTTTTTGTGACGAGTCAAAGATCGTGAAGAAAGACTTTGAGCGACGAAATTCGTTATTGGTCGAGAAAACATAGCGCGACGGTTTACCTTCGTCGTACAAAATTTTAGGAACGAAACTATTGTTCATGTCTCAAACCTTTGCGCAACGACATGCTTGAATAAAATATATATTTTTTTAAAATTTACATTTTTTTAAAATTTTGTAAATTTTTTTTAAAAATTTGTTTTATTTTTTTGGTAATAAAATTAAATTGCAATAAAAAAAAGGTAATGAAGAGAAAAAAAAATTATTTAAAAAGTAATATAAATGTATGTACCAAGTACAAGAAAAATGTTTAAAATGTAATTAAGGAAGTAATAAACTAAGAAAATAATGCATCAAAATCTACGTGCTCGTCTTGCATAGGCGCTTGGAAGGTCTCGAGATTGTCGACAGGGGCAGAGGTGTGGCCATGCTTAGGTTGGAGGGGCTCAGAGGTCGACGGGGGATGAAAATCTGGGAGACGAATGCCGGACTGAACGAGGGCCTTTACAAGCTGTGACATTTGGCTCCTATACGAGGCGAGTTCAGTCTTAAGGTCGGCCACCTCTGCTGTCAAAGTTGTCACTTGAGTGTTTGACTGCGATGATGAAGGGGCTCTAGGTTCCCTCAGCCGGGCATTCCCCATCCCTCGACAATATGTCCCTGGCCTCTGCCCAAGAGTCTCGTCCAAGGTCTCCGTAAGGATATGAAACCTCACATTCTCTGGAGGATCCACAGACTCGTACGAAGTATCTGGAGGAAGCTAGGAGGCGGACTCTTGAAGAACCAACTGGCTCTTCTCCATCATCGTCGCCTGTTTAATATAACATAAAATATTAATTAAAACATTCATATAATAACCATGAAACTTGAATGCGTAAGATAATAATTAAAATTAAAGAATACCTACATGAAGGGACTCGGCCAACTCATTCCCAAGTCGAACATAAATGTAGCTAAAGACATCGATCTTCGGGAATTTTGAACCCCCCTGAATAGAACAAGAGAAGAAAAATGTTAGTACGAAAAAATAATAATATTAATGACATAATAAAAATTGAAAATAAAAAACTTTATTATTACCTGCCGCCACGCCTCCATCCTATATGAGAAGGGCCTGGAACTGGAATGGTGGAGAAGAGTCTTCTTGTCCCTATTGCCCTTGTTAGCTTTTCGCCTTCTTCTGTTATACAAAAAATAAACGTATTAGTTCAAATTGAAATGAAATATAAAAAAATCAATAAACATTAGTAAGAAACATATAATAATTTTAAACTTGATATAAAAAAATACCACATAGCCGGGCTCCTAAAAATGACCGCAGAGCCACACCCAATTATCCTCCCGACCCTTAAACTACTTCGGGCAACCCTCCTCAAGAGCGACTTGTAGATCATCAAATGTAAAAAAATATTGGTGCATGTCGCTCTTCCATTGCTTGTACCATTCAGCAAAGAGCCTGTTGACGTATGCCAAAGACTCGTCGTTAATGTCCTCTAAATTATTGTAACAAATTAATTACATACATTAAGTAATAGAAATATATAAAATTTGAAGGAAAAACAATTAAAAGGTAGGATACTTACTGACAACTGTGAGCCCACCTGCGTCTTCATCTTGTCTGATATCACCTTCCAAGATTTCCATTTCATAGGGCAATAGGTCCGTATGCACGTGACCAATGTCGTGGGCCAATGAGCTATGCTGCTCCGCCGTTGGTGCAGCCCGATGCAGCTCATCGTATCCGATACTAATACGGCCGTTGATCACTCGGGTGATCTTCGCCATCTTCAACTGGCGACAAGGTCCCCGGGTGTTCTTCTTGGCTCCAAAGAAATATAAAATTAACGTTAAATAACAAATCCTACTAAAATTTCTGCATAACCTCCCTATAATTAAAACATTTCCCAAAAACCTGAAAATAATATAAACAATGTATATGTATCCAACAGAATGATCACAACTATTTAATAAAAGGTTCAGAACGATGACAACAATAAACAATATATATAATAAGTGTTTAATCCTTAAATGACATAACTTAATAAAAGGTTCAAGGAAATCTTTACCTTGTTGTGACCCCGACGCATCAGTAGTGGATGTCGATGGTGTGTCAGGCGTGTTGGGACGGCGGTGACCACGCTTGGCGCTAATAGGTAGCGCCACTGATGAGGCTGATGATGCCGGCGCCTAGGATACCCTGGGAGCAACCGGCAAGTGGTCCATTTGTGCAGAAGCAGTGGCAGTTGACTGGTGAGCCGGGAGAGGCGAACGGGGTGCAATTGTCACCGCCTTACGAATTCTAATAAGGTTTGACATCTACACAACTGAACAAATAATTCATGTGTGAAAAAAGCAAAAGAAAACTGAACAAACATAAAAGCAAATATCTTTTCCTAGCATAATGAAACACACTATCTCCTCCTCACATTATTATAAAACAGAATCAAATGCATAAAAGAAAATACCCTAGTATTAAACCCAAATTAAAATAATCACTAGACTCCAATGTACACTGGACATGCCAAATACCATAATAAAGTCAAATGTTTGGTAATTTAAGTCAAAGAAGGTATGAGCTGTGGGACACAGAAAGCATATACCATGATAATTCAAAAGAGTTCCACTAAAACGTCCAAATATCCAATATCTAATTCCTTTATTCTTCTAGAGGTATTGCTAATTGTCACCATATCAGTTTATCATAGCATTTAAAATTGATTAATATTAATATATTTCATCTCTCATACTATATCAAGTAACAATTGAAGAAAAAGCAATTGAGCATATATAGATGTCAAATATCTCATAAATTCCAAAATCCTAATCAACCATCAGACTAAACATGTTTAATTAAAACAGCCACAACAAACCAAGTTGCACTCAATTAAAGAAAAGGTAAATAGTGCAATGAAACAAAAGCTACTCATCCAAAAATATAACCAAAAGCTTAAACCAGTTTTACTTTCAGGCATGTATCTTACATTGCCATGGCTAAGGATTTTTTTTTCTTCTGTTAATTACATATAATTACATAATTAAAGATCAATTATACCTCAATAGCAGCACTAACAATTCCAGCACAGCAAAACCCTAACTCAATTTCTGTCCAAAAATAGAAAAAACACCATCAATATGAAATTCAGAAACCAAACCAAATCAAACCCACTCAAATCCAAAACCCCAATTTAGCAGAAAACCAAATCAAACCCACCAAAATCCTTACCCAGCAACGGAAAAGAGGAGACAGCGACTTTGGAGGTAAGTGGTTTTCAGAGGTTTGGATCTAGAGAGATGAGGGATGAAGATTTGGAGTGGTATGGGGGGCTAGGCTTGGCCGGACGGCTCCAATTTTGGCGGCGCCGTCGTCTGGTTCGAAGAGAGGGATGAGAGGGTTTGGTCGGGATCGAAGGAGAGACAGGGTCTGAGAGGGTCTAAGAGGGATGAGAGGGTTCGAAAGGGATGAGAGGGTTCGAAAAAGGCCTATTTTTCACTATTGGACTGCCAAATTTAACACAACTTGCGCGACGAAGGAACACTTTGACGTCGTGCAAAGTGATTTTGCGTGACGACCAAATTAACGCGTCGCGCAAAGTATTTTTTTCACCATTGGACCTCCAAAATTATCACAACTTGCACGACATAGGAATACCTTGACGTCGCGCAAAGTCATTTTGCGCGACGACTAAATTAACGCATCGCGCAAGGTATTTTTTACTATTGGACCTCCAAAGTTATCACAACTTACGCGACATAGGGTATTTGACGTCACACAAAGTGATTTTGCGCGACGACTAAACCCTTTTTCACAATTGGACCGCCAAAATGATCACAACTTGTGCGACGTAGGGGTACATTTGACGTCGCGCAAAGTGTTTTTGTGCGACGTAGGGATACAGTTAACATTGCGCAAAGTGATTTTGCGCGACGACAAAGTTAACGCGTCGTGCAAGGTATTTAAAAAAAAAAGAATTATTATAAAAAATGACACCCTATTATGTAGAAAAGTTAACCCAATCATAAGAAATTTTGTTATAAAATGGGTGAGTGAGAATTTATTGTTTATATTATAAAGTAATTAATAACTTTGAGTTGGAATATATATTTTGTATATATGGAATCTCAGTTCTTGAACAACTTTGAGTTGGAATATATATTTTTCGTCTGAACACTTTGAACACTTTGAAGTGTAATATTAGCCTATGAGTTTAGTGTAATATTTGAGATCAAATATACTCTTGTAATGTGACCATATATAAAGTATGATCACACATATTAAGAAATTGAAGTTAAAATAATCATCAAAATCAGAGTTAAAATCTTATCTTATGTTATACTTATGACATAAGATAATTAAATTACAAAAAATTTCATTTACTATGTTTTACATGGCAAGTCGCAAATAAATTCCATTATTCATCATCTAAACTATAATAACCTTCCCTGTCATCGCTATAATAACCTTCTGAACAACTTTCCAACCTCTCCCGGCTTTAGGGTCATCTAGATACACAATCTGTTTTGCCATGTTTGCCAAAATTTAAGGGTCGTCATCATACGTTGTTCTGTTAATGTTCATAGATAGTAAGCCATGGTCGATTTTAACACTTCCCTGCTTATTTGGGTTTATATCAAACCATCGACACTTAAACATGATCACTTGGTATCGGTCTTTGTAAAGCAATTGCACGACAGTTGTTAGCTTGCCATAGAAACCAATGTCCGTACTTTCACCTCCACCTGGGACATGGATACCGCTGTTTTACGTACACAACTTGTCATCTCGTGCAGTCCCCAAAAACTTGACGCCGTTAACATGGCAACCTGAGAACAATTCAGCGCGAATCAGGCCGAACGCCAAGTTATATAACTCTTCATTATAAGTGGGGGAATTCGATGCTTTCAATTTATTCACCTAATATTATACAAAAACATTCACATGTTAGTTTGAGAAAATTAAATACTACAATATATATGTCAAATACAAAACACTTATAACTCACATATTCGACAAACCATTGTGGAAACAATTCTCGGTGTTTCTTGGCATTCAAATGTGATGGATGTTCTCGCTTCATCATCTCTTCATGCTCATCTAAGTATGTCATTATCTCATCACAATTGTTCAGTACGAACCAATGCACTACCTCCATGTCATTTCTGGAAAATGACTCTCCACGTACAGGATCTCCAAAGGGTCATGCGCTTTGGGCAAAAACAGAAAGTTTCTCCTTTCTCACACCTCCGTCATTATTGCGCTGGGGACGATTGAAAGCCGTCCACATCTTTTAAATACATTCCACAAAAAGTAAGCAACTCATATTGAACCAAGCCTCTATAATTGATCTTTCGGGCTTCGCCCTGTTGCGTATACTTTTTTTCAGCTCCCCGAGAAGCTTGCCAAAATAAAACGATATGATACAAATTAGCAAGCATAGGAAATTGATGCATAAACAAATGATGAGGATTATATACCTTTCTATTGGATACATCGAGCGATAGTTGACAGGACCAGCAAGCAATGCCTCTTTGGGCAAGTGAACCATCAAGTGGATCATACTTGTGAAGAAAGAAGGAGGGAATATCATTTCAAACTTGCATAGAACTTGGACAATGTCATGGCACAACTGATTAATGTCTGTCTTTCACAACGTTTTTGCCGTCAGTTGGGGAAAAAAATATGGACAACAACATGATTGGCTTCACTACATCTTCCGGCAATAGGTGTCGAATACCCACAAGAAGTAGGCGTTGCTTAAACACATGGCAGTCATGGCTCTTTAGTCCAGCAAATTTACCCCCGTCAACATTCATGCAATGCGCGATATTAGAAGCATACCCATTGGGAAACTTTACAGGCGATACAAACTTTAGAAACTCTTTTTTGTCATTTGGTTTCATGGAAAAAAAAAATGCAAGATCCCTTCTAGCTTTATCACTGTCCCTATTCATCTATAAACCCCTTCGTATGCCCATTCTTTCCAAATCAAGACGAGCTTTGATCGTGTCCTTTGTTTTGCCCTCGATATCTAGAATCGTGCCCATCAATGTATCAAAGACATTTTTCTCAACATGCATAACGTCGAGATTGTGCCTCAATTTTAGTTTCGACCAATATGGGAGCTCAAAAAACATAGGCATGTGCGTCCAGTTCATATGTGTAGAAGGTCTGGTCCGACTCACTGTTTTCCTGAATGGAGCAAAATCCAAACGGTTAAGTTGTTACAAAATCTGATAACCGGACCATTCTCTAGGTCTGAGGCGATGCTCTGTGTTCCCGTCGAACTCTTTATCCTTTTACTGCCACTTGTGGTCCCATGACAACAATCTCTGATGACCAAGGTAACAAACTTTTTCAGCATGCTAACCAGATGTTACACCTTCCTTGCATACAGGGCATGCCATATAACCCTTAGTGCTCCACCCAAAAACCATTGCATATGCGGGAAAATCATTCACAATCAACATAACTACTGCCCGCAAAGTGAACATCTTCCCAGTGGATTTATCGTATGTGCGCACACCATTAGTCCATAAATCCTTTAGCTCATCAACCAACGGCCTTAAGTAAACATCGATTGACCTGCCAGGATCCTCAGTTATCAAAACAGTCATCATCATGTATTCTTTTTTCATGCATTTCCAAGACGGAAAATTATATGGGAATACGAAAATCGGCCAAGTGCTGTGATGTTGGTTTAGAACCCCGAACGGATTGAATCCGTCAGTGGCAAGCCCCAATATAACATTTCGGGGATCAGCAGCAAACTTGCGGAACGTTCTATCAAACTCTTTCCCTGCCTCCCCATCTGCAGGATGCGGCATCACATCGTCGTCTACCCGTTTTTCCTTATGTCATCTCATGTATGTGGCAGTATGCGTTGACATATACAATCGCTGCAACCTAGGTTTTAGGGGCAGATAACGCATGACTTTTTGTGAGATCTTAGTCGTTCTATTCTGAGATGTCATTTTGAACCTCGACTCATTGCATATAGGGCATTTATCCAATGTTTTATACTCTTTCTAGAATAAAATACAATTGTTTTTGCAAGAGTGAATTTTTTCATAACCTAATTCAAGACCATTCAACACCTTTTGCGCGTGTCTATGGTCTTTTTGAAAACAATTGTCCATCAGAAGCATTCTCTTGAAAACCCCTAAAAAGTAATCGAAACATTGGTTTGACATACGATTCTTTATTTTTCCGTGCATTAGCTCCACAATGGCCGTGAGAACGGAAAAGCTCTAGCACCCCGGCTATAACTCTTTGTTGGCATTTTTTAATAGTTTTCATATTGTTCGAACTCTGCACTATCCATTAATGTAGGCACGTCATCTTCCCCTTCCTGATTGGTGTTTGTCGATGCAAATGGAAAAGCATAATTTATAATATCCATGACTTGTTCATTAGGCTACAATAGGTTCAACATTGTCCACTATTGTGGCGTTTGAAGACGAATCATTGTCTAATTGTTCCCCATGATGGTTCCAAGTGTTATATGTCTCAATCATTCCATTCCTTACTAAATGAAATCGAACATTTTCAATTGTCTCCCTTAACATGTTGTTACACCTCCTACAAGGACACTGGATTCTAGTTGCACCCGGGTTGTGTGTACTTGCAAAGTCAATAAATTCCTTGATTCCATCCAAGTATTCGTCTGCACATCTATTTGGGTTCTGTATCCACCTCCTGTTCATAATTCCTGGAACCACAATCACAATACAACAATCACAACATCTTCATACAAAATCGTAATGTCACCTTATGCCTCTGGTAAGGGCCCTATCCCATTCGGGAATGCATAGTCATGTCACGTAATTTACGGCTACATCATATTAGATTTCGACGTGGATGAATTTCGGCAACATCTCGATACAGTTCTTCAGGTGTACGGCGTAGATATAAAATAACTATGTACCACTCGAAGAACGTACATAGATGACACTGAAATCTCCACAACCGAAACCTAATCCTTCAACCATAAACTACGTGTCATAACTATGCATTCCCAAATTGTCCAAATAATGGGACAATTCAAGAATTAATTGGACCGCAGTCATGCTTTCGCATCCATGCGCAAAATCCAACTAATCCTTGAACGAGAAACTAAGTTTTACTTTAAAAAAAAAAAAAGTACGAAGTTAATTTCAATTAACTACGTACATCACAACACATAGTTGTACCTCATGCACAAATTTAACAACATAACATAAATATAATTTCACAACACAATATAAACATAACAAACTAAGTTCAAAATAATGTAATTAATTTTATATTTTTAGAAAATAAAACGAAGAAAATACCTTCTCAATCGTTCTCCACCAATCGCTAATTACACATAATATCCATATAGACAACGAAATTAATGGCGTTAGTATCAATTTACATTAATACTTTTACACTAACGACAAAAAAACGCTTACCACACACACCGAGATAGCTTGATCAACCTAGAGAAGAAGATGGAGGGAGTATTAGATGATGAAATTCAGAGAAAATGAAGGGATGAGTGCAGAGGCTCAACCCATAATATAAAGTTCACTTTTGGATGAAGGATTTTGCGCGACGAACCGTTGGTCGCGCAAAAGCCCGTTTTCGTCGCTCAAATATTTCGCGCCAAATAAAATTATCCCTCGTTTTCTTGCTAACTTTACGCGACGACAATTTTTGTCGGGCAAATATTTCGGGCCAAATAAAATTCCCCCTCGTTTTCTTGCTAACTTTTCGTCGCTCAAGTATAAATATATATATATATATCCATCCTATTTTGCGCGACTAATGATTTTTTACGTCGCGCAAGTACATCTTGTGCCACGAATTATTATTCGCGGCGCAAAATATCATCACGCAAGATGTTCTTTCTACTAGTGGCTACTTTTTCGAAAATTCTATAGAATTAGCTGGACTTTAATTCTGTCTACTTGATCCAAATCTTGAGAATAAAACAAAATTAGGGTCACTGATATCAACAGCCTATTTGTTTTTTTTCGTGTGAATCTTTGAACTTTGGGTAGGAGTGAATATCTTCCGATGAGGAAAGACTCGGTAGCTTTTTTGGAAAGAGTTGGGAAGGTTGGATTTCTTAGATGGGCAAGAATTTTGTCTTCACAGACTGTTCGTACCAAAATTAACACGATTAATTCCTACAGTTAAAAGAGCCAATCCTAGGTTGGGTAAAAGACCCAAAACGTCAAAAGCTCATTCTGCATTTGTGAAGGCCCAAATAAAAGTCATCGAGGCCCAAAAGCCCGCCAGCTACAAACATTGACCAAAACTCGTGGTCAACAAAGCGCTTCGGAGTTACCAGCGCATCGGACACAAGTGTCCGATGCTACATTTTCTATTCAAACATAAGTGCTACAATCCATTTCGGACAGAAAGTGTTTGAAACTACACTTAAAGGAAACTCATCCTTTCGCGAAAAAATCAAGGAGGATTTCCTTTAGGTTGGTAGAGGTGCAGCTTAGTTTAATCACTAAAATCCAGGCATGACCCACCAGGTCAGAAGAAGTATGGCTCTTGACAAGTGGAGGAAGCGTAGTAAGTGGAGGCGGTTCCCACCACTATTAATGTGATTACCATCGCATTTAATGCCGTATGGCTACTATTTCCGTCAGAAGAAGGCTAAACCACTGGCGCTAAATGCAAGGAGAGCCATTCCATGATTTTGTGGTTCAATCAACCAACAAGATCATTCCCTTACACATTAGGAAATCTTCACTTTGAAGATTTCTTTCTCATTTCTGGGTCAATCTACGGGAGCAGGTTTGCAAGTGGCAGGAAGCTTTGCTCAAGTGTGATCTTCCAAGTACCATCCAATGCACCATCATCAGTGGGTTACTTTGTCTATAAATATGGAAACCCAATGGCAGCTCGAGACACACAACTTCAGCCAAAAAAGCCAGACTCAACTTCTTGCAAAGCGTCTCTCTGCAGACCAAAGCCAAGTCTTGAATCAACTCCCTTCTCTTTCTTTGAGTTCCCAGTTGACAAGTCCTTGTTGGAACTCTATTCTTTTTCCAAACACATAGCTCTGTCTAATTCCCAGTTGACAACTCCTGATTGGAATAACATTGCCATTGTTTGTAACATTTATGCTCTGTCAGCAAGGCTTGGTACGATTTGATAGTTTGTTTCGATTTCCAACTCACCCTTTTCAGAAACAAGCCTCCCATATGTAGTACGGGCCAGTTTATGGCTGCAGACATCTTTGATTTTCCATTATCAGACACCACAACACCGTCTTAGATAGACTGATGTTTCTGTCCAAAACAAAATGCTTCTCGTCCGACTGATCATCTTCTAGTTTCTGTTGGGCTTTACTTTACTGTAGTTAAGTTAGTTTCAGTCTTTTCAGGCTTGTATCTGATCATTAAGGAAAGTATTATGTCCATCGGACAGTTCACATATAAAAAGCTATTAATGAATTCCCAGTCCGATAACAGACTAAAACACCATCCACGTTGCAGTTTATGTTACTATAGTTGAGATATCAAAAGTCCTCTTTATTGAGGCAGAAAAGGAACCTATCTAAAGCTGGATTCCCCTCTTTGGAGCACAGTGGCTTTGATTAGAAGAAAAGATAAAAGAGCACAGTTACATCCACAATAGCCATATAATTCAAGCATCCTTTCATTCCATCTTTCTACTAGAAGAGTATCACTAGTAGTGGCACGCCTTTCGCAATCCCCCAAGGAATAGTCCCGAGCCCATCTCAAGCTCAACTCTCTTCCTTGACTCCCAAGCAAGCCATACACGAAGCCACTAAGTTGCCAAAGTACAACCTGCTCAATGGCCAGGGGCATCACAAGGTGTTCAAAAGCATTTCCAGACGAACATATTTCTGGCACGCTTAGTGGGACCTTACAACCTTGTATGGTTAACAAAACTCGCAGGAAGCTCTTCTTGAGAAACATTTCTTCTCCACCAATGAATCCTCCCAACCAATCTATTGTTGCTACTGAGGAAGTTGAGGTTGAAGATGTGCAACCAGCACAGCCTAGACAAGCATCGGTGGAACAACTATTGCTCCACATGCTAGAAAAAATGGATAATCAAGCTAAAGCTTTTCAAAATTAGCAAGAAACTTATGCTCGGACAACGACTTCACCAAGCCGAGTGAACAGCAGTCCTACTAGGACAAATCTTGCCCCATAACCTATTGAAATACCAGCAGGACGTCTAACTGGTACCAAGGCCGTACCACTAGCCTGGGATACCTCGATCTGAGTCCTTCTCCTGTGGATATTCCAAATACTGGACCAATAATTGGTCCGAATACACAGGTTATTATTCCCCCAAATAATGGTAAGGACAAGCAAAAAGTGTCCGAACCAGCAACACAGGGGGTAGCACAGGCCAATTATCAGGCTCCGAAGCAAGTAGCTGTTTTTCCTCCCTTAGAGACCATGAGAAATGGACAGAGGGGTAGAGGAAGAGGAGGTTGGAGACAGGCATGCCAAACCAGTAGAGATGTGAGGCCTTATAATCCTGTAGATCCACATAGAGATTCTGATGAAGAAATAGAAGAGAGAATCCTGAGTCTTGATCAGGATATCAACATACCACCAAACAACAATGACCAGCAAATGGTTATGCAAAATGAAATGGCTAAGCTCAGACAAATGGTTTTGTACGGACAGAATGGTGTCCGAAGACCAACAAGGCTTGTGTATCAAAAGCCGTATCCGTCTCACATTCATGAAACACCATTCCCAATGGGATTCAAGGTATCATCCTTTACTTTATTTAATGGAGAGGATTTATATGCATCTGCTTTAGAGCATGTAGGGTGATTCTCCGCCCACTGCGTATCTATTAAATCAAATCCACACCTCAAATTAAGATTGTTTGGTAGTTCTTTATCAGGACATGCTTTTACTTGGTATTCTAATCTGACTCCAAACTCTATTGGGACTTGGGATCAGATGGAATCCAGTTTTTATGCTCAATACTACAGACTTGAACCTGAGGTCATTGTTAATGATTTAACCGATCTTAAACAATATGAGCAGGAATCTATTCATGATTTTATTGCCAGGTTTAAAACGGTGAGAATGAAGTGTAAAATCCCCAGAGGAAAAGCATTTCAACAGAATGGCACAAAATATACTGAAAATACCTTTGAGAATGAAATTTGATGATGTGGAGTTCATTGATGTCCAAGAAGTCGCTCAGAAGGTGGGGAAGTATGAACTGCTGCTCAGATAGGACATTCAGAGAAAGAGCTCTTCCAAACCAATGTATGACTCCAAACCAACTTATTTCAAACTCAGAACCCTGTCCATCAATTGGAGGTCTTCGAGGAAAGTACAGAAGAGGCGATGGAGTGTATGGCTATGGAAGTAGCAGTAGCTAATTTGTTGCCATAGAAGAGTCCAATCATGTGCAAAACTATTGTGAGGTCGTCAAAAAAGCAAAGAAATGCTCCACCACCGACTTGAGGTTTTGTGCCTTACAAGCAGAATCACAAGTCATATTCTTTTGACTTGTCCATCGCAGATGGTATTTTTGATGAGCTGATCGAACACAAAGTCTTCAAGCTCAGTTCGAAGCAGAAACTTCTTAGATTGGAGGAGTTGAAAGGAAAATCATACTGCAAATATCATGATTCTTTCTCCCACTCTATAGAAAACTGTGTCCAGTTCAGAGATTTGGTGCAGGACATGATTATTTGAGGGATATCAAGATAGAGAAAGCACCACCAGATGCAGTGGAGAAGGATTATTTTCCCAACATGCATGTCAATATGGTGAACGTTAAATGGCCTAACCAGACCAAGAGGAGACTTACCATAGACCTGGAAGAAAGAGGAGACAGAAAAGTCTCTTTGAAACAAGAAGAAAGACCTAAAGCCTCCATAGTAGCTGGATTAGTCTTGTGCAGCAAATGCAAATGTGAATGTGATCTTGAGATACCTGCAATAGGTGCCAAGAATGATGAAGAGATAGTAGGCAGAGAGGCCCAACTAGTGGCCAAGATTATCAAACCTTCTACAAATTGTTTTGGACTTAACAGTCCGTAAGAAGAAAACAAGGGGCCAGAAGTGTTTTTGATAGGTTCAAAGGCTTTAAGAGGCCCAAGGATCCCATCTCTCATCACAAAGGGATTCCAAATGTGGACATCCAAGAGAGAAAAGTGAGGTGGACGCAGGTTGCTTCCGGCTCAAGCAATGTCCCACACCCGAATAAACCAAAAATCAAGAGTTTCAAAGAGCCATATAGAACCATGTTGCATGAAGGAAGATGGTTTGCTGTACACAAGATGGTAAACCTAAGAGAGAGCTCATGAGAACTCAGCTCCGAAAAGCGCAAAGGCGTTTTGGTATTGCAAAAAGGTTGGCAGAACAGGCCAAATTGTGTCCGATGGAAGAGGAAACCATCTATGAAGGAGGCCGCTAGCTTTGGAAAGGGAAGAGCAAGGGTTTAGAAGTAACTATCCCCAAAAAAATGACCAGTGAGCTTTGTCTAAAGTCAGGATAGATCCTGTTCGAAGAACCAATCGGAGAACAAAACTCCAAAGAGGAGGAAGAAGATGATCATTAACTCAACAGATAGTGATGAAAGTTGGTTAGAGAACTACGACCTGGAAACTGGAATCCTGGGAGAAGCATTGGGACTAAGGCCTGAAGAAGAAGATCCAGGACGATTGATCTCTCATTCTATGAACATGATTTGTGTCTTACCTGCTAGCTTTATAGCAAAAGACAGCCAATCACACTCTTTAGAAGGGGATTATCTAGTCGAGGAGACAGTGGTGGCATTCGTCAGACTAAGTGATCCTTTGGATCAAGATCGGGCTCAAGAGTGCCAAGAAAGAAAAGAGTCAACCTCAAGAGATACTGGACAGCCTTTGACTTCATTTAGGAAGCCAACCAGCAAAATGGCCGATCATTTGAGGCCAATATTCATAAAGGCTCACTTGGAGGGAGTTCCTTTTACCAAGGTCATGGTAGATGAAGGGGCTGCAATAAACATTCTTCCAGCGAAACACCTGCACAGGTTAAGGAAGACTAAGGAAGAATTGATTCCTACAAAGATGACTGTTTCTGATTTCGCTGGATGGGTTAACCAAACATATGGGATACTCCCTGTGAGGATCACAGTTGGTAACAAAACCATTAATATATCTTGCTTTGTGGTGGATACGATATCCACATATCATGTCTTACTTAGAAGAGACTATCTGCACCAGAGCTTGTCTATTGCCTCAACAATGCACCAGCAACTACTTCAATGGGATGCAGACAAGGATGACTATGTTCTGATTGAGGCAGATCCTCACCCATTTGTAAACTCTGCAAATGCACTTGAAGCCATCTACTACGAGTCAGAAACCACGCCTTTTTGGGTAGAAAATCTATTATTAGAAAGCCACAGCACAATGGTTGGGCAAATTTTCCTCGATAAGAAAGGTACTTATGAAGTAATGGTCATGGATTTAGTCCTAGACCAAATTGGCCTATCAGCGATGTAGATAACGCCAGATGTTAGGGCTCAAGCTGCCACAATCCAGGATTTGATCAGAAAACTGCGAATTTACTGGCAAGAGAAGAAACTATTAAAACAAGATGAAACTGCCAATATGACAGAGTTCATAATGGAAGATGAGAAGAACAACATGTCTGATGGTAATGAAATCATTGACATGGCACCATCTCCTTTTGATAACTCAGTACCTGAGGTACAAGATCCCTTAGAGGAGGTCAACCTTGGCACAAAGGAGGATCCAAGGCCAACATTCATTAATGGTCTCTTGGAGCCTTCTCTTAAGACAAATCATAACTGTGCTTCATGAGTTCAAAGATTGTTTTTCTTAGCATTATCACGAAATGCCTGGTCTAGACAGAAACCTCGTGGAGCATAGACTGCCATCAAGGAAGGTTACAGACCTGTCAAGCAAACTCAGAGGAGAATATCCATTGAGATTGAGTTGAAAGTCAAAGGGGAAATTAAAAGGTTGAAAGATGCAAGATTTATTAGAACGGCCAAATACACTGAATGGCTGTCTAATATTGTCCCTGTGTTAAAGAAAATTACTGGAGCAGTCAGAATGAGTGTAGATTACAGAAATATGAACGAAACAACTCCAAAGGATGAATACCCCATGCCAATGACAGATATGCTAATTGATGGGGCCTCGCAGAATCAGCTGCTTTCATTCATGGATGGCAAAGCAGGTTACAATCAGATCATGATTGCTGAGGAAGACATCCATAAAACAGCATTTCGTTGTCCAGGTGCAGCTGGAGCATATGAATATGTAGTGATGCCCTTCGGACTAAAAAATATGGGGGTCACTTACCAAAGAGCCATGAATTCCATCTAGTCTACATTGATGATGTGATAGTGAAATCTCAAGATAAGCCAAGCCATGTGGCTAACCTCAGGGATGCTTTCATCAGAATAAGGAAATTTAAACTTAAGATGAATCCCAAGAAATGTGCCTTTGGAGTGCAAGCTGGTAACTTTTTGGGCTTCTTGGTACATTAGAGAGGTATTGAAGTGGACAAGGCCATCATTGATGCCCCTGCACCAAAGAACAAGAAACATCTTCAAAGCTTGCTAGGAAAGATCAATTTTTTGAGAACATTCATAGCCAATTCTGCTGGTAAGGTGCACGCTTTCTTTGCTCTTCTGAAAACCAGGGAAGAAAAAGACTTTGTATGGAAAGAATCTCAGCAGAAAGCGTTTGAAGAAATCAAGGCATACCTGGCTAGTCCACCAGTGATAATGCCACCAAAAAAGGGGAGGCCATTAAAGTTTTACATTTCAGCATCTGAAACATTCATTGGGAGCCTGTTGGCTCAAGAAAACAATGAGGGAAAAGAGCAAGCTATAGACTACTTGAGCAGAATCCTCCAAGAGGTGGAGACGTGGTACTCTCCCATTGAAAGGGTATGTTTAGCTTTATATTTTTCTGTAGTCAAATTAAGGCATTACATGTTGCCTTTTACCGTTTACATCATTGCAAATACTTATCTGATCAAGTACATGCTATCTAGGCCCGTGTTGAGAGGCCGTTTAGGAAAATGGATACTTGCTTTGTCCGAGTTCAATTTTTAGTATGTTCCACAAAAAGCTATGAAAGGCCAGGCAATGGCTGATTTTCTAGCAGCTCATCCTAGTACAGAAATGGAGAGTATAGAGTCACTAGAGGTTAGGAGTGTGGTACTCACAAAGCATGACATTCGTTACTTACCAATACACATGGTGAGAAATGTGCCTTGGAAGCTATTCTTTGATGCTATTAGAATTGAAGGTGCAGCATTGGAGATTTATGGTGATTCACAGTTGGTGATCAAACAGCTGACCAATGAATATAAATGCAGGGATCCAAACATGGTCGCCTACTATGTAGCAGCCATAAATCTTTGCTCACAATTTGCAGAGTTTAGCGCTGAGCATATACCAAGAGAAGAAAATTTAGGACTATATGGCTCAAATTGCTTCTGGTTTCCAAGGCCAAGAACCCTCCAAGATCATTCCAATTCAAAGAAGAACCTAGCCTTCAATTCTTACCAGAGGCATGGATATGGAGATAAATTCCCTGGAATTAGAAGATGATACTGACTGGAGGACACCTCTTTGCAATTACCTTACTGACTCTTCAAACCAAGCAAATAGAAAGATAAGATCTCAAGCCCCAAACTATGTCTTAATTAATGAAGAATTGTTAAGAAAGACAGGTGATGAACTGCTTTTGAGCTGTATCGGACTGGAAGAGTCAATGAGAGTAATGGCAGAAGTGCATGAGGGAACCTGTGGCGCCCACCAGTCTGGAAGAAAAATGAAGTGGTTGCTGAGAAGATATGGCTATTTCTGGCCAACCATGGAAAAAGATTGCACAAATTACAGCAAGGGATGTGAGGATTGCCAAAGACATGGTCCCATTCAACATGTCCCAGCAGTTCCTTTGAATCCGATAGTTAAACCTTGGCATTTCAGGGGCTGGGCTATGGATTTTATTGGAAAGATCACACCAAAGTCAAGTGAAAAACATACTTTCATAGTAGTTGCCACTGACTATTTTACCAAATGGGTAGAAGCCAAAGCTTTGAAAGAAATCACATCATATGAAGTGGTCAAATTCATTGAAGATCAGATAATATACAGGTTGGGTATACCAAAGACAATCACTACTGACAGAGGTACTTCTTTCATGTCCAAAGAAGTCATAAGGCTGGAAGAGCAGCATGGGATCAGATTTGTGCAATCAAGCCCCTACTTTCCTCAGGCTAATGGACAAGTAGAAGCTACCAACAAGGTACTCATCAGGATCATCAAGAAAATGACAGATAGCAATCCCAGGAACTGGCATGAGAAGTTGTTTGAAGCACTTTGGGCATACAGAAATCAGGAACGAATGCTACTTGAATCACTCCATTTGCCTTAACTTATGGGCAAGATGCAGTTCTTCCTGTAGAAATCAATGTGAGTTCCTTAAGGATAGCTCGACAACATGATTTGCATTCTGATGCGTATGTGGAAGCAATGCTCAAGAAATTGAGAACATATATGACGTCCGAACTGAGGCTTTCAACCATCTACTGGTTGGGAAGAAAGTCATGGCAAGGGCTTATGACAAGAGAGTCAAAGGCAAGGATGGCCATTTTGATTTGTACTTCATGAATATTAATTATCTAGCCAAACAGTTATGGCTAAGTAATTAAAATTACAAGAATTTCAGAAATAAAGACAAGTATGAAAATCAAAGTGTAAAATTTATAGATATATTGATCAAAATTGCCAAAATTAAATGGCAAGACAATAAAATTATTCGTTGCTTCAAAATAAATTATCCTTTATCAAAAACAAAAATTGTTCAAAGGCATCAAATGCCTAAATTATGTTCCTAATAATGGCTACACAACGTTCATGTTGGTCGGCAGCCAGTTTGTGCAAGAAGGGAGGGCGATGAACAGCAGTTCTGAAGACTGGGAGTTGATTCTTCAAGGTTCGGACACTAGTGTCTGCAGCTTTGGCCTTGTCCAAATTTTCATTAATCTTCATCAAGGCTCCATCTCTCCTAGCTTTAGCCAGCTCCAGCTCTTGCTCCAGCCTAGTGACGTCCATTTGAGCTAGCTCGAAGTCTGCAGCATACTTCTTGCTAGCTAACACTGCTTCTGCTCTGGCTTGAATACTCTGGTCATACCTCAGAAGTGATGACTCAGTGTTCTGGACCAAGTCAACACTGGTGTGATACTGGTCTAGAATGTCTCTGAGCTCCTTCACATGGTTGGAAGCCAGGGTGAGATATTCTTGCCAAGTTGGGTAAGCCCTTAACAGCACCACTATAACTTCATAAATGGCCTGCATCTCCACATAGCTTTGAGTGATGTTGAAGGGCCTCACAGCCCAAGCAGTCAGAACCTGTTTTGCCTCAATCACCTCAGCTGAAACCCCATTTGGTTATGGAAGATCTTCTAAATCCAAAAGCTGTTGCAAGCTTCTCTTTGTTGCAGAACCATGGCTCTCATCATCCTTCGCCTCCTCCTTTTCATCATCAAGTACTTTGAAGATGATTTCTCCAGCTTGGTGAGAATTGAGAGGAGCAACATGGGTAATGGGAGTTGTCTGTACAAAAATTACAGTTTACAATTAATATCCACGACAATGCCAAATATGTGGCAAAGAAAGAGATATTAAAAGGAAGATAGCTTACTTGGCTTGGAGTTTTGAAGACTGGATCAGCAGCAACCACAAATGGCTCAGACTTGACCCTAGTGTCCATTGGGCTGCTGACACCTCCTTCCATCTCAGCCGCTTTCTCTTCAACAACTGGAGCACTTGTTGATCTCACCATCTCTATGATGGGATCAAAGGCAGCTGAGGAAGAATGGCCTCATGAGGGGTGGGCTCCAATTGCTGATCCCATCATCTCCATCTCCAAATCAGAGTAGTGCGGCTACAAAGAGTGTACAAGTTGGTTCATGTCAGTTCAAGTCTTCTCAAAAGGCCAAGAACAGTGAAAGAGCTTAGAAAACTCTACTTACTGGGTGGCTAGGAGGAGTGGGAGTGATATGGATCAACAGTTCAACACTCTTAGCCCCAGTGTTGCTCACTACTTCATGACGAATGTGCACTGAGAACTCCGCCTTGGGCTGATCAACAATTTTCTTACCTTTGTCCACACTGGGGGCAATCTCAGCCTTTATCTGCACAAAGATGATCGAATAAAATCAGAAGAAACCAAAATCATGGTTCACTAAGATCAAGTGCTGATGTTAGCATGCTTGGGAGTCATACCTCAGATAATGGGACAGCATGTGTCCCAGGAACTGCAACTGTCGAAGGAAAAGTTGGAGCTCGAGTTGGTGGAGCTTGGAAAACAATGACTGTATCAATCTTGAAAAGAACCAAACATTGGTTCATAAACTTACCAAGACAGTTGGAATATTACCTGTGGAGTCATCGGACTCTTTGAGCCAGGAGGGGCTGGGTCAGCAACTCTCTCCTTTGAAGCAGTTTGCTTTGGCTGTTCGAAATAAAAATGAAAGAAGAATGTCAGACAAGACCAACCTTTGGTTCTTCAAGCTAAGTAGATGCTTATACTCACCACAGGAGGAGGCATTGGTGCTGTTGGAGTCTGTTTAGGCTTGGAGGTGTAGGTTCGGACAGGCTTTTGCTGCAAGCAAAACCAGTGAAATTAGAATCTCTCTACGAATTCTGATCAAACCAAAACTTAGAGGCCAAGAATGGCCTTACCTGAGTAGTGACTGGAGCAACCCTAGAGACGTCTATGTTGAGAGCATGAGTCTCCAAGACCACATCCCCCATGCTCTCTCTCTCTTTCTCCTTCATCTCCAAATCAGTAAACTGAAAAGCACTCTACAGTTAGCCAGGGATCCAAATTAAAGGTCAAAGGGTGTAAAAGACAAAAGTAGAGATTACTTACTGTCCGAAGAACCTTAGGCAAGCCTGATCCTGGCTTTGTTGCCAACTCTTGGATTTTGGGATCAGACAAAAGAGAGACCCTTTATGCAGCTGTTGAAGTTGTTGATGCCTCAGGCGTTAGAGATTGACTTCTCCCATAGAAACCACATCCTGGACTTTCTTAGTCCGTTGCTCTTTCTCTTTGGCATTCACAGGATGGGGAGCCCCTCTCTTACCAGAGGTTTTCTGCTTCTGAGCAGTTAGTTTAATTGCAAAGAATCAATTCAGCCAATTAATCAAGTGAGCCCTGAGATTGACAAAAAAAAATGTTAGATCAAAGTTGTGATACTTACTTCTTTTAGAGTGAAAGGCTTGTGCCACTTCTGCTAGAGAAGAATGGGTTGCTGGAGTAGTCCGAATCTCCTGCTTGGTTCCAACCTCAGCTTGAGCAATCTTTTTCTCCTCAGAAGCCTCTACAGCCCTCATTGTCCTTTTCCTCTTTCTAAATATTAAGGGGGACTCCTCTTCCCCATCATCTGCTTCTTCTGCAAAAGAGAACAATTTAAAACGAAGTCAAAAATCCTGCACATCGGACACAACATGAACAGGCAAGATCACAAGAGACAGTCAAAAGGTCTTACCACCCCATTGTGTAATCACCACTTGAGGAGCCACTTCTGGCCCAAGAGTTGGTGCCCTTTCTACAAAGAAAAGACATTCAAGGAGGGTTAGCAAACGTTCTATACAAAATGTAGAGTGAAACAAAGACATAAAATAGAAGTACTCACCAACTCTATAGTGCTGGTTGGCTGACTCTATGCTCTCTATAATGGATTCTAAATCACCTGCAAGCTCTCCCACTGCAAAGTCGCAGCCTTTGAAGAGATCCCCACAGGCATTGAGAATTGGCTGCACAAAGTTTTGGGTTGATACACCAGTCCACCCGACAAAGAAACTGTCCGAGCATTGTCAGCTTGGAGCATATCCAACCATCTCCATGATTGTGGGGTAGTCTCATAAATCAGCCGATCCATGAACCAAGGGTACTTCCTTTTGACACTAGCCAACCATTGGCCCTATGTTCTTTGGGTGTTATGCCTGAAAACGGTCAGGCAATTGGTTGTGGTGGGTTCAAAGAGGGTGCTCTCAATAAGGGTATGTGCAGGAACTACATCATCACTGAACTTCACCCTAGGCACTCTCAACTCTGGGAAATACCACTGCAACCACATATGGACCATCCAAATTGGTCCATTGATGTTCATGTTGACAGGGTTGACTGTCACATCATGAAGGCATCTGTAGATGGAGGCCAATGCCCACTAACCAGTTGCCACATCTGAGTAGTTGTGCAATGCTACTGCCAAGTGTAGCCACTCCACTCGGACACAGTTAGAGACACTTGGGAAGATGAATCTATTTATCCAATATAACAAGAACATCATGTGTTCCTGTTTTATGTCCTTGCTATACTTAGCCCTAAAATGCTCTATAAACTTGGAGAAGGGAGAATGGTTAGTTATTTCCCTGGTCGTAGTGGCACACTCTTTCTTTAGCCTTTCTTCCTTGCTAGGGCGCCTCTGGTAGTCGCCAATATAGTCTGGTACTCTCCCATAAGGCCTAAAGCCAAAAATGGCTGCCATATCCAATAGAGTTGGTGTCATGGGACCAACTCCAAAGTCAAATGTATTGGAAGAGCTATTCCAAAACATCAGGGCAGAGGCCAACAAGGAGGACTCTGCCTTCAAGGCCTTAAGGCAAAACATGATGGCGTCAAAAATGCCATTAGCCTTCCAGTACATGCCATAGTGGGGTTCCATATCCACTACCCAATCGTGCCAGGAAGTGCTACTCCTTATCGGTTCACTATGAGGGTACAGCCTCTTGATGTTGGCATCCCAGTTATCCCAGCATGGGGTATATGGACCCTTGAATAGAATATTGGCTCTAAACCTAGTGGATTCGACAGAGGCAAGGGCAGATGGTTTGCTAGTTACATATCTAGGCCTTAACACCATATTCCTATCTAGGAGGGTTACAAGATTCCAGCAGATTACCTCTCCTTGCCTGCTCTCTGCCAATTTCACCAGGTGTTCCTTGTTCTGCATTCGTTCAAGGAGGGCTCCATCCCCAGACAGGAATGGGGCTGTTTGAACAGCTTTCTCCTCGGTAGCTTCCTTTCTCTTCATCACTTTCTTTAGGGCCATTACTGTCCGAAGTCGATAAAACTAAGACAAAAAGTGTCTGGAGTTTCTTTCGAGAATCGAAGGAACGATTGGAGGGTGCAAAAATGGAAGCGTTGGAAAGTTTGGAGCTCTATGAGATTTTAGGTTTTCGAAATGATTTTTCTACTAAGTACAGAACGAAGAAGAATGAGAAAGGTTTTCCAGACGTTTTTTGAAATGATTAAATCTTCAGAGAGGTTGCACGTATATTTAATAGACGGAAATTTATCATGCAAGTAACTGCAAACACGTGGCTAATTATGAATTGTCGCTTCAAAAGACGTGGCGGTTTAGTTTTAAAACAGTTTTTTGTCAAATTGGTTAAAACTAGGGGGCAAATGTTTGTACCAAAATTAACACAGGTTAATTCCTACAGTTAAAAGAGCCAATCCTTGGTTGGGTAAAAGGCCCAAAACATCAAAAGCTCATTCTCCACATGTGAAGGCCCAAATAAAAGTTAGTGAGGCCCAAAAGCCCGCCAGCTACAAACATTGACCAAAACTCGTGGTCAACAAAGCGCTTTGGAGATACCAGCGCATCGAACACAAGTGTCCGATACTACATTTTCTATTCAAACATAAGTACTACAATCCATTTCGGACAAAAAGTGTTTGAAACTGCACTTAAAGGAAACTCATCCTTTCGCGAAAAAGTCAAGGAGGATTTCCTTTAGGATGGTAGAGCAGCAGCTTAGTTTAATCACTAAAATCCAGGCATGACCCACCATGTCAGAAGAAGTATGGCTCTTGACAAGTGGAGGACGAGTAGTAAGTGGAGGCGGTTCCCACCATCATTAATGTGATTACCACAGCATTTAATGCGGTATGGCTACTATTTCCATCAAAAGACGGCTAACCCATTGGCGCTGAATGCAGGGAGAGCCATTCCATGATTTTCTGGTTTAATCAACCAGCAAGATCATCCCCTTACACATCAGGAAATCTTCACTTTGAAGATTTTTTTCTCATTTCTGGGTCAATCTATGAGAGCAAGTTTGCAAGTGGCAGCAAGTTGTGCTCAAGTGTGATCTTCCAAGTACCATCCAATGCACCGTCATAAGTGGGTTACTTTGTCTATAAATATGGAAACCCAGTGGCAACGTGAGACACACAACTTCAGCCAAAAAAGCCAAACTCAATGTCTCAAAACCGAGGCTCAACGTCTTAGACTCAACTTCTTGCAAAGCGTCTCTCTGCAGACCAAAGCCAAGCCTTGAATCAACTCCCTTCTCTTTCTTTGAGTTCCCAGTTGACAACTCCTTGTTGGAACTCTATTCTTTTCCCAAACACATAGCTCTGCCTAATTCCCAATTGACAACTCCTGATTGGAATAACATTGTCATTGTTTGTAACCTTTATGCTTTGCCGGCAACGCTTGGTATGATTTGATAGTTGGTTTCGATTTCCAGCTCACCCTTTTCATAAACAAGCTTCCCAACTGCAGCACGGGCCAGTTTTTGGCTGCAGACATCTCTGATATGCCATTATCGGACACCATAACACCATCTCAGATAGACTGATGTTTTTGTCCGAAATGACATGCTTCTCGCCCGACTGATCCTCTTCCAGTTTCTGTTGGCTTTACTTTACTGTAGTTAAGTTAGTTTCAATCTTTTCAGGCTTGTATCTTATCATTAATGAAAGTATTATGTCCATCGGACAGTTCACATACAAAAAGTTGTTACTGAATTCCCAGTCCGATAACGGACTAAAACACCATCCACCCTGCAGTTTATGTTACTATAGTTGAGATATCAAAAGTCCTCTTCATTGAGGCAGAAAAAGAACCTATCTAAAGCAAAATTCCCCTCTTTGGAGCACAGTGGCTTTGATTAGAAGAAAATATAAAAGAGCGCAGTTACATCCACAATACCCATATAATTCAAGCATCCTTTCATTCCCTCTTTCTACTAGAAGAGTATCACTAGTAGTGGCACGCCTTTCGCAATCGCCCAAGGAATAGTCTTCGAGCCCATCTCAAGCTCAACTCTCTTCCTTGACTCCCAAGCAAGCCATACACGAAGCCGCTAAGTTACCAAAGTACAGCCTGCTTAGCTGCCAAGGGCATCACACGGTGTTCAGAAGCATTTCCAGACGAACACAGACTTTGGCTAAGGTTTGCTTTTTGCCTTCATGAAGTTGATGTTCATAATGAATTTCAGTAATTAATTTTGGGTGTTTTGTATGTCTAATTTTTCACGCAGTTTTATTATCTTTAGTATTTATTAGGTTTTAGTCAAGAAAGTAAAATTATTTAGGAAAAGGCCAAAGGAGAATTTTTTTCTTAGGAAAAGGCCAATGAATTCAGTTGTTTTGGATTGAAAAAAAACAACTGCGTTGGCATTTTCCAAATTATGAAAGTTTTGATTGGCTAAAAACAAAACATCCCTTATCTTTAATACAACCTTGACAAAAATTTCCATAATTAATAAGTTTTGTTCACATTCGAAAGTGGTGGAGGACTTTTGAGACTTATCGGAGATATCTACATGGAGGAGAAAAGGAAGAAAGAAAGAAAAGTAATGTTGGGCAGTAACTTAAGAGCTTCTCTAAGGGAGATGTTAAATCCAATGTGGTAATTTTAGCTGGACCCAACCCTCACTTTTGGGTGGCCTGGGGCCAGAAATTAAATGAGGCATTTTCCCTTAGGAACTCCACTCCCTGCTCTCATATTGCTTGTAAATATATATATAATATAATGACAAGACCCGCCCCGGATTCCCTCTCGGAA
This sequence comes from Prunus padus, assembly GCA_024362665.1. Taxonomy (NCBI): domain Eukaryota; kingdom Viridiplantae; phylum Streptophyta; class Magnoliopsida; order Rosales; family Rosaceae; genus Prunus; species Prunus padus. The sequence continues at coordinate 13,708,230 of JANFAM010000005.1, read as the reverse complement.
TCAATGACGGACCCTGCTTCCCGTCTGACTCCTACCCGATGCCGGGCCTACTTTACTAAATTCCCTAAAGCCCTACCTTAAAGGGATAAACAAATCGACTTCTGCTGAAATTTTGGCAGAGCCTTCCCTGAAAAATGGACTATTCCAAAATTTTAAACCTGTCAAAACTGCTGAAAAATATCCCAACAGGCAGCACACACAATGCTAAAGCACACACCACAGTTAAGACTAATCAAATGGACTTCATGCCCTCTACCCAACTCAAACGAGTAAACAGAGCAACTAAAGAATTAATTTACAACTCGAGAAAAAGATAGTAGAGTAAAGTAAGGGAAAATTCATATAGGAGTGGACAGCCGCGATGCCTCGAAGTGGTGGTCTCCACTTCGGAATCTAGGACCTGGGGGCGCAAAACAGAAAATGTGAGTGGACGAAAAACAAACGTTAAATGTAATTTATATTCAACATAAATAACCTCCTCTATTTTATAAAATATTGTCAAAATACTATGCAACAAAGTTATTTTGTATACATACATATTTACCAACTGATACTTGAAAATAATTCACTTCAGTAAGCTCATGTAATAACATACGATAAGGAAAACCATATAAATAATACTTCTCCAATTTCTTGGAAAACAATATAAACTTGTTTATTTAATCCTTAATGTAAAACCGTAAATTTAAACCCACCAAAATATCTCATATTAACACAAAATATATTATGCCAGTACTTTCCAAATAGCCAATCTCAAATTCAAACCTCATTCAAATATCCATACCTATGCAACGCAGTCTCAATGCACATGCTCAGAAAACTCAACCTGAAAACAAGTCTACAGATGTACCCACACAAATACCCACATACATATTTATATATATAATCAAATGTATATGCTTTACATTCCATTCTTTAAAACCAAGGTATCCCATAATCCTATATTATAGCATTTAACACAAACTTAAACTGGACCTTTTTCCCTTTCCCAGACCAGTCTCTTCCAAGACACATGCCCGTAAGCACAAGCAGCAAGGAAGGATCCTCACAAATAAATAAGAATGAAATATATATATATATATATTTATAACCACTACACCAATACTAGTACCGGGAAAACAATCCAACACAGGGATCATTTGACTAGCCCACAGGGTTTCAACTTTCTACCCTGCGACTAGGGATGAGTTGTCCAACCGGGGGACTACCGATCTACAACACACACGCCGAAAAATCCAACGCCACGTGTGGCCAAACCAAACCATGTCCTACGTGCGCAGACTGCCAGTCAAGGCCTATAGCACACCCGATCAGAGGTGCCTGGATCTTTCCCACACGCTGGAAAATCCAACGTCACGTCTGGTAAAGTAAAAGTAACCAGTATCCAAGTGAGCCCACACGCCGGAAAATCCAACGCCACATGTGGGTGAGGTAATCAGTAATCAATATCCAAGTAAGCCCACACGCCGGAAAATCCAACGCCACGTGTGGGTAAAGTAACAGTATCCAAGTAACATTGTGCCGCTCCGATATAACATATTCCACATCCCAACTCATATACCATAACCATATCCCAAATTCCAAATATTCCAATATACCCAATCTCATATACATAGACATAGACATCCGGAAAAAAATAGTTTCCATAACTCAATACCCAAATATTTATACGTAATATAGATATCAAACTCTCAAAAACACAAATTCCATAACATAACCTCATAATCCCATCAAGACCCAAAATAGTTCAAAACTTGTTTCCACATGCAATCTCCATAAAAATACTATATTCCACAATTAAAATCACAATATACTTTCATAAACAAACCCAATATCACCCAATCCAAAATCACCATAGTCCGAAACCCAAATCCATATACTTTAATAATAATAATAATAATAATAATAATAAATAATAATAACCCTTAGAAATCCCATATCCTCATTAACCCAAATTAAATCAATTTTCAATCAAATCACATTTATGCAAGCAATTCTATATTTGAAAAAGAAAAAAAAAGTATTTACAGGTCCAATATATTCAAAGAGATTGGGATTGTCACAAAAAAAAAAAGTGAGAGATTGGGACTTACATCGAACAAGCAACAAAATCCAATAAAATTAACCAACATATATGACTTACCTAGAACAATTGAGATCAATTCGATCAACCCATTAACCAAAATTAACAACAACAGAAAATAAATAAATAAAATTGAAGCCAAAAGGAAATAGAGAGGTGGAGAAAATCTGCGATTCTACCCAGGACCAGAAACAAACAGAAGCAAGAAGAAAAAAAAAGAGATAGACAACCCTTATCAAGGGTCCCCAATTCTGAGTTTGGGCAAAACCCAGAAAATGAGAAGAAAAAAAACTATGGTCAAGATCTCCTTTTCCCTTCTCTTTAGACCCAGCATTTCCTTCCCTTTTTCTTGTTCCTATTTCCATGAGAGAGAGCGAGAGATATTGAAGTGTAAGATAGCTTGAAATCTGTGGGAGCATCAAAGACGAAGATGAATAGAAGAAGAGAAGAAAGACAATGAAAAGAAGAGGTGCTCTAAGCAACGAAAGGAGGAGGCAAAGGCTTTGAGACCCATGGTTCCGCTTAGGTTTACAAAGCCCTCATTGGCTGGATTGGTATCCTATCAAAATATGAGGCCTAACAAGTCCCACAATGCATTTAGGCCCACCAAACAACAGCTAGGATTATAGTCCATTTTAATTGAAAAAGTCTAGTCCAGTCCAGTCCAACCCACCAAACAGGGCCTTAATAGAGTTTATAAAAATAAGTTACAAACTTTTATGTACTTTTATCATACAGTTATATAGAGTTTTATCTACTTTTAATAATTATTTGATGATTATAAATTTTGTTGTCAACACGTGGGAGGAGATAGTGAAAAATCTCCTTTTCTCTTTTCCCTCTTGAGATAGTAGAATATCGCTTGTATCCAAAAAGAAAATAATAAAATCCCCTCATGAATGATCGTAATTTTATCAAAATAGTTTATTATTAGAACTCAGGGTTTTGCCCCGAGATAGGAAATTTATTCAAATTCGCAAAGAAACATTAACATCTGCATCAAGAATATCCAACAAGGAGCAAGTTTTTTGAGTGGGAAGTTAAACATATCCATAAAGTGCGATGGAAATTTTACTTTGTGGGAAGCACGATTGAGTTTCAATAAACAATTATATCAGATGCTCTTAGTAATTATATCAATAAACAATTTGATTTAAATCACACCATTGATAGGGTGAATAATCTAATGTATCAAATAATTTATAAGGCAATATCACTAGTAGAAAAAACACCTTGCGCAAAAAATCATTCGTCGCGCAAAATAGGAAAGATATATATTTTTTTTTAATAAACTTGCGCTACGACAATATTCATCTCGCAAGAATACTTAGCGGGACGTATAGAAGTTGTCGTCGCGTAAAGTTAGCAAGAAAACGTGGGTTAATTTTATTTGACGCAAAATACTTGCGCGACAAAAAGCGGCTTTTGCCTGCGCGACCAACGGTTCGTCGGGCAAGTTCCAATCAATTTTGACCATTTAATGCAGGTGAATCAGAGGAATCGGCGTACCACATTTAATTACAGATTTTTGTGCGACAAAGACTTCATGGATGAACTAATAGTATATTGTTGATGGATGTTGAATAGAATAAATTGTAAAGTAAAGGAAATAAAATAAAAAAATGGTAAACTTGCACGACAAACTACTCTTTTTTGTCGAGCAAATGCATTTGGGCGACGAAAAGCTTGTTCGTCGCGCAAAATCCTTCGTCCAAAATTGAACTTTTTAATCTGGATTCAGCCATGTGCAGAGAAAAACTGCAAAAAAAAATTGCAGATTGTGCCTCTGCACTCATCCCTTCGATTTTGCACAATCCAACATCCGTCATTTTCATTTTCTCTCAATTTCATCATCTAATACTCCCTCCATCTTCTTCTCTAGGTTGATCGAGCTATCTCGGTGTGTGTGGTAAGCGTTTTTTGTCGTTAGTGTAAAAGTATTCATGTAAATTCATACTAACGTCATTAATTTCGTTGTCTATAGGGATATTATGTGTAATTAGCGATTGGTGGAGAACGATTGAGAATGTATTTTCTTCGTTTTATTTTTAAAAAATATATAATTAATTACATTATGTTGAACTTAGTTTGTTATGTTTATATTGTGTTGTGAAATTATATTTATATTATTTTGTTAAATTTGTGCGTGACGTACAACTATGTTTTGTGATGTACGGAGTTAATTGAATTAACTTCGCACTAGTTTTTTTATTTTTAGTAAAACTTAGTTTCCCGTTCGAGGATTAGTTGGATTTCGCGCATGGATGCGAAAGTATGATTGCGGTCCAATTAATTCTTGAATTGTCCCATTAGTTGGACAGTTTGGGAATGCATAGTTATGACACGTAGTTTATGGTTGAAGGATTAGGTTTGGTTTGTGGAGATTTCGGTGTCATCTCTGTACGTTCTTCGGGTGGTACATAGGTATTGTTTGGACCTGGTTGAAATCTGGCCGGGTTAGGCCCAAGATCCGAAATTAAATTAATAGTGAGCCCAAGTTATGATACAATGGTCCCAAATCATTATTTGGGCCCAAGCCATATTCCAGTGGGCCTAGTCAATAAGGTTGGCTACAAGCCCAAAATCTACACTTGGCCGAAAATCTATATATGGTCGAATATGTAAATTTGGCCAAGAGCACGAAAGTGGTCGAAAGCCTATATGTGGCCGAATATGTAAATTTGGCCGAGAGCACAAAAGTAGTCGAGAGCCTATATGTGGCCGAAAGTATAGATACGGCTGAATGACTAAAAGTGGCCGAATGCATAAAATCAGACAAGGTTTAAATGAGGAGAGAGAGAATCCGTAGGAGGATTTTCTCATATGTGATAATTCAAATATAGAAGGAATTATGCCAATTTGATAGTCAATCGAAGTTATTGTGGGAGAGCTTAATATGGAAGGAAAATCAAATAAAATGTTATTGTTTTCATTAAATCACATGCATGAAATGATGAATTGCAGATATTATGGAGCAATCATGATGATGGATGGAATCAGCCAAGGTCAATGTCAAGGAAGGAATAAAACTAATGGAAGATTTGAAGGCCAATTGATGACTTACCAAATTGAGACGCACTGAAGCCCTTATAAATACCAAGCTTTTGGAAGAGAGAAGAGGCCCGACACAACACACAACTTGTCATTTTACATTCTTTTCAACTTCCTATCCTAGGAGTAGTGCAATGTAGCTCATAGTCTAGTTCTTATTTTTCTGCCCTAGTTCCTATAGATTTCAATTATGCTTTTACATTATTGTTCTTGTTTTTCAATTCTGTTTCAATTACAGTCATTTCAATTCATGTCTTAATTTAATCTTTACTGTTCTTCGTAACCTAGTTTACTTTCCGCACTTTACTTTATGCACTTGCATTTCAATGATTTAATTTATGCAATTTACATTACGCGCTCGTTTTTCAATTACTTTACTTTACGCAATTTAATTTACGCACTCGTCTTTACATTCTTTATTTTACGCACTTTCAATTACGCACTCGCCCTTTAAATTATTTATTTTGCGCACTTTACTTTCCGCACTTGTCTTTTCAATTCCATTTAAATTCAAGCACCTTTAGTTTACGCACGTGCTATTCATTTCATTACGTTTCACCTTCAATCTTCATTTCCACCCACTCTACATCATTTGGTTGCTCACATAAAGCCTTGACCCCAAGGTAGTGAAAGAACCTAGGCCGTGAGGAGGTTCCTTGCTCGGCCGAACAATCGTTTGATTAAAGTAAGATTTCGGACGCAACATCACTCACATTCCATTCAAGCCAAATTCGTGGCTTAGTGGTGGCACGCCCCGCACTCAAAAAAGAAGAAGGACCAAAAGTTCCTTCCGTCGGCCTACCCGGCCGAAAAGAGGGAAACATAATTTGGCACGCCCGGTGGGACACACTATATGAGTAATCAAAACCAATGGAATTATTCTTACCAGCCGACAAGCTATAACGGCTACAATTCTTATGGCTCGAATAGCCAATCCACCGGCCAATATGGTAATCACAACCAAAATGGCCAATATAACTTTACACATCAAGGTGGCTATAACGACCAATACCATTCATCATATCAATACGACTCAAGCTGCCAATATGGCTCTAGTAGCCAATTCAGTGGCCATAATGGCGTATACAACTATAATGGCCAATATAATATGATGTATCAAAATTATTCGAATGGCCAACAAGGTTATAATGACCAAAATAGTCAGATGGCCGGAGGGCAATACACTTACCCATATGGCCAAAATAATTCGGCCAATATTTATGATCAACCTAGTTATGGCTCCCACCAAACGAATCATCTCAATGGCTATAATGGCCAAAACATTCTTAACATAGGTGAGATGTCATATGTTGACCGCATAGAAAAAGAGCGTCAAAGTATGATAAAGGAAGCATCTAAAGTCACTGATGCATTTATGGAGATGGAGAATAGTTTTCGTGCTTCCAACGAACTTTTGATTCAAGGTTTACGTGAAATCGCCTCGCGACTTGCGATCGAAGAGCAAGTTCTTAGCCAACAAGCTGAATTGCAAACTCTCAACACCAACCTTGATTCTAAGTCACAACAGGAAAACCATCAAATGGCTACAATACGGCCACTCATTCAACCTACTCCTATAGAGGAAAATGTGGTTGGCCGGCAACATATGAAAGAAAAGGATGTGGATGAATCGGCCTTGGCATTAAATACCCCGACCGATTTACCTTTTGAAAACCTCACATTGGTTGAGGAAGAGGAAAATCCTTGTATAGTTACAGTTCGACCTCCCGCTTCACCGACTTTTCAAGAGGAGAATGAAGTTGGTCGGGAATATGTGAGTGAGAAAGAAGTGGACGAGTCAGCCTTTGAGTTGAAAACTCAAATCGACTTTCCTATTGAAACTCTCACATTGGTTGAGGAAGAAGAACTCACCCAAGAGGATGAGATCCAACAAGCGGTCGAGGTTGAATACCAAAATATGACCCAACTTGAGACTTCCATCCTTGAAATTAATGACCAACAAGATGACAAAGGAACATGTCTAAACACGGCCCAACCTGATGCAATCATGATAGACATGGTTGTAGGGGACCAGGCGGACGTAATTAGACCGCAATTAGAAATGGTCAAGCTTATCAGACCCCAACCAAAGGCCAAGTCCGGCCAATCAAGCGGACTTGGGGGGCAGGGAAATTCGGCCAGCATAAAAGGAAGAAACAGTTCTGGTCGTACCAAGGTGACTAGTACACCAATCTACTGTTTATGCAACCACGAAATCCATGCTGAAAATAAGAAGGGCTCCAAGCTTGGAGTTAAGCATGGGTGGCCACCCCCTTGGTCTCCATGAAAATATTATTCTCAATGGCAGCTACCCAAATATTGTTGGTCCTGTCAACTATCGCTGGATGTATCCAATAGAAAGGTATATAATCCTCATCATTTGTTTATGCATCATTATCCCACGCTTGCTAATTTGTATCGTATTGTTTTGTTTTGGCAGGCTTCTCGGGGAGCTGAAAAAAAGTGTACGCAACAGGGTGAAGCCCGAAGGATCAATTATAGAGGCTTCGTTTCAATATGAGTCGCTTACTTTCTGTGGAATGTATTTAAAAGATGTGGAGACGGCTTTCAATTGTCCTCAACGCAATAATGACAGAGGTGTGAGAAAGGAGAAACTTTCTGATTCTGCCCAAAGCGCATGACCCTTTGGAGATCATGTACGAGGAGAGTCGTTTTCCAGAAATGACATGGAGGTAGTGCATTGGTTCATACTGAACAACTGTGATGAGATAATGGCATACTTAGATGAGCATGAAGAGATGATGAAGCAAGAACATCCATCACATTTGTATGCCAAGAAACACCGAGAATTGTTTCCACAATGGTTTGTCGAATAAAAAGTAATAAGTGTTTTGTATTTGACATATATATTGTAGTATTTAATTTTCTCAAACTAACATGTGAATGTTTTTGTATAGTATTAGGTGAATAAATTGAAAGCATCGAATTCCCCCACTTACAGTGAAGAGTTATATAACTTGGCGTTAGGCCCGATTCGCGTTGAATTGTTCTCGGGTTGCCATGTTAACAGCGTCAAGTTTTGGGGACTGCACGAGATGACAAGTTATGTACGCAAAACAGTGGTGTCCATTCCCAGGTGGAGGAAAAAGTACGAACATTTTTTTCTATGGCAAACTAACAATTGTCATGCAATTGCTTTACAAAGACCAATACCAAGTGATCATGTTTAAGTGTCGATGGTTTGATACAAACCCAAATAGACAGGGAAGTGTTAAAATCGACCATGCCTTACTATCTGTGAACATTAACAGAACTTGGTATGATGATGACCCTTACATTTTGGCAAACATGGCAAAACAGATTGTGTATCTAGATGACCCTAAAGCCGGGAGAGGTTGGAAAGTTGTTTTGAAGATGGATCAGAGGAATGTGTATGCTATACCAGAACAAGACCCAATTGACTACGACGTCAACAATGTGGCTGACCAACGTTTAGAATCTTCAATGGAAAATGATGCGGAAATACTTCGAGATACAAATGTTATACAAGAACCGTTTTAGATACAATGAGTGTCTTCAATCGAAATACCGATTCAGTCAATTACAATTGACCTCGGTGATCTTCTGCGATACGATGTTGCAGTGGGCCTGAACGACGACGTTGATGTAGTTATAGAGGAGGAGGATTGGGAGACCGAAAGTGATGATAGCGACGATAGCGAAGGTATTATAGTTCATATGATAAATAATGCAATTTATTTGCGACTTGCCATGTAAAACATAGTAAATGAATTTTTTTGTAATTTAATTATCTTATGTCATAAATAATGGTATCCCATCAAAACGATAGATTCACTAACACTTCGAGTTTATTTATACTTTTCATTAAGTATAACATAAGATTTTGTGGTATCCACTAGTGTAAATTTTTTAAATTGAAGATCGAATTCATTCATTATATTCATATAGGGTCAAGGAGTGTAGCTGTAAAAAATCATCAAAATCGGAGTTAAAATAACCGTTAAATCGTGTTTTTTCTTTTTATAACCATCGAAAAGTTTTGTTCCATTACTTCATCTCTAAAAGTTTGTTTTTTGCGATTTTTTGCTGATGCGATCTCAAAGCATATACAAACAAGTTTGACGGTTGGATCTTTGAAACTAGTTTCATACAATGCATTTCCCATCAAGTTCAATGGTATATATATTTACTAAGTAGATTTTAATTTATTTGCTTTGTACTTATAACACTTAAGAAATTGAATGATATATATGTAAAAAAAATTATTGTAGGCTTTTGTTAGAAAAATATATTATTGTGGGGTTTATGTAAAAAAAATTTGAATTTGAAAGGAGTGAAGTTACATTTTCAGTAATTTTTATAATAATTCTTTTTTAAAAAAAAGTACCTTGCGCGACGTGTTAATGTAGTCGTCGCGCAAAATCACTTTGCGAGACGTCAAATTTATACCTACGTCGCGCAAGTTGTGATAATTTTGGCAGTCCAATAGTGAAAAAATACCTTGTGTGACGTCAAATGTATACCTACGTCGGGCAAGTTGTGATAATTTTGGCTGTCCAATAGTGAAAAAATACCTTGCGCAACGCATTAATGTAGTCGTCGCGCAAAATCACTTTGCGCGACATCAATGGTATACCTACGTCGCGCAAGTTGTGATAATTTTGGCAGTCCAATAGTGAAAAAAAAAAGCGATTTTTTTCAATTTTCCAAAAACATTGCCAAATCTTTCTTTCCCGTAGACCTGTCTTCCCTCTCGCTCATCTTTTCCTCTCTCTTCTCTCGCTCATCTTTCCCTCTCTCTTTCCCATAGACCTCTCTCTCAACTTCGCAAGCTTGAACCCCAAATCTTGAACCCAGACCTGTCTTTCCTCTTCACAATCTCGAATCCAACCACCACTTGACATGTTGAATTATGAGTACTTTGTCCAAATCTCTAGATAAAATTGTATTGAAAGTCCTTTGGTTTTTTATGGGTCTTTGCCCACTTGACAGTCTTAGGGCTGCCTTCACTTTTGCTCTTCATTTGCTTCTGGTATTTGTTTATTTTTTTTGCTAAGAATTTGTTCTTATCAGTCCATCACTTTTGCTAATTAATTTGTTACAATATTGTAGACGAACTACAATTTAGACGATATCAACGACGAGTCGTTGGCGTACGTCAACAGGCTCTTTGCTGAACGGTACAAGCAGTGGAAGAGTGACCTGCACCAATATTTTTTGACATTTGATGATCCGCAGGTCGCTCTTGAGGAGGCTTGCCCGAAGGAGTTTGAGGGTCGGGAGGATAATTGGGCGTGGCTCTGTGGTCATTTTCAGGAGCCCGGCTATGTGGTATTTTTTTTTATATTAAGTTTAAAATTATTATACGTTTCTTACTAATGTTTATTGATTTTTTTATATTTCATTTCAATTCAATTTTAACTAATACGTTTATTTTTTGTATAACAGAAGAAGGCGAAAGCTAACAAGGGCAATAGGGACAAGAAGACTCTTCTCCACCATTCCGGTTCCACGCCCTTCTCATATAGGATGGAGGCGTGGCGGCGGGTAATAATAAAGTTTTTTATATTCAATTTTTAATATGTCATTAATATTTTTTTTTTCGTACTAACATTTTTCTTCTCTTGTTCGATTCAAAGGGGTTCAAAATTCCAGGAGATCGATGTCTTTAGCGACGTTTATGTTCGACCTGGGAATGAGTTGGCCGAGTCCCTTCATGTAAGTATTCTTTAATTTTAATTATTATCTTACACATTCAAGTTTCATGGTTATTATATGAATGTTTTAATTAATATTTTATGTTATATTAAACAGGCGATGATGATGAAGAAGAGGCAGTTGGTTCTTTAGGAGTCTGCCTCCCAGCTTCCTCCCGATACTCCGCTCGAGTCTGTGGATCCTCCAGAGGATGCGGGGTTTCAGATCCTTACGGAGACCTTGGATCAGACTCTCGGGCTGAGGCCAAGGACATATTGTCGAGGGATGGGGAATGCTCGGCCGTAGGAAACTAGAGCCCCTTCATCATCGCAGTCAAACAGTCAGGTGACAGCTTTGACAACAGAAGTGGCTGACCTTAGGACTAAACTCACCTCGTATAGGAGCCAAATGTCACAGCTTGTACAGGCCCTCGTTCAGTCCGGCATTCGTCTCCCGTCCACCTCCAACCCCTCCAACCCGAGCATGGCCACACCTCTGCCCCTTCGACCTTTGCCCCTGTCGACAATCTCGAGACCTTCCAGCCGCCTTTTGCAAGACCAGCACGTAGTTTTTGCCGCATTATTTTCTTAGTTTTTTATTTCCTTAATTACATTTTAAACATTTTTCTTCTACATAGTGCATACATTTATATTACTTTTTAAATATTTTTTTTTCTCTTCATTACATTTTTTTATTGCAATTTAATTTTATTACAAAATAAAAACAAATTTATTTTTTTGACAAAATTTTTTTAAAAAAATATTTTTATTTTTGCGCGACGAAATACTTCGTCTCGCGAAACTCAAGCGACAAACAGAGTTTCGTCGCGCAAAGTTTTGAAAGACGAACAATAGTCTCGTCCCTAAAATTTTGTGCGACGAAGGTAAACCGTCGCGCAAAGTTTTCGCGACCAATAACGATTTTCGTCGCGCAAAGTCTTTCTTCACAATCTTTGTGCGACGAAGTTTCTGTCGCGCTGAAGTTTGTGCGACGGAAATGTACTTGCGCGACCAACTTTTCTTCGCCGTGCAAATAGTAAAACGTAGTAGTGTATGCTCTTTCCCTTGAGAGGAGAGATGATGTATGGAGACATGGGAGAAGACAGAAATGGAGAAGCTAGAAGAAAGCTATTGTTCTTGAGAGAAGACAGAAACCAAAAAAAGCTAGAACTAGAGAACACTAAGATACCTGTATCAAAGAGATGAGATAAACAGGAGCAGCTGTGAATTACGGATTTACTTAACGCTTAAGCCATTGCTTAACTAACTCTAACAGACCCCGTGAACACTACTAATCACACATGATATATGGACAAACTAACACATCAGCATAATGGACAACTCAGCATAACACCTGGACTTTTGCCGATCATCCCCCCTCAATCTCAGCAGTCCCAGCTAGAACTAGACCAAGTCCGAGATTGGTGCATTGACGAATAAACACAGCACTATGAAGACCTTTAGTTAAAATGTCCGCCATTTGTTCTTCAATGGGAATGTATTGAACCACAAGATCACGAGATTCAACTTTTTCACGAATAAAGTGCAAGTTGTAACTGTTGCATACAAAATCCAGTGTAATGCATGAACTAGTCATTTGTCATCTATGTTGGCACGACACAATGGACTATTTGAGTGAGATTTAAGCCATGTATCAATGCATGGGAGATGGAAAGCATGGTTGCACTTTGGCAACAGGCCAAGCCTCTCATCTTCTTCAAACTCACTCAGATAAACTGAGCAATCCGTCCCTTCAGTAAAGGAAGCCAAAACTGAGGACCTTTACGGAAAATACAAACAGGGCTATACCTAATACTAATAGTAATAGTTAAGGATGCTTGGGGTTCGCAGACTGGATTAGAGTAATTACTATAGCTTGTATTAAAACAAAAAAAGAAGGAGAGAGATGCCTATTCTTGTATTATTATTAGAATATTTGTTTTCTTTCTTGTTTATCTTCATTTGGTGACATGAATTATTTAGGGTGGTGGTGTTTTCAGATGGGTTAATTTCATGATTTGCCTAGCTTCCACTTTCGCGAAAGCTGGTTTTTGCTTTTGAAAATAGAAAAATTTAATCTTTTTTTTTTTCATATATTAATAACAAAAGTCAGATGAGCAGGTGAAGACTTTTAGGGTTTTAGAACCTATATGCTATAGCTGCTGCAAAAAGACATGAAGAACAGACAAAAGTCAACGAATGCTCTATCTCTCTCTCTCTCTCCGCCTATAAACACCGGCTGCTCTCTTTCCTTCTACCCCTCGTATTTTGAGAATAATTTTATATTTAAAGTTTTGTTACCAGAATGGCTTGCTTAGGAATTAAACTATTTTCATCAAAAAAACAATTTTTGTTACCCGAAAAGGTGGGTGTGGATCAGGTCAGATCGGCGCAGATCGAACAAAATAAAAAGTTATCGTATGGGAGTGTGTTTAGGCCGTTCCACCAGAGGAAGTCGTCACAGATCGAACAAAATCAAAAGCTATCGTGTGGGCGTGTGTTATGGCCGTTCAACCAGAGGAAGTCGGCGCAGATCGAACAAAATCAAATGGAATCGTATCAGAGTAAGTTCAACCAGAGGAAATCAGCGGCGGCGATTCGCATTCAACAGGAGTTGGGGGAGATGCAATCCAATCCCTCCAACGAATTCATGTGCCTCCCGCTCCCGGTTACTTTTCCAATACCACTTCCCTTTTTTCTTTAAAAAAAAAATTATTATTGTTCTTTTTTTTGCCAGATTAGTATTATTGTTCTATGACTTTTGGTTTAATATCACTCTGAAGGATGAATTAAGAATTTTGAATTGGTGATTTTGAATTCTATTTGAATTTTGAGTATTGGGTTCGAGCTCAATTGGTGTTTTCAGCATTCGAATTTGTTTTAAGATAATTTTATGGTCATTTTCAAATAAAAAAATTATTAAAAAAATCCTTTTCTTCTTTGAAGAATTTTACATTGGGCATAATTTGTCACTTCATTTTTCCGCTTTTCGGCTATTGAAATTGGGCTTGTTGTTTGGCCAAAATGCTAATTATCAATCCATCGATATATGTAGTTGTTAGCTCATTGATATTTGTTTTCAGGGGAACGTATCTGAATGCGTATTTGGAATCATAGGCCCTAAAGGAACTGCATTCGAGGGTGGGATTTATATTGGGTCGATGGTGTTGTCGAAGGAATACCCAGAGAAGCATCCTGCATTCACGTTGTTGACGGTAATATGTTATTGCTTTTTCAGGTTTATGAGCTCTTTTGCTACTTGGGTTAGTTTCTTATCTCTTTTTCTTTTTTTTAATTATCCCAGTCATGATGTGTATAGTTTACTTGCAGAAAAATGGTCTCATCGAAACCCAAACCGAGATCTGTTTTGGCAATTATCCTTGGCTCGGCGGTACATTTCATTCTTTCTGAGATATTATGTATGCTAGTATATAATGTTAGAATACATCTGTTAAAGCACATCAACAACTCTTAAGATTACAGTCACAACACTAACTCACCTGCAGAAGACGAAGACACACATAATCAACCAAAACACGAGCTATTCTTCTACTCTCAGTAAACCAAATTGCTTTTGCTAACGGATAGGGTTTTGGCCTCACTATTATAAGTTGTCTTGACTGCGTGCCATTCTTTTTTTATAGTGTACCATCTTGCTAATGTACTGTTGCTGTTGACAGTGCGAAATACTTTACACACACTTATTGAGTCATTCAGACAAAAAAAAAAACCAGCACTTACCGAGTCATTGCCCACCTTCCTAAATGGTGCATTGCGTTCAGTAGAATGCAATAAGGAAGAAGAATGGCGTGCACTGGCCATCGAATCTCGAAAAGCACCCCCAAAATTTTGGACTCCTGAGCATCAGAATTTAGTTAATCAGGTACAATACTTACAGAAGGTTTCTTTGCAACCAACATTGACTAACATTTCATGATGAAAACTTGCTTATGGGATGATATTGATTTCACAGATTCATAAAGATTTGCTAAGCAAGGCAACCCTTGTTCCTTCAAACAGTGGAGGGGATATCCAGGTGAGTTCCCAAAATGATTTAGACAATAAAGAGCAGGCCGTCTATATCTGTTCTCATAATAACATTTTTGCTAAGAGCATCTACAATCATGCTCTCTATTTTTTAGTTAAATTTTAGCTAAAAACATGTACAAGTTATTTTAGGAGCTCTTAAAATTTAAACTTCAATCATGCTCTCTAGTTTAGGGACTCATAAATGCTATACCTCTTTTTTAATTGGTCCATCTCTATTAAAAAATAATATAAAAAATAGTTAACATTAATTAAAATTTTGAAATACTCATTAAATAAAGTAGCATTAAATTATAGGGAGCCATTAGGAGTCATTTCTCTCTCCTCAGATTTAGGAGCTTCTAGAGGTCTCCCTATTTTAGGAGGTGGATAGGAAGCATGGTTGGAGTTGTATTTTTCCAATTCCTCCCTAAAATTTGTCTAAGGAAGTGGTTTATGGAGCCCATTGTGGATGCTCTAACCACTCCAAGGATATAGGATTTTCCGGTACTGGGAACATGCGCCAAAGCCAAAGGTGCTTCTGAGCATGCAACCTCCTTCTCATTAAATGAGAAAATCAAACGTCAATCTCCTTTACCCATTTTCTATCTCTTCTCTCAATAACAAAGAAGAACAACTCATTTTCTCTTCTCTTTTTTAAGTGAAGTGAGTGACGTTCATAGAGTTACAGATTTTTAATGACTTTCGTAGAGTTACAGATTTTTAATGACTTTCGTAGAGTTACAGATTTTCAATGACTTTAATAGAGTTTATAAAGTCAAGTGACAAACTTTTATGTACTTTTTGTAAGACATTATATTGTCTTGAACCACTTAATGTGGTCTTCTAATCATATAAGGATTGGAACTTTATGTCGATTAGGAGCTTAACTGTGGCCTAGTCTTTTAGTCCTTGTCTAAGTGTGTTATTAGTTTAATACCAAGACTAAGGGTATTATTCTTCTAATGCGATAAGGAATGCTTAAGAGTTTCTTGATGTGATAGACTCTTAGGTAGATGCATATAAATACAAGGGCCCATGCTCAAACGATCAACCCAACCCACACTAAAAAATTCACCCCATTTAGAATGAACATATGAGGGAAAGTATTAAGGAGAAGAGCTCTTGTATGTTCTTGATATTTTGACAACTCTCTTGGAAGACCAAAAGACAAGTGTTCTATTATGTGCAGTCATTATGGTTTACACTTTTATCATAGAGTTTTATCTACTTTTAATCATTATTTTATTATTATAAATTTCTGGCGCAGATCGAACAAAATGAAACGGATTCGTTTCAGAGTATGCTCCCAGTTACGTTTACTTTTCCAATAGCCCTTCCCTTTTTTTAATTTTTTTAAAATATTTTGTTCTTTGACCTTTTGGTTTAATATCAGTCTTTGAAGGATAAATTAAGAATTTGGATTGGTGAATTTGATTCTATTTGAATTTTGAGTATTGGGTTCGAGCTCAATTGGTATTTTCAGCATTCGAGTTTGCTTTAGGGAAAATTTCACTTATACCCCCCCCTGATTAGGTATAATTACAGTCAGCCCAAAAAAAAGGACAAAATTCTTCCTTCTAATTGCAAGCTATGAGGGTTTTAGTTTGATTTTGTTGGGTTTGATTGGGATTTAGGTTTTTCCTTTGGTTTGGGGAGAGAGAAACGAGAGGGAGGTAGTGTGTCGGGGAGGAGAGAGAGAGAAATTAAAATGTTTAAAGTTTTTTATTTTAAATTTATTAATTATTATTTTATTCGAACTACGTAGAAAGACAGTCCGACCTCTGGACTGTTAAGTTAACTTCCATTATATTTAGGAGGTCTAAGTGGAATAAATGAAACCTATGGGGTCTAACGGTGAGTATGCCTAACCTCAGTGGGTGTAAGTGAAATTCTCCCTTTGTTTTAAGATAATTTTATGGTCACGTAAAAAAAAATGATAATAATAATAATAATTTTTCACTTCATTTTTTCGCTTTTCGGCTATTGAAATTGGGCGTGTTGTTTGGCCAAAATGCTAATTCTCAATCTATTGATATCTGTACATCAGAAGTTAGAATGCAGTAAGGAAGAAGAATGGCGTGCACTGGCCATCGAATCTCGAAAAGCACCCCCAAAATTTTGGACTCCTGAGCATCAGAAGTTAGTTAATCAGGTACAATACTTAAAAAAGGTTTCTTTGCAACCAACATTTCATGATGAAAACTTGCTAAGAGATTATTTTAATTTCACAGATTCATAAAGATTTGCTAAGCAAGGCAACACTTGTTCCTTCAAACAGAGGAGTGGATATCCAGTTGAGTTCCCAAAATGATTTAGACAATAAAGAGCAGCCCGTCTATATCTTTTCTCATAATAAAATTTACGCTAACCACTCCAGGGATATAGGATTTTCCGGTATTGGGAACATGCGCCGAAGCCTATGGTGCTTCTGAGCATGCCACCTGTTTCATCTTCTCCTCTCTTTTTTAAGTGTAGTGAGTGACTTCCGTAGAGTTATTGATTTTTAATGACTTTAATGTACTTTTATCATAGAGTTTTTTTTATCTACTTTCAATAATTATTTTGTCATTATAAATTTCGTTGTCAACATGTGAGAGGAGATAATCTCCTCTTCTCTTTCCCATCCTTTAGATAGTAGAATATTGCTTGTATCCAAAAAGAAAATAATAAAATCCCTTCATGAATGATCGTCATTTTACCACAATTGTTTCTTATTAGAGCTCAGGGTTTTGCGAAGAAAAAGGAATTTTATTCAAATTTGCAAAGAAATATTAGCATATGCAGCAAGAATATTGACAAGCCAACAAGGAGCAAGTTTTTTGAGTGGGAAGTTAAACATATCCATAAAGTGTGGTGGAAATTGAACTTGTGGGAAGCACGATTGAGTTTCAATAAACAATTATATCAGATGATCTTAGTAATTATATCAATAAACAATTTGATTTAAATCACACCATTGATAGGGTGAATAATCTAATGTATCAAATAATTTAGAAGGCAATATGCTCTTTCCTTTGAGAGGAGAGATGCTGTATGGAGACATGGGAGAAGACAGAAATGGAGAAGCTAGAAGAAAGCTATTGTTCTTGAGAGAAGACAAATAAAAAAAAAGGTCTATAAATTAAAATAAAAACTACACTTAACGGAAGATAATGAAACGTCTATAAATTGTAAACCTTGGAAAACACAGTGACCAAATTGATTTTTCGCGTAAAACCCAGTGACAAAAATTATTTGACCCTATTATATATCAACAAAATAAGTAATCCCTTCTCTTCTGTTTATCTGACAATCTCTAGTATGGAGTCACGCACTCGCTTCTCAAGTTTCTCTGATTCGATCTCATCGCTGGTTTTGAAAAGCTTACTGCAACATGGAATGAAAGAACACACATGAGAACAATACAAAGATAATGGAGAAGATTGGTTTTGTGCGTAACAAGCCTCATGGATCAATAAATATCAGAAGTTAATTTATCAGGAAGATTCAATAAAAATATAAACAAAAAAGAGATTATATGGCCAATTATGAGAGAATTTTTGGCCAATACGATAAGGAAGAAAGGCGTGCCCTGGCCATCAAATCTCAGAAGTTAATTTATCAGGTACAATACTTACACAAAATTTCTTTGCAACCAACATTGACTAACATTTCTTGATGACAACTTGCTAAAGGATGGTATTAATTTCACAGATTAATTCCTGAATGAATATATGCGCATCAAGGCACCCCTTCCTTCAAACAGGGGAGGGGATATCCGAGTGAGTTCCCAAATGATGGAGACAAAAGGAAGCAGGGCATCTATATCTTTTCTGGGAATACAATTAATGCTAACGACTGCAAGCGGGTAGGATTTTTCGATTTTGAGAAGAGGCTCCGAAGGTTATGGAGCTAGACACTCTATACTTCTGAGCATTGCCACCTGTTTTAGTCTATCAAGGAAGCTTTGATTTTTCGTTATTAGACTATTTTTCATTTTTATCCCTCTCATTAAATGAGAAAACACAGTTTTATAGAGTTTTTATCTACTTTTAATAATCATTTGATGAATATCGCTTGTATTAAAAAAGAAAATAATAAAATCCCTTCATGAATGATCGTCATTTTACTACAATAGTTTATTATTAGAGCTCAGGGTTTTGCCAAGAGGTAGGAAATTTATTCAAATTCGCAAAGAAACATTAACATCTACATCAAGAATATCCAACAAGGAGCAAGTTTTTTGAGTGGGAAGTTAAACATATCCATAAAGTGCGCTGGAAATTTTACTTTGTGGGAAGCACGATTGAGTTTCAATAAACAATCATATCAGATGCTCTTAGTAATTATATCAATAAACAATTTGATTTAAATCACACCATTGATAGGGTGAATAATCTAATGTATCAAATAATTTAAAAGGCAATATGCTCTTTCCTTTGAGAGGAGAGATGATGTATGGAGACATGGGAGAAGACCGAAATGGAGAAGCTAGAAGAAAGCTATTGTTCTTGAGAGAAGACAAACAAAAAAAAGGCCTATAAATTAAAATAAAAACTACACTTAACGGAAGATAATGAAACGTCTATAAATTGTAAACTTTAGAAAATACAGTGATCAATTTGACTAAATTTTTTTCTCAGTGACCAAATTGATTTTTAGCGTAAAACCCAGTGAAAAAAAAATTATTTGACCCTATTATATATCAACAAAATAAGGAAACGTTGAATTTTAGGGAAGTGTTTCATAGACTTCCGTTTATGATAGTAGCAAATACTGTAAATTCTTTAAAAATTATGGACATATTAATTGCTTACTTGGCGAAAATGAACTGCAATTGGAAAAGGAGAGTGAAATTAACTGTAGGATGACTAAGAATGCATAGATGGGGGTGAATAGGCCAATTTAAAATTATAATCAATAAATAAAAATAAACTTCGATAGCAGAATTGATAAACGTGCTGAACATAAAATAAAGTAACACGCAGAGAATTATTTTACGTGGTAAAACCCCATCTTTGCGGAAAATCCACGGTACTCCTCAGTCCAACACAAATCCACTATAGAACGATGATTACAAGAAGTACTCACACACTTATCATAGACACATTGTAGATAATTAATGTTTACCGACTTCTTTGTAACTCAACTTCTGTCATGGGATGATCTTCGACACTTATGTTGAACGTAATACTGGTCCCGATTGCTTCAAGCTCGCCGGAGGAAAACCGCCACCACGGTCTTGATGCCCTCAACCATATGAGTCACTGAACATGCATATGAATGCAATATGAATGATTAAAGTATTTGATAAATCACTAAGTAAACATGTAACACTTGATGATTTATCTTAAATATATGCACAACAGCTTAGTAGGAATTTTAGATGCACAAACCAAAAATATAAAAGCTGTTTATGTAAAAGAGATGCACACCAATGTTTTAAACAAAACCTATTCTACACTTTTCACGGGAAGTGCTCCCACCCACAAAAACAAGGGAGCTTTCGTTTTTAGCCAACACCAAATTTCATAATTTGGAAAAGGCCAAAACACAAGCCAAAATGCAATCCACTTTTTGCCTTGGGCTTTGGCATTTTCCTAAATAATTTTACTTTCTTTGACTAAACCCTAATAATTCTCAAAAACAATATCTAGCCATCTATTCAAAGAAAAATTAGGTATTAGACATAATTAACTTTACTAATTAGTATTTGAGACATTGTGTATTTTAGTTTGGATTTTAATACATAAGAAAGAATTGTTATTTTGGATTATGCCAAAGAAAAGGCCCAGATTCGTTGGGCCTGTCTAAATTATAGAGGTAAAATACAATTTTACCCTTTTTTAAAGAGCCTTTGCCAAAACCAGATCTATCTTATGAGTCCAGGGGACTTTGTTCTCTCTCTTTCTTGAGTCCAGGGGTCGAGACGGCAAAGTAGCTGTGACTTCGTACGGCGCGTCGTTGGCAGTGGCAAGATGCAGCACCTAATGGGAATCGAGGGAGTGATAGTAGATCTTGTGCAAGAGATCACGGAGCCAGTGTCGAATATGATTAAGCCAACAACTGCTGAAGACCGGAGGGGGGGGGCAGCAATCTGTTGGAAGGAGACGGAAAGATGCAGATGCAGGTGAAATCAAAGCCAGAGTTCTCAGAGGGAGCTTTCTTTTCTTTTGAAGCTGATTCCATAGTTGATACAACTCTAATACAAGGATTGCCACTTGCCCTTTGCTTGTTTCAAATATATTTTCTCCTTCACATGGTGATATAATTTTGATCTGTTGCATATTGGATCAGTATCCTATAGATTACTCTCCTATAGCAATTTGAGATCATGGTTCGTCTTAAGCAAATTTTTATCATTTGTTGGTAAATTCATTGATGAACCGTGAGAATGGTGATCATGTAGCATAAGTTGATGCATTTCCCATTTCATCCCTTTTCATGAAAGTCGGTGAAAGAAGATATGGGCGTGGCTTTTGAAAGTTCTTTTCACTTAAGTTTGGTTATTGGCTCTAGATGCCTGGAATCAGTCAATTGATACTTGGTTCAGTTTTTTCTTGTGTGTGTGTATAGGATGCTTGGGTATTTCAAGGAGATCGACTCTCCTCCACCTGTGAGAGCCTCTTTCTCTTTCATTCGCATTTAATGCATTTGCTTGTATTTGGAATTGGGGATTTGAAAATAATGTTAATTTTATAGGTTTTTCTTCTTCTTTTTTGTTTGTTTGTTTGATCCATTTTGTTTGTTTGTTTGAAAAGATGTCCTGGTGTTGTTTGATCCATTTTGCTGTATTAACTGCCCTGTTGGCTTATTTTGCGAAAATTGGATTATGTAGCTGTTTACTATCCAGAGGTTGCTTGCGTTTCATCTGCATATCTCTTTTTGCTCGTCATTTCAAAATCACGAACCAACTGCATTGTAATTTTTTTTTTTATTGTGGATTGATTTTTACTTTTTGATTTTTGCTTTAGCCGGAAGACCACTAACGAAGAGGATCAAAGCTTTTGGTGAAGGTATAAGGCCATTGAAATGTAGTTGGTTCAGTGTTGCTGGGCACAATATGAAGACTTGCAAGGCGGTGATATGAACATTCCTTCTCAATTGACGATTGCTTATGTTAGATATGGTTTAGTGAATGTATAGTCAGTTTCTACTTTGCAGTTTTTGCAAATATTGCATTGCAGTTTTTAGTTGCTTGTAATTGGCTACACAGCTTCTAATTGGATATTATGATTCTTTTTTGAAGTTAATGAAAATTATACAATTGTTTAATCGGTGGATATTCATTTTTAACTGCCATTCAATGCTCGTTTTCACATTTGAGCAGATTTTGTTTCATAAACTGCAATGCAGTTTCCGTTTGTTGCACTTTTTGATCAGAAACTGCAGTGTAGTTTCTTGTTTCATAATACGATTTCAGAATAATTTTTGCAAGTCTATGGGAATGTTACAACTGCTCATGGACTTAAATGTGTTTTGAACTTAGTTTTAGTACTTTGATCATGGCTTTACCTTTAGTTTTCTTTTCACACTTGAGCAAATTTGTTTTCATAAACTGCACTGCAGTTTTCGGTTGTTGCAGTTTTTGACCAGAAACTACAATGCATTTTCTTGTTTCATAACTCAATTTCATAATAATATTTGCAAGTCTATTGAATGTTACAATTGCTGACCTACTTAAATGTGTTTTGAACTAAGTTTTAGTACTTTGATCATGACTTTGGCTTTTGGATTCTTTTCACATTTTTTTAGTAGATTTTTTTTTTCATAAACTGCACTGCATTTTCTATTTGTTGTAATTTTTTTTGTCAGATTTTACAGTAGGCCAAAGTTTCAGAAGCCGGTAGCCTAGTAGAGGCAAAAGAAAACCCTGTCAAATAGGAGTAATTTTTGGGTGTTCCCGGTACACCACGTGGCTGGTGTACCATCCACTAGATGTAGGACATGTGGAATGTTTCCAATGCAGCCCGCCTATGTGTCATAAAAAATAATGCAATAAATTAAAAAGTAATTCCAAATGTCCAAGGTCTATTGGATGGTACACCAGCCACGTGGTGTACCCGGTACATTTAAAAATTTCTCGTCAAATAGAGAAAGCAAAATGCATACCATCCTTCTCTTCGATAAACCTTCCATGAGGAGCTGTAACACCATTATGATACTATTATGTGGGGTGGTAATTCGATCAATTAGACGGTTGAATTTAACTTTCAAGTTAATGCACCCGTGGTCAATTTGATTTATCTTTAAAATAAAAAATAGGGTCTGGAATTAACAACTGACGACTTTTGGGCTGTCAGTGTGTGCGGTCAGAGGTTGAACAAGGCGAAAATTCTTCTCTGTTTCTAGCTCGTAGGTCTGACGATGGATGACATGTTGATATATGTTTGTTCTTTCTAATTTATGGTATATTAATAAATAATAATTATTATTCTTATTATAATATTGATGAACTGTAATCCAAAGTGATGTCTCTCTCTGGTTTATGGTACTTACTGTGTAATGGTCAAATTAGCATTCGAGTGAATGGTCCACGTCCACCTCCGTCTTTGACTTATTAATCCCTACGCCTTTTTATTGCATTCGTCTGAATTCAACCAAATTCAAACTGAAGAACCTCAAAACCAAACCAACAGAAAAAAAAAAAAAAAAAAAAAAGCCAATAAGCGAGCAAGTGTACCGCCATGGAGCTCATGTCTCATTCCTCAACCTTTCTCTTCCCTACGATCCCACCTTCTCCAACCTATGCGCTTGTGGTGCTTAACCAGAGCCTCCCGAGATTCGCCCCTCTTCTATGGAAGCACGGTACTTATTCCTGCACCTTCACCTTTATTTTCTTTTTCCAGTTTTCACTTTTTCAATTTGTTTCTCTGAGCATTTTGTGGTACGTGTTTGTTTGAATTATCTTTTTTTTTTTTTTTTTAAAGGGAGTGGCATTGTGTGTAATTTTGATATTTTTTAATTATATTATTGTAAAATTAG
This sequence comes from Prunus padus, assembly GCA_024362665.1. Lineage (NCBI taxonomy): Eukaryota > Viridiplantae > Streptophyta > Magnoliopsida > Rosales > Rosaceae > Prunus > Prunus padus. Next base: position 13,684,425 of record JANFAM010000005.1, on the reverse strand, counting down.
GTACCACTTTTTGGTCTTTGGCCTTATGCTAATTAGATAAAATTGTATTCCCATTTCCAAATTAATAAACTATATTATGTTTTAAAACTAAAGCTCCCTTTATTCAATTTGATACTCTGAGAATCCTATTTGATTTCGTCAGCCCATGCAAACTTCCTATCATCAATATAAGATTTGATTCACTTAGGATTCTAAGTGATGACGCCAAAAGGCCAATCTTTAATGGAGAAACAATATCTCCTAAAACAAATTAATTAGGCCAATCAAGTAGGAGATGAGCAACGTGCAAGTCATAATAGGAAAAGACAATATTTTAACTTAAATCAAAATAGAGTCCAACTAGAAAAGTAATCTCAAGAGATAAAATCTAATCTTATTAAAAATAGGGCTAACATAAAAGTGCTTGAGTGAAAATAACTTCAACTAGGAATCCTATTGTGAATGCATGATTATGTCATGATTTACCTGAAATCAAGTTTCTTATATCGATCAAGTGATGCTTTGAAAATCCGGGATTGAATGTGTTGTGCCAAAACTTCCAGTAAACAATATTCACACACTAATTCCCAACCTATGCTAGAGTCCAGGAAATGGCAATACAATTTTCATACTAACAGAGAGCATGTGGAATGCATCCATTACATCTTGATGAAAGTGGACCTATATCTAAGAAGGCTTAGAATATAATATATGGACGCAAAGGGCTTGTAACTAAAGTGGTTAAGAGCACTTATTCCTCTATCCAAGGTCTCAAGTTTGATTCCTCCCTCCTCCCAAATCGCTTGTATGAAAAAAAATATATATAATATAAGGACTCAAAATATAATATATTAGAACTTCGAGAAAACCGTAATACATGCATATAAATATAACTGAGTCAATTCTGAGCATCTCATAGATAAATATATGCATATAACAGAATCATCAAAATGTACAAAATTCGATCCCTGCATGAAGCCTGATGGTCTGCCAATGCATAGAAACCGAATGCATGGTATTGAAAACAGTGATATGTTTTTTGTTAAAGTTGTGATTTGCTCGATGGATGGATTTTTCATAATTTAGTATTGAATTTCAGCTTCCACTTTTGTTTTCTTGTGTGAAATCAATCTGCATCCTTGTTGTCCAAAAAAACAAAAACAAAAATCTGCATCCTCCTTAAGCCTGATGGTCTGCCAATTCATAGAAAGAGAGAGAAGACAAGGAAATAGGGAGAAAGAGAGGGCTATTATAAGTTTAATATATATTTTGAACTGTAAATGAATAAATATTTAGAGATGTTCTTTCATCAAAGATTCTTCAAAACCATGTGTCAAATATTTTTCTTTTGCCCAAGGAACCTCACCTTTATGTTTTATTCCTTGTGGTCGTGCTTTGTTTTATTTTTAATTAATTTTTTATAGTCAGTATGTTGTAAGCCACCAACACAATGTGGCTATACGTTTGAGAACTCAACAGAGTAGATAGTTTCCTGTGTTTGAACATGTGATAAGCTCACGTGTAATTAGAGATATTATTTGTAATTAATTCTTGTAACAGATTTACCCAATTTTGAATTATAAATACAAGGGTCATCATAGTTTTACATGCTATCAAGAGCCCTCTGTCTAACGAAATAATTCTCAGTTTTTTTTTTCTCATCCCGGAGGGCCAACAACAATGAAACAACCTCTCCCATGAGCACCAATAAACTTGATCGATCCAACTACTCTCTTTGGTTGGCTCAGTTTTGTCCCAATTCAATAACTTAAATCTCTAAATTTGACATTGAAAAAATTATCTAAATTTGACATCACTCTGTTGAAATGAGTATTTAGAAAATTTGGACATGCAAATCCGTAATTTACCAAGTATAGTCCCATGTGTAACAAAAATCATTAAAACGTACTCCAAAGAAACAATATATTAATTGAATAAATTATTGAATGCAACGGGTGTATACAATATCCTTTTGACAAGAACCTTCATGTGTTGGTTTTAGAACCTAAAAAGGATGTTCTATACACTAGTTGTATATAATTCTCGATTCGTAGAGAAGACTCACTCATTAATGGATCATGAACAAATAATTGTAATAGCTAATTAATCCAGACCAAAATCTTTGATTTGCCAACTTAATCCATGTTCCCCCAAAGAAAAAAATAAAATAAAAGAGTTTTCTAGACTGGAAGTACTGTATTCCGAGCTCTTGAAGACCTAGTGGGAAAGAGTCTTCCACTTGAAAATGATCTCTTCATTGCAACAGGACTTATAACACAATGCAGGAGCACCCCTTTTCTATGGCTAGATTTGCCAACTCCTTCAGCAATATCATCTGACTCTGAGTTCATATCGTCCTCCTCGTCTTCTTCATCATTCCTGCTCAGAATATCAGCAACTAAAACTCGATGATTCTGACGCGAATCGTCCATGGAAACCGACCTTCTAATTGTTTGATGATACCCTTCACGATCTCCTCCAATCTCAATTATGGTGCTATATCTCTCACATCTGAATTTCCCAAATCACTACAAGCACGTACCGATGATGTCCTTGGAATGACATGATCTCCATGCATTGATTCCACATTTTGAGAAGGACCCCTTTCGGAATTTTGTGCCATGACAACATTTTGATCATTTGCTGGTTGGCTTTCAGCCATGGATGATGCATCATGATTGGTTGATTGATTGCTGAAAACAAGTTTTAATCAACAGATATTTAGGTTGAGAATTCATAACCACATATATAATATAAACCATGTTTGTCTGGTGGCTAAAATATCCAAAAGGTCCAATATTGCATATTGATATAAACTCCAAACTATTGGCTATCAAATGAGGAGCAGCACCTCATAAGCCACGCATGGTCAACAAGCACGCAGGGTAGCTCTAACCAAGACTCTTGCTTTTAAAAACTAGTTTCAAGAAAAGCAATATAATATATTATAATAACTAAGGTGTTGTGCTCAAGAAGAATAAATGAGAAGATAATATCATGCTTGAGAAAAACACTCGTTGGAACATAGAGCCATGGAATAAAAGAGAAGTTTTAATACATAAAAAGCTCAAACCATATTTTCCAACAAAAAGATATTAAACTCCAAAATGGTCTTTTTAAAAAGAAAAATAATTTCAACAAGTTTAACTATTGATTCCAAAAAGAATAATAGTTTCAACAAGTTTAAACTGATCAGAAGATATTTGAAGTCTTCATGGAATGAAATCAAGAGATGAAGATATTTTAATAAAATATTAATTGATACAGCTCAAAGTGGATTGAAACAGAATGAAGGAGAACACGTTTTTAAAGGTTGTATCAATCCATGTGTATGAATGCAAAGTGAAAAACGGATTAAAACAGACTAGGAAGGATTGATACATAATGAAACAATATCAATCTTGTTTATTAACCCATGTGAACGTATGCAATGAATTTAAGTTTGGATTGCAAAGATGACATCTTTGAATATAACATGTGCATTCAAACATACTTAAACCAATATATAAACTTCAGCAAAATACATTTATTTTTTCATAAGAAAAGAGCCAAAATACAAGATGTAAATGAAGCCCATTACTACAAGTGTTTGAAACTAAATTTAAGAGTGCTTAAAAGAATTGCTTTGGATACCTTTTCTTTGTTAGCTTATTAATTTCTGTATTTCATACTCGTAAAATTGTATCCATTTTCAGGATAAACAAAAAACAGCATTGTAGAAATTGTATTTCTTTATTTTTTTTTTCTTCTTTTCTTCATTGTATCACTCCTAGAAATATGCCTACTAGGCCCTGATTATTTAGATACAAATTCCTAAAAGTGTGTTGTGAATTTTTTTTGGATACCAATTCTCCCACCATACCTATTGAAGGTATTTGGGATAGACATTAGTGTGTAATAAAAAAAATGAATTTTAAATATTTTCCCTAAATATTTAGGCACCCTTATCAGTCCCAACTTCTCATTTTCAGCTGCAGCCTATTTGGCTCTAACACAAACAAGCTTGGCTAACTCCATTTGCAAATTGGCTTGAGATGTTTGCAATGAGATATTTTGAAATGCTATGAATTTAATATGAGAAAAAACAGATATGGGTGCAGTCTCCCAGCCAAGTCTTTATCTAGTCTTTTCCCAAAACTAGATCCATCTTCTCATCTAAGTTCTTTCTTCAAAAGGGTAATTTTCTTTTAAAAAAAATATCCTTTTCTCTCTATGAAGAAAACCCTAGTTTTGAAGACTTAGCCGCCACCCCCTTTTGGGGGTAGGTGGCCTCTGCATCTCCCCCTCCCTCCCTGCCCTTTTCCTTCCTAGCCTCCAGTCCGCTCCTCCCCTCCCTCCTTTGCTTTCTTTTCCTCTTCCTTTTTCTCTTTTCCTTTTCTTTTGATTTGGCTGGGATTTTGTGGTTGGGTTTTGAGGTTTGGGTTTTGGCCCTTTGGTTTTGGTCTGGGGTTTCTGGCTTGTGGCAGATCTCGGATTTGTTTGCGGTGTGTCGTTTTTCTTGTTCCTTATGTTTGTCTTTTTTGCAGATCTGGACCCTTGCTGGTGGTCTTTCCCGGTATTGGTGGCTCGTATTTGCGGTTGCTTGAGTTGCTTTAGTCTCTTCAACTCTCTGTAAGAAATCTTGATTTTTATAATTAATTTGTATAAAATTCTTGTATCAAAATTTTGTTGTTTTAATGTGTTCTGTTCATGTTTTTCTTCAGCCCTTTCACTTCACAGTTCACACCATTGGAGCAACCCAGCGCTTCCAAATGAAGAACACGCCAAGACCACCTAAGAATCCAATGAAGTTTTTTTTTTTATTTATTTCATTTATTGTAGCCTATAGTGGTCTCTCTATCTCTGTGTTTTGGGGTTGTTTTTTGTTGTACATGTATTTTTGTGCCTATTATTTCGTAACAAAGTTTAGGGGTTTACAATCGCATCTGGAATGGTTCACTTCTATGTTCGTATGAGGTTTCACTACTACAAAAATCGCAATAGATGACGGTAATTTACCGTCGTAAATTTAGTTTTTCAACCGTCGAGAAATCGACCGACATCTTTTAGGCATAAAACCACGACGGTAAAATCCTGTCGTCTATTATTTATAAAGACGACGCTTTTACTCAAAACCGTCGTCTATTAGACTTAAAGATGACGGTTTTTATGAAAGACATGTCGTCTATTATATGTAAAGACGACGGTTTTTAAGAACTGTCGTCTATTATATGTAAAGACGACGGTTTTTATGAAAAATTGTCGTCTATTATATATAAAGACGATGGTTTTATGAAAGAATTGTCGTCTATTAATATAAAGACGACGGTTTTATGAAAGAATTGTCGTCTATTAATATAAAGACGACGGTTTTTTTGAAAGAACTGTCGTTTATTATATCCAAAGACGTAGTAATTTTACATTTTAGCTTTTTTTTTCTTGCTTCCAATGGTTCTCTACAACGATTTTAGCTAAAAAAACAACCATAATGCTTTGTGAACAATAAATTCATCTCCAAAGAATCCACACCATACATATATATACTCAAGAATAATTTGTTTCATAAAACTTGAAGATTCAATAGTAATTACATAGTTTACCAATCTTCATTCCTACTATATGTCCATACAAAATATCATATCCATAGCATTAAACTATAATTAGAAAAAGAGGGGCTACATGTGATTGCTCATAAATGCTGCCCATTCGATCCGAATTTCATTAATTTGTTCTTGTGTGTATGAGTTAGCGTTGCCTTCTTGCACTGCAAAACCAGGATTAAAAAAAAAGAAGCAAAACTGAGTGATAACACTAAGAAAGAGGTAACATTTACAACTATAATAGCAGCCGGAATGAAATGTACCTCTGACTTGGAATAATCTAGTGCTGGTTGTGATATCTCAAGGCCTTCCTTTTGAACAATGGATACATACCTAAAAGTATGTCAGATTAGGTTAGAACGTTTAACGCAAAATCATTAAATAAAGTAGGACAAGCAAGAGAAAATAGTAGAATTTGAATAATTTGGGAGGGAGAGCAATCGATCTGACGGAGGATGGAGACAGAAAACTTTAAGGTTAGAATATGAGTTGAAGAAAGATAGCGAAATGTTATATATATAGGGTTTAGGGCAAATTCGAAAAATTACAATTCGCGGTCAAATTTTACAAATGACCGCGTTTTTAAAGACGAAGGAAAGTAAAATTAAAACGTCGTATAAATTAAAATATACACGACGGTTTTTAAATAATAGGGTCGTTATAAATATATACTACGTCGATTAGTTACAAACAAAGTCGTTGTAAAATATTTTCACGACCCTCAAGATAAAACCGACGTCTTAAATAAAAAATAAATACAGAGAAATAGAACTTTGTGTTAAACAAGAAACTAAATATACAATCTTTCTTGGGAACTCAGTTGTTGTTTTACACCCAACCAAAGTTCTTAGATGGGTTGGGTGTAAAAACACAATCGAGTTCGCAAGAAAGAAATTCTTGCATGACGTAAACCATTCAGAGAGGTGAGAATTGAGATATACTGAACGGATGGACTAAAAACTCCAATTTAAACGAATTATTTCGAATTGGGAAACTAAAAGTGACTTTATTACGACTTGGAAACCGAAAAGGGGCTTTATTTCGACTTGGAAATCTAAAAGCTGCCGTTTCAGTCCCCAATTTATGATCAAAGCGTGCCGTTTAAGTTCGAAAGTTTGAAGTTGAAAACTACAACGACGGTATTTATTTTTCCGTCGTCTTTTTACTGACGTTTATTTCGACTTTTGTTGTCGTGCTTGTTTTAAACAACAACGACGGTATAATTAATAGAAACAACGTGAAAGTAGATGTACAACGGCGTTATTACGTGAAACGGCGTTGAATTAAATTTAGACCGTCGTGGATATGTTCAAAATTACACGAAGAACTGCCGTATTATCTGCACAACCACGTCGCTATATTATATTATGACGACATGGTAACGATTTACCACCACCTTTTATTTATAAGAACTGTCGTAGTCTAACGTGTAATACGGCGTAAAATAATAAAAGACAGACGTGGATATTTTTAAAATTAGACGGCGTTCTGTATGTATTGTAGCCGTGGTTATTTAACTTTACATGTCGGTAATTATCAAATTACGGTCGTATTAAATAGTAATTGATACGTCTGTTAATAATACAATTATCGTCGTGTTTATTGGATGTTCAAAATGGTGGTATTATATGTAAAACGTCGTCTATAATTACTACGTCGGTATATTTACACATACCGTCGTTGTTTATTTGTTATCTGTTTTCTTATCGGAATGGCATGTTTCATAAGACGGCTCTTTTAAAGTTTCATGCGTCGTGTTTTAAAAATACCCAAATGAATTTTCAATTTTTAGGTGTTTTAGTTTCTGATCCACGTCGGTTTTTATATTACCGTCGTCGTTTAAAATTTAACGACGGTATTTATTTTGTCCGTCGTCGTTTTACCGACGTCTATTTCGATTTTTGTGGTAGTGTTTGAATGACTTTATTATTGAACATCTCCAACTCCAAGTTAGTGACTTCAAATGGTTGGAGATCCTGTCAAAAAAAAGATTGGCAAACAATTTTGTTTGCTATTTCGGGTACAAGGAGGAATTGTTGCCTAAAATTGAGCTGGATTTTAATACCAAAAAATTCATTTTCACAATTAGGAATTATTGGATGATAGGAACCAATATTCAAAGAAATGGTGCGTTTGGAATTTTAAAACTAGTATATGCAAGTGGGACTGATGTTTTAAACATATCTAATATTAGGGCTTAATGAGCCGCTGACATGTCATCAAAGTTAGTCCCTAATATAAAAGATACCCTTCCCAATATCATCAGTATTGGTCAAGGACACCACGGCTTGGCTCAATTCAATATGGCTTGCCTCAATTAATAATGTATTTGTTTTTGTGAAAGATTTGAAGGACTGAGTGTGCAAATGGTATCCTTTGAGCAATAACAACGCCAATCTAGGACTCTGGTAAAAGAATGGTCACTGCATGGTCTCTATTGTTAAAAAGAGACAATTTTCAGTCTCAATAATCCACTTAAGGGACAATTACATATCAGTAGCTAGTGTCAACTTTTTTAGTAGTGTATATTTTTCTTTGCTTTAAAATCTCAAGTATTATAAGTTTAATATATTTTGAACTGTAAATGAATAAATTTTTAGAGATGTTATTTCCTTTAAAATATATTCTTAGATTAACCTCTCAATATCTTGACACAAAAAAAAAAAAATATTAACCTCTCAAAAATTAAACAGCACATTAGCAACTCAGCAAAACAACCCACCCAGTTTACTCTTTCATCAAAGATTCTTCAAAACCATGTGTCAAATATTCTTGTTTTGCCCAAGGAACCTCACCTCTATGTTTTATTCCTTGTGGTGGTGCTTTCTTTCTTTTTAATTAATTAATTAATTTTTTATAGTCAGTATGTTGTAAGCCACCAACACAATGTGGCTACACGTTTGCGAACCCAACATATTGGATAAGTCCCATAAACAATGCAGCAGACATGGATTGCCTGCAGTGGAGCAATGACCAGACCCAATGCTTCAACTTGAAGAAGAAAGGAGAAGAACCGACATAATATTGCTCATCACTCTTCAGAAACTACAAACAGGGCTATATCTAATGGTAATAGCTAAGGATGCTTGGGGTTCGCAGAAAGGGGTGAGCCCGCCTCCTTTTACCCAAGTTCGAATCCTCATTCTAGTAGATTAGAGTAAACTACCGCTTGTATTAAGAAATAAAAAATAAAAAATCCTTTTTTTTTTCATTTGTAATGCAAAAGTCAGCTGTGCAGTTAAGACTTAGGGTTTTAGTAGCTGCTGCAAAAAGACATGATCGACGTGGAAGAACAAACAAAAATCAACGAATGCTCTCTCTCTCTCTCTCACCTATAAACACCGCCGCCTCTCTTTCCTCTCTCCGCTTCGTATTTTAAAGTTTTGTTACCGGAAAGAAGTGGTTGCGGATCGGCGCAGATCGAACAAAATCAAATGGAATCGTATCGGAGTAGGATGTGGGGTCAACAGGCGTTGGATGGGTACAGGCCGCACAGCCGGAGGAAATCAGTGTCGTTGAGGTTCATTAAAGAGGAGTTGGAGGAGATGCAATCCAATCCCTCCGACGATTTCAAGTGCCTCGCGCTCACGGTTACGTTTACTTTTCCAATACCCCTTTCGTTTTTTTTAATTAATTATAACTATTATTGTTCTATGAATTTTGGTTTTATTTCACTTCGAAGGACAAGTTAAGAATTTGGAATGGTGATATCGAATTCTATTTGAATTTCGAGTATTGGGTTCGAGCTCAATTGGTGTTTTCAGGATTCGAATTTGTTTTAAAATAATTTTATGGTCATTTAAATAAATTTTTTTAAATATATACATTGGGATAATTTGTCACTTTAATTTCTTTCGCTTTTCGGCTATTGAAATTGGGCATGTTGTTGTTTGCCCAAAATGATAATTTGTCACCTCCGAATAGGGCGGGCTGGTTAAGGTGCTTGAACAGTTGGTGGGGGCCACGAGTTCTTGTGTTCGAGTCACCTCTGCTAGGTGGGGTGCGCAGGCCTTTGCACAGGGACGTGAAATACCAACCCTTGTGTCTGGCCTACGTGAGGGGACGCCCTTTCACAGCATCTTGGGGGATACCATACAACCCTCTCCCCTCCGATGTGTGTTTTTTTTCTTCATAAAAACACAAAAAAATGCTAATTTGTTCACTTCATTGATATTTGTTTTCAGACGAACCCATTTGACTGGCAATTTGCAATCAGAGGCCCTAATGAAACTGAATTCGAGGGTGGGATTTATCATGGCCGGATCCAGTTTCCAGAGGAATACCCAAACAAGCCTCCTATATTCATGTTGTTTACGGTAGTATATGTTCTTGCTTTTTGAGGTTTATGGGCTGTCTTGTTAGTTGGGTTAGTTTCTTATTACTTTTTTAAAATGAAAAAATTATCAGAGTCTTGATGTGTGTACTTTATTTGCAGGAAAATGGCCGCTACAAAACCCAAACCGAGATCAGTTTAGGCGATTCTTTATTTTATTTTTATGACAGGAGCCCATTTAGCGGTACATTTCGTTCTTTCTGAGACATTTGTATAATGTTAGAATACATCTCTTAAAACACTCACTCACCTGCTAAAGAAGAAGACACACATATAATCCACCAAAACACAAGCTATTCTTCTACTCTCACTAAACCAAAATGCTTTTGCTAATGGATGTTGAGAGAATTAGAGTACACAACTCTAATGTAGACTAGTTGGAGACAAAACAAGTAAACAAATTACTTGTATTACACTCACAAAATATTACAACAAGACAACACTGAAGAGAAACAACAACTCTTACAAGCACTCTTTCTCACTTTCTAGAAACAAACTCTAGAACACTCTTAGCTCTAAAGCTTATTACTGACTCTTCTTTGACACACACACACCTTCTTAATTCTTACTTGATTGATTATACAGTGCATGGCCTATTTATATATGTAGTAACCGACTTATGTAAGTCGGCTTTGTTGTTAGCCGACCTTGACAAAACATCCCAGCCACATATTCAACCGACCTTGAGAATAATATCCCCAGCCACATGTGAAACTGACTATGCTTCTCCAAGTGAGCATTATCTCAAATGATCATGCCACATGTGAAACCGACTATGCTTCTCCAAGTGAGCATTGTCTCAAATGATCATTATCAATTCAATGGGCTAGGCATTTATTTGGGCTGGTGATGATCTTTTAACAATGGATATGGTTTTTGCCTCACTGTTATAACTTGTCTTCACTGCATGCCCTTGTTTTTTTTTTTAATAATTAATGTGCCATCTTGTTAATGTACTGTTGCTGTTGGCAGTGCGAAATGCTTTGCTTAAACTTATTGACACATTGCCCACCTACCCAGATGGTGCATTGGGTTCAGTAGAATACGATAAGGAAGAAAGGCGTGCCCTAGCCATCAAATCTCGTGAAGCAGCCCCAAGATATGGCACTGCTGAACGTCAGAAGTTAATGAAGGAGGTACGATACTTGCACAAGATTCTTTGCAACCAACATCGATTAACATTTCGTGATGAAAGTTTGCTAAAGGATGATATTAATTTCACAGATTCATGAATATATGCTAAGCAAGACACCCCCTGTTCCTTCGAACAGAGGAGTGGATATCCGGGTGCGTTCCCAAAATGATGGAGACAAAAGAAAGCAGGGCAAACGCATCTATATCTTTGGGAATACAATTAAGTCTAACAACTCCAAGCGAACAGGAGTTTTCGATTTTGACCTAAAAAAAAGACGACTCCATCTCCGTTCAGAAAAAAAGGGGAAAAACCAAGACGTCTCTAGTAGAGAAACCAACTCGACTTCCAGAGAAGACAACCTAGAGTGATGATCTGAGGTGATTTTGTTAAAGTTATTAGTTATTCTCATTTCTAAACATGGTGTTGGCAGTGGATTACTGCTTTGTTAATTAATCCCTATTGTTTAGGGAGTGTTTGTTTTTGTTGAACTATTCTTTAGCCAGTAACCACATCCTTAGAGTCTATTTGACGTGGGTTGCTTTTACTTCTGTTTTCAAGTTTCTTGTAAGACTATTTAATAGCCAACTCAGTTGTTTCAATTCTATTAGATAACTTCTCCCAAAACTTGCTTATTCTTCATAAGAATACTCTGTTTCCAACATCTGGTATCACAGCGCCTAATTGAATCGAGAAGCCGCAGTCTTCCAAGTGTGTAGTAGTGAGAACATGGCGTCAGAAAGCAGCAGCTTTGTACAACCAGCGATTCCAAAATTTGATGGGCATTATGAACATTGGGCTATGCTCATGGAGAACTTTATGAGATCGAAGGAGTTTTGAAACTTGGTGGAGCATGGTATTCCTGCAGTAGCCACAGGAGTAGTGCTCACAGACGGACAAAAGAAGGCCATTGAGGATCTAACATTGAAGGAGCTGAAAGCAAAGAATTATCTCTTTCAAGCAATTGATCACTCCATTCTGGAGACTATCCTAAACAAAGACACAGCGAAGAGTATCTGGGACTCTTTGAAGCAGAAATATCGAGGTACCACACGAAGCACAATTGCAAGCTCTGCGGAAGGAGTTTGAAATCCTCCACATGAAGGCAGGAGAAACTGTGAATGAATATTTTGCTCGAACCCTTACCATAGCCAATAAGACGAAGGCAAATGGTGAGACCTTCAGAGATGTTGCTATCATTGAGAAAATTTTGAGCTCTTTGACTCTCAATTTGATTATGTTGTGTGTTCTATTGAGGAATCTAAGGATATAGACACCCTCACCATTGATGAGTTGCAAAGCAGCTTGCTTGTGCATGAACAACGCATGAGCTCTCATGTTAAAGAAGAACAAGCTTTGCAGGTCATTCATGAAAGTCAATTTGGAGGAAGGGGTCGAGGTCGAGGTCGTGGCAGCTTTAAAGGACGTGGCAAACAAAGTTTTGACAAGGCCACTGTGGAGTGCTGTCAGTGTCATAAGCTAGGACATTTTCAATCACTGCTACAAAAAGCGCAATAGACGTCGGTAAAAAGGACGACGGAAAAAATAAATACCATCGTTGACTTTAAAACGACGACGGTAATATAAAACCGACGTGGATCAGTAGCTAAAACACCTAAAAAATGGAGATTCATTTGGGTATTTGTAAAACACAACGCATGAAACTTAAAAAGCGTCGTCTTATGAATCATGCTATTCGGTTCAGTAAACAGATAACAAATAAACAATGACGGTAGGTATAAATATACCGACGTAGTAATTATAGACGACGTTTTACATATAATATAGCCGTTTTAAAGTTTAAATAAATACGACGGTAATTGTCTTCTTAACAGACGTATCAAGTATATTTAATATGACGGTAATTTTATAATTATCGTCATGTAAAGTGAAAGTAACCACGGCAACAGTAACATACAGAACGCCGTCTAATTTCAACAAATATCCACGTCGGTCTTTTATTATTTTACGACGTCTTAAGTTGTACACCACGACGGTCCTTATAAATAAACGGTGGTGGTAAAGTATAATATAGCATCGTGGTTTTTTTTCATAATACGGCGGTTTATTCATGTCGTGTTTCCGATGCCTCATGGATGATTCAATGACACAATTTTCCATAACCCGTCGTCCGATGATAAATTAAACGAAACAAACGATAATGATACAGAAAATCGTACCACCAACATCCAAACAATTTTAAGAAAGGCAGTATTTTGAAAATTGGTGATGTATGTGTCTTTGTGTCTTTGAGATAAATAGAGGCACATACACACCAACATCCAAACTATTGCCTCTTTCTAAACCAAACAAGGACCTGCAAAGAGGTGAGAGAGAGCCAAGGCATGAAGTGAGGAATGGCTAGGGTGTGAACAGAAAATTTGGCCGCCAAGGGCAAGAAGAATGCGACTTTATTTCTACTTGAAACCCTAGGTGAAAACTGGAAGGGAAAGAAACCAATTTAAAGAAATTATTTATATTTACCACGTCGGTTCCATTATAAATTGTGACGTCTAATATAAAACAAATCAACGACGGAATAATATAATACTACTGTCGTATAGAGTTGAAGTAACCACGTCGGTTTTCTTCAATTAGCGTCGTCTTAATTCATGAAAATAACAAGAATAAGGAAAAACTACGACGGTTTATAATTCACGCCGTATAATACTACTAATCCACGTTGGTTTCTTTATAAATAACGTCATTACAATATATTCACACGACCATATTAATATGTATACTACGTCATTTTTTTATAAATAGCATCGTCTTATTTAACATTTCATCTATATTTAATCATTTTGCATGACCTACTAAAGTTTCACTGTTTCCAATACTGAGAAAAAATTTCACACTCCTCTCATTTATCCTTCCCAAGGCGTCGTGTCTGAAACTAATCGTCTTCCCACTCTTCGTCTTCGTCTTCGTCCCTGACCAGAAAATACCACTTCAAAGACGAGAAAACCCGTGAAAACTTTCGTTGCATGAAAAAGGTAACCATTTCTTCTTTCTCTGATCCTCGTATTTTTTTAAATGGTTTATATGTTTTATCTTTTGAAATTTTTATATGTTTTTTAAAATCTTTATACGTTTTTTCTTTTGAAAATAATTTTCGTTTTTCAAATTTACAGACAAAGAACGAAAGGTTTTCGTACAAATACACTTTTTTTTTGTAACATTTTAATAAGACGACGGTGGCGTCTTATTTGAGTCGTTTGAAATATAAAATGACGACGCTAATTAAATAACGACGTCATAAAATATTTATTACCTCAATATTTTTTATATTTCGTCGTCTGAAACGTAATACTACGTTTTTGTTTTGAAAATAACAGTCGTTTTTTATGTTTGAAAATTCTAAAATATTCTCATTTCCAAGTTTTGTTTCTCAATAGAAATTGATGAAAATCATTATAAGTGTTAGTTTTGTAATTCATTTTACTTTTTTTCCAATTTGATATAATACAAAGAAAAATAATTAATTAGTACGGAAACAATACTCTGCTTTTTGTTGTTCATATTAATAAGATGACAGTAACTGATTATTTGCGTCGTTTTATTAGTTAAACCACGGCTGTAATTAACTACGGAGGTGATAAAACTGTAATAATGTCGGTGGTTAGTATATAGCGTCGTGTGAAACTAAATACTACGACATGTTTCTAAAATTACCACCGTTTTTAATATTGGAAAATTTGAAATATTTTTACTTTAAGTTTGTTTCCTTAAGTTCAATTTTGAAAATGATTATATTTTTTGTTTCCAAAATTATTTTACTTTTGTCCAATTTGAATAAATATACACATAGATTTTTTCCAATTTGAATAAATATACCCTATTTTTTTGTAGTTCATGTAACGTCCCTGACCTAAAAATAAAAGAAAATAATGAAAATAATTGAGATAATTAAATGAGGAATTAAAAATGAGTTAAAAATAATTAAATAAGAAAAATTGGAATTAAATTGGAATTTAATATTAAAGGGGCAATTTGGTCAACTTTATTTTTGGACGAGAATTTGGCAAAACGAGTTGCGCCATTGTGTCCGTCTCATCGAAACGAGTCCATTGACGGGCGGCGCGTCTCGATCCGAGCATTAGAATGTTTGGAGGACATAATGGTCATTACGAAATTTGAATAAAATATTATATAATACACATGGGCCAATCAGAACGCAGAAACCACTCTCTCTCCCCTCAAACCCGAGCCGTCCTCCTTCTTTCTTTTCGTTCTCCTCCGTCCGGCCATGGCTGGCCTCGAAACCGGTTGGGTTAGAACCGGCTCGAGAAGCTCATCACATCGTGCCTGATTTCCCGGCCGAAGAGCTCGATTTTCGACAGAGGCAACAACTGGTTTCAGTCGGGTTTTTCCGGCTATCTGTAGGGTATTTGGCGGTCGATTGTGTCGTTTGGAGATCGGATCTAGAACCTAAGGTTTGGCCGGATTTTCAATTCGAGATTCCGGCCAGTTCACGGCCGGTCCTTGGCTGGTTCAGGGTGGTTTCGAACTCCTAGAGTGGTGGTGATCATTTTGGTATAAGGTTTGTGTCGAGACTCGAAGAATTTTCGTTGGCAGGAATTGCTCAACACATCCAAACCCACGGTGGCGCGTGGGCCGGGGTGTGGCGGCGGTTCAGTGTTCCGTTGCAATCCTCGTGTCATCGTGAGACGTAAGTATGCTCGGATTCCGATTCGGACGTCGTTTGGACCTCGAACTAATGTACGCCTATTACACGTTGTTTGGGTTTAATGTGTTCGGGCCGTTGGATCGAATCCGAATTCTCGTATGTTGCTCCTTGTATTTCTAGGATCGTATAGGAATAGACGGATCGTGGATCGGAGACCCGGATGCTTCGGATCAATGACTTAAAGTTTGAATTAAACTTAACTGTCCGATCGTGCGATCGTGAGCGATCCGACCGTCCGATAATGACCAAACTTTCAGGACATGTTCTATAAGCCGTAATGAACCTGTAGGAACTTTCGGATCTAAGTTTGGAAGTCGTGGGACTCACGGGCCCGTTTTGACCTATTCGTGAGCGATCCGACCGTCCGAGCATCTCCCAAGGTCGGTTCGTCTTCTAACGAACGTCGTTGACCTTAGAATTCTTCGTACAACATAATTGTACACTTGAGTCGGGATTAGTTAGGGTTGACTTTTAAGTTTGTCATTCACGGTTCGGTTTGTAACTAATCCTCGTATTCTTGAAATAGGTTCTCAAGCTTCTCGTGATCATCAGGCGGGACCCTCGCTGGGTCAGGCTACTTGGGACTATCTGTGAGTGGACTTTGTTTTCAAATGAGCATGATTTTAAAGAAGTGAATGAAATGCATATAATTGAGATTTAATAATTGTTTTAAATCTTGGTTTTGACTTTGATGAATTCATTATGATTGAATTGGTATTTGAGTCTTATACTTGATTTGGGTTGCCGGTTTGTTTGTGGGGCCCTGATGGCTATATTTTATTATTATAATTATCTTTAAGTATTGAATTTGGGACGAGTCAAGCGTCTAGTGGTAATTGCGTACTGATTTGGGGTATGGTGGAACTTTATGGATTTTCTTTGGGTTTTATATTTAATAATTGAGTTTATGGTTTTGTTGGGTTTCGGACTTTAATATTTGATTGTTACGAATGTCGTGGGTTATATCTTAGGCTTTTGGAATCTATACTTTATATCCTTTTTGCGAAACTTATACTTTGAATTGAATATTTGGGTGGTAAGATTTGAACGTTAGTATAGTCCGGTTGATTACGTATTCGGTTTTGGTGTTTAAACCTTATGAATTATAGTTACTTATACTTTGATTATATATATATATATATATACATATAGATCTACTTGGAATGAATACGTCGGAGTTTTGGAACGTATATGTATATGAGATTGGACTTTCGGTTATATTTTAATGAATCACTATTTATGTTGTTTTAATTATGAATTTAAGGGATGTCAGTGACACGTGGGAATTTCGAATGCTTGGGCTTGAGTTATTGTATTTTAAAGGATCGTTATGTTTTAAATATATATATATATATATATATATTTATATATATGTATATTTTGAATAAACACTTCGGGGTTTGGACTTTATATTTTTATGGGATGATACCTATACTATGATTTGGGACATATGTTTTATTTGGGGTTTGATTTGACGTCTTCTCAACTTGGGTTTTGAATACGGTTTTGATTATGCATTTTCAGTGATTATGACATTTTAATTGTTATGGATTGATATGCCCTCATTTGACGCTTGTGTCTATTTTAACTATAGAATTGTATGTTTGGGACGGTGGTGTCCTTATCTTGGGTATATATATGATGTTATTGGATTGTTGGACGTATATATGTCCTGGTGTGTGATTATTTTGGGGTTCGGGTACATGTGGTTAAATGTATATATATTGATTATCATGTAGCGATTGATCTGAGTGCGGTTGGCACCTTGTTATGTACCTCCCCCTGTTCTTGATACGGTTACTGGATATGATTCGTCTACATCGGATACCCGGTACATGCCTTAACGGGGTGTTACTGTAGACCATTAGGGCTCGTTTGGTACACCGTATTAGATTCTGGATAGGAGTAAATAGTCCATATTAGGTGTTTGGTGTCAACTTGTATTATTTAATTACCTGACTATTTAAAACGGGTTGGGCTTTTAATACTCTCCTTACATGACTAACTAATACAACTCACACACCCCGGTTTAGATAATACACGCTTAATTATACGGCTAGGGAAAAAATGTTCACCTGAGAAATCAGACGTTATTTTCATCTTCTTCTCTCTAGGGTTTTTCTCTGCTATCTTCTCCATAAGTTATTCTCTTCACTCTTCTCCAAGTATCCATGTCCTCTCTCTTATACTCTATGATGAGACCTATTTGTTTTATATTTGAATCAATTTTGCTTTTTATTGCATAAATCATGAATGAATCAGACAAAACAAACTTTTTATTAGTCGTGATGAAAATTGATTCAAATATTGGAATGCTGAATCAATATTGTTTTCGTGACAATCGAATTGGAATGTTGAAACAGACAAAACAAACTTTTCATTCAATTTGATTCAATTTGGATATGCGGCTGTCTTGGATTGGAATGCGTCTTTTTCTTTTTTTTTTCTTTTTTTTTCTGCGCATGGCTGTGTTGGTTTGTTTTCTCAATAATCGAATTTGAATCAATTTTGATATGCGGCTGTCTTGGATTGGAATGCTGTCTTTTTCTTCTTCTTCTTTTTTTTTCCAATTCATGCATGATTATTATTCGTTTGACTAATTTTTTTTTCTTTATATTATGCTAGATATGGATGAAAGAAAGATTGTTGCTTACTTTATTATTAGATTGTGGTTCTTGCATATTATGGCTTGGTGAATGATGTGGTTCATGACAAATTAGAATTTGGAACAAAGGCGCCAAGAAAGGAATGCCATTAGGAGTCAAAGGTTTTTCAGGATTGCAACTCGGTCGAGTTATTTAGATAGCATCATAGGAATTGATGACATCCAATGTGTGAACCAAATTAGGATGGATAGGAGAACTTTCCATTATTTATGTCAATTGCTCTGTTATGATGGGAGAGTGAGAACAAATGGTTCAAGAACCACAGAAGAGCAAGTGTGTATGTTTTTACATACACTCGCACATCATGTGAAGAATCGTACCATGAATAGTAGATTTAAGCGATCGGGGAGACTATTAGTAGGTACTTCAATTCAATCTTGCATGGAGTGTTAAGATTACAAGGTAGACTTTTGAAGGTGCCGGAACCCATACACGATAATTGCACCGATAATAGATGGAGATGGTTTAAGGTATTGTAAAATTAAATTAAGATTGGACAATTTTATTATCATATTTAAGAGTTCAATTTCTAAGGTACCCTATTTTTAATTGTGTAGAAATGCTTGGGGCGTTGGATGGGACTTACATTAGGGTTCGTGTCCCTGAACAAGATAAACCAAGATATCGAACACGAAAGGGGGAGATTGCAACCAATGTATTGGGAGTTTGTACTCCTGATATGAAATTTATATTTGTTTTCCCTGGTTGGGAAGGATCTGCTTCTGATTATAGGGTGTTACGAGATGCAATTAGTAGACCAACAGGATTAAAAGTTCCCACAGGTAAAATTAGATTCTTGTGTTTCATTGTGGTAATATTAAGCTTGATTATCTTTTTGGTAAGGTACATAATATTTGTTTAATTGTTAGGATGTTATTATCTTGTGGATGGTGGGTACACAAATGGTCAAGGATATCTGGCTCCTTATAGGGGTACAAGATATCATCTATCTGAATGGAGGAATAGAAGGGCACCAAATAATCATGAAGAGTATTTCAATATGAAGCATGCTGCTGTAAGAAATGTGATTGAAAGGTGTTTCGAACTTCTTAAGATGCGTTGGGGTATCTTGCGAAGTCCAACATTTTTCCCAATTGAGACACAATGTAAAATCATTACAGCTTGTTGCCTATTACATAATCTTATTCGTGGCGAGATGGTTGTTGATCCATTGGAGAATGAATTGAATGGTACTGAAATGGGGAAACTAACCAAGATGGTGATGTACTTGGCACTATTGAACCTTCAGATCAATGGACTGCATGAAGGAATAATTTGGCTATGCAAATGTATGATGAGTGGAATAGGAACAGACATTAAGTTGTAGTTCACATAATTTATTTATATTTTCTTGAAGGTTGTTTGGAAAAAAAAATTGTTTAATTGTAATAGACTATTTGGATGTACTTGTAATAGACTATTTGTTTTGATAAGTAGTAGTTATTTTATTTTATCTTCCATCTTGTTTTCTTGATTATATATATGCAAATTATATTGTCTATATTGGCTATAGGAATGGAGAGTGGACAATCTAGTCAATCAAAACGATGTAGAAGGGTGTGGAAAGCACATGAGGAAGAAGCATTGTTGGCCATACTTGAGGATGCAGTCAACTGTGGTTTACGATGTGATAATGGTTCCTTTAAATCTGGAACAATGAATCAAATTGAAAAATCATTGGCTGAAAAATTTCCGAATACTGATTTAAGGGTAGTCCCACATATTGAGTCTAAGATGAGATTTTGGAAAAAACTGTATGGGATAATATTTGACATGATTAACAAAAGTGGTTTTGCTTGGAATGATTCTTTGAAATGCATTGAGGTTAGTGATGAAGCATGGAATACTTATGTTCAGGTTAGTACATCTGTTATGTAATATGTAATCTTATATTTGTCATACTTTATTAATTTTTTTTTCATTTTGATGTAGCATGACAAGGATGCAGACGGTTGGAGGGGGAAACAATGTCTAATATATGATAGGTTGAAGAATATATTTGGGAAGGACCGAGCAACTGGTAGAGGGTCTGCAACTCCCACTGAAATGATGAATGAGCCTGTGCATAACATTGATGTCAATAATTATGATGAGGAACTTGAGGTTGAACCAGATCATTCTGCCTCTTTACCAAGATCAAATCAACAAAACTCAGCTGGCTCAAGCAGTCGAAACCGCAAACGAAATGCAGATACTGATATTCAAAAGGAAATGACTAAAGCATTTGGTGAGATGATTTCTGAGTCTGTTGACCAATTGAAAACTATAACTAATAGTTTTGTAAAAGGATCAGAACCAAGACCTGACATTGTTGCTGAATTGACAAAGATGGACTTGTCTATTGATGACCAAATTAAGGCACTACGACTAATTTTGGAGAAAGCAAGTGATGAGAGAACATTCTTGACATTGGATGGTGCTATGAGAAAAGCATTTGTACTTCTCTTACTTGGACGAGGAAGCTGTGATTAACTCTTTGATGCATTTTAGTTTATGAACAACTTTCATTTTTGCTCTTATTGCCTTAGTATGTGATTTATTTGAATTATACATTATTTGGTACTATTTTTATTAGCGTATTTGAGTATGTTGGAATTTTTATGAGATACTACAATTATGATAATGAGTTCATGTAAGCTTATCTTATAGATCTTGGCAAAAACAAATGAAAAAAATTCTTGTCATATGAATCTAACCAAAAAAAAATTTCATGTCATTCGAATTTGAATTTCCACTTAAATATATCAAAGAATTTTTTTTAAAAAAAATTGTCCGATCCGATGTTATTCGAAACAGCACCAAACACAGTGTAACTTTGTCAGACTGTTTATCCGGAACAACACCAAACACCTTATAATATTATGGATAAACAGTCAGTACTCTCCGGAACAAATTAATACTATCCGACAGAAATTAGTCAGTACAGTCCGACGTACCAAACGAGCCCTTAATTGGTTAGTCTGCGTGTATGACTTGTTACGGGCGTATGGGTATTTGATTGTCTCTACCCTGCGGCCCGGATAGCTTAGTCCCATTTGGATAGCTTGACCCTGGGCACGAGGCCATTGTGATGCTAACCATGTGTCTAGTTAAATCCTGGGCACGAGTCACATCATGAATGTTGTCCCGGTGTCCAGTCAAATAATTCCCTGTTGGATTGTTTCTTCGGTACACATGTTTTGGTGTTGAGGTCTATGTTACTATATGTACGTATTATTATCTTCATATTCGTATTTCTTTTAGTGAGGATCCTTCCTTGCTTGTCGTGCTTGAGAGCACATGGTTGTTCGAGTGTGGGAAAAAAAGGGAAACAGTACTATGATATAATTATTTTGTTATTATATTGCAACTATTGGGATTTAAATGACTACATATATAAATGATTTCATATGCATGGTTTGCATTATTTTGAAATGGTGGGGTTAGTATGTTGATTTAAGTATGTAAAACTCTGTTTTTGTTCACTCACACTCTTTCTATTTTGCGCCCCCCAGGTTGTAGTCGTGCTTCGATACTGTCCGGCCGAGCGCTCCTCTTTAACCTTATTTCCGCTATTTAAACTTGAATACCCTTAGTTGCTCTGTTATTGCCCATTATGGTTGAATTGAAGGCCGGAGGCCTGTTATGTATTTATATTGCATGCTGGCAGTTGGATATACATATTCTACTGTTTTCGAACAGGTTGAAATTTCGGGATTGGTTGTATTTTAGGGGAAACTTTGCCCGTTTTTCAACAGAAGTCTTGACCCCTTTATCTTTTGTTTTGGGAAGAGGGATTCTGTTTAGAATGTGGGCCTGACATCGGGTTGATATCGGCAAACCAGCAGGGTTTAGCTCGGGTTCCGGGGTGGAATTCGGGTCGGGTCCTGTCAGTTCATATCAATAAGACGTCGGTGACTTCTTTTTTAAGTAGTTTGATGGGTTTATCCACGACGGTAAATAACTACCGACTGATAAATTTATAATTACGTCAGTAGTTATTATATAGCATCATGTGAAATTAAATACTACGTCGTATTATTAAAATTACCATCGTGTTTAGTGTTTTAAAATCTAAAATAATTTCACTTGCAGGTTTGATTTATCAGTAAACATGGTTTCTCAATCTCAAAGTAAGGCTGCTAGCTTGAACAAAAAGGATGCTTCCTTGGAAAAGAATCAAGGTAAGGACCTTGAAGTTGCAAAATCTACAACCAAATCCTCTAAGAAGATGAAGTTTGTTTCTTCTGTTGAGAAAGCTTCAGACAGCACGACTACTTTTGTTTAGGAACCAAAGTCAGGCCGTGGTATAACCACAATGCCCGTGTTGTGAAGAGAAAGTATCAGAAAATCAAACCAGTTATTGAGTACAACAAAAGGGGTTAACCCTATGGCCTTGCACATAAGGAGATGCAGTCCTACATTGGTGTCTTGACACGATCCAGAGTCCCACTTTCTAACATTAAATGGAAAAAGTGGACAACGATGTAAAAAAGCAGATTTGGGAAGCCATTGACATGTCTTATGTTGTAGGCAAAGGGAGCAAGAAGATGGTCTTATCTTCTGCTAGTATGAAATGGAAGGATTTCATTCTACACTAACTAGGCAGCATATCCTTCCATTCATCAATGAGAAGAATAAGTTAAATGAACCCTCCAAACTATATCCATTCATAGAGAAAGCACAATGGGATGCCTTTGTAGCTTCAAGGTTATCCAAAGAATTTGAGGCTGTGCATACTGAACAAAAAGAGAGGAGGGAGAAATGCGAGTACAATCATCGGTTGTCTCGAAAAGGATATGTTGGTTTGGAGGAGCATTTGGAGGAAACCATGCCCGGGGTAGAAATCGATCGATCTACCTTATGGAAGAAAGCCAGAGAAGAAAAACACGGTAACTTTTCCGATCCAAAGGTTGCAGACAAAGCAAAATTAATTGTAAGCTTCTAAATCCAGACAATTTCTGTTTTAAATTTGTATTAAACTGCATTTAATTTTTAATTAGACTTGCATGGGGATCTGACTTCCTGTTTTTGTTGACTTTAATGTGTCTTTTGTTAGGATGAATTGCAACAAAAAGTCTCTGAAGGCACTCTTACTGTATCGGGAAGCAATGATGTGCTAACTATGGCTTTGGGTCCCGAGCATCCAGGGAAACTTAGAGCTGCAGGGGCTGTGGTTTCCACTCTGCAATACTTCCATTTACCTAGGAGGGTAAAGTATGAAGATAAATTGGAAGAAAGTCTCAGAAATATTGTTAAAAAAGAGCAACTGAAGATGGAGGCTAGAACACAACAATTGGTAGCAGTTGAGAGGGAGAATATACTGAATCAGGTGCGCCAACTACTTCCCAATTTTGATCCCACCATGATCAAACTGTCAACTCCCCCATTTCCAATCCAAGGTCAAGAGCAAATTCCCAAAAATCAAATGTCCGACAAAGCAAGCTGCTCTGGGGCAATTGGTGTGAGAGTCCTCAATTTTAAGGATGAAATTGCCAATGCTGAAGAAGTTGTGGACGAAAAAATGGTAAGTTATCTCAATTTTAAATTTCTCTGTTTTCTTAATTTTATTTAGACGTCGTTATTTTTCTTAACATCCGTTATAAATGTTATACAATGACAGTTATTAGTTCCCGACGTTTTAAATTGCACACCACGTCAATTTTTGAATAAACCGTCGTTGAGATAGAAATTCCACGACGGTATAGAGGGTGACCTATTTAGTTTACTTGTTTCATAGGCTTTCTTCACTAACGTGATCCCACTATCTCTCTCTCTCTCTCTCTCTCTCTCTCTCTCTCTGTCACTCTAATTTTCTCAGCAATTGATTTTATCTGTATTTCTGCTAAAGCATGTGGATAAATCTAAAATTTGTTTTTCTGTGAATTTGTGAAAAAGGGTAAGTATTTTGCATCATAATAATAATATACCATAACGGTTTTAAGTTACCGAAGTGTAATGTAATTCAACGGCAGTTTTTTTTAGGAACCGACGTCTGTATATAATTACCACGATGGTTTCGTTTGTTCATTAATTATTTTTATAAACTTCTTGACAAGCTGTCTTATACATCTTTCTATATATATATATATATATATATATATATATATATATATCTCTCTCTCTCTCTCTCTCTCTCTCTCTTTGTCACTCTATCTTTCTACGCACTTGATTTTATCTCGTACTTCTCGCAAAGCATCTTTGGATCAAACTGAAATTTAGGTTTTTGTTAATTTTGCATGAAAATTAGACTACAGCTAAGTATTTTGGGTTGTAATAAATTGTATACCACGTCAGTTTTAAGTTACCGACGTGTGTAATTTAATTCAACGACAGTTTTTTTGGGAACCGTCGTTTGTATATAATTACCACGACGGTTTCGTTTGTTCAGTTAATTATTTTTATAAACATCTTGTACAAGTTTCTTATATATCTTTCTATATTTTTAAAACAGAAGGCCAAGGTCTTGGAGGTTCCTGAGAAGGAACAACAAGTGCCAGACTTGCCTTTTTCTCTACAAGCCCTTTGTGCTTATGCTGAGACGACATTGAAGGTTCATGATAAGATTATGAGCTTTACAATTGAGAAGGAAGTGTTTGGATTTGATCGTGAAACCTTCGTCTTGCCTGAAGATATTACTCAATTTGCAGCAATGGAAGAAGTTGGAGCCACTGTCATTGCAGTATACATGAGGTAATTGTCCTTATCAAATTTTCATTTTAAACTCTACTTTCTTTAAAAAGGAATAATTCATTGGATCATTTCATATATTTAGGTGCCTATTTGAGGTTTTGAAAACTTCAAATATGGTGAACATGGTTGGCCTTGTGGACCCCTCTCAAGTTAGTGCTAACTCTGGCTCATTAACTCAAAGATCTCGTTTGTTAGCCACTAGACTTCAAAGGACAGATGGGGAACAGATTTTCTTGATGCCTTACAATCCAGGGTTAGTCCCCTTAACAAGATTTTCTTTGTATGATGCAGTGTATATTAAAGTGTTTAACCTTTATGTTTTTTTTTCTAGCTTTCATTGGGTTTTGGTCATTGTGAGAGCAAAGAGAGAGACTGTTTATTTTTTGGATCCACTACCAAACTGATCGATTGATGACGAGTGCAAAAACATGGTGAACACGTAAGTTGATTTACTCATGTGTGTTTGTAGCATAAAATATTTTTCAATAACACTTTGTTTCCTTGAAACAGTGCTATCAAAACGTATAATTCCCACATAGGCAGACACGGCAGGAAAGCACCCATTTGGAAAACTCTAAAAGGCACTCCAAAGCAACCAAGCAATGTAGAGTGTGGGTACTATATAATGCGCTTTATGAGAGACATCATCGAGGATCCTGCCTTGGAATTTGAGAAGAAGGTAAAAGGAAAAATTACATATTTTAATTTCTGTGGTTTTGTAATTTACCATGTCGGTAAATAAAAAAACCGTTGATTATATTACTATATCACGACGGTTTTACCATATCGACAGCCCTCGTTGACAGCGCTCTACATCCATCGACATTTAACATATTATTTTTTTATTTTTTTATGGCTTGCAGTTTGATGAGGGAAAAGATCAATCAACATACCCCCAAGAAGCCATTGATGAAGTCAGGAAGGAATGGGCATAATTTGTAAGCCTTCATATGGATTAGGGGAATTTGACAAACATTAATCCTATTATATAATTTTTTTTTTAATGTACATATTTTTGTTAGAATTAACAATTTTTTGTAAATATTTTTGTTATAATTTACATGTTATTTTTTCCTATGAATTAAAATTTGGTTTGAATTTCTCAAATCACATGTATACAACAAAACCCGGCGGTACATATCCAAAATGACATGTATACAACCAAAACATGACGGTACATATCTAAAATGACATGTATACAAACAAAACACTTCGGTACATATCTGAAATGACATGTATACAAATGTCTGTATTCACTATATGCTGACGTCTTAAAGCAAAAACACGTCGAAAATATATAAGACATGTTTACAACTACGTCGTTAAAAACATAGAAAAAGACGTTGTAAATTATAAACAAAGTTTTTATTTTCCTTCCCACGGACGTCTAAAGATATTAAAAAATAACGACGTCTAAATTTGTAATTAAAATGTCGGTAAATACAACGGCGATATTTTCCTTCCCACGGACGTCTAAAGATATTACAACGTCGGTATATACAAAAATAACGAATTGGTAACTATATACCACGGCGGTTATGAATTCATACCGACGTGGTTGTATTTTGTTTTTAACAAATTTTTTATTGAATTTATTTCATAATATTCGTAATAAATTTTAAAAAAAATTCCAAAAAATACATCGAAATTACTATGCACTCATTGAGATATTTTCTTCCCACTAATACTTTCAAAAATGTAATTTGAGTCATAAAAATTAAAATTGAAAACCAGACAAAAAAAATTATTGATAAATCACAACATCACTTATAGTTTCATAACATATTCATATGGCTTGTGTCATCCATTAGTGTGATAAATTCAAATATATTAAAAATATGTTTTTATCATTCTAATATACAAGGCATTGTCATAAGGAGTCCGTAGCAATTTTCGGTTGATTTTTCTCACACTTTATTTTGTTTTTGCAATATTTATATAATTTAAGGTTTATTGAAAAGACACCGGATTTCTATTTTATTTTCGAGTTTAGACAAAACCACCCTGAACCCTTTTGTATTATTTTACTATTTTTTAATTTAAAAAATTTATAATTTAGTGTTTAGGGTATATTGAAACGACGCCGGTTTTCTATTTTGTTTTCTTTCAATTCCACCCTTGCGACACGCGTTCGAATCCCAACAACACCAAAACCTGAATAATAAATTTTTTTTAGACGTTTTGACAGTTTTGATGCCGTTAAATTTATTTTAAAACGTCGTATTTCATATACTATTTAAGCCAAAAATTTTGACCCAGAGCACAATGGAAAATGTCAGTGCAATGAGCCCAAGGTGACCAAGGTTCCAATTTCTCAGCCCAACTGCAAATCCCAAAGCCAGTGAATAGTGATCATGAATAGTGGCTGAGAATAGTATCCATGAATAGTACCCCTCGACCTCGGCCAAGACCTCCTCGATCCAGAGCTCTTCGGCCCAGTCCTTCTCGGTTCAGACCTCTTCAGTCCAGACCTCTCCTTGGCCAAGACCTCCTCAATCCAGACCTCCTCGCCCAAGACCTCCTCAGTCCAAACCTCCTTAGCCAAGACCTCCTCAGTCCAGACCTCTTCGGTTCAAACCTCCACATTCCAGACCTCCTTGGCCAAGACCTCCTCAGTCCAGACCTCCTCGGTTCAGACCTCTTCGGCCAAGACCTCCTCAGTCCAAACCTCATCGGTTCAGACCTCTTCAGTCCAGACCTTCTAGCCCAAGACCTCCTTAGTCTAGACCTCCATAATCCATACCTTCTCGGTTCAGACCTCCATAATCAAGACCTCCTTAGTCCAGCACCTCACGGCCTCAGACCTCATGACCTCAGACCCTACGGCCTCAGACTCCATGGCCTCACAACTCATGGCCTCAGACCCTACGGCCTCAGACTCCATGACTGAGGGTGTCGACACAATTAGTTCCAAACGGCTAGAGTCTTTGCTATATGGCCATGGCCTCAAACTCCATGACCTCACACCTCACTGCCTCAGACTCCATGGCCTCACCCAAGTTCTACCTCGGCCGAGCCTTCATTAGACAAGACTAAGTTCCAAGCCAACCATAGCCGAAATCTCTTCCATCAATCAACCTGACCACGAGATGATGTGCAATTTATCTTTCAGCTACAAACAGAGCACTTTCACGTGAATTCACATGGCTTCATGTAGCTGTCATCTTAGAAGGTGGAAAAGTGGAGACGCACGAGTCAAGTCTGGAGTGATTTTTCTGAGACAACCAACGTACTGAAGGAAACATAGGACATGATTTTCAGAAAGAAGTGAAGATTTTCTGTATCAGGACAGGCACACTTTTGGAATTTGTCGATGGAGCTGTAGAGGATCGTCAGAGATAAACAAGACAACAAGAGCCTACTCCAAGACACTCCCAAGTCCTCCAATCAGATTAGGACAAGAGACCAAATTCCAAGGTTTGTCCTAGGCCGAAGCTCGACTGAGAGTCCATGTTGCTTTCCTAGTCTGCCCACATCTCCAGAAAACTAGTAATTGATAGCCACCACAATTATTGGAAGCAAACAAAACAGAGGCCAGTCCAAGGAGTCTTGTTTGAAAAGAAAACAGCTGCAACCCATCGAAGCCTCGTCTTCACCAAGTGCAGGCTTCATCTTCTTCATTCAAACTTCTCCATGTGCAAGCTCTAGCTTCTCCTATAAATACAAGACCCTCAGCAACGTTCAAAGGGGCCCTGACCAAACAAGCCTCCCACGGAGCAAACTTATCTTTTCCTATCATTTATCTTCCTGTAATGTACTTTCAATATTTTTAAATGCTTTCCTAGGAGTAGTGGTAAAGTTAAGTTCTTCCATCCATCAAATATATCATATGACCCTTGATTCTTCAAGGCGCCGGAGCACCATCCATCAAAGAAATCATATATCCTTCACAATCTAGTGAGCCACTGGAGCACCATTCAAATCCACCGACCGAATTTCACCATCGACACCACCTTCAACAGCCTTACAGCTCAGGCCGTGAACCTGACGACCGAGACTTGTTCCTCTCTCAGCCACAATCGCTTTGAGCGAAGTCAGACCCAAACATGCGCACTCAATCCATCCATCCAAATCACCTTCGAATGCACGGTAAACCGTGCTAGCACGCCCACACACACACCCATCCAACACAAAGTAGGACGACCTGTGTTGGCGCATATCTCCTCGGCCTTAGACACTAGGCCGTAAGATTTGCGCAGCCAACATATACTTACCGTCAATTTAAATACCATAATTTTTTAGTCAATTAGACGTCTATCTTTATTAAATAGCGACGTAGAAAAAGAAAACAATGGCAGTATAAATAGAATAACTGTCGTTTAAAAGTAAATACTGTAACGACGATTTTATTTTGTTTCGTCAATGTTTAAAGAAGCGCGCAATCTGAAAATTTGTGCTTGACCTAAAATTTTCAGTTTTCGCTATAAGTGTTAAATATTTCGCTCTCTCTCTCTTCAACTCTAATTTTTAGTTGTGCTCTCCAGCCTCAGTCGAATCCAAGTTTACCTCAAAAACCATTTGTCATAATCTATCAGCTCTGTGCGTACCTGTAAGTTCGAACCCTAATATCACAAGCTTTTTTATTCATTGAATGATATTCTGTTCTGGGTTCTTAAGTACAAACGTCTCTGACTTTGCGTTTTTATTCATTGAATGATATTCTGTTATGGGTTTTAGATATATGTTGTGCGTCCTTTAAATGTTTTCGTAGGAATGGTTCTTCATATATGTGTTCTTAATCACTCTCTGTCGTAATGGGCCTTAATATTTGCATGCTTTTCATAAAAATTCATTTGTTATGGGTTTTCATATTTTTTTTTAGCATACGACGACCTTTTTTTATTAAAACCTTCATCTGTATTTCCTTTATAAGTCGGTTGTTCTTTAAGTACTGCCATATGAAATTTATGTGTTGTAAGAACCCTTCACTGTCTTTTGTAGCCTAAGACGATGGTTATTGGACAAAACCGTCGTCTGTATTCTTAAAATACGTCGTTTTATGTAAAAACTGTCGTCTGTATCTTATACTTGCTATTAAAATTTATATAATTTGCTTTGATGTTCATTGCTTGTCTTTTGTAGCCTAAGACGATGGTTATTACAAAAAATCGTCGTCTGTATTTTTAAAATAAGTCGTTTTATGTATAAAAAACGGTCGTCTGTATCTTATACTTGCTATTAAAATTTATATAATCTTCTGTGATTTTCATTGCTTGTAGCCTAAGACGACGATTAGTACAAAAAAACCGTCGTCTGTATTTTTAAAATACATCGTTTTATGTAAAAACTGTCGACAATATTATTACTTGCTTTTAAAATTTATATAATCTACTGTAGTGATGTTCATTGCTTGTCTTTTTACTTTATTATATATAATAGGGTACAGTTTCAGTGAAGATGATAAGAATTGGACATTTCATGGAATTATAAGGGACCACTTATACTTTAATGGGGATGGAATTATAAGGGACCACTTATACTTTAATGGAGTTGACCAAAGCTATAAGAATTGGACATTTCACGGAGAACCTTGGCAGTCAACTACTAATGCTAGTAGAAATGTGGATGAAGATGATAACCATAGTAGGTACAGTTTTGTTTCTAAAGAAATAGATTTGGGTGATAATGATTTAGGCGATGTTGGATCCGATCCTTATGAGTTTGCCAATGTGATTGGGGATGGAGATCAACCCTTGTACCCTGGTTGTAGTAAGTACACCAAGTTGTCAGCATTAGTGAAGTTATATAATTTGAAAGCAAAACATGGGATGAGTGATGTCTGTTTTACAGAATTGTTGATACTTCAAGGAGATTTGCTTCTAGAAGGAAATACAATACCTTCCTCTATGTATGAGGCAAAGAAGACTTTGTGTGCATTGGGGCTGAGTTATGAGAAAATCCATGCCTGGCCCAATGACTGCATCTTGTATAGGAAGGACTATGAAGATTCAACTAATTGTCCTACTTGTGATATCTCTGATCGGTGCATAATTACATATCATTTTGTACCCTTCTAATTTATGATCTGGTTATGTTTTTGAGTTAAACTTGTGCTTTTAATCTATTTTGTGTTTGTTTCAGTGTAATAAGCTTATGACTCATTAAATGCATTTTGGAGACAAGTTAGCTCAAAACGGTGTCTGCATATCAGTCAACTTCACGGATTGGACTGTACTTTCTCAGGAAGAACCAGATAATGAACCATACATCATTGGAAAGATACGGAAGTCTAGTTTCTGAAGAATTTTACGGTTCATGATTCCGAGTCTTCTAGAGAAAGCTATACAAGTTTTGGCAGCTTAAGGTCAAAATTGGCAGCATCTGCGTTACTGGGCCAAAAATCATCTTTGAAGGTCTTTCCGATTTTTCCTTGTGCTAGGCTGCATATGCTTGGAAAGATAATTCAAAGAACTTGAGGATCCATATTTTTCCAGATTTTTCAGAATGGAGGAACAAGCCCAAAACGAGCCCAAAAGCAGACTGCAATTGCTTGGTCATGATTAGCTATGCATGTGCTATTGTTGATAGTTGTTGCGTGGTCCTACTTAGCATGATTGTTGATAGTGGGGAAGAAGCATATCTATTTGTCATAATTGAAGTGGGTTGTGTATATAAATAAAGAAACCAAAAGCATCAAGTGGGAACTAGCCAAATGATGAAAGGAAATGGATGTCCATGTGAACTTGAGGTGGCTATGATCATTCTTACAACTTGTTGTCAAAAGAAGGAATTAAATAAACCAATAAGAATAATGGGAGCTGGAATTGATGCTTTCCTTCTCCTATAAATAGTATGGCAAACCTTCAAACACACCCCAAGGGGGGGAAGCTCTCAAACACCTCTCTAGAGCTCCTCTTCCTTCTCTCCCTCAAATTCTCTTAGTTTTCCTTTTTAGTTCTCAATTGTTGTAACAAAACCCTTTTGCTAAATTTTCCTTTAAGTTTTTCTTAGTTGTAATTTATTTTTCATTGTAATGGAATTTCTTACTTTAAGTTTTCAAGTTTAATTAGTTTCAAAGTTTCAATTACGGTTCTTGTTCTTATTTATTATGCTTATAAGTTAATATGCTTGTTTGAATGATTGATCACCATTAAAACTTGTGTGTTAGCTATCTTGGTTCGAATTAAGAGTAGACACCATGCATTAATTCGAATTGAACTATGAATAGGAAGAGTATGTATGGACATTCGACAATAAGGATTAGATACATGCTTGGTTGTTTAAAACATTCTTCTATGCTTAATGGATTTCTAATGCTTAATTTAGGTTCGACAACAAGGATCTAATTAGGGAATTAGAAATACAAGGTTTAAACCAAACACCATGGCTTAATCAAACTTTAGCTAGAATCAATCTAAGAATCTGAATTGAACTTGGTAACTAATTTGCTTGAGTTAATTTCTTTTCTTTCTTTCTTTCTTGTTTCATGTTCTTTTCTTTTCATTTATGTTTTGTGCAGGGAATCAAATTGAATCAATCTATCATCAATCCTCGTGGGATCGACCTCGTACTTACACATGCTATACTACCCAACGCCTCGTGCACTTGCGAGTTAACAATCTCAAGGTGGACGGAAGGCAAAGATTCAGTTTTGAAAGAGGGTGTCCTAGTAAAGGTGGTGTGGTATTTTCCACCAATTCCAAGGTTTAAAAGGATGTTTCAATCAAGTAAGACATCTAAGAGTTTGACTTGGCATGCTGATAGACAGTCAATTGACGGTCAGATGTCTCATTCGGCGGATTCCCCGTCTTGGAAACTCATTGATGATAAATGGTCCGAGTTTGGTAAAGAGCCTAGAAACTTGAGACTGGCTCTCTCATATGATGGATTCAATCCCCACAGTTCTCTAAGTAGCAGATACAGTTGTTGGCCAGTTATCATAGTTACATATAATCTCCCACCATGGTTATGCCTAAAACGAAAGTTCATGATGTTGACCTTATTGATTTTCGGTCCTAAACAACCAAGATATGGTATAGACGTCTACTTAGAGCCTTTGATTGATGATTTAAAATCTTTGTGGGATGGGATTAGAGGAGTGTATAATGCACACATAGGAGAATACTTTACACTCAGAGATGCACTATTGTGGACAATAACTGATTTTCCCGCATAAGGAAACTTATCTAGTTGTGTCATTAAAGGATATAAAGCTTGTCTAATATGCGGCGATGATATGCCTAGTCACAGGTTGAAAAATGGCCACAAAATCTGTTACATCAGGCATAGAAAATGGTTACCAACATATCATCCATATCAGAGGCAGCGTGCAACTTTTAATGGGAAACCTGACTATGACATGCCTCCAAAGCCATTAACAGGAGAAGAAGTGCTCCAAAGCCATTGTACGTTGTTGGAGATCCCTGGAAAAATTAAAGATGGGATTGCTGCTCGTTTAGATTTATTGAACATGGGGGGTCAAGACTGATTTGTAACCCCAGTAATGGAGAAAGACGTACTCGCTTGCCTCCAGGGCCTTGGAATTTGTCAAGAGCATAGAAGAGAACGGTTTGTAATTCTTTCTATGGTATGAAGGTCCCTGAAGGTTATTATTCAAACATAAAAAAATCTTGTATCTTTACAAGATTCAAGACTTCTTGGCCTAAAATCACATGATTGTCATACCTTGATGCAACAATTGCTCCGTGTGGCAATTTGTTCGGTTTTGGAGAAGCCTGCAAGGTATGCAATAACTCGACTGTGCTTCTTCTTCAATTCTATATGTGCAAAGACGGTGGATGTTTCCTCGCTAGATAAGTTGGAAGAAGATGTAGTAGTTACGTTGTGTTTGCTTGATAAATACTTTCCCCCTTCATTCTTCGATATCATGGTTCATCTAGTAGTACATCTTGTCAAAGAAGTTCCTCTATGTGGGCCAGTTTATTTTAGATGGATGTATCCGTCGAAAGATATATGAAAGTGCTAAAGGGGTATGTTCAGAACCGCAATCATCCCGAAGGTTGCATTACTGAGTGCTATATAGCTGAAGAAGCTGTGGAGTTTTGCACCGAGCATTTATCTGATATTAGAACAATTGGAGTGCTATTAAACCAGAAGAAGGGACTTTCAAAGCCATTATCAGGTTGCTCAGTGACCTTAGTTGATCGGGACCTTTTGAACCAGGCACATCTATATGTGTTGGAGAATACGGAGGAAGTCTAACCTTATATCGAGTATGACTTTTATTCATTATGTTTTAAATCAATCATTATGTTTTTCTTATAGACAAGTGACTGTAATACTAGAATTTTTTGTGTCTTGTAGAGAACATATGATCTACCTCAAGACCACTTATCCAAAATATAAAAAGAGAACAAATTGGCTACAAGATAAGCACAACAGCACTTTCATTCAATGGTTACGCTTTAAGGTATATGTTATTGAATAAAACATTGGAGTTTGATTTATTGTCCTATCTATGTTGCATTGAATTAACATATGATTAATTTGTGGGTTCAAAGGGAAATAAATGAGAAAGACAATAATGACGTATCAGAAAATTTGAGGTGGCTAGCAAGTGGTCCAAGCATGACAGTGTCATCATATAAGAGCTATCTTATTAAAGGTGTTAAATTTAACACCAAGGCACAAGATGATGTGTGGGCTGTTCAAAATAGTGGAGTTTATTTACTTGCAAATACTATGCAAGTTGCTAGTGCCAAGGATAAAGACCATATTGTCTCAAATATGGGTTTTTATGGTGTTATTCAAGATATTTGGGACCTTGACTACCAAAAGATTACAATCCCAGTCCTTAGGTGTGATTGGATAGATAGAACTTCTGGCCTTGTAGTCGACGAACTCGGATTTACCCTTGTAGATCTGAGTAAAATTGGACATAGGAATGACCAATTTGTTTTGGCTTCTCAAGTCAAACAAGTATTTTTTGTTGACGACTCAATGCATCATAGTTGGTCGGTAGTGTTATCAATCCCTAATAGAGAATATAATGATGTTATTGGTGATGATGTCTTAGGTGATGTGAGAATTGAGTGTGAGCCATTTACTAGAGGGATGCCAAATGTTGACACATTTGATGAACTAGCCCGTGAGTTTGGGAGTGAAAATGTTCAAGATGAGTGTGAAGATATATGGATTGAATGATGCTTGTATAATTTATGACATTAGTTATGCCCTAAATGGCTGTGTATGACATTCATTTTGTAAGAAATTGTAATGTACTTCTTTCCCTTTCATTATGCAGATTTTGAGCACTAAAATTTCAGCCCCAGAAAAGCTGAGTTTAAGATGCAAAACACGACGGTTCTTTGAAAAATAGCGAAACCAGACTTCTAAATGATAACTAACGTTGTTTTTTAACATATAACGTGCATGGTACGAAGACAAATACTGAAAAAAGGAAATTTGAAATACAAACCACGTCGATTTAAATAAAATTAACATTAAAAATACTGACGTTTTTATTACTATAGCACGACCATAATGTACGTACCGACGTCTTAAGATTACTCACAAGATTGCTCATTTAATAAAAAGTGACGTACATAAAAACAGAACAACGACAGTCCTTCAACATATATTTAATGTCGTCTGAAGTCCATAACAACGGCGAAATTAAATATATGAGCGACGTATAAATTGGTCACCATGTCTTAATTTCTATCCCCAATGACGTCTAAAGTTTAT
Source organism: Prunus padus (assembly GCA_024362665.1). Lineage (NCBI taxonomy): Eukaryota > Viridiplantae > Streptophyta > Magnoliopsida > Rosales > Rosaceae > Prunus > Prunus padus. Next base: position 13,648,727 of record JANFAM010000005.1, on the reverse strand, counting down.
TAACCACGTCGGTGTAGAAATACATGAGCCGTGGAAGATCTGAATAACGTCGTTTTTTATATATTATAGGACGTTAAAAGGGCTTTTGAACGTCCTTTACTGACATGGTAAGTTGTTTTGCACGTCTTTAAGAATTCAAACACCGACGTTTGAGAATCATTAAACGACGAAATTATTCTTATAATGTCATTTGTTATAGATTTTAAGATGTGGTAAATTCTCAAACGACATCAGTTTGGAAAATAAAAGTGTCGTGGAAGATTCTGTAATGACAGCGGTAAGTTAATCATGTGTGTCGTGGTTACTCTTTTTTACGTCTGTATTTTGATAAATTATGGCATTGTTTCTTCTCTAAACGTCGTTTATGTTTTAAAAGGGACGTCTAATCTCATTCAAGTTGATGTTAATTCAGCGATTTTCATTAAATAGACGTCGGTTTTTATTATTAGATGACGTTGTATGTCTTAACAACGTCGGTAATTTACCGTCGTGGTTCGATCCATCAAAAGATGTCGGTCGATTTAATGACGGTTGAAAAACTACTTACACGTCGGTGAATTCCCGTCGTCTATTGCGATTTTTGTAGTAGTGAGTATGAATGTCCTGAGCTAAAGGACGCCAACTATGTGGAAGCTGATGAGGAGATGTTGCTAATGGCCTATGTAAATGGTCAGAATGCTAGAAGTGAGAGTGTGTGGTTTCTTGATTCAGGATGTAGTAATCACATGTGTGGAAAAAAAGAAATTTTCTTGGATCTCGATACAAACTTTAGGGAATTTGTGGAGCTAGGAAACAATTCGAGTATGACAGTGATGGGAAAAGGGAACATAAGGCTTCTCGTAAATGGGATTGTTCAGATTATCACTGGGGTTGTGATGTCCCTGACCTAAAAATAAATAAAATTAAATGAAGAAATTAAATTGAATAATTAAAAGGAATAAAAAGAATTAATTTAATAAAATTGGAATTAAATAAGAATTTAATAATTAAAGGGGCAATTTGGTCAACTTTATTTTCGGACAAGAAATTGGCGAAACGAGTTGCTCCATTGCGTCCGTCTCGTCGAAACAAGTCCGTTGATGGGCGGCACGCCTCGATCCGACCGTTGGATCGTAAAAAGGACATTTTAGTCATTTCAGAAATTAAATAAAATATTATAAAATACCCAGTGGACCAATCAGAACGCACGTTACCTTTTCTCTCCTCTCCCGCGATCTCTCTCTCTCGGATCACTCTCTCTCTTGTTGCTGGCGACACAGACCACGGCCGAACGTGAGACCAATCGCAAAAGGAATGGCTAGAGCCCGTCGTCAAGACCCACCCCTTTTCGTCTTCAGAAACCTCGAGATTCACCGGATGTGTCAACTGGTTTGAGGCCGGTTCTATCCGGCGTTGCGCCGTCGTCTTCGGCCTCTTCTCCGACCATCAAGGTACGAAATCTAACCTCCTCTTCCTGCTGGTGATGTCTGTAACCTTGGTTTTGAACGATTTGGCCTCTTGAGCACTCGATCTGAAACCCAGATCTGGCCAGATCTTTGGATTGATTTTCTGGCCGATTCGTGGTGGTTTTAGACTCCCCTCGTGGTGGTGATAATTTTGGTATATGGATTGCGAGTGTCGAAGATTTCCGGGTGACTGGAAATTGCTCAAGGCACTCACCCCACTGCGGCGCGCCAGGGTGTGACGGCGGTTCTTTGTTCCGTTGTGACCTCGTGTTGTCGTGAGCGCGTACGTATGTTCTTATCTCGATTCGGATGTCGTTTGAACCTCGAACCAATGTACGCCTATTATGCGTTGTTTGGGTTCGATGTGTTCGGACCGTTGGATCGAATCCGAATTCATGTATGTTGTTCCTCGTATTTCTAGGATCGTGTAGGAATTGACGGATCTTGGATCGGAGCCTCGGATGCTCCGGATCAATGACTTTAAGTTTGAATTAAACTGTAACAGTCTGATCAGGTGATCGTGAGCGATCCGACCGTCCGGTTAGACCAAACTTTTAGGACATGTTCTATAAGTTGTAGTGAACCTGTAGGAACTTTCGGATCTAAGTTTGGAGGTCGTGGGTCCCACGGGCCCGTGTTGACCTATTCGGGTAAAGTTTGACCAAGTGTTGACCGTGCGTCTCCCGAGGTCGGTTCTTCTTCTAACGAACGTCGTTGACCTTAGAATTCTTCGTACGATCGTACGCACACTTTTAGTCGGGATTAGTTAGAGTTTGACTTTAAGGTTATCGTTCAATGTTCAATTGGTTAATCTGTACTCGTATTCTTGAAATAGGCTCTCAAGCTCTTCGTGATCCTCAGGCGGGACCCTCGCTGGGTCAGGCTGCTTAGGACTATCTGTGAGTGGACTATGTTTTGAATGTGCATATCTTTTAATTAATAAACAACCATGCATATGATTTGACGTTCCTCGACTTGAGACTTTAATATGATTTGACGTTTTCTTGATTTGAGATTTAAATACAGTTTTAATATGAATTTTGGGTGATTGTGATATTTTATTGGATTATGGATTAATATGCTGTCATTTGATGCTTGTGACTATTTTAACTATGGAATTATATGTTTGGGACGATGATGTCCTTATTTTGAGTATATATGATGATTATGGAATTGTTGGACGTATATATGTGCGGGCGTTTGATGTTTTGGGTTGGGTACATATGTGTGAAATGAAAGTGATTAAATATGTATATATTTATTATCGCGTAGTGATTGATTTGAGTGCGGTGGCACCTTGTTATGTACCTCCCTTGTTCTTGATAAAGTTACTTGATACGGTAACTTGGATTCAGATCGGCTTCATCGGATACCCGGTGCATGCCTTAAGGGGGTGTAACTGTAGACCCTTAATAGGGTAGTCTATGCATATGACTTGTTTCGGACGTATGGGTATTGATAGTCCCTACCCAGCGGGCCGGCTAGCTTAGTCCCATTTGGACGGCTGAACCCTAGGCACGAGGCCATTGTGATGCTGGTGTCCAGTTAAATCCTGGGCACGAGTCACATCATGAATGCTGTCCCGGTATCCAACCAGATGATCCCCTGTTGGATTGTTTTCCCCTGGTACTTGTGCTTGGTGTTGTTGTTCTATATTATTTATATGTATGTATTAGTATCTTTGTATTCGTATTTCTTTCAGTGAGGATCCTTCCTTACTTGTATTGCCCTCGGGCATGAGGTTATTCTGTGAGTGGGAAAGGATGAGAAACAATATTATGATATGAGTATTACGTTGTTATATTACGACTATTGGGATTTGAATGATTATGTATATAAAGGATTTGAACTGCATGATTTCAACATTGTCTTTGAAACGGTGGGGTTAATACGTTGCGCCCCCAGGCAGTAGTCATTGCTTCCGTAAGCTCTACTCTTCTCGAGCTTCGACTTGATTGTAGGACTTTAAGTCCCTTATCTTTAACTTTGAATTTCCATTGTTTAATTTGAAATACTCTTAGATTGCTCTGTTATCGCTCATTATGGTTGAATTGAAGGCCGGAGGCCTGTTATGTCACATCCCGGGATCGCTCCACCGTAGCACGATATTGTCCGCTTTGGGCCGGGGCCCTCACGGTTTTGTTTCTGGGAACTCAAGAGCAACTTCCCAGTAGGTCACCCATCCTGGGATTACTCTAAGCCACAACTCGCTTAACTTCCGAGTTCCCACAACTCCGAAGCCAGTGAGCTCCCAAAAGGCCTCGTGCTATTTGGAGGTGGGCATGTACATATAAGGCACATCACCCCCTCTCCGTTGGCCGATGTGGGATCTCACATGTTATGTATTTGTAATGCATGCTGGTAGTTGGATCTACATATTCTGTTGTATTCTATCAGGTTGAACTTTTGGGATTGTCCGTATTTCAGGGGAGACTCTGCCCGAATTTTCGGCAGGAGTCTCGGCCCCTTTTTCATTTGTTTTAGGAAGAAGGTTTCTATTTAGTATGTGGGCCTGGCATTGGGTTAATGTTGGCAAACCAGCGAGGTTCGGCTCGGGTTCCTGAGTGGAATCTGGGTCGGGTCCTGTCAGGGATATTTTATGTACCTGATCTGAAGAAAAATTTATTAAGCATTGGACAGCTAAAAGAAAAAGGACTTTCAATTCTCATTCAACGTGGGAAGCTGAAAAACTACCATCCTGAACGTGGCTTGATCATGGAGACTGTGATGTCTTCAAACAAAATGTTTATGTTGCTTGCTGCATCTCCGCCACAAGAGTCTACTTGCTTGAACACAATCACAGAAGATTCAACACAACTTTGGCACTATTGATATGGACATTTGGGGTTCACAGGCTTATTAATCAAAAGAAGTATGCACGGGAGGTATTGAAGAGGTTTTAAATGGACAGGAGCAAGCCAGCCCATAATTCCATTGTTCCTGGTTGTAAGTTTTCAAAAGATGAAGGTGGAGTGAAGGTTGACAGCACCTTTTATAAACAAGTTGTGGGAAATTTAATGAATTTAACTGCTACTTGGCCAGATGTGATGTTTGCAGTGAGTCTTATCAGTAGGTACATGACAAATCCTATTGAACTTCACTTGCAGGCCGCTAAAGGGGCCTTAGGGTGTATTTGGATGAGGGATTTTGAAATGAGGGGATTCTAAGTGATGGGATTTATAAAATCACTTGTTTGACTAAATATTTTGTTTGTGAGATTTGATTGGGTAATATTTTATAAATATGATTTTCTTTTTGGCTCTTCAAATTAAAAACGTGGGATTTTATTAAAAAATCTGAAAAAAAAAATATATACAAATTCAACTCCTCACTTGTTAATTGAAAAATATATTACCATATCAAATATTCCATAAGAAAAAAAACGTAATTAAAAAATGTCAAAAGCCCATATATATTATATACAGTTAAAAAATAATTAAACAAAGGATATATCCTGAAAAACAAAAAATCAAGGATATATGAAAAGTATGTTGTCTCCATTATCTTAATTACCAAAAATAAAAAATAAACAAATAAACAAATGAATGAAAAATAAAAGATAAAAAAAAATGGCCCAACCCTTCCTCTCCCCCATCCCCAAATCCCAGGACCTCTCGCACCACTCCTCTTCCTCTTCCCCATCCTCATCCCCAAATCCCCACTCCAGCCTCTTCCCTTCTTTCCCAAAGCTGGGAATATTGCAGTATCGCTCTCTCTCTCTCTCTCTCTCTCTCTCTCTCTCTCTCTCTCTCTCTCTCTCTCTCTCTCTCTCTCTCTCTCTCTCTCTCTCTCTCTCTCTCTCTCTCTCTTCATTTCTTCACTTTCTTGAGACGATGCAGAGGTCGAGATCCGACGGTGACAACATAGTCGACATCGGCGATGATCTTGGTGAGAGGAGGAAGGCGATGACGTGCTGGAGGTCGAGCATCTCGCGGATCCATAAAAATAAAGATGATATGGAGCCTCCAAAACCGATCTACGACGTCTTGAAGAGAGAGTGAGGGTAAGGTCTGCTGAGTCGGGGAAGGAGAGAGAGATAGAAATTGTGAGATTTTGAAACAACACCTAAGTAGATGGAATTTGGAAATGGGATTTGGCCATTCCAAGTTCCTTCCTAAAATCCACCAGAATTTCAGAAATTCCATTTTAAAACTTGCCAAACAGGGTAATTGAAGATTGGGATTTGTAAATCCCAAGAAACCCCAAATCCCTCATCCAAACACAAACAGGGTAATTGAAGATTGGGATTTGTAAATCCCAAGAAACCCCAAATCCCTCATCCAAACACTGTGTTTGGATGAGGGATTTTGAAATGATGGGATTTCAAAATGATTTGATTTTGAAGTGGAGGGGATTTCAATATGATGGGATTTTGAAATGAATGGATTCCAAATGATGGGATTTATAAAATCACTTGTTTTGCTAAATATTTTGTTGGTGGGATTTGATTGGGTAATTTCTTGTAAACATAAGAATTTTTTTTTCTTGCCTTTTTTTTTCAGCTGTTATTTATTTTCTCATATCTCAGCCATATTTTCCAACCGGAACCGGGTCCAGTCCGATTTTGTGCCGGTTTGTTGACTTTTTTAGTCAACCGGTTTTTTTTTTCTTCTGTTTTTTTCATCTAGTCCGGCTTGGTGTTCAGGATTTCACCAAATTCGTCCAACCTTAACCAATCATGCACTGTTTGATTACCTAAAAACATAAACATCCATGACACTTTCCAAATTCGTCCAACCTTAATCAATCATGTCTGTCTCTCTCTCTCTCTCTCTCTCTCTCTCTCTCTCTCTCTCTCTCGCGTATCACACATGCGTCCCATACTAAACCATGTTTGAATTTAGTTTTCTAATCTTTCTTCATGAACTTCATGATAAAAGCCTTCCTCTTTTCAAGTGGAATCTTGTTCAACAAGTGAAATTTTGTCTCATCATTTGCTAGCAACTCGATCACATCCCAACATTGATTTTCATCTAAATCTGGAATTGCAATGACCACATCATAGACTTCATCAAGAGTAGCTTTTGTTGCATCAGATTCTGTCATGAATTTTTTGATAGAAGCAGCCATTTCAGTAACTGCATCAACAATGGTATCTTCGGCCTTTAACTTCTTTGGGTTTGAAGAAATATTATATGTAAAAGAAGTTGCCTTTCTCTTTGGAGTATCATCCCCAACTTCCTCAGTTGCACTTACTGTAAGATCCCACATCGCCCAGGGGTGGGGATCCTGTAAGCCTTATATGTACATGCCCACCTCCAATTAGTACGAGGCCTTTTGGGAGCTCACTGGCTTCGGAGTTGTGGGAACTCCGAAGTTAAGCGAGTTGTGGCTTAGAGCAATTCCAGGATGGGTGACCTACTAGGAAGTTGCTCGTGAGATCCCAGAAACAAAACCATGAGGGCAGAGAGGGGGGCCCAAAGCGGACAATATCGTGCTACGGCGGAGCGATTCTGGGATGTGACAATTTGGTATCAGAGCCACTCTGCCATGTGGTGCGAGTGTGCCAACGAGGACGTCGGGCCCCTAAGGGGGGTGGATTGTGAGATCCTACATCAGCCAACGGAGAGGGGGTGATGTACCTTATATGTACATGCCCACCTCCAAATAGCACGAGGCCCTTTGGGAGCTCACTGGCTTCGGAGTTGTGAGAACTCTGAAGTTAAGCGAGTTGTGGCTTAGAGCATCCCAGGATGGGTGACCTACTGGGAAGTTGCTCGTGAGTTCCCAGAAACAAAACCGTGAGGGCCCCGGCCCAAAGCGGACAATATCGTGCTACGGCGGAGCGATTCTGGAATGTGACACTTACACTCATACTATCTCCTTCAACACTCATCACATCATTTGAGTCATCTGGATGTTCAGCCCCTTTGCCAGTTGCCTTATCATTTCCACACAAATCTACTATATCACTCCAATTCGGAATTGACTTATAACGATAAAATCCCGCATGTTGACATGACTGCCATTAAAACAAATAATATTAGGTCTCAACAATCAAAGATGTTGAAGATAAAGACAACAATAAACTAACAAATCAACGTCACCTTAACATAATCATTCCATACACAATCATCATCCACTGTTATCACGAATCTCCCGCCATCCCAATTAAAGCCACTTTGGCTTAAAATGTCAAAAACCACCGCATAAGTTCTCTTCCACCTTTTGACATGATTTTTCACATTAGCAGTGGTAATTGGGCTATTAAACTTGGAAGACAATAATGTTGTAGCTGTGTTATATGCTATAGGTTTCCACCCACCATCTCCTTTGTTACCCATATTTTGTTTGTCTTTCAAAATATCATTCAGAGAATGCTCTATTTCTATGCTCCAACGTAAATTCTTCCTTTCTTTTTTGTATCACTTGCTTTGCTAGTTTCTATTAGAATCAGTGACCTCTAAAACCTAAACAAGGTAAACTAAAGTCTACAATGATCATAATATGAAGATCAAAGCAAACAAATCCATAAAGCTACTAAATCAATACTAGAAACCTAATACAGTCTCTTCTTTTTCTATATTACGAAGCAACCAACCAGAAAACCTTTTTCTTTTCAATTACAAAAGCATCAAACCTGATATGCAAGAAAGAATAATTAACTAATAACTAAATAACTAAACAGATAATTAACTAAATAACTATTTAGGAACTGAACCAAAACGCAAATCAGTGCGAAAATAGAAACCCTTACACTTGATCTGTTATTATAAGAAAGAATAATAACAGATCAGTGCGAAAACAAAAACCCTTACATATAATGCTATAGAACCCCTGATATGCAAGAAAGAATAACAGGGGGTAAATATCAATACTATATTTGCCACTAAGATAAATGGTACGGGTTATGGAAGAACAGAACTAGCAACATAAGTAGCTCAAGATAGTATTGGTCAATAAAGAGTCAAGAATACTAGTTACACATTTCCCATATAGCAAGTAGAGATCAAGCTAAACTAAACGATACATTAAGGAATATTCAACCAAATGAAAAATAGTTCATAAAAGAACTAAGATAAAAGATGGGGGAAGAGAAACTACCTTTCTTAGCTTAGAACCATTGACAATCTTGACATTCTGGATAAAGGCCTCTGATAGTTCTTGTAGGACAGGCTAGAGTAATTCAGCAAATTTTGCTAGCCCTAGTTCTTCTTCCCCATAGCTTCGTGTTTCTTCAAGATATCGCTTAGAGGAGGAAATTCTGCAAAATTGCACCTTGTTCATTATCAATTCTATAAAAACTAAGAACAATCAAATATGGAATAGACAGTTTATAAATTGTACATACTGGATTAAGTACTTCATGACATGCTAGATCTCAACACATGCACAAATTAATTAATGCAAACGACAAAAGCTAAATCATTATAAGTGAAACTTGTAACAATTCTTCATTTGCAAAACACAAAATAGGAATAATCTGAAGGTAATCTAGGCATAGATTAAACAAGTTGAGGAAAATGAGATGAGAAATCTAGTCACAAAGCTTAAGAGGATTTCCATCCTCATTCCCCTGATGAGAAATCTAGTATGATAAGGGTCTACAGTATTCAAAGTCCAAAATAAGCTTCTTCTTTCTCTTGCAGGTTTAAGTACAGGGATTCTATATGTCATGTACTAGATCATCTTCAAAAGCATTCCCTTTTTTTTTTCCTTACAAAAATGGAAAATAGGGAAGCAATTCATTCAGGGTTCAAACTGGATTTTGAACACACCTACCAACTGGAATAAGCTCTTCCTCAATATCACGAGTCTAGATAACCCAATATACTTTACTTTTCCTTCTTCCACTAGTTTCTTGAGCTCACCTACCTAAACTCCATGAAAAACACAAGTATCTAATCAATATTTTCCAGCCACCCCACTATATCTACAAGAAGCTATGTAAAAGCACTTGTTGTCACGCCCCAGATTTTCAACCACAAATAACCCGCTAAGTTATTACAAACAACTAACAATCCAGGCGGGTGAAGCTGGGAACCTTCAACAATTGTATCTGGAATTTTTTTTTTTCTAAATACAACACCTGTTCTAAACCACAATGTCAATACTGACTTAACTCTTTTGAGTCAAATATTACATTCCAACAGTTACATAATAAATTGAAACTTCAACATATTACATATCTGTTCCTCAGAGTTTATCACACACAACGAAAGTCTAATCTCAGCAACATTTTCCAAACGAACTTTGTAAACTTCAAGCGCACACCTTGCTTTCTGCTCTTGATGAAATCATGCATTCCTATTACCTGCAGGATTAGCCCTTACGCCATTGAATAGTGTACCGGGTTCATCACCAACAAACCAGGTAAGCTTTCTAAATCTTGTATGAGTAAACCACAACCATCAGTATAAATATGTCATTTTGCACATAATATACATACACATGCACTTTCATTAGCATACCATAATCCCTGTATAATCAAGGTACACATAATCGAACAACTCACCCCAATCACAATTCTTTTATTTTAAAGAACTGTCAAGTCACTGCAAGTGACCTCACCAAAACTCTTTTATCTTAAAAGCAGTTTTCACACAACAAATCACAATTCTTTTATTTTTAAGAACTGTTAGTCACCCCTGTGACCTCAAAATATGTTTTAAATCTGTTAGAAACACAACTCATAAATGTCACTCTTGGACAACAGAAGTGAGAATAGGCTAGACTCTCCCAACTCACGAACACTAAAGTCCACACACAATAGTGCCTGTTCACAACTCTGCCCGAAGCTAAGTAACTATGTGTTATCCTCATGAACATTTGTAATGGCGCCACTAGAGCTCTCAATGGTTTGGGGCATCCTACCCTAGGGCTCCAATCCCTTGCCACGGTCAACCACCTAAAGGTTATCTTCCAATTGAAGGAATCAGTGCATTCTCACATCTATCATTCCAATCACAACATCCACACACACCGAAAACAATAAATACACTCTCCACATTAAATATTATTTCCTATCTCAAATACATCCATCACAACAACATATATATTTAATTATATATATTTACGTGGTCATTCACTTATGAACACCACCATACAATCACAACATAATATGGTCAGTTCCCAGAATACCATCCATTTTGCAAAAACCTGCAACTTATTTAGAATCAAAACATATTTAGGTGATTTTAAACTCACCCAAAACAGTTTCTCAAAAACCATCTCAACATGTTAATTATATCCATTAACATTCTCATAACCACATTATAATATATATATATATATATATATATATAATAAATGTGATTTTACTCACAATCCAGATGATTTACTCACCTCTCGTCCAATCTGCAATTACTTTGTCAACTCAATGAATCCTCAAACTCTGGCGCTGCAAAAACCTAAGAAAAGTTTGCAACGTAACTTAAAATCCATAATCCAATATATCGATCTCAAATGACAAAATGCCCTTCGGACCAACCGGGGCTCCAAAGTGATCAATTATTGTCCAAAACACTCCAAAACTATGACATACACACTGTCGACGTCAAAACAGGACTAATGACACCCATTGTCCAAAAAGTCACTATTTGGGTCCCGCAAGTCTCACCCATCCAACCGACACTCTAAAAATCGGCCTCGGGCCCACGAACTCAGATTTCAAATTTGATCGCACCAATGGACTCTAAATAGTCCTGACATCACTCCACATCAATTTGGCCGATCCAACGGTCAGATCATTCTTGATCGCACAATCACGCACAATCGAAAGACAATCACTCGTCTTAACTTCAAAATACGATAACTTAAGATCGGGACGTCCGATCACCAATTCGTCTATGCCTACAAACTCCTCACACCACCAGATACAACATATATTAAATTGGATACAATCCAACTGTCCGATCTAACAGTCTAAAATTTGAGAGGCATCAATCGTTGGTCAAACGACGAAATCTCACAATTTCAAGCACACCATCGTGCTCAGGACAACGAGGACATTAACATAGCCTCGAGTTATGAACTTGAAACTTAAATAATCAAAAATCCACTATTTGAGAAATTTCAAAATTTGCAAAAAAAGGCTTTGAAATTTACATTAAATCGTAGGCCTCGTTCTCACGATCGCGTAGGCGAAAACGGTTCAACAATCCGAGCTCTACAACTCCATATATGAATTTAAGAACATTTAAGAAACCTTTTTCTTTGTTTCTCTCTCATTTCTCTCTTTTGCAGGAACTGAACGCGGAAAGGAGAAGAAGAATCAGCCAGGTGGTCACATGCAACCCACGAGTGAACAGTCCCGGCGGTTGAATTTTTTTTTTTGGTCCAACTTCAATAATTCACCAAAAATTCATCCGAGCTCCGAAAAATTCTCCGAAAATTACTACATGCTTGTAGCGACGTAACTCAAGGTTTTGCCAAGAAATAAGAATTTTATACAAATTCGCAAAGAAACATTAACATCTGCAGCACGAACATTGACAAGCCAACAAGGAGCAAGTTTTTTGAGTGGGGAAGTTAAACATATCCATAAAGTGTGGTGGAAATTGAACTTGTGGGAAGCACGATTGAGTTTCAAAATCAAAACCCCTGCATACATGAGTACCGTGTGACCAAACAAAGCATTTACTACACGTACTAATCTCTAGAGAGAGTTATCCATATTTCAAACATTGCGTCTTCAACTAGCAAAGTTAATTAATTTACTAATTGTTTATTTATTGCTGATCCACTGATGACTTGGAGTTTAGAACAACAATGGTACACTTTTTATCCACCTCTGTCTTTTACTACATGATTAATTAGTAAAGCAATAGAATGATTATGAACAAATTAGACAATTTAATTATCAATCTGCATCTAATATCTAGTACGTACATGATGATTATCAACAAACTTGGTTTACTTTACTGTAGATAGATGTATGATATATCTATGCCTATCCCAAAAGCAATGGTGCACCCATGACTTTCACTCGAGATTTCAAAAAAATTTAGTTGCCTGTGTGTTAAGGTACAAGGCAAGCCAAAAAAGTCGCTACAATAAAGTTATGTAACATTGATTTGCTGCTAGATTCGAGCCCTTATGGTTGTAATTATATCAATAAACAATTTGACTTAAATAACACCATTGATAGGGTGAATCATCTAATGTATCAAATAATTTACAAGGCAATATGCTCTTTCCTTTGAGAGGAGAGATGATGTATGTGGAGACATGGGAGAAGACAAAAATGGAGAAGCTAGAAGAAATCTATTGTTCTTGAGAGAAGACAGAAACAAAAAAAAAAGGTAGAACTAGAGAAGAACACGAAAGCGAAGGAGATAGAAGATAACTGTATCAAAGAGATGAGAAACAGGAGGAGCTATGAGAAAACTGTGAATTACGGATTTACTTAACGCTTAAGCCATTGTTTAACTGACTCTAACCGACCCACGTGAACACTACCAATCACATATGATATATGGACAAACTAACACATAAGCATAATGGACAACTCAGCATAACACCTGGACTTTTGCCAATCATCCCCCCTCAATCTCAGCAGTCCCAGCTAGAACTGGACCAAGTCTGAGATTGGTGCATTGACGAATAAACACAGCACTATGAAGACCTTTAGTTAAAATGTCTGCCATTTGTTCTTCAGTGGGAATGACGAATAAACACAGCACTATAATAACCACAAGATCACAACATTGAAATTTTTCACGAATATAATGCACGAACTAGTCATCTAAGAATAAACACTGCAATGATTAAACATGAATGCCATGCAAATACGTGCTTTACCTTTGGAGATTATGAGTTTCAGCTTATATCAACCTTGAGATGACTATGTCTAAACCTATTTAAATCTAGACTAAACATTTGAGCTTGAATAGGATTTAGAAAATTACAAGCAACAATACAACTTTGGCAAGGAAAGCCAATACTAGCAAATCGAGAACATCACAATCTCCCTCTTCAGCTTTCCTTTACAAAAACTCATTTTCTCCCACACTCAGCACACAAACCCATCCTAGAGCTATGCCTTGATCTTGGAGTAAAAGTACCTGCAAGTTACACACCTCAAGGACCAATATCAAGAGAAACATATCAAAGAAATAAAAGTTGTCTCCCCCTTTTTGTCATGGGAAGACAAAGCAAGGAATATAGGCCAAAAATTAGCAATAAAAGAGGGCAATAACACAATATGGAAAGCAGTACAACATATAAAGCCCAATGTACTTGATAGTGTGCAACCGATAGCAAAGTACATATATGGACAAAAGTGGCCATAGATGCTCACCTTGATTAACGATCATAATTGATCTTCTGGGGTGTCATGGTACCCCAATGGGCATTAAAATGCTCACCCTAATAGATGGTGTAGGTTTTAATACAAGTTCTGAGGAATGAGAGATTCCACTAGAGGACCAAGGGTGGAACCATGAATTTTTTGGTGAGTGGGCTAACTAAAAATTTTAGCTTAAAATTTAATATATTTTTTTATTAAAAAAAATATCTTTACCTTTGCAATTTGAATTCGTTAAAATTTATGGGCATCAACCTAATAAACTTCTAAAATGCAAAGTGAAAAAATATAAGGGTTAATGACAGTTTAGTACATTGTGTGTCACGACCTGACTCTCCTAGCACGATATTGTCCGCTTTGGGCCATGTCCTCACGGTTTTGTTTTTGGGAACTCACGAGCAACCTCCCAATGGGTCACCCATCCTGGGATTGCTCTAGCCCCAACTCGCTTAACTTCGGAGTTCCAAGGAATCAGAAGCTAGTGAGTTCCCAAAAGGCCTCGTGCTAGGAAGATACGTGCCCACATATATAAGCACTTCACCTTTCCCTCCCTGAGTGATGTGGGATTGCTCACCATTCTTGCTTCCCCAAGACACGGGTCTTACAATCCACCCCCTTTGGGGCCCAGCGTCCTCGCTGGCACACTTCCGGTTGGGGTCCAGCTTTGATATTATTATGTCACGACTCGACTCTCCTAGCACGATATTGTCCGCTTTGGGCCCTGCCCTCATGGTTTTGTTTATGGGAACTCATGAGCAACCTCCCAGTGGGTCACCCATCCTGGGATTGCTCTAGCCCCAACTCACTTAACTTAGGAGTTCCAAGGAATCCGAAGCCAGTGAGCTCCTAAAAGGCCTCTTGCTAGGAAGATACATGCCCACATATATAAGCACTTCACCTTTCCCTCCCTGAGCGATGTGGGATTGCTCACCATTCTTATTTCCCCAAGACACGGGTTTTACATTGTGGTTGCACTTGTGAGGCATGTTTGTCCCTATCCTTTTGATTTTTGCAATTGGATACCCCGATCTGTTCAATTTATTATAAGGTAGTTCCACCGTTCGAGTTTCTGTCATATTTCTCCATTAGTTACCTACGTGGAACTATGAGTCCCATATTCTTGCTTGTTTTTATTTTAAAATCAACCCCAAAAAGCCACCCCCTTCCCCGACAACCCCAGCTTGCCGACCACCAAGATGCCTCCACCACCCTCACCACCACTACTGAGACCCAGCACCACTCTCCCTTGTAACCCCAACCTTCCCCACAACTCCGACCCTCCCCACAACCCCGACCTCCACCAAGCCACCCTCCCCTCACTGCAACTCTCTCTCTCTCTCTCTCTCTCTCTCTCTCTCTCTCTCTCTCTCTCTCTCTCTGGGATGGATGGGTAAAAATCCAACCGTCACAGCCACTTCCACCAACCCACCCATTCTATCCTCTAACGTAGACGACGACGTGTTAAATTTCAGATAGACGGGTCAGTGGCCTATTACTAGCAATATTGATATTGTCCCCAACTTAACCACCTACAAAGCCTAGTAGATATGAGATTTTATCACAAAAGGCCTCAGTGATATTAGTACTGGAACCATTCATTATATGTTGTATTTTATTTAGTCAAGTTTCCAATGTGGGACTTATATTCTTCATCAGTTTCGTCACCTCCTTTTGCATCGGAGGAGAAAAAGAAACCGAACCAAAAACGACGAGTCAAAAAAAAAAACAACAAGCCACATCCGGATCACAGTGTCTCAAGGAAATCGTCGAAGGAGATTGAAACAACGGCATCGGCGAGGCGGTCGGTGTTTCAGAGGCTGATACCATGCACTATGGAGGGGGAATGTGAGGGAGAGCTTCGCGGTGGTGAAGAAGTCAGAGGATTCATACGAGGACTTCAAGAGCAATAGAATTAGGTTAATGCACTATTTTGTTCTTGATAGAGAATACAAATAAACTTAAGAAAATAATATTTCCTTGATGTGTTGTAGTTGATAGTGGGCCATATAGGTTATTTTTCTTCTTCAAATATCTTTTGCGAATGGTAACAGATCAAAGAAAAAAAAGAGAGCAAACTTTGCTGAAAAAAACAAAACAAAACAAAAATGCAGTAGATGTCGTGGTTGGCCATGTAGATGTAAGAGCCTCTCAATACCCTTTTATTTGTGTAATTGGCACCTTGGTGATGAAGTAAGGTAAACATGTTGTGAGGACTTCCGCTCCTTTTTTATATTCAAATTTTGAATTGCATGTATCTAATTTAATTATTGTAGGGGTCTTTTCTTTCCGGCAGCTTAACGAATGGTTGGGCTGTTGTAATGTGCAAACATATGAAATTTCCCTTGTGCCTGAGTTCAAGGACCAGCCCCAAGAGTGCTCCGAAAGGTTCGTGGAGCTTTAGGAAACACTTCAGTTCCTTCACCAACAAAGCAGATAATTATTATAGATTAGTTATGTGGCTTGGCTTGAGAAGCTTGTGGCATGGGAGCTAAGTATTCCTGAGTTTAGCAATAGAGAGATAGAACTTGGATTTCTTATGGAAAGTAAGGGGGGAGAGCAAGGAATGAGAGGTTTGGTGAGGTTTTGGCTATGGAAGAGAAAGAGCTGTGGAAGACAGAGAATGGGGTGTCTTGAGTAAACTTCCAGCTGCTTGACGAAGCTTGGTCGCGCTTTGGGTTGTGATGCCATTGCTGGGTAGAGATGCCTCCTTTTATAGGCGCCAGAACCCTCAATTTTATGAAGCCATCCTCCCCCTTTTGCTTCACCTTCTTCCATTCATCCTTATTTGGTGAAACTCTCCTAGTCTCAGTGTATAGGCATGAAGCCTTTTGGAGTTCCAAGATCCTTACGCAATTGGACTTCTTCATGTGGGTGTGGCGCCACTCACTTTTCCTCTTGGTTTCCCTATTAAAGCTTGCAGGAGAAAGAAAATGGGTAGAGGTGCTAATCTGATGGGTATTCCTCCCGCACATACGAATTACCTCTGGTTCTTGTGACTTCCCATTTGACTTGGTTCTGAGGCTTTTGGCGATGCTAGATACAACACTAGATATTTTATAGGATGCTGGGTTGGGCTTTTCCTAAGGTATTGGGTCGTTTGGCATTTTCTTTCCAACAGCCAGCCAAGTCTGCATGGTTTCGTCAAGCTGCTGGAAGCAACTTATTCCCTTTGTTTTGTCAAGGCTCTCGGCATCCTAGCTAGTGCGAGGTTGTCCTAATTACTGCAGACTATTGGGTATCCTCCTAAGGCATTGGGTCATTCTTCTCTCTTTATTGCTTATCCATGTGTTTGGGCTCAAGAAATGGGCTTGAGTTTTTAGTGCTCCCAAGTAACCTAAAAGCTTCCATCTCTTGTGACCTTCAATGGGCCTCGTGAATACTCGTAACCATCCATACCACAACCTGCTCAGCAAGCCCCAGGCATTTGCGTGGTTTGGGCCCACTTAAGCTTGCAGTGCGGCTTTGTGTCAAAATAACGATTTTCGCTTGGCGTTGCATGTTTTCCTTTGGTACGTTTGTGCTTGAACTTAGCCGTATTGTAACGGGCTATGACGCTTGACGGGAAAGCGGATAAGCGTGGGTTCACAAAGTCAGCATGTTTTAGGAGCTTGTTACAATCCTTCCGCAAATTGCGCGTTTACTTGGCGTGCATGTGGCCCATAATTTGTGCAAGCGCATACGACGAATTCTCGTGCACCCCAGTTAGGCCCCTCTTTCGGTTAAGTGTTGTATTGGGCCAGAAATATACTTGGGCCTAGCCTTGGATTTTTTGGCCTCAACAATTATATCATTGTAGTTTTACATAAATCAAGTGGAGTTTCTTAGTAGAATTACTAAGGGAAAAGACCTCATTTAATTTCTGGTCTTGGGCCACCCAAAAGTGAGGGTCGACTCTGGCTAAAATTGCCACATTGAATTTAACATCTCCCTTAATCCCTTAAAGAAGCTCTTAAGTTACTGCCCAACAGTACTTTTCCTCTTTCTTCTTTTTCCCCTCCATGTAGATCTCTCCGATAAGTCTGAAAAGTACTCCACCACTTTGGAATGTGAACAAAACTTATTAATAATGGAAAGTTTTGGCAAGGTTGTATTAAAGATAATAAAACCGCGTGGAAAATTAGACACACAAAACACCCACAATTAATTAATGAAATCCATTATGAACGCAGAAAAGCAAAGCAAACCTTATCATGACATTATTTACAATAGATATTATTATGGTTAATTACACTTTAGTACCTTGTGATTACAACTTTAAGATATGTTAGTCTCTATTTTTTCAATTTTAACAATCACATATTTCGGTTTTTTAAATTTGTTCTGATGTAGTTCATAGTTAGGATTTTCACGATCTCTCTGCATTATTTACGCCAAGACTAAAGGTCCCACATTTTTCACATTTTTTAATTTTAAATTGATTAAAATATTAATAAAATATTAAAAACCAAAAAATTAAAAAAATTTCTCTCTCTTTCCCGATCAAGCTCCAACACCCAACCTTCAAACCCATACCACAGCCATCCTTCATCGCAGTGCAACCACCCAGCGCAACCTTCCCCGTGACCACCACTTGCAAACTATACCACACCCAAGCGTGCAACCACATCCCCATGAACCCAGAAACCCATACCTGATTTCTTCCCCCCTCACCCCAGCCTGCAACCACATCCCCACGAACCCAGAAACCCAGACCCGATTTCTTCGCCCCTCATCCTAGATTTCTTCTCTCGCCCCTCTCCTGTGTCACCAAACCGCCCTTCAAATCCAGCTGCTTCCTCTCAGCTCAAATCCCAGCAACCACTCTCAGTTCCCAATGATGTTACCAACCAAAAAACAGAGCCACCTAGAAAGAACACAACTTTGCAGCTCAAACGTTCGAATCAGCAAAGCATAAATTCCACATATTCCATTTCCACAGTGAACCCAAGTCTCCAAAGCTCACCAAAAAACAACCCCACTTTGCAAATTGGAAGCTTCTCCTTCCCAACCACCCAACCGCCAAAGAAAATAAGAATACTAGAAACTGGGTTATATGAAACAAACCCCAAAACGAAAAGAAAAAACAAAATGATCACAACAACGAGGACTTGTATTTTCTTTTCGCTTGAGTTGTTGGGTTTAGCGTTCTTGTGAAGTTGGGTTTTTGTGAACAGAGAATTGTTGACGGGATCGAAGTAAAAGAAAATAACTTGTCTCCGGGAAACCAGAGAGGCCAAAGCAAGCAAACAAAGCTCAGACAACTTTTTCTAATTGTTGACGGGATCCCAGCTAGCCTCCGACGCCGTTCTCTACAACCCCTCCGACCTCACCTCCTGAGTCGACTCGCCTCTCTTCGAGTTCAACCACCAGCCACTCATCTCCCTCCCCTCCGATCTCGACTTCCCTGACGCCATCATCGAGAGGAATTGGGGGGAAGAAATTGGAAGGAGAGAGCCTCTCTTCGAGTTCAACCACCAGCCCCTCATCTCCCTCCCCTCCGATCTCGACTTCCCTGACCCGATCATCGAGAGGAATTGGGGGGAAGAAATTGGAAGGAGAGAGAGAGAGAAGAGAGTTTTTTTATTTTTAATTTTTTTCCGATTCTTTAATATTTTAGTCATATTAAAATTTAAAAAAGAAAAAAATGTGAAGTCCACAGTGCAACGTAGGCAACTAACGGAGAGATCTGAGAAAATATTAACGGCGGAATCACATTGTAACAAATTTAAAAGACCGGGATATGATTATTAAAATTAAAAAAATAGAGACTAATATATCTTAAAGGTGTAACCATAGAATACTAAACTGTAATTAATCCATATTATTAAGTATGCGGGAATTGAGTTAGCGCAAACAAAAGGGAGCTTTTGATATTGACATCAATTATGTGTACTTGCCAACACTTTGTTGACAGGAAGAAAGAAAGGAAAGTGGGTTTTTTTTTTTTTAAAGAAAGGAAAGTTAATGGGATCAATCATGTCAAGGTGTCATCGTGTTCACTCCAGAGCTCGAGCCAAGGCCAAAGTCTGTAAAGACAAAAGCCTTGCCCATCTATGAACACCTTATGGGTAAAACTTGTTTTTAAAAACCGGCTTGTAAGAGAATGGTGTTCAAGGTGTGTGGTGAAACTAAGTTATTTTAATTGTTAAGAGTACGCCCTTAAAAATTGACATTTAAGTGAAGGGTACCTAACAACTCTTAAACCACTCTACAATATATTATTTTTACAATTTAGAATCTTGAGTATTAATATTTCTTCCATCAGAATCATTGTAGGTAATTCTTTTGAGAATAGTGCTGCTAACATGACTCCATAATTTTTGTTTTTTGTTTTATTTTTATACAAGTGATATTAAGGAAGAGAGAATCGAACATAGTTTTTAACTACTTGAGTTGAGATACAAGCCCCTTGCAACATAACTCTATAGTTTTTTTATACTGAAAACTCTAGAGTTTTTTTTAGGATGATGATTTCCCCACTCCCCTTTCATCCACCTACAATTTTTTTGTGTACAACTTTCTATTTCACAAAATGAAGTGTAAGTGAATAAAAGGAAAGTGAGGAAATCATTACTTTTTTCAGATCGAAAACTCTATAGTGTGATACATGCGTCTGAGCTACTATTTCCTAATGATATAAAACACGCGGTAGGGCTTAACTGGACTTTAATTCTATCTACTTTTTTTTTTGGGTTATAATTCTATCTACTTGATCCAAATCTTGAGAATAAAACAAAATTAGGGTCACAGACGTCAACGGCCTATTTGCTTTTTTCGTCAGTAGAGTGTGAAAGGGTGGTGTGAATCTTTGAACTTTGGGTAGGAGGGAGTATCTTCCAATGAGGAAAGACTTGGTAGCTTTTTTGGAAAAAGTTGGGAAGGTTGGATTTCTTTTTTCTCAAAGATCCGACCTAATCCATGAAATTAAGGAGAGGGTGTTCACAAAGTGGCTGTACTTAAGCGAAACAAACTAGCCCAAATTTTCAAATATCTCCAAAGTAGAGAGATGGTCAAAAATCATCATCACACTGAGCAGGAGTGCAAGTATTCAGCTTTAGACAAAAACCTACCTACTTTTTTTATTTCTAACATAAACTCAAAATTTGAATTTGATGCAATGAAACATACAAGTTGTCCATGTATTAAACCCGCCATGTCTGAATTTTTTTTAATTAAAAAAAAACCACCATGCATTTTCCATTTGAAATCCCCTTATTTTTAACCGTCCTTTAATTCCTAATTTAGTGAGAATTCAATTTTGATGAGGAGGTGAAACTTAACAAGAAGCAAATATATATAAATATATTTTTCATGTATTTTGAGATTAGTTTAGTGTACCTATATGTTTGACAATTCACCTAACACGTACATTGTAATAACCTCAAAAATTGGGATTTTGTTGTTATTAATATTCCAAAAAATCATACAAGGTTAATTAAATGTGTGGGCAATTTATGAAGTTGGTTTGATGTGGAAATGATTAGATTAAGTGTGTTTAATCTCAATTTGGACTAAAATGCCCTTACTTTTACTTTAATGATTTTTCAAAGTATGTTCAAGAAATTGAAGTGAGAAAATTATGATTCTTAGATGGAAAAATAGTTTACGTTGCTAAGAGCATGTGGTAATTTTCAGAGAATTTTTCGGAGCTCAGATGAATTTTTAATAAATTATGAAAGTTGGGCTAATGATGTTGTGACATGTGGCATTTGAAAAAAGAAGACAGCGACATCTACTGTTTACACGTGGGTGAGACTCATTTTCTTCTTCCTCCTGTTCCTTTTTCTTCATTCTTCATCTTCTTCTACAAATTGAAAGAAGCAAAAATATTTTTATTATACAAAATCTTCTTAAATTCATATCTTAAGTTTTAGAGCTCGGATTGCTGAACCGTTTTCACCTACGGGATCGTGAGAACGAGGCCTACGATTTAAGGTAAATTTCGAAGCCTCTTTTGCAAATTTTGAAATTGCTCAAATAGTAGATTTTTAATGATTTAAGTTTCAAGTTCATAATTCGAAGTTATGTTAATGTCCTCAATGTTCTGAGCAAGGTGGTGTGCTCAAAATTGCGAGATTTTGTCGTTTGACCGACGATCGGAGCCTCGCAAATCTAAACTGTTAAATTGGAGATGATCGGACCATTCGATTGTCTCCAATTTTATAATGATATCAAACACGCGGTAGGGCTTAGCTGGACTTTAATTCTATCTATTTGCTTTTTTCGTCAATAGAGTGTAAAAGGGTGGTGAGAAACAAACTAGCCCAAATTCTCAAATATCTCCAAAGTAGAGGGATGGTAAAAAATCATCATCACTCTGAGTAGGAGTGCAAGTATTCAACTTTAGAAAAAAAAAACCCACCTACTTTTTTCTTTTTTTTTCTAACATAACCCGCCATGTCTGATAATTTTTTTTAATTTTTTTAAAAAAAACCACCATGCATTTTCCATTTGAAATCCCCTTATTTTTAACCGTCCTTTAATTCCTAGTTTAGTTAGAATTCAATTTTGATGAGGGGATGAGAACTTAACAATAAGCAAATATATATAAATATATTTTTCATGAATTTTGAGACTAGTTTAGTGTATCTATATATGTTTGAAAATTCACCTAACACGTACATTATGATCCATATATTGGAGATAAATACTAGATAAATTATTATTCATAAAGGATAATATTTAAATTATTGTTCATAAGGATAATAGGTAAATTATTATGAGTTATTTATCCTAGTACCCCCTGAGGTTTTTTATGTTTACACATAACTCCATGAGGTTCTAGAAATTACACAAACACCCTCTCAAGTTTCAAAATGGTTTCACATAACTCCAAAATCCAGAAATCCTAAAATTGGATGTAACATGACTTATGAAAATACTAGAATACCCTTCATAATATTAGAACATTATTTGGATTCAGTTGCACCTTAATTTCTATACATTTGTATAATAAAATAAAATTAAAAATTAAAAAAAACTCTAGCCATCAAATGCATCGTACTCTTCCACCAAGAAAAAAAAACGCAAATGACTTAATGAAACGAACATACACGAATGGTAATTTATAAAGAGTACTGTTATTTCCCACCTGTCTTATTTTCCCATCCACCGTATCTTTAAAATTTTAAAGACAAATTTATCTCTTTATAAAATGACTTCTAAGGACAAATTTACAACTCTCTCTTTCTCTCTCACACGCCCGCACCTACACCCACACCCGTATTTTTTTTTTTGGTTTGAAACCCACACCCATCTTCATATCCAACCCACGAAACACTTAACCACCATTAGTAGAACCCACTGTCCCTCCCTTTACTCAATATTCAAAACCATTTGGAAGAACCCACTGTCCCTTCCTCCCTTCTTCATCATCCTTGCCCTCATACCCCACCCAGCAATTTGGGTTTCTCTAAAAGAAAAAAAATTAGATGGCATAGTCATCATCTTCTATTTTGGGTTTTTTCCAGCAAAGGAGGAGTGCGGGTTGGGGTGGGAAAATCAAATTGGGGGCAGGGGGTGGTAGGTGCGAGTGGGTGCGGATGGGAGAGAGGTGGCTGTGCGGATGGCTGCTTTTGTAACCTCATAAATTGGAGGTCTGCGTTCTACACAAAAATGAAAAACAAAAGTCAAGAACATCACACGGATATTTCACCTAAATAGGAATAAGCAATGAACTTCAACCATTGGAGCTGCTCCCAAAATAGCTTCCTAAACTGAGTGGTAGCCTCCAATTGATGAGGTTACACTTAATTGAGATGAAAAATAAGAACAGCAAAAATGAGAGAGAGATGTGTGGGGCGTCAGAGAGAGAAGACATGAACAGAGAGAATAAAAGGAAATTAAGGAAATGAGGTAATAATTAAAAGGGTATTTTAGGAATATTGGTGGGTGGAAAAATATGATTGTGTTTTTTAAAATTTATATGGTGGGTGGGAAAATAAGGTGGGTGGAAATAGCAGCACTATTTATAAATCACCATTTCAAAATTAAAAAGACTTAAGGGGACGCACATACACTAATGGCAATTGAATTGCACAAAAAATGTTGGAAATAAATTCATCACAAAAGTGGGGGTATTTTAGGATCTGAACACTAAAAAAATATGATGACACATCAAGTTTTATTAGGTAATTTACTTAGTTGGATTCTAGTCAATGATTTTTATTTTTTGTTTTGTTTTAATAAAAACAATATTAGAAAAAAAAAGGAATCGAACTTATGGCCTCTAATGGTAAATGCTATTTTAAAAATTAAAAATTTAAAAAAAAAAAAAAAAACTTGAATTACAAATCCCTTACCCTAGTAACTAGGTTTTAGACCCGAAAAAAAATGATGGTTGCATGAAAAAGAAAATGAATTTGGGGAGAAAAGTCAAAATTTTTATAATATTAAATGGGTTGTGATTTCCTCACTCCATTTTTATCCACTTACACTCCATTTTGGTTAAATAATGCATTTTACTATAAGATAAAATGAGAGTGAGACCATACAATTATTAAAAAAGGGAGTGTAAGTGGATAAAAGGGGAGGGGAAATCACTACCCTATTAAATATACAATGTGTAGATTTTTTCTTCGTCACCAAGCCCACTTTTACTTGACAATCAAACTTACTAGCGAGCACTTGAACTTTTATCTAGCTGTATAAGGGAGAGGGCAGGCAAAGACTGATACTTCCATCTAGCTCTTAAACTCTTAATTCAAGTGCATATGGCTAGTCACGATCAAGGAGATGGCGGCAGCAGCAGGAGGCAGATTTCTGGACTTGATATCGAGGCAGGCGACCGCAGTGAAAATATTGGGATGTCAAACTTTGACAATGCCAGGGGTCCAGGTGCACGCCAAGGTGCCGGTTACAACATTATTGGCAATAAAATATCTGCAGGTGCAGACGCCAAGAATACTGGGCTTCACAACTTTGGCAACGTCGACACCAGAACCGACGATGGGTCCAACTGTTGTTGCTTCCCATGGTTTGGGAGAAGAAGAAGCTGAACCAACAAATTGATTGAGAAGGACCTGATCAATTAAAGGAAAAAACAATATTCTGTTGTCCCACGGTTCAAGTTTAGGCGTAATCCTCTCCAGATCAAATCAACATGTTGTTGTGTTTGGTCGCTGAATATGTTGTACCCATTTCGGCATTTCTGTGGCTTTATATTATGTTCTGTTTCATCAATAAATATGGTAGTTTTTTCTCAAAAAATGTGTGCGATGTACGAAAATAAGAGCCCATACAGCAATGATCCAGGCTTGTAGGTCTCTTAATGAATAATGAATAATATAATATGATATTACTATAATTCCGTTCCGTTTATTTCATACTAGCCTCTCTGCACGCGCTCTTGAGCTTGTGGGAGGCTTTTTTTCATTCACGCGCGCTACATGCCTTACAATTTTTCTGTTTTTTTTTTTGTGCAATTGTATTTTTGTATACGGGCATTTTATCAACCGTATTTTTCTAGATGTGCGTCCAAACAGTTGAAACGAACATATATATAAATACAATTGCGAAAAAATATTTACAAAACTTTGTAAATCGTGCGTTCTTTTTTTCTTTTATCGCACATAAACAGCTTGGACGCACGTCGAGAAAAATACGGGTGATAAAATACCCGTATACAAAAATACAATTGCACACTAAAAAACAGAAAAATTGTAAGTCGCGCGTAGCGTGCGTGAATGGAAAAAAGCCTCATGCACGCGCAAGAGCGCATGCAGGGAGGCTAGTATAACACAAAAGGCAGAGAATAGATCACTTGAAAGAATTGATCTATTCTCATGGTAAATCATTCAAAATAACAAAGTTGTTCAATTTCTCCAAGTTGATTCTTGTATTCCAATTACTCAATGAATGTCGGACATGTGAACATTTAATTTTTTTAAAGGGTGATGATTTCCCCACTCCCTTTTTATCCATCTACACTCCTTTTGTGCTCAACTTTCTATTTCACAAAATGGAGTGTAAGTGGATAAAAGGGGAGTGGGGAAATCATTACTCTTTTTAAAATCACCTATTAAGATCAAATGATAAGAATTTACAACTTTGGGGCCTCATTGAACCGAATTTGGAACATATGCAATTGAATAAGTCTTTATTTAAAACAAAACTCGTTACACCAAAATATAGTAATTGAAGCTAATATTGTAACCATTGAAAACAAAAAACAAAAAACAAAATATTCATGACAATTAAATAAAGATCATGAAATCCTTTTAGCCACTGCTTGTACATGAACCTCCTGCAGCAATTTTATGCTTTCATGCTACTATCTTCTTTGGAAGCCTCATGCAGCAAATTGGATATGCATTTAAATAAAAATAAAAATAAAATGAAAAAGCCGAAAATAACTAAAATTTTTTATATGAAGCAAGATATTAAGAAAACTAAAACAATCCATCAAAACAATAGACTTAGGTTTCAGAATAAGTCTTCGTAGTGTGTCATTATGGATGTGTATTATCACCTTCACCACGCCCTTCAAATACTAAAACAGATTAGCCTTTCAAGTGTTTGGTTTATTCAAAGCCAACAACTTTAAAGGTACATATATGATATTCATGGATAAAGCAACTGATATAAATAAGAGATAACATTCTTCAAATAGTGAATTCAAGAAACTTTAATTTTCACCAAAACTTCTAGCATCCATATAAAAGCAGTTTTTAGAAATCAAATTACACAATTTATATAAATTAGAAATTCATAACAATACAAATGTAAAATTAGAGGGACTACACAAAGTGACCTTACCGAAACTCAAAAAACCTAATTCCGGCAGCTGAATTGTAATTGGGATTTGATGTACAGAAGGAATTGAATTACTGAAAGAGGAAAAAGACAATTATGTCACTTGAAACAAAAAAAAAAACAAAAAAACAAAGGTATGAAGGTCAAATGAGTTACCTTTGGACTTGTCCACGAAGAAGAGCGACTTTGGTTCACTGCTCAAATGAGTTACCTTTGGAATTATTTTTATTTTATTACCTGAACTAATTTATTCTTTGTTCATATAAAAACAAGGTTTGCAATTTCAAATTATGGGCAAAAACGTGTAAACATAATACTTGCATATTTGATGTGGTCAACTACAGCAATTTGAGCAGTCTTGGGAAAGCATCCTACAGCAAATTGTAGCCAGAGACGAATTAAAAAATCAACCACCACGTGAAAGAACCTCTGAAACAGATGCAATAACTAATTGCATACGTCTTTATTTGAAACCAGTCTCATTACATCAAAGCCTAATTGCTACTGTCTTCTTTGCCAACAAACCACATCAGGTTAGAAAAGACTCAAATATACACCTCCAATTTCATCAAAAAGAAAAGAAACACTTTATTATAGTTGACCAAAGAGTAGTGCAAAAAACTGAAAGATGTTTTACAGGTTCCTAAAAAGATATATCACTTAAGTGGTGTCATGAAAACATAGAATAAACAATTATTTTAATGTAATCGGGTTTTGTTGAAAGCAGCTCACCAATTCCTCTGCAAGCCTCTGCACAGTGCACTTTGGAAGTTGAACCCCCCTTGAAAACCTACAATGTTAACAATTCACATTAAGGAACGAAAGTAAAAGAAAATAGCCATTTGAACGAAATTTGAAACAGATGCAATAACTAATTGCATATGTCTTTATTTAAAACCAATCTCAATACATCAAGGTCAAATTGCATACGTCTGCTTGTACATCAAAGCCTCCAGCTGCTATCTTCTGTCACAAATTTAACTATCAAAGAAATAAATATCAGCATAAAAAGAAACAAACCTCTAAAAAGAGAAGAAACACAGCCATGGCCAGTAAGTCCTTTAGCAGTTTTCCTCCCCTTGAACTCCCTCCATCTCTATCATCCTCATTTTGCTTTTAATTCCTGTACCAAAGGAATCCCATAAGAAAAAAATAAAATAAAAAGAAGGAAAAACAGACTGAGTGCATAAATGACACCATCAGACCACAAAGAAAAACCATAAGTTAAGTTTTCATTGAAGGCGACAAACAACTAATAGAAAGAAAAAAAAAAGGTAAAAAGAGGATGAAGGTCCCTCAAACTTTATCTGAAACCTTAGCTGAATGAAACACTTCGCATATTACTTATTCATCATGAAGCATTGGAAATGGAGAGGAAATCAATTCCATAAACAAAAAAGTATTCCTTGAGAAAGGAAGAAAAGAAACAAAAAATCAAACAGTTAATTTCTCCATTTTCCCCCTTCCCCTTGTCATGAGTTCATACAACATCATAAAACAAAATCAACCCCCTTCACACGAATGTACCTATTCCAATACCCAATTCTCCAAACAAATGACCAGGTAAATGAAAAAAAAAACACATGAAGGGGCACAAACCTCTCAACACAAACTAATTAGCAACATGCTTGAACTCCTGCACTTCCTTGAAGTCGGCCCAAGGCTTCAGCCACACCTTGGCTTCAAAGAGCTTCTTCTTCCCCGCGTCAATGGCCTCAATCAGATAGTGCAGAGTCCTCGAAACCACTTGCACCTTCTCTTTCACCACCCTTACAAAAATCAAGCAGAAAATTTTGCATAATTAATTATTCAATCAATCAATTAATCAAAAACCCACCCAGGAAAATAAAGAAAACTCCAAATTCCTAAAAATACAAATGAAATTGCTCAAAACATCATTCGAACATAGAGGAATTCCTGTAAACGGTGATTGGAACTATTGAAAAAAATCAAGCTGGTTATTTCTCCATTTTCCCCCATTCCTTTGAGTTCATACAATTCACCACCAGTCCCACTCAAAACCACTCCCAAAAATAAACGCAATCAAAATTGTTCACAAAAACAATAATCCCATACGTACCTATTCGGTGGTCAGAAGGTGAAGATTTTTCTGAAGATTAGAAGCCTAAGCGTCGATTCTGATGTTGGAAAGCTTTTCGATGGAGGAATCGAGCGTGGAAGCCATTGTTGCTAGGGCTGAGAGTGAAGAAGCTGAGGGAAAACTTAGGGCACTTCAATCAGAGAGAAAGAGAAGAACACCGAAAATGAAAGGCAATCGAACTGATCCTTCAGAGTTATGCAGCAAAGGAACTGCTACTGGACCGTGGGATACAATAAAGCCGAAGTTTGCGACCGCTTTTTTGGAGTAATAAGGGGCTGTTCGGTAACGTTTTCGGAGAATGTTTTTAGAGAAAACGTTTTCCACGAGAATGAAAACAACTTTTTTATGTTTTCTACAAGTATACATGAAGTTGTTTTCATTTTACGAAAACGTTTTCCACGAGAATGAAAACATGCTACCGAACATGTTTTTGACTCATTTTTGTTTTTTGAAAATGAAAACAACCTCCGAAAACGTTACCGAACGCCACCTAAGTTTGCGACCGCTTTTTTGGCGTGCTTTGCGTTTTGTTTATTTTACTAAAATACCCATATGAAGTTTCGATATTGTGCCTGTTTGGCATTGCTTATTTGGAGTAATAAGTGATTTTTAAGAAATTTTAGGAAGCCCAATCCGTTTGGTAATAAATATAAAAATCACTTTTGGGTCTAAATTGCTGTCAGACAAATTAGTTTTCCAAAGCAGCTACATAGCTGCTTTCAATTTTGGATTTCTCAGAAATCAGTTTGGGAGTCTAATGAATTTTTCATAATGCCGAAAATAACCTTCAACAACTTAAGAATTTACATCATCTGTCCCGTGTATTTCTCTTCCTTCTCTTCTCACGTCTCTTCCATTCTCCCAGAGCTCAGTTTCTTCTCCTTCTTTTCACATCTCTTCCATTCTCCCATATCAGTTTCTTCTCAGGCACTGTGTAGACCCCAAGACTGAGGTAAACTTGATATTACTTTTATTTTTTACCAATTTCATTTTTCACCTTTGTATAATTTCTAGGGTTCTAATATCTTTCTAATATATTCAGTTAAATCTTCCCTAAGGTCATATCAACAATCTCCTTCCCTACCAGGTACATATTTTCTTTTTTTCTTATTGATTGTTGTTGATTTTTATGGATTTTCCCTCATAATATGAAAAAGCTAGCACTGAGAAAGCAAGCACTTAAAGTTTGGTTTGATTGGTGTTAATTTTTGTATTTTTTTTCTTTTTTTCTTTCTGATCGTTCTTAATTTTGTATTTTTTTCTTTCTCATTGTTGTTGATTGTTGTTAATTTTTGTTTGTATTTGGTGTTTGTGTCCAATTTTTTTTTTTGTAAAAGCTATGACCCCAACTGTTTCAGCCTCCCTTTATAATAGTAGAGATATAGATAGATTAGTAATTAGTTTTTAGTTATTATTTATTTAGTGAATAACTAGCCTCCCTGCACGCACTTCTGCAAGTGCGAGAGGCTTTTTTTAATCACTCGCGCTACGCGCGGCTTATAAAGTTTCGTAAATATTTTTTCGTAATTGTATTTATATAGATGTCCGTTTCAACAGTTTCATATTTTAATCACGCACATGTGATAAATCGTCGTTTTAAAAGTTTTCCTTTATCCACCATATTTTTCTAGACGTCCATCTCAACAGTGAAAAAAAACTAAGACGGATGTCTAGAAAAATACGGTGGATAAAGAAAAACTTTTAAGACGACGATTTATCACATGCGCGTGATTAAAATATGAAACTGTTGAAACGGACATCTATACAAATACAATTACGAAAAAATATTTACGAAACTTTGTAAGCCGCGCGTAGCGCGAGTGATTAAAAAAAGCCTCTCGCACGGGCGGAAGCGCGTGCAGGAAGGCTAATATTCCAATTATTCAATGAAAACTAAAATGCGAGTAAATTGTTTGGACCCACGTATCGCGAGTAAATTGTTTGGACCCACGTATTGCGAGTAAATTGTTTGGATCCACATATAAGGGTGATAAAATGCCCGTCTACAAAAATACAATTGAAAACTAAACAAAAAAACAAAAAAATTGTAAGTCATGCATGTGAAAAAAAAAAAAAAAAGGCCTCCCGCACGCGCAAGTGACACTTCCACTTGTGCGAGAGGCCTTCTTTCGATCAAGCGCTCTACGCGCAACTTACAATTTTTCTATTATGCACTGTTGTGTATAGAGGAGTATGAGAGGTGAAATGCCAAAATCATTTTTCAAGGAAAATGGGATCAGTTGATTATAAAATCATTTTTGAATGTATTAAGTTAATGTTTCTACAATTTGTGACGCTAATTAGAACAGAGTTGTTCGACCAAAACGAAAAAGAACAGAGTTGTTGTGTTTGGAATTTACTTTTTGACTACAAAGATTTATTATTTTCTCAATACACAGAAGGAACATAGTTTTCTCGCTACAACAGGAGGAACAAAGTTTCAATTGGAAAATAATTGATCAGTTTGACCTCCAGCGTGGATCACAATCAACAACATCATCTGCTGTAACATCAGAGCTTTTGATTTAATTTCTGCCACAAATTCCCTTCCAGTGAGTGCCAATCTAAATGCAGTTGGATTGGATTGGATACCATCTCATCTCGGATTGCAAACCACTCTGCCACTTTTGGATTGAGATTCATCGTATAATAATCTTCTTTCTTTTGTTAATTATATGCAGTCTATATACAAAAGAAAACAAAAAATTGAGGTGAGCATTGTTTATAACTTGGCACCAAAGTCACCACCAGACTGTTGCCATCTTCAACCCGAAGTGGTTTATACCTAATATTAGTTCCTTTACCTTACTAACCACGAAATCTTTAGCCTGATTATCTTCAACCGCATCATCAGGTACTAAGACCAAAAAAGCAGTAGGTGACCTTGGCTCCACATTGTATTCTTGCAATATATGTTATCCAGTGTTTGGCAAACTCAACAGCCTCCAAGAGGGCATAGTATGTAATTTCTGACCCTCCATCATCTGAGAGATACACACTCAGCTTCTCTGGTGAGTACTTATAAGCCATGACTGATAAAACAGTGTTTATCACCATCATTGATGGCTCTATTGTGGGGTCTGCCGTGCACACGAATATGTCCACCCCCGGCAACTCATTCTCATATCTGTTCAAATTTCACGGTTGTTGAATTCATAAAAAAAATCAAACTTATTTGTTCCAAATTGATTAATACATACAATACTAATAGACAGACTAACATGAAATAAATGATTTACCAAAAGTATGTATCTTTGAGAGAGCCTGTCCTTGAAGGTGTGCCTATAAACAGGGTTCTCTACCTGGAGGCTTGAGTGAGGAGCCAGTAAAAAAGCAAACCATATCTGGGCACCCAACAATCCAATCCACCCTAACCTCCCATTTGCTCCTGCTTTTGGTACGTGACTCACCCTGTAAAACCAAAATCAAACATTTACCTGCAAATTCAGATGCTGCAAAAAGCCTTCTTCTGGAGCATAAACTTTTGTCACCATTCAAGAAACTGTTTGTCAAGCACATGTCCAAGTCTCCATAACCAAATACGCATAAAATGAAGAATCTTGAAATCCCCAGTAAAAAATTTCCACCAACGGATTTGTGATAAAACAGTCTGTCTGAGGCTGCTTATCACACACATACTCACCTTGGCTCTCTTTCTCAGTACTGAATAAAGTGGCAGGATCACCCACATGTCCACCACTTCCTGATCAGCCTTCCTCACCAGAGCCTAATTCACCATCATAAAACCCAACCCATTATTACACAAAACAAAATCCACAAACTCAAAAACTAAATGAAGGAAAAAAAAAACAAAGCATCGAGAATCTCAAGACTTGGATAGAAATGAACACCTTAACAGTGTAGTCTCTGAGCCTGAGCTTGCAGACCATTATGCGGCCAATGCTTGAAGTGGCTCCGACGACCAAAACGGTGGTGTTTTGGGCGCCGGGAATGAAGAACTCGCACATGGGTCCGTCCATGATGAGAAGAGCGTCAAGCGCGTCTCTTTCATCGACACGACTGGTTCTCGAGATCAAAACAAATCCAAACAATAAAACCCCAGAACTGTAAGATAAACACAAAATTGACCAAAACAACGAAAACCCAACTATCTACCAAGAAAGAATCAACAACCACATCAAAGAATTAACAAATCCCTGAAAGAATTAAGAAGAGTGAACAAAACGATAAAGAGAGAAAGTGTGTCATACCTGAATATAGTTAATCGAAGCGATGGTCTTTGAACCCACGCCCAACATACAGTGGAACTAAAAATTCAGGAAATTTGTTCCCTTTCAATATGAAGCAAAACAAAATTAGAAAACAGAATTAAGCGAGGAATCCGTGCGGTCCTCCTCATTGAGATGGAGTCGTTGTGGCTATTCTCCTCCCTCTTTCTCCATTTCCTCTTGGGCCTGAGTTTACACAACATCAAAAAACAAAAATAAAATCTGGGGAAAAGCAGAGAAGAAGAGGACAACACTGGAAAACTAAAACCAACTGCTGTTTCATCGAGAGGATAGTGGAGCGTGAGAAAAGTGGGGTGAAACCCTGAAGGTAACTGCTTGGGCGGATTTTTCTGTGTTGTTTTATTTTGTTCTTTTTTATTGTTTTTTTACAATATTATCCATGATAATTTTTAAATAAATTTTTCATAGGCTTATGATTTTTTTGGTTCAAGGGTGTTTGTGTCCAGTTTTTTTTGGTAAAAGCTATGACCCCAATGGTGAGAGTCCGTGTTGCTTTCCCAGTCTGCCCACATCTCCAGAAAACTAGTAATTGACAGCCGCCACAATTATTAGAAGCAAACAAAACAGAGGCCAGTCCAAGGAGTCTTATTTGAAAGGAAAACAGCGGCAACCCATCGAAGCCTCGTCTTCACCAAGTGCAAGCTCCATCTTCTTCATTTAGACTTCTCCATGTGCAAGCTCCAGCTTCTCCTATAAATACAAGACCCTCAGCAATGTTCAAAGAGTCCTCGACCAAACAAGCATCCCACGGAGCAAACTTATCTTTTCCTGTCATTTATCTTCATGTAATGCACTTTCAATATCTTTAAATGCTTTCCTAGGAGTAGTGGTAAAGTTAAGTTCTTCCATCCATCAAATATATCATACGACCCTTGATTCTTCAAGGCGCCGAAGCACCATCCCTGTTACTTCTCCGTCCACCCCATATATCATACAGCCTTCACAATCTAGTGAGGCGCTGGAGCAGCATCCAAATCCACCTACCGAATTTCATCATCGACACCACCTTCAATAGCCTTGCAGCTCAGGCCGTGAACCTGATGGAGTTATGGTTGATCATGATGAATAAAGTCTATCCTAATAGTCTGTCCACATTTGAAGTCTTTACATATTCGTTTTAATTACTATTTAAGTATTGCAATAATGTTATCATTTCTGTTTCAATGTTTCAATAATGCTTAGAAGTTCATGGGTCCAAACGTTTGTTCTTGTTGGTTATTAAAGCTTGTTGGCTAGTAGACTTCAGGACAGTTTATGATATGATTATTGAATGAAAATTGAGATTTTTCTCTTATCTCTTTACTCTTCTCCTGGGTATTCTCGAGTGCTGATTAGAGTTTTACTTAGGGTATTCTTAGAATCAACGGAGTTAAGTTTGCTCGAAATTATCTTTTGTTCTTGTTCCATTGCATCGGTTGGTATCGCGGAGCGGGTTTTCGCCCAGACCAAATCTGGTGCCCAATTATAAAAAAAAAAAACTAGTTCTATGGCTCCAAGAGGCGGAGGACGCGGAGGACGGCAAAATGCCGAGGATGCAAGGTATGCACGTTTAGAGGAACGAATCCAACCCAATTTGAGGAGCGCTTTGACATGATTGCAATGATTGCCGCATTGAATATTGAGAACCGATCTCAAAGTCGTCATGAAGAGGAGGAAGAACGTTATGACAAAGAAGAGATCAAAATCCATTTGGAAATCATAGCCAGAGAAGACAAGTTCCTCCACGAGATCATGGACGATGGGAGTCAGGTTTCAAACTCGAAATTCAGAATTTAAAGGATGTTTGCAACCGTAAGAATTCTTAGATTGGGTTGCTGCGGTTGAAGAAGTTTTGGATTTCAAAGATGTGCCACAAGACAAGCGGGTTCCCTTAGTGGCTACTCGATTTCGAGGCGAGCAGCTGCGTGGTGGCAAGCAATCAAGCAAACTCGAGTCAGAAAAGGAAAGCAGAAAAAATTGTTACGTGGGAAAAATTGCTAAAGTATATGCGATCCACCTTCCTTCCACACAATTATTCTAGAACATTGTATCAACAACTCCAGAATTTGCGCCAAAGGTTCTCGCTCTGTCGATGAATACACAATGAGTTCTATCAATTGATTGCCCGTATTGATTTGGGAGAGTCGAAGATCAGTTGGTATCTCGCTATATTGGAGGTATGAGAATTCAATTTCAAGATTCATTGAATTTATTTGATCCTATTTCTGCATTTCAGCACCAACAGCTTTGCAATTAGAAAAGCAAATGAATAGAAAGCACGGAATGCAAGGCGTTGGTGGAAATCGCCAATATACCTCATCCCCAATTCAGGTCGAAGTGTCAATTCTCAAGCACCAACTGAAAACCACCAAGAAACAATCCACCTACCACATGTACCGTTAGCGGAACTAGTGGAGTTGCAACACGCTGTTTTTTAAATGTGGTGAACCCGGGCACCTGAGAATGGCCACTGCAAGAAGGAGATCGATGCGGAAGGGATTATTCATTGACGGTGAAGACACACCACCAGGATGAGCAATATAGTATTGAACAAGACCCCAAGTTTGATAGCCATCATGACGATTTTGAAGAAGAGCATGTTCATGGTGATAATGGCCCTTTATTGGTGGTTCGAAGGGTCTGTCTCACTCCACGAGCGATTGATGGTGATTCATGGCTTCGTAATAATATTTTCCAGTCCACGTGCACAATTGGGGGCAAGGTTTGTCGACTTGTTATCGACTGCAAGTGGCTGTGAAAATGTGGTTGCCGAAGAGGCGCTTCAAAAGTTGGGATTGGCGACAGAGAAGCATCCTCATCCTTACAAATTATCTTGGTTAAAGAAAGAAAATGACGTAAGTGTTTTAAGACGTTGTTTGGTTTCTTTTTCCATTGGTACTAAATACAAGGATCGGGTGTGGTGTGATGTTATCACTATGGACGCATGCCATCTTTTGTTGGGGAGGCCGTGGCAATATGACAGGAGTGCAATTCATGATGGAAAGAAGAATACATATAGCTTTTTGATTGGTAAGACCAGACTTGTCTTATTTCCCAACAAGGAGATTGTTTCCAAGCCTTCAACAAGCGTGGAAACTAATACTCTATTAACAAGGAGACAATTCAGTTGAAGAGATTAAAATATGTGGATTGTTTATGTGTTGATTGGAAAAGAATGTGAAAAACAACATGACATCTGAGAATGACTCAAGGTTTGATTGCGAGTTCCAAGATACGACACCAAATTGACATAGTGCCTGGTTCGACTTTGCCCAATCGACCACATTATCGCATGAGTCCAAAAGAACATGAAGAACTACGTCCGTCAAGTGGAGGAGCTTCATACAAGGGACACATTCGGGAAAGTCTTAGCCCTTGTGCAGTACCCGCCTTACTCACACCAAAAAGATAGCACATGGAGGATGTGTGTGGACGATAAGCGCAATTAACAAGATCACGGTTACTCTGATTTCCTATTCCAGCGGTTGGATGATCTTTTGGACCAATTGAGTGGAGCAACAATCTTTTGAAGTTGGATTTGAAAAGTGGGTATCACCAAATCCGTATACGGACACTGGTGATGAGTGGAAGGCAGCGTTTAAAACGGCGTGATGGCTGTATGAGTGGTTGGTAATGCCTTTTGGGCTCTCTAATGCACCAAGTACATTTATCGTGTGATGATGAAGTTTTTCGTCCCTTTATTGGCAAGTTCTTAGTGGTTTACTTTGATGATATATTAATTTATAGTACTTAGCCACAATCTGCACGCTCAAAGACACTTGCGAGAAGTTACGGCAGTCTTGCGCAGGAAAAATTCTTTGCGTAGCGAATAAATGTGTGTTCATGACGGATCGTGGTTATTTTCCTTGGATATGTGGTGTCTAAGGATGGAATTTCAGTTGATGAGTCCAAGGTTGAAGCTATTTTAAACTGGCACCCCGAGGAATATTCATGAAGTGCGTAGCTTTCATGGATTGGTGTCATTTATCGCCGCTTTATTCCTAATTTCAGCATTCTTATGGCGCCGATAATGTATTGCATGAAGGCTGGAAATTTTCTATGGACTGAAGTTGCATCGGAAGCTTTTCAACAAGTCAAGCAGAAAATGACTTCGCTCCCGTCCTTATTCTGCCCATTTCACTCAACCATTTGAGTTACACTGTGATGCTTCCAAAATTGGTATAGGTGCTGTACTTAGCCAAGAAGGGAGGCTGTTTCATTTTTTAGTGAAAATTGCCGAGTGGATCTAAGTCAAATTACTCCACTTATGACATTGAGTTTTATGCGATAGTTCGGGCACTCAAGCATTGGAGTTCTTATCTTGCCTACAATGAGTTTGTTCTTTATTCGACCATGATGCTTTGAAACATATTAATTCAAGACAAGCTCTCCTCTAAGCACGCAAGGTGGGCTGCTTTTATACAACAGTTTACCTTTGTTATCAAGCATAAATCGTGGGTCTTTAAACAAGGTTACTGCGTATGCCTTGAGCCGTCGTTCAGCCCTCTTGGTTTCTATGCAAAATTTGGTTCTTGGTTTTGAATCATTTCGTGAATTGTTGTCATCTCGATCCATTCTTTGGACCAATACTCCACGATGTTGGTGTTGGAAAGCATCTGCAGACTTTGTTTTGCATGATGGTTTCCTATTTAAAGGAAATAAATTGTGCGTTCCTGCTGAAGTAGCTTGCGCTTGAAAATTATTCGAGAATTGCAATGATGAAGGTCATTTGGGTCGTGACAAGACCTTGCGACTTGTGATGAATACTTACTTTTGGTCCCATGCGGAAAGAAATCACCAAATTTGTGGAGGGCTGCCGTGGTTTGTCAAATTTCAAGGGTGTCGCGTCGAATGTTTGGCCTTTATATGCCGCTTCCTGTTCCAAGTCAGCCATGGACCAACATTAGTATGGACTTTGTCCTTGGTTTGCCACGCACCCAACGTGGCAATGATTCCATTTTTGTTGTTGTGACTGATTTTCCAAGATGGTCCATTTTTGGCTTTGTACAAGAAAACGATCGATGCGCTCAATGTTGCTCGCCTGTTTTTCGAGAAGTTTATCGCCTTCATGGGCTACCTTTGTCCATTGTGTCGACAGAGACACCCGCTTCCTTAGTCATTTTTGGCGTTGTTTGTGGCGTCTATCTAACACCAAGCTTGATTTCAGCGTGCTTACCATCCACAAACCGATGGCCAAGCAGAAGTCGTGAATCGATCTTTGGGTAATTTATTACGAAGTTTGGTGGGTGAACATCTTAAGTCTTGGGATCGAAATTATATCAAGCGGAATTTGCCTTAACTTGCTCGGTTAATCGCAGACTGGTTTTAGTCCATTTCTTGTCAACTATGGCTACAATCCCCGAGCTCCAATTGATTTAGCCCTGTTCTTCGATTTAAAGCGAGTTCATGGCAAGGTGAAGATTTGATTTCCCAACTCCAAGGTGTCCATCGCACAACGCAACAACGCTTGTTGGACGCTACTAGCAAGTATAAACATGATCTTGATAAGAAGCGCTGCGTTTTATGGAGTTCAATGTTGGAGATTTTGTTTGGGTCATTCTTACCAAAGATCGCTTTTCTGTTGGTGAATATAACAAATTGGCTGCCGCAAAAATTGGACTGTGGAGATCCTTGCGAAGATTAATCCAAATGCTTACAAATTGAAGCTTCCACCATGTTCCGCACGTCGATGTGTTCAATGTGAAATATCTTGTTCCTTTCCGTGGCACCAACTCGACGACGATCCAAATTCGAGGGCGAATTTTTGCCAACCGGGGAGGATGATGGAGTTATGGTTGATCATGATGAATAAAGTCTATCCTAATAGTCTGTCCACATTTGAAGTCTTTACATATTCGCTTTTAATTACTATTTAAGTATTGCAATAATGTTATCATTTCTGCTTCAATGTTTCAATAATGCTTAGAAGTTCATGGGTCCAAACGCGTTTGTTCTTGTTGGTTATTAAAGCTTGTTGGCTAGTAGACTTGGTGACAGCTTTATGATATGATTATTGAATGAAAAATTGAGATTTTCTCTTATCTCTTTACTCTTCTCCTGGGTATTCTCGACTAATTATGATTAGAGTTTTACTTCCGGGTATTCTTAGAATCAACGGAGTTAAGTTTGCTCGAAATTATCTTTTGTTCTTGTTCGTTGCATCGAACCTCGACCGCCAAGACTTGTTCCTCTCTCAGCCACAATCGCTTTGAGCGAAGTCAGACCCAAACAGGCGCACTCCATCCATCCATCCTTCCAAATTATCTTCGAATGCATGGTATACCGTGCTGGCACCACCGTGCACACCCATCCAACACAAAGTAGGACGACCTGTGTTGGCGCATATCCCCTCAGCCTCAGACACTAGGCTGTAAGATTTGCGCAGCCAACATATTCTTACCGTCGATTTAAATACCATAATTTTTTAGTCAATTAGATGTCTATCTTTATTAAATAGCGACGTAGAAAAAGAAAACAACGGCAATATAAATATAATAACTGTCGTTTAAAAGTAAATACTGTAACGACGGTTTTAATTTGTTTTGTCAATGTTTAAAGAACCGCGCAATCTGAAAATTTGTGCTTGACCTAAAATTTTCAATTTTCGCTGTAAGTGTTAAATATTTCGCTCTCTCTCTTCAACTCTAATTTTTAGTTGTGCTCTCCAGCCTCAGTCGAATCCAAGTTTACCTCGAAAACCATTTGCCAAAATCTATCAGCTCTGTGCGTACCTATAAGTTCAAACCCTAATCTCACAAGCTTTTTTATTCATTGAATGATATTCTGTTCTGGGTTCTTAAGTACAAACGTATCTGACTTTGCTTTTTTATTCATTGAATGATATTCTGTTATGGGTTTTAGATATATGTTGTGCGTCTTTTAAATGTTTTCGTAGGAATGGTTCTTCATATATGTGTTCTTAATCACTCTCTATCGTGATGGGTCTTAATATTTGCATGCTTTTCATAAAAATTCATTTGTTATGGGTCTTCATATTTTTTTTTAGCATACGACGACGGTTTTTTTTATTAAAACCGTCGTCTGTATTTCCGTTATAAGTCGGTTGTTCTTTAAGTACCGTCATATGAAATTTATGTGTTGTTGTAAGAACCCTTCACTGTCTTTTGTAGCCTAAGATGGCGGTTATTGGACAAAACCATCGTCTGTATTCTTAAAATATGTCGTTTTATGTAAAAACTGCTGTCTGTATCTTATACTTGCTATTAAAATTTATATAATATGCTTTGATGTTCATTGCTTGTCTTTTGTAGCCTAAGACGACGGTTATTACAAAAAATCGTCGTCTGTATTTTTAAAATACGTCGTTTTATGTTAAAAAAAAGGTCGTCTGTATCTTAAATATTCTATTAAAATTTATATAATCTTCTGTAATCTTATGTGATTTTCATTGCTTGTAGCTGTGATTTTATTAAAACCGTCGTTTGTATTTTTAAAATACATCGTTTTATGTAAAAACCGTCGTCTGTATTATTACTTGCTTTTAAAATTTATATAATCTACTGTAGTGATGTTCATTGCTTGTCTTTTTACTTTATTATATATAATAGGGTATAGTGTCAGTGATGGATACGTCATGGATGCATGCGGATAGAAGATCGAAGGCATATGAGTTAGGGGTGGAAGCATTTTTGAATTTTGCTATAGAAAATCTTCTAACTACAACACATATTCATTGTCCATGTGTTAAATGTGGGAATTTTCGACTGTTTGGGGTTGAAATTATAAGGGACCACTTATACTTTAATGGAGTTGACCAAAGCTATAAGAATTGGACATTTCACGGAGAACCTTGGCAGTCAACTACTAATGCTAGTAGAAATGTGGATGAAGATGATAACCATAGTAGGTACAGTTTTGTTTCTGAAGAAATAGATTTGGGTGATAATGATTTAGGCGATGTTGGATCCGATCCTTATGAGTTTGCCAATGTGATTGGGGATGGAGATCAACCTTTGTACCCTGGTTGTAGTAAGTACACCAAGTTGTCAGCATTAGTGAAGTTATATAATTTGAAAGCAAAACATGGGATGAGTGATGTCTATTTTACAGAATTGTTGATACTTCAAGGTGATTTGCTTCCAGAAGGAAATACAATACCTTCCTCTATGTATGAGGCAAAGAAGACTTTGTGTGCATTGGGGCTGAGTTATGAGAAAATCCATGTATGCCCCAATGACTGCATCTTGTATAGGAAGGATTATGAACATTCAACTAATTGTCCTACTTGTTGTATCTCAAGGTGAAAGGAAGGCAAAGATTCAGTTTTGAAAGAGGGTGTCCTAGCAAAGGTGGTATGGTATTTTCCACCAATTCCAAGGTTTAAAAGGATGTTTCAATCAAGTAAGATATCTAAGAGTTTGACTTGGCATGCTGATAGAAAACATTGGAGTTTGATTTATTGTCCTATCTATGTTGCATTGAATTAACATATGATTAATTTGTAGGTTCAAAGGGAAATCAATGAGAAAGACAATAATGGCGTATTCGAAAATTTGAGGTGGCTAGCAAGTGGTCCAAGCATGACAGTGCCATCATATAAGAGCTATCTTATTAAAGGTGTTAAATTTAACACCAAGGCACAAGATGATGTGCGGGCAGTTCAAAATAGTGGAGTTTATTTACTTGCAAATACTATGCAAGTTGCTAGTGTCAAGGATAAAGACCCTATTGTCTCAAATATGGGTTTTTATGGTGTCATTCAAGATATTTGGAACCTTGACTGCCAAAAGTTTACAATCCCAGTCTTTAGATGTGATTGTATAGATATCACTTCTTGCCTTGTAGTCGACGAACTCGGATTTACCCTTGTAGATCTGAGTAAAATTGGACATAGGAATGACCAATTTGTTTTGGCTTCACAAGTCAAACAAGTATTTTTTGTTGACGACCCAATGCATCATAGTTGGTCGGTAGTGTTATCAATGCCTAATAGAGAATATAATGATGTTATTGGTGATGATGTCTTAGGTGATGTGAGAATTGAGTGTGAGCCATTTACTAGAGGGATGTCAAATGTTGACACATTTGATGAACTAGCCCGTGAGTTTGGGAGTGAAAATGTTCGAGATGGGTGTGAAGATATATGGATTGAATGATGCTTGTATAATTTATGACATTAGTTATGCCCTAAATGGCTGTGTATGACATTCATTTTGTAAGAAATTGCAATGTATTTCTTTCCCTTTCATTATGCAGGTTTTGAGCACAAAAATTTCAGCTCTAGAAAAACTGGGTTTAAGATGCAAAACAGACAGTTCTTTGAAAAATAACGAAACCAGACGTCTAAATGAGAACTAACGTCGTTTTTTAACATACGACGTGCATGGTACGAAGACAAATACTGAAAAAAGGAAATTTGAAATACAAACCACGTCAGTTTAAATAAAATTAATATTAAAAATACTGACGTTTTTATTACTATAGCACGACCATAATGTACGTACCAACGTCTTAAGATTACTCACAAGACTGCTCATTTAATAAAAAGCGACGTACATAAAAACAGAACAACGATGATCCTTAATTTCTATGACTATGGTGAAATTAAATCTATGAGCGACGTATAAATTGAATCTACGAGCGACGTATAAATTGAATCTATGAGCGACGTATAAATTGATCACCATGTCTTAATTTCTATCCCCAATGACGTCTAAAGTTTATTAACCACGTCGGTGTAGAAATACATGAGTCGTGGAAGATATGAATAACGTCATTTTTTATATATTATAGGACGTTAAAAGGGCTTTTGAACGTCCTTTACTAACGTGGTAAGTTGTTTTGCACGTCTGTAAGAATTCAAACACCGACGTTTGAGAATCATTAAACGAAGAAATTATTCTTATAATGTCATTTGTTATAGATTTTAAGACGTGGTAAATTCTCAAACGACGTCAGTTTGGAAAATAAAAGTGTCGTGGAAGATTCTGTAATGACGGCAGTAAGTTAGTCGTCTGTGTCATGGTTACTCTTTTTTACGTCTGTATTTTGATAAATTACGACATTGTTTCTTCTCTAAACGTCGTTTATGTTTTAAAAGGGACGTCTAATCTCATTCAAGTTGATGTTAATTCAGCGATTTTCATTAAATAGACGTTGGTTTTTTTTATTAGATGACGTTGTATGTCTTAACAACGTCGGTAATTTACCGTCGTGGTTCGATCCATCAAAAGATGTCGGTCAATTTAACGACGGTTGAAAAACCGCTTACACGTCGGTGAATTCCCGTCATCTATTGCGATTTTTGTAGCAATGAATATGAATGTCCTGAGCTAAAGGAGGCCAACTATGTGGAAGCTGATGAGGAGATGTTGCTGATGGCCTATGTAAATGGTCAGAATGCTAGAAGTGAGAGTTCGTGGTTTCTTGATTCAGGATGTAGTAATCACATGTGTGGAAAAAAGAAATTTTCTCGAATCTTGATATAAACTTTAGGGAATCTGTGAAGCTAGGAAACAATTCGAGTACGACAGTGATGGGAAAAGGCAACATAAGGCTTCTCATAAATGGGATTGTTCAGATTATCACTGGGGTTGTGACATCCCTGACCTAAAAATAAATAAAATTAAATGAAGAAATTAAATTGAATAATTAAAAGGAATAAAAAGAATTAATTTAATAAAATTGGAATTAAATAAGAATTTAATAATTAAAGGGGCAATTTGTTCAACTTTATTTTGGGATGAGAATTTGGCGAAATGAGTTGCGCCATTGCATCCGTCTTGTCAAAACGAGTCCGTTGACAGGCGGCACGCCTCGATCCGACCGTTGGATTGTAAAAAGGACATTTTGGTCATTTCATAAATTAAATAAAATATTATAAAATACCCAGTGGACCAATCAGAACTCACGTTACCTTCTCTCTCCTCGCTTTCTCTCTCCTCTCCTGCGATCTCTCTCTCTCTATCTTCGATCACTCTCTCTCTCATTGCCAACGACACAGACCACGGCCGAACGTGAGACCGGTAGCAAAAGGACCAGCTCAAGCCTGCCGTCAAGACCCACCCCTTTTCGTCGATGGAAACCTCGAGATTCGCCGGCTGTTTTAACTGGTTTGAGGCCAGTTCCTGCTGGTGATGTCTGTAACCTTGGTTTTGAACGATTTGGCCTCTTGAGCACTCGATCTGAAACCCAAATCTGGCTAGATCTTTGGATCGATTTTCTGGCCGGTTCGTGTTAGTTTTGGACTCCCCTCATGGTGGTGATCATTTTGGTATATGGATTGTTGCA
Source organism: Prunus padus (assembly GCA_024362665.1). NCBI lineage: Eukaryota > Viridiplantae > Streptophyta > Magnoliopsida > Rosales > Rosaceae > Prunus > Prunus padus. The sequence continues at coordinate 13,604,723 of JANFAM010000005.1, read as the reverse complement.
AGAGTCGAAGATTTTCGAGTGACCGGAAATTGCTCAAGGCACCTAACCCACGGCGGCGCTTGGGCCAGGTTGTGGCGGCGATTCTTTGTTCCGTTGTGACCCTCGTGTTGTCGTGAGCGCGACCTCAAACCAATGTACGCCTATTATGCGTTATTTGGGTTCGATGTGTTTGGACCTTTGGATCAAATCCAAATTCACGTATGTTGTTCCTCTTTTAAGTTTAAATTAAACCGTAACCGTCCAATCGTGAGCGATCCGACCTTCCGATCAAGACCAAACTTTCAGGACGTGTTCTATAAGCCGTAGTGAACCTGTAGGAACTTTCGGATATAAGTTTGGAGGTGGTGGGTCCCATGGGCCCGGGTTGACCTATTTGGGTAAAGTTTGACCAAGGGTTGATCGTACATCTCTCGAGGTCGGTTTTTCTTCTAACAAACATCGTTGACCTTAGAATTCTTCGTACGACGGTACGCACACTTTTAGTCGAGATTAGTTAAAGTTTGACTTTAAGGTTATCGTTCAATGTTCAGTTGGTTAATCTGTACTCGTATTCTTGAAATAGGTTCTCAAGCTCTTCGTGATCCTCAGGCGGGACCCTTGCTGGGTCAGGCTGCTTGGGACTATCTGTGAGTGGGCCTTCTTTTGAATGTGCATATCTTTTAATTAATAACAACCATGCATATGATTTGACGTTCCTCGACTCGAGACTTTAATATGATTTGACGTTTTCTTGATTTGAGATTTAAATACGGTTTTAGTATGGATTTTGGGTGATTGTGATATTTTATTGGATTATGGATTAATATGCTGTCATTTGACGGTTGTGACTATTTTAACTATGGAATTATATGTTTGGGACGGTGATGTCCTTATTTTGAGTATATATGATGATTATGGAATTGTTGGATGTATATATGTCCGGGCGTCTGATGTTTTGGGTTGGGTACATATGTGTGAAATGAAAGTGATTACATATGTATATATTGATTATCGCATAGCGATTGATTTGAGTGCGGTTGGCACCTTGTTATGTACCTCCCCTTGTTCTTGATACGGTTACTTGATGCGGTTACTTGGATTTGGATCGCCTTCTTCGGATACCTGGTGCATGCCTTAAAGGGGTGTAACTGTAGACCCTTAACAGGGTAGTCTACGCGTATGACTTGTTAAAAGCGTTTGGGTATTGATTGTCCCTACCCAGCGGGCCGACTAGCTTAGTCCCATTTGGACGGCTTGACCCTGGGCACGAGGCCATTATGATGCTGACCCGGTGTCCAGTTAAATCCTGGGCACGAGTCACATCATGAATGTTGTCCCGGTGTCCAGTCAGATGATCCCCTTACTTGTATTGCCCTCGGGCATGAGGTTATTCTATGAGTAGGAAAGGATGGAAACAGTATTATGATATGAGTATTATGTTGTTATATTACGACTATTGGGATTTGAATGATTATGTATATAAATGATTTAAACTGCATGATTTCAGCATCGTCTTTTAAACGGTGGGGTTAGTACGGTGATTTGAACTATGAAAACTTTGTTTTTGTCCACTCACACTCTTTCTGTTTTGCGCCCCCAGGTCGTAGTCGTTGCTTCCGTACTATCCGGCCGAGCGCTCCTCTTCTCGAGCTTCAACTTGATTGTAGGACTTTAAGTCCCTTATCTTTAACTTTGAATTTCCGCTGTTTAATTTGAAATACTCTTAGATTGCTCTGTTATCGCCCATTAGGGTTGAATTGAAGGCCGGAGGCCTGTTATGTATTTATAATGTATGATGGCAGTTGGATATACATATTCTATTGTATTCTATCAGGTTGAACTTTTGGGATTGTCCGTATTTCAGGGGATACTCTGCCCGAATTTTCAGCAGGAGTCTTGGCCCCTTTTTTATTTGTTTCGGGAAGATGGTTTCTGTTTAGTATGTGGGCCTAGCATTGGGTTAATGTCGGCAAACCAGCAAGGTCTGGCTCGGGTTCTGGTGTGGAATCTGGGTCGGGTCCTGTCAGGGATATTTTATGTACCTGATTTGAAGAACAATTTATTAAGCATTGGACAGCTACAAGAAAAAGGACTTTCAATTTTCATTCAACGTGGGAAGCTGAAAATCTACCATCCTGAACGTGGCTTGATTATGGAGACTGTGATGTCTCCAAACAGAATGTTTATGTTGCTTGCTGCATCTCAGCCACAAGAGTCTACTTGCTTCAACACAATCATAGAAGATTCAACACAACTTTGGCACTATCGATATGGACATTTGGGGTTCACAGGCTTAAAAACTCTCCAACCCAAGGAGATGGTACATGGTTTGCCACAACTGACGACTCCTACAAAGGTGTGCAAAGATTGTTTAGTGGATAAACAGCATAGAGATTCATTTCAGCAGAAGAGCACAAGGAGAGCTTCTCATATTCTTCAACTGGTGCATGCTGATATTTGTGGACCAATTAAACCTACCTCAAATAGCAAGAAAAGGTATCTTATTATATTTATTGATGATTTTAGTCACAAGGCTTAGGTCTACTTCTTGATTGAAAAGTCAGAAGCTTTTGTTACTTTCAAAAATTTTAAGAGTTTAGTTGAGAAAGAAACAGGTTCAAACATAATTGGTCTACGCACTGATCGTGGAGGAGAATTCACATCAAACAAGTTCACTCATTTTTGTCGTGAAAATGGCTTACGTAGACAGTTGACAGCTGCATATACTCCACAACAGAACAGAGTTGCAGAAAGAAAGAACATAACCATTATGAATATGGTGATGTTTGTACTTTGAAAAGAAGATGCCGAAGATGCTCTGGCCTGAAGCAGTCAATTGGGATGTACACATTTTGAATTGGAGTCCAACTTTTGCAGTAAAAGATAAGACTCCAGAAGAAGCGTGGAGGGGAATCAAACCTTCAGTTGAGTATTTTAAAGTTTTTGGATGTATTTCTCTTGTTCATGTTTCTGATAATAAAATAACCAAGATGGATGACAAAAGCATGAGTTGTGTTTTACTTGGAGTTAGTGAATAATCAAAGGCATACAGACTATATGATCCAATGTCTCAAAGGATCATAGTGAGCAGAGACGTTGTGTTTGAAGAAGATAAGAGTTGGGATTGGGACAAGAGTCATGAAGAGACAATTATTGCTGACTTGGAATGGGGTGATAGTGAAGACAGAGCAGCTATAATTGATAACAATGAAGAAGAAAGTGATGCTGATCTTACAGATGAAATAATAGAGAATTCTTCTTCAGATGATTTAATTGAAGAAAACTCACCCAACTCCGATGAAGGAAGACACAGGGCACCTCCAGTTTGGATGAGAGATTATGTGAGTGGAGAAGGTTATTTTGAAGATGAAGAAATAGCACCAAACTTTGCTTACTCTTTTGACTGATGATCCAATTTATTTTGAAGATGCTGTGAAAAATGAAAAGTGGAGAAAAGCTATGGATTCAGAAATGGAGGCAATCAAGAAAAATAACACATGGAAGTTGATGGAGTTACCTGCTGGAGGGAAAGTAATTGGAGTAAAGTGGGTGTATAAAACTAAGTTGAACAATAATGGGGAAATCGATAAACACGAGGCATGGCTGGTAGCAAAAGGGTATGCAAAGCAGCATGGAATAGACTACACTGAGGTATGTGCACCTGTGGCATGACTAGATACAATTCGAGTGGTGATTGCACTTGCAGCTCAAAAGAAATGGAGCCATTTACAAGTTAGATGTAAAATCTGCATTTTTACATGGTGAACTTAATGAAGAAGTCTTTGTGGAACAGCCCTGTGGATATGTGAAAATGGGTCGTGAGAAGATGGTGTACAAGTTGAAAAATGCCTTATATGGACTTAAACAAGCTCCACGAGCTTGGTATAGTCGCATAGAGTCTTATTTTGTGAAGGAGGGATTTGAAAGATGTCACTGTGAACATATCTTCTTCATCAAAAACAAGGCAGGAGGTAAAATTCTAATTATAGGTATTTATGTTGATGATCTTATATTCACGGGGAATGATGAGTCTATGTTTGCTCAGTTTAAAAATTCTATGATGTGTGAATTTGATATGACTGACCTTGGGAAGATGAGATTTTTTTCTTGGTATTGAGGTGATGCAAAGGGCGGATGGAATATTTATTAATCAAAAGAAGTACGCACTGGAGGTATTGAAGAGGTTTTAAATGGACAGGAGCAAGCCAGTCCATAATCCCATTGTTCCTGGTTGTAAGTTTTCAAAAGATGAAGATGGAGTGAAGGTTGATAGCACCTTTTATAAACAAGTTGGGGAAGTTTAATGTATTTAACTGCTACTCGGCCAGATGTGATGTTTGCAATGAGTCTTATCAGTAGGTACATGACAAATCCTACTGAACTTCACTTGCAGGCCGCTAAAAGGGTCTTAGGGTGTGTTTGGATGACGGATTTTGAAATGAGGGGATTCTAAGTGATGGGATTTATAAAATCACTTGTTTGACTAAATATTTTGTTTGTGAGATTTGATTGGGTAATATTTTATAAATATGATTTTTTTTTTGGCTCTTCAAATTAAAAACATGGGATTTTATTAAAAAAATCTGAAAAAAAAATATACAAATTCAGCTCCTCACTTGTTAATTGAAAAATATATTACCATATCAAATATTCCATAAGAAAAAAAACGTAATTAAAAAATGTCAAAAGCCCATATATATTATATACAGTTAAAAATAATTAAACAAAGGATATATCCTGAAAAACAAAAAATCAAGGATATATGAAAAGTATGTCGTCTCCATTATCTTAATTACCAAAAATAAAAAAAATAAAAAATAAAAAAAGGAATGAAAAATGAAAAATAAAAAAAATTGCCCAACCCTTCCTCTCCCCCATCCCCAAATCCCCAGACCTCTCGCACCACTCCCCTTCCTCTTCCCCATCCTCATCCCCAAATCCCCCACTCCAGCCTCTCTTCCCCTCTTTCCCAAAATTGGGAACATCGCTGTACTGCGCGCTCTCTCTCTCTCTCTCTCTCTCTCTCTCTCTCTCTCTCTCTCTCTCTCTCTCTCTTCATTTCTTCGCTTTCTTCAGACGATGCAGAGGTCAGATCCGACGGTGACAACATAGTCGACGTCGGCGATGATCTTGGTGAGAGGAGGAAGGCGATGACGTGCTGGAGGTCGAGCATCTCGCGGTCCATAAAAATAAAGATGATATGGAGCCTTCAAAACCGATCTACGGCGTCTTGAAGATAGAGGGAGGGGGAGGTCTGCTGAGTCGGGGAAGGAGAGAGAGATGGAAATTGTGGGATTTTGAAATAACACCTAAGTAGGTGGAATTTGGAAATGGGATTTGGCCGTTCCAAGTTCCTTCCTAAAATCCCCCGGAATTTCAGAAATTCCATTTTAAAACATGCCAAACGGGGTAATTGAATATTGGGATTTGTAAATCCCAAGAAACCCCAAATCCCTCCTCCAAATCCCTCATCCAAAAACTGTGTTTGGATGAGGGATTTTGAAATGATGGGATTTCAAAATGATTTGATTTTGAAGAGGAGGGGATTTCAAAATGATGGGATTTTGAAATGAATGGATTCCAAATGATGGGATTTATAAAATCACTTGTTTTACTAAATATTTTGTCGGTGGGATTTGATTGGGTAATTTCTTGTAAACATAAGAATTTTTTTTCTTGCCTTTTTTTTCAGCTGTTATTTATTTTCTCATATCTCAGCCATATTTTCCAATCGGAACCAGGTCCAGTCCGATTTTGTGCCGGTTTGTTGACTTTTTTAGTCAACTGATTTTTTTTTTCTTCAGTTTTTTTCATCCAGTCCGGCTTGGTGTTCAGGATTTCACCAAATTCGTCCAACCTTAATCAATCATGCATTGTTTGATTACCTAAAAACATAAACATTCATAACACTTTCCTAGTGTATTTATTGCTAAAAAAAGAACAACAAATATTCAAAATAGTACTTAGATTAGCATATAAACCAAATCCAACCGGAGAGATCAAACAAGATGTAGAAAGAACCAAAACTTGAGACCAAAACTAATGAAAAATGGACCTTCGCTAAGAAACATAAAACATAGAGTCTCATAGAAAAGAGTTACAAGGATATAAATGTTTTGAAACAATCCCAATTCATATCACACCCCTCTGTCTCTGTCTCATGCATCTCTGTCTCTCTCTCTCTCTCTCTCTCTCTCTCTCTCTCTCTCTCTCTCTCTCTCTCTCTCTCTCGTATCACACATGCATCCCATACTAAACCATGTTTGAAATTAGTTTTCTAATCTTTGTTCATGAACTTCATGATAAAAGCCTTCCACTTTTCAAGTGGAATCTTGTTCAACAAGTGAAATTTTGTCTCATCATTTGCTAGCAACTCGATCACATCCCAACATTGATTTTCATCTAAATATGGAATTGCAGTGACCACATCATAGACTTCATCAAGAGTAGCTTTTTTTGCATCAGATTCTGTCATGAATTTTTTAATACTTCTTTGGGTTTGAAGAAATATTATATGTAAAATAAGTTGCCTTTCTCTTTGGAGTATCATCCCCAACTTCCTCAATTGCACTTACACTCATACTATCTCCTTCAACACTCATCACATCATTTGAGTCATCTGGATGTTCAGCCCCTTTGCCAGTTGCCCTATCCTTTCCTCACAAATCTACTATATCACTCCAATTCGGAATTGACTTATAACGATAAAATGCCGCATGTCGAAGATAAAGACAACAATAAACTAACAACTCAACATCACCTTAACATAATCATTCCATACACAATCATCATCCACTGTTATCATGAATCTCCCGCCATCCCAATTAAAGCCACTTTGGGTTAAAATGTCAGAAACCACCGCATAAGTTCTCTTCCACCCTTTGACCTGATTTTTCACATTAGCAGTGGTAATTGGGCTATTAAACTTGGAAGACAATAATGTTGCAGTTGTGTTATATGCTATAGGTTTCCACCCACCATCTCCTTTGTTACCCATATTTTGTTTGTCTTTCAAAATATCAGCCAGAGAATGCTCCATTTCTATGCTCCAACGTAAATTCTTCCATTTTTTTCATATCACTTGCTTTGCTAGTTTCCATTAGAACCACTGACCTCTAAAACCTAAACAAGGTAAACTAAAGTCTATAATGATCATAATCTGAAGATCAAAGCAAACAAATCCATAAAGCTACTAAATCAATACTAGAAACCTAATACAGTCTCTTCTTTTTCTATATTACGAAGCAACCAACCAGAAAACCTTTTTCTTTTCAATTACAAAAGCATCAAACCTGATATGCAAGAAAGAATAATTAACTAATAACTAAATAACTAAACAGATAATTGACTAAATAACTATTTGAAATTAGGAATTGAACCAAAACGCAAATCAATGCGAAAACAGAAACCCTTACACTTGATATGTTATTATAAGAAAGAATAATAACATATCAGTGCGAAAACAGAAACCCTTACATATAATGCTATAGAACCCACTATTACATTTTACTATTTGCGCGACGAAGATAAATTCGTCGCGTAATTGCAACTTGTGCGACGGAGAAAAGCATAGGTAACGCAAAACCGAGCGACGAAACATTTCTTCGCCCAAACATACTTAGCGCGACAACAAACACTATCGTCGTATAAAGCTAGGAAAAAACCACGCAAACCTATTTTTTGGCGTCAAAATCTTGTGCGACGACGCCTGTCGTCACGAAAGAATCTTTAGCGTGACAACAACTCTTTTCGTCGCGTAAAGTTAAGAAGAAAAACGCAGGATTAGTTTACTTGGCGGTAAATCTTGCGCAACGATAAGAGATGTTGTTGCAAAATCGAGCGACAAAAAATTTCGTCGCGCCAAAATACTTAGTGCGACAATAAACCTAATCGTCGCATAAAGCTAGGAAAAACCGTGCGGACTAATTTTTTTGGCGTCAAAACGTTGCGCGACAACGCATGTCGTCGCGAAAGAGCCCGTAGCGCGACAACAAATATTTTCGTCACGGAAAGTTAAGAAGAAAAACGCGGGACTAGTTTATTTGGCGGTAAACCTTGCACGACGATAAGTCTGGTCGCCATAGGGACTTTTGCGCGACAACCTATGTGTGGCGTCGCGCAAACAAAACGCAGGTTTATTGTGGTTGGCACCAATCACTTGAGCGACAATAGGAAGCATTTGCGCGACGTAAGTTCCAGCGACGAAATATTCTTATTCATCGCGCAAAATGGGATGTTGACACATCTATGCGCACCGAAAAATTATCTTTTGTGCGACGACAAGGACGTTTGCGCAACAAATATATTTGCGCGACGACATGAAGCTTTCGTTGCGCAAAAACCTTCATCCAATACATTATCGGGTTCAGCCATGGCAGAGGCAAACTGCAAAAAAAAAAATTGCAGTTGCCTCTCCCTCTGTCTCGAACGGTATCAGCCAACCAAACCCGTCAATTTCATTTCCTTTATCAGTTGAACTACCTGCCTCTGCTACATTCGTTGGGTATGTATTTTTTGTCGTTAGTGTAAAAGTATTAATGTAAATTCATACTAACGTCATTAATTTCGTTGTCTATAGGGATATTATATGTGATTAGCGATTGGTGGAGAACGATTGAGAAGGTATTTCGTCGTTTTATAATTTAAAAATATATAATTAATTACATTATGTTTATATTGTTTTGTGAAATTACATTTATATTATGTTGTTAAATTACATTTATATTTGTACTTTGTTTTTTTTAGTAAAACTTAGTTTCCCATTCGAAGTTAGTTGGATTTCGTGCATGGATGCGAAAGCGTGACTGCGGTCCAATTAATTCTTGAATTGTCCTATTATTTGGACAGTTTGGGAATGCATAGTCATGTCAAGTAATTTACGACTACAGGATTAGGTTTCGATTGTGGAGATTTCGGTGTCATCTCTGTACGTTCTTCGGGTGGTACATAGGTATTTTATACCTATGGTACAACTCAAGAAATGTATCGAGATGCTGCCGAAATTCATCCACGTTGAAATCTAACCTCATGTAGCCGTAAATTACATGACATGACTGTGCATTCCCGAATGGGATAGGGCCCTTATTGGAGGCATAAGGTGACATTATGAACAAGTACGAATACAACATGATTGTTGTATTGTGATTGTGGTTGCAGGAATTATAAGCAGGAGGTGGATACAGAACCCGAATAGGTGCGCAGACGAATACTTGGATGGAATCGAGGATTTTATTGACTTTGCACGGACACACAACCCAGGTGCAACTAGAATCCGGTGTCCTTGTAGGAGGTGTAACAACACCTTGTGGGAGACAATTGAAAATGTTCGATTTCATTTAGTAAGGAATGGAATGATTGAGACATACATCACTTGGAACCATCACGGGGAACAATTAGACATTGCTTCGTCTTCAAGGGCCACAAGAGTGGACAATGTTGAACCTATTGTGGATCCTAATGAACAAGTCATGGATATTATAAATGATGTTTTTCCATTTGCATCGACCAGCAGCAATCAGGAAGGGGAAGATGACGTGCCTACACAAATGGATAGTGCAGAGTTCGAACAATATGAAAAATTGTTAAAAAATGCCAACCAAGAGTTTATACCCGGGGTGCGAGAGCTTTTCCGTTCTGAAGGCCATTGTGGAGCTAATGCACGAAAAAATAAAGTATTGTATGTCGAACCTGTGGTTCGATTACTTTTTGGGGGTTTTTAAGAGAATGCTTCTGATGGACAATTGTTTGCCGAAAGACCACAGACACGCGCAAAAGGTGTTGAGTGGTCTTGGATTGGGTTATGAAAAAATTCACGATTGCAAAAACAATTGCATGTTATTCTACAAAGAGTATGAAACATTAGATACATGCCCTATATGCAATGAGTCGAGATTCAAAACGACATCTCAGAATAGAATGACTAAGATCCCACAAAAAGTCATGCGTTATCTGCCCCTGAAACCTAGGTTGCAGCGATTGTATATGTCGACACATACTGCCACAGACATGAGATGGCATAAGGAAAAACGGGTAGACGACGATGTGATTCGGCATCCTGCATATGGGGAGGCATGGAAAGAGTTCGATCGAACGTTCCCCTATTGGTCGATCAAGCCTATGTTTTTTGAGCTCCCATATTGGTCGAAACTAAAATTGAGGCACAATGTCGACGTTATGCATGTTGAGAAAAATGTCTTTGACACATTGATGGGCACGATTCTAGATATCGAGGGCAAGACAAAGGACACGATCAAAGCTCGTCTTGATTTGGAAAGAATGGGCATACGAAGGAGTTTATGGATGAATAGGGACAGTGATAAAGCTAGAAGGGATCTTGCATTTTTTTCCATGAAATCGAATGACAAAAAAGAGTTCCTAAAGTTTGTATCATCTGTAAAGTTTCCCGATTGGTATGCTTCTAATATCGCGAGTTGCGTGAATGTTGACGGGGGTAAATTTGCTAGACTAAAGAGCCATGATTGCCATGTGTTTATGCAACGCCTACTTCCTATGGGTATTCGACACCTATTGCCGGAATATGAAGTGAAGCCAATCATGTTGTTGTCTAGATTTTTTTTCCCAACTGAAGGCAAAAACGATGCGAAAGACAGACATTAATCAGTTGCGCCATGACATTGTCCAAGTCCTATGCAAGTTTGAGATGATATTCCCTCCAGCTTTCTTTACAAGTATGATCCACGTGATGGTTCACTAGCCAGAAAAGGCATTGCTTGCTGGTCTTGTCAACTATCGCTGGATGTATCCAATAGAAAGGTATATAATCCTCATCATTTGTGTATGCATCATTATCCCACGCTTGCTAATTTGTATCATATCGTTTTATTATGGTAGGCTTCTCGGAGAGCTGAAAAAAAGCGTACGTAACAGGGCGAAGCCTGAAGGATCAATTATAGAGGCTTGGGTTCAATACGAGTCGCTTACTTTCTGTGGAATGTACTTAAAAGATGTGGACACGACTTTCAATCGTCCTCAGCGCAATAATGACGGATGTGTGAGAAATGAGAAACTTTCTGTTTTTGCCCAAAGCGCACTACCCTTTGGAGATCCTGTACGAGGAGAGTCGTTTTCCAGAAATGACATGGAGGTAGCCCATTGGTTCGTACTGAACAATTGTGATGAGATAATGGCATACTTAGATGAGCATGAAGAGATGATGAAGCGAGAACATCCATCACATTTGTATTCCAAGAAACACCGTGAATTGTTTCCACAATGGTTTTTGGAATATGTAAGTTATAAGTGTTTTGTATTTGACATATATATCGTAGTATTTAATTTTCTCAAACTAACATGTGAATGTTTTTGTTTTATTAGGTGAATAAGTTGAAATCATCGAATTCCCCCACTTACAGTGAAGAGTTATATAACTTGGCATTCGGCCCGATTCGCGCTGAATTGTTCTCAGGATGCCATGTTAACGGCGTCAAGTTTTTGGGGATTGCACGAGATGACAAGTTGTGTACGCAAAACAGCGGTGTCCATGTCCCAGGTGAAGGCAAAAGTACGGACATAGATTTCTATGGCAAACTCACAACTGTCGTGCAATTGCTTTACAAAGACCAATACCAAGTGATCATGTTTAAGTGTCGATGGTTTGATATGAACCCAAATAGGCAGGGAAGTGTTAAAATCGACCATGGCTTACTATCGGTGAACATTAACAGAACTTAGTATGATGACGACCCTTATATTTTGGCAAATATTTCAACACAGATTGTGTATCTAGATGACCCTAAAGCCGGGAGCAGTTGGAAAATTATTCAGAAGATGGATCAGAGGAATGTGTATGCTATACCAGAACTAGACCAAAATGACAACGACGTCGACAACGTTGCTGACCAACGTTTAGAATCTTCAATGGAAAATGATGCGGAAACACTTCGAGATACAAATGTTATACAAGAACCGTTTCAGATAGAAGGAGTGTCTTCAATCGAAATACTGATTCAGTCAATTACAATTGACCTCGGTGATCTTCCGTGATTCGATGTTGCAATGGGCCCGAATGACGACAGTGATGGATCAGAGGAGGATTGGGAGACTGAAAGTGATGATAGCGACGATAACGAAGGTTATTATAGTTCAGATGATGAATAATGCAGTTTATTTGCGACTTTCCATGTAAAACATACTAAAGTTATTTGATATTTCTCTTTTGATGATGTGTAGTTTGATTTCATTTTATGAATGTGTAGTTTGATATTTTTGTCTTGATGATGAATGAGTTGGATTATAAACCTTGTTGGATGGTGAAGCTTTTGAATTTTTATTATTATTTGATTTTATGAGTTTTGTCAAATTGAATTGATATGATTTTGAGTAGTTGAGTGAAATTTTATTGTTCAATTGTTTTGAATTGAGTTGAATGATAGTCTAAGTTCATTTTCAATTCTTGAGTTTTTTTTTATAATTAATTGTATGAGTAGATTTATAGTTGTATTTGAGTTGGAGAATGATTTATGAACCTTTTGAAGCATAAGAAAATCAAAAGAAGAATTTTGAAATTTAGATTTTCAGATTTTGGGTGTGTTGATGAATTTTTGGGTTTGGGTGTTCAAAGTTTGGATCCAAATCTTGTTTTTGGGAAGTTTAGCCAAGGATATGACGTTGGAGTATGAGAGTTTGGCAAATATGCTTGTTTGAATATATGTACTTGTTAACTAAGCCTATGCGTATTCATATTTTCACATTCTATTTTTCATTTATTTTTTATGCCTTAATTTGAATTTTATTTTATAGATCATAAGATTTTCAATGATTTTAATTAAGCTCATTCATACTTTTTTAATTAAATTCTTTTAAATTTAATTATGGCGTAAATGCAAATTATTAAAAATGTAAAAATGAATCTCGTGAATTTTAGAAATATAGTAAAATATAAATATAAATAACAAAAATCTAAAATAAAAGAAGTATCCGTGCGCGTCGAAGAGAGTATGATTCGTCGCGCATTCTAACTTTGAGCGACGCTAAGTTTCTTAAGTCGCGCAATCTTATAATTTTCCAGGGTTTATGGTTCAGCGTTCAGCGTTCAGGGTTCAGGATTCAAGGTTTAGGGTTTGTGCGACGTCATTTTTAATTTTTACGTCGCGCAAGTTCGCGCAATGTTATATTGTTCTCGCTAATTAAAGGGTTTGCGTGACGTCATTTTCCTTTTACGTCGTGCGAACTATCTTTGCGCGACGCTATCTTTGTATACGTCGCGCAAGTTACGGTTTGCGCGACGGGAATTGAGGTCTTACGTCGCGCAAGTTACGGAAAATTTTGGCGGAATTTGCCGAAAATTTTGGCAGAATTATTACCTTGCGCGACGTGAACTGTTTTGTACGTCGCGCATGATGATATTACGCGACGGTTGACTTCCTACGTCACGCAATCTTGCCAAATATTACATCACGACTTACAGACCCCTCACCTCATCTCTCTCCTTCCCCTCCCGATTCTCCCTCCCTCCATAACCACCACATCCGACCACCTCAACCCCAAAGACCAGACCCAACACGTCCAGCCGGTTCCCATCGTCGCAGCCTACCCCTCCGCCGCCCCCGTCGACGTCCCCAGCCACCGAAATCGAGATTTGAGGCCGAATTTTCCCCGAAATTCAAACCTCTCAATCTCTCTCCTCCGGCCACCAATTCAGTCGAGTAAGGTATGGATTTTCAACTATTTTTCATGCTCTAGCTGATTGTTGGATAGGATTTGATCAATTCTTAGCGTAGGTGGTTAAATTTTGAACCCAAAGTTTTGGCCGGATTTCAGGATGAAATTCCGGCCACTTCCGGCCATTTTTTGGGATATGTCCAAGAACAAAAGTGCCTCAAATCGATGTTCTAAACCTAGGGTAGGAAGATTGGCTCTTGATTTTGAAATTTTTCCGGCGATTGTTATCGCTTTGGACGGCCGCTACCGGCGCGTGTATCGTAGCATGGGCACTGTAGCAAACTAACATTGTGTCCCGATGCGATCCTCTAGTTGTCATGAGTGCGTAGGTATGTTCGAATTCCAATTTGGATACGTTTGAGCCTTGAACGGATTTCGCCTATTGTGCGATTTTCGGGTTTGATATGTTCGGACCGTTGGATCGAACTCAAACTCATGTATGTTGTACCTTGTATTTCTAGGATCATATAGGATTCGACGGATCGTGGATTGGAGTCCCGGATACTCCAAAATCGCGAACCCTAGGGCAAGATATGGTTTAATTAATTAGTTTAGATTATATCTTGGTAAATTGGATTACTGAAATTGTGTATGCTTTAATTAATGAAATTGTATATGCTTAGATTATATCTTGGTAAATTGGATTAATTTTTATGTTTGTTAATTAATGAAGATTCTTATATATTTCTGTTTTATTAGTTGTTGAGATTTTTATTTTTATTTTATTAGACGTTGGCCCCATTTAAAAAAAATTAAATAAATGTTTAAATAGTTTTGGACCACATATTAGAGTAACTATGTTTTTAACTTTGGATGCTTGTTCAATTGTGCAGATGTCAAACCTTATTAGAAGTAGTAAGGCGGTGACGACTGCACAGAGTTTGCCTCCCCCGGCTACGACGTCAACTGCCATTGCTCCAGCACAGATGGACGACAAGCCGATTTGTCCCGTGGTCTCATATGCCCATGATGTCGGTCACGTCGTTCGGACCTATTGCCCAATGCAATGGAAGTCTTGGAAGGTCATGCCTGACGAGATGCGGATGGAGGTGCGCAGACAGCTGTCGGTATGTATCCTACCTTTTAATTGTTTTCCCTTCAAATTTTATATATTTCTAATACTTAATGTATGTAATGAATTTATTGCAGACGAACTACAATTTAGAGAACCTCGACGACGAGTCGTTGGCGTACGTCAACAGACTCTTTGCTGAGAGGTACAAGCAATGGAAGAGCGACCTGCACCACCATTTTCAGGCATATGATGATCCGCAGGTCGCTTTTCAGGAGGGTTGCCCGAAGGAGCTTGAGGGGCGGGAGGATATGACAGGACCTGACCCAAATTCCACTTTGGAATCCGAGCCGAACCCTGTGCGTGTCCGACACCTGGCAGATGCCGGGCACAAATGACCTAATTGCCCATCTACTACAGTTTCAAAGAAATTCAAGGTTCGACTTCTACCGAAAAATTCGGCAGAGTCTCCCCTGTAATTTGATCACTTCCAAAATCTTCACCTGTCAAACAAGTACACATTAAATCAACCCAACTGCCAGCATGCTTCACCATACAATCAAACAGTTAATTTACATCCTAGGGCAATTTCTCAGAGCAATCTACTAAGAGTTTACAAGAAAATTTAGTTGGTTTACAAAAGATGCCCTACCTCGTGTGAGGAAGGAGCGGAGCGGGAATTCTGCCCTGTGGTGGTCTCCTAGTGCACGCCTATTGCCTGGGGGCGCAAAACATTATAAAAGGGTGAGTGGACAAAAAGAAAGTTTTACAAAATAGCGTAAAAACATACTAACCCCCTTGTTAAAACATTTAGAAAACAATTAGAGATATAATCATACCAGAAAGATAAACATGTATAAAACATATTTATATAAGTTTCTCGAAATCAGGAATTCTCATTTAGTAACAGAAACCAATTTAATTCAATAAAAAGCAATTAAAATAAGAATTTCCGAAAAGACTTTTCAATTTCCACCTAAGTGTACCCTTTTCCAATATTCCGTCAATTCCAATATTTAACCGTCAATTCCAATATTTAACCGTCAATTCCATATCCTCGTAAGACTCGGTGACACAAAGTCGGTCCGAGCCACGTCCTCGCAGAACTTAGGAGACATATAGTCAACCTAAGCCGCATCCTCGCTAGACTCGGAAAACACAAAGTTTACCCGAGCCGCGTCCTCGCTCTGCACGGTCCGAGCGTCCCCAAGACTCGTGGGGCGTGAGTCATGCGCGCAGACTTAAACCGAAGGCAACAATAGGTCCGTAGACCGGGTAATCACCAATATCAATATTTATATAATCCGTAAGCAACATAACCTTTCCGAAGGCAACATTCATTCCGAGGCAACATCTAGGGTACCGAAGGTGGTTTAAAACCTTTCATAAATCATTCATATATATAAAACAAATCCTCACCTTTCCGAGCCATTCAACTTTCACAATACTAAACATAAATATCATTGTTCAATTCAATTCCATGCTCGAAATAATATTCATAACAAATATTTCAAATAAATGATTGAGATCAATTTCAAGCTTAAACCCGTAAATCATAAAGTTCATTTCAAGAAATCAATATTTGCTTGGAATGGAAATCATAAATGAATATTCCAGAAAACCAATTAAATTCTATTATGCAACTTAAAGATATTATTTGGAAATAATTAAATCCATAATAAACTTTTAATAAAACATTTATTGCATAAAACTTCGTTTATAAAATAAAAGTCCACTCACAACTGGTCCGTGCTATTGGACCTTTCGAAGGTCCCTCCTGTGGTCCGCTTTGAGCCCGGTGCTGATTAAATCATCATAATATTTTATTAATAAAATTGCTCAATATAATATTTAATTAAAAACCCTGACCCCCGGCTCCTAAAAGTGCGTGCACTAAATTTAAGATGATTCATATGCCCACATAAGCTTTTCCAATGCTTAGAATGGTCGGGAGTGCCTCGGGACTCAAAAAGCGCTAAAGTCCCAAAAAAGTCAACACGAGACCCCGTGGGGTCCACTACGTCGAAATTCTGATCCGAAAGTTCCTAAAAGTTCCAAAGTGCCTAGGACACATGTCCCGAAAGTTTGATCTCGATCGGACGGCCAGATTGCTCACGATCGCACGATCAGACGGTCGAAAGATTTTCCGTAACCCTAACCCTAGGGATGGCATTTTCGGAGTATCCGGGACTCCGATTCACGATCCGTCGAATCCTACCAGACCCTAAAAATACGGGAACCAACATACTAAGAATTCAGACCGATCCAACGGTCTGAACATATCGAACCCGGATAACGCGCAATATGCGTATATCCGTTCGAGTGTCAAACGAACTCCAAATTGAAATCCGAGCACGCCTACGTTCTCGTGACAAAGCAAGGATTAAAGTAGCAGAAAGTTTGACAATTAAAAGTGGGCCAGCGCGTGAGAACACGCAGTGGCAGATCCGAGGCCTAAAAGCGATAAAATTGGGCGTTCAGACAAACTCCAAACCGGGAGCTATCCTTCCGCCTACCACAAGTTCTCGGCCTCCCGAACACAATTCTCAACTACGGGAAAGTCAATTTCGGACCCTAAGTGGGTCAAATCTCGATCACAAAACTGGCTGAAACTTTACTTCGAATTTAAACCTATCTACGCTGCGATTCGATCTACACCTACCCAACAGGCAGCTAGAGCACGAAAAATAGATGAGAAAGCATATCTTACTTGTCCCGATCGGTGGCCGGAGGACGGCGAACGAACGCCGTGAATTTTCTGTCAAAACCGGCGATTCCCAAGGTGATTCCGACGAAACCGTAGCGGCAAATGGCGGGGGAAGGCTGGGGTAGGTCGGGGGTGAGGTTGCGGTTCAATCGGAACCGGTGCCGTGGCCGGTGGTTGACTATGGTGGCGGCTGGAGGTTTGCAAAGGGGAGGAGGGGTTGTCGGCAAAACCAGGAGGGGGTTGTGCAATCGGGAGAAGAGAGAAGAGGTTTGAGATTTTTTAAAAATCTGCCTGCAAAATTACAATTTTGCCCCTCACTTAATTTTTATCGTAAAAACTTCAATATAACTCCAATTCAAGCCCACAATATACCCGCGAACTCGTATCGACGAGCCCGACGTAACGGTGTGGCTCGCTTTCCCAATTTCTCTCTTGAAGAATTAAAATTAAATCAAAACCTAGTAGAATGTTTTAAGGGCATACTTGTCTTTTCCTTTAATTAGTTTAATGGTTAAATATTATTTAAGGGTTGGGTTGTTACAGGATAGTTGGGCATGGCTCTGCGGTCATTTTAGGAGCCCGATTATGTGGTATTTTTTTTATATTAAGTTGAAAATTATTACACATTTCTTACTAATGTTTATTTAATTTTTTATATTTCATTTGAATTTCAACTAATACGCTTTATTTTTTGTATAACAAATAAGGCCAATAGGGACAAGAAGACTCTTCTCCACCGTTCAGGTTCCAAGCCCTTCTCATATAGGATGGAGGAGCGGCGGCGGGTAATAATAAAGTCATTTTTATTTAATATTTAATATGTCGTTAATATTAATTTGTTTTTTTCGTACTAACATTTTTATTCTCTTGTTCAATTCAGGGGGGGTCCAAATTCCCGGAGATCGACATATTTGGCAACGTTTATGTTTGACCTGGGAATGAGTTGGCCTAGTCCCTTCATGTAAGTATTCTTTAATTTTAATTATTATCTTACGCATTCAAGTTTCATGGTTATTATATTTCCATTTAAATTAATATTTTATGTTATGTTAAGCAGACGGCGATGATGGAGAAGAGCCGGTTGGTTCTTGAGTCTCGCTCCCGGCCTTTCCTTCCCGATACGCCGCTCGAGTCTATGGATCCTCCACAGGATGCGTGATTTCAGATCTCGACGAAACCTTGGATCGAGACTCTCGGGAGGCGGCCAGGACATATTGTCGAGGATGGGGAATGCCCGACGCCAGGAACCTAGACCTCGTTCATCGTCGCGATCAAATAGTCGTGACTTGTTTTGACAAAGAAAGGTGGCCGAGCTTGAAACCCAACTCGCCTCGTACAGTACTCAGATGTCACAGCTTCTACAATCGATCGTTCGGTTAGGCATTCCAGTCCCGGATGTTGGTCCCTCGTCCAAACTCACGTTTCTACAATCGATCGTTCGGTCCGGCAACTTTTTCGTTGCACAAACTCACATTTTTACAAAATACAAAACCGTAAAACTAAATTTTAAAACAATATATTTTATGTTTGCGCGACGGAAGTGTTCGTCTCTCTAAAATTTAAGCAACGAAGGTGTTTTCATCGCGCAAAGGTTTGAGACACGAACAGTTCTCTCGTCGCTACATATCTGCGCGCCGAAGACGTGTTCGTCACGCAAAGATTTGAGACACGAACAGTTCTCTCGTCCTTAAATATCTGCACGACGAATAAAACCGTCGCGCTGTAACGACCCTAACCCAAAATTTAAGGAAATTTAAATAAATTAATTGAATTAAACAAATAAAGAATTAAAAAGGAATTTAAAATGAATTAAAAGGATTAAAATAATGAAATTTGAATTAAATAAGAATTTAATAATTAAAAGGGGCATTTCGGTCAACTAAATTTTCGGACGACAATTTGGCGAACGGGTTGCGCCATTGCGTCCGGCACGTCGAAACGAGTTCGGGGACGTGCGGCACACCTCGATAGGAGTTTTGTAACACTTGGAGGACATTTTGGTCATTTCAGAAATTGTTAAAAACCCTTGGACCAATCAGATTTGGGGATTCCTTTCTCTCTCCTCGCGCAGCCCCTCTCTCTCCTCAAAATCGCGCCGGTTACTGTTCACCGACGCAACTCCGTCCTCCGGCCACCACTGGCCACGGCACCGGTCGCAAACGAACCGCCTCCTCCTCCCGGTCACATCCCACCCCAGTTCACCGGCCAATTCGACGGCGATCGTCGGCAGGAAGCTCTGCAAATTCCGGCAAAACCTCCATTAACGCCGGCGACAGCTCCGGTCATCTCCTCCGCACCACCACTTGTAAAAGGTTCGCCTCTCTTCCCTCTTCCTTTCCCCCACCGTGCGCGACAAAAATGGGCGGCGTAGCCGCCGTTCCGATCAACACAGATCCGGCCAAAACCCTAAGTGGTTTGGCCGTGATCTGGCGGCTTTTCCGGCCGGTTCTGGGGCGGCTCAACCCGGTTCTGAGCTTCCCTCCTCCTCCTGGTTCGATTGCTATGGGTATTGTACCCTAATTCCACAACTTTCCGGTGACCGAAATTGCTCAAGACACCCACCCTCACGGCGGCGCGTGTGGCGGAGCGTGGCACAGTAGCAATTGGGCATTTCCGTCCCGATGCGATCCTTGAGTCGTTATGAACGCATACGTATGTTCGGATTTCGATTCGGACGTCGTTTGGACCTCGAACCATTGTACGCCTATTGTGCGTTGCGTGGGTTCGACGTGTTCGGACCGTTGGATCGAAACCGAATTCACGTATGTGATTCCCCGTATTTCTAAGAACGTGTAGGATTTGACGGATCGTGATTCGGAGCCCCGGATGCTTCGGATCAATGACTTCGAGTTTGAGTTAAACCGTAATCGTCCGATCGTGCGATCGTGAGCAATCCGACCGTCCGATCGTGACCAAACTTTCTGGACGTGTTCTTTAAGCTGTAGTGAGTCTGTAGGAACTTTCGGATCCAAGTTTGGAGGTCATGGGACCCACGGGCCCGGTTTGACCTATTCGGGTAAGTTTGACCAAGTTTGACCAGGGTTGACCGAGCGTCTCCCGAGGTCGTCTCGTCTCCTAACGAACGTCGTTGACCTTAGAATTCCTCGTACGACGTGTTGGTACACTTTTGTCGAGTTTGGTTAAGGTTGACTTTTAAGGTTATCGCTTCGGTCCGGTTGTTAACCTTAATCCTCGTGTTCTTGAATTAGGTTCTCAAGCTCTTCGTGATCCTCGAGTGGAATCCTTTCCGGGTTGGGCAGCGAGGGACCAACGGTGAGTGGACTTTGTTTTCAAACGAGCATGGTTTTAAAGAATTGAATGCGATGCATGTAAATGATATTTAAATATTGTTTTAAATCTTGATTTGATCTTTGATGGATTTATTATGATTGATTTGGTGTTTGAGTTTTATATTTGATTTGGGTTGCCGGTTTGTTTGTGGGGCCCTGTTGGCTATATTTTATTATTATGCTTATCTTTAAGTATGGATTTTGGGACGAGTCAAGCGTCCGGTAGTATTTTTGTATGGATTTGAGTACGGTGGAATTGATTGGATTTTCCGTATGATTTATATTTAATATTTGAGTTTATGGTTTCGTTGGGTTTCGGACTTTATTATTTTATTATTACGTATGTCGTGAGTATACTTTAAGCCTTTGGAATTTATACTTTATATTTTTGGGAAACTTATATATATCTACTTTGACTATATAAATATACCTACTTTGAATTGAGTATTTGGGCGGTAAGTTTTGGACGCTAGTATAGTCCGGTTGTTTACGTATTTGGTTTTGGTATTTAAACCTTATTAATTATGTTCTTGCTAATACTTTGATTATATATATATATATATATATATACGTATATATATACATATAGATCAACTTGGAAGGATCATGTCGGATTGTTGAGGCTATCGAGAATACATGTCGGATTAATGAGGCTATCGGGAATATATGTCGGATTATCGGGAATTGATCATATGTATATATATGTATGTATATATATATATATATATCTACTTTGAATGTATATTGTATATATTTCTCTACTTGAAAATAATTATACTTATCTACTTTGAATATATATTACATATATATATATCTACTTTTAAAATAAGTTTGTATATCCACTTTGAATATATATATAAATATATATCTACTTTGAGTATATAAGTATATCTACTTTGATTTGGAGTTTTCGAACATATATGTATACGGGTTTGGACTTTCGGTTATATTTTATTGTATCACTATTTATGTTGTTTTAAAGTACGAATTTCAGGGATGTCAGTTATACGTGGGAATTTCGAATGCTTGAGTTTGAGTATTGTAATTTAAAGGATAATTATGTTTTATATATATATATATATATATATATATATATATTTGTATATGTATATATACGTGTATATTTTGAATAATACGTTTCGGGGTTTGACTTTATATTTTTAAAGAGTAGTACCTACTATGTTTTGAAGCATATGTTTTACTTGGGGTTTGACTTGATGTTTTCTTGACTTGGGTTTTGATTTCGGTTTAATTGTGCAATTTCTGTGATTATGACATTTTAATGGTGTTATTGGATTTGTTACGTATATATGTTACTGGTGTGTAATATTTTGGGGTTGGGTACTTGTGGTTAAATATGTATACATATGTGGATTTTCGTGTGGTGTTGATTTGAGTGCAGTTGCACCGTGTTATGTACCTCCCCTGTTCTTGATATGGTGACTGTGATTTGGAGTATGGTTCGATCCGGTGCATACCTTAACGGGTGTAGCCGTAGACCCTTGATTGGGTAGTCTGCGCGTATGACTAGTTCGGACGCATGGTTATTGAGGACTACGCCATGCGGGCCGGGAGCTTAGTCCCGGTTGGACGGCTCGACCACGGGCACGAGGCCATTGCGATGCCGTCCGATGTCCATTATCCTGGGCATGAGACCATCGTGAATGTTGTCGGTGTCGATTAAACAATCCCCTGTTGGATTGTTTCCCCTGGTACTTGTTTTTGGTGTCGAGATTATATTATATCTATACGGGTGTGTTAGTACCTTCGTATTCTTATTTTCTTTCGGTGAGGATACTTCCTCGCTTGCAGTGCCTACGGGCATGCGGTTCTTTGCGTGTGGGGAAGAAAGGGGTAAAGTCTTTTAAAGTGTTTTTATTATTACTTTGTAGTGGTTTTGGACTTCTTGGATTTATCTTGGTCTTTGGACATTTTACGTTGTTTTGTTTTATGGAAACTTTATTATTTTCTTATGTTTACTATTTTCAAGTTGTTTGGGTTTTTAATTATATTTATGTCTATGCGGTTTAGTTTTGGGAGGTTTTGCCTCGGGAAAAGAAAAAGGTTTGGTTTGGTTTTATTCTTTGATTATTTTGAGATATTGGTTTTTGAATCAATTTTATATACAACGAATTTTAATTGCATGGTTTGCATGTTTTTGAAACGGTGGGGTTAGTACGTTGTTTTGAACTACTAAACTTTGTTTTTGTCCACTCACACTCTTTCTGTTTTGCGCCCCCCAGGCCCTAGTCGCGCTACAGTACAGTCCAGCCGAGCGCTTCTCTTCTCGAGCGTCGACTTAATTGTAGGACTTCGTGTCCCTTACCTTAACTTTGAATTTCTACTGTTAAACTTGCATACTCTTAGTTGCTCTGTTATTGCCCATTAGGGTCGAACTTGTTGGCCGGAGGCCTGTTATGTATTTTTTGCATGCTGGCAGTTGGTTGTACATATTCTACTGTTTTTGAACAGGTTGGAACTTTGGGTTTGGTTGTTTTTCTGGGGAGACTCTGCCCGTTTTTCGGAAGAAGTCTTGACCCCCTTGTCTGTTTGTCTCGGGAAGAGGGATTCTTTTAGTATGTGGACCCGGCATCGCGATGATGTCGGTTGTCAGCAGGATTCGGCACGGGTTCCGGGGTGGAATCTGGGTCGGGTCCTGTCACGCGTGTTGTGGCCGCACCAAGTTGCGCGACGAAAAATTGTGTCGTCCCTAAAATTTCGGTGCAACGAAGGTTAATCGTCGCTCATTTTTGCGCGACCAAGTACGAAACTTGGTCGTGCAAAGAATTTCTTCACGATGTTTGTGCAACGGATTACGCACGACAAAGTGTCTGTCGCGCTGATATTTGTGCGACACAAATGTACTTTGCGCGACTAAAGGTTCTTTGTTGCGCAAACTGTAAAATGTAGTAGTGACCCTTGATATGCAAGAAAGAATAACAGGGGGTAAATATCAATACTATATTTGCCACTAAGATAAATGGTATGGGTTATGGAAGAACAGAACTAGCAGCATAAGCAGCTCAAGATAGTATTGGTCAATGAAGTGTCAAGAATACTAGTTACACATTTCCCATATAGCAAGTAGAGATCAAGCTAAACTAAACGATACATTAAGGAATATTCAACCAAATGAAGAACAGTTCATAAAAGAACTAAAATAAAAGATGGGGGAAGAGGAACTACCTTTCTTAGCTTAGAACCATTGACAATCTTGACATTCTGGATAAAGGCCTCTAATAGTTCTTGTAGGACAGGCTAGAGTAATTCAGC
This sequence comes from Prunus padus, assembly GCA_024362665.1. NCBI lineage: Eukaryota > Viridiplantae > Streptophyta > Magnoliopsida > Rosales > Rosaceae > Prunus > Prunus padus. Next base: position 13,580,782 of record JANFAM010000005.1, on the reverse strand, counting down.
AAATTTTGCTTGCCCTAGTTCTTCTTCCCCATAGCTTCGTGTTTCTTCAAGATATCGCTTAGAGGAGGAAATTCTGCAAAATTGCACCTTGTTCATTATCAATTCTATAAAAACTAAGAACAATCAAATATGGAATAGACAGTTTATAAATTGTACATACTGGATTAAGTACTTCATGACATGCTAGATCTCAACATATGCACAAATTAATTAATGCAAACGACAAAAGCTAAATCATTATAAGTGAAACTTGTAACAATTCTTCATTTGCAAAACACAAAATAGGAATAATCTGAAGGTAATCTAGGCATAGATTAAACAAGTTGAGGAAAATGAGATGAGAAATCTAGGCACAAAGCTTAAGAGGATTTCCATCCTCATTCCCCTGATGTGACTGCAGTATTCAAAGTCCTCATTCCCCTGATGAGAAATCTAGTATGATAAGGGTCTTCTTTCTCTTGCAGGTTTTAATACAGGGATTCTATATGTCATGTACTAGATCATCTTCAAAAGATTCCCCTTTTTTTTCCCTTACAAAAATGGAAAATAGGGAAGCAATTCATTCAGGGTTCAAACTGGATTTTGAACATACCTACAAACTGGAATAAGCTCTTCCTCAATGTCACGAGTCTAGATAACCCAATATACTTTACTTTTCCTTCTTCCACTAGTTTCTTGAGCTCACCTACCTAAACTCCACGAAAAAAAAAAGTATCTAATCAATATTTTCCAACCACCCCACTATATCTACAAGAAGCTATGTAAAAGCACTTTCTGTCACGCCCCCGATTTTCAACCACAAATAACCATCTAAGTTATTACAAACAACCAACAATCCAGGTGGGTGAAGCTCGGAACCTTCAACAATTGTATCTGGAATTTTTTTTCTAACTACAACACCTGTTCTGAACCACAATGTCAATACTGACTCAACTCTTCTGAGTCAAATATTACATTCCAACAGTTACATAATAAATTGAAACTTCAACATATTACATATATGTTCCTCAGAGTTTATCACACACAACGGAAGTCTAATCTCAACAACACTTTCCAAACAAACTTTGTACACTTCAAGCGCACACCTTGCTTTCTGCTCTTGATGAAATCATGCATTCCTATTACCTGCAGGTTTAGCCTTTACACCGTTGAATAGTGTACCGGGTTCATCATCAACAAACCCGGTAAGCTTTCTAAAGCTTGTATGAGTAAACCACAACCATTAGTATAAATATGTCATTTTGCACATAATATACATACACATGCACTTTCATTATCATACCACAATCCTTGTATAATCAAGGTACACATAATCGAACAACTCACCCCAATCACAATTCTTTTATTTTAAAGAACTGTCAAGTCACCGCAAGTGACCTCACCAAAACTCTTTTATCTTAAAAGCAGTTTTCACACAACAAATCACAATTCTTTTATTTTTTTTAAGAACTGTTAGTCACCCCTGTGACCTCAAAATCTGTTTTAAATCCGTTAGAAACACAACTCATAAATGTCACTCTTGGACAACAGAAGTGAGAATACGCTAGACTCTCCCAACTCACGAACACTAAAGTCTACACACAATAGTGCCTGTTCACAACTCTGCCCAAAGCTAAGTAACTATGTGTTACCCTCATTAACATTTGTAATGGCACCACTAGAGCTCTCAATGGTTTGGGGCATCCTACCCTAGGGCTCCAATCCCTTGCCACGATCAACCACCTAAAGGTTATCTTCCAATTGAAGGAATCAGTGCATTCTCACATCTATCCTTCCAATCACAACATCCACAAACACCGAAAACAATAAAATGCACTCTCCACATTAAATATTATTTTCTATCTCAAATTCATCCATCACAACAACATATATATTTAATTATATATATTTACATGGTCATTCACTTATGAACACCACCATACAATCACAACATAATATGGCCAGTCCCCAGAATACCATCCATTTTGCAAAAACCTGCAACTCATTTAAAATCAAAACATATTTAAGTGATTTTAAACTCACCCAAAATAGTTTCTCAAAAACCATCTCAACATGTTAATTATATCCAATAACATTCTCATAACCACATTATAATATATATATATATATATATATATATATAATAAATGTGATTTTACTCACAATCCGGATGATTTACTCACCTCTCGTCCAATCTGCAATTACTTTGTCACCTCACTTTGTCACCTCAACGAATCCTCAAACTCTGGCGCCGCAAAAACCTAAGAAAAGTTTGCAACGTAACTTAAAATCCATAATCCAATATTTCGATCTCAAATGACGAAATGCCCTTCGGACCAACCGGGGGTCCAAAGTAATCAATTATCGTCCAAAACACTTCAAAACTATGACATACACACTGTCGACGTCAAAACAGGACCAATGACACCTATTGTCCAAAAAGTCACTATTTGGGTCCCGTAGGTCCCACCCATCCAACCGACACTCCAAAAATTCGCCTCGGGCCCACGAACTCAGATTTCAAATCCGATCGCACCAATGGACCCTAAATAGTTGCGACATCACTCCACATCAATTTGGCCCGATCCAACGGTCAGATCATTCTTGATCGCACGATCACGCACAATCGAACGATGATCACTCGTCTTAACTTCAAAATACCATAACTTAATATCGGGACATCCGATCACCAATTCGTCTATGCCTACAAACTCCTCACACCACCAGATACAACATATATTAAATTGGATATGATCCAACGGTCCGATCTAACGGTCTAAAATTTGAGAGGCACCGATCGTCGGTCAAACGACGAAATATCACAATTTCAAGCACACCATCGTGCTCAGGACAATGAGGACATTAACATAGCCTCAAATTATGAACTTGAAACTTAAATCATCAAAAATCCACTATTTTAGCAATTTCAAAATTTGCAAAAGAGGCTTTGAAATTTACCTGAAATCGTAGGCCTCGTTCTCACGATCGCGTAGGTGAAAACGGTTCAACAATCCGAGCTCTAGAACTCAAGATATGAATTTAAGAACATTTAAGAAACCTTTTTCTTTGTTTCTCTCTCATTTCTCTCTCTTTTGCAGGAACTGAAGGTGAAGACTGAGTTTCACGCGGAAAGGAGAAGAAGAATCAGCCAGGTGGTCACATGCAACCCACGAGTGAAAAGTGCAGGCGGCTGAATTTTTTTAATTTTTTTTTTGTCCAATTTCAATAATTCACAAAAAATTCAGCCAAGCTCCGAAAAATTCTCCGAAAATTACTGGCGACGTAACTCAAGGTTTTGGTAAGAAATAAGAATTTTATACAAATTCGCAAAGAAACATTAACATCTGCAGCAAGAACATTGACAAGCCAACAAGGAGCAAGTTTTTTGAGTGGGGAAGCTAAACATATCCATAAAGTGTGGTGGAAATTGAACTAGCACGATTGAGTTTCAAAATCAAAACCCCTGCATACATCAGTACCGTGTGACCAAACAAAGCATTTACTACGCGTACTAATCTCTAGAGAGAGTTATCCATATTTCAAACATTGCGTCTTCAACTAGCAAAGTTAATTAATTTACTAATTGTTTATTTATTGCTGATCCACTGATGACTTGGAGTTAGAACAACAATGGTACACTTTTTATCCACCTCTGTCTTTTACTTCATGATTAATTAGTAAAGCAATAGAATGATTATGAACAAATTAGACAATTTAATTATCAATCTGCATCCAATATCTAATACGTACATGATGATTATCAACAAACTTGGTTTACTTTACTGTAGATAGATCATATATGTATGATATATCTATGCCTATCCCAAAAGCAATGGTGCACCCGTCACTTTCACTCGAGATTTCAAGAATTTTTAGTTGCCTGTGTGTTAAGGTACAAGGCAAGCCAAAAAAGTCGCTACAATAAAGTTAGGATAAACTACAGTAAACTCCCCAAATTATAGGGCCATTTTCAAGTTCATATTCATGTTTTGAAAATTCACGAGTACATACTCAACGTCACGAAAACCCCTACAATTTGTCCCCTCCGTTAGCTAAATCGTTAGTTAATCTGTTAAGTGATGATGTGGCATTTGTGGGACCCATTTTTTAAATGACGTGGACTTCCACGTGGACCAAAAATTAATAAAAAATTATTTTAATGTTTAAATTATTTTTAAAAATCTCTCTCTCTCTCTCTCTCTCTCTCTCTCTCTCTCTCTCTCTCTCTCTCTCTCTCTCTCTCTCTCTCTCTCTCTCTCTCTCTCTCTCTCTCTCTCAGAACCACCATAACTGGCCCATATTCTTCTCATTCACCTTGAACAGAATCTCCATTTTGAACTTTGCCAAAATTACTCAAATCCGAACCGTCAACACCTTCTACATCCTTTACCTTCATGATAGGTTCAGATTGTTCACTCCTAGTTGTTTTAATACTTCTTCTTCCTCTAATCTCACTCAAATCTCTCAGTCCCAAATGAAACACAGAGGCTGTCCAAACCCAATAAAATCTCCAATCTTTCTCTGAATTTGGCTAAGCCTTTTTCACAAACACAATCTGCCAAACAAATGCTCTGTCTCTCTCTCATGGCTTTGAATCCATATTTGAAATGCAAGGGCTGGCACTTTGTACTCTGAAGAAATAACGAGATGCCTAAACTATAGAAATTTAAATCTGATTGAACAAACGTTGAGCTGCCCATAATGCACGCATAGGGTTTTCGTCGTCCGATCCAAAATCTCCTCGACCTCATCAATGTACGGACGCAACTCGACTCGACTTGTTGCTTAGATTTGGGTGACACAAGGTCGTGTTCAAATAAGAGGCATAGTTGCAGATCTGGGGTTTTGTTGCTTAAATCTGATTGAACAGAAAAAAATAAACAAAACAAATCAATCAAAGAACAGGCATAGTTGCAGATCTGTAAATTTGAATCAAACTAGGAGAGAGACACAGAGAGAGAGAGAGAGAGAGAGGGATGGCGATTTGATCTGGGTTAGAGAGAGTCAGATCTAAAGGAAGTGGGGCGGAGCTGGAGGGAGGGTGGGGGAGGTGGGGGGAGGTGCGAGGCGATGAGGGAATTTGTCATCAAAAGCAACCCATTCACCAAAAGACTTATCATACTAGAAAACAAGGTCACGACCCAGAAGCTGAAGTGGGGTAGGCAAGCGAGGATCCAAATCTTCAATCAAAGAAATTGGGTACAAATGATCCCTCCAATTGAACTTGGTTGTCAAGTTCTCATCGTCAACCGCATCTTCAACTCTGTAATCTTCACCATCTTGTTCTGTATGTGTGGGTGGTGATGATGATGAAGAAATCGGAGAGAGAGAGAGAGAGAGAGAGAGAGTTCTAGAGATTTTTAAAATAATTTTTGGTCCACGTTGAAGTCCACGTCAGTTAAAAAATGGGTCCCACAACCACGTCAGCACTTAACAGATTAATTCACGGTTTGGCTAATAGAGGGGGCAAATTGTAGGGTTTTCGTGACGTTGAGTATGTACTCGTGAATTTACAAAATATGGATATGAACTTGAAAATTGCCCTATAATTTGAGGAGTTTACTGTAGTTTATCCATAAAGTTATGTAACATTGATTTGCTACTAGATTCGAGCCCTTATGGTTGTAATCAAGCATGGACCTAGTGATGCCTCACGTAGGCTACAGCCCGGAGGACTTTTATTTTTTTACAGCCCAAATAAAGTTTAGCCCTCCTCAATCTTTAAAAAACACCCACGTGTCTTGGGTTTGGGCAAAAATAGATATAATTAATAGGTTAAAGAAATTTTTTTTTAAAAAACAAAATGTTTGCCTTGTGCTTGGGCAGGCCGACACGCATGGGTGGTATAAAAATAAACAATACTATATATAATTGTTTGTTGGTAAAGAATACTATATATTATAAGAGAGAACTGATGTTTTCGATGAAAGAGAGAAATAGAGTTGATGGGTCAGAGAGAGAGAGTGTGTGTTTTTAATACTTTTTTTTTAAAAAAAATTTTGGTGCTTGAATGTGCTATGTTGAGGCTTGTTTTTCTCCTTTTTGTGGAAAAAAAGACGTTGCCTCTTCACACTCAAAAAATAGTATTTAACATGCAAATTTTGCCAAAAGTAACATGTAAATTTTGTTTATTTTAATATAAAATAAAAATCACTTATACCATTAAGTTTAACATGAAATTTTTTTGTGCCGTCAAGTTTAATATATAAATTTTACTTACTCAACTTTCTCCTCCTCTCTTAATGATTTCACCCGCTCCAATTTAGAATCTTGGGTCCGTCCCTGGTTGTAATAATATCAATAAACAATTTGATTTAAATAACACCATTGATTGGGTGAATCATCTAATGTATCAAATAATTTACAAGGCAATATGCTCTTTCCTTTGAGAGGAGAGATGATGTATATGGAGTCATGGGAGAAGACAAAAATGAAGAAGCTAGAAGAAAGCTATTGTTCTTGAGAGAAGACAGAAACAAAAACAAAAAAAAACAAAAAAAAAGGTAGAGCTAGAGAAGAACACAAAAGCGAAGGAGATAGAAGATAACTGTATCAAAGAGATGTGATAAGGTCCTAGGTTCGAATTATAGCATCCATATAGTGTTTGTAAGTTTAGTATGCTATCACCTCTCTCAATATGAGTGATCTTCAAAAAAAAAAAAAAAAAAACCCAAACTCTCAACTATGTAAAGTTCAAAAATTGACCAGCAAGCTAATCTCTAGAGAGAGTTATCCATATTTCAAACATTGCGTCTTCAACTAGCAAAGTTAATTAAGTTACTAATTGTTTATTTATTGCTGATCCACTGACGACTTGGAGTTTAGAACAACAATGGTACACTTTTTATCCACCTCTGTCTTTTACTACATGATTAATTAGTAAAGCAATAGAATGATTATGAACAAATTAGACAATTTAATTATCAATCTGCATCTAATATCTAATACTTACATGATGATTATCAACAAACTTGGTTTACTTTACTGTAGATAGATGTATGATATATCTATGCCTATCCCAAAAGCAATGGTGCACCCGTGACTTTCACTCGAGATTTCAAAAAATTTTAGTTGCCTGTGTGTTAAGGTACAAGGCAAGCCAAAAAAGTTGCTACAATAAAGTTATGTAACATTAATTTGCTGCTAGATTCGAGCCCTTATGGTTGTAATTATATCAATAAACAATTTGACTTAAATAACACCATTGATAGGGTGAATCATCTAATGTATCAAATAATTTACAACGCAATATGCTCTTTCCTTTGAGAGGAGAGATGATGTATGTGGAGACATGGGAGAAGACAAAAATGGAGAAGCTAGAAGAAATCTATTGTTCTTGAGAGAAGACAGAAACAAAAAAAAAAAAAAAAAGGTAGAACTAGAGAAGAACACGAAAGCGAAGGAGATAGAAGATAACTGTATCAAAGAGATGAGAAAACAGGAGGAGCTATGAGAAAACTGTGAATTACGGATTTACTTAACGCTTAAGCCATTGTTTAACTGACTCTAACCGACCCACGTGAACACTACCAATCACATATGATATATGGACAAACTAACACATAAGCATAATGGACAACTCAGCATAACACCTGGACTTTTGCCTATCATCCCCCCTCAATCTCAGCAGTCCCAGCTAGAACTGGACCAAGCCTGAGATTGGTGCATTGACGAATAAACACAGCACTATGAAGACCTTTAGTTAAAATGTCTGCCATTTGTTCTTCAGTGGGAATGACGAATAAACACAGCACTATAATAACCACAAGATCACAACATTGAAATTTTTCACGAATATAATGCACGAACTAGTCATCTAAGAATAAACACTGCAATGATTAAACATGAATGCCATGCAAATACGTGCTTTACCTTTGGAGATTATGAGTTTCAGCTTATATCAACCTTGAGATGACTATGTCTAAACCTATTTAAATCTAGACTAAACATTTGAGATTGAATAGGATTTAGAAAATTACAAGCAACAATACAACTTTGGCAAGGAAAGCCAATACTAGCAAATCGAGAACATCACAATCTCCCCCTTTAGCTTTCCTTTACAAAAACTCATTTTCTCCCACACTCAGCACACAAACCCATCCTAGAGCTATGCCTTGATCTTGGAGTAAAAGTACCTGCAAGTTACACACCTCAAGGACCAATATCAAGAGAAACATATCAAAGAAATAAAAGTTGTCTCCCCCTTTTTGTCATGGGAAGACAAAGCAAGGAATATAGGCCAAAAATTAGCAATAAAGAGGGCAATAACACAATATGGAAAGCAGTACAACATATAAAGCCCAATGTACTTGATAGTGTGCAACCGATAGCAAAGTACATATATGGACAAAAGTGGCCATAGATGCTCACCTTGATTAACGATCATAATTGATCTTCTGGGGTGTCATGGTACCCTAATGGGCATTAAAATGCTCACCCTAATAGATGGTGTAGGTTTTAATACAAGTTCTGAGGAATGAGAGGTTCCACTAGAGGACCAAGGGTGGAACCATGAATTTTTTGGTGAGTGGGCTAACTAAAAATTTTAGCTTTAAATTTAATATTTTTTAAAAATATATATATATCTTTACCTTTGAAATTTGAATTCGTTAAAATTTATTGGCATCAACTGAATAAACTTCTAAAATGCAAAGTGAAAAAATATAAGGGTTAATGACAGTTTAGTACATTGTGGTTGCACTTATGAGGCATGTTTATCCCTGTCCTCTTGATTTTTGCAATTAGATACCCCGATCTATTCAATTTATTACAATGTGGTTCCACCACTCGAGTTTCCGTCATATTTCTCCATTAGTTACTTACGTGGCACTATGAGTCCCATATTTTCACTTATTTTTATTTAAAAATTGATTAAAATATGAAGAAAACATTTTTTAAAACCAACTTAAAATTAAGAAAACTTTTTTAAAAATAAAACCCCGTCAACCCCAAAAAGCCACCCCCTTCCCCGACAACCCCAGCTTGCCGACCACCAAGATGCCTCCACCACCTCTACCGAGACCCCAACACCACCCACCCTTGCAACCGACCCTCCCCACAACCCCGACCTCCACCAAGCCACCCCTCCCCTCACTGCTACTCTCTCTCTCTCTCTCTCTGGGATGGATGGGTAAAAATCCAACCATCACAACCACTTCCACCTCCCCACCCATTCTATCCACTAACGTAGACGACGACATGTTAAATTTCAAAGAGACGGGTCAGTGGCCCACTACTAGCAATATCAATATTGTTCCCAACTTAACCACCTACAAAGCCTAATAGATGTGGGATTTTATCACAAAAGACCTCAGTGATATTAGTACTGGAACCATTCATTATATGTTGTATTTTATTTAGTCAAGTTTCCAATGTGGGACTTATATTCTTCAGCAGAAATCGAACCAAAAACGACAAGTAAAAAAAAAGAAGAAGAAAGCAACAAGAAGCCACATCCGGATCGCAGTGTCTCGAGGAGATCGTCGAAGGAAATTGAAACGGCGGCGCCGGTGAGGCGGTCTGTGTTTCAAAGGCTGATACCATGCACTATGGAGGGGAAGGTGAGGGAGAGCTTTTCGGTGGTGAAGAAGTCGGAGGATTCGTACGAGGACTTCAAGAGCAATAGAATTAGGTTAATGTACTGTTTTGTTCTTAATAGAGAATACAAATAAACTTAAGAAAATAATATTTCCGTGATGTGTTATAGTTGATGGTGGGCCATATAGGTTATTTTTCTTCTTCAAATATCTTTTGCGAAAGGCAACAGATCAAAGAAAAAAAAAGAGCAGAATTTGCGGGAAAAAAAAATGTAGTAGACGTTGTGGTTGGCCATGTAGATGTAAGAGCCTCTCAATATCCTTTTATTTGTGTAATTGGCACCTTGGTGATGAAGTAAGGTAAACATGTTGTTGAGGACTTCCGCCCCTTTTTTATATTCAAATTTTGAATTGCATGTATCTAATTTAATTATATCATTGTAGTTTTACATAAATCAGGTGGGATTTCTTGGTGGAGTTCCTAAGGGAAAATGAGTAATTTAATTTCTGGTCCCGGACCACTCAAAAGTCCACATTGAATTTAATATCTCCTTAAGAGAATTTCTTAAGTTACTTTTCCTTCTTTCTTCCTTTTCTCCACCATGTAGATCTCTCCGATAAGTTTGAAAAGTCCTCCACCACTTTCAAGTGTGAACAAAACTTATTAATTATGGAAATTTTTGTCAAGGTTGTATTAAAGATAATAAAACCGCGTGGAAAATTAGGTACACAAAACACCCACAATTAATTAATGAAATCCATTATGAGCATCAACTTCATGAAGGCAGAAAAGCAAACCTTATCATGACATTATTTACAATAAATATTATTAAGTATGCGGGAATCGAGTTAGCTGAAACAAAAGGGAGCTTTTGATATTGGCATCAATTATGTGTACTTGCCAACACTTTGTTGACAGGAAGAAGAAAGGAAAGTTTTTTTTTTTTTCGTCGAAAAGAAAGGAAGGTTAATGGGATCAACCATGTTAAGGTCTCATCGTGGTCGCTCCAGAGCTCGAGACAAGGCCAAAGACTGTAAAAGACAAAAGCCTTGCCCATTGTCACGGGACGGGCGAGCGACGTGGCGCGGCGGAAGCAAAACACACATTTCGCTCGCTAAACCACAACCCGTGCGGCCCAAGATCCTTTCGGATCCCAGTCAGCCTTCTCCCATCTTCATGATATTCATGACTCTCACAACTCCGCGAGAGGTTCACCATCAAGTGTCATCTCCCATAGGCGCCATGCCCCATGGCTAGACAACGAGTCACATTACCTTGTGACAATACAATCACCCCGCATCCGGCAACGAACCCTCGACGTCCATACATCAAGCGTTGCATAAGACATGTCAACTGCATCGACCACGTCGCATGCCTAACTCGTGGCTCGCTCATGTCCAAGTTAAGACATAGCGATCCAACACACCATCGGTTTACCCACACTTCTGTCTGTCATTCCGTTAGCAATCCAGATAGCCCACATCCTCAAGCTATACACGCAAGTTGTCACACTCGCATGTCGCCCAAGCCTTAACGACATATATATTCCGAATGTCCCACATAACCATCTATGCATTGCATGGGGTCGCAGCCTATGCGTACCGGCATCCGAATATCTTCCTTCCCACATTGGACAAGGCCGAACCCAAGCCAAGTCCATCGAGTATTGTCAAATGCCTCGCTTGCCGACGGCATAGCGAATGCCATACGTTGACCTCACTCTTTACAACGATGCGCAATACGAACGGCCCCGCGTGTCCGTACTGTCCTCGGGAATGTCCTTTCCCTCGGAGACACAGATTGTCCTTCAACAATCTCATGCCCGCCCCTATGACTACTTCCAATGTCATAAGGATGCTCGCTTAGTGCCACAAGGGTGTAAGCACCAGGGGTGGTGGAGAGCATGACACCATGTCACCCCCTATATAGCATTTTATGCATTTAGCCTTCTGTCAGGAAGGAACATCACCCATGCACGAGGAGTCATAATTGGGCATAACTAATTCATACGAACTCCGAATGGCGAACCGTCAGTTGCGTTGCATGCGTCTTGACATCACGGACGTCCCAGTATTTTTACCTTCCTCAGATTCCTCCCGTAACCTTCGGAAATACCCAAAATACCCTTCAGCCATGCAACCCGGCCAACACAAGTCATTCTAGCTCTTAAGCTCTCGCCCTTCCACACTTAGACTACCTCATAAGCACATAGATGTCCCAACGGAGTCACGGTAGCACTTGCTTATGTGCGACCCGTGACACCATCTATGCTTATGGGTAAAACTTGTTTTTAAAAACCAGCTTCTAAGAACATCTCCAACAGTAGTAGTAGTAGTAGCAAAAAACTCTTCAAATTGAAGTTTGTTGACCTACGTGGCAATTTGAAGAGCCTTATTTGCTACTTTAATATTTTATGCCTCATCAGTCTCTTCAATTCAATTAATACAATATTTGACTTAAAACAATAATAATTAATAACATTTGAAATAATTAATAACATTCTTTTTTTTTTAAAGATAACATTTTGGAAAATAAATAATATTTATGAAATGTACATCAAATTCATCAAGCAAAATAAATGTTTTTAGCCTTTTCATATGATTTTGATTCTCCCAAAATAAAATAAATGTTTTGAAAAGGTAAGGTCAACTTACTAGTTTTAAAGAGAGAGAATAGGGTTGCAGATTTGATGACTGAGGTTGAAGAGGCTGTTGGAGAGAATTTTTCTGATGTGGCTCACCTATTTGAGCATCCCAAAGTGGTTGAAGAGGCTGTTAGAGATGCTCTAAGAGAATGGTGTTCAAGATGTGTGGTGGTGAAACTAAGTTATGATATTAATTGTTAAGAGTACATGGGTAAAATAGGTCCTTAAAAATTGACATTTAAGTGAAGGTTGCCTAACAACTCTTAAACCACTCTAGGATATATTATTTTAACAATTTGAAATCTTGAGTCTTAATTTCTTCCATCAGAATCATTGTAGGTAATTCTTTTCAGAATAGTGTAGCTAACATAACTCCATAATTTTTTATTTTTGTTTTATTTTTATACAAACGATATTATGGGAGAGAAAGAATCGAACATAGTTTTAAACTACTTTTCATTTAAGAGTTACATATTAGCAGTTAGAAGTATTTGTGGACAACTAATTTTCATTTATGAATTTGCATATTTAATCGTTAAAAAGATCCGGATTTCATAAAATCTCTTCCTAGGCCTTGTTGAGAGTAAGTCATCCCAAAGAGAGAGAGAGAGAGAGAGAGAGAGAGAGAGAGAGAGAGAGAGAGAGAGAGAGAGAGAGAGAGAGAGAGAGAGAGAGAGAGAGAGAGAGAGAGAGAGAGAGAGAGAGAGAGAGAGCATCCATGGCTGTGGGGTTAGGCCATTGCTGCTTGCTGGGGGTATTTTATTTTATTTTAATTTCAGAGTTATTGAATAGATATAATAAGGTGCAAATGGTTTTTTTTTTGTTTAATACAATTATGATGATGTGGACTTATTAAAATTCATTAGATTAAACTATTGGTTAATATTCTTTTAAATGCGTGTAAATGCACAAATGCTAAATGCAGAGGCTTGGAACCCATATATACATATATATCAACAAATAAGGAAACGTAGAATTTTGGGGAAAGGTTTCATAGACTTCCATTTATATGATAGTAGCAAATACTTTAAGTTCTTTAAAAATTATGGACATACTAATTGTTTACTTGGAAAAAATGAAATGTAATTGGAAAGAGGGAGCTTAAGTGGTTAAGAGCACTTACTCCTGTACCCAAGGTCTCAAGTTCTATTCCTCCTTCCTCTCATATCGCTTGTATATATAATAAAAAATATAATATAAGGACCAAAAATATAATATATTAGAACTTCGAGAAAACCCCTAATACATGCATATAAATATAACTGAGTCGATTCTGAGCGGTTCATAGATCAATATATGCATATACAAGAGTCAACAAAATGTACAAAATTCGATCCCCTGCATGAAGCCTGATGGTCTGCCAATGCGTAGGATAGAAGCTGAATGCATGGTATTGAAAACAGTGATGTTTTTTTGTTAAAGTTGTGATTTGCTCGATGGATGGATTCTTCATAATTTTGTATTGATTTTCAGCTTCCACTTTTGTTCTCTTGTGTGAAATCAATCGAGTGCTGCAAAAAACAAGAAAATGATACATGCAGTTCATAATTTTAGACTCGTTGTGCAAAAAACAAAAACAAAAATCTGCATCCTCATTAAGACTCGTCACGTCCTCTTGTGCAAACAAGAAAATGATACATGCAATTCATAATTTTAGATCATTTTCTTCCAACATTATTCATTCAATGTGTAGATGATGTAAATGAAGCCCATTTGGCATTGCTTATTTGAGATGATAAGTGATTTTTAAAAAAATTTGGGAAGGCCAGCTCGTTTGGTAAACTATGAGAAAATCACTTATTGTTAAAAATTGTTGTGAAAGAAAGGTATAAAGGAAAGCAGTTAATGACGTACTTTCATTTTCTGATTATGTCGGAATCAGTTTCGAATAGGCGTTAGGTTTAATGATTATGTGGAAATCATTTTCTAATTATGCAGGAATTAGTACCAACAATACTTTTAACAAAAAGTTTACCAAACGTCAAACTGCTTTCTCTCACAGCAAATCTGACAGCAATTATTTTCACATCACAACAATGCCAAACTGGGCCTAAGTGTTTGAAACTAAAATTAAGAGTGCTTAAAAGAATTGCTTTGGATACTTTTAAAGGATTTAATTCCCTAGGTAAGTACTTAGTTTGCATTTTTATTTATGAAATTGGACACCCTTTCTTTGTTAGCTGATTAATTTCTGTATTTCATACTCATAAAATTGTATCCATTTTCAGGATATAAAAATACAGCATTGTAGAAATTCCATTTCTTTATTGTTTTTTTCTTCTTTTCTTCTTTTCTTCATTGTATATATATATATATATATATATATATATATATATATATATATATATATTTGCTTTGAAATCCCAAGTATTCATTCACAGAAAGAGAGAGAAGACAAGGAAATAGGGAGAAAGAGAGGGAAACCGTGAAGTAAAAGAAGAAAAGGTAGACCACTAATACCAAGAACCTATTATAAGTTTAATATATATTTTGAACTGTAAATAAATAAATATTTAGAGATGTTCTTTCCGTTGAATAATTAAACAGCAAATTAGCAACTCAGTAAAACAACCCAGTTTACTCTTTCATCAAAGATTCTTCAAAACCATGTCTCAAATATTCTTTTGCTTCCTTGGTGTGGTGCTTTATTATTATTTTTTTAAAATTTAATTAATTTTTTACAGTCAGTATGTTGTAATTAGTTTGTGAAACCAACATATTGGATAAGTCCCATAAACAATGCAGCAGACATGGATTGCCTAAAGTGGAGCAATGTCAGACCCAACTCTGCTTCCTTGAAGAAAGAATGGAGAAGAACCGACATAATATTGCTTATCGCTCTTGTTGCCCTAATTTCTGTGTATTTGATTGGCTGTTGTGCATTCAGAAATGCCAGGACCTTTTCAGAAACTACGAACAGGGCTATACGTATTAGTACTAAGGATGCTTGGGGTGAGGCCGCCACAAGTTCAAATCCTCATTCTAGAAGATTAGATCAAACTATCCCTTGTATTAAAAAATAATTTGTAATGCAAAAGTCAGCTGTGCAGGTAAGACTTTAGGGTTTTAGTACATAACGTGAAAGAACCAACAAAAATCAACGAATGCTTTCTCTCTCTCTCCTCTCTCTCTCCCACCTATAAACACCGCCGCCTCTCTTTCCTCTCTCCGCTTCGTGTTTTAAAATTTTGTTACCGGAAGAAGTGGTTGTGGATCGGCGCAGATCGAACAAAATCAAACGGTATCCGAATATGATGAGCTGTGAACAAGAGTTCGATTGGTACATGTGGGACAAGGAATCACCGGGGACGTGGTGGCTTCAAGGGCAGTTGGAGGAGATGCAATCCAATCCCTCCGACGATTTCAAGTGCCTCGCGCTCACGGTTACGTTTACTTTTCCAATACCCCTTTCTTTTTCTTTTTAATAAATATTATTGTTCTTTGACTTTTGGTTTAATTTAACTTTGAAGGAAAAGTTAATAATTTGGATTGGTGATTCTAAATTCTATTTGAATTTTGGGTATTGGGTTCGACCTCAATTGTTGTTTTCAGCATTCGAATTTGTTTTAAGATAATTTTATGGTCATTTTCAAAAAAAATAAAGAAGCCTTTTTTTTTTCTTTTTCTTTTTTTCACTTTTTAGCTTTTGAAATTGGGCTTGTTGTTTGGCCAAAATGCTACTTTGTCACATCCTTGATATTTGTTTTCAGTCGAACCCATATGAGTGTCAATTTGGAATCAGAGGCCCTAAGGTCATCTCCAGTCATGGGCTATATCCCAAATATAGCCCTAAAATAATGCAAAAATCATCTCCAGCCATGGGCTAAATAAAATTTTGGCCAAATTTGGAGGGCCACATTTGGCCCTTTAGCCCTCCAATTAGGCCACATTTAGCCTAGCTTTTGCCTAGGCCAAATTTTTTGTGGGCCCCACCTATGCATGTGTTTTTCATATTGCATATTGAAATCCATCCACTTTTTTGTGGGTCTCATGCTTCTCAAAATAATAAAATATGAAGGATCCTAAAATATAGTCATGCATGGCTGGAGATAGAAAATTTTAGCCCTGCACTATTCTTTAAAAAATTAATATTTTGGAGAGCTAAATTTTTAGCCATGGACTACATTTAACCCTATGACTGGAGATGGCCTAATGGAACTGAATTCGAGGGTGGGATATATCATGGCCGGATCCAGTTTTCGGAGGAATACCCACACAAGCGTGCTATATTCACGTTGTTGACGGTAATATCATATGTTGTTGCTTTTTGAGGTTTATTTGGCCTTTTTGCTACTTGGGTTAGTTTCTTTTTTCTTTTTTACATTATCACAGTCATGATGTGTATACTCTACTTGCAGGAAAATGGCCGCTTCAAAACCCAAACCGAGATCTATTACGATAATTGGTCTTTCAAGCCATGCGACGGTACATTTCATTCTTTCTAAGCCATTATCTCTTAAAACACTCACTCACCAGTGACCTGCTAAAGAAGAAGACAAACATAATCCACCAAAACACAAGCTATTCTTCTACTCTCACTAAACCAAAATGCTTTTGCTAATGGATATGGTTTTACCCTCACTATTATAACTTGTCTTCACTGCTTGCCCTCGTTTTTTATGTAATGTGCCATCTTGCTAATGTACTGTTGCTGCTGGCAGTGCGAAGTACTTTACTTAGACTTACTGAGTTATTGCCTACCTACCCAGATGGTGCATTGGGTTCAGTAGAATACGATAAGGAAGTAAGGCGTGCTCTGGCCATCAAATCTCGTGCAGCAGCCCCAAAATATGGCACTTCTGAACGTCAAAAGTTAATTGATCAGGTACAATACTTACACAAGGTTTCTTTGCAACCAACATCGATTAACATTTCATGATGAAAACTTGCTAAAGGATAATATTTTAATTTCACAGATTCACGAATATATGCTCAGCAAGGCACCCCCTCCTCCTTCAAACAGGGGAGGGGATATCCAGGCGAGTTACCAAAATGATTTAGACAAAAGAATGCCAGGCATCCATATCTTGGTTGGGAATACAATTAATGCTAACAACTCCAACCAGGTAGGAATTTACGATTTTGAGAATAACTGCTCCTAGAAAGCAAAACAAGTCGTCTCCTAGCCGCACCTGCATTGAGAAACTGGTTGCTGACCGGGTACCAGAGGAGAGGAAAAAGGAGGTTTTAAGGACTTTTGCAGGCCTCGAGGCTGGGGAGGATCTGCGGGGTAGGCGGCTACGTTCTGGGGGTCGTCAAGGGCACCGTTGGGGTTTTGGTAGTGAAGGCCACAACTCGGGGGGAAGATGGAGCAAAAATGGCTCTTTCTGTTCAGGGGAGTTGCAGACCCCTATGCGAGACGGCACACAACGGGGTAAGGGCACTTCGCCCCTACCGAGAGGGGAGGAACTGGAAGACACTGCGTCCTCTCCTAGCAAACCACCATCCCAAACATCTTCTCTGGCGGCAAAAGTTCGGCTGTCAAGGGATAAGGAGGAGCGCGAACGATGCATTAGGGAGGCAGCTTGGAATGCTGGGATGTTTGAACGTCAAGATAAACAAGGTAGTGCTACTCTTGAGGAATTTAAGACAACTCTGTACATGCAGGAGACAGCCGGGGAGATGAGAGAATTGGAAGGTGTCAGCGTGTCCGACGAGGATGAACGTGTATTTGTTTTAAATATGGATCGTGATGCACCTCACTTTGAAAATGGCGTTCACTATGCACAAGGCATCAACCTTATGATGGGTGTGGGTACGGAGCATGTCACTCAAGGGTCGGATCCGTTCAATCTGGGGCCCATTATTGCGGAGACTATGCAGAGACCGGCCCCGAGGAAGAGACGACGCAGCAATAAAAGGGAATGTGCTGAATTATTCATGACCAGGGATGTTACAGATATGGATGAGGTGCCAAGGCCAAACGTGAGTGTTAGTGACTGGAAGAGGGCAAGGAAGAGTCTGAATCTCAATCTAAATGATGATGCTTTGCTGCAGGGGGTGGAGACCGGCCTTACCGGGGCTCCCCCGGCGTCATGAAAATCCTCGTTTGGAAATCGAGGGTCCCTTGACAGTTTCAAGCCTTAAGGAGCAGGTGAAGCTCCAAACTCCCGACATGGTGTTGCTCTTGGAAACTAAAACCCGGAGTTCTCGCTATGGTTTTCTAAAGAAGGTATTGGGTATGAATTTTATGCATGCTGTGGAAGCTAGGGGTTTGAGTGGGGGTCTCTGTCTATTCTGGAAGGACACTCAGCATGTGGACCTAATAAAATATTCATATTTTTTTATAGAAGTATTGGTAAAGGATGATGAGAGGGGTTTTGTCTGGCGGTTTCTTGGAGTCTAAGCCAGTACGGATGATAAGGTCTGGAAATCCCAATGGCACACTCTACAAACTCGAATCTCTCGATATACGGAGGCATGTCTGCTGATGGGGGATTTTAATGATATTCTGGATAGTGCTGACAAACAAGGAGGCAACTATCGGTCGGAACGGAGTATGTATGATTTTCGTTCTTTTGTGGCGGATTGTCACCTGTTAGATTTGGGCTTTGTGGGTTTCCCTTTCACTTGGCGAAATAGAAGGCAGAAGGGTGGCATACAGGAACGTTTAGACCGAGCCATGGGATCTGCTTTATGGCTCCAATATTATCCTGAGGCCAAACTGTATCATAAGGTGGTGGAAGGTTCTGATCATTCTATGCTTGTTCTCCATACACAGGCAATGACACCCAGGAGAAGAGGAAGATTTATCTATGACCCGAGATGGGGTACTCACGAGGGTTGTAAAGCGGTGGTTGTGCAACAATGGGCCAAGGAAACGCGTGGGTCAAAGGGTACGCAGGTGCATGGCAAATTAATGTGGGTTCGTAAAGGTTTGCTAGACTGGAAACGAAGGGAATGGAGGAATTCTCAGGTGTGTATTGATGCTTTAAGATCTGAGTTGCGTTCGGAATATCAAAAACAGGTGTTTGACACAGGTGTTGTTACTAAACTGGAACGTCGGCTTCAAGATGCACTTAAAGACGAGGAAATTTATTGGAAGTTGCAATCGAGAGTCCAATGGTTGAATGAGGGGGATAAAAACACTAAGTTTTTTCATGCCAAGACTATTGCCCGTCGGCGGCGAAATTTAATAAAGGGCCTGGACGATGATCGGGGACTTTGGTGTGAGGATATTGAGGACATGAAACGAATTGCTGCTGGGTATTTCTCTACAATTTTCACTTCAGACAGGCCGGACCATATATGTGATGTTATTGACTGTGTGGAACAAAGAGTTCAACCCCAGCAAAATGCTGGCCTTATCAAACCGGTTTCAGACTCTGAAATTGTGGATGTTGTGAAGTCTCTTCATCCTACGAAATCTCCTGGACCGGATGGTTTTTCAGGCAGTTTTTATCAGCGTTACTAGGAAACAATTGGTGTAGATGTCATTGCTGCAGTTAAAAGTTTTTTTGAGACTGGGCGCATGTCTAGGAAAGTTAATCAAACTTATATTGTTCTAATTCCGAAGGTTGACAATCCTACAAAGATTACGCAATGGAGACCAATCGCCCTTTGCAATGTGCTTTACAAAATTATATCTAAGGTGCTGACGAATCGTTTGAGGCGGGTGGTGCCATCAGTTATTAGTCTGAACCAATCGGCTTTTGTACAAGACAGGATGATTATGGATAACATCCTCACTGTGCATGAGATCCTCCACTCTATGAAGGCAAAAAAAGGTAGGGGGAATTATTATATGGCTCTAAAGCTGGATATGGCTAAGGCGTACAACAGAGTTGAATGGGCTTTCTTGGAGGTGATGTTGAATACACTTGGGTTTGACTCTCGTTTTTGTGGGTGGATCATGGAATGTATTGCTACAGTCTCATATAATGTTATGGTCAATGGTGAACCTACCGGCAATATTATACCTACGAGGGGCATTCGACAAGGGGATCCCCTCTCGCCCTTCTTATTTTTAATTTGTGCAGAAGGTTTAACGGCTATGATTAGAAAAGAAGAGGAGAATGGCGGCATTCAGGGCTTCCGCTTTATCGAACAAGGCACACCTCTCTCCCATTTATTTTTCGCGGATGATGCAGTTTTATTCTGTCGAGCGGATGAAGATGAAGTGGGGTGCCTGAAACGTATTTTGCACAGCTATGAATGTGGTTCTGGGCAGTGAATAAATCTTGATAAAAGCTCTGCTCTTTTCAGCCTCAAATGTCCTGAGCGCAGACGCCAACAGCTGGTTGCTATTTTTGGGGTACAGGAACAGGATGGATTTGGTCGATATCTGGGTTTGTAGGCGGATTTTGGTAGCTCTAAAAAGGCTGTTTTTGATGGGATCCGTAAACGGCTTTCTGCTAAATTATTGGGTTGGTCGGAGCAATTTTTATCTCAAGCGGGTAAGCAGGTATTGATTAAGGCGGTGGCAATGGCCTTGCCAACTTACGCGATGTCTTGTTTCAAACTGCCCGTCAGCCTATGCAAAGAGATTGAAAGTGAAATTGCTAGCTTTTGGTGGAAGACCTCAAAGGACAAGCGGGGGGTTCATTGGGTTAGTTGGCAAAGGATGAGTAAGAAGAAACATGCTGGAGGCCTGGGATTCCGTGATTTGATCTGTTTTAATTTAGCTCTTCTGGCAAAAACTTGCTGGCGAATTGGTCGTAACCCTGATTCCTTGTTGGCCCGGATTTTACATGACAAATATTTTTCTGGTAGTGATTTCTGGTCTGCAGGTGTTGGCGTTGGTTCATCCTGGGGTTGGAAAGGCCTTATACAGGGGCGACGTATCCTTGAAGCGGGTATGCGTTGGAGAGTTGGTAATGGGGAGAGTATTAAAATTCTTGAAGACAGGTGGTTTCCAATGCCATATAGTTTTAAGATCCAATCTCGACACCCTGAGATGCCTGTTTGGGTTAAGGATTTGATCGATCCTGTTATG
The DNA here is from genome assembly GCA_024362665.1 of Prunus padus. Taxonomy (NCBI): domain Eukaryota; kingdom Viridiplantae; phylum Streptophyta; class Magnoliopsida; order Rosales; family Rosaceae; genus Prunus; species Prunus padus. The sequence goes on along the minus strand of JANFAM010000005.1, from coordinate 13,559,687 downwards.
AAGACCTGGCAACACTTGAAGGTGAGACGCTGGTTCGGGGAGGAAGAAGCAAATGCTATTCTTAATATACCCATAAGTACTAGGGGATGCCCCGACAAACTAATCTGGCATTTTACGAAACAATGAGATTATACTGTCAAGTCTGGTTATGAACTTGCTGAGAGTCTACAACGGAATGGTGAGCTCAGCCAAAAAGGGGAAGGGGAGTGTAGTATGCCGCAGAAGCAAAAACCTTTCTGGAAGAGTATATGGAGTCTAAAGGTTTCTCCAAAAATTCGGTCCTTTCTATGGAGAGGTTGTTTGAACACTCTAGCAGTTCGGGATAATTTACGGAGACGCCATATGGAGGTGGACATCAAATGTGGAATATGCGGCCAGGAAGAGGAGACTCAGCTGCACCTATTCTTCCATTGTGAGTTTGCCCGTGCATTTTGGTATGCTTGCCCTCTACAACTTGACACAACAACTGTCGGAGGGGAGGATTTTGCCTCATGCTGGGCTATTTTGATGGAGAAATACTCACAGTTTCATGACCCTACGGAGCTGTTGCAAATCCTTGCTCTCGGTCTGTGGAGAATTTGGAAGTGCCGTAACTCTATGGTTTTTCAAGGCATCCTAATTAATCCGGCGGATGCTGCTGATCTCTTAGTGGTGCAGGTGGGGGAGTATCGGGCGGCTGTTTTACCCAACACTCCTATGATTAATGAGCTGCCTCGACCTCCTGAACAAACCAAATTGGCTCAGCCGACATGGGACAAACCCAAACATGGTGTTGTGAAGGTCAATTGTGATGGGGCGTGGTTTGAGCAGACGACGATGGGTGGTTATGGGTGGGTGATCAGAGACTTTGTCGGTTGGATGTTGCAAGCAGGGGGACAAGGAGGTAAACGGTATGGGTCTGCTCTAGTAGCTGAAGTAGATGCCATCCATGCAGCGATGGTTGCTTGCCAGTAAGGAGGTTTCTCTCGTGTCATGGTGGAATCCGACTCTTTAGTCGCCATCCAAATGGTGAAAGGGGATCGTGCAATGGATGCAGAGGTGGAAGGTCTAATGTTTGACATCCAAGCTGTGGCCAGAGAACTCCAAGAGGTGACTTTTATTCATGCCCCTCGCAGCTGCAATCAAGCTGCTCATGAGGTTGCATCTTGTGTTTGTAGGATTAGTGGTATTCACAATCGGGATTTTATTCCCCCTGAATGGCTTTTTAATACTTTGGCTAGTGATGCCAATGTAAGCGTTCGGTTATAATAATAAAAGATCCTGTTTCTTGCAAAAAAAAAAAAAACTGAGGTGATCCGTAGCGTAGCCCTCTGTTTTTTTTTTTTTACAGCATGTTGCCGATTCAGGATTATTACCACCACAAAGATTCGTGTGTTAAAGTTTCAAAAAAACTTTTTAAGATTTCGATTTCGATTCAATTGGAAGCATCATACATCATCGTTAATAGGATTAGAGTTTGGAAACATCACACATCATCTATATATTTCAATTCGATTCAAATTCAATTAGTTTCTCTTTGATTTTGCAGGTTTAGTTGGTTTGGGCTTGACCCCAATATTAGTTTTCAAAGCCCAATATCAGTTTTTTTTTATACTTTCAAATGCCCATTGATTTTTTTTTTTCCAAAAAGCTAAATATCATTTTACAGTATTTATTGCTGTAATCTTGTAAATCCAACCTTTTTTATTATTATTTTTTTCTAATAATCACAACCATCATCCAACATATGATAAAAAATACAACAGATTACTATCAAGATTATACATTAATCCAAGTATAATCTATTAGTTCTAACAACACATGGCAAAAAATACACATAAAGCAAGAAATTCATGTCTTTTTTATTCAAATCTTGGCACAGATTAAGGCCTCTGAATCTTGATAGTTTAAATAAACAATTTGACATTTCAAAAAAAAAAATCTAAATTTGAAATCACTCTGTCCAAATGACTCTTTATAAAATTTGAACATGCAAATCCAAAATTTATCAAGTACAATCCCATGGGTAACAAAAATAATTAAAACTGACTCCAAAGAAACAATATATTAAACGGAGAAATTTTAGAATACAACATGTGTATACAATGCCCTTTTGACAAGAACGACCTTCATATGTTGGTTTTAGTACCTAAAAAAGGATGTTTTATACACTCGTTGTATACTATAATTTTCGATTGGTAGAGAATTAAAAATCACTCATTAATGGATCATGAACAAATAATTGTAATAGCTAATTAATCCGGACCAAAATGTTTGATTTGCCAGCTTAATCCATATTCCCCTCAAAGAAAACAAAATACAAAAAGTTTTCTAGACTGGAAGTACTGTATTCCGTGCTCTTGAAGGCCTAGTGGGAAAGAATCTTCCACTTGAAAATGATCTCTTCATTGCAACAGGACTCATAACACAATGCAGGAGCATCCCTTTTCTATTGCTAGATTTGCCAACTCCTTCAGCAATATCATCTGACTCTGAGTTCATATCGTCCTCCTCGTCTTCTTCATCATTCCTGCTCAGAATATCAGCTACTAAAACTCGATTATTCTGACGCCAATCGTCCATGGAAACCGACCTTCTAATTGCTTGATGATACCCTTCATGATCTCCTTGCATTGATTCCACATTTTGAGAAGGACCCCTTTCCGAATTTTGTGCCATGACAACATTTTGATCATTTGCTGGTTGGCTTTCAGCCATGGATGATGCATCATGATTGGTTGATGATGGAGTTTCAGTCGCGGCAGGGTGAGGCAACTGATGAGGAACTATGTTGGCACGACACAATGGGCAATTTGAGTGAGATTTAAGCCATGTATCAATGCATGGGAGATGGAAAGCATGGTTGCACTTAGGCAACAGCCTAAGCCTCTCATCTTCTTCAAACTCACTCAGACAAACTGAGCAATCTGTTCCTTCAACAAATCCATCTCCTTTCTTGTACTTACAAACTGTTAATGACTTGATCAGAGCCTCATCTAATCCGGCTGTCACGACATGCCACGGTTCATGGATGGAGGGATTGTGAGCGTCCTCCATCTCCTCATTCTGCTCCTGATCTTCTCTTCTTGCTCTCCTCCGGTCCGCATTGCCGCAGTACTTGGATATTATGGTGTAGTAGCTAACAAGAAGAAAAGCACTCACCAAAATGCCAATAATTGCAATAACAAGAGGCGAGAAACTAGGGGAAGATGAATTGTCTTCAGGAAACTCAACGACAGGTGGAGGAGGTATTATCGCGTAACACCATTGTGGACAGTACAAACTGCAAAACCCTTGAGAACAATCTTTGGTGTTCATATATGGTATCCAAGTTTTTGGGCTGCCTCCTAGAGATCCCATCACTAATCTAAATTCCAAAACCACCCACAGAAAATTTATATTTTGCTGATATTCTCAAAATCATATTTTTCTTTCTTCCCTCTGGTTCACTTTTTTCAGAGAGAAATGTAATTTCAGACAGTAGGGCAAATCATTCAATACAATTTGCCCTAGACATTAACACAAAGACTAAATAGAAACATAAGTCTACCTGAAGATTGGTATTTGGATTGGATGGCTTGGGGATTTTTTCTTCCCAGCAATGATCAAGGTTCAAGAACACATGAGCAAAATCTAAGACACTGAATTTTTCAGATTCAGCAGAGTTTTGAAGGCAAGAACAGCAAGTACAATGACAGAGTCTGTGCAATATAAATTTGATTGAAGAGACAAGATGGGTTGGGAGGCCAAAGCAGCTTACATGGAAAGCAGAGCAAAGCAAAGACTGCAGGATGCTCCTGCTGTGTGTTCTTTTTTGCTTTATTTTTTTTTCTTTTCATTTTAATTCTTTTTCTTTCCTTACATATTCATTCTCTTTTTCTTTTTCTATCTTTTCGGGAGATAATGTTGTTGACTAACGTGCTGGTGTTGGTTGGGAGCTCACTAAAGTGATGAATGCTTTTATTGTTGGCCAAGACTGTTGTAGCTGCAAGCGAGCATATTGCATGGTGCTCTTTTCCTTTACATTAAATTGTACCCAAACTAAAATGAGAGCCTTCAAGGTGGATGTACCAAACCAAAAAACTTGCCTATTTTCATACACCTTTGGCTGAGAAGTGATGAGAGAGATAGAGAGAAAGGTGTATGAAACATGGGAAGGCAAGTTTTACTCGTATCAAACTCACAAGTGCTCTTTTGTCTTTGTAATTTTCTTTTTCTGAGAGTTATATGCACAAACTAATTTTCTCAGTCAGTCAATCTGTGACAAAAATTGATCAACACGGTATCCACTTTAGACCAAAAACACCATGTGTATCAATGATGGCTTAGCCTTTCTATGTTGCATAAATAAAGAAAAGAAAACGACAGAAAAATGTAGTGCTCCATTTTCTGTTCCAAATGCATAAAAATGAATATGTGGGTCACAGAAAATGGGGCCTTCAGATTCGTTTTGAGACGAGCATATATTCGCTTAAAGAGTGTTGTAGGGACCAGCATCTCTTCCCAACAAATCAACTGTTGGACTAATAATCTACTTTCATAAAGAGAACAAACAAAGCATGATTTTGAAATTCCTAAAACCCAGAATATTGGTCAAGCAAAATAGTAAAGGTGAAGTAAAAAACTAAAGGAAATGTAATGTCATTGAATTAAAAGGCAACTTCAGATAACCAAGAAGCTGTCTTCTGTCAGGAGCCTTAAGAACTAAGAATTCTCTCTCTAACAAACTTCTTCCCAACCTTTGGAAACTTTTGCTTTCTCCAAAATGAATATTTTCCATGTGAAGAGGGAGTGGAAAACTTCAAGATTTGACACACTAAATTAAGGTACCCTAAGCACTAAGACAATAAAAAAGTAAGAAGTATAGAATTCTCTCTCTGCTAAACAACTTCCTTTAAACTCTGGACCACCCTTTCATTTCTTTAGACCTACTCAGTGATCTCTTCTCCAAAGTCACGCCAATCATTTATACCATCATACATATATAAGTTGAAATTTAAAGAACCAAGTTGTAAGTATATTAAATCTTCCCACAATTGCCTAGAAATGAGGATATCGTCAAAAGTGATTCCAATCTGAGAAAAGTTTCAGAAGTAAAATTCTCCAAACACCAGCTTTGTGAGAGGAGGGGGGAGAGTGAGGAAGAGAGAAGCATTTTGATTCCAATCAACTAATAGAATTTTGGTGCAAGGAAATAGAAAGTATCAAAGAATAACATTTGACATGCTTTTTTGATAGAATTTTGATGATTCTGATGGCATATTACTCACTTGTAGAAAGACAAAAATATATGACTACCCTTTCCCCCCCAAGAAAAAAAAAATTAAAGATTTCTAACATGATGACCTTCAACACAATAAGGAACGTTAAAAATAAATCTGTATATGTCAGCTGAATATAGTTATATATATGAACAAACAAGAAAATACACATTTCATGTGCATCCATACGTAAATGCATATGTACACAGTACACACATGTAATACATGTTACGCACATGATAAACGGAGAACAGCCCAAGAAAATACAAAAACTAACATATATTTGTACATTCAAGAGTTTAATGTATTAGTGTTTTTTTATAATCAAGTTTAGAACCTAGTTCCCTTCATTTTCCAGTGAGCCTATAACCCATGACTAAATACACCCAAACTTAAACAAAGTACTCCCTGGTTTATGAGCTATCTTCTCCTTCCACCTTTTCCCAAGGGAAAGTGGCAAACACACGGGAAAGCCAAGAGGTTCTTGCTCCCAACACAACTTAATTTCATGGGACAAAAGAAAAAAAGAATATCTAAATTACTCAGAGCAAGAAATAAAACAGGAAATATATCCAGTCGCATCAATAACAGTTATTGACAATAACTAGCTCTTACTTAGAAAACACTATGATTTTCTATTGTATGAAAAAAGAAAAAACACAAAAAGCAGCCAAACCTGCTGTAACACAAATTTCTCCATGTCCATCCTCTTAGTGATCATGAATTTTATCAGAATATTTGATCAGTTTTGCTCATTCAAATCAACATAAATAACTTATTCAGCATTTATTATTTGAAGAGAGAATTTATTTTACAATATCGACAACACTTGAGAGAAAAAGAGCAAAAAAGAAAAATAAGGCAAAGACAGGTAACGGATATTGTTTGAGATTAAGTATATTTAAGTAATTCCAGCTCTCCACATTCTTTACATGTGCTTATCTTAAAATGGTCCGCTCATATGGATCACTTGGCTTATTTTATTCCCTTCTTGTTAAATATGGGCAATTTTTACTGAAATTTTTTTTTCCAAGTTTCTTCATTTCCTAGTAGACACTGCATAATATCAAGATCAATTCCATAAGAGCAATGTTACTTGAAGGTCAAAATCAAGCCCATCAATATATGAGCAACTGTGACTTGAAAAGGGAGCATCAACTAGTTTATTCTAAGCTATGCTCCTGCCAACATATAGCTAACTATAAGTTTAGACCTAGCCAATTTCAGTGCTCATCAACCCTGCAGCTTCCGACCACATTTTTCATCAATCAAACCCTCCTCAAGAAGAAAACAGCAAGAACAAAAGATTTATTTATTGACAAAATCTGAAGACCTACCTCCTGTCCAAACAAGACAAATAACACAGCACATGCACGTGTATAAAAACGCACACCCATGTGTGCAGACAGACATCTTCTAATATCTAAAGGTATTGAGCATATACATATTTTGTATATTATCCACAAAATGTATTCACTAATCAACTGTTTGCCTAGACTCCAAAGAAGCTGCCCCAACAAAGGATCAGCTTTCATATATATATGATTTGCACCAAAATTTAAATAAATAAATAAAATAAAACAAAACCAAAGTCTGAAGGAAATATAGCATGTGTAATTTAGAAAGCACAACACCATTGCACAAGATTGATTCAATTGAGAATCTAACTATTCCTCTTTCTTTTAAGTATTCCAAAACAAAATATACAGCAAGCAGTGCATCACAAAGAAACGAGAGATAATCTGCTGAATAACATCCAATAATATGTTGGTATTGAAAATTTGATGTCCTCTTTGGAGTTAATATTACTTCCAGCATATTTAGTAGCTTGATTATTCTCTACAAAATTGACATGAAGCCACAATAGCATTGACCTCCAGGAAAAGTAGGAAACTTGTTCATAACACGAAGTGATGAGGCCATACTTATTTATGATAAGTGAAAATGTGTACAACTATTAGAAAATCCAAGGGCTTAAAGTCCACAGTAAGTTACTATGAAAGTAATGAGTTTCAAGTCTGTGTTTAACACCATGGTTTGAATTTATTGGCAATAGGATCCTAAGAAATTAACACCTCAGCAAACGCCTACATTGTGTGGGCCTTAACTATCCAGGCTGTTCTTTCGACCAAAAAAAAAACCATCCAAGGTGTTCTAAATAACTTCAGGTACATATATAGCTTCAAGGGCATAAGCTTCTATTAGTAACAACCTAGTTGACTGCATTAGTAGGGTGATGTAACAAGTCAACACGTAATATATGCTTATGTATTAGAGTGGTGAAGCATTAAATATTATGACTTATGAGCAGCACAAGGATGCTTCTAAAGCATAATATTTATTTGTAATGTTGTAAAAGGCTTCCATTGAGTAATCATATAGAATAAATAATTGCTCTCTCCATCTGGCACAATACGGTAATATGTATGTCAACAGTTTTAGCAAGACAGAGAAAACAACAACTGCTTTAAGAACTGAAAAGATAAATAACAAAAGGAGACACTAATGCAAATTTACAGACAATAGGAGCACAACGTCCCTCTCTACATGGGTGGTTGAGGTCAAAATTTCTGCTTTCCCAAGATTCCACTTATAATCTGCAATAAAAATAGATCAATTTGGTCAAAGACTGTCTGTGGACTTACAACTCTTCTGGTTGACCCTCAAATTTTTCTTCCTCATCCTTTTGGCTACCAGAGTCGCTGACATTTTTCTCACTAAATTTTAGATTTAGCGGCCGGCCCATCAATTCCTGTCAAATAAAAGTAGTGCGCCTTTTCAAATGTAGGAATGGCTTAATATCATAGTCAGATGTAATGTTAATGACACATAAATATTTGGATTTGTATTGAAAGTCAAGAAGGAGAAGTTTTTGTCGCTAACAGTATACAGTCAAATTATTCATTGTACTTTTTGTTAATAAAAAATGTTACATTGTATCTAGTTATTTCAAATGTCTCTTTCAGCCAATGTAAACTTATTTTGAGATCTTTATCTATTTATTTAATTCTCGCATCCAAATGCATTGTAATTTATTTCTGCTTGGTCTAAAACGCTTTTCTAGTAACAGAATGCAAGTAATTATATGTGAAAAATCTAACTAAAGCCCAAGACAATGCTGGACTACACATTCATATATTGTACATATGTAGTGCTTTAATAGCTCTCTTTCTCTCTCCCTCTCTCTCAACCGATTATACCGTAATGATTAGAATTTTGTGCCATTCATGACTGGAACACTTATGGAAACATATATGGACTACGGAAAGAAAATTTTACATAAATGGTGGCAATTATGAAACAACTTATATTATTCCTGTTAAGATCTCAAATAGACGAATCAGCAGCCCACTACTTTACATTCTTCAACACACCCCTTCGTGGGACCACAACATAGTAGGCCACATGTGCAGCCAATTCCAGAACGGTTTGTGATCTTAGGGTAGTTTGTTAGTCAGGCTCAGTTAATCGAGCAGAGCACGTGCTCATCCCACGAACTTAGTAAAGACCCAATAACCTGGGCCCAATCAATCAATCTGCTCTGGAATGAGAGACTGACCATCGGCCTGCTACTAATTGGCACCAATACTTTCCTCCAACCTACATAGCACAGGATGTGTGGGGTTTTATCACAAAAGGTCTCGGTGTGATTAGTAGTGGAACCAATCACTTAAACATGGTATTTCATTGTGTCAAGTTTCCGATGTGGAATTTTACATTCTTCAACAATTTCATACTTACTCCTTTCAAGAATGTACCTAGAAGACACTATAAACCCCTCTTTTTGAAGCAAGAGTGAAATTACTGCACGCACAAGCAATAAAGTTTTCTCTAGAATAACTGCACATGCCCTCAGAGTCCTATAGATGTACGTGTGCAATTAAAAGGTCCAGGTAACAGTTTTCTGTTGAAAGGTATAAAGATACTAAACTAATTTATATCACTGTAGGAAGCAAAATAACCACATCCATTTGAACAGATATCTTCCAGGCTTGAGCAGAGTAATATCAGAAAATAATGAGAAAGATTGACAAAGTTGATAAATTTTTCTTACCTTCCCATCCAAAGAAGAAATTGCAGACTCTGCTTCCTCCTTTGTAGCAAAAGAAAGAAATCCATATCCACCAGATTTCCCTGAAGGCCCACTAAAGACAACCCTGGCTGAGACAGGCACTTTAAAATTTTCAGAGACAAAATCTCTGAGATGGCTTGATCTTACTTTCCATCCCAAATTAGACACGTAAAGCTTATAGCGTGTCTCCGCAATTTGGGGATTGGGAGGAGGTGGAGAAGGTTTCTTAAATTGCTTTGCAAACTCTACTCTGATAGTCCTATCCAATACCTCCTGAAACAAATAACTCTGAAGTGAAAAAATATGTTTCCAGATATAGGAAATTCCTTTTACTAAGAAACAGAATTTGTGGACAACAAGATAGTAACGAAATACTAAACACCCAATGCAAAAAAGATCTAGTTAACATACAACATAAACGAAAATATATAGATAAGAATAGCTTTCCAATCCACAAATATTGCAGAAAAAGGGAATTCCTGGAAGTCCGAAGATACCAAAGCCCAAAGTGATGTAACCTAACTTTGCCCCATTAAACATCCACCCCCTCCCCTCTAAGATCCTTTTGATTCTTTCTAACCAAACAACCCAAAATACAGCCAACACCCCCGAATTCCATACCACCTTTGCCTTCTTTCCTCCTCAGCAGTGCAACCAAAAGAAAGCTAAAGATTTAACCAATATAGTCCAGCCTCTGTAAAATAGGACAACTGGTAATTAATTGTTTCAATCTGAATGATCATTTCTCTCTCTATAGAACCAGATATTTACAAATATCCTATAAAGATACTTTGATAGAAACTGAACTATTAGAAAACTCATTTAGGATTCAATGAATCAAAAAGGAAACTACAATCAAAACAAAAAAGAACAAACAAATTCCTAAGAAAAAATAATTTCATTGATTTGGCCAATTCAATTGAACCCAAAACTACAAGTAACTTTGGAACCCCATAATTCAAATTATTATTGCTATAACCTACAACACAATGGAATACAGATAACAAGTTGATTTAAAGAAAAAGAGGAAAATATTTTTCCTCTAGTAGTAGAAGAAACAGTCACAAATCAAAATGAACTGCCTACAACAATGATGTACCTATTCTAAATATCAAATTGTAATACTATTTTTCTCTGAGTATCAATCAAACTTTCATCAGAGCTAAAATGTTCCAATCATAAAATGCAGAACACCCAATACCAAAATAACTTACATGAGAGTGAAACTTTTCAATGACAGCCTGAGCTTCTTCCCCAGAAGCCATTGTCACAAAGGCAAAGCCTCTGCTCTTCCCATTTGGTTGCTTTATAATCTGAAAATCCAACATACATAACCAAAATTTCAATTACAAATCCACATAAAGACAGAAACAAGATGACCAATTTAAAGAAAACCACAAAAGAAGAACCTCAACATCTGTAATAGTCCCACATTCGCCAAAGAGGTTCTTGATATCCACCACAGTGAGAGACCAAGGCAAATTCACAACGTAGAGCTTTCTCTTCAGGTTTTGCGTTTGGGTTTCCTCTGCTTCTTCTTCTACTGCTTCATTTACTACTGCTTCTTCTTCAGCTGTAACCTCCTGTACCGCAGAGCACATCAGCTCAAAGAAGGGTTTTCTTGTGGGGTTGTTGAGGATGTATGGGGGAGAAGAATACAGAAAATTGCGGGAAATAGTAGGGATAGAATTGGAAATATGAAGCTTCAGGGAGGTGGATGGTTTGGGGGATGCGAAGAATTTTGAGGAATAAGAAGAAAAAGAAGAAGAGTAGAGGGAGGAGACAGACAGTGCAGCTTCAAATGCCGCCATTGTTTTGAATGTTCTGTGCAGAGAGGAGAAACTGGATAAGGGTTGGTCCGGGTGGACACTGGATAGTGCATTTTATCTTGCAGCGATAATATAGTCCTTTTCAAATCTTTCTTTACATTTATTTATTTTGTTATTTACTAAGCTATTGATTGTGCAAAATTAATATTGAAACTCGACGGTATGAGTGAATTGTATTAATAAACAAAAAAAGATACGCCTAGTCACGACTAATGAGAGACGTAATGAGCATTTTCCTCAAATGCATCTCTATACATAAATAAAAACCTAACCAAAAAAAACTAAAACTAAAACTAAAACTAAAACAACAAGTTGCAATGCAACACAAAACAACACTATTTATACCTAAGAATAATATGTAGAAAGACCTTTAATGAAACATACCTACTACAATAAAATCAAACATCTCAAAAATAGCACAACAATAGCACAAGCTCAACCACAAATATTATCAACAAATAACCAAAGCCCATGCTAGACAACTCATTTTCAAATCCTAAAACATTATAATAAGAAGAATAATAAAACTCAATTCATATAGCAATAAAAAGAAACATAATAGGAAACTAAAGCCAACCACCAATGGCGGATTCATGAATTTTTCAAGGGAGGGGCAATATTTAAAAGGCCAAAAGGTCAAAAAAAAATTAGACAACCAAATACCCTTACAATTTAAATAATACTAATATTATTCATATTTAAAATAAATAAGAGTTTTACGTCTAAGACTAATTGACTATAGTCTATTTTGTATATAAATTAATATGCACAAAATTCATGTTACACAATTAGTTTACCAAAATTCATGTTACACAATTAGTTTACCAAAATTCATATGAAATCATCCATTAATCTAACCAAATCAATACATATTAATCTAACCAAAATTACATGTAAATTGGAGGTCACAAGATAAAAGTACATGTGATTACGAGTTTGGGGTAAATTTCGGTGAATTTTTAGGAGCACATATGAATTTTTAAGGAATTTTTGAAGTTGGTCTAGTTAAAATTTGACACATGACGTCTTGTTAGTGGCCCATTTTAAAAAAGAATTAAGGTTGAGAAGCACGTGATTGTAACTACAAACATTCTGAGTTGTCTTCTTCGTCGACTCTAGTTTGCAACTTCAAAATTCTTCAAAAACTTTTAAAATTCATAACTTTGGTTGTGGAGCTCCAATTGACGAATCATTTTCTCCTACATGATCGTGATATCGAGCCCAACATTCTAAGGTAAATATTCAGGGTCTCACACAACAACAACAACAACAACAAAAGCTTGTTTGAGGCATTTAATCGAACACTTGGTGGGCACAAATAGAGGAGCAAATTTCAGCATCTTCAATGCATTTTCCGACGAGGGGAAGTGCAGAACCTCCTCGTGCCTTTGTGGGTTCATCAATGCCAACAATAGAGAGAGAGAGAGAGAGAGAGAGAGAGAGAGAGAGAGAGAGAGAGAGGTTGGGCTGATAAGGTTTGTTTTCTTATGTTTGGGCGGGCTTGGGCTAAGTAGCTTCCTTTTTTTTGCAAAAAATTAGGCTGGGTAGCTGCCTAACTTGTTGTAACATCTCTGACCCAATTTAAACATTTTAATTAATTTAATCTAATTTTAATTCAACTTAAGTCAATTTAATTCTTTTTCTGAAATTACAATTTTGCCCTTGGGGGTAGGGTCACTTTAGTAACTTTTTAATCCGAAAATAATTTGGGGAATTAAGTTGCACCGTTGTGTCGGCTCGTCGATACGAGTTCGTAGACAGGCAGCACGCTCAATTCCGAGTTGTAACGAACCCGTAAACCTCTGAAAACCAAAAGGACGTATTGGTAATTTTAAAAATTGTTTTAAAACTCTATATACCCCGCTTCCCCTACGCGCGTCATACCCCCCCTTTCCCGGTTTCTCTCCCCTCTCACGCTGTTTCGAACCTAGAATTTTCGATGGCAACTACATCGTCTTCCGGCCACCAAATCCGGCCAAACCACTTGCAAAATCTTCCTCTCCTCCTCCTCCTCTACATAGCCCACCCATTTTCCTTGAGTAATTTTGAGGAGTGAAGCGACTGGATCGAGGAGAAGTTTCATAATTTTCCAACACTGCCACGGTGTTTCCGGCAACCATTGATGTCGATCAAGGTATGGTTTCTCACCCATTTTGCAAGCCCTAGCTGTTTATATAAGTGATTTGGGTAGGTTTTGAGGTTTGGAAAATCGAATTAAAACCGAAGTTTTTTTTAGAGGTTTTTGAGTTGAATGCTCCGGCCACTTTTTGGCCGGGGTCCAAGACCAAAAGTGACTCCTCTCGTTGTGGTGGTTCTATAGGTATAAGTATTGTTGGGTGTTTCAAGAAATTTCCGTCGTCAGAAATTTCTCAAGACACCCAAGCCACTACCGGCACATGGGCCAGTGTGTGGGGGCCCATTATACTTTAAATGTTCCCCGTGTCGTCCCGACCGGGACAGTATGCTCGGATTTGAATTTGGGTATCGTATGACAGTCGAACAGATGTTACACCTAATAGACGATATCCGGGTTCGATGTGTTCGAACCATTGGGTTGGTTCCAATTTCAAATAAGTTGTTCCTCGTACATTTAGGTTCATGTAGAAACTCACATATCGAGAATCGGAGTCCCGAACGATCGTCGTCCGATCTTGCGAATGGTGTAAATCCGACCGCACGATCGAGACCCAACTTTCAAGACGTGATTTGTGAACCTTGTTGAACTAATAGGAACTTTCGGATCGGACATTGGAGATCGTGGGCCCCACAGGCCCGGTTGACCAAATTGGAAAGTTTGACCACTTTGTTGACTGTGAGTCTTTTGAGGTTGTTTCCCTGTTGAAAAGCGTTAGAATGGCCTTAGGACTTTTCTAAGGTTGTGTTTACACGTTTAAGTTCCGGGAACTAGAGTTTGACCTTTAATTCATGAGTGAGATCGATTAATGAGTTATGGTGATGTTTGGATAATAGACTTAATATGCGTTGTTTTCTGAATAATGGAACACCATACATACAATTGAATTATTTTGAACCATGGGGTTTATGTATTGTTTTAATTTTGGAATCAACGGATGTTTTGATTTTTGAATGCTAATGAATGTGTGGATTTTTGGAATTTATGCTTTAAAGGGTTATTTATTTATTATAATAATTATTATTTAAATATAAAGAATTTGGTTTCAATTGAGAGTTGTTGAGAAATTTGAATTAAGGGAGAGTTTATTATTTATATATATACGGATATTACCCACATGTGCGATGTGTTGCCGGCATGTGGGAGGATACAGAGGGTACCCACACGTGTGATGTGTTGCCGGCATGGTGGGGGGAATACAGATGTACCCATATGTGCGATGTGTTGCCGGCGTATGGGAGGATATGGATGTTATCCACATGTGCGATGTGTTCTGGCGTATGAGAGGATACGGATACTACCCACATATGCGATGTGTTGCCGGCGTATGGGAGGATATGGATGTTATCCACATGTGCGATGTGTTGCCGACGTATGAGAGGATACAGATACTACCCACATGTGCAATGTGTTGCCGGCGTGTGGGCTGGGAGAAATAGTCCCCGTGATTGGACTGTTCGCCCCTGGTACAGAAAAATGGTGAATGATGGTGTAGGTATAAATATATAAATGTGTGTGTATGTGTGTTTATTGATTTGATACAACGGGTGTGTTGAATTTAAAGAGTAATCGTTATGTTAAGGTTTGGGAAGCGAGCCTTTAAGAACTTAATAGGTTTGATAAAACAGCTACGTGCGGCTTGATCCCTCACGAGGGTACGTAGGCAGCCTATGATAATCTCGGTGCAGCTGCAGGGTAATATATTATATTATACTATGTAACTAGGGAATCTGGAAGGAATTATTCTAAATACAAGTTCTTAAAAAGAGGTTTCTCAAGGCATGGTCTCTTTGCATCGTATTTATAAAAAGGCGGGGTTAATACTCTCATTAACAATATGTTTAAATGTTCTGTTGTTCACTCACGTTTTCTGTTTTGCACCTCCAAGCCGTAACTCGAGGCACCAGTGAATTTCAAATCGAATCGTTTCCCCCGGGTATCAACCGCAAAGTGTAGGACTTTTGTCTACTTTCTTTCGAAGCTTCTGGATTTGTAAACTTTAATTCATATTTTAGTTGCTTTGACATCTCTTGGGTAGGATTGGATTAAAAGCCGGAGGTCGGTATGGTTGTTGTGTGTGACTTATTTTGTGCATGCTAAAGTTTGGTGGTATTAAATTGCGTTTTAACAGGTGAACGAAATTGGTAAACGTCCAGTTTTTAGGGGAGACTTTGCCGAATTTTCTGTAAAAGTCTTGCTCTTTTTTCTTGATTTTGCTTAGTGGAGGGTTTAATTTGCTAGTGGGCCCGGCATAGGTGGCTTGTCAGGAGGGTAGCAGAGTTCGACATGAGTTTTGAGATGAAATTCGGGTGTTCTTAATCACTTAAATTACAAGCTCTCTTTCCAGTGTTTTTTGTTATTCTCTTGCATGATAAAAAAACTTTACACCTACAAGTAGAAGTGATAAATCTTGACTTGAAGTCATAATTTTGAGTTGGAAAATGATATGAAGACCACATTATCATATTGTGTATCACATTTTAAATAAAGATATTACCTATTTATTGGGGGATCTTATCTCTAGCTAGCATCTTTTATGTTAAACGAATTCGAATCAATCTGTCAAATAAATCAACACTTGATAAAATTAGACTGTAGTCACAAACGTACTTTTATTACTTATTTATAAAAGCAGTGTGTGTATTTGAGAAGTGTGACTCTATTGGAGCCCACCTTTTCCATAAATCTACTCAAAAGCTTAACCGATCAACCCAGGTCCATATCAATCAGTCTTGAGGTTGGTCCCCCAATTTTTGAGAACAGAAAACAATCCTAGTATGAACCAATTAATATATTTTAGGTACACAAAAATACTTTAACATAAGCATAATGCATGCTTTAATATTATTTTAGGAACACAAAAGGACTTTAACATAAGCATAATGCATTGAACATAAAACGTTAAAAAGAAACTAATGCCTTGCTTATTATTCAAAACACATTTGTATGCTTCATTTCATTCCAAGCACAATTCTTGCCTATAATATTCATCATCATCAGAATCCATTCCTCCTTTATTTTTTATAGACATTTGTCTCAATTAGCCAACAAGTTCCGCACTCAAGCCAAACTCAACTTGTCTTGTAAAAAAATTCGAGTTGATCTCACGCTTTACAAACCGAGTATAACGAAGCAACTTGGCTCGTTTTCTAAAATGAGCCTAATACATATCGGTTGAGCTTAGCTTGTTTCTTTTATATGAATTCACCAAACTCAAACGAGAAAAAAAAAATAGCCAAAAACGAATTGAACTTGAATTTTATCGATACAATTTACAACCGTAGTGATAGTAGGCTTACGAGAGCTTGTCGTGGAACATTGTTAGACTGCAAAAGGCTTCTATTTAGTTCAATAGATCAGTGTTTATTATATAAGCATGCCTATATGAAGACTATGAACATTGTATAAGTTTTGTACATTTTTCTTGCCAATGAGTTGGTTTTGTGCAAAGCAAAATTGCAAGGGGAAAGCGATCCCGTTACATGTGGATGCATGCAGGTGCCAAAAGCATATTGTACAGGCAGTTGCTTTCCTCAAAATCTTTCCATGATACATAAATTAGTTGCTTGCAGCTAATATCTCTTGTTTGTCTCCTTCTCTTATCTTCATCATGTACAACAAGGTATTCTTTTTCAAAAAAGTGATACTCGAAGTACGTGAATAGACCTAAAACATCAAAACGCGATTTAAAAAATTATTACCACTTGCTTTACTATTAGCTTTACATTACATGGATCCAAGGCAAGGAACAAAAAGTGTGGGGTTTGGAGACAAAATCTATCATACAAATACAGCCATTTGCTCCTCCTAAAATCTTCTCTCAAGAAAAAGAAAAAAGAAAAAGAAGTAAATGGCGCTTAGCAACAATGTCATCGGAGCCATCAACTTTGTTGCCATGCTCCTCTCCATCCCAATCATTGGTGCCGGAATTTGGCTTGCCACAGAGCCAGACAATTCTTGTGTCAAGATTTTACAATGGCCTGTCATAATTTTGGGTATCTTGTTCCTTGTTGTGGGCATTGCAGGCTTTGTGGGAGCGTTTTGGAGAATCCCATGGCTCCTTATCTCTTACCTCATTGCCATGTTGGTTCTTATAGTCTTGCTTGCTGCTTTGGTGGTCTTCATCTACATGGTCACCATTAAAGGCTCTGGCCACCTCGAACCGAGCCGGTCTTACCTGGAGTATCATCTGGATGACTTCTCAGGCTGGCTTCGCCGTAGAGTGCGAAGCCCTTGGAAGTGGGACCGCATAAGAAGTTGTCTCAGCTCAACAAATATGTGTGGTGAGTTGAATCAGAGTTATCGCATGGCTCAGGATTTCTTTAACGCGCGCATTACCCCCTTAGAGGTAAACAAAACTATATTCATATATATTATAGTTCAATCGCACCTTCAAATGTTTAGATAATTTTTCTTCCAACATTATTAATTCAGATTGAATGTATACAAGATCTGAATGAAACCCATTACTAAGTGTAGTTTGGAACCATAAATTTAAGAGTACTTGAAAAAAGAATTGATTTGGATAGTTTTATAGGATTTAATTCCCTAGGTGAATACTTATTTTTACTTTTTTTCTTCTTCTTAAATTAATGAAGTATAATCTAAATGAGAGAGATATTAATTTCTGTAGATTAGCTCTTGGACATCCTTTCTTTGTTAGCTTAATTTCTGTATATTTCATACTCATAAAAATTGTATCCATTTTTCCGGAAAAATAAAAGAAAAAACAGGGTTGTACAAATTCCATTCTAAAAAATATACTAAGCTTGTATAGTTCCTTTTCCTTCATTCTTTTTTTCTTTTCAAATAGTAATCCCAAATACGCAGTCGCAGAGAGACAGAGAGAGAGAGTGAGAACTGTAAATTCATGAATTTTTACAGATGTTCTTTCCCTGAAAATATATTCTTAGATTAACCTCTCAATAATATAGAACAGCAAATTAGCAACTCAGCAAAACAACCCACTTTACTCTTTCATCAGAGATTCTTCAAAACCATGTGTGTCAAATATTCTTCTTTTTACCCAAGGAACCTCACCTTTATGTTTTATTTCTTGTGGTGGTGCTTCTTTTTTTCTTTTTTCTTGCTTTACAGTCAGGATGTTGTAAACCACCCACACAATGTGGCTACACCTTTGTGAACCCAACGTATTGGATAAGTCCCATAAACAATGCAGCAGACATGGATTGCCTGCAGTGGAGCAATGACCAGACCCA
This sequence comes from Prunus padus, assembly GCA_024362665.1. Taxonomy (NCBI): domain Eukaryota; kingdom Viridiplantae; phylum Streptophyta; class Magnoliopsida; order Rosales; family Rosaceae; genus Prunus; species Prunus padus. Next base: position 13,541,193 of record JANFAM010000005.1, on the reverse strand, counting down.
ACTTTGCTTCAACTGCGATTCTTGCAAAGCTGGCTTGCTCGCAAATCTCAAGAAAGAATGGAGAAGAACCGACATAATATTGCTCATCACTCTTGTTGCTCTAATTTCTGTGTATTTGATTGGCTGTTGTGCTTTCAGAAATGCCAAGACTGAGGACCTTTTCAGAAAATACAAACAGGGCTATACCTGATAGCAAATGGTTAAAGGATGTGGTTGGGGGTCTTGTATTATTAGAATTAATCTTTGGTTTCTTTCTTCTTTCTTCACTTTGTTTGACTTCATTTCGTGACATGAATTATTTAGGGTGGTGGTGTTTTCAGATGGGGTTGTTTTCATGATTTGCCTTACTTCGATTTTTGTGTAAAGTTGCCAAAGGTGAACGTGATTTGCGGAGGGAACCGAAAGCTGGCTTTTGCTTTTGAAATACAGACCCTATATTCAGATGTTTTTTGTCATTTTTAATGCAATCATCAGCTGTGCATGTAAGACTTTGTGGACCTTTTTAGGCTATTGCTGCTGCAAAAAGACATCCCAAGTATGAACTTGAAGAAAAATGAGAAGTTCTGACAAACTAGCTCGTGTCATGTTATCCTAATTTTTATTTTTTTTTGGTTTTTTGGAAGAAATGGGATCCAAATTAAATTATGTAACTAGTCGTACTGATGTATACAACATTCGAATTTGTTTTAGTGCTAATAGGCACTTTGGGGCAAATTTATCATTGGACTTTTTTATAAAATTATTCAACGGCTGGGATCTTACATAATGGTTGACACATATTTATAAGCCAAAAACAATTCCTCAAATAGTAGAGTACCACTTCTATATCACAATGAAGAAGTTGTAATATGTGGTATTTGTTAATGCCTAAATGTGGTTAACATCGGAATAATTTCATTGAGATCGAGGTCAACAACCCTTCCAAATAAACTTGGCATGACCAAGTAGGTCGTTCTCTAAAATGAGTTCTAGTGCTTAAACCATCTCCAACTATGTTGGGACTAAACTCAAATTTCCACCTTCTAAAATACAACTATTCATGTATTGCCCAGACTCAAACTGTTTTTTCCTCCAATCATGCAGACTCATAATTTGAGTCCACAATTTTATTAAATTGGTTAAGAATGATTAACCTTTATTTTATTTTATTTTTGCCGTTAATTTTTCTTGTCATTATTTTTATTTCAACATTCGTGATTTAATTTTTTGAACATTTTAACCTAAAAAAATCCAAAATTCAAAACATTTTATAATTTCACTCAAAAATAAAAACAATGACAACAACATTTTATTTTATAGACTTTGCACACAAGAATTCCTATCTGTTAGATTTGCACACAAAAATTCCTATCCTTTAGATCAATATAGTCCTTGGATTTTTATTTTTTATTTTTAAAAAGCAAAACCTGCAATTAAAATAAAAAACAAATAAGCAATTCAAATATAACGGTTATGTAATGCCAGAAACACAGATGGGTTAGTCTTCAAGTTGCTGCTGTTGGCGTGGGCTCCACTGCACATGGGTTTGTCTTCAAGTTACTGCTATTGGGCTCCACCAGTTTCCATCCAGGCAATAGACCAGGCGCTATTCTGCCTGGTTTTTTGATCGGACATTGCTTGGCTCCTGATACGTCAGTAGCCTTTCCTCCTCCATATGCGACGTGGCCTGTTTATAAAAAGACACTAGTTTTTTTTTTTCTTTTTGTTTCTTTCAACTCTCTAACCCAAGTCTTGTTGTCTAGTTTGAGCCTAACCCAAGCCTCCTCAACAGCAAACTCCAACTACTTTAAACTCCTAGACCTTTGCTTACAATAAATTTACATTGATAAAAAAATAAAAGGTATTTAATTTGTTATATAATTTTATCCTCTCCTTGCAATTGCATGATCTAATTTTTATGCGCATAGTGGGTGTGAGATTGCATAGCTAGTCATGCAATTGCATAATCTAATATTTATGCGCACAGTGTGTAGGAGATTGCATAGCTAGTCATGCAATTGCAGTATTCATCATGCAATTGCATGATCTAATATTTATGGGCACAGTGAGTGCGAGATTGCATAGGTAGTCATGCAATTGCATGATCTAATATTTATGCGCACAGTGGGTTTGTGATTGCATAACTAGTCATGTAATTGCATGATCAAATATTTCTGATTGAAGCATGACCTGAGAGAAGAGGTCTCTCTAAGAGAAAAACGTGACCTGAGTTAAAACGGCTTAGGTTAAAAGACTTAAAATGGCTTGGGTTAAAAGAGTTTAAAATTTAAAATAAATAAATATAAAAAAGGTGTCTTTTTAGAAAGAGGCCACGTCGCAAGTGGAGGAGGAAAGGCTCCTGATGTATTAGAAGCCAAGCAATGTCCTTTTTTATTGTATTGCTTTTTTAGCCCCTCTGTGTACATGGTTGGAGAAGCTTTTCGAGCTAAAAACACAAATTTTGAGTTTACTCCAGTCCGTACGTTGGAGATGGCCTTAGGGATTGCAATCAGATTGAGCATGCAATCAATAGTACCTTTTACTTGTGCTTTTGTTGTTTTTCAACTTTTTTTATAGGTGCTGCTGCTAATGTTTTGCTTTAGTTGTTATAGATGCAAAGACATATCAAGTAAGTTGTTGATTTGCTTTGGTTGTTGATGATGCAAAGAAATTTCTGTTATACTTTGGATGTTGAGGATGCAAAGAAATTCAAGTAGGTTCCTACTGTTTTGCATTGGTTGTTAAGGATGCATAGAAATTCAAGTAGGGTGCTGTTTTTTTGTTTCAGCTATTGAGTATGCAAAGAAATTCAAGAAGTCTGCTGTTGTTTTGCTTTGGTTGTTGAGGATGCATAGAAATTCAAGTAGGTTTATGTGGATAACGGAATACTCAAGGAAGGTGGAGAAGAACTGATCAATCATGTGGAAGTTTTAGCTTTAAAAAACAGAGTTAGAATTTCATAACATGTGTCCTTTCTTTACTCAAATTACATTGTCGTTTGAAGATAGAAATGATTGAATGCTACAAGTATTTATCTTGTTTATTCACTATAATGTATCAGACTTCTCACATATTTGGTTTTTTTATTATTGAAGTTTGAATGATATCAATTATTTATCTTGAATGTTAACTCTGACAGGTTAAATCTTCATCTTTTTGCTTCAAAAATGAGAGTGAGTGTATCACATAAGTAAAAATATGACAATTGTAGACTCACTCTCATATGTATTATACACGTACATATATATTTTTTCGCGAATAATACATGTTCTTTAATATTTTGTAATAATACATGTATTGTTTGCATATTTTATCCTTAATTTTCAAGTGCTATTGAAGAAAAGACTATTGTTGAGGCCCAAAAAGTTTAAAGGCCAAAACGTGCTCAAATACGGCACGAACATGCAGAGCCTAGCAAATACTGCACCTAGTAGCAAGGATTAAGAAAAATTCATTCATGATGATTTTCGTGCCATGTCGAGCGAAACTATAATTTGGCTCTTGGGAAGATCAGACTTGGATTGAATGGAGAAAGATATTGTTATGACATTATGCAAACTTGAAAAGATTTTTCCGCCAACATTCTTTGATTTAATGGTTCACGTAGCTGTCCATTTACCTCGGTAAGCAAAACTTGCTGGACCTGTTATTTATCGATGGATGTATCCAATTGAAAGGCTTTTGGAGAGTTTAAAAAAATATGTTAAAAATAAAGCACGCCCGGAATGTTCAATTATAGAAGCATATTGAGTAAATGATGCAATTAACTTTTCCTCAATGTACTTTTGTGGAATTGAAACACGTTTCAATACTAAAGAAAGAAATGATGATAGAGGATTTAACCAAACATCAAGTGGTATATCAGTATTCTCTCAAAAAGCTCATTCAATTGGTGGAAAAAAGTTTATGTTGTTAGATAGAAAAGAAGTGGACAAAGCTTATTGGAATGTGCTCCACAATTGTGATAAGGTGCAACTATATCTAACGTAAGTGAGAAATTAGTTGGTTGTAGGTTACACTTATTTTTTAAAGGAAAATAATTAACTTAAAACCTTAATTGTTTTATTTACACATCTAGTGCACATAAAGAGGAGTTGCAACGAACAAGTTATACAAATGTATACCAACTACAAGAGCAAGAATTTCCTAAGTGATTTGAAGATCGTGTAAGTATCAGTCATATTGGTTTTTTTTAATATACCAAGTGTTTCATTAATCTTAGAGATATTTATGTCTTTAAATCCTTATTTATAAATGACGAATTTTTACCGTATGGGGTTTTTGGAAGCCATAGATCAACTGTATTGTTTTACGTGTAAACCAGATGTCCGTGTCCATACATACACTAGGTGTATTGTTAATTGAGTTCAATTTCACACGGAAAACATTGATAACCATCGTACCACGCAAAATAGTGGAATATTTTTGTCTCCGGGGAATATGGTGGTGGGAGTCATGATTACTATAGTGTTTTACTAAGTATAGTAGAATTGACTTACATCAACAGAAATCGAGTGTTTCTATTTAAGTGTAAGTGGTTCAAAACAAACTCAACTAACAAGGATTGAAAGAAGATAGGGATACGATATGATTACCATCTCACAAATATTAATGTCATTGCTATGTATGAAAATGATCCATTTATACTTGCTACACAAGTTGCACAAGTGTTCAATATCAATAATTCTAAGCTAGGTTGACAGGACCCGACCCAAATTCCACTTTGGAATTCATGTCGAACCCCGTGCGTGTCCGACACCTAGCAGGTGCCTGGGCACAAATGACCAAAATATCATTTTTGCCCTAATCCGCAAATGAAAAACATGCTTAAGGGTTTAACTCTTGCCGGAAAACCGGCAGAGTCTCTCCTGAAAAATGAACATTTCCCAATTTATTTTACCTGTAAATAACACAATTCTATAATTCCAATCGTTCAGCATGCATAAAACAATTTAATTCAAATGGCCTCAGGCTTCTTAATACAACATAACATAAACAGTTATTACCTGGCTTCAGGCCCACCCACATGTTCAAATTGAAACCAACTATAACCATATCAAATTCCCGAAATATAATCTCTTTCTTGGCTGCACCTAGGTTAGTCTAGGTTGCCTGCGTACCCTTACCAAGGGATCAAGCCACACGTAGTTCTTCATTCAAGAAACTAAGTTCAAACCAAAAATAGAATTATAAGTCACCCTTTACTTTCTATTCCACCGTCAACTTTATAAGCACATGAATTTGAATATTCCTTCACATTTTCTAATATTAAACTCTTCCAACTAGGGGTGGGCACGGTACGGGATGACACGGGATGGAGGTCATCCCGGTGTCAATCCCGAATAGGGGAATCGGGAGGGTATGACACGGGATGGAGGATTTTCAAAACACGTTCAAACCGTACTGGCCCCAAACAGGACCGGTATGGTTCGATATCAAAACTGATACCGTTTAGAATAGGCTGCCAAATATCAGTTTTTCAGTTTTTGCAAATTGCAAAAGCTGCCAAATATCTTCAGTTTTTTTTTTCCAGTTTCTGCAACCACTATCCAAATCAATCAAATGCACAAACAAAACAAAACAAGTGCTTCAAAAGAACCAACAAAGGAAGATGATGCATGTGGGACCTTTCTAGATTTTTCAAAGCAGAGTCCTAAGAAGAACAAACAAGAAAGGGGATTAAAGCAAAAGAAGCATATGGGAAGTTCTCATCATCTGGGAAAAAAAGAAGTTCAGTCATCTTTGCAGAGCATGGATGGAGGAAGCTTAGCTAAAAGGACGAAGGAATTCAAAATGGTGGATACCGGTGATGTAGAACAAGTGCTGGATGTAGAAGAGGCACTTCATTACTACTCTCGCCTCAAAAGTCCGGTATATGTTGACATTGTTGATAAGTTCTTCTTGGATATGTACTCGGATTTCTCTATTCCACCGGCATCTATCAACATCAACAATTCAAAGAGGAGACTTGGATCACAGAGACTTGGCTCAATTAGGTTGTAGATGAATGTGTTGGTGAGTTATTCCTTGTGCATATAGATGGATCGATGGTGGAGGGAAGGAGAGTTAGAGGGAAGGAAGGCGACGAACGGAGTCACGGAGGAAGGAAAAAAGCTTCTGGTTTTCTGGATTTGAAAATACTAGGCTTTGTTCGTGGGAGATGTAACTCTGAAAATTTAGGATTAATAATTTATTATTTATTATTTAATAATAATTGGTTACTGTTCGGTATAGTATGGCACCAAACGGGATCACAAATCTGATACCGGTGACGTGCCAAACAGTAACGGTATGACATGGTTTCATCCCGTTTAAGCATCAACACCAAACAGTTTGGCACGAGATTGGCACGGAATGGCACGGTTTCGGGACGGTATCGGTATTCCGGTTTTGATGCCCACCCCTACTTCCAACTATAATCAATCAACTGGAACCGAAACAAAACATATTGATTGCTAAACAATCTTCAATCCATCACCTGTGTATGTATATTTATATATTAAATTATTACCAATAAGTATAAATTTAGGAAAATTAGTAAAACAACATTGTCCACGCGAAACCTCTATATCCATATCAATGGGTTAAATAACACATGCATCGGACTTTCGCAGTCACAAACGAACTCATGACTTAAGAAAACAGTTATGAATAGTATAAAGTCCTTAACCTTAAAAACTCTCAATCTTTTGCCTCATAAATCTAAAAATATGTATTAAAGCCTTCACCAATAAGTATCAAATATATAATCATTAATTTCCGTTTAAAGCATCTCAATTCTCATAATACCCTCCATCTAGGTGTACCCCCAATCATAATCCGTCAATTCCAAGTACCATATATGTTACATCCTTGCAGAACTCGGGGGACACGTGGTCGCACGAGAATGCATATGGGGGGGTATACCAAGGACGAGTTTGAAAACCATTTTCCGCAACTTATCATAAAATTCCTTTTTCCACAAATCCACTTTCCCAAAACCATTTTCCAAATCCTTTCTCACTTTCCAGTAAAATCATTTTTTAAATAAATAAACAAAATCCCTTTTTAAAACAAGATCAATCCCAATATTCCTTAATTTGAATTAGACCATGCATACTCTTTACAAACTGTTCTCAAACTAGTATTCGTAATTTATCAATTTCAAGCCATTGAGCATATATTTGAATATAAACATATAGTCAGACATTTAATTAATTCCGTATTGAAGCCAACCCAACTCACGTACTTTTCCAAGTCCTTTCTAACATAAACAAACACTTAAATTCATTAGAAGCCTTAACTGAATAGTAATAAAATATAAATACATCCCACTTGAAAATAAAGCTGACAATTAAACCTTCCATGAATAGTTAATAATTTCATATAGTAAGCAAACTATTTCTAGAATAAAGACCCATTCACCAATACAATTTACTCTTCGGCCTCAATGAAGTCGACACTGCCACATTCCTGGCCAACTGGGCTCGTAGGGTCCACGACCTCAATTTGTTATCTGACAATTCCTATTGGTCCATAACCATAAGTTAAACTCATCCTCGAAGTTTCTTCACCATTTGACAATCGGTTTGACCTCGATCGCTGAATTTGACCAATTGGGCCCACGAGGCCCACAACCTCCGATTTCCAATCCAAACATTCCTATAAGTCCAACAATGTCTACTTAACAAGTCCCGAGAGATTGGTCTCGATCGAGCGGTCGGAATAACGTCAATCGCACGATCGAACGACGACTAATTCGCCTAACCTTAAAATCATTTATTTGGAGTATCCGGGTTTCCGATTCTCGATCCGTAAGTTCCCACACGATCCTAGAGGTACGGGAAATGACATACTTGAAAATGGGACCAATCGATGGTCCAAACCTATCGAACCCGGATATCGCCTAATAGGCGCAATATCCGTTCAATAGTCAAACCATATCCAATCCCTAATCTGAGCATACCGTCTCGCTCGGGAAGATATGAGAACCATTTTAGAACACAATGGGCAGCCAAACAGTGGTCCACGCGCCGCCACCCACCACGGGCAGTGATGGGTGTTTTGAGAAAATTCCGGCGACATAATTTTCTCAAAATTCCCTGCAATACCTATACCAATGGATCAAGCACAACTAGGGGACCATTTTTCACAACTTCACCCCCTTCAATTTGGCTGGGAAGTGGCCAGAAAACCCTCAAACTTCCAAAATCAACCCAAATTAATTGCATAGATAGATAGAACACATTGAGTAGGTGAAGATTCATACATGGAGCGACGTAAACGGGTGCCGGAGTCACCGAAAACGGCTACTAAAATTGAAAACCTCCTCGGAGCTTTCGAAGCTTGTCGCGGCTCAAGGACTGGCAGGGGTGGCTGGGCTATAGCCCAGATGCGTTCGCCAGAGGGAGCCGGTCATTTTTCCACCTGTCCCATTGGAGGGGGTGGCCGGACAGCACCATTTCATCGTCTGGAAAGTACGACCGTCGCACGTAGAGAGAGCTCGGGGAGAGAGAAAGAGAGGGCTGAGGGGAGGAGAAGTCCACGCGCCAGCTAAAGGGTGATAATCTGGTTTTAAAGTTTTTCAACAAATTTGAAATTCCATTATGCCCTTTTTGTTTCTAGACTTTTTCCCGCTCGTTATAACTCGGAATTGAGTGTGCCGCCTGTCTACGAACTTGTATCGACGAGCCCGACGCAACGGTGCAACTGAATTCCCCAATTTCCTTCCTGAACAAAAAGTCAACCGTAACCCACTAAGAAACCCTAAGGGTAAAATTGTCATTTACTTTAATAATTTTAGAATTTAATTAAGTTTAGGAGCGGGATGTTACATAGGTCCTAGTTAGAAAGTCATCCAAAGAGTGCAATATACAAGGGCGGAACTACGAAAGGGCTCGGCTGGGCTCTGGCGCAGGGCTAATTTTCCTTCTTAGTCTTAAATGTATAAAAAAAAATACACTACAATTAAATATTAGCCCACCATTTAACACACACAACACCTTTTCTTTTTCTCAGCCCGCGAAAAGGACAATGCCAAACAGCAATTGGTCTTTGAGGGTGAGCATGAGCTCATTCTTTATTGAGCATTGAGCATGGGCTCATTCATTATTTATTGAGCACTGAGCAGGGAGCCTTGCCTTGGAAAATGGTGAGGTGAGGCTGGCGGGACCACATACAAACACTTTTTTTTTCTTCTTGCTTCTTATTTCTCTCCGCCAATTTTCTTCTTTCTCCTCTCTCTTCTATTTCTTCCTCTTCTTTCCTACTCTCTTCTCTCTCAATTTTTTTTCTTTTCTTCTTTTTCCTCTCATCTGTTAGCTCAAAATAATTGAACCGGCTTTGCTCTCCGCCAGTTTTCTCGTTCTTCTCTCTCTTTTTTTCTTCCTCCTTCTTTCCTTTTCTCTATGTTTCTCTTCTTTTTTTTTTCTTCTTTTTCCTCTCATCTGATAGCTCAAAATAAATGAACCGGCTCTGGTCTCCTCCAGTTTTCTTCTTCCTCCCTTCATTGTGGTTTCTCTGTGGCCATTTTTGCTGGAACAACACCGGCAAATTTTTTTGGTTTCTAAAATTTAACTAGCTATTTTCGAGCTTTAGCCCCCCTTACACACAAAAAAAAAATCTAGATAATTTGAAGCACGATATATTATGTTATATAATAAGCCAAAAAAAAAAATTTAGCCCACCCCTAGAAAAAATCATGGTTTTGCTATTAGCAATATAGAAATGTATGGGATGTGCCAGAAATATAAGTAGAGGAAGAGCTAGATGATGTTGATCATGTGAGTAATAATGATGCTTACCAAGTGGAGTTCAATGAATTTCAATGGTATGGACTTGATGAAGATGTAGAGAATCCCCAGCTACTTCAAGTAAATGTGAGCCCAACAATGTTAATTCAAATGATTTGATTAATGATGAGATGGATGAAGATGATCTTGATGAGTTTATATGCGATGATATGGAAGAAGATAAGGCATTGACTGATGCTGAAGATGAAGAAATATTTCTTACTGATGACGATGAAAATGATAATGAAGAAGGTGATTCATTGACTGTCGCTGGCCACAATGAAGAAGCATTTTCTAACTGATGATGATGAATGATAGTGATTAAGTTTTACTGGTCAAATTTTAATATTTTGTTTTGCTTTTGTTTCTTTGATACTCATGAAGAAGCATTTCTAACTTATGATGATGACTTGCAATTTATATTTTATGTAGCTCATTGGTATCTGATTTCTAATAGAATTGAGACCTACTTATGTGGGTAGGTCTAACATCTATCAAATATTAGTTACCAATATGGAAAATAAAATATGTAATATGGACAGTTTTTGAATTAGCCATTTGATGGTTAAGTTTCATTAGGTCCCCTCTATCTAGGTGTACTTTTTGTTTATCTATTAATGAAATTAAACTCGTACAATCAAGCTTTATAAATAAATAAAAACTGAGTTACTGCACTTGTTTTGTTTGTCTTATTAAAGCGGATCTTCATAGCTCGAAAAGGGAAACGTCATCTTTTCCAAACTACCACTGGGCCTCCAACTAATACAGAGCCACAAGATGGGCCTAATGGTTTTTTTCACATCAGCTAGTACCCAATGAAGTACTAATGGTAAGTATTATATTTCAATCTCTTTTCTAAGATAATAAGCTATTGTATTTCAGAGATTTTACATGTGTATTAGTGTAGCAGACTTTATGTAATATGAACATGATTTCCTGGATTTTGGGGAGACATTGTAGGTGCAAATAAAAAAGTCAGGTCAAGGACACGTGGACTTGATTATGATAAAGTTCAAATCCAGCTTGGTACTAACATTGAAATTTCCACATCCACCTATTAGTAATCAAAATGTCATCAAGTTCAATATTTTCCTTTACTATTTCACGTTGGATATGTTTGTTATATCAAATATGGCAAATAATACTAATATTGTTATTAATTCACATGTATAGGTAAATATTATCTGGTTGATACTGGTTATCCACAAATGAAAGGATATTGAGGCCCTTATAGGGGTGAGCGATATCATCTTCTTGAATTTCGACTAGGAAGCCAACCAAGAGGGAAAAAAGAAATCTTCAATCACATACATTCATCTCTAAGATGCACGATTGAAAGAACATTTGGTGTTTGGAAACACCAATGGGTACGTCAAATTCATAATTTTCTTTTAGAAAAACAAGTACAAGTCGTTGTCACTTCAATGGCTCTCTATAACTGCATTAAAATTCATTCAATAACGGATGTAGAGTTCCAACCATATGATGATGATGATGATGAGTTACTTCCCCAAACAGATGAGGGAGGGTGTAACATCCCAACCCCAAATTAATTATTATTTAATTAATTTGTGCAATTACAATTTTGCCCTTAGAGCTAAGGGTATTCTAGTAACTTTATGTTCGGGAAAGAATTTTGGGAAATGAGTTGCGATGTTGCGTCGGGCTCGTCGAAACGAGTCTGTAAACGGGAGGCACGCTCGATTCCGAGTTGTAGAACCCAAAAAGGACGTATTGGGAATTTAAAAAATTGTTCTGCTACAGTACCGCTACAGCGACCCGCTACAGTGCGTGGGTTTTCTTCTTCTTCCCCCGACTCCCTCATTTTTCTCTCTTCACGAGCCAGTCACTTTGACCGGCAATTTCCCCCAACTCCAGTGTCCATTTCAGGTGATACCGGTCTCAAAATCTTCGTCTCTTCATCCTCTACATAGCCTGGCCATTTTCCCACTCAAAAATCCATTGAAATTAAACTGGAATAACTGAAAGTTCGGTGGTTTTCGAAGTTTTCGAAGCCATTTCCTGAGACTCCGGCCATCCTTTCCGTCGAGTGAGGTATGAAACTTCATCTACTCTTCATGCTCTATCCATTTTTGTAGGTATTGTAGATCGATTTTGAGGTTTTACCGTTCATTCAATATACCCATATTAGGTCCACGGTATGAGTGTTTTTCCGGTGTTAGTAGTATGCCCTTAAAGCCAACTAATTATATGATAATTAATGTTAAGGACATCTTTTGTAATGACTTATTAAGTTATTCATGGGCAAGACCAGTTGTTTTCAACCATGATATTTGGTCAAACAACTATAGTCCTAGGAATATAAAAGTGGACATGAGAACTATGTAATGATATTACATACATGGAGACTGATCATGATCCCTAATCCTGAATATATTCCTAGTCATAGGAATATCAATTGGGCGTTGATATTCCTCAAAGACCGGTACACACAGTATCATCTCTATATGTAGAGAATGGCGAGATCTCAAGTCATTGAGTGTGGAGATACCTAGATATGTGTGTGTTAGAATTTTAAAAAGGTTTTAAAAATTTAACCGTTTTATTTAATTAATTATTTTGGCTGTTTTATTTTATTTATTGTGGGGGTTAAATATACTTAATATTTAGGTTTTATTTCTAATTGAATGCCTTAATTTTGTGGTTGGTGAACCTTTTTGGTTGGTGAAGGTTACATGTTATTGTATGCCTATAAAAGGCCACTCCTCCTTCACATTTGCATACTAACCACAACACCATCAGATATCACAAACCACAATCACCACCAAAATCTGATACTCTCCTTTTTCTACTTTTATATATATTCTCTACTTTATATTATTATTTTGGGCAATGGTTATGTGACTTGGATACCTATATCCGTCTATGAACGTGCTCATAGCGGATCTTGAGTTTGTGTATAAGGGGTCGTATCTTGGAGTCTTGTAGACCGCCAGTACCTGCACGTAGGGAGGCTACAAAGGCTTTAGGACAGCGTCTTTGACGTGCTTCACCGTACCAAACTCACCTTCTTACTTATTATTTATTTTGCTTTTACTTATCTATTAATTTGTTTTCTTCAATTTCATTGTACCTCAAAAGCTTTTCAATTTTGTTTATATGCTATCCAATGCATGAGTTCCAGTATGGAAGTCTTTACTCACATGTCAAGCTAGAACTCATAAATTGCAATGGTGCAAACTAATCCTTAGACCTCAGACATCATAGATGTCTTGTGGCTATGTTGTTAGTCTTTGAGGACACTATACATTCATGCTAAATTAGGCATAACTTAAAGGTGCTCATCAGGATTCTCAATAAAGTCATGAAGGCAAATGAATGTACAACAAGGAATCTCTACTCTCAGTAAAGGAGAGAAAACACTCCAAGGTATGATTTGTCAAATCTCTACGCAAAGTAGTGATAAGATTTGAAAGAAGATGTCTTCAAATCTTACCAGGATAATCATATAAAGGGAATAATTCACATTAGGCAAAAATTGGTCTAATCAAGAGGTAGACTAGCATCCATACCTCTTGGTTGTCTTCTCTTCATCTCTAAGAGCATTTGGTGTGGTGAGGTAGAGGGCTTCTACTTTGGAGCCTTGAGGTGAAGGAGTCAACATTTCAAGAGAAAGAATAGACATTTCCAACAAAGGTGTTCATTCTTGAGAAATCAAGAAAAGGTCATCAAGGGTAAAGATCTATTCCCTTTTCCCTTTTTCTTTTGTGTTCAAAGAGACTAGGCTAAGATACTTGGGTTATAATGAAAAAGGTTTAGCTCAACTAGCATAAACAAAATGAATCCACCATTTAGAATGTTTTTGTTGTATAGGTTGTGGCTAAAGTTCATTTTCTAAGCCTTAGATGCATGTTTCCTTCATCCGGCTAGTTCCGGCGACTTGTTGGCTGGGGTCCAAGACCAAAACTTGCTCCCCTTGTTAGTCTGAACGTGTTGGTATAGGTATTGTAGGGTGTTTCAAGAATTTTCCGTCGTCGGAATTTTCTTAAGACACCCACTGTCGGAGGCAGGTGGTGGCGCGTGGGCCACTGTGTGGCTGCCCATTGTGTTCTAAAAGGTTCCCCTTGTCGTCACGAGCACGCCAGTATGCTTGGATTTGAAATTGGTCGTCGTATGATAGTCGAACGGATATTGCGCCTATTAGGCAATATCCGGGTTCGATAGGTTTAGATTGTTCGATCAGTCCCATTTTCAAGTATGTCATTCCTTGTACCTCTAGGATTGTGTAGGAACTGACAGATCGAGAATCGGAGTCCTGGATACTCCGAATCATTAACCTTAGAGTGAGGTAATCCGGTAACCCGGTAATCGTCCGATCGTGCAATCGCCAGCGATCTGAGCGCTCTATCGAGACCAAACTTTCAAGACGTGTTTAGTAAACTCTATTGAACCTGTAGGAACGTTCGGATCCGAAATTGGAGGTCATGGGCCCCGGTTGACCGTCAGTCTTCCAAGGTGGTCCCACTAGTTGAAAGGTATAGTTTGACTCTAGAAACTCTCCGATAAACGTGCACACACACTTTGAATTCCGGAAACTAAGGTTTGAATTTAAATCTCGGTTGAGGTCGATTAGTGAATCGTATGGTTGTTTGGAAGTTTATTTTATTTTTAGTTCATTGGATTAAGGTTTTTATGAATATACTTTATTAATGGTTTATATATGTTTAATGGCGGTGAACTATGTGAATTTGTTAATTAAATATTTAGAAAGGATTAATTGTAGGTTATTGTTCCGGTTTTAGTTGGGAGTGTTTTGATAAAATTAAATGGTTGTAATTCAAAATAGGGAAATATTGGAGTTATCTCGGTTTTAAAAGGGAACTGTGGGTATGGCGTGTTAGTGAAAACTTGGAATTGTTTGGTGGTTTGTATTTTTGGTTAATACGGTTATAAAAGCGGGCTATGGGCTCAGTTGTTATGATCGTATGTGAGAATTTCAAAGGTTATTGGGATAATTGTGATCAAGGTGTTTTGTGAGTATTATTGGAAAATTGGTAATGGTCGTGAGTTTTGATATATTTTTCCGTAATATGATTTTATTATGGATGTCATAAAGGAATGGGAGTTTTATTAAGTAAATATATGATTTCGGGATTCCAAGGATTTCTACGATTATTATTATCATTACTATTTATCTTTATTATTATTATTATTATATTTATTAAGTATATGGACATTTTTTATTGGTTTTACGAAATGTTTTATAGACAAGTGTATATGATTATTTTTAGTGTTAATGTGATTTGATAGGAAATTGATTTAATTGGGTAATGAGGTTATGGGATTTTTAAGAGTTATTATTTATTATCATTATTATATTTAAAGTATGAGGATTTGGGTGTCATACTATGGTGGGTTATGCTACGGGATTATTAGATTCTATTTTAATATTTGGAGGTTGTCAATATTTTGGGTCATGAGATTTGGGGCTTTTGGGAAATTGCATTGAGGGAGGGCATGTTATGTTATAACTTTATATATACATATGTATACGTGGGTTTATGAATGAGGATTTCAAATTTTCTTTATCACATGGGCTGATGGAGGATTCCAGCGTGTGGGCTCACGTGTCGATGAAGGATGCCGATATGTGAGTTCCGTTATGATACTTAGTACTCTACCCACACATACGATGAAGGATGCCTGCATGTGGGGCCACACGTACGATGTAGGATGCCGGCGTTTGGGGCCACATGTACGATGGAGGATGCCCACATGTGGTAATGATAATGATTGTATGGATTTCAAACACACGTACGATGGAGGATGCCGGTGTATGAGGCCACACGTACAATGAAGGATGCCGGCGTGTGGTGGTGTTAATGGGTGGGCATGTGCGTATCTGCATATGTATTATATTATATTTTTATCTATATATATGTGTGTGGGTATATGAGTATGACAATGTTTTCAGGAATGAGAACTGGATTTGGCAATTTGAATTTTCGAAAGTGTACTTGAAATATGGTTTTGCAATGTGCGCCTTAGATAGGGTATAGTTGCGGGAAAGATGATTTTTTGTGTATGTCGTGATGCTGGTTTCCTAGTATCGCTTAGTATTACTAGAATTGTTTTTCTAACGACAAAGTATATGAACATTAGAGATTATGGAATTCGGTTGCGGTCTTTGGTTATATAATTTTGTGAACTATTCCTTTGATAAGAACTACGTGTGGCTTGATCCCTCTTAAAAGGGTACATAGGTAGCCTGGGGTTTCACCAAGGTGCAGCTGCGAACTAAACTTCATTTCTGGTACTCTAATTGACTGTTAGGAGCAAGTCTTATAATTTGTTCTTGTTGAGTTTGGGCTTGAAGCCCGGTCGAGTCTTGGTGAGTTTGGATGCTTGACTACTGCGGTGTTACTAGGTGAGCGTTGTTGAATTATATTGATTAGTGATTACGTTTAATTCTGCTTGAGTTCACTATTTTGTATCGCACGAAGGCTGGAAGCCTATTATGTAAACTATCATGAATTGCATGTGTTGTGCTTGCATCTGTAATGGCCTCTGAGTCTTGAACTCGAAGTCGTTTGAATTCAAGGTTGAGAACTCTTTTTATATTGAAGGGCCTGAAGCCCGTTGAAGCGTGAGTGTTCTGTTATTTTATTCAGAGTCTGCGTCCCTTTATAATTTCTTTTGGTGTGGGTGAGTTGGAGGCCGGAGGCCTATTTGTAACTTGTGTGTGCCCTACCTTGTGTGTGCTTCCAGTTGGATTTTATTTATGTACTGTTTTGACAGGTTGAAAATTTTGGTAAAGTCCAATTTACAAGGGAGACTCTGCCAATATTTCGGCTAAAGTCTCGACTCCATGTTCCTTTGTTGGAAGCTATAAGTTTGAGGTTAGCTTCTACTATTTTACAGAATTTGATTGCAAAAAAATGGAGTCACGCACCTGTGAGAGTGTTTCCTTTTCTTCTCTATTTGGGGTTTTCATTTGGGAAGGAATTGTCAACGTTTTCGGTAGTTTGTGAGATTAGTGTGGAAACCCATTTCATTTAGAATTCTTTTGCAAAAGAATCAAACTCATTTATATTGAAAACTAAGTTCAAAAGTTTTGGAGGATATTTAGTTGGCGCATAGGATATGTAAATATTGACTGATGTGTAGTTTTTTTTTTTTTTTCACTTGAAACGGCGTGTTCGGTGATAATGTCTTTTGCTTGTTGAATAATTTAGCTGTTAGGTAGTTCAATTGCAACCAAGGAATAAAATATCGATGATATCGGAAATATCGGTAGTCAAAAATACGGAAATTTCGATGGAAATATCGGGATATTATCGATATTTCGGTCCATGTCGTCAATATTATCGATATTTTGGTTCATGGATATCTAAAATATCGATGGTATTGGAAATATCATTCAAAAATACGGAAATTTAGTTGAAAATATCGGGATATTATGGATATTTTATTCCTTGATTGCAACTACCAGGTTCTTTTTGTTTTCGCTGGAATTGAAACTACCAAGTTTGTAGAGTCATTGAGAAATCTTCGGGGCAAAAGCTAATGACAAGACTTTATTTTGTGGAAGGTGGGTTTTGACATGCCTGATTTTTAGCTTATTTAGGTTTGTGGATAGAACTTGCTACAATCTCTTCTTCAACATTTGTTTGTATCGATACGCGATAATTTTGGGGTATGTGCGTATCCGATACAGTCTTGATACGATACGGCATCAATACGTATTGTATTGTAGATTTTTCTGGCATGTTGACTTTACGATATGGCTTCGATACTCCATTGATACGGTCATGATACGCTTGCGACACGTTCGCGATACATGAAGGGGTAATTTGGGGTGATTTTGAACGTTATTGAATATTTGGGGGTAAAATGTAATCTTAAAACTAGAATTTTAAGGATCCTATCGAGAGGCTAGGTCTTTTGGGTGATTCAAACGGCAACCAAAAAAGAAAAAGAAGGAAAAGAGAACCCACCAGCAATCGCCGTCGCACCCATCGCCGTCGCCATCTCCATCTCAGATTCATTTCATTGGGGGCCTTCTTACGCAGCTCAAGGTTTTCTTCTTATTCTTTTAAGAAGTTGCTGTGTTGTTAATTAGATAATTGGTAATATTAGGGTGGGGATGACTGTATATTCTTTAATTGTATCGCCATACCCATATCCTATAGGTGCAACATGGGTTTGTATCATGCAATGTGGGGACTACTCATCAGGTTTCATGCGATTTTAATACTGATACTGATGTGAGCTATGTGGTCATGCTATGCCATTCCAGGGCATACAGAATGCACGTTCCCAAGATTTACACTCTTTTTTTTTTGTTCTATATATGAAGGAGTGATGCATTGTTTTGAGCAATTCTTTTTAGTAGTGTTAGAATCTTTTTCAATTTTGAGGCGCATTTATTTTCTCTGGCTCCTTATTGAGGATAATTGCTCTTCAAAGTTTTTTTATTTTAGTATTTTGAATTATCTAATGGTTTCGTAGCAAGTGGGAAACCATGTTATATCATTAAATGTTGGAACCAGTTCTCATTTTTAACTTGAAATCCAATTTATAAGTAGGGGTGGATCCACAGAGGAGCAAGGGTAGTCAATTGATCCTTGCAAACTTTTGAAATCCTCCATTAGAGCACCCAAAGTTGACCCTCGCAAGGTGTTAGACGAAATGCCCCAAAGGGGCAAAATGTGCAGATCTCCAGCCTTGCTGCGCACCTTCTTGCTTTTTCGCGCGACCTCAAAACGGCGTCGTTCTATTTAGGGTTTTTTTTTAAACCTGGCCAAAACGACGTCGTTTTGGCACAAGTTTAAAAAAAAGAAACTGAAGTAGAACGACGTCGTTTTGTGGCACAGCTTTAAAAAAAAAAAGAGGCAGCAATTGCTGCCCAGCCCGATAATTCCCCCCTTCCCAAATTCATTTCATCAAAGTTCAAATTCTCAACCCTAAATCCCCAACCCCAAGGTGTGCGTGGCCTCGCCTGCGGCGAAGGCTCCGTCGGTCGGAGATGAGAAAGAGAGGGAGGCAGACGCATTCGTGCCACCTCTAAACTTTGCGATGGTCGACAATGGCGTGTTTAGGTCCTTTTTCCCTCATTCTGCCAATTTCAGCTTTTTGAAATCCCTAGGCCTACATTCCGTTATGTAAGTAAAATCCAGCAATGTTTTTTTAAGTTTAATTTATTCCTATTTTCTTCTTTTTCTGGGCACTTCAAATTTGACTTCAGTTTATCAAAGTTCAGTAATTTTGACTAATTCTTTCGTTTGGGTTCATGCGTTTGCGTTAGATACTTGTGCCTGGAGCCGTATCCGGAGGAGAACAAAGAGTTTTTGAAAGCAAATGGCGGCTTTTCCAGTTTGGGATGGATGGCTCTCAGGTTTCCTCTTCTTTTTGCCTTATTTTGCAATAATGGTATTTTGACATAATTGCTTGAGAGTTGAGATTAGACAATAAGATGATACTGATTCAAACTTTGTCATCTCTATATTATAATTCCTGCTATAACCGTGTGTGTTTATCAATTTGGGTGCTCTTCTGTAGAAAAATGATTATACAGAAGATTTGAACCTCTGGGACAAAAGCTTGAATTTATTAGAAATCACATTAGGGCTTGGGGAGAAGAAAAAGACTATTTGATTGATGATTTCAGATAAAATTTGTTTTTGGAGTGAAAGAGTTTCTGGTTTGAGTTCATGGGTTTTTGAAATAATTAACATCCGTCATCGCTTGTTGAGAAAAAGAGACGTGGCAAATTATCGTTTCATTTTTGTGGGTATATTTTTTATAGAAATTTTTTAACCCTTTAAACGTTGACCCTGGAAGGAGATTTCTTGGATCCGCCACTGCTTATAAGGACTGTGGGTTCTGAAACCTTTCATCTATTTTGAAACTTTTTGTCACTGTTGTTTGTTGAATGTGCAGATCCAGAGATCCCACATTTGCGCATCATCTTTTTGTACTGGTATGGTGATTCTTCTGAAGTTTAAGAGGAGCTGATAGTCACTACAAAGAGCAAGAATCTTAAAATTGTGAGATGAAATTTCTGTTCTATCCTCGTTTTTTTTTCATGCTTGTTCCTTTCAACATTTGTAGTTTTCTATTTGTTTGAGTTTGAGAAATGCACTTATAATCCTGTCTGTACTTATGGAGTCAGTGAGGCTGAGCAAAAATGCTGTTTTAAATTCCCAATCTTATGGGTGGATAATTTAGATTCTGTTTCAGTGGTCACCATTGGTTAACTTTGTTTAGTAATACTCTTTCGTCGTTTCTCTGCTGCATGTGCAGTCTGGTTATCGCTTATATCTCATTTCCTATATATTTGATTATGATCAATGAACATTTATGGATTTAAGATTTGAAAAACCACTTTGATTGTTTACTTAAAATAGAAGCAGAATATGGATTATATGTCCCCGTTTTAGTTGCGGTGAGTGATACAGAAAGTCAAGATCACCTAGGCAACCTTCAAAAACCTTGGGAGAAAATAAAAACATTCAGTAAGGGAAATGGGTGGTGCATTAAGTTAAGACAATATTAAGCACTCAATGAGGTTGGTTGAGCAAATTATTTCCCTTTCTTAGTGTTGAACAAACGATTCTATAAGGTTGGTTGATAATTGCTTGAACAACAACAGAAGTGTTCTATAACTGCTTCCATTGGAACCTGCAGTTTTACATCTAGGTTACTTAACAAAAAATTCATTGAAAAAAGTTACACGAGTAACCACTGTGAAACGAAATATTGATAATGGAATATATATTTAATATCAGGGTATTAAAATTTTGCAAAGTAGTTCAAATTGTTGTCTCAGTAAACACTTGCAAAAGTTTTCGGATAATCTAATATGTCACGCTTGGAGGATTACCATAGTTGGGTTTGTGGTTCATATTGCATCTTGGAAGTGCCTATACTTTATGTTTCCTAGTTCATTTGTATCTTTTCAACAGGTTCTATCAATTTGGGAGTCAAAGGAACACAGCGACTCTAGTGAAATTTTGTCAAATTTTTTTTTACACTTGGAAAGAATAATTTGAGTTTGGAGGTTCAGCCCACCCCCATTTTGCAATCCTGGCTCTGTCTCTGGTTGTTACCGACAGCATAAGCTTCCATGGAGATTTCCTCAAACAACACAAACGTCTTCTGCAACTTCTGCATGCATGCTCAAGGGTTCGTTCCCTTAGAGCAACAAAACAACTCCATGCTCTCAACATCACAATGGGTCCGTCTCCAACCCAACCCACTTTTGTCTACAACAATATCATGTCTCAATATTCGTCACTTGGGGAATTGTCAGTTGCTCGTTACTTGTTTGACAAAATGCCTCATAGAAACATTGTGTCATATAATATCATAATTAGTGCTTATAATAGATGTGGGTATGTAGGGGAAGCTTGGAAAATATTTTCTGTGATGAGAGTTTGTGGGTTTGAGCCAACTCAGTATGCGGTTGGTGGGTTTTTGACATGTAGGTCATTGGATGTTTATCATGGGGTTCAATTGCATTCTTTGGTAATAAAGAAGGGACTGTTTGATGTAGATGCTTTTGTGGGGACTTGTTTGTTGGGATTTTACGGAAGGCATGGGTTGTTAGAGGAAGCAGTTTGGGCATTTGAGGATATGCCTTGTAAGAGCTTGGTAACATGGAATTCACTGATATCTTTGCTTGGAAATCACGGTTTTGTTGAAAATTGTGTGTTTTTATTTCGGGAACTAGTGAGGATGCATTGTACTTTGTCTGAAGGTTCTTTTGTGGGTGTTTTTTCAGCATTGTCATGCCAGCAAGACTTTGAATTTGGGGAACAACTGCATGCTTTAGTCATAAAAAATGGGTTCAAGTGTGAAGTTCCAGTGGTGAACTCTCTTATAAGTATGTATATGAAGTGCACTGGCATATGCTTGGCTGAGAAAATTATTGAAGAGGTGACTTTTCTGGATGTTGTATCATGGAATACTATGATTGGTGCGGTAGCAAAAACTGATAGACCTCGAAAAGCATTAGAATTCTTTACTAAAATGTCCATGGATGGGGTATTGCCTACTGAGACCACATTTGTTAGCCTTATAAACTGTTGTACGCATTTGGAGATTCCTTTCTATGGAGAGTCCTTTCATGCTAAGATAATCCAGCATGGTTTGGAATCTAATGTTTTTGTAGGTAGTGCATTGGTTGATTTTTATGCTAAATGTGATAACTTGGAAAGTGCCCAATGCTGTTTTAATGAGATCTATGCGAAAAATGTGGTTTGCTGGAATGCTTTGATTTTGGGTTACTCTAATAATTATTCCCCTGCATCCATACTCTTACTGCAAGAAATGCTTCATTTAGGTTACCAACCTAACGAGTTCTCATTTTCAGCTGCGCTTAAGTCATCATTGGCATTAGAGCTCCAGCAGCTGCATTGCTTAATTGTAAGAATGGGATTTCAAAAACACGAGTATGTGTTGAGCTCTCTTATAACCTCATATGCCAAAAATGGTCTCATATCTCATGTCCTGGTCTTTCTCACAGATTCTGGTGGTCTTCTTGCTGCAGTTCCTTCTAATGTCATTGCTGGAATTTATAACAGAATTGGGAGATATAATGAAACTCTAAAATTGCTTTCTCTACATGAAAAACTTGACATTGTATCCTGGAACATTGTGATTGCAGCTTGTGCCCACTGCGGTTATTACGAAGAGGTATTTGAGCTTTACAAACAGATGCATTTGATTCAAGTCCTGCCAGACAATTATACGTTTGTCAGCCTTCTAAGTGTGTGCGCAAAACTTTGCAATTTTGCTTTGGGCAGTTCTCTTCACGGTTATATCATGAAGATAGATTTCAGTTCTTGTGACACATTTGCATGCAATGTTTTAATTGACATGTATGGGAAATGTGGTAGTGTGGACAGCTCAGTGAAAATCTTTGAAGAAATAAAAGAAAAAAATTTAATCACATGGACAGCTCTAATTTCTGCACTTGGACTTAATGGTTATGTTCATGAGTCATTAAAACGATTCAGAGAAATGATACTCTTGGGCTTTAAGCCTGATGGAGTAGCTTTTACCGCAGTTCTTACAGCTTGCAGGCATGGCGGGTTAGTGAGAGATGGGATGGAGTTATTTGGGAAAATGAAAATGGATTATGGTGTTGAACCAGAAATGGATCATTACCATTGCATGGTTGACTTGTTGGCTAAATGTGGACATGTTACGGAAGCAGTGACAATGATTTCCAACATGCCCTTCCCACCAAATGTCATTATATGGCGTAGTTTCCTTGAAGGCTGCAAGACTCATGGAGCTGCAATGGACCAAGCAGTAGGACATCTTTAATTGTGAGTCAGACTAGAGGAATTCCTTGTAACGTCTAAGCATTGGTGCTGCTTCTTTGAGCACGTCTGTTACAAGTCCTACCTTCCAGTTTTGATGCTTCTTTGAACAGGTCCTGTACGAGTCCTACCTCTTTGGGTGGATTTATAATTTTGGTAGATAAGGCTACTCTGAGCTTTAAACAGAGGAAACTAAAAAGAGTTGAGGCAATAAAGCATTGCCTTTACCTTTTCTTTTTGGCTTGATTTCAGGTGAAAATACTTCTCATGCGAACTGTGGACCCTATAATTCCATTACCATTTCAGCCCCTCCCCCTCCTTCCTACTTGATTGCAATGCTGGCCATTGCACAAATTTCAGGTCACCATTGTCCTATTGGATATGTATGTGTATTTTGAGGATGTCATGTCAGATGTGCTTGCATTTCAAAGACATCTGCACAAGTACAGAAACAAGATTCAAGTACTGTCAACTAAAGGGTAAGAACAAGAGTTTTTTTATATTTACAATAAAGCATTCTTGTTTAGAGCACGGTTAAACAAGTTTTTTTGGTGGTTTTTATTACAAACTTCTTAAATGGTGTTTTGAAAAAAATCCAAGCACCATTCTGATATCTAATTCTGCGATCAAAAAATGGTCAGTTTCCCTTCTCAGTGCTTCCCTACAGCCCCGCCGCTGCAGCCGCCTGGGCCACTCCCCTCTGTAGGAAGCCATTCCCCACTTTGTCTCCTCTCTCGTCTACCACCAAGCACCCATCACCACAACCTCTCACAACCATCGTCAATTGACTCTTCTCACATTCATGGTCACAGCACCCCTAATCTTCGATTCTTCGCCATTGATTTTTCTTTTCAAAATATCTGGGTTTTTTTTTCTACTCTAACCAAATTACACAAAATTGGTCAGGAGTGGGGAACCTTAACCCCAAATTACACACAACATTTATCTGATTTTTGTCTCTCTTACTTTACTCTTGATCTGATTCTTTGATTTATTTCAGTGAACAAAAGGCCTTTCCAATGCAATGTGTTGTTTAGCAGGGTATGATAAGTGTTTTAGTGGTTCCTTTCCAAGAGGTTGGCATAACAGGGTACGGTTTCTATCAATATACCTATATGTATTATATACATATGCTATTGTTCTCCTGCCAATAAATCCTGCATGTCATGGTATCAGCTTGTCAGTTTGGACTTTTTAGTAGGTGGATTCTTGTTTGAATGTATAGTTCACACTCAAGATTGAGTCTGAAAACATAGCATGCCAATATTTGGCAAGAGAAAATTTGTATATAAAAATGTCTTTGTGTTTGTTCTTATCTCTATTTGGGTTTTTAATCTGGGAGGAGTAGTCAAAATTTGGGTAATTTGTGAGATTAGTGGAAAACCTATTTTGGTTAGAATTTCCCTTTTATCTTTTAGGGAAAAAGAGTCAAACTCATATATATTGGAAAGTTAAATTTGATAGGTTTGTGGGATATTCATAACATATGAGATGAGACTTATATATGTAATTATTGACTAATGTGTAGATTTTCTTGAAAAGGGTTATGAATTATGAACTAATGTTATTTTATTTAAAGTTTGGATAACAGATAGTGTACTGAAGAGTTTAGAAAAAGAAAAAGGAATGCATGAGAGAGCTTTTATCTTTCCGAACTTTGGCGTTGGCCTAAGAAGTGTCCAAGTATAGCTTGAAACCATCTTTTTTGTTTTTCTTTACCAAGTAATTGGCATGGTAAATTGGTTTGGGGAAGGTCTTCCTGTTTATTTGGTGTGTTTCCTGCACTATTGTGCAGCATGAATAGTACGATATACTAAATATACGCCATAGAAACTGCAAGGTTTTTTTTGTTGCTGGCATTGAAACTGCTAGTTCTATAGTCGTAGAGAAATTTTCAAGGTAAAGCTAATGACAATAATTTATTTCGTGGAAGGTGGGTAGTGACATGCTTGTAGTGTGGATAGAGATTGCTATAATCTCTTCTTCAACATTAGCATGTGGCATGCAATGTTTTTGTAATGATCATAGGATCTACTCATCAGGTTTGATGCAATTTTAATACTGATGTCGGTTGTTTGTTCATGGTATGCCATTCCGAAACAAAAAGGCTTCATGTTCTTGAGTTTTGCATTTATTATTTATTATCTTTTTCTATATGAACGGAGTGATGTATTGTTTCGAGCAATCTCATTTTTAAGGTGCCTTTATTTTGTCTGTCTACTTGCTGAGTATAATTTCTCATCATAGTTAGTGTTTTGAATTATCTAATGTTTTCATAGCAAGTTGAAAACCGTGTTGCATCATTCAATGTTGGAACCAGTTCTCGTGTTTAACTTGAAATCCAACTTTGGTTCCTTTAATAGGGATTGTTTTTTGTTATATGTGCAGATCCGGAGAACCCACACAGGCGCACCATTCTTTATGTGCTGGTATGCTGATTCTTCTGAAGTTGTAAAGGAGATGGTGGTCACTACGAAAAGCAGAATCCTAAAACTGTGAGATGAAATTTCTCTCGTATCCTAGTTTGAGTTTCGACCTTGCTGGTTTGCAAGGCATGTCTTTCATTTGGCTCAAAGGTCTACCGTCTACGTGCATGCTTTTGTTAATGGTGTATATTTTTCTGTTGTCTCTGAATTGCAGCGTGTCATTAGAACCTTCCTTTCTATTTGGATTAACTACTCCTTTATTTATTGAAGCTCAAAGGAAAAGCATCATACTCGAAGAAATAGTGGTACGACAGAGTGGGATAAACTTTTCAGCATTTGTGCAAATTCACTAAACCAGTCTATTTGGATTTATATGACATTTATAGTTAAACGGTTTATTGAGACTACTACAATACATGTATGCAAAGATTTAAATATCAAATTCATCCCAAATATGCTACATTTAATTATTTCAAACATATAAAATCAAAGATGGGTTGCTCTCTGAGTTTTCTGGAAAAAAGAAACATACTATAATTAAAAATTGTAAAGATGGGATAGAGTATGCATGTAGTCCTATTGACTATAAAGAATTGCCAATGCTACGTGGCGGAGAAAAACTTGGACGGAGACTTTTCCATGACGTGACAGAGTAATAACATGTGTTACACAATCAGAATCAAATGAAAGTTTTGTAACACATATTATGTTTTAAAATATCAGTATTTGTGGTCAATCGGGGTCTAACTCAGTGGAAAATGATTTTAACTTGCAGATCATATATTTTAAATTCGAATTTTCATGACATCATAATTGTGTATATGTGTGAGAAATCTCCTCCCGTGTAATTTAGACTATCGTTTGTACTAAATGAAAATATCAATATTTGAGACTCGAAAAATACTTGCTACATGACAAAGAGTCCCCACTCGAAGTATGACTCTGAAAATTAGTTGCTATGAAATGAAGCTTTCAGACTATTATTAAATCAATGTAGAGGAATGTGACCCCTCCAACTTGTGCTCCATGAGCGACAGTTTCTTTCAGACTGGAATGTGACCACCATAAAACAAGGGTGTGTGGGGTTGAAGATGGGTTGCATCACACATTTAAACTGCTTTGACATATCCAAGAATCACTTAACGTCATGCTGTAGCAGCAAGCAACTAGCTAGCAAAGTTCTTATCCTCATCTCTGTTCTTCTGTTTGGTGATTTTAATGGGCCCATCATGCCACCCACACCTGCTGCTTGGCCCATGGATTATCTGCAAAGCCATTTGATCTTAATTCAGTTCAAACTCCAACTTTCCATTTTTATAGTATTTTCTTTTTCTTTTTTGTTGGATTGGGGAGAAATTTAAACAAGAAGATATAGATTGTAGATATTCAGTTGCTTGGAGCATTATTTTATATTATATGCTCTCTTTGGGATTGGAATATCAGATGCCAAAATGGAGCATCCTTATCCTTTCACTTTTACACGGCATATTTTAGACTATTTCCCTATCTTCATCCTAGCTATTAGGGTTTATTAGAATGTATCCCTTGTTATTGTGATCACAAATTAGAGTAATTATAATGTGGTGTTGGAGTACGTCTAAGTGCTATGACTTGTTTATGTGTTATAATATGAGTAGATATTTTTTTTATACTACCCTCTAAATATGGGAAATAACAACAATGTCGTTCATTTATGTATTAACACGTGAACATGTTATATCACGCGGATGAATCATGTCAGGTAAATAGGTTAATCTAGTAATTGAAGAAGAAAACTTGATGGTAGACCTTAGTTTCTGCGTTTGCATCCTTTCTAAAAACACACGCTTTCACACCTAAAACAAGAATTGATGAACATGCCATAAATAATTTTTTGCACAGATTTGTTTAGACAAACTCTGCTCTTAAAACTTCCATAAATAAAGTGTCTTCTATATATTCCCGATGAGCATTAAACGGTTCAACCTCTCTTGCAAGTAAACGGCCGGTTTAAAGTGGTGGCCAAGACATTAAAGATATGGTGGAAAATCTCTTGATGAAAATGATTTCTAGAACAAGTACCATCAAGGTGAAAAGATCAGGTGATGTTGGTGACCTGACACAACATTAGCCAATCCAAGCTAAGCATTTGAGCTGCTAAGGGCCCACAATTAAGGAAAAAATTAATCAGAAATTAGATCATCAGCACGGTTTTGGTATGATTGAGGCTCATTTGCTTTACCTATCATCAGATAAGAGCTGGTAAACCACTTGCATCATGGCTTAGGCAACTTGATTAAAGTGGGGCCCATATTTGCATATGGGACAAACAAAAATTAGGGTTTATGGTGATCATCAAGATCCAAAACGCATGGCTTTATTGCATGGTAGAGAATCACATTGATTTCATGTATAATGTGTTCTCATGTATGATATAAAGTTGGGATTGAGAACCTTTGATTATTTTGTGGAAAAAAGAAGAGGGTGTGATGGGCTTGGCATCAAAAGGAAGAAGCTAATCAACTCATGAAGAGAAAAGTAGAGATAGTGGAGAGAGATTCATATCCATCTACCCAACTCTTTTAGTCTTTAGAGTCTTTTCTTGTGTGCTCCTCCTACATGGCTACCACCAACAAGAAAAAAAAATGCTACGTTTTAAATTCATTTCCTTCTTACCTTTTAGCCAATTTTATGTTGATGAGATCGAAATGTGATCCACCAAGGAAAAAAAAACTTCAATTGTATTTACAATTGTTTTAATGATTTTAGTTTGAATATATAGACTCATATTTCTTTGGACTGTTTAATGTAAATCTTTCTCAATGTTTTTTATGTAAAACTGTTGGCCAAAAGGGTTGAAGAGTAGCTTAACATGCATAAACCCATAAACATTGAAATTCAGTTTTGCATATTTGGACTCTGAGTTTTCTTTTGGATACATGACATAACGTTTCGAAGAAGACGTGTCACAAGTTAAACTCACTCCATATGAGAATAGATTCCTAAAAGAAAGTATTAACAGTACAATTGCAAACTGGCATTTCTAGTAGCACAGAGAACATGTGAATTATAATTATTTTGGGTCATAAAATAGCAGGGATGATGGATTATGGGAGAAATAGATATGCTTTAAAAAATTATTTAAGTAAATAGGGCTCGTGCTTTATATGAAGAAAAGCAACACAAGTGTGGTTTTAGTGTGTTTTTGGTCAGCACGTGGCCTTTCGTGAGCTATCAAGTTGTAGCAAAAACAATGCAAGTCCACTAATTGCTTGTGTAAGTGGAAAAAATTAAATAAAAAACAAAAACAGAGATCGTTTTTTATTGGACAAACTACAAAAGACCCTTAAATTATGGGGTCCGTTTTAATTTCATACAATGACATACGCAAATTCCCGAAAAACTTACAATTGCTTTGCTATTAGTCGAACCATTAATAAATCTGTTAAATGTTTATGTGGAAAATGCGGGCCTCACTTTGAAGTGGATGTACAAAAGCGAGTTTGCTTCATCCACACTTATATCATTTTTCCCGTGCTATACTTTTTCAAGCTTTGATTTTTCTTATAAACTTGGTCATTGAGATTTATTAGTCTCATTATTATATCTAGAACGTGTTATGAGTTAGCGGTCAAACAAATACTTTAGTTTATTCTTGTTGGCTGTTGGGTTTGTTGAATTATGTGGTACATTACAAACCTTTTTTTTTTTTTTTTTTTGGTGTAACCAGAAAAGATTCTCATCAAAATTGGTAGAGGTCACGTGCAATGCTGTCTACAGTAGTTGGTTACTAGAGCATCACTTGAGGTCTTGTGTTTTTCCATCCACAAATGTCATTTAGATCGGAACAGAAAATGATACTAAAATACAAGGAAGGTGATTACCCACATCCACTGTTTCCCCTCTGCATCAATGAAAATGTCGTTGCTATTATCATGAATTTACCCTGATATCAACACTTGAATTAACACCTGACTTTGGACACACATGGAATCTCCGAAGTGGGTTCGATTTAATCCATGAAGTATGCGTTGTCATCATAATTCCAATCTTTAGGGTTTCAATTCCCTATTATCTACCTTTAATATGGCTCTAATTGAGTGAAATTGGGCTCAATTCAGGCGAGTTTAGCTGATTTGAGTAATGGTGGCGTCCACTCTATCACCTTGAATATTTTTTTTTTAAATAAAAAAATCGGGGATTTAGGAAGTAGCCCGTCCGCAGGAACAAGAAGGGGGACGGAAATTCCTCGAAAATTCTTATAAATGATGGTGGCAAGGACTGGAGTGAGAACGGGATGATATTGGCATACCCGGCCCCTCTCCAAACCAGCCTGCCATTCCTATGTTCAAGTCAGGACCTGCCTAGTTGCCTAGCAAATGGCGGGCAACAACAGTAGAAAGTTGAAGACCGACCTGGGACCCACTACACTGCCATCAAAGCTTTTTCCCAGTTTAGGCTTCTGAAGTCCTACATGAATGTTCTAGTTCTCCTTCCCACGGCTCTCGTCTTGACGGACTTATTTATTAAGAAATAGAAAGTTGCTGGAACTTGCACTGACACGTGGCAGCGTACATTTCACTCAATGTGAGAGAGGATGACATGAGCACATGAGTCACTTTCCACCTTGCACAAAAAAAAAACCGCAACGTGTCAATCTCTGCTGCACTGGTGGCTGCTTTGCCTCTTCTTCCACAAATGAAAAATATCATATACCGA
Organism: Prunus padus; assembly: GCA_024362665.1. Taxonomy (NCBI): domain Eukaryota; kingdom Viridiplantae; phylum Streptophyta; class Magnoliopsida; order Rosales; family Rosaceae; genus Prunus; species Prunus padus. The sequence goes on along the minus strand of JANFAM010000005.1, from coordinate 13,511,028 downwards.
AAAAGCCGGTTTAGACAGCCACGTGTCACCTCTTGTGTTGTCCGCTGCATCTTCCACCCACACGCTACTCGCTCTGCCTTCTACTTTTTTTTTTTTTTTTTTTGTTCTCTTTTTTTCAAAGATGTTTTTAGGGTTCGTGGAATGGAACTACTGAAAAATCGAAAGTTGTTCTTTTTGGACAGAAGAATTGAAAAGACAAAAAAGTTAGGCTTGGTTTTAAAACGTGGTTGGAATTAATTAGCTAAAAGAAACTCTGGTTAACAAATTATGTAAGCTCCAATATAAAAGGAGGTGCACCAATGCCATGCGTACACATCATCATTCACATATTAAATTATGTTTTTCTTTTTCTTCATGAGAATGGTTTTCTGCTTCTGCACTTGGACATGTTCAACTTAGATTGAGTGACAGTATGAGTTACAAGTTTTTTATATTTATAATCCAAAATCGATAGTATATGTTATGTTTTAACTTGACAGTTCATATCAGTTTTTGTTTTAATTTTTGTCGATTCAATGAAAACTATTGAAACTTGTAGAAGAGTTGGGCACAAATTGAGTCTACATTGATCGTTTCAACTTTGTGAAGTTCAACCTGAATAACAACTCAACCCGTCCTCACCAAAGATGATTTCATTATCACCTGAATTGTATGATATTGTGCATTAGAAAGACAAAAAAATAACTAAAAAAACATAGGAGAGGACAAAAGAGATTTAAGAAGACCAACGATTGAAAGAAAAAAGAAACGGCAGAATGCACACACGTGGTGGTGCACATAGTTTTTTCCTTTCTATACATAAGCATAGAGACACGTTTTATGGTCATTGATTATCAAATACGTGTACATATACTATGTATATAGACTGGAGCAATAGTACCTTAACTTATGCCGGAGTTGTATTTTGGTCCCTAGAGTCTTAGACTCGATAATTGGCTCCTCTAGAACCTCAATTTTACGTCGTCACGTACAATTGGTCCTGTTATAATATTTGTTACATATTTTTTTTGTCTAATTTAAAGGCAAAATGATCATGGATTTTTGTACGGTTTAGGCCGCCTTTATTTTATACAAACAATAATGACCAATAGGGAAAAGGCTTATTGTAAAATTTTACTTTCTTTATTTTTAATTCGTTAAACTTAAACCTAACCAAAACAATATGGGGAAGGTATCTAAACAGATATGCTTTCTTTTTGCTGGTTAAATGACCAGTAGGGTCCTTCTTGCCCCCCCAAAAAAAAAAAAAAAAAAAAACCAATAGGTCTCCATCCAAGCAGGTGAAAATATTTGCCTAGGAGATGTATTAATTTTTTGGTCGGAGAAACAAGTGAGAAATATCAAGGTGAGTCAGAAAATTTAGAGCAACTTTATTGATTGTATGCATGTGGGGAATCGGATGCGTGCTAAATTTAGATCCAAATTCACCGGAAAATGCTTCTATGGGTAAATGTGAAAAGAGATGGAAAGATGCATAATCACCGGAAGTTGCAAAAAAAAAACACACACACATCGCACAATTGCATCTGATTTTATATTCCAACTTGTGGACCCCACTTAGTGGTGCAAAAGGGTAAAGGAGAAAGAAGTTAATAAAATATGGGCAATTGCAGCCCTGCCTAGTAGTTACATCTCCTCCTATGAAAGGAAAAACCACATTTACATTTCCGGATATGCAAAGGGATGTAAATATGACTTTACATCTCATAATTACTTTAGTATTTTGTTAATTAATGTGATTTTTAATGAATGACTCATATAATGAATAGTTTCCCGTTATAAGGCAACATTCTGAAATGTGAAAGTAATCAAGACGAGAAGATGATTAGTAGACTACATTCGTGTTCTTTTTATACAAGTGACTAGTGCAAAGGTAAATGCTATTAAATACTTGAATTACAAGCGTCTCGAAACTATATACATCTTCTTGAATCACCATAATTACAAGATCAAATCAATGTCGCTTACGTAAATTTCGAATATCTAAAATTTAAGTGTTCTTGATTGACAATCTATCACAAGAGATGGGCAAGTTGGCATTCGTCTTTAGACATCGACCAACAAAGGTGGAGTTTTGATCAATTATACAATGTTCATGTTTTATGGTATAAACACATTGACAACTATCCACAATAATTCACTCCAACTATAAGCTAAAAAGATATTCACAAAAGCATTTCCTGTCTTTGTTACGGGCCCCACCATGATTGCCCATAAGTGACCCATCAAGCCAACATCACCGTGCACGCTCGATCCTACGGCCAGATTTCACTAAACGGATGGGCCCACTAGTTCCGTAAGCCAATTTGCCAAAGAAACCGCCTTTCTGAATTTTCTGACCAAAATATTAAAATATATATATATATGATAAAAACGGAGGGCGGCTGAGGCCTCTTTATGATTCCGAGGATCAAGACCGCCATTGCTTTCCCACCCCCAATCCGCGTCGTACACGTGTTCAGTCTGTGACAGAAAGCCCCGTCATCATAACCCACCCCACACGAGGCGGCCGCCATGGGGCCCACTTGGCTTTGGTATTTCTTTTTACAAGCGCTGGTCAAAAACTTCTAAAAGCGGAAATAATAAAAACACCGCAAAAAAATACAAATTATAAAATCTATTATTTCACTTTGCATATATAGACATCCCCTACCTTCAACGGAGAACATTGACTTTTCCTACCTCCCTAAACCCTCTCTAAATAAAAACCCACTATTTACATCTTCATCCAAAACTTATGTATAATCACAAACCCTAGGCAACCATCCTATATTTTCCAAAGACTAGTAAAGCTGTAAAACAGTAAAAAAAAGACTTATTTTTTCTTTTCTTTTTGCATCTTGGTCCTCTTGACTGTCCACCGTCCAGTTTCCCAGTCCTTCACATTTGCTTTTGTCTTATTGTGCAACTTTCCCAACATTTGCACTTCTTTTTCCTATATTGGCTCGGCTTCTATGTACAATACTAGAAAGCTAAGTGGGGTAGGTTTTTTTTTTTTTTTTTTGGCTCCAAACAAGGCCTTTTGGTGAAAAAGCTCTGGTAATTGGAGGGGCATTGTGAAAACTACTTTGTATAAGTGGGGCATTAGGGTAATAAACTACAAATACAGGGCTTAATCTTAATATTCTATAATTAGTCCTCCCATGGGTGCTCTGTGGGGAATGCCCTTCCTCCTCTTGGCCGTTCTGTAATTAACAGAAGTTGGGGGTGGTGTTGAGGGTGTGAAGCTCTGGATCTTGTTGCTGCTTTTGGACCTTCCATGGCTGCTGCTGCTGTATGAGTCCTCTGAATCAGATGACCCCATTGCCTTTGAATGCTTCATCTTCTGGGGATTGTTTGATGTCCCCACAATCTGAGATTGATCATTGCAAAGAATTATTAGTACTTAGTGTAGCAAATTAAACCTACAGAAGGAATTAAAAACCAAATTGGATTTCCATGGCTGATTTTAAAAATGTAGGGCTGACCCAATGACCCAGATTCCCAATTCAGCTTGTTCACACTTTGGGATTGTTTGGCTGGTAAGAAAATGGAAGGAAAAGTAAATAAAATGGTAAGGATTTCAAAGTGTGACATTAACTCTCTACGATTGTAGTCTATAGACTACAAGGGCAATGGAAAAGTCAAACTCAGACTAACCAACCAAATGAATGACATTTACTAAGAGCTGATTGGGTTTGATTGCTTGGAGGCAAAAACAAGGGGCAAGAGGACTCTTTCCCTCTGACATTTTCTCTGGTTTTCAGAGCAACCAAACAGTGCAAAAGGAAATCAAAATCAGGGATTGGGACATTGTATTATTTACCTTGCAACCAAGAGAGCAGAATCTGAAGGAATCTAGGAGGCTGCGTTCACAGACTTCACAGGTGTTTGTGACTCCTTTGCCAGGCCTAGGCTGAGGCCTCTCATTCAGAAAAACAACTTTTGCACTGTTGATAATGTAGGTTTGGACTCCATTGATGTCCAGATGCTTCTGAATCTCATTGACCCTAATCACATCATGGTATGAGGACCTCCTTATCTGTCATTCAAATCAACAAATTGAGCAAAACCCATTAGAAATTTATGATTTATAGCTGTAATGAAGCAAAAACTGAGCAAGAACATGTGAAATTCATGACCCAAAATTGGGATTCAGACAATATGTGTGACAAAATTTGTACCCAAAACAAACAGTTCATCATCAAAACAAAATTTTCCTTTTGGCTTAATTTCTGGTCCCAAAGCAAAACTTGGGAAAGTGAGATTTTTATCAGAAAAAGGTAAAAAAGGAAGAACTTTAATGAGAATGATTGAGAGAACAAGAACCCCAATGTGACCCAGATGCCCAATTTGGTAAGCACAAGAATCTAAGAATTGATGGACTGTGTTTAGCTGTTGAAAATTACCTGAATAGCACGGTGGTCTTTGTGGTAGGAGAGGCAGAGAGAGCAGAGAGGACCGTTCATGCAATCCAAGCAGTACATGTTGCATTCACTCTTGTGAGAATCGGCATGTTGCTTGCATTGAACAAAGAAGCTCTCTTGCAGCAGAGGCTTCAGCCATGGCGGCCACCTGTTGTCCTCCTCATCAGGACCTCCAGCACCCTATTCAAAAGTCAATCAAGTATCAGTGTTAGAACAATGAAAATGAAGAAACTCAGAAAGATAACCATGTGAATCTAAGAGAAAACACAGTGAAAATCCAGAGAGTTCAAAATCTGAACCAAGCAAAACAGAGCATTGAACCCAAAATTTGAATGCAAAGAGAAACAAGACCCAGAAAAGCAAATCAACAATGAGAACAAGCAAGACTGGTTTTTACCATGATTCTCCTGCTCTTGGGCTTGATTTCCCTAACAGTGGTGTCTTGATTTTCGATCGCCAGCTTGAATGAACAAGAGAAAACACTCTTCTGCTCAATGTTGAGGAACTAGAACAGAGAGAAACAGAGAGAGAAGTAGAGAAAGAAGGAGAGCTGTAATGAGAAAAGAGAGCTTTTAGAGAGAGAAAGAGAAGGGCTTTTTGGGTTAATAGAAGCAAGAGTGGAAGCGGTGAGGGAGGGAATGGGTTCTTGTATAGAGTGGTAGATGGTGTTAGAGAGAGAAAGAGAGAGGAGAGAGAGAGAAATGGGTCGTTCTTATCCTCACAAAGTCTTCACCGAACCTGAGTCCGAACCCGAACCTGAGAGAGATGCGTTGGGTGCAAGGAACCCACCTCCTTCTTTCCTTTTTATTTCCCTTTCATTTTCTTGCCTTCTTCGGTCTTATCATTTCTCATATTCTAATATTTCTTCTTTTTTGAATTTTTGAATTTTCTCTTCCATTATATTATTTAAAGCTTTTATTGTCGTTTCATTATTTGTGATTTGGTTTTGGTTTGGGGGCATACTTATTCTTTTTCTTTTTTTTTTGCTTTAATTATTTTATTTATTTATGTGACACGAACATGACATGTATTGTTTTAATTCACGTATTTTGAGGTCTCTATACTCTCTTGTCCTAATCAAACTTTTGTCCTAATTCCTAATCTCACTTATTCTGTTTTCTATTTTTCTATGTGTTTAATTAGTTATTCAAAATATCCCCACCCCACTATGACACTATTCAATTTGAGAGGCCTTTACCATGCTTTTACATCAACTAATTGCATAATAAGTGGTCACTTGCTAATCGCATAATTACATTGTTTTTTTAGCACAAACAATAATCTAAACTACATGAGAGAGAGTTTTACACACACACATTGTTAAGGTATCATTAGGGTTCGAACCTGAGACCGTTAATTTGCAAGTCAATACTCTTTTCTATTTGGCTATACCTCGTTGACCATAACTACATTGTTAAAATATTACGATTTATGCATTCTTAATAATTTCTCTTTGATCACCAACGGGAAATAACTCAATGGAAAATAGTATTGACTTAAATATCAATAGTCTTAAATTTGAACCTTATAACACTTTGACAATGTGTGTGAGAAAAACCCCGTTTTGTTCCTCCTAACTTTGGCAAAATAGATTCTCTTTTATCAACTTCTATGTCTCACGTACAAATTGAGATGGACGTGAGATATTCTTATGCTTAGCAAAATATTTTGTGCGATTTTCTTAGTATGGAATGAGTGAATCGTCCACTTTGAAAATGTAAGTGAAAATAATAATAATTATCTTTGTTAATTTTGACCGTTTGTAAGACTATGAACTTAAAGATATATTTTATGAGTTTTCTTTTACCCAACAAAACCTAAATTAAACTGCAAGTTTTTTGAACAAAATTTAGGTGAATAATATGTTCCCAAAGTGTGAAGCAATTAGCTAATTTGATTCATTTTTCATTGAGCGGAATGACATTAGGTTTTTGCAGGAAAAGAAATAAAATTTAAAAACAAAACTATACAAATTAAGGATTATATTCCATAGTCCGTGGAGAATTTGCTCCCTTTTACTTTCAATTTCGTCAATTTAGTCATCTAATTTGTTTTCATTAATCAATGTAGTCCATTTCATCAAATATACGTTAAAAACAAGAGTAATTGTCAAATTAGTCCCTATAATTTATCCCTTTGGCCAATTTAATCTCTCTACTTTTCAAATTGACCAATTTAGTCCTTGTTTTTACTTTGTTACCCATTTTGATTATTTCCGTCTAATTATCTTTAAAAATTATAAACACTTTTAAGCTTAACAAAATTACTAACTACCCAAAAATAAATAATAAAAAACCATTTAAAAACAAAATATAAACATTTTCATACAAACAAATTTACATAGTTTAGTTTCCAATCAAATTATTGTAGTTAGGTTTCCTTTATAATCAAAGAAAAACTGAAAAATCAGTCAATTTGTTAAAGAAAAATTCTCAATTGCAGTCAATTTGTTAAAGAAAAATTCTCAATTGCAACGTACATGGTGATGTCATTTTTGAAACTAAAAATACAAAAGGATCATTTACCCTTATAAATTGACAATTTTTTTTACCAAAATGTCCTCCAACTTATACCCAAGTTCTATTTGGTCCTCCAAGTAATTTTTTCACTCTACTAGTCCTCCAACTCTTTCACATGTGTCAAATTGGTCCCACGGTCAAATTTTTTGTTAAATTGAGGAGTAAAACTACAAATTTGGGCACTAATTACCTCTTAAAACTTACGAAAACTATCCAATTTAACACAAGAGAGAGAGTTGCATGACCTCTAAAGTGAAAAATTAATTAGAAGACTTATATGAAACTCGAGCATAAGTTCAAAGACTATTCCGATCTAAAACCTTTTTTTTAAAAAAAAAAATTTCAATGATAATGAAATCGACATATAAGAACCTGATTGAAAACATCAAACCACCAGGACTTGATTAAAAACACTCGAACTGTGTAGATCAAATTCGTCATTTTCACAAAAGTATCTTAGCAAGAACAATTTCCAGCCCCTAATGTCCTATGCTTTATATAGATTAGGGGTGAGACAAGTTTACGTCAAGGGTACATGCTGGTTTGGCTTTGGTTGGCCATCTCCAAATGAAATCCATATCTTCTTTATAATAATATGAGGAAATATCATCAACCATTAATTTTCCTCTGTTCACAGAAAGCGAAAGGATGCGAAAATATTTTTGCCACTATTTTAATTTCTTTTTTAACATTCAAGTTATATATCAAAATTTGTTTTCATAAAAATGTAATTAGTTTTTTTTTTTTTTGAGGACCTTTCCTATTGAAAGAGGCGATAATATATTGGTTTTTTCACAAAATTCCTTAAGGTTTTAGAAATTATACGAACACCCCCTGAGGTTTTAAATTGTTTTCACAATAGTCATTTTCATTGATTTTTCAACCAAAGATTGATGATTTTATACCCAACAAAAAATCCAAATGATAAAATTGACCTTTGAGATTAGATTGCATATACTTCATTGAGGTTAATTTTGTCATTTGCATAAGGTTTTTTTTCAATGAAATCATCATTTTTTGGACAAACAATCAACGAAAAGAGGTTTTGTGAAAAACAAACTGAAACCTCAGGGGTGTTCGTATAATTTTTGCGACATGAAGGAGTTTTGTGAAAACACAAGAAATCTCGAAGAGTGTTAGTGTAAATAACTCCCAATAATATCTACTTATGAATGCACAAATTATGGAGGATATAAGGTGTCCGGTCTAAATAAATATCGTTTTCCATCACTAGGTCAATAATTTAAGCCCCACCAATGAGAAAATATTGTTTCTCAGTTTTTATATTCAAATTAAACAGAAGTCTCAGTATATCACCAACCAAAAAATGAAAAAAACAAAAAAGTCACCAATCAAAGTTTGACCAAGCCTTTTTATTTATTTTTATTTTTAATTATTGGATCCGTTAATAACTTGTGCATATACTCTAACTATAATTGTTAATCATAATTAGTTATATTCATTATCAAATAAAAAAGAGTTTTAGATTTCTTATTTACCTAAATTATTGAAATAACAAAGTTTTTTTTTTGTTTGCACAAAGGTTTTTTTTAGTAATACTGAAATGATCATAAGGTTCTTTGATGATGAAGACGAATATCTCATTTAAATCATGATTACTGAGAAAACTATTGATTAGGACCATCCATTTGACACATGGCACAATGATTTCCCATCAACCATTACTTTCTAACCGCACAAAAACAATTTTCTAAAGGAGATTATTGATTAGATTGAAGAGCACACGTACTCTTTCGTGCTCCTCTGATATGGCAATAAATTGCAAAAATTAGCATTCTTTGGTGTTCTTATGTTTTTAATCATGAATTATAAAGGAATGGAGCTGATGAGGTCTAGCTCAGTGGAAAAATTGTTGACATACATATTAATGATTTGCGGTTCGATCCTCCATGACACCGTGTGTGGGTGTGTGATAATACCCCACTCCCCCTTTGCTAACTGTGGCAAAAAAAAAGGTATATAAAGTAATGGCTTGTGTGCTTATATGGATAGGCACCACAACACTGAACTGATCATGCATGCTCACAAACCATCCATTTAATTATTGATTTCTATTCTTAGTGGGTCTTTTAACATTAATTTCTGGGTTAAATAAGAAATAACAGTCAAAATATGGAAAAACCTTGCACACCTTACCAACACCACCCTTCTTTCATTTTCTTAAAAGCTTGACTTGACCAATGCTAGAAGAAAATGCTTCTACTTTAGCTCAAGTATGCTCAACTAGCTTTTGCAGACTTGTGAACTTAATTTAGTACAAAAAGTAGGGGCTTTTGCTAATTGGGTTACTTAGCTAGTAGGTTTTTCCTTTAAGGTTTGGTTTTAAAAATGGTGTTTGTAAATGTTTTCGGCAATTTTTATTATTGAGAGAGGGGGAATCAAACTTAGGACCTTGGGTACATGGCTAAATGCTCGTAACTACTTAAGCTACAAGCCCCTTGCATGTTTTTGGTAGTATTGTTTTCAGTTTTTGACTTAGGGTTCGAATGTCAGTAATCGAGAAATCAGCCGTAATTTGTACTTGAGAAAAGAAAGCTAGTCTTGGCGCTTTTTGAAAAAGAGAAGAAAAAGTTTTTGCGTGTGATTTTTACTTACTCCTTACAAAACCCTATTAACAAAAGTGCTTCATGCATTAACATTTCAAACAAGTTACTTGGTTAATTGACTAACGCGTCCAACGGGGACTTTCGTGTGTTGTGGGTTAAGACATTGTAATCGTGTGAGATATGTATTCATAAATTGGGAATAATCTGGTGCTTCAGGCTTTGAAGAAATCAATTCTAAAACTTCTGACAATGCTCATGCAGCAGAACACGTGGGTGGTCCAGAGTAACAACACCCTGCCCAGATGCCTCATGTATCCAAATAACAAAACATATGGATGTACAACTTCAACCAAGGTATTTTTAAAAAAAAACTATAAATAAACAAAGAGATTAAATCTGACTTCAAACATAATTAGCATAAACTACGGGATAATTAAACTACTAAAAGTATTTAATTAAAAGCTTAAGAAGCTTAAGAGAGGATGGATTAGGAGAGAAACCGGATTTACCTACTAAAAATATCCAATGTCCTCATTCAATTGCATATTTTAATAGAATGATATCTTATAATTGGATTCATATGAAAGTTAAGATTCCTTCCTTGAGTTTGCATTTCTTGCATAGAATCATATGTATGCATATCTTCCCTATATTTCTTTTTCGCAAATAAGACAAACCTCTACTTACAAAACTCTATGTTCCCATATGACACCAATATTACGTTATTTTGTAACGTTGTATTATAACCGCGACGTATCTATTAAGGGCTCGTTTCTCAATACTTATGTAATAAGCAATTATGTTCGTTAGTATCTTTGTGCACCCAAATTATTTTTATATTTTAAAATTAAAATATAAGGGCTTCATGAAAAAAAAACACATTACCCTAGTTCAGAAGGACTTTTGAATTTTTTTCACAAACGTTATGTGAATATTTTTAGCCCTTTCAAAATCAGTGGGCAAAAACACGCCTGCGTATTGTTTGATATGTCTGTACAAATCAATCCCACCTCTGGCTGGGTAAGAAGGAACTAATTATGTAGATATGCATATACATTATTTAATTGGAAAATTTTAAAGTGGTGAAGAGTATAATAAGCACCTTAAAGTGTCCCAAAAAACAAGCCCCACTAGCTAATGTGGTGTTCTATGGGGATTTAATGTCTTAATTATTTACTTTGTGATGTGTGATTCACCATCACCAATAGCTCTAGTCAACATCATTCCCTGCTGGTCCTTTATCACGGTGTTTGTTTATTTGTATTCTATTCTACAATCATCTAGAGAATTCTACGAATATTATTTAGACCACGTACAACTAAAGTTCATCACGCTACTTGTCCAAAAAAGAAAAAAATATATGTTTATGCTCAAATAATTAGATGTGATTTTGTTTTGTAGTTGTGGGTTAGATCAGTTGATTAGGATAGTGTGTCTATCTCTTTGTACTTGAATTCGAATCACTCATTTTAAAGATCTCATGCAATTAGAAGTGGAGCACCTATATTTAAACTGTAGATTATTGTTATATTCTTCACACATTATAACTTGTATCAAGCTATCTACATTAACAAATTATATAAAAGCTCTTTTACGGCAACTACCAACTTTTTTTTGTTGATTTAATTGAGAATTTGGCTCAACTCCTACCCTTGAACTGGGGCTAGCCAAGGCCAGTGCATCGTTTTTAAATATCTAAGGTCACATTTTAATTGTCTTTAAGTTTATGCATGATGATCTGTTACTTAATCCTCTAATTCACCATTAAAATTTATTAAATGCTGCTTGATTTATTTTTTAATTTTTTGTTTCTAGGTATGTCGCATGCTTGCGCTGCTGCATAAGGGCGTGAGTTGACTAAGTACTCCCATAAGCAACGCGATCATGAAAGGAACCAAAACCAATATTTTTCTCAATCAGGTGGAATTAATCAAATGGTTTGCCTCTTGTTTATTAAAATAAATAGATGGAAGTAACTAATAATTATATATTTTCTTCGTTTTGTGACAACAAAAAGCGCTACTGTGCAAATATAAGAAGCAAAATACATTTCGGCTTGTGACGTAGCATAATCCTAATCCATTCTTACATACCATCACCACTTGTTCATGCTCCAAAATAGATGTACCAAGCCAACTTGTTATTGACAACGTACGTAAGATCTTGTAATATCTAAAACAACAATAAAATCTAAGACATTTTGAATTTGACAAGTTATACAAATGTAACACAAGTAAATTTAGATCCTTATTCCAATCTCATAGTCATAACATGTCTTAGATTTCGACTTATAAGAACCTCCAAAAGCTTTTATGTAGATAAGAACCTCCACCACTCTCTCCATTGCATGTTTCATGCACTAGAAAGTTCATTTAAAAACTCTTTCCCCAAAACAAATCGAATACTCATTTGAATCATATATCTTTTGAATTCAAGTTTAATCTAAATTGTTTAATCTAGCTTGTGTGCAATTGTAAATGTTTGACGTATTCAATATGATTGTAATTTGATCTACAAAATTTGTTTCATGCATCATTCAAATCCTTAAGCCTAGTTAGTTCGTGAGTGAGCAAGAAGGTGATCATTAATTTTACCTCAATAGCCAAGATTTGTATCTAGACTTGGTTTTAGCGTCATTTTTCACATTAGTAAGGATCAAATATGTTGTAAGCCATGTTTAAACGGAACAAAATCATACTAATCGATATGTTTGTTCCTAATTTTTTTTTAGTGCAGTACAATAAATTGCATTCATAATTCAGGCCTAAAGGCCATAAGCCACAATGCCACATAGGGTTAATATAAAGATGGAAACACAGTAATCACAAAGGAGTCCATTGGCAATAGCAACACAAGGTGTACCTAGCTACACATGCCAAAAAAATTTTGGCATAAAAACCAAGCAAAGGACTTAACACACAAAACTACAACCTTTAAACTCTCACAAGTAAAACCTACAAGTAGAGACAAAAGAATTGATGCACTTATTACAAATGAAAATACTGCAACACACAACAAGAAAATAAAAGCCGATTTGCCACCACGCCGTCCCAATAAATCTAAGCAGACAACAAACTCAGCCAAAACGACCAAGCACCAAAATGCAGCCTAAAGTTTGTAAAACCCACAAGGATGCGAGGGGCAAGGAAGAGGGGAGGCGATGAGCCGCGAGGGGCAGAGGAGGGAAAGGGTTGAGAGGAGGGGAAGATCTGGGAGGGGTGAAGTAGAGGGATGACGGCCATCGACTAAAACTTTTCTCACATTAGGGTTTTCTTTTTTGGTGTTTGTTCTCAAAATCATTTTTTTAAAATGGCTTTGTTTACACACAGAGAAAAATGTTTACTTTGAGCTGAATTGGAGCAACAACCCCTTTACTTGTAGATGATTTACACTTTTGTCATCCAACTCAATTTTTCGTTCATTTAGTCTTTAAACTTGACTCTAAGATAAAGACAAAGAAATTTATAAATCTAATGATAGTACAATACACGGAACACCATACAAATTTCGTTATCTATTTGGGAGCAAAATGGTCATTTCAGGTCGTTTTTGCTTCCCATTGTTCTGACCTCTTCTTCCTTCCAAATTGGTTGCTAATCCTACCAAATTAACCCATGTTCAAGCCCTAAAAGTCAACGCATATACAACCGAACTCAAATTAGTCAATTGCCTCACATTACTCACTTTTTTTTTCTCTCCAAATATTTGAAACCCTAATCGGTTTGTACAGATTCAGTAACCACTACTCCAGAGTTCAACCTTTACGTTATGTTAAAATCACTAGTCTCAAATATTGTTGTAATGGAAGATCCACAAATATTCCACTTCGAAAATGAATTTGATTTCATATTTTATTTAGTCAATCTCACTAAGCCGAAGTCCTCAATGGCAATCATTTTCCCACTTGTTGGTCTTGCTACACTCAGAAAAAAATGATTATCTTGGTGCGAAATTTAGGACATACCGTCTTTTTTTGTTTCTAGAATAAATTTGTGAAGAAAAATATTGAAATAAATACAAAAAGTGATCTTGGGATAAAAGAAAAATCAAGAAGAAAAAAGGGCAGAAATGATGGTGGGTTAGAATTTGACCTGAAAACGATGGCGTACTATGAGTCAATGGAGAGCTTCTTGAACCCACGGTCACGGCACACCACGCATGACCCACTTGGGTGCCTGCGCGTGCGTTTCACACATTCTTCTTGACTCCAGAAACTACGGCGTTTTGGGGTCTTATTCCAATGCGGGTCCCCGGGGTAATAATAGCTTACCTGTGGCCACATCATCAGTGGGTCCCTTGCTAACTGCTTTCACCGGCCTGCCGAGGAGCCTAGATAAGCTGCTTCTCAGTTCTTTTTCATTGTTTAGAACCCCGCCAATAATCCTCCGTCACGTCACGTTGTGTCTTTGTTGACTATCTGGCTTAGTCAAAATAACTGCAGTTGTTTAGTTTGTGTGGAGAAAGAAAAACGAACCAAGAAAGTTGTTTCTTGGCCCAAAAGAAAACGAAGAAAGTTGTTGGACAAAAACGTTAAGAAGAAAGTTGTTAGGGGTGTATAAGAAAATTGATGTTTTGTTCCGATAGCTTTGGGGTTTGCACTGAAAACTAATTCCATGAAAACAACATTTTCATTGCGAGTTTTCCATAATCTCCATCACAAACCAAAAACCACCCTTCCTTCGTAATATTTCACCAAGAAAAGAATTCCCAACATGCTTGAAAATGATCAGCCACCACACTTCTTGTATCAAGGAGAAGCGGGCTCTCAAACCAAAAGGCACACGCAAATTCAGAAAAACGAACAACATTATAGAGGAAGCCGGGCGATGACGGAGGGGAATTTTCCGGCTGAGAAGAGGACTTGGAACTTGGAAGGGAAGGAAGTGAGGAGCAGAACAGTAGTGGGAGGGTGGTGTGATAGTTTTCTTCTTTTGTTTATTTGTTTGAGGGGTTAGATTTTGTTAGTTACAATACAAGTTTGTAGGGTGTTCTTTTTTATCAATAAGGGGAAGGGGAGATTCAGATTTGGGTTTTTATTTTTAACATTAGATTAAGAGTTAGTTGGTACAAAATGGTAGAGATTAGTGAGCAAATTATAGGATTCATGGTGGATATCGTAGCTAATGACACACCATTTTTCTTTTACTATTTTAAACCATCAAAACACATGAAAAAAAAAGAATGTGAACATAAATTGAGTTTAAATATAACCAGGGATGTGAACTCAAGTATTCCCTTTGAACTAGTGTAATATTTGATTCTTTAATTTATGACCAAATTTGTTAAAGGAATAATTGAACTATTTTACACATTTTATGAGCGGAGCCGGAGCTAAGAAGTCCAAATATCTTAATTGGGAGGTTATTACATGACTTCTTGTTTCAAAATTTTCCATAGCGTTGGGATGGCCAAGGCCATCTCAGACCTACATGTGACACTGCCACTGCATACATCTAAGTCTAAGTCTAAAATGACAGTGGCTCTTATTTAATAAGAAATTCCCACTTGTCACCTTTATTCCATTCCATCTAAGTCTAAAATTTTTATGGTCAAAATTGTTGCCTTCCAAATCAAAATTGGATGACTAATAAGGACTAGCACATTCTAAATTGCACAGTGATACAAGAATAAAAAAAAAGAGAATAAAAAAAAGGAAAGAAGAAAAGAAGGGGCTTGATGCTGGTTGGTGGAGTTGGAAAAAAATTAGGAAATGAATGGATTTTAGGAGATTACAAGGCTTTGCAAGTTGTTGAGAAGTGGCATATGACTTTATGTCCATAGGGCCAAGCATGTCGTTTCAACTTTATTTTGTCCTCATTAACACTTCGATAATAATTACTTCATATAGTGGCTAAAAATGGACTAATTCTTGCAGACTTGGGAGCATGCCAATTATGAAAATATTAAATTCATTTTCCAACTAATTTACCCTGCAAACCATTCTTTTTGCTTGATTTGCAGAAAACAAATCATGCTTCAATGATCCATATATTGCCACCAATGTTTTGAAAGGTGAGACGTAGATACAAGGCGTTTTGTAAAGGATACTACTTGCCTCCTTACTGGTAATGAGATACTTCTCCTTCCTGCGAATCATAGTTTGACACATATGCAAAAATAATTCATCAAAAACACAAAAAGAAAAACTTATGCACACATGTCACACTGCTATTGGCAGGGCCGGCCCTGACTTTTGGGTGGCCCTAGGCGATAAATTAAATGAGGCCCCTTCCCTTACAGTATACAATAGCGAAAAAATAACAAATAAAATAATTTTATGTAGCGCGCGTGAATAAAAAAGTTAGTATGCATTGTAATATAAAAGAGTCGGGGGTAGGTGGCATCGTTAAAACCTTCCCGAGGAAAACCACGTGGGATAAAACCCCGAGGTAGGAAAGAGTACCACAGCCACCAACCATACGACATAAGATTTCTAAAGTAGAAACATCGAATCAATTGAGCCAACCCTTAAACTAATAGCTAATGTCTCTCATATTTTCATTACACAGACTGCGGGAGATTTCTTGGGAGTATCTGCAAAGAAGAGCAAAATGGCCATGAACTATGGCTGCAATGGTCATATACCAAGCAGTGTACGTGGTCATGCCAAGCCCAAGAAAAGACCAGATTCTGTAGTTGTGGAAAGAGGGTATGAACACAGTGGTGGGTGGCACAGCAAGCTCCGAATATGTACGTCCATGTCCTCTTGTCCAGATTGTCATTTATATAGTATATGTTGCTGCATAATCACCCATTAAAAAAACCAAATCAGTAATTAATTATGTATTAAACAGAACAAAACCCATGTTTTAATTTTCTCTATAAAAATCAGTCATAAAATAAAAAGAGAAGTTGAATTTAAATGACAGACCTTGCACAACCTTTGAGTTGGATAACAGATCCAAAGAGAAGGAAAGTGCAGTTGAAGGCCAATCCAACGGCTTTCCAGTATGGACCCAGTAAACCATCTAACACTTCAAACCACTGCTCAATTTTTTTTTAAAGAAAGAGGTTACTTTTTTTCCTTCTCAAGTGGAAATGGTTTTGCATTGTGAGAAATGTTGGAAGCTAATTAGTTTACTTTACCTGGATGACATGGTTCTTGAAGCTGACATTTTCTTTTTCTTTTCGACTTCGGTACTCAACGTAGAGAATACTGATCAGATAAGCAGTCCAGCTTCCCAAAATACCATAAATTTTTTGGAATATGATGCCTGAAAGCATGCCCAGTTGGGAGAAAGAGTATGGCAGAGTGAGCAGAACCTGAGCAACCTGTTTTTTGTTTTTCATCAAAACCCATCAGAACAGAAGAATGTTCAATTATCAGAGAGATCTCAAAAATAGTACTTTAATATTTGAATTGCGACTTGGGTTTTTGTTAAATTTACCTAATTTAAATCTGTTTCTACATGGGAAAAGAAGAAATCATGGGAAAAAGAAGAAATCATCTGGGAAAAAGAAGAAGATGTTGTTTCTGGTTGGGAAGAGGAAAGGAAACCTTCGTTTATGACGAAGGAATTTAATCCTCAGTTTTTTAATTTTTAATAAGTTGTATAATATTATATAAATATAATATATATAAAAAATTGGGGCCCCTTAATTGGAGGCCCATGGCCAAAGCCCTTTTTGCCTACCCCAGGGCCGACCTGCTTATTACAGTGAATGTAGGAGTTCCTACTTACCTAGTAATGAGAGAAGTATTTTCCATTTGTAAAATACGGATTGAATTGTATTTAGAAGTAAATAAGTAACATAATTGTAAGGCATCTCTCTCTACGGAGGATATCTTTGTTTTTCTTTCACCTTATTTGGCACTATCTTTTCTATAGTTTTAAACATATGGTCAACCAAATTAAGGGCGATGAAGCCTTATCAACCCCAACTAAACTGAAAAGCAGTTGACTAAGAACAATATGCAAACCTCCTCCTCTTCTTGTTTGTGTTTATAGTAGAAATGGAACTTAGATGTGGAGAAAAGGAGATCTACTTTGAAACTAGCCACCGTAACCGTGGTTAATAGCTGGGCAGGTTTTCCGACATTTAAAATTGAGGACGTTCTCTGTGGTTGTCAGATGTATATTTGTGGCTATATGAACAATATTTACTCACACAAACTTACTTGGCCGTACATACATAACCACTGGATGGCCATGACTAGTAACAGATGTACAAATCCTCTTCTAGGTTTGGTTTGCAAAAGAATAAATGCCTTGGAGAAATCCAATTCGCATAGCTTCCACTCAACCACAAAAGTACTGCAAATTTCATGTTCATTCAAAAGAAAGTGAGAGGAAATTTAAGCCCAAGACGGAATGCAAGAAATAAATAAAAACATATAAGTCTTCTTCCAACGTGTGAAAGAGAGAAAATATCAATGGAAATGCATGGTGCCAATCATTGCAAGAAGCACCGTGAACAACAATGACCAATGAATGATGATCATGATTTGCTTCTTTTCCTTTCTGTGAGGTTTTGTAGTAAAGCCTTCCCCCTGTCACAATCACTTGTGCTTTTAACTTCAAAATTAGGTTGCCAAAACTTCTACGAATATACTTTGATAATGACTGTAAAGTGAGTCATCAAAATTGTTTGATGTATTTTTGTTTCTTTTTCATCAATGATAGGTCACATAGAGCCACGGTAGCTTTGTTATTTTACTCATTGACTCTGTGCTTGGATAGATTGCAAAACCACTCTATTTTTGTGTGGATGGAAACAATGAAAGGGGAAATGGAACTTAGAATCTCGGATACAGGTATGGATAAACAAGTCCATTACAGAAAAAAATAAAATCCCTCAGCTTGTCCCTTTTCTTCATGCGCATGTATATTACTAGTTCAGCGTGACTTACTAACTTACATGTCATATACATTTTCTCACAAGATTAAAAATGATGAGTTGTGAACAATAAAATTGTGTGAATGATATGAAACACAAATTTCTTTTTTCTTTAATAAAAAAATGTTTTAAGTAAATGAAATCATTTATTAAACTGAAACCTTGAGGTCCATCCGGTGATGCCCAAATCTTGATTTAATTGTAGTACATTCGAAAGAGGAAATTGAGAGAGATGTTGAAGCATAATGTACTAATCAAGCCAAATCATTAGTCATGGACCCGTTTGATAACTATTTTAATTTTTATTTTTAGTTTTCATTTTTTTTGATAGAATATAGAGAAAAATGAGAGTGAGAATGGCAAGGATGGGAGCGAGGAGTAACAAAAGTGAAAACAAAAACTTGAAAGTGAAAACAATTTCAAATAGATTTCAGTTTTTAGTTTTTGTTTTCACTTTTGTTACTTCTCCCTCTTATCCTCCCCTCTCAGCTTCCCTCTCAATCTCATATTCACTTTCATTCTCACTTCCATTCTCCCTCTTTTTCCTCTAAATGAAAAACTAAAAATTAAAATTGAAATGATTATCAAACAGGTCCTACATAATTTAGTTTCCTATATGAGACTTTATCAACAAACTAACTCTTAGTCTAGTAATACTTCTTTACTGAATATTGAAAGAGATATGAAGTTTAAATTTCCCAATAGTTAAAAAAAGAGAAAAACTAGGATAGGGGCTTTATCGAATCATTCACATTCGGCTCTTGTTGAGGAAATAGCCGATTCTTCCTAACCGTCATAACGTTTTCTTAATAGCATAGTCGTGGATTGTTTAACCTGTTACAAATAATTTCATAAGGCAATCAAACACTGAGATTTGGACTATTTCTTTGACCAAAAACCTGCATATCAAACATGGCCCAAACAACTAGAATTGGACTTAGTGTAACCTATACATTCCTCTATTCATAGTGACGGGATATTTTTCTGGGGGACTAAGCCCCAATTAACAAAAAAAAAAAAACAATTACATAGCAAACTGGCGGCCCAACAAGCCTATAATATCCCAACTTCCCAAGTCCTTTTCATGCCGCAAGTGGGCTAAGTTATGAGCTTCCAAGTTGCACTCACAGCTCCTTACATTTGGAAGGCTAGATTAACAACCAATCAGGAGTCAGATTCAACCTAGAAGATGATTATCTCCCACACACGTCTTCGAGACAGAGGCCTCGCCTTCTGGCTGGAATCTGGACCCCATGGCTTATGGACTGCGTGCAAGCAGATAGTCCTTTGGTTTAATCTATTTTTTGGTTTCTTTGGTCTATGTATGGTTGGTCTCTAATTTTAGTAAGTGTGTGGCACTATTTTCTCCTCCAAAGTTTTGTCTCACTGAGTTTTCTGTGGGACGGTTTTAACAAGGCCACTATATAACATATTGTGTTGATGTACTCTTTGATTGTTTGGTCATAATGAAATTTGATCTTCCTCTAAAAAAGAAAAGAAAAAGTCTTAGCAGCTATCCATCTTCAAGGATGTCTAAAATTGCTAGCAAACACTAGCAAAAACACAGTAAAATTCCCTCAAAATTTGCCGTCTACTTCACGTTAAACATCAGCCCATATGAAATCCGAGAAATAGTTAAGCAGTCCTTGTCCTTGGACCGCAATTCTCTAGTGAGGACTATTATATATATGCGGTTCAATCAAAGCTGTTAAGTTTGATATGAACATCTAAACAGGTAAAGTGAGCTTACGCTATAAAATATCGAAGAATTAGGACATGGAAACTGCTAGGACATGACAATTTAAAAATAATAAATTTATAATAATGCTTATAAGTTATATATATATATATATATATATATATATATATATATATATATATATATATCTAATAACTAAAATATTCATGTTGATACTTCAATTTATAATACCATAAAAAAAGTAAAGTACTCACGTACTCATGATTCATTAACATAATCTCAAATACCAAGTAGAAAAGAAAATATAATGAAAACTAAGAAGAAGAAAAAAGGTGGCGGAAGTTGCTAGAGCAAGAAGAGGGGTTGATAAGGTAATTGGTATAAGCATAAACAGTTTCAATAATAATTTTAACCTCAGTTTTTAAAAGTTTCAAATTTGTCCAGCAAAAATTTCAAAATTAATGGTGTTTTGACCTCAAAATCACCCATGTCATGTCTTGATCATGGGTTTATCGTTTCGGGAAGTGTCTTGACTGTGTCCAACGTGTGTCCTGGGCTTGTCTAAGTTTTTTTTTTTGGTCAAATGGCCTGTCTGAGTGTCTGACACTCCAACACTTCAGCTAATTGAAGTGTTCGTGCAACATAAGTTTTAGAAACACTAGGGAAATCGAGACCTCTGGTAAGTTTGAGCTGAACAACTGAACATGTAAAGCGAGCTTACAGTATAAACATGTCATACCTCTCTATCTTCTCCGCCAGTTTCTCTCCCATTAAATTTTTTAAAATTTCACTACCAAACTTCACCCTCTTGTCAGATAGTTATAACCCAAAAACACCCAATTTCTCCTTACAGTTATAACCCAAATACTTCCAAAGAATCTTATGTTCATCGCCACTGCTCACAAAGAATCATTTGCTACTTTGGTATGCTCTCAAAGAATCATATTTTCGTTGACTCTGCTATCAAAGAAACCTCTGGAAAGTGAAATGCTCTTGCATTTTGGCATCGTTGTTGAACTAATTATCTGGTTTAGATTAACTCTAAGATTAGATATGGTACTTTTAGAAACCCTAGTGAAATCGAGACCTATGGTAAGAGCATATTCATCCGAGGCTTTATTTTCCAGGTGGAGCTGGTAACAGTACAATTTGAAATCAATAGACATTCCAAAAGATCTGCTATAGCAGTTGGATTTGACGCCATCTCGTTGAGAACAACGGTAAAATATTTATTTTAATTATTTAAAAGTATGGGGTCCCACATTCCATTCACAGTAAAACCATAAAGTTCTTATTTTAGTATATTTTTAATGAATATTTCACCTACACATCATATTAAAACACATAATGTACTCTGTGCTTAGCGAGGACTTAGTGCAACAGATCATCAAAACCTCTGTTGGTTTTAATAGCAACCTACAGGATTCTCAGATTTGGAAACATGCTACCATGGAATCTTTACTGTCAAAATTGCATATGATCTCTATTTGCTAATAATGATTAGGTTGATCCCTTCTCGAAAATCCTTTGGAAACTGAAGATTCCCCCCAAGCTGAAGATATTTTTCTGCTTGGCATATCACGGCAAAATCTCATCCAATGAACAAAGGGCAAAAAGATATCTAACTTTAGAACCTTCCTGTGGTATCTGTGGATGGACTTCGGAATCTGAACTCCATAATCTCAGAGATTGTCCCAGAGCACAGAGTATTTGGACAAACGTGCTAACCCCTACCCAAAGCACACAGTTTTTCCAAACTGATCTCAAGCCTTGCATCTATGGTAATCTGCTATCTAAAACAAGTTGGATTGCTGGGATGCCATGGAGCATAGGTTTTGTCTTTACATGCTGGTATATATGGAAATGGAGGAATCAATATGTGTTTAATGAGGAGGAACCCCTTCCTTTTAGCCCACATAATGTTATTTTAAATGTTGCAAAAGAATGGTTCTCTAATGCATATGCTCCCCAGTCCAAAACTCCCAAAATTCAGGTTTCTCTAGCTTGGGAGCCCCTGCTGCTGGTGGCTTCAAACTGAATGTGGATGGTGTAAGCCTTATTAGGACTACACACACATGAGGAATTAGGCTGAAACTATAACACATACATTGAGATTAAATGAGATATATCCAGCTACTCTTTTGGTATGTGATAAGGAATCTTATTGAGATAAGGAGTCCTAATTCCATATTATAAGCTGATATGAATTATCCGGTTTGCTTGGTGATAAAGTAGAGTCCTAATTGAATTTGTTGATGGGAAGAATTCATTTAGGGTTACACCAATTAAGTATAAAAACAAGGGTCCCTGCCTTTGCAATCGGTTCCACACATAAAGTACTCAAACCCCATTTAGAGAGAGTGTGATCAAGGGCTTGCAAAGGGAGAAGACTTTTGTGTTATTCATACGACTACGGGTTAGTGTTTTTAGTTGTTTATGATTTAAGTCTAACAGATGGGTCTCAGAAAAGTTCTAATGGAGCTATTAGTGCTGCAGGTGTGATTCGAGACTCCCTAAGGGATTGGGTCACAAGTTTTACAGTTAATCTGGGCCAAGGACAGATCTTAGATGCTGAGATATGGGGGCTGTTCTTTGGCCTCAAATTGGCAGCAGTAAGAGGTATCTCAGATTGCAGAAAGTTTTTAGAACAACTTGGAACTTGTGTTATAAATCATATATATCGTGAAAAGAATTGCGTGGCAGACAGTCTAGCTTAGGCGAGCTATAATGGTGACCTGGGTTTATGCACCCTTGACTCTGCTCCGGCTGGATCGGTCCCTTATTAGCTGAAGATGTGATGGGGGTCTCTAAGACCCGCTGGATTTGTTTTGATAGTAGTTAGTTTGATTGTTTCTGGGGCTGTGCCCCTTGTTCACCCAAAAAAATAAAACATTAAAAAAATTAAAAAAATTTGACAACACTTCATATTGCTATATCAACCATAATTTAGAAAACATGAATGGGAATCTTATCGACTACCCTCCCTAGTTGATCTGATACCTAGTTTTGAGGGGATGTGATTACGGATTTTGAGGTGGGGCCAACTTATTTTTTCATTCCTGATTGCAAGTAAACGCAGAAGAAGTTAGGAATGGAAATCATTCCCTTTCCTCCCATACTCATTATTGATACATAAACTTGCCCTAAGTAGTTATTAGTTCTTAAATATGTAAAAACATTATAAGAACTAATTTTTCATGCTTAAATACAAGAACTTTATAAGAACTAATAGCATCTCCAAGGGAGATGTTAAATGCAACGTGACACTTTTAGCATGTGGAAAAAAATAGTTGAGACTCACTCCAACCTGAAATGTTAAATGCGTGGAATAACATTTCTCTCTACTCCTATTATTTTTGATTGTTTGACTTTGTGATGTTATTTTATTATTTTATTATTATTTCTCAACTATTGTGCCTATAGAGTAATAAACCAATAAACACTATATAATAAAATAATATTTTAATTTGATATGTCGGGTGGAATGTAAATTCAATTATATGTCAACTTGCCACATAAACCATCAAATAAAAAATTTAATGTTTAATATTTGACATCTCCCCTTTAGAGCATCTCCAAGAATATGTCAAATGTTCCAACAACAAAAAAAGGATATGTCAAATGTAAAATATCAAATTGAAATTTGATGACTTATGTGGCAATTGGACATGACCATCTCCAAGGTAGTATGCAAATGAAATAGGAAAAATTGTACTATAACAACCTATGTGGCATGTTGAAAAAAATTGGTCACTCCAAGGACCTAGGCAATGCAAGTGTACAAATCATTATTATGTTATTTATTTTTATCTTTTACATTTATTATTTTATTTTATAGAAAGTAGGTGGGAGAGTGGAGATGATATTTTATTATAAAATGCAAGTGGAACCCAATATAAATCTTCACTTTGAAGTAGGCAATATTGTCTTGTTGGGGAGAGTGTGTATATTTTGCCTACCTATTTGCCTCTTTCCTTGAAACTTGAAAATATTGATGTAGCAAGACAAATGAGTTTTGCCACTTCTCTTGAAGATGTTTTATTCCACCCCATATGTATTTTGTGTTTAATAAAATAAGCAGTAAATAAAGTAATACTAATAGTAACTGAAGAAAGAGAAAATCATAATACAATAATAATAAATTATTGAAAGTGACTTTTTAACAATTAAAAATAAAAAGCACTGACATTAACAAAGCCCAAAGATTGTTTGGTGGGTCATTTGGTTTAAAAAGTCATAAAGAAAAAAAAATAACGCCTCAAGTTTGTGGCATCAATTTTGACGTTGCGGAGGTGGACGATATTTTATATATGCTTTAGACTGTTCGGTTGGAGTATTTTTGTTGTTTGTTTTCAGCTGATCTGGCCTCGACGTTGAATTTAACATCTCCCTTAGAGATGCTGTTAGAAATACGTTTAAGCCAGTTATATCTTTATTTTATCTATCAATTCTCTCCCCAATTAAAATAAATAAAAAGATCATAAGATAGTGATCTTTTTCATATAGTTCAATAATATCTCTAAATTAACATGGAAACTTGTACCTCTACACGATTATATTTATAGATTAAAGTAGAAATGATGGGTTAATTTTGACTTAGTTGTTTTACAAAGTTAATTAGCAATCCCCTTGGTCAAAAATTCTAGTAACACACACTTTATGAGGAAAAGAGTTGCTCAACTCAAAAGGTCAATACACACCTACAAAGATACTTACTTTACGAATAATCAATTCATCTTTTCTTCCCAATGGGACCCACAGTGCAGTTGTCGGCCTACGACCAGTCCCATTTTACATTTCACCCCCCATATTGCACGTGTGAACTGCCACATGGCGTTTCCGTAAATAAGTCAAGAGTGGAGGGCAGCTTTGATAACATAGAGACTCCCATTCAAGACCTCTACCTCCATCGACCGGTTCCATTTAAAGCCCAAAACGCGGGTGTTCCGTCCACCAAGGTTTACTAATCGACGCCATAACACGGAATTACCTTAACCCGGGTTAAAATATTAACCGCGGTTAAGTTGTCTCCCCCAATCAAACCCCGACCTTTTATAAACCTCAGCCAAAACGAATCCACAGAGAGAGGCACACAGAAGAAGAAGCAAAACCACGCAAACCGGAGAGAGAGAAAGTAGAGAGAGCAAAGCAAGAATCTCACAACCAGAAATGGCGGCGGTTTACGTGGACGAAGAGGAGGTGTGGAAATGTCCAAAACACCCCTCCAAGCGCCGCAAGAGCGGAATCTGCCCCGTCTGCCTCCGCGAGCGCCTCGTCATCCTCTGCCCCGACTGCGCTAACGTGCGCCCATGCGGATGCTGCGCTACGACGACGTCGTCCTCCTCTCGGTTTACCGGCGGCGACGGCGTCCGCGTCGCGAAGCTTCTCGAGAGCGAGCCGTCATTCCGGCGGTCCCGATCGGTGGCGATCCCGTTTCTGCGTTCGAGGTCGAGGTTCGTTGGCGGCGGCGGCGTCGGCCATGTGGATTTCGACCGGAGCGAGCCGCATAGCGGCGGCGGTCGGACGAAAACGCCGTCTTTTTGGTCGTCGATGTTTCGGTCATCTCAGAGGAGCAAGAGAAGCGAGGCAAATGGAGAACACGAAACGACGCCGGAGAAGAAAGTAGTGGGAGAAATAGAAGAAGTAGAAGACGCAGATGCTGCGATGAGGAGGAATATGATGAGGAAATCGAGGTCGGTGGCCGTACCGATGATGTCGTCGAATTCCGGCGCTGCCGCAGGCGACAGACCGCCGGCGAAGGGTAGGGGCTGGTATTTTCCGAGTCCGATCAAGGCCTTCCGGCACTCCAAAATTTCGAAGATTGTTTCAGAGCGGTCGCCCGTGTACAGAGGTTAATTATATTTCTCTTGTAAAACAAAAAATAATTAAATTAACACTGAAAAAAAAACTAATAATTTTATTTTTATTTCTCTTTTTTTAATTTTTGGAATTTGAAAGACACGATGAGGAATTTTGATCTTGCAATGGTAATAATTCGAATGTAACTTGGGATTATGTATTGCAAAGTTGGCAAATTCAGTGACTTGTGATCAATCTGTGCATCCATTAAATTTGTGTGCTAAATTTCTGGGTTTATTTATTTATGTACTGAAAAAAATATCGAGCTTGAATGCAAAAGGGCCGGCCTCGCCTGCATTTACTTAGTTTGATTTACTTATGATCTTTATTTTTTTACCATAAATTATCTCATGCAATTTTTTTCGGCGTTACGTTTAGTTGCGGGTAAATTTAAACTAATTGAAGAAAAACGTGGGAAGCGGTTTTGGCGCATGATAAGGCTGCTGGGTGGGTTGGTTTTTGTTGACAACTTCCAGCCTCGTTGCAAGCCTTGACTGAATTATGGGAACAGTCAAAATTGGAGTTTTCTTTGGTACACGTGGCAGGTATGTGGATATTGGAAAATAAATATCAACATGGGAATCTTTAGTTAACTAAAGGTAATTAAAACTAGAGGAACCGAATCAAACCGAACTGAACTCACATAATCGATAATTGACCGAGAGGTTTCGGTATGGGATAAATTGGAACCGTCACTGAATTGCAGGTCTCATAGGAATCGTAACCGAATCGCCGATCATCTATTATCAGCGGTATCAGTGTCGGTCGATGACCGCCACTAATTAAAACGAGTACCAAATTTTAATTACTAAAAGTAAAGGTGTCCAAAAAGAATATTTGCAGTGTACTTTCTTTCCAAAACGATAATAGTTGTGTACTTTGTTAGTTGATATGTCTAGTTAGGGAATTTCAGCAAAAACAATAATTTGGGTAAGGGGCCGGAAGGTAAGATTTGGATGAAGGTAGGGCCGGCATATATAGATGTTATGTCACTTATGTCACTTCTTAATTTAGTGGTTAAGGGCACATTATGATTTTAGAGGGTGAAAATGTGAGGCTGCCGATTTCCTAGATCTTGGAAGGACTTTAAAAAACAAACAAAGATAGAATGTATCTTTTGGGTTTTTTTTTTTTTTTTTTTTGTGGATGTGATTTATAACGGTAATAAATGGTTAAACCCTAATTTGGAGGGAATCTAATTGTGTCATGCATGGATTTGCCGTCGATTTTAATTGATCCTAACCTTATTTTATGACTAAAGTCAACTCTTAACTTGATTTGTTTAATTAATTGTGTCATGGGAATGGAAACTAATCCCACCAAAAATCGTATTAGTTTATTAATTATGTCGTTTTTGGATCAATTCGAAAATAATATTCTAAACTAGATACTTAACAATAGGACCTCAACCCTTAATTATTTCTAAAGAAAATATATTTCACCTCCTAGAATAAAATCGTATAATTTTATCAAATTTTAAATAATATCATATTAAAAAAAAGCGGAGAATAAAGAGAGATTCATAAAAAAAAATCCTATATCTCATAAATCCTTCATTATTCAAGATTTTTTTTTAAACAATGAATCCTCGAAAAAAATTTAGTACGAAAAACTGAAATATAGAGTTTTTCTTTTAAATGGCTGTGTTTTCTTATTCGACTGAAATAAAGTGTTTTTATATAAGCGATATTGAATGAGGGGGGAAATCGAAACTAGAACTTCGGTGCATAGGTAAATGCTCTTGAATATGCTCTTAACCACTTGAGCTGCAAAGCCTCTCTACTGAAATAAAGTGTTTAAAGTAACTTTGTATCAATGTTAAAAAGAAGAACACCAAAAGTATAAAGTAGTGCATGGTATTATTGGCTCATTGGGTCATCATGTCAAGAGACCTCAAATAATTCAAAGAAATTTTGTGAAGGGACGTTTGAAAGTAGTGTGAAAGTTTAGTAATAATAGAATCATCATCAACAATATTCAACATCCAACAATGGCAACTTACATATATAATTAATCTTAACTTGAAAATAATGTCCATGACATATCTGTTCTCGTGAATGCAGGAGTGCGGCTTACTGTTGTGAGTTATTAGAAAAGTTTGGTAGGTCCACACAAATGCCCAATGTGACATTTGATTAATCTTTGGAACCATTTCTAATTATTTCTTTAGATTCCTTCGAAGGGTGAGACAATTTTGAAGCAAATGATGAGCCACAAGTTACAACTACAAATAGTTGTAAAGTAGGAAGAAAAGAACAATACAGAAATTAAAACAATTCAGAGAGCATATTTTTCTTCTCGTGATATTTTATATAGAATTAGGGTTTTTCAAAGGCTATTCCCAAATTGAGTCCGGATCTATTGTCTTCATTTCCCACATCTTGTCCATACCTCTCATTTCATTTCTTGACACATATCCAACCACTTAACTCTCAATATAACAATATCTTGAAATGTTAATCATTGCGTCTCGATTAGTGTAACCAGATGTTTTCATCTGGAAGAACCCAAGATTTTATGGCAAGTCTGCAAGGCAAATACATAAATCCTTCTAGTAACGTTAACCACGTGTTTGCAATATTAATTTGGATTTGAGAATCTGCAAGCTCATTCGAACCATTGGATCGACAAAAACAGCACCAATTTTCTTTTGAACCCTGCGAACCTTATCACATGTATAGTAGTTGATCAAATTTAATAAACAAAGTATTTCCAATATAGAGTTGTGAATACTATATAATGTCTCTCAACATAAATAAATATTCTCAAATTATTCTCGTATTATAAATATGTACCACACATTCAGATAAGAATAAAACAACATTTCTCCGACTAGCAAACTAACAATATAAACCAATTAAACATGCCGGACAAAAAGAAATGTAATAAAATATTGCAAATTAAAAAACTCCTCTCTACCATTCTAATTCTGGTTTAAGAGGCGGATTAGCGTTTTGATTTTGACTAAGTGAGTTGTGGTGTTGTTGGTGAGTGGGACTTGGCCTAGCTTGACTTGGTCCTTTTGCTAATTAAATCATTAAGAAATTAAGAATCAAAGATTCTGAAATGGTTAGAACAACTGTTAAATCTTCTTCCCATTAACTTAAAGCATTGCTTATTATTTTTTTAATCTGCCGCTGCTCGGCGCTCAGCAGTAAAGTGCTTGTGCTTGTGGTCCTCCCCTAGCTATCACATTGCCAGTCTTTTTGGACCAAGTAAAAGTCTAAAAGAGTTGATATTTAAAACGTCAAGTCCCGTAAATAAAGAACAGATTTGAACAGAATTTTTTGAAAAATCCTTTGTAGCTAATTAGAATAATACATCTATTCAAGGGGCTTCTGGAAATTGTGTTTACTTTAGCGAATGTGACATGTATAGAAAATCTATAAAGTTCTTTCTCTCTGTCCTACATATACAAAATTCAATCAACTACGAAAATAAAATAGAGTGCCAGATTTCTATGGCAACAAACAAGAAATTGTGGCAAAAACCCCACCAAAAGATATTGCGGGAGATTCTATGTCCTAATTGTTACATCAGATTATATCAGTCATCACTTTGATGCAGGCCACTAATATTTTTATTTATTTATGAATTATTTATTTATGAATTTTGGTGAAACTTCTGAAACTTTATTAATATCTAAGACTGCGATATGCACACAATTACATCCATAGTGCCATTACAAAATGATATGACAGGAACCTTTAATATTGAGAGGGGCGATAACGTAATATTGAGAGAGACGATAACGTACTAAACTCATACACACTACACTGATGCTAAGACTCAAATTTAGAACCTTATCTAAGGGAATAAATACTCTAACAGTTTCGTCTTTTAAAACAATACCATACAGCTATTTTTGACTGTTTGATGATAGTGAGATATCATATACCTACATTGTTAAATGGTCTCAGAGAAGTTTAATAAAGACAATTTGGATTCCAATAGGGTCCCCCCACATGGATGTTACGTGCACTCTAGGAGATAAATGGCACTTTCTCTTGGGGGTTTTTTTTTTGGGTGGTTTTTTTATTTAGGGCTCATGATGATATATGTAAGAGGAGAGGAAAACTTGTATGGTTTTGGAAGAGAATCTTGGGTTCCGACATGAGTGAGTCAGTTAGTGGCTACAATTCAAATCCAGAAAAAGTCATAAAAAGAGTTTGACAGAATTCGATCACATACCGATCCATTTGTGCAGTGCCTATTATAGCTAGCTTCTGAAGAAACCGCCAAACCAAACCAGTGCATGGGATTAATTGTAGATAATATATATACCTAGCAGACGCCATGTAAGGCAGCCACAACTTTAGCTTTTTCTGCGGTCAGATGATGGCAGGTACAGCCTTAGTCTCCATGTGTATGTCCTCATTCCTCAACCTCATGCATTATATGTGGCTACAAGTCTCTTGCATTTTTTTTAGGCACATTAATATGAATATTATATGTGTAGGTAAAAAAAAAAAAAAATTAAAGGTACATTATTAATGTTCTTACAAGCATCAATGTACCTTCAATTTTTCCTCTACATATATATAAATATAATCAAAATAATGTACTTCATTAAATGACTAAAATCAAAATTCAATCAAACACCCAACTTTTATTTTATTTATGAACCACACAACTAAATAAAATTTATGGTAATTTTCATTTTATTACTATGAAGTTGTCCTTATTTTAGCCTTCGATACATCAATATTTTTTTTTGTCTCATTCACATACATAATCTTTAATTCCATACAAATTAAATACATTCGTTAGTCAATCTATCAAGACCGCTGTTAAAAACCACCAGCTTCGCATTACGTGTCCCAAGTGGGCCCTGTACTAAATAAAATCCCACAAAAAAGCTGACATGGCCACTTATCCCGCCTCTTAGCTGCCACGTTGCCTGACATCTTTATTAAAAAAATTCAAAAGCCAACCGCCTAGCCGCTAAAGAAATTATCGAGAAAAAGCCATGGCCATCATCTATTTATCCCAACCTAACCCTAAATGTCCAAATCAGAGAGAAGAACATTGGAATTGAGGACGACGAATCTTGATTAAAGGTGAGAGAAGAATTCCCTACTTATCTTAGCCATGACGTCCATGTCGGGATATCTGAGTGGAAAAGGAAAATGCCAGTGAACTGTTATTGTAGGTTGAGGGCGAAGAGGTTGACTTCTTGGACTAATTCGAACCTTGGTGGAAGTTTTGATGTGTGAGCAAAGGTAAGTTGAACTATTTTTCATGTAAAATTGATCTGGGTCTTATATGTTTTTGGGTCAAAGGGAGTAAGTTGAACTCTATTTGTAGAGAAGTGATGGTTGCTCGTTCTGGGTGTGGTATGATGTAGAGAACTCTCCACACACGAAAAAGTTAATAGATGAGCTTCTTAAGAGGATACATAATATAGATGTTGAGATGCTACCAATTCGTGCAAGGAAGAGGAAACTCTGGTTCTTTTTAGTTGTCTTGGATGCTACTTGATGCTTTGATGATGAAAGGGAAATATGTGTGTTAGGGATTAGGGGTCAGTCGTTTATGTAATGGCAAGGTATGAGGTGCAACATTTTGTAATGGCTCTGTAATGACCTGGGTCATTGAAATGAAAGCACCCTTTCTTAACAATCATGTGTTTTTTTCTTAATTGTTATGACCTTTTCTTAACCAGCATCATTCATTCAAAATGTATCCATATCCAAAATGTATCCCTATCTAAAATGTGTCCTTCAAAATACCCTATCCAATACCAACCCATCATTGTAAATCAGTCTAACCAAAATATCCATCAAACTAGTTAACCAAAATGTGTCCCTCAAAATATCCTAACCATCAGTCTAAGTCATTCATTGAAAGTAGTCTTCATCTTCCTACCACAACCCTTCTTTGAATAATCTCTTGGGTTGGTTTGGGATGATTGAGCTTGTTGTGGAGCTGTAGAAGTACTTGGCTGAGACAAAACAGTTGATTAAGATGATGATGGTGGAGCTGTAGAAGTAGTTGGTTGGAATGCTTGTGGTTGTGGTCTCATTTCCTACATGTAAAGAAAAAAATTTGTTAGTTATTTATGTGTCAACCTATTAAAAGCCTAAAGCAAAGCAAGACAACATATACCTTTCTTGGCGGTTCATTTGGGATGCCTCAGTTGTTTGAGATGATGGTGGTAGAGCTGTAGAAGTACTTGGTTGAGATAACACTTTTTGTTATTTATGTGTGAACCCTTTAAAACCCTAAAGCAACGCAAGACAAATTTTTTTTTTTCTTGCCCTTGTTTTCCTAGTAGTGTTTGGCTTCCTTGGCCTTGGATTTAACCTTCTTTGAGTTGGAGGAGGATGCAAAACAAGACAAGTCATTTTGTTTTGGCCCACATCTTTGCACACTGAACACTTATGAGTGCCTTGACCCACCTTAGATAATATTTATTCCATTTCATACGCTTCCCTTATTCTCCTCTTTTGGCCTGCCAGGTTGCCTTTTTGGGGAACTATAGTAAGGTTGTCAATTGGTTCCCACATTGTGATTCCATCTATAGGTTGGATTAAATGGTTGTAACTTGCAAAGTATTTTCATTCATATACCATGAGAAAACAAACTCCTCATGTGGTTTCGTTGAAAATATATGGATGCACAAGCATGAATTCGTGGAATACCTATCAAGTTCCATCTCTTGCATGAACAAGTTTGGGCTTGCAAATCCACCACATATTGATCACCCCTCCTTGCATCAACTTGAAAATTGTCTCCTTAAAGCACTATCTTCCTTGTTCTCCTCTAAGTTTTTCTATCTTAGCGCAAATGGTGTCACCAACATTCTTCATTGCATCTCTTCTCATATAAATTCTTCTCATGAGCATTGTTCTAATAGTCTTCAGCATGGTTAGTATTGGCTTCGATCTAGCCCTTAAGATAAAATAGATTATTTAGCAGCATATCACACTATGGGAAAGTATCAAACACCCATTGCCATAAAAGATCCCCACTAACAAACAAAAACCCTAAAGCCTTTGACAAACACCCAATGACATCAATTGAAACCCTAACACAAACCCTTTGCCTATATAAACCCTAACCATAAACCAAAAAGAACATGAAAACCATAAATACAAACTTACCATATGAGATGTCGCGCTTAACCTAAGCCATCTGCACTCACATTGTTGCCCTTCTTCTTTCGCTCCTCTGTTCTTTAGTGTTTTCTAGATTTTGCAATGGTATAGTGAGAGGAAGTGGGAGTGGTTCAATTAAGGTGGGTTTCTTCTCGGGAAGTTTGTTTTTGGTCTAAACTATAGTTTCTTCTCGGGTTTAAGCTGGGTTTTAAAATTTTTCGAGGGAAGACGAAAGGTTTTGACAAAAGCTTAAGCGGGGGTTGGCTTTTTAAATTTTTAAATTTTTTTAAATAAAGATGTCGTGCCATGTGGTAGCCGAGAGGTGGGGAGGGGTAAGTGGCCACGTCGGCTTTTTGGCGGGATTTCATTTAGTACAGGGCTCACTTGCGACACATAATGCGAAGTTGGTGGTTCCACATCAGCGTTTAACAGAGGTCTTGATAGATTGACTAATGAATTTATTAAATTGGTATGTAATTATAGATTATGTATGCGACTGAGATTTTTTTTAAAAAAAACTTGATATATCGTAGGCTGAAATTCAGACAACTTCATAGTACTAAAATGAAAATCACCCTAATTAAGAATTAATATAATCCATGGTCTACATTTAGAGTGTGGAAGCAAGACATGCATCTTATATATATATTGTCAAATTGTTAGGTATGATCAACCCTTCAACTTTAGGTAGCAGCAATTAATGTACATAACCTTCAACTTAATTTAGACCTTCTTGTTTCCCCTCATGCCAAATGGCATTCCTCTTACACTTAGGCTCCGTTTGGTTCACGGAACAGATTTGAGGGGAAATCACTTCCCATGTCATTTCCCAAGAGATGGGAATGGAAGATTCCTTTCCCACGTTTGGTTATGTCATGAAAGTAATCCGAAGATTTCACTTTGTTTTTTTTCCCATGTTTGTTTTGAGTAGGAATGGAAAACAAAGTTTGTATAATTTTCCAATTATACCCATATTAAATCAAATAAAAAAAAAAGAAAGCATTTAATGATACATTGTAATTCTAAATTGTTCCTGAGGACAAAATGGTCATGAAAAATGTGCATTGAATGTTGGCTTATTTTCCCAAACTTTCCCATGAGGAGGGAAATCAAAACCCAAGTTGAGAGGAAGACTTCACTTTCCCACCCACTTTCTCATGTGCTAGGCAACCATTTTCCATGCCTGAATTTACCAAACATGGAAAAACAATTGATTTCTCATCCCCAAGCCTTATTTCCCATGAACCAAACGGGGCCTTAAAGCAACGACCTAATGCATAAAAACGTTGGCTTTTATAATTTGTGGAGTTTCTTTCTTTTTTTGGTTGGGGTAATTTGTGTGAACTTTTAAGTATAGATTTAGGGAAGCTATAGTAATTGTGGTTGCCACATAACATTCTAATGCAACGTACAGAAGCTACCATGTTTGTTCCTAATAAAATAATGCATTCCCATAGAAAAAGAAAAAGAAAAAGAAAATAAAATAAATTGCAGGCGCGCGCATAGCTTCTAGGAGGGTTGACAATGTGGCACACCATTGATATAGAGTTAGTCCAAGAAAGCGTTCACAGACCAGAGATAGTTTGCGTGTTGACGACTTAATTAATATAAAAGAATGACGGCCTTTCTGTAAAGTAAGAGAAAATCACTATCGAAGCGACCTTTAGTTCAACAGTCAACCCGCCACCTGGGTTCATATACAAAATACAAAGGTTGCTTTATCTTTAAAGTGAAAATGTGAAGAAAAAATAGAAGCCAATGACAATGCCAATTTATTTATTTATTTTTAAAAAAAAGACAATGAAAAAAGCCTACACGTTAAATTGTAACCATAAAATTGTATTGTTTTGCATTCAAAGACAAACTAGATTAGCAAAACCTTTGTATATAATAAGATTATTATCTCATGTTAATTTAGGCTTATGTCTAACTTTTATTGCAATTAGGTTGCAAAATATGAGCCTTGAACGACTTCTACCAACTAGCACTTAGTTTAACGATATTTCTCTCACGATATTGGTAAATGGGAAAAAAGCGCCTATGAATTAAATTTTGAAATTGTTGCATAAAATTCCAAGTTAAAAAAAGATTCAGCAAATTTAAGATATTATTTGGGATTTTAATTTAGGTTTTGAAGTTGAGTAGTAGACAATGATGGATCCAGGAATCTTACCTCGTAGGGTCATAGTGTAAAAGGTGGTGGATGCGGTGGCAGGATTTTGGTGGCGGCCACAATGGAGGAGATGGGGGTTAAAGGTTTTGGGGGAGATTGGGGGTTTAAGGTTGAGGAGAAATAGAAATGGGGTTTGGAGTAGATGGATCTCGTGATTTTATCCGATAATTCGATTATGTTCCGAATATGTTAATCATTTAAGTTAACGGAACAAATCTAAGTTTGGCTATATCCAATCCGATAATAATTCGATCCGTTTTGATATAATATAGTATTTATTTAATTTTTATATTTATATATAGATAGATTAATTTGTTTACTTTTTATATTTTAAATTCAATGTTTTAATAGCCCAATTTATATTTAAATCCCTTTAAACCCAACTTTACCCCTAAGTCTAAAGCCCAACTCTAAGCTAAAGTCCGAATAATAACCCTACCTCTCTCCAACTCAACCCTATCATTCTTCTCTCACGCCTCCCTTGTTTCAACTGCCTCCCATCTTTAAAAAAAAAAAGAAAAGAAAAACTTCTCTCTCTCTCTCTCTCTCTCTCTCTCAACTTTCCTTTTCTTCATGGCTCCCTCTTTCTTTCTTTCTTCTCTATGTGTCTGTCTTCCTTGATAGAGTTTGAAACGAAAATTCAGAGTGAAGGAACATAAGAAGCGTGCCAAACTTTGAGATTACAGGGTATACAGACTCTGATTGAGGTGGCAAAGGTTTTAGATGAAGATCCACTTCTGGATATTTTACCTTTGTAGGAGGAAATCTGGTTACATGGCGTAGTAAGAAACAGAAGGTGGTTGCTCTGTCTAGTGCGGAAGCAGAGTACAGAGCTATGGTTAAAGGCATATGTGAACTATTGTGGTTGAAGAGACTTGTGGAAGATC
Organism: Prunus padus; assembly: GCA_024362665.1. Lineage (NCBI taxonomy): Eukaryota > Viridiplantae > Streptophyta > Magnoliopsida > Rosales > Rosaceae > Prunus > Prunus padus. Next base: position 13,474,980 of record JANFAM010000005.1, on the reverse strand, counting down.
TGGGTTTCGGACCTAAAAGGGGCTATGCATCTCTATTGTGACAATCAGTAAGCGATCAAAATTGCAGAGAATCCAGTACAGCATGATCGTACTAAGCATGTGGAGATCGATCGTAATTTTGTGTATGAGAAATTGGAAGATAATATTATATAGATTCCACATGTGAAGACTACATAGCAATTGGCAGATATTCTGATAAACGCTGTATCTAGTCAAGCATTCCATGATTCACTTGTCAAGTTGGGCATTGGAGATGTATATGGGCCACCTTGAGAGGGAGTGTTTGCGCAAATCATGTAATTGATTTAAATTAGGAATTGTAATCCCGTATAATTATAGGATTCCCGTATTAGATGGGATTGTAATTACTTTCTTTTTTGTTGTATACTTGTACACATATAAATACCTTCCTAGAGAGAAGAATAAACTACTCTGAATTATTCTACCCTAATGAAACAAGGAAAAGCTCCCATAATAAACCAAGTTTCATTTTTATAAAAATAAATATAAAGTGGGATTGTCTAATATAGGCTCTTACAATTTCTATTTCCTAGACATCAACCCATTAATTTTGAAATCTATGTATAAAACCTAAATTCAAACAAAAGATATAAAAGATCATAGTACTCCTACATATTTACATTGTTTGCCATTATATTTCAAATAAGTCAACCTGACGGTTTTCAAGCATGACATTAAGTCCCTCATTTATAATCAATGCTTCCTCATTTATAGCATATCAACGATTCTATTTTTTTTGCATTCCCTCTAATCCCTAAAATTTCGACCTAGAAAAAAAATCCTTAAATTTTCGACCAATAAAAATCCCTCAAATTTCGTCCCAATAAAATATAATAGGTAAATTATTATCAATACAATATAATGTACCTACAAATGTACCTATATATCTTGTAGATATCCAATATGGGTAGGTAAATTATTTTCACAATATACCTATAAATATGTTGGCTTTAATTTACCTACAATATACCCATAATAGGTAAAGTACAAGTTATATGTACTCTATTATATTTATAAAATAAAAAAATAATAGATAATTAATCACGTATACTTCATAAATAAATAAATTTGTTTATTAAATAAACCGATTAAGTATGTTAAATATGAATTTATTTTTAAATAAAAAAATGTTTCCAAATTAATTCCTACATCTATTTGGAGATTTTTCCAAACTCAACTTGTGTCATTGGTTACAATGCAGTTAAAAATAAATTTTCCTACATTAATATACAAAATGAAATCATGGCTTAGTTGGGGGTATTTTAAGAATAAAAAAAGTACAATAAATTCAATTTTGTGCTTGATTAAATAACTCGCCGAGTTGAATCTTAGTCATCGAGTTTTATTTAAGAAAAACAGGATTTTATTCAAACCAAAAATAAAGAGATAAATTTTAGTTGAGGAAAAATGAATTTGAAGAGATTAAGCTAAATTTACTATATAAAGTAAATTACAGCAAAGATATTATGCTAATAACAAAACATTTATAAACTTGTATTTATCACGAAAAAGGTTTGGTGAAAACCTCTTTTCCTATCCACACACATGTTTTCTTCCTTACCAACACTTGTCATATTCTCATCTCTTTAGTGTGGTCATGATGTAAACAATTCATAAGATTTTGTTTTTATTTTGTCCATAAACAATATATTCATAAAGATCGCTGCTTAAATAAATAGAAAACATATAAAACTCCAAAGTATATTGAGATAAGAAAAGAAAACAGAGGAACATGTTGTTTCTTTTCACAACAAAATAAATACATTTTCTGTTAATGAAACATATTTTTTATTATCTTTTTTTTAAAATCCAATTTAACCTTTTTGTTTTAAAAAAAAAAAAGGAGCTTGGGATGTGATATTTGTCGGGTGCACTGCACAGAGAAGAAAAAAAAAAGAACACAGCTTTTTGCATGCATCTGACACAGTGTACGCTCACTCTATATTCGAAACGTTACTTTGTCTAATGGGCCCCACAAGTCCACTCGCAACTAACCATCATATCATGATCAATCCACGTGTACGGCCATTACGTGAGAACAAAGCTTCCGTTCCAATTCATCTCAGATCCGAGCGTCCGTGGCCCCACACGTCTTGCGCGGGACCCCAGGCCTGGGAGAGGAACAACTCATGTGGTTGCTGCCCCACCCTACACGTGACGGCGTCGCTTTCTGATTTGGTCTCGCGTTTTACACAAAGTTATTTGATTGGCTGTCGCGACGTCTGGGTCAACTTTATTTTTCGAAATTCGTTTATAGGGCCTGCGATTCTGTGCCCTGAAGATCGCGACAGACATACGCACACGGTTGCAACACTTTTTTTTTTCATCAAAATTGGGGAGGTGTGGACCGCCCGGGGGGGTGATGATCCGGTGCAACGACAGTAGGGAAAAGGAAATTGATTCGAGACGTTGAGCCGGCAATGGCACTATATTCTTCGAGTTCCGAGGCTGTTGTTCCTTCCTGCCTTTTCTAGAAGAAAGAAGGACGACTTTTGATTAGTCCTGGTTTAAATTCTAAAACAGAAAGCTAATTGGCAACGTCTTGGGCTAATTGGCTGGACTCTGTCCAAGTCTACCAGTTTCTTGGGAGGAAATTGTGGGTGCAGCATTTAACATTTTCTTTATGGGACTAATGATGATGATAATTAAATCGAATTGCATAGTATAGTACTTTAAATCAAATTACAACATGAGTTTGAAATTAGTTTTATTATTATGAGAAATTCTAAGGTGTGACCACCTTCATACTCGTATAATTGTGGACGACATGACTAAGGAATTGTATTTATATATAAATTCATGTGTACATAATATTAGTGGATTAGTAACACCACATTGCGATGTGATTATCAGATGGAAGAATAAATACAAAATACAACATGAAATTTGGGGTGATTTTTGAAAATGAAGACGACCTTTCTTTCTTTCTTTCTTTTTCACATTATCAACTACAAATTTACAATGTTACCAATTTCAACATTTCGTATGTGTGACTGTATATCTCTCCATTCACTTCCTACATAGCAAGTGGAATTCCCAATTTAAAACGACGATAAGACCACACCCTAGCATCTCAATAAGGAAATCTTTGGAGGAAATATTTTCTAGTGCACTTTTGATATGATAGAGTGATGTAAGGTTGTCTTTTTTAGGGTTAGGATGAGGTGAGCTTGTGTAAGACCAGAATTAGACCGGGCAAAAATTTCTTCTGAAAATGCCCTTAACGAGATGATGGTGCCATTGTCTTTTAGAAGGCCCCCAAATTTCCATGTAGGCAATTAATGGAGCAACAAGCAATGAGACACGAAAGGTTGAAATTGATAATATTGTAAACTTTGAACAATGTGAAAAAATTGAAGGATTGTGGCCCTTCTTCAAAGTCATCCAACCTTTGTTATTATTATTTTAATAGACCCAACCTTTATTATGAAAGTGACAATTCATTAGTTCATAAAAAAAAAAAACGACAATTCATTATCTTCCACAACTTTTCAAGTGATAAAATTACCAATTTTGTTTTATTAATCCTTAGAGCATCTCCAACAGTGGTAGCAAAAAAAACTCTTCAAATTGAAGTTTGTTGACCTACGTGGCAATTTGAAGAGCCTTATTTGCTACTTTAATATTTTGTGCCTCATTAGTCTCTTCAATTCAATTAATACAATATTTGACTTAAAACAATAATAATTAATAACATTTGAAATAATTAATAACATTCTTTTTTTTAAAAGATAACATTATGGAAAATAAATAATATTTATGAAATGTACATCAAACCCATCAAGCAAAATAAATGTTTTTAGCCTTTTGATATGATTTTGATTCTCCCAAAACAAAATAAATGTTTTGAAGAGGCAAGATCAACTTACCAGTTTTGAAGAGAGAGAATGGGGTTGCAGATTTGATGACTGAGGTTGAAGAGGCTGTTGGAGGGAATTTTTCTGATGTGGCTCACCTATTTGAGCATCCCAAAGTGGTTGAAGAGGCTGTTGGAGATGCTCTTAATGACTGCCTCAAATATTTAATTTTGTACAATCACGTAAAAAAAAAGTAAAAAAATTCATCACTTGCTTTAGATGAACTTCCCTAGGCATGCATGCATTCAAAGGGCACACACACGCCTAAATAGGAGAGAAAAAGAAACATGGTAAATATTATTGAATTCTTTGCCTGCCTTTGATGTTACTTGATCTCTAATTCAAGTTTTGGATTTTTGTTTTTAAAATTCAAGTCATGTATTAAAATTTCAAGAGTTTTCTATATGTTTTATGGTGTAACAGAAAATCGAAGATTTAGAGTAAATTGGATTTTGTTACAGGATTCAAACTCATATTTTAATTTTATAATGGCCGTGTTTGTGTAGTTGGAACACGATTTGAAATTGTTAGTATGAAAATTATATTGGCATTTCCTAGACTTTAGCATAGGTATGTAATTAGGGTGTGAATATGTTTTACTGGAAGTTTTGGCGCAACACATTCAATTCCGGATTTTCAAAGCATGACTGAATCGATATGAGAAACTTGATTTCAGGTCAATCATGACATACTCATGCATTCATTATAGGATTCCTAGCTGAAGTTATTTTCACTTAAATGCTTTTATATTAAACCTCTTTTTAAAAGGATTAGATTTTATAGTAAATTAAGCGTAGACCTATAAAATTCACTTTAAATCACCTATAGTCCTTTTCTTTATTTTTCTATTTAAAATACCCAAGTTTTTCAAATAATACCCGATGACTAGGATCCAACTAAGCAAGTTACCTAATATAACTTAAAATCTGATTTATTATATTTTTCACATTCCAAAACTACGCCTATTTATAAGCTAACGTGTTATGTGGGGGTGTAACTAATGACACACATTGAATTTGGAAAGATCTCCAAATGGTTGTAATGGATGTAGGAATTAATTTAGAAACTTATTTGAAATTAAATATTAAATTCAACATTAGCGTATTAGTAATCTATAGGTGATTAACGTTTTGATTTATTTAATTAAAAAATTATGTTGTCTTCCTTTTATGAATTATATGACTAGTAATCTTTTAAATTCAACATTAACATATTAGTAATCAATATCAATATCAATATCAATATCATTATCAGTATTAGTAATCAAGATCAATATTATCAATATTGATAATATCAATATCGATATTGATAATATCAATATCGATATTGATATCGATATATCAATATTGAAGTAGACATTATTTTTATAAAAAAAGGCGATTATTGTCCATAAAAAATAGGTAGATTATTATTTAAAAAAAAGATAATTGACAGGACCCGACCCAAATTCCACTTTGAAATCCGAGCCGAGCCCTGTGCGTGTCCGACACCTGTCAGGTGTCGGGCACACTTGACCAAATTGCCCTTTTTAATCACACACGTTTAAAAGTATTTAACTAAATGGCATCCGGCCTTACAACAATCCAAGCATAATCGTCAACGTTAATTCAAACCTAACATTTTCATCCCTTGAAGTCATCAATTCCATATATAAATATCCATTTGGGCTTAACAACAACATTTCTAGCCATCATATGTCATCCAAGACGAATCCTAGCCAAACATTCAGCTACATTCAATTTAATGGTTATTAAGTCGACACGCACATTAACAATAACAAAAGCATTTCATAAGAAAATTCAATACTTGAAGTTCATTCTCAACAAGCTTCATAACTCAAATATAAATCAAGCATTGAGTCCGCACATCCATTCAGATTTCATTCAATTAACATGTTCAATAGATTTCCAATTCAAGCCCATAACCAAATTCCATGGTATCCTTGCTCGTGGCTGCACCTAGATTAGTTTAGGCTGCCTACGTACCCTCTAGGAGGGATCAAGCCACACGTAGCTCTTAAAAGACTAAAGTTTGAACCATAAAGTACTTGAATTAATATTCCCAGATATTTTCAATTATTAAATTATCCCGACTATAATCAAACAGTTAAAACCAGAATAAACTCGAGTGATTTCAAAATGATATCATGATTCAAGTAACAGTTATAAATAGTATAATATCATTTACTTTGAAAACTCTCATTCTTTGCCCCATAAATCTGAAAACATAAAAATAAAGTTCCCTCCAATAAGTATCCAAGATCAAATCATTAATTTCGGTTTAAAAACATCTTAAATCTCAAGATACTCCTCACTCAGGTGTACCCCCAATCATATCCGTCAATTCCAGTATCATACATGTCACATCCTCGCAGAACTCGGGAAACACAAAGTCAGCCCGAGATGCGTTATCCGTCAATTCCCAAGTATCAATCCATCAATTCCATATATCATGTACCAGTTACATCCTCGCGACACTCAGGGATCACGTAATCAGCCTTAGGTCGTATCCTTTGATTTTCCGTCGATTCCATTTCCTCGCAAGACTCGGTGACATGAAGTCTGTCTGAGCCGCGTCTTCGCAAGACACTCGGGAGTCACAAAGTCAACCTGAGTCGCGTCCTCGCAAGACACTCAGGAGTCACAAAGTCAACCTGAGCCGCGTCCTCGCTAGAACGGGTGATCAACCCGAACGCGTATCCTCGCTGAATCGGGGGACACAAAGTCTACCCGAAACGCGTCCTTACTCCACACGGTTCGGGCGTCCCCGAGACTCGTGGGGCGTATCATAAATGACAAATCTGTTTCCAAGACAACAGGGGGTACTCCTGAGGTGGGTTTGAAAACCAAAACCAAATCTGAATATCATCACCTTTCGCCAAAAATCCATTTTCATACTTAATTATATAATATAAAATATACTACTCTCAAAATCAGTTTCCCGAATATTCAAAAGTACTCAACCATATACCTAATTATAATAGTAATAATAATAATTATAACAATAACAATAATATTAGTAATCCTGAAAATCCTTAGAAAATCTCATCATCACATACATAGTAAATAATACCCCAAATTCCTTATAGCATTCCAAATACAACCGTACCAACTCCACATAAACCAAGAATTCAACATACAAATACTTAATAGAAACCCTGACAAATCTCATATCTTCATAATCCCTATTTTAACAATATTCCGAGCCTCAGAATCAAGACACTAAGCCCAACCATTTATATCAAATGAATTCTACCAAATCCAAACACATCAGATGGTGAACATCACAGATAATTATTTCATAAATCAGCCATACATAAGCAATTTATTCAATTCGCCCAACAACTCAGAAAGTCATCAACCATAATAATTTATTCATAAAACAATTCACAAAGTTACTACTTTTCAAATAAATATCCGCTCACCAAAGCAAGTCAATGCCCGACCTCAACCAGGAATTAGACCCAAACCCTAGTTCCCCAGTATTCCAGTACGTGTACGACGTACAGGGTATTTCTAAGGTTAAACTACATTTTTTGACAGGTGAAACGACCTCGGGAGGCACACAGTCAATCCATGGTCAAACTTCCCGAATATGGTCAACTGGGGCCCGTGGGGCCCACGACCTCCAATTGGATCCGAACATTCCTAAAAGTCCAACAAAATCAACTTTTCACGTCCCGAAGGTTTAATCTCGATCGAACGGTCGGATTGCTCACATCACAACCATACAATCGGACGGTTTTAGCTTAATTAAACTTTAAGTTATTGATCCGGAGCATCTGGGGCTCCGATCCACGATCCTTAAATTTCCACATAATCCTAGAAATACGAGAAACAACATACTAAGAATTGGGACCGATCCAACGGTCCGAACTTATCGAACCCGGATAACGCGAAAAAGGCGTAAATCCGTTCGACTGTTTAACGAACTCCAATTTAAAATCCAAGCCCGCCTATGCGCTCGTGACGACGTAAAGATAATTAGGAATAAAGATTGACATTACAGTGGGCCCCGCACAGCCACCCACACTGGCAGCGCATTGGGTGCCCAAAGCGATAAACCGAGGTCGGACAAACTCCAAACCAAAAGCTGTCCTTCCACCTATCTATACTACACGATGAGTGGAACAACTTTCTCAACTACGGGAAAATAGACGACGGCAAGTGGCCGGAAATTCGCTTTGAAAACCGGCCAAACTTTGATTCACAGATCGGGTTGCCTAGACTCAAAATTTATGAAAACCAACCATACAAACAGTTAGGGCTCGAAGAGTAGATAGATTTACATACCTTACTCGCCTCAATTGGTCGCCGGACGAGGGAGAATGAAGCCTTGGAGTTTTTGACCAAAATCGGGGAGTTTTTGACGTTTTCCGGTGACCACAGGTGGCGGCTCTGGCTGGGCAGCGATGGGATGGAAAGAGGACGGCGAAACGGTCGTTTCGGTACCAGACTCGCCAAGTTTGGTGGTCGGAAGAGGTGGTGGCAGCCCCAAAAACCAGATGGGGCTGAACTGAAAAAAAAAATTGGAGAAAAGCTGAATTTAGATCTGCCCGATCACTGTAGCAGTGCACTGTAGCAATCCGATTTTTTTTTTCTTCTATATCTTTCATTTTATTTTCTTTTATCATATTTTCGGGGCAATAATGTCTTTTACTTGAATATTTTAATATTTTAATATTAATTTAGGAACGGGATGTCTTTTAATGTTAATATCAATATTGACAGTTTTATATTCATATTATCAATATCAATATGTTGATAATTTCAGTATTGATATTGATATTAATATCAATATTGATATATTGATGAAGAGTTTATTAATATATTTAATATTATCTACCTACTTATAATAAGTAGATTATTATTGTCAATAATAATATCTACTTATTATCTTTTCTTAATATCCATATCAATATATGGATAATAATATTGACAATAGGTAGATAATAACAGGTAAATTACTGTCCAAAAAATATATTGACAATATGAACCTATTTTTTCTCTAAATAATGTACCTTTTTTTTTTCTCTAAATATTGTACCTTTTTTTTTCTCTAAATAAAACACCTATTACTTGTTTTATGAAAAATAATTTGATCATCTTTTTATTGTTTGTTTTATGAAAAACAATTTTTAAAAAAATATAAATGAACCTATTTTTTCTCTCTAAATAATGTACGTATTTTTTCTCTAATAATGTACCTAGTAAAACAATTAACCTAGTATAATGAACCTTTTTTTTTGGCTAAATTTTGTATCTATTTTTTTCTCTAAATAATGTACCTATTACTTGTTTTATGAAAAATAATTTGATAATCTATTTACTGTTTGTTTATGAATTTTTTTAAATGAACCTATTTTCTCTCTTTAAATAATGTACCTAGTAAAACAATTTACCTAATATAATGAGCCTATTTTTTTCTTCTACATAATGTACTTATTTTTAATTTATAAAATCCGTGCATAAATTTCAATTATACAACGTACCTATTTTCTATAAATTATTGCGTACCTATTTTTAATTTATGAAAAATGTACGGAAATTTCAATTACAAAGTAACTGACCTAGTTTTTTTATATTTAATTTTTTTGATAAATAATATACCTATATTTTTATACGTATATATTTATATTTATATTTTTCATAGGTACATTATTGGATATGTAATTTACAAATTTTTTTTTGGTTTGCAATTTTAGGGGGCAATATGTTAGAGGGAATGGCAACCAAAAGAAATGGGGTGATTGATATGCAATAGGGAGTATTAATTACAATTATGGCAGTTAATGAAATTCTTGAAATAAATTATAAATAAAATATGAAGTCTGATGGCAACAATGTAAAAACATTGGAATACTATGACCTCTTATATCCTACTGGTAATTTAAGTTTGAAATTGGGTTTTACACATAGATTTATAGAGTGATGGGTATATGTCTAGAAAATAGAAAATGTAGGGACCTATATTGGACAAGCCCTAGATTTTATCTCTTGATATTATTTTCCTATTTGGACCTTACTTTGGTTTAAAGTTAAAATATCATTTTTCATGTTTAACTTGGAGAACACGTCCTATTTGGTTTCATTGTTTTCATCTTGGTTTATATTGTTTCCTTATATAAATTGATGGGATTGGAAGTTATTGAAATGCATGCATAAGCTGGCGCAATTGTATAAAGAATCAAATCTGTTTAGGTAATATTTGATCTCTTGGCTTTATGCAATTCCCATGGAAAAAGGAGAATATGTCTGTATAAAGACATGGCGTGACTTCTTGGTTTTGAACACAGCTTTCACATATTTTGGTTGATCATCTAAATTTCCTAAGAAAAGCTGATGTCCATATAGTGGAGATAAGTCATCAAGTGTTCCATGTTTACTTGGTGATTTATCAAATACTTTCATCATTCATATTATATTCATTTGCATGTTCGATGACTCATACGGTTGAGGGCACCAAAACCGTGGCGGCGGTTTGTCTCTGGTGAGCTTGAAGCAATCGTGACCAGTATTGTGTTCAACATAACAAGTGTCGAAAAATCATCCCGTGACATAAGTTGACTTACGAAGAAGTCAGTAAACATTATTTAGAATGTGTCTAGGATAAGTGTGCGAGTACTTATTGTAATCATCATTCTATAGTGGATTTGTTTTGGACTGAGGAGTCCCGTGGATTTTCCCCAGAGGTGGGGTTTTACCACTTAAAATAATTCTCTGCGTGTTCCTTTTTTTTATACTCAGCACGTTTCAGGATTGATAATCCATATAAATCCTTTTACGGAAGTTTATTTTTATTTATTGATTATAATTTTAAATTGGCTTATTCACCCCCTCTAGGCATTCTTAGACATCCTACATGTAATTTCAGAAATAACAAATAAAAGTAGGATGTTGTGTAACTTCGACATCTTTTAAATACATTTTCTCCCTCTTTGCCTAATCTGCCTATCTCTCTGGTTTTTGTCCCTCTCTCCCTCAACACTCGCCACGATGTTGCCGGTGACTACCAATTTCGACCATTGAATCTTTCTTTGCCATAATTTTGTCTTAGTAGAGGAGATTTCATGTATTCTTCGATGGCCCATTCGTTGACATGGATTAAATCTCAAAGCTAGAGTTGTGGCTTGGTTGAACTAATCTTCTTCGTCAAGAATGTGCTTATATTTGGATTTCTTTCTTGTTTGGGTGATAAGAAAATGGAGGAAAAGAAAAGATTTTATGGAAAGTCTGGATTAAGGGCTAGTTTGGGATTGCTGTCATTTTTAGAAAAAAAATTTCTACTGTGCTTTGAAAATAATTAGCTCTAAAGTAAAGTAGCTCCATGTTTGGTAAATAATTTTTTTAAAGTGCTATTAGTACAAAAAGCAGTGTCAAAACCTCTTGATAAATTTTAATATAAAACTGTTGTAACTGTGAATAATGACTCAAATAGATATGATGTTGAAAGTGTTATGCGCTAATTATGTGGTGGTCGTGGAGGTGGTGAAGGAGATGGTGGTGAAAGATGTGGTGGTGGAGGTGGTGGTGGTGGAGGTGGTGGTGGGGATGGCAGTTGTGGATGTGGAGGTGGTGGAGGTGGTGGTAGAGTTGGATGTGGAGGTGGTGTCATTTTTAAAAATGAATGATAGTATTTTGGGAATTTAAAAAATTTATTAAAGACTTATCTCTGCTTCTTTTGAAAGCAGCTTTAAAAAGCAACTCAAAGCCTGCTTTTAAAAGTTGTTGTGAAAAGACCATTGCTTTTAAAATAATCAAGATATTTTATTTTTATCAAACACCTTAAACTGCTTGACTTTAAAGTGAAGCAGGTTTTTGGCCAAAAAAAGCAATTCCAAAAGGGGCCTAAGCGTCCACACATATTGTAATCAGAAGAGAAATGGTAGGGTTTGGAGAGAGAAATATGGGTGACTAAAAGTGGAGTTTAATTACTAAATTACCCTTAAGTTTTGAATTTACTATTAGGCTTAATTAATATAAAAAGGCATAGTGTAGACGTGAATTAGGTAAGTTGGTCAGGACAGTGAGTCTACCCGTTTTCATCCAAGTTTGAATCCCCTTCACACAAGTGTTTCTCACTAACATTAACAATAGTTAGAGGGACAAAACTAATAAGTAAATTTCTTTTACACTATCGCACTAATATCATTTTTTTTAAATTTAAAAATTGTGAAAATTGAGATTAAATACTAAATGCAAGAATGTAAAAATCAAAATGAAGTTGTGACCTAATCCAAAATGTTTGTGACTTGAATACAAGTAAAGACTTGAACCCACAATTGGAAAAAAAAATCCTATTATTTGGTTAGAAAAAAGGATTAAATGTCAAAATGGTCCCTGTGTTTTACCATGTTGGCCAATTTAATCCTTGTATTTTTAATTTGGCCAATTTCGTCCATGTGTTTAGGACCGTTATCCAATATTGTCTATTCCGTTAAATTTGATGCTAAATAAACATGATAAACTTGTTTTGTGTCTTTTAAAAACCTAGAATGACAGGACCCGACCCAAATTTCACTTTGGAAATCGTGTCAAACCCTGTGCGTGTTCAACATCTATCGGGTGCCGGGCACAATTGACCAAAATGCCCTTTTTAAAATATTAAATATGATTTTAATTCCAAAGTTATTAATTAATTCATATTATTGTATTTAACTTATTTACTTATTTGAATTAAATTCCCTTACTTTTAATTTATTTAATTCCTTTTTAGGGTCGAGATTTTACACTTGGGGTAAAATTGTCTTTTGTTTGAATAATTTAAGAATTTAATATACATTTAGGAACGGGATATTACAAACTACCCCCCTTACAAAAATTTCGTCCTCGAAATTTTATAACTGTCTTGGTACGTTGTAGACTGTAGTTCGACCCCCTTAACCTTCGTAAATTTACACGACCATCCCACGCTTTTAATTTTATTTTAATTTGCACCGTATTACAATTCATTTTTTCCATTTTCAGTGTTAGTCGCTCTAGTTCAATTCTTTTTCATCTCTTCAAAGGAAAATCTCAACAAATTTTTCAAACACCCATGCTGCCTTATGCTCCACAACTCCAAGAAGGCAAGACTACGTACTAAAACGTCAAACCTCACTCAGCAATAAGGATGCACACGAGGTGCCGAGTCTACAGGAATTTAACCTTGCTCATATACCAAGTTGACAAGACCTGACCCAAATTTCATTTTGGAATTCGTGTCGAATCCTGTGCGTGTTCTACACCTGTCAGGTGCTGGGCACAATTGACCAAAATGCCATTTTTAAAATATTAAATATTATTTTAATTCCAAAGTTATTAATTAATTCATATTATTGTATTTAATTTATTTATTCAAACTTATTTTAATTAAATTCCCTTACTTTTAATTTATTTAATTCCTTTTTAGGGTCGAGATTTTACACTCGGGGTAAAATTGTATTTTGCTTGAATAATTTAAGAATTTAGTATACATTTAGGAACGGGATATTACAAAGAAACCTTTTTGAAATTAATAAAAAGAATTGAATTAATCTAAGAATATTAAATTTCATTAAAAAGTAAAATATAACATTAGAAGAAAAAACTTGAAAAAAAAGGATTTGGGTTGTCGGGGATGGGAGGGTCTGCCCAACGAGTGGAGAAGTGGGAAGGGGGTGATGAGTGGAGAGGTACGAGGGAAGGGGGAGAGATGGAGAGGAGGGAGCGGGGCAACGACCCATTAGGTAAATATGGGGTGGAGATCAGGTAGAATATCTGGGGAGTGGTTGGGGATGGGGCAAATGGCTAGGGAATGGTGAGCGTAGGGGTTGTTCATGAGAGAGAGATAGAGAGAAAAAGATTAAGGCCTCGTTTGGTGGGCCAGATAGGATCAAACTAGATTGGGCCTTATATTATGAACTGGATTGGTTGAGACTAGACCAAACTTTTAATCCTAGCCATTGTTTTATGTCATCCTTTTTGGGATTGGATTGGAAAATTTTATATTTTAAAAAATTATATGTTTTCAGTTTTTTTCTTCAGTATCTTTTTTTTTCCAGAAAAAAGCAAAAAGGTCATTCTCTTCTTATAAGAAGAAAATCTCAATTTTTTTATTATACAAGAGAAAAAAGATTGTAGTTATCCAAAGAAAATGGTAATTTGAAATAAAAGAAAAAAATCTATAGTATTTCCAAATCCAAGAAAATACAAATTGAAAACAACCTGGAAAAAAAAGGATGATGCAAATTTTGGAACGGAAACTAGATCTGAAAGATCTTCGATGCTTCAATACTGAAAGGGAAACAGAAAGATGAATGATTTTTTTTTAGGCTTAACTGGTGATTTGCCCCATGAACTTGTACATATCTTTCGATTTACCTCATATCCTTTTTTTTATTATAGAAAATTAAGGATATGAACTTTTTTTTCACCAATTTCCCCCTGCCATCTAAATCCGCAACATTTAATCCAATATGCTGTTAAATATGAGGGCAAAACGGTCATTTCGTACGTTAAAAATAAACAAAAAATGATAAATAAAATTAAAAAAAAGAAAATTAAAATAATAGTATCTCATAAAATAAAAAAACTAAAAATTGAAATAATACTCTCTCTCTCTCTCTCTCTCTCTCTCTCTCTCTCTCTCTCTCTCTCTCTCTCTGAGGTGGGTTGCGGCGGGGTTACGTGGGTGAGGAGGGAGCAGTGGATCTAGTGCCGTCGTCGGAAGAAGGGGAGGGATGGGTCTGGGTCTGGAGGCAAGGGCTGGAGGATGAGTCTCGGTTGGGATTGGGGCTGGGGGTGAATCTCGCTTGGGGATGAGGGTGGTTGTATAGTGGTGTTGGGATTGGGGTGGTCTGGGGTGGATCTTGACTGGAGAGAGAGAGAGAGAGAGAGAGAGAGAGAGAGAGAGAGAGAGAGAGAGAGAGAGAGAGAGAGAGAGAGAGAGAGAGAGAGAGAGAGAGAGAGAGAGAGAGAGAAAGAGAAAGAGAAAGAGAAAGAGAAATATAAATAGAAAGAGAAAGATTTGAGGGTGGTGATAGAGAGATCAGAGGGGATGGTAAGGGAGATGTTAGGGAAGGGGAAGAGGAGGAGGAGGAAGGAAGGAGACAGAAGGGGGAAGGGGGAAAGAGGACTGGGTTCTTCGGGTTGGGGGAGGAGGGGTTGGCGCTAGGTTTACTCTTTTTCTTCAATTTTTTTACAAAAAATAATTTTTTAAAATGATTTAATCGAAAATTGGATAAAATATTGAGGATTTAGACGGTAGGGGGGAAATTGGCGAAAAAAAGAAGTTCATATTTTTAATTTTCTATATATAAAAAAAGGATAGGGGTGAATCTAAAGCTAGGTACAAGTTTAGGGAGGCAAATCACCAATTAGGCCTTCTTTTTAACAAAAGAAATCAAACCCAAAAGACAACAGCGCTCAACATCTCACCCATAAAAAATATGGACAACAATCATCAAAACATCTCAATATTTAGCAAAAAAGTTGAATATTTTCTTTTCAGAGAGAGCCAAGTTATCCAGAACAAAGAAATCAGTTTTTATATATAAAAAAAAAACAGAAGAGAGAAGAGAGGAAAGAAGAAGAGAGAGGAGAGATGAGAGAGGGGAGTGGATAGAAGAGAGCAAAGCACTTCAAAGCAGGCTGCGGTAAACGACGCGAAGCATTCTGAGGGAGACGATGTAGAACTTGCTAAGGAAGATGACGCGAGAGAAGAGAAGACGATAGCTGGTTTCTGCATTAGTCTTCGAAATCCATGTCTTGAAAGCCAACGTATACTGGACTGTTATCTGGAAAAAAAATTGAATCCTAACCGGTCCATGATCCACTTAAGCCCACCAAACAACAAACTGGACTCATATCCACTTTAATTGGATATCCAATCCAGTCCAGTCCACCAACACATGGCCTAAGAGTGGGAAGGATCAGACATGGGATTGCCAAACGGGTGGTGGGTGGTTGTTAGGAAGAAAGAGAGAAGAGTGGCGGCGGCTGCATGGTGGTTTCTTTCCCTGTTTTTTTGTTTTAGTTCTTATCTTATGTTTTTATTTTTAAATTGTATTGAAACAGTTATGTTTTTTTATTAATATTTAAATAGTTTTTGAGTTATTCTAACAGAAAATTAACGGAATGGGCAACATTGGCTAACGATCCTTAACACAAGGATCAAATTGACCAAATTGAAAACATATGGACTATATTGACCAACGTGGTAAAACACAGGGACCATTTTTGTATTTAAGCCAAAAAAAAAACCCCCGAGTTAATATTGAATCTAAATTTTCTATAAAAAAATCTCAATAATGTTGGATTTGGACCATCTCTTTTGCCTGGCAGGGCTTACAAGTTAGACCAGGAGGCCCAGTCTAGTGGGGTTTTTTTGATTTTGGATTTGAACTGGGCCTTACTCTGAAATCCTTTTTCTTGCGCGAACAATTCTGAATTCTAATAAAACAAACAAAATAGAACAAAAACCATTCCCATAAATTGATTTTGCAGTTTTTCCTCTCTCTGCGCTCCGATGGCTGAAGGTTCGAAGGACGACGCCAAACCCCATCTAATCTTCACCTACGGCACACTCAAACAGGGCTTCCACAACCACAAGCTAACGCAGGACCTCATCAATCACGACGACGCCGTTTTGTTAGGCCCCTACATCACCCGCCATTCGTACCCGCTCGTCTGTGGACCCTACGGAATCCCCTACCTGATCAACCTCCCCGGGTCGGGTCACCGGATCAAGGGCGAGCTCTACTCCATCTCGACCCGAGGACTCGCCCGATTCGACGAGTTGGAGGGCACGAGCATCGGGCACTACGAGCGCCTCCCTGTTGACGTGATCCAGGCCGACGGCGACGAGGTCGTTTCGGCGGAGGCTCAGGCGTATTACGCACACAGAAGCTTTGGGCCTGCGATGTGGGAGAGAAATGGGAAGGCGGGTTTGAGTGAGTTCACGGAGAAGGAGGCCAAAGGGTACGTGAAAAGACAAGATAGGCCTCGCCAGGGTCTCGCCATTCTTGAGGACGTCCGTCATTTTGTGTCCGGAATGTGAGGAAAAAGATGAAGGGAAGAAAGGTCAATGTTTTCTTGCTCTGTTACATTAAATACGTAATCTTTGATTAATTTTAAACTTGGTGATTATGAATTCTTATTGTTTAGCAAGAGAGGCTCTGTGTTAGTTGAATTGCTCATTTATCTATTTTTTTTTTTTATCAATTCAGGTTGCAATTTTTATTTTTATTATTTTTGAATTAGAGAATTCAAGTGTGTTTAAGTGCAAAAAACCACTCAAATTATATTTTGTTAATCTGCATAAGTAGGCCTAGCTAGGCAACCAATCTGAATCTGAACCAAATAATAAGAACTTGCATTAGGCCAATTGCACTCATAAACTAGGTGTCCACTTTTGTGAATCAAATTTCCATGGAGGATATGGCAGTTCTGAAGTCAATAGCAATGGGTTAGAATTTTCATTAGGGTTCTAGGCTGCAGAAGCAATTGCCTGTAAATAAGTTATCTTTCACCCAAGCAACATGAGGCCACCGCATTGAGGGAAAGATAGGCCATATATACCTCATTTGAGTCTTCAACTTTCTTGAGACCTAGTTTTGTGTTGCCGAGGTCGGTATGTGAGTTGCTTGTAGTGTTGCGGGCTAATTTGATGAGGAACTCTGTTGGAGGAGAGAGGCTCGGAATGTTTGTTTCTGTACACAATTTCTAGTGTTTTGACAGTGGCTTTTGAGAGTGCAGAAGGCTCAATGAACTTGTTAAATGCATTGCACTCACTCTTTTGTTCCCCCATGTACGAGTCTTATGTTTCCTCCGTTTTTATGTTCTTAAAGTTGCACCCTTTGTACATTTTGCTTTGCTGGAGCTATCTATCTTTGACACATCCGAATAGATTTTTATTTAGTTTCATCAGAAAAAGAAGATTTTAATCGAGCATCACCAATGACGATGGCTATTCTTCAGTGCCTCATCAGTCCTTAGTAGAGATTAGTGTCTTCGGTACATCAATTAGTAGTTATTGTGGAGTAAGAACTGTGCCTGAAAGGCTAAAAACGCACAAAACAGAATAAAACGTGCATTTCATAAATACAGAATAAAACACACAATACCAGTACCATTAAAGGCCAAAAACACACAAAAGAGTAAAACATGCATTTCATAATGCAGCAATTGCTAATCCTAGTACATGAGGAAGCAAGCTTCTACCGGCCCTTTATTTTTATCTGTAATTCATGCATCCCATGTTTTACAGAACCATATTAAATGAGTTGCCAAAGCAAACTACAGCCACCATTTGTGGTCACACACCATCCTCTAGGGGCCAGCTTTCAACAAACAATAGCACCTAGTTCTACATATGCACTTTCTCAACAGCCTTCAGGCATCAGTCACACAGGTGCAACCATTAGAACAGTCAGAGAAGCCCTTGCCAGCATCAGGCCCTTCAACCTTGGAGATGACACATTTCCAGCCTTCACCGCACTCGCAGGATGCTTCTCTTGCACCAACTTTTTCTACCTCCTGCGGCACACTGTCCCATCTGCATATCTGTAGAAAGAACTGGGCATTAGTCTCAATTCACTTTGTAGTTTGTACAAGAGAAACTCAGCAAACAAGCAATTGGTGAAAGCGACGCTTATTAATAACCTAGACTGGTTTATTTGTGTGCTGATTGACATACATAACACAGGTGCAACTGTCACCACAGTTGAAGAAGGCCTTGCCGGCATCCGGTCCTTCGGTCCTAGTGATGACACATTTCCACCCTTCTACACCTACAAAATGCCTCGCTGATGCTAGAGTTGCCTCCGGCTGCTGCAATAGACCTGCACAAATTTCAGGCAGTTAATTTTAAGCATGATCAATGGAATTGAATGGCACAGTGCATCTAAAACAACCATTGAATTGTCAGTACAACATAAACACAACTTTAGCATCTTCTTCTTCTCTTATTATTCATGTAGTGAGAGGAATGAAACCTGACTGATTGCTCGCCACTGCTCTGAGTCTCCATTTTCCTGAATTTGTTGGACTTCTTTGATCTTCTTGTTCGTCTTGATGAGCTATGGAGCTTTCCATCTATGTAAGGCCAGTTGAAATGTCAAGAAACCATTGATTGTGAAAACAAAACAATTTTGTTTATAGGGATACAACCGTTGATACACATGAAATTGTCATCTTCCTACAGTAATAATGCCCAATTTGTGTGGCTCATAATTAATTAATTTTTTTTGTAAATGTAGATAGAGATAAGGAAATGGAGGATGCAAATCTGTTCACCACTTTTAACCATGGTACTGTTCCATTAATTTCCCAAGCCCCTTTCGCCCCCAATCCAGCTATCAAAACCCATCAGTAGTTCGATCAGGGTTAAGTTTGTAGGAGAGAAAAATTTGGGCTGCAAAAATTTCCCAATCCTTCACCAATACGAACCAAGAAGACGAAGGCAGTAGGAATTCCCACAATCGATCTATCAAATTACAATAGGTCAAAGCTATCGGAACAAATCGTGGAAGCCTGTGAAGAGTATGGCTTCTTCAAGGTGGTGAACCATGGCGTCCCAAAAGATGTCATTGAGAGAATGGAAGCACAAGGGTCTGGTTTTTTTGGTCAAACACACCATGGAGAAGCAACGAGCTGGCCTGGCTTGTCCTTTTGGTTATGGTGACATGGGAGAGCTTGAATACCTTATCCTTCAAAAAAAAATTTGCAGCCCTTTAATTTCCCAATTTTGTATCCCAAATTTTTGATTCCTACAAACTTAACACATATCGATCCATTGAGGGGTTTTGACTGGGCTGTGGTGAAGGGGCTGCATGCATTTAATAGGTAATTGGACTTGATTTGCACACGATTTCAAGTGTGATAACGAAATTGAGAAAACTGAAATTTCGATGATCAAATTTATTTTCAGGCCTAACCCCAGTGAGCACAAATGTACAATGTATCAAATCATAGTTTTTAACCAAGGCATAGTACATAATTCATCTTATATAAAAATATTTACTTAATTCATGAGGAGCTCATCAAAACTATCTAGAAAACAAGGTTTTCTTCCGTATAAAAAATAATAAAAAAAAGGAATTCTTCCAATTACAATCTCTCACAAAGAAACAAACTCACATAGTAAAATACAAGGCTTTGATAAAGTAATTATACTATAATATATCTATAACATGTACGATTGTTGTTAGAAAATGATTTGGTTGGAGTCTCATGGTTTCCTCCATGATATGACAAAAGATTTTTGGCACGGCCTTTCAGTTTTGTGGTTGCCCGATGTAAATCTTTTCTTCCAAACTAAGATAATAGCTCTTACAAATTACCTTAAACTGCAGAACATAAATCGCAGGTTTTGATGTCAGAGGACTCTTTGGATTCTATTGAAATTGAAATTGCGGTTCTGGGCCTTCGGAAGGTCGTTTTTCAATCAGTGTGGGCTCTTTCTAAGATTTCAAATTCATTTGATTCTCATCGTCATCCCAAAAGTTGATGCTGCTGACTCTGTTACCTAGAAGTAGGGCTGGGCATTTGGAACCGAAACCCGACCAACTCGCCCAAATCAAACCGATCGGGTCGGGTTGGTTTGGTTTTTTTTTTTCAAATTTTTTTGGTTATCGGTTTGAACCCAAACCAAACCGAGATCTATGATTCGGTTTATGGTTTGCAATATCCAAACCCACGCTTTAACTAAATCAAACCGAAGATATTAAAAAATATTATAATAAAAATATATATATATATATAATACATTGTTTAAAAAATTTATATGTATATATATATAATATATAGTTTAAAGAAATTTATATATATATATATATATATAAAATACATAGTTTATATATATATATATATATATTATAGTTTAAAGAAATTTATATATATATATATATATATATATATAATACATTTTTTCCTTCTTCTTCTCTCTCTCTTCTTTTTCTATTATTCTTCTTCTTCTTCTCCATCTCTTCCTCTCTTTCTCTCTTTTTCTTCCTCTCTCTCTCTCTCTCTCTCTCTCTCTCTCTCTCTCTCTCTCTCTCTCTCTCTCTCTCTCTCTCTCTCTCTCTCTCTCTCTCTCTCTCTCTCTCTCTCTCTCTCTCTCTCTCTCTCTCTCTCTCTCTCTAAGAAAGCCAAAACCGAAACCGAAACCGAACCAAACCAAACCAATATTTCGGTTAACCGAAGTGGTCGGTTTTCATCACTTATGGTTTGGTTTCGGTTTCCAAAATAGCCAAACCGAGAGGGTTCGGTTCGGTTTCGGGTTGAGCCCAAAACCGAACCAACCCAAACCGAGCCCACCCCTACCTAGAAGCTAACTAGGAGGGAGGATCCCAGCGTAGGCGCCCAATATAACAAACTTATTATTTTTCCTCAAAAAATAAAAAAATAAAAACTTATTTTTCATACGTCAGAATGATGTGGAAGAAGGTTGCAACCAGCATAAGCGCCTAGAAGCATATCTTTCTTTTTTAGTACAAGAGATAGTCTAAACTAAAGGTAATGGAGATTTCTCTCACACACACATACAAATGATGCAAGTTAAGACTCTTTTCCACTAGGCTTAGATCTCGTTGGAGCCTATAAGAAGATTTTGGTTAGGGGTACAAATACCTAGAAGCAAATATCGGTTAGTCCAGTTGATCATGGCAGTGAGTTCGTCCCTTTGCACTCAAGTTCGAATCCTAACTCTATAAGTTAAATTAATTTAAAGTAATTTAGATTATCGATTATACAAAACGCTAACTAAGAGGGAGGATGCCAGCATAGGAGCCTAATAAAACAAGCTTTTTTTTCTTCATATATTAATTAATTATAGAAGATATGTAGAAGATTTTGATGCGTCAGAATGATGTTGTACACAGAAGAAGGTTGCAACCAGCCAACCAAACCACAAGAGCAACAAGCGTGAAGAATAAAAGGCTCTTTCCACTAGGGAAGCAAAGTGAGATGGATTGGTCCCATCTACAGTAAGAGGCTTAGGTAGAGAAGGTTGCCCTAGCGTCATAGCATGTGATCGCCCACTATATACCTACTAACATATGCGGCACAGCTTGTGTCATTGAAGCTTTAATTAGATAGAAATTGGAGCTTCTCTCAATGAGGTCTTCGATCTGAAGAACATGGGACGGAAATGATCCTCATATGCATTGGGTCACTATTTTTCATCATTGTTGGTGGTTTTAATCTGCCAGCACTCAGCTGATGCACATTATACTTTAGCTTTAAAATCACATCAAAGTATATACACCGACAAAAATTGTCAAACAAAATTTCATGGAATAATCTATAGGAGTAGGGTTAGGAACACCAAATCTTTTCACCAAAAAATGAGGCAATGTTTGAATCCACTTCACATTATCTAGCGAATTTCTAATTAATTAATTTTGCCAACGGATTCTAGCCCAGTGAAAAATGGCCTTAATTTGCACACTAGTGGTGTAAGGTTCGAACTCCCATAGTACCTTGATAGTGCGTATGAGAAATCCCCCTCCCCATATAGTTTACACTATCTCGTGTTTTAAAAAAAACACATATCTGGGGAATGGATTTGGTGACCTTAGTATTATTGCATGAAATATTGATAGTTTGAAAATTAAACGAATGGGAACATGGCCCCAGCTCAAAACCTAGAACGCATAGTCGACTCGTACTATTTTTTTGATCTACAGTAATCCCCACAACGATAAAATGCAGGCTGTTGAGATTTTTTTTCTTCACTTTTCCCTCAATGAAAGTCGTATGCTAGTCAGTGCTGGTAGGGTTTTCTAACTTCCCAAAAGAATGCTTTCTTTGTTTCTTTCTATGGTATGCTACGATTGTACGTCGCATCGAAAAATGGCATGTATATGGTCATCATGTAAAAGTAATAACAATCGCTTCATGCTTCTCATTGCTTGGTTGAACGGTGACCAAACGATGAAGACATGTGAGGGAGGAGGGACGAAATCATAACAGGCACTTGGGAAGGTGGTGGCTAGCCAGCTTGTGCACTGACATAATGGAATTCATATATAAATCTGAATCTTTCATCACTTTTAGCTTCAGCTCTCTACAATTGATCACCTTTTGGAACTTCTAGAATAAAACTAGCTAGGAGGCCATTTCAATTTCAAGGTCCCTAGTGTTTGAATGATTAACATGCTTATATATAATAATCAATCAACTGCTAAGATAATACTTAATTTAACCCACTCCACATTTATGATATAATGGTTTCATAGAGGCTTAAATAAATGGTTCAGATTATGGACCAGAATGTAGAGTGTGACCTGAAATACCTCCCTTCATTATTTTTTGAATACAATCGATAGTTTAAACTACTCTAAATTAATCTAATCTACAAAGAGAGGGACTCGAACTTGAATGCAATCCGGCGGGCTCATGGCCAGACCAACTAGCCTAACCTACATATGCATGCTCATTATTAATAAAGTTATTTTGGGGCCCTTCCAATGAAGCGAGTGTGATGGAGATTGAGAGTGAGTTAATAGGGGGAGTGTTTTTATGGATTGCATTGGCTTTATTTTTCTAAATACATATGCGCAAATGTAGAGGCAAAATCTAAGTAATTTATAAAATAATTATGGTCATTAAATAAGCATGCAGAACCATAAGCATCGAATTATTTGATTACCTCGCTACAAATCTATAGAACTCTCTCTCTATATATATATATATATATATATAGTCTTCTTTTATTGAGGAACACCCTTTAGGGTCCCCTACAAATATTTTTTCAACTATCTAAATCATCAATTTTTTAAGTCTACATTCATAGATCATCCTTGCAAAAAAAATTAAACAAATCAGAAACCATTTCGATATCCAATTGTGTCCTACAAAATCAATGAACGCGATATTTCAAGAAAGTACTCAAATTTCAATTATTCAATTGAGTGGTCAAATGATATCGGATTCAAGTGATTTTTTGTAGAGATAATATTTGAATGAGTGTCTATAAAATAGACGGTTTGGATTAATAAAATACAATACGGAATGGGCCCTATACAAGAGTGTCCCTCAAATAAACATATATATTTGAGAAATTCCTCAACTGCAAACTTATAAGCTATATATATATCTAGTGTAATTGGAAAGTTTAAATAAGTGATAGGTCACAGTGGGAGTAGGGACCTCCCAATTAACTACAATTATATATTTATACGTGCAGGTCCATTTTAATGTAAATCCTGTCGCATGATCTATAGTCCATAACCATATCCTATATAATGAAGTGTAGATAAGGTACATCAGCCCATATATCAAAATATAACAGGCTAAATGGTCAACTCTAAGTGCAATTGCTATTCCAATCACTTCAGTTTTTCACAAATACAAAATATAATAGTTGTACTGTATCCGAGTGCCTATGTTGGAATCTCCCATCTCCTAATATCACCTATATCAAAAGTATAACTAAAATACATCAAGCCCATAATGAGGACAATATAACAGACAAACCGATTAATTAACTCTAAACCCAAAATAGCATTACAGTTAGTTTGTTTTTAACAACATAAAACATAAAAGATTACGACCTTATATTGTTACCAAGGTAATATGATTGAAGCATACATTTTATATTGTTCCCTTACTAGTAATAGAATCGTGTTTTCTGGTCAGAAATTATGGTATGTTTTAGGATTTCCGTTATAGAAGAGAAAAAGCTTTAGATTCAATTTGCCATGTTTTTTCTTTCAGTTCCTCTTTCCTCTATATATGTTTTCTCTTCTAACCTGCTCGATCTGTCTTTTTCCCATCAATGTATAGGTCACCACTAAAAAGAAAATCTAAATGCCAAGAATGAAAATGTAGCTTCTCATTATCTACTAATTATTCCTTTTAAAATCCGATCCACTAATACTTTGAAAGAAGAATAAAAATAGCCTGAAACCAACACGTAGCAGCATGACGACCAAACACAAGTTCTCCTACTTTCTATATCTTACAAGAAATGAACATTATCATCATCATCCCCATGGATAAATTTGTTTTAGCATTCAACCTCTTTTTTTGGCGAACATTAGCAAATCATTATTTGAATATATATGGCTTGCTTTTTCTTTTTAATAAAAAATAACGCATAAAAAATTTCAGTGATACTTATAGCCAACTTTATGCCATATTTGATGAGTTTAATATGTCAAATAACAGCAAGGGACTCACTAGTGTAGTGGTTTGGAGCATGCTCCATTTAGACAAGGTCTTGGATTCGAGTCCTAGCATCAGTATAGTGTGTGTGAGTTTAGTATATTATCGCCCCTCTCAATAGAAAATGTCCTAAAAAAAAATATGCCATATAACAACACATAGCTATGTAGCTTAACAAAATGGTTTGATTGCGTAACGATATCATATCAATGTATGTGGGAGACAGCAAAAGCACACTAGTGGATATGTACACTAGTGTAGTAAGTGAGTGTATAGTTTTTACTGGACCACCTTCTTTGGGACACCTCAAATTCTCTTCTGCATGTGCTTCAACCACCTTGTGCTCAGTCCACCTTTTCCCATTCCTATATATATATACCTTCACCTCTCTTGCATTCTACTCCATTGTTGTGGATTCAACTGCATTACCTCAATGACTATTCAAAACACTTACAGTTTTGTTTTCTTTGTGTTATTGGGTATAGGGATATGTTCTGCAGCCAGAACACTCCTACATTATGAAGAGCCCATCCATGTTCCTACTGTCGGCTATGGCGCAGGCCATGGCGGCAATGGCGGTGGTGGATCGGGGTATGGAGGTGGTGGTGCTGCTGGTTATGGTGGTGCTGGGGGATATGGTGGCGGAGGAGGTGCAGGAAGTGGTGGGGGTTATGGAGCAGTAGGGGAACAGGGTGCTGCTGGCTATGGAGGTGGTAGTGGTGGTGGAGAAGGAGGTGGCGTTGCCTATGGAGGTGCTGGTGGACATGGTGGTGGTGGCGGCGGTGGTAGTGGTGGTGGAGAAGGCGGTGGCGTTGCCTATGGAGGTCTTGGTGGACATGGTGGTGGCGGCGCGGTGGTAGTGGTGGTGGAGAAGGCGGTGGCGTTGCCTATGGAGGTCTTGGTGGACATGGTGGTGGTGGTGGCGGCGGTAGTGGTGGTGGAGGTGCTTATGGTGCAGGGGGCGCTGGAGGATATGGAAGTGGTGGTGGTGAAGGAGGTGGTGCCGGCTATGGTGCTGGTGGGGAACATGGAGTGGGCGGTGGTGGAGGTGGAGGTACTGGTGGTGGCGGTGGCTCTGGATATGCTGGAGAGCATGGCAGTGGTTATGGAGGTGGAGCAGGTAGTGGAGCCGGTGGTGGCTATGGTGCTGGTGGTGAACATGGCGGAGGCTATGGAGGAGGTGGCGGACATGGTGGGGGTGCCGGAGGAGGTTATCTTCTTTGGAGGAGCAAGTGGAGGAGGATATGGTAGTGGGGGAGGAGCTGGCGGTGGAGCTGGAGGTGGAGCTAGTGGTGGCTATGCTGGTGGTGCCGGTGGAGGAGGAGGTTCTGGTGGTGGTAGCGGCTATGGAGGAGCACATGGAGGTGCATACGGAGGAGGTGGTGGGGCCGGTGAGGGCGGTGGCCATGGGGGTTATATTCCTTGAGATTCCCCTTACTACTTGTTTGTCACTAAAAGCTTTACCTCTTCTTACCTATATTAAATTATTAATAGTATTAAAAAGGGAAAAAAAAGAAGAAGATAAATGTGGGTATAAGAGGATTATTATAATTTTGAGTATATGAAGAATCCCAATTGTATGCTCCCAAAGATTGTATCTATTGAGGATTAATATGGATTCTTGTTCGTCATGATATATTTATGAATGTTACGTACCATTGTGCTGCGGGCATTCGAATAACAATGATAGTTGTTTTTCAAATAGCTAGTAAAAAATAAATAATTGTTTGGTTGAATTCTAGAAGTGCAACCAAAGAGAGACCAAAACAAAAAACAAAAAAAGAGAGGAAAAAAGAAAAGAAAAGAAAGCTTGGTAAACCATTGAAATGAAAAAATAATAATAATACCAAAGCGTAACAGTTCAATATTTACCATTATTTTCATGTGGATTTTGTGGGTTGAGAGAGGTGATCCGTGCTAATGCTAGTAATGACTTTGAATTGAGTCAGAGAGCCTAACAATTATCTTTCTACTGTCACCCATCTGTTCTTCGTGGAGGAAAAGAAATGATAGTCTTTTTAGGGTTGACAGCAACCCTCTCCAATTAAACTATCAAATGCAAGTTGGTAGCCGCAAATCGCAAGCCTTCTCTCCTTCTAAACCTTTTTTGGAGTGGAGACAGACTGATGTAGATTGATGTTTCTTTATTTCTTTGTTTGGCCGGCCTGCATGGCTCCTTGACTTTGCTTTGTTTTGGCCTTACTGTGACTTGTTTCTTGTTCTCCCTCTTGGGCGGTCTTTTTTTTTTTTCCTAGGGCTTTTTAGATCTAGGTCCAAAATAATTAGTTGTCATTCGGCTAAGTCCTCACCGTTTTGGTTTTAGATGCATGTTCTTTGACTTCAATTACTTTTTTTTGTTATGTCGATTTTACCCTTTGAGGTAAATAAGGAAACACATTGAAAATCCAAATTTAATGCATTATTACATTGTAATTGAATTGCATAATTTAAAATTTGAATTCTTTCCTGTGAATATTTACCTAATATATGTATAAAATACAATTTAATCAATAAAAGTAAAGATCCACATATTATACTAATCGATGAGGCAAACACCCACATGAAATTGTATACCTATGCTTCAGGTAAACACCCAAATATTGAAAACACAATATGTTTACTGCTTATCAAGTTGATTCATGGTGTTTAAGCATAGCATAGCAACAAATAAAAAAACTTGAGAAAAACAATATAAACAAGAGAACTATTGATGACGTTTTTATGTACCTAATATATAGGTACTAATGTGCTTTATTTTAATATATGTATATATAGGTAGAATTTTCTAATGTTCCTGGTTACTAGGTAATATAAGATTATGTATCCAATTACTAGGTAAATGAGAGATTATGTACATAACATTACTAGGTATTTTGTTATTTTCAATATACCTTTTTTTTGGTTTCTTCAATTTACCTAATAAAGAGGGCGTAAACAATATGAAAGAAAGCCAACGATTTTTTTAGGTTAAAAGAAGAAAAATCAAAGACAACGTTAATATACAAAATCATAGATGCAATTAATAGAATTCATGGATGCAATTAAAAGAAGAAGAAAAATCAAAGACAACGTTAATATACAAAATCATAGATGCAATTAATAGAATTCATGGATGCAATTAAAAGAAGAAGAAAAAAAGGCAACGTAATTAATATACCAAAATCATTATGGTCATAAGCACTTAATTTGTTAACTAATTATGGTCATAAACAATTCTTTCCCGTAATTGTCACATAAATTATAATTACCCGATTCAAGGCATAAGGGGTAACATTGGAACAAAAAATAAAGACAAAAATATTACATCAAAAAATATTTAAACTGGAATGTAGTCCTATGTAGTCCTAGTCAAAGGACTTGTATCAAAGTCACCAACTTCGAGGATTAAAACCAACTTCTCAATTGGAATTTGAATATATATATATATATTTTGGTTTTTTGTTGAAAAGCAACAGAAAAAGTAAATTTGACTTTAGAAAAACTAAAAGAAAAAGAAAAAAAGGGTTGGTAGAAATACGAAGTGTTGTTTTATTGTCACAGTAAAGTTTGCTGAAAACTTGATGGATTATACCAAGGAGTGCTACTATTTCCACCCACATGTCCTATTTTCCCACCCACCTTATCTTCAAAATTTTAAAGACAAATTTATCCCTTTGTAAAATAACTTCTAAGGACTTATGAAAAAACCTTAACCCAGCCATTATACGTTTTGAACCAAAAAAAAAAAACTTTTCTCCTTAACTCACCCCCAAATCCCCTCAACTCATTTTCGATCACATCATTGTTTTCTCTTTCTTTTGGATTGAATCTCACAGATGAAGCATTAGAATTCTATTTGGGCAGTCCTCATCCTACTCATATTACTCATCGTCGGCTCCGTCAGCTCAAACGGCAGCGTTTCGAGCTTAGAGAGCATGGAGTTGCATATTATAAGTGATTATAACGTTTTGAACTCAAAGTGCAAGGAATTGCAGCTTCTGGTTTTGCATCAGAAACCAAACAACGACCTTTTGAATTAGGAGAGCAGGGAGTTGCAGCCACTGGGTTCACATCAGAATCAACTCGAAGTCTTCTCTCGCTCTCACTCTCACATCCGAAGACTTCATTCCCATACACCGTCAGTTCCTTTTTTTAATTTAAATTTAAATAAATTCGTATTCAATTAATATTTTAAAGAGATATTTAGTCATATGCCCTTTCTTAACACTAATGATATAGATAAACCCTACACCATTTAATTTCTACAAACAAACTCAAAAAATGACAGCTGGCCCTATTGAATTTAATTTTGATTATTAAATTACTTTGATGCCCTATTGAGTGTTTTGGATTTTTTATGAGGTTTTGGAGTTGGGCTTGTTTTAAGAAATGATGGCAGTTTTGTAATTTATAAAAAGTTATAAGCCTCTTTGTTATGTTGTAAATGGACTTTGGGTGTGTTTCCAAAGTCCATTTCATATAGGTTTTTAAAAATAATTTGGGCCCCTATATTGGGTATAATAGTAAATCTCCCTATTTTAAATTGCATTAAATTGGTATTCAAGGCTTCTAGTTCACAAAATAGTCCATGCTTCATTGATTGTGATGATGACTGGAGCTTGTATCTGCACATAAGGCAATTTGGTCGAGAGGTTTGTCATAAAAATGCCATTTGTTTGTTCCATTTTTTGCTTATAATTAAATTGGTATGTGCTTGATAATAATTAAAGGATATTTTAGAAATAATGGTGGGTGGAAAGATAGGATTGTATTTTTTCAAATTTACTAGTGGGTGGGAAGATAAACTGGATGAGGAAATAGGATAGGTGGATGGAAATAGCAGCACTCATACCAAGATATCACGTAGAAGTTGAAGTTCACAAGTAAAAGTCATGGTTGTATATTCAATTACAATTCCACAAAGTTTTTTAAATAGTAAACTCAAAACCCTAAATAAAGGTTCCAAAATATTCCTAAACTTTACTAATAATGGTTTTTACTATTCAATTTATTAATTTGATCATAGGATGTGTTATATTTGTATTTTACGGCACGACACACGCGGACAAATACATATGATTACTGTGCTAAGAAATTTTTATTTTTATTTTTTCACCGAATGGCCAGGTAATATTTGGATACACAATAACAAGGTAAATAATTGTCACTAAACAAACGAGTAAATAGTTGAAATACACCGAGACATTATTTGGTGAACGAATTAAAGGAACCGCAACAGGCACCAGGCTCAACGTCAAACCTAAAACGCATAGTCCACTCTTACTATTTTGCCTGATAGTGCCCACAACAATAGAATGCAAGCTGTTGAGTTTTTTTTTGTGTCATTCTTTGGATTGCAAAAATTGAACGTTACATCTAAAGAATTTTCTAAACCAAAAGACCAATATATGTGAGGAGAGGAGGAGAGACGAATCATAATAGGCACTTGTGAATGTGGCATTATGGCATTCTCATTCTTAAACATGACTATACATAATAATTAATCAACTGCTAATTAAGATAATACTTAATTTAACCCACTCCACATATATACATATAATGCTAATTAAGTCAATGATTCGGATTATGCATGACGGTGATTATCTAAAAATTAAATTAGCATGCAGCTTCTTATTATCTATTAATTATTTCACGTAAATGTTAGAAATGTGCCCTAAGAGCCAATACATTTGATGTAATCTCCTTAGAATACATTTCGTATATGATAATAAAGGGCAAACTTATTTGTTATCTTTTACATCAATTAAAGAAACAAATGTCCAGGGAATGCTAAATAAGAGATAAAGTAATCTAAAAAGGTTAGATTAGGAGACCTTTAATCTCTTACTATAGTATCCCAAAATGTTCCTAATCATAGGATTATCAAATGGGCATTGATAAACCGTCAAGATTAGCACATACTATGTATGCTCAATTAGGAGGATGGTTAGTCTCAAACCATTTGTGTAGATGACACTAATACAAGTATGTGGGTGCTCATTAGTGAATGGGTACACTGAACGCGATCAACCGTAGTTCTCGTATGGAGTATTTATCTACATGTCAAACGAGAACTCATAGTTGCAATAATGCAAATTAGTCCTTAGACCTGAGGCATCATGGTTGTCCTATGATGTGTTATTGATCTTAGATAGCTCTTAAAGGCAAGCCGTAAAGATTTGTCTAAAGTGTTGTTGGGATCTCTTAATTCATCATAGGGGCATGTGAATGTACAATAAGGAATCTCTACCTTCGATAAAGAAGGAGAATGTTTCGAGATGTGATTCAGTAAATCTTTGGCCAAAGTATTTTGAACTTGATTTAGAAAGTTGTTCTTAATCATGTTCTATTGAATCATATGAGGTTATAAATCATATTAAGGGTTTGACATAATCAATCCGTACCTAATAATATGATATGAAACATTGTATAAGAGAAGGACCGTATTGCATTGTAATTCCAACTGAATAGGTTCTTCACCAATTCTAGTTAGCATGGGTAGCCTTGATATATTGCTAGATGTCACTCTTGGTTCGTGGAAGTCCTAGGATTGATTGTGATCAATCCATATAAAGGAAAAATTAAAAGGGGTTTTAATTCAGTTGGTTAGAAAGAGTTCTAATATTTTCCCACCGCCTTGCTAATTAGAACCTAATGGATCGCACACCTTAAATGGTTAACTTTGAGGAATACATATGATGTTGTGGAAATAAATTTGATCAATTTGATATGGATGATTTACTACGTGTAAAAGAGTATTTGGGCCTCGGTAATAGTTAACGGAAGCCCAAATGGTTGGGTATTAAGCCCAAGGGCTTAAGACACCTAAACATTATGGTTTAAGTGTCACAAGGCCCAATTTTGGAAGCCCAATGGGATTTGGCCGAAAATGCATAAGTAAATGGGTATGGGAATTGTTTCCATAAGCTATCTTTCATAAGCTCATTACACAAAACACAATCCAACATCAACCAAATAAGTTTGGGAGATAAAAGAGAGATAAAAGAGAGTTTTCAAGAGTGAAACACTTTAATCTTTCAAGAGGTTTAGATTGAAACCAAGTCTTGGGGATCTAGCACTAGCATCCTTGTATTCCCAAGATTCTTCCCTCTCATCTCAAGGTTCCATTGGTGTGGAGACTTAGAGGCCATATACTTTGTGGCTCACATGGAGGAGAAAGATCAAGGAGAAAAATCAAGGAGCAAAGATCAAAGATCAAAGAGGAAATCAAGAAAGAGGAAATCATCAAGAGAAGACCAAACACAAATTGGTTCATATAATTGCTTCAAGGGTAATTAGATCTTATCCTTTCTCTTGAAATTTCCATTTATGAAATCATATCAATGTTCATGGCTTAAGATACTTGAAAGAAGTTTTGTTTTTGATTTTAAACATCCACCATATACTTCCGCTGCGATTAATTTGATTAAATGCATGTTTAATATTCAAATGAACTTCTCAAAAATGTTTTGAAAATCCTTCAAGAATTGCATCTACTAATAATTTGAAAGAACCCTAAAAATAGTCTGAAACTAACACGTAGCAGCAAGACTACCAAACACAAGCTCTCCTCTATTTCTATATATGATTTGTTCTAGCATTCAGCCACTTTTTTTGAAACACCTCAAATTCTCTTCTGCACGTGCTTCAACCACCCTTTCCCACTCCTATATATACCTTCACCTCTCTTGCATTCTGCTCCATTGTTGTGGATTCAACGACATTATTTCAATGACTACTCAAAACACTCATAGTTTTGTCTTCTTTATGTTATTAGGTATAGGGATATGTTCTGCAGCCAGAACAATCCTACATTATAAAGAGCCTGCCCATGCTCCTGCTTTCAGCTATGGTGCAGGCCATGTCGTCGGTGGTGGTGGTGGATCGGGGTATAAAGTTGGTGGTGCTGCAGGTTATGGTGGTGTTTGGGGATATGGTGGCGTAGTAGGTGCAGGAAGTGGTGGGGGTTATGGAGCGATAGGAGAACATGGCGCTCCTAGCTATGGAGGTGGTAGTGGTGGTGAAAAAGGCGGTGGCGTTGCCTATGGAGGTGCTGGTGGATATGGTGGTGGTGGCAGCAATGTTGCCTATGGAGGTGTTGGTGGACATGGTGGTGGTGGTGGCGGTGGCGGTGGTAGTGATGGTGGTGGGGGTGCTGCAAGACATGGAAGTGGGAGTGGTGAAGGAGGTGGTGCCAGTTATGGTGTAGGTGGTGAACATGGAGTTAGCGGCTCTCGATATGCTGGAAAGCGTGGCAGTGGTTATGGAGGTGGAGAAGGTGGTGGTACTGGTGGCAGTCGTGCAAGTGTCGGAGGAGGTTATGCTGTTGGAGGAGCAAGTGGTGGAGGAGCTGGAGGTGGAGCTAGTGGTGGCTATGCGGGAGGAGGTGGCGGACATGGTGGTGGTGCCGGAGGAGGCAGTGGACAAAGTATTGGTGGCAAACATGGTGCTGGTGCCATTGGAGGAGGCGAACAAGGTGGTGGTGCGGTGGCAAACATGGTGCTGGTGGAAAACATGGCAAAGGCTATGAAGGAGGCAGTGGACATGGTGGTGGTGTCAGAGGAGGTTATGCTGCTGGAGGAGCAAGTGGTGGAGGAGCTAGAGGTGGAGCTAGTGCTGGCTATGCAAGTGGTGTAGGAGGAGGCGGTGGAGATGGTGGTGGTGCCGGAGGAGGCGGCAAACATGGTGCTGGTGCCATCGGAGACGACAAACATGGTGGTGGTGCCAATGGCAAACATGGTACTGGTGCCATTGGAGGTGGCGAACATGGTGGTGGTGCCGATGGCAAACATGGTGCTAGTGGAAAACATGGCGAAGGCAATGGAGGAGGCGGCAGACATGGTGGTGGTTCCGGAGGAGGTTATGCTGCTGGAGGAGCAAGTGGTGGAGGAGCTAGATGTGGAGCTAGTGGTGGCTATGCAGGTGGTGCAGGAGGAGGCGGCGGACATGGTGGTGGTGCCGGAAGAGGCGGCGGACATGGTGCTGGTGGCAAACATGGTGCTAGTGCCATTGGAGGCGACGAACATGGTGGTAGTGCCAATGGAAAACATGGTGCTGGTGCCATTGGAGGCGGCGAACATGGTGGTGGTGCTGGTGGCAAACATGGTGCTGGTGGAAAACATGGTGAAGGCTATGGAGGAGGTAGTAGACATGGTGGTGGTGCCGAAGTTGGTTATGCTGCTAGAGGAGCAAGTGGTGGAGGAGTTGGAGGTGGAGCTAGTGGTGGCTATGCAGGTGGTGCAGGCGGAGGAGGTTCCGATGGTGGTAGCGGCTATGGAGGAGCTCATGGAGATGCAAATGGAGGACGAGGTGGTGGTGAGGGCGGTGGCCATGCTGGTGGTGGCAAACATGGCGCTAGTACCATTAGAGGTGACAAACATGGTGCTGGTGCTGATGGCAAACATGGTGCTGGTAGCAAACATGGTGGTGGTGTTGTTGGAGGTTATGCTGCTGGAGGAGCAAGTGGTGGTGGGGTTGGAGGTGGAGCCAGTGGTGGCTATGCAGGTGGTGCAGGAGGAGGAGCTTTCGGTGGTAGCAGCAGCTATGGAGGAGCTTATGGAGCTACATATTGGGGACGAGGTGGTGGTGAGAGCGGTGGTTATGCTCCTTGAAATTACCTTTACTACTTCTTTATCACCAAAAGCTTCACCTCTTCTTACCTATATTAAATTATTATTAGTATTAATAAGGGGAAAAAACTAGGTCAAAAGTCACTTTTAGTCCTTGTAGTTTGGCACTTCAACCACCTTTGACCTTGTAGTTTCAATTCCGTCAATTTTGTCATTGTAGTTTCATAATTGTAGCAATTTAAGGACCATTCTAATTTCCATCAAATTATTCTAACTCTTGTTATGTATTTTGGGGTATTTTGGTCTAAATTTGCATCCCCTCCCCCCAACCCGCCAACAGTCACGAGCAGTCCCCACCCAACCCCAGCTAGCCACCACACACCTGTAATTGAACACCAACACAGCCTTCCAGGGCTGCCCCAACCCCAAAAAATGCACAAGGCATAATCTAGCAAGCCGAGAGCTATGTTCCAATAGTTGCCCCAAGACCGACTGACGTCTCCAAGCAATACGTATGAGATTGAGTTGGAAGAGAGAAGGCAAATTGAGGAGAGATTGGAAGTGAGACTTTCGGTGGGGGCTGTGGAACCCGTTGCCCCTCTGATTTTAGCCCAATTATGTTTTGGGTTCCTTATGCTTTTGTTCAATTGTTGATTATGTTCTTGTTGCTTTATTTATTTATTTTAACATTCACTACTTTTCTTGCACAAATTGTTAAATACAGATAGATCTATGAGTCCATGATATCATGGGGTTGGGGAGGCCTTGGGAGGCTGTGGTGGCGGTTAGTTACAGGGGTATGGTGGCTAGCTGCGGTTGGGTGGTACTGTTCTTAAGTGTTGGCTTGTTGGGGAGGGGATGCAAGTTTGGACCAAAATACCCCTAAATAGATAACAGAAGTTAAGAATAATTTGATAGAAATTATGATTGTCCTTTAATTGCTACAAATATGAAACTACAATGGCAAAATTGACGGAATTGAAACTACAGGGTCAAAAGTGATTAAAGTGTCAAACTACAGGGACCAAAAGTGACTTTTGGCCAAAAAAACTAAGATAAATGTGGGTACAAGAGGATTAATATAATTTTGAGGGATTTCGAGCCTCTACATTTAGTCACTATGCATTTACACGCATTTCGCAAGATCTTAACCATTCTAATAATCTAACGACTCATGCTATGACATGTCAATTTTTAACTTTTGACACTTATCTATTTAATTAACTCCAACTTAACACTGTTAAATCTAAATAAATAAATAATAAATAAATAAACCCTAAAACTATGGGTAGCCACACCCCACCCCACTCACGGCAAAACCCCTTCCCTCTTATCAAAAACCATATAATGAACTCCAACTTAAAATATTCCCAAAATTGATGGTTGGAGACGCTTCATAATTGTTTATGAGTGTTGGGTAATTTGGTTTGGGTTAAGTGGGTAAAAGGCCACCATGATAAAACCTAGTTCTTGTTTTTTTATTGCATTATTTTGCAAAAACTGTTTAGCTGGTTGTTTTGTTAACTTGACTATTAATTCGTAAAGAACGAGAAAGGAATATGTTAAAAACAATGAAGGTTGGTTGTGAGGAGGGAAGGGGGTTGCCATGAGTAGGGTGGGTTGGAGTGTGTCATCGGTGGATGCTGATGGGTTTATGGTTTATTCTTTATTGTTTATTTTAATTTATTTAGACTTAAGGGTGTAAAGTTGGAGTTAATTAAATAGATATGTGTCAAAAGTTAAAAATTGACATGTCATATCTTGAGTCGTTAGATTATTAAAATGATTAAAATCTTGTGAAATGCGGATAAATGCACAGTAACTAAATTTTGAGTATATTATGAACAATAATACTACGGGCACCAACTAGTTTACCAACATTTTAATACCAACTGATGTGGCATATGATATGGCAGTCCTTGTCACTTGCCACATCATCTATTTGAACTTCTTAATTGTTTTCTTTAAAATATATATATACATACATATATATCTAACTTAATTTTTCAATTTAGTTTTTGAGTATTCACCCGCAACCCTAAACCATTGTGCCGCGACCTTCAATCTTGAATCCAACTTTCACCGCCTCAACATCTCCTCTTCATAGTGATGATGCGATATTATTCCACTGACTTCCTCCTCCATCCAGGATGAATCTTTTCATTTTGTGCCAATTGGTAACTTGGTTTAAATCATTCGTGGGTCCAAAATGAGTGTTTCCCATCACTGAGATTTTCTTCTAAATATATAAGATTTGAGAGATTATCTTATATTGTGTTTGACGATGCTGGACATATACATCTTGACAAAAAAAACTTGTTGATTGTCCTTGGGAACTTTTACGCTTGCAATTGATCAATCAATAATTTAATAACGAATCAACAACACAGTGGATTCAATCAAGATTTCCATATGACCAAAAAAAACCCATCGGCGGATTTATGATGAGCAGATTGAATGGCATCGTCACAGTAACAGTCAATGGATTGTGAACGGTTGGGTTCGAGATTGACGAAGGGACTGATTGGTGATGGCGGCACCGTGATGGTGACACTGTATAATAGCAGCGGTGACGGAGTTGTTGTGGTGATTAAAGAAGGTGTTGCGGGACTCAGCCTAAATTAGAAAATTAAGTTGATAAAAAAAAAATAAAGAAGTTAAAATAGATGAGTTGGCAAGTGACAAAGACTGCCATATCATATGCCACATCAGTTGGTATTAAAATGTTGGTAAACTAGTTGGTGCCCGTAGCATTCTTGTATTATGAATCCCGATTTATGCTCCCGAAGGTTGTATCTATTGATAATTAATTAATATGAATTCTTCTTCTTCATAATAATATTTATGAATGTTACCAATACTAATTGTTATCGTTATAAATTCTGCAGCGGGTGCATTTGGATGACAATGATTGTTGTTTTTAAAATGGCTATGATTGTTTGGCTGAATTCTAGAAGTGCAACCAAAGAGAGACTAGTTGAAGTGGTAAACCAATGAAATGAAAAAAACCTTAACAGCCAATATTTACTGTTGTTTTCTTGAGGGCATATCTAGTTTCTTGTGGATTGTGTATTGTGGACAATGATATAGTAAATAAAAATGTAAAATCCCATGACCCCTTTGTAGAAAGACTTGTACTTGAGGTCCTTAATTTAAATATCACAAAAAACAATTATTAAATAAAACCAAGAATGGAATGAGCATTTCAAAATGGACTAGACTGGATTTACTTTACAAAGAAACTCGATGATACGAGTGAATTTTAATGACAAAAAAAAAAAATGATACACCTAGCCAAGGGAACATAATGATTCGTACCTCTCAAAATGCATGTAATATATAAGATAGAAACTAGTAAAAAAACAAAAATAAATAAATATGCAATATAAATACAAAATAAAACTATTTAAGTTTTACCATTCGAGACTTCAAATAATTAAAATCACTAATTATTATTTCAAGTGGCTATTTAATTACATGATATATATATATTTGTCCCAAAAAAAAAGTCAAAACAATTTCCATATGGGAGCCCAATACGTGCATCCTGAATAAAACAATGAAAAAAAGAGTAAAATTGTGTGGGTGGAGAGAGGTGGTCAGACTTTGAATTGAATGAGCCTAACCTGATTGGTCTTCTGCCCATATAGGCAATTATGATGGAGTCAGAAACTTTGTACAGAGGGGCATCTCAAATATTGAAATATTTTTCTTTACGGTG
Organism: Prunus padus; assembly: GCA_024362665.1. Taxonomy (NCBI): domain Eukaryota; kingdom Viridiplantae; phylum Streptophyta; class Magnoliopsida; order Rosales; family Rosaceae; genus Prunus; species Prunus padus. Next base: position 13,436,705 of record JANFAM010000005.1, on the reverse strand, counting down.
GTGACATTTGAATTAATTTTTTACTTGATATAAAATTCCTAAATTTGATTATTATACTCTATTATTTTATATATCACATTACCTATCTATTCATCATTAATACAAGCAAAAGATATTGATTCAAATTAAATGTATTTTGTTAAATACACATACTAAGAAAATTTGAATTGTAGTTTATTACTACAAAATTTAGAGTCAAAAGAAGTCAATAAAAGAGATTTAAAAGGGGTAGTAATAATGTGAAAAAATGAGAGAAGAAAAACATAAAAAGAAAAAAGGGAACTTTGAAATTTGGATAAGAGATATATAATTAGGCTAAGAAAAGTGAGAGGGGGCATAGGACCCCCCCGGGCCTTAGCTCCCTCCGCCCCTTTGTACTGTCACCCACAATCAATAGTGTTTTTAGGGTTTGACAACAAAGCCTCTCCAATGATGGTTCTCTCACTTTGATTATCCCAAGTCGGCATGGGCACGGTATGATACGGTATGGTGGGAAGGTGGTACCGATACTGGTACCGAAAATTTTATCCAGTACGATATGGTACGGTGGTGTGAAGGGGGTTTTGTGGTACCGTATCATACCGGTAGAAAACGGTACCGGTATGAAACGGTATCGTTTCCGTTACCGAACCAACCACACGAATGAGCAGATCTGGGTGGATTTGAACCACCAACCTCTCAAAGCCCAATAAGGACTCCGAGCACTCTACCATTTTTGAGCTACAGATCTTTGATTTCATATGTTCTCCAACAGCTGGAAGACAAACACCATTGTCAAATCCTAGGAAAACCCTATTTCAATTTCATCTTAAACCGGAAAATTTACAATTCCAACGAACAAAATAAATGCTTTTGCACGGTCTTTCCAGAAAAAATTTGGGGTTTCAAACAATAAACCGGTTTAGTATTATCTTCCCAACCCTCTATTTTTAATCCAAAACTTCCCACGAACCAAGAAGAAAATTCTAGTAGTAGAGAAAATACAAACATAAAAATTCGCATAAAAAATCAGAACCTCAATCTAGCATTCAAAAACCAAAAATCAGAACAAGAAAAACTTACAATATCTCTACCTTCGTTCATTTGGGGCTTCAAAGACAGAGAGAGAGATCGAGAGACTGAGATAGAGAGAGATCGAGTCGAAAGTTTGAGGCTTCGAGATCGATTGAATCAAGAGTGAGACAGAGATTGAGTGAGACAGAGATCGAGAGAGTGAGAGAGTGAGACGGAGACAGAGATCCAGATGAGAAGAAGGGTTTGGTTTGGCCTGGTTCGATTGATCGAGGGCAACTGAGAAAGATCGAGAGTTTGAGAGAGAGAGAGAGAGAGAGAGAGAGAGAGAGAGAGAGAGCTGGATGAGAGGAGTGCGATGAGAGTTCGAGAAAGCCTGTTTGGGGGTGTGAGAGATCGAGTCGAGCATGCGAGAGCGAGAGTGAAAAATTCGCGTAATATTTGTGTTTTTGTTACTATTCGGTACGGTACAGTGGCATACGGTGTGTAAAATATGATACCTCTCCCGTGTCATAGATGGGTGATACGGTACGGTATGGTACCGTATTAACCCCGGTAGCCAAATGAAACGGTACGGTTCGGTACGAAATTGGTACGGTTTCGGTATATACGGTATAGATGCCCAACCCTAATCCCAAGCCCTTCTCTCCTTCGAACTATTTGTGGAGTGGGACTCCCTGATGTAGATTGATGTTACTTTGTTGTTGGGCCTGCATATGCCTCCTTGGTTTTGCTTTGTGTTTGGCCTTGTGACTTGTTTCTTGTTTCCCCTCTTAGGTGTTTTTTGTTTGGTTGAGAATTGGTTGAGAAAAGAAACAGAAAAACTAAATTTGACTTTTGAAAAAATAAAACAAAACAACAAAAAAAGGGTTGGCAGAAATATCAAGTGTTGATTTATTGTCACAGTAAAGTTAATGGATTATATCAAGATATCATAATGACACTTGGAAGAATTTCAATTGAAATTTTTTATATAAAAAAAGTTAATTATATTCAATCAGCAAAAATTAAACATTATCAGATTAAAGTTATGTAATATGTTTCAATTGGTACATGAAATAAGAAAAGTAATAACAACTTAATCAGCTGGCTCGACAATTTCTAAACTTTCATTCCCTTTCTCAGTAAGAAAAAAACATAAATGAGAGGAGAAGAGAGTTATGAGAGAAAGGATTCTCAAATACCTAGTTTTAGAAGTCATTTGACATTCTTATTTTGGGGCTTATGACATTGGGGTTAGGTTTGGGTTAAATTCAAATCCAGCCACTCAAATCCCAGAATCTAATTAGACTCAGTAATAGCCAAATACCTCTTATCTCTACCAGTGGCGGACGGACAGAGGGACCAGAGGGGTAAAGGGACCCTATGAATGGCTGGAAAATAGCCTTGGAGGTCCTCCCCTGGCCCCCATGGACGACTGGAAAATAGCATTGGGTGTATAGAGATGGAGGTCTAGGGTTTACAGAGTGGCTGCTGTCTGGGTTCGCGAAGGAGAGACGGAGAAGAGAAGGTACGCACATCATTTTTTAATTTGTTAATGCCTAGCCAAAACGACGTCGTTTTGGTCTAGGCAGATTCAATATTTTTTTTAAAAATGGCTTGGCCCAAAACGACACCATTTTGAGCCAAGCCGAAAAATAAAAAGAGAAACATAGGGCAGCAGCATTCGAAGCCTCTCCATCTTCCATCCTCTCAAAAACCAAATCCCCAATTATTCTCTCATCTTCTCAAACTCCTAATCCCCTAATTATTTTCTCTCATCTTCTCAATCTCAAACCTCTAATCCCCCAAAATTCCTTTGTGTATCACCACCTCATCGCCGCCAGTGGACTGTGGAAGGAATCACTCTAATTTCAAGTGAGTTTTTTTCCCTTAATAATAAGAATGATGATATAATACATAAAAATTAATTATGTTTGTATTGAAATTGATATATGTAGTGTTTATTGATTTTTTTAATGTTGATTGGAATAGATTGATTTATTACATGAGTTTATTGATTGAATTGATTTATTAGATGAGTTGATTTGGATAGATTTATTACATGAGTTTATTTGAATTTATTTAGGAGATGAATTTATTTTGATGATAATTTGAATAGATATATTATTGATGATATGATTTGATTAATTGATATGTAGAATTATGGAGCGATTGACGAGACCCGACCAATTCACTTAGGAACCCGTGCAGAATCGTTGTTTAACCGACATTAACCTAATGCCGGGCCCACAACTAAAGAAATGAGATTTTCTACCGAAATTTGTAGAGTCTCCAGAAGCAGGACAAATCCCAAAATGAAAACAACCTGGAAGTTACAACGAGAATAAATACACACCAACGGCGCATGCGTTCAAGCTTACACATAGGCCTCGGGCCTTAAATTCAACTCTAGTGGGCGTCTGAGCAATACTACAAGTAGAGAAAGTTCAAACAACAAAGTTCAAAGTTTACGAGATAAGGGCATAAAGCCCTACAATTGAAGATGCCGGAAGCGGAGCCACACGGTCGATCGTGCGTAGCACCAACTCGCACTGGTAAAAGCGAGAAGATTGTGAGTGGACGAAAAACAAGGTTGGTTAACAGTGAAAACAAAATAAAATAGTATAACCCCACGATTAAGAAGAAGCCAAACTGAAATCACCAGCTCTATTCAAAACATTAATAATATACGGTATAAGTGAAAGCATTGTAACTTAACAACAAGCTGAAATCCACAATCCGCCTTTAACAACAAAGTTAGCCTCGTGCCAACGACAAATCCCCAAACCCACACTCAGAAGCGTGCCCGGTGGCACGACGGGGCGAGGAAGTATCCTCACCGCCAAATCAGAATGAATATGTGTAAGTATACTAAATATATATACGTATAGTATTTATATATACTTATATATAGGTATATGTACATAAATAGATAATATATATATATAAAAGTAACATCCCATATTATTACCAAGTTATGGGAAACAATCCAACTCGGGGATTGTTTGACTAGTCCACATGGAAGAGTCCTCAATTGACCATGTGGCTAGGAATTGAGCCGTCCAAAGTGACTAAGCTTATCAGCACGCACAGCGAGTCCTCAATACTCGTGCGCTGTGACCCGATCCTACGCGCAGACTACCCATTCAAGGGTCTGACACCGCACTCGTCAAGGGTGCCCGGGTATCCGACATATCCAAGTATCCAAATTTCCATAACCAGGGAGGTACATAGGGTAGTGCATTTAGCACTTTAAAACCAACATAACCGACATTTCCACTATCTCACATCATCACCAGGTACCCACATAAAATCCAATAAGCATATAATATATTCAAATCAACCAAACATAGTTCAAGATACTCAAGAATATGTCAAAATACCCAAATATATCTATATGGTTGTAAACTATATAATTATAGGCATAATGTCAATACTTTACTTGTATAACGAAATTAAAGGATTAAATCATCATGCGGTTTACTTTCCAAAAAGATGCATAAACTTTGAAAGCAATGTCCACTCACAAGTAATCCCACTGTTTGCTTGACCCTGAGTGGGTCTGCTGTGAAGTATGAGTAGCCTGAGTACCTAATCCGAACAATACGAGACTTGATTAATGAATAATCGAATTAAACTTGGAATTAAAGTAAATTCCTAATTTCCCAAGATTTAAGTGTAGGTTTGGTGTTTGGAAGTTCTAACGTTAATTTATGATTCAAGGAAAGGGAATCACTTGGGAAAAACGTAAAGTCAACCGAGTGGTCAACCCTCCCGGTTTGGTCAGCCCCACGGGCCCATGACCTCCAAACTTGGATTTGAAAAAGTTTATAAAGGTTCGTTACGTTTTAGGGAACATGTTTTGAAAGTTCGGTCTTAAATGAGCGGTCGGATCGCTACGATCTTACGATCAAACTTGATTCACGGTCAACCTAACCCTAGGGTTTGAAGTTTCGGAGTAACCGGGACTCCAATTCTTGATCCGTCAATTCCCCAAGCGATCTAGGCAATACGAGGAACGACATATTTGAGGTCGAACTCGATCCAACGGTTCAAACACACCGAACCCAAACAATGTGCAATAGGCGTAGTGGGTTCGGCCTAGTCAAACAACGTCCGAATCGAATTCCGACCACACGTATCGTTCCTAACATCACGGGGAGTGAAAAGGACCGCCGAACGCGCCACCACCCCAGCCCACGCCACACGCGCTGGCTAGGGTGGTGGGTGGCTTGAGAAATTCGAGGCCAACCACCAAACCTCACCACCTTGCCACACCGCCCCTACAGGATCAAACCGCCGTCTCATGGGAAGCCCAGGGCTGAGCGCCAGAACCCGGCCGGAACGCCGCGGATCACGGCCAAACCACCCAGGGTTTTGGCCGGATACGAGTGGTTTAAGCAGCACGCCGTGTGAATTGTTGTCGCGCACCACCCAAAACGGAAGAGGAGGTCGAGAGGGAGCTTACCCAAGTGGAGCCGTCGCTTTGAAGTCACCGGAAAAGTCGCCGGAGAAGACGAAGGAGAATGCCGAATTTGCGAGCTCGGGGGCCAGACGGCGCTGAGCTTCAGCCTCCGATCTTGGGTGGGTTAGGACCGCACTGGGAGAGCTTCGAGCCGGTGGTCTCAGGCGTGCCGTGGTCGGAATCGTCGAATCCGACGAGAGACGAGAGAGGTATCGGGAGAGAGAGAGAGAGAGAGAAACCGTGAGGAGGAGAGAAATGCACGGGATTGGGCCACTTGGGGTATTTTATCCCTTTTCAGATTTTTGTTGAAAGGACGAAAATGCCCTTGGAGTTCTACGACTCGTATCTGAGCGTGCCGCAAGTCAGCGGACTCGTTTACGAGGCGAGCAACGCGCAACCCGTTTAAGCCAAATTCTCGTCAAAAACTAAGTGATATTTTCTCCATTAATTAGATTAAAATTTTATTTTCCAATTTTGTTAATTTATTTTTCAATAATTATTATTAATTGTTCTAGTTTAATTTATTTAATTGGTTTAACTATTTAAATCAATTTTTCGGTGGTCGTTACAACCTACCCCTCTTAAAGAAATTTAAGCCCTCGAAATTCATACTGTCACTCGAAGGAGTAAAGTGCGGAGCGCATCTCGCGCCTCGGGTTCCCAAGTAGCTTCCTCAACGGTTTGACTTCTCCACGATGCCTTCACTACTTGGAATAGATCGGTTTCGTAACACTTGTTCCTTTCTATCCAAAATGCTGACGGGTACTTCCTCAAAGGTCAAATCATCTCTTAACTCCATAGGTTGATACTCCAACACATGAGAAGGATCGGGTATATACTTCCGTAACATAGATACGTGGAACACATCGTGGATCCGAGATAGTTAAGGGTAGGGCAAGTCTATAGGCAAGCTGGTCCCGATACGCTCCGTGATTTCATAAGGTCCGATGTAACAGGGACTTAACTTCCCACGCTTTCCGAACCTCATCACGCCGCTTCCAGGAGATAACTTCAAGAACACCCAATCTCCAACGGCAAATTCAAGATCTTTGGACTGTTGTCCGCATAACTTTCTCGTGCGTCTCGTGCGGTTTTCAACTTTTTCTTTGATCATTCTAACTTTCTCTGTAATGCTTGAATTTCGTCAACTTTTTCCAACTTCTTATCACCAACCTCATTCCAACAAATAGAGGTCCGACCTTTGCCTCCCATACAAAGCTTCATAAGGTGCCATTCCAATACTTGAGTGATAACTATTGTTATAGGCAAATTCAACCAGCGTAAGATGGGAATCCCAACCACCTTCAAATTGTAGCACACAAGATCTCAACATATCTTCCAAAGTACTGAATTGTTCTTTACGATGTCCGTCTGCTTGTGGATGAAAAGCGATGACTAAATCGCAACTTAGTACCCATAGCTTCACTGCCAAACACCTCCAAAATCTAGATGTGAACCTAGCATCCTGTCCAGAAACAATGGACACGGTGTGCCCCATGTAGTCTCACAATTTGTCAATAAAAAGCAGCAAGCTTCTTCAAAGAAGAGGTTTCTTTAATGGGTAAGAAATGAGCGAGACTTGGTAAGCGATCAACAATCACCCAAATTCCGTCATGTCCCTTCCGAGTACGAGGAAGCTTGAACACAAAATCCATGGTGATATGTTCCCACTTCCATTCGGGGAATTGGAAGGGGTTGCATAAGTCCCGGATGGTTTCTGCGCTCGGCTTTCACTGTTGACAAATCAAACACCGACTCACATATCTTGCTATATCTTCCTTCATATGCGGCCAAGAATAGTACTCCCGAATCGTCCGATACATTTTAGTACTACCGGATGCATAGCATACGCCTTGAGCAGGTGAGCTTCCTCCAAAATCTCTCTTTTTAAATTTTCATTACTTTTTTGGTACACACAAACGGGTTCCGGCCACCAAAGCTCCATCATCTCTCACCGCATAATCCGTCCGTGATTATTCTCTACTTCGATCTTATCACACAAAGAATAGGATCTTCCAATTGGCCGCAATAACCCGCTCCACAAGTATGGGTCTCACATGAAGGCGAGCAAGCAACCCACCATGTTGATTTGTCCCCAATTCTACCCCAGTCATTTCTCAACTCCGCCAAAAAGTGGAAGATAAGCCACCACGATGTGAGCTAAGCTTCCAGTAGTCTTCACGCTCAACGTCGCCATACAATATTAGCTCGTAGGGGTGATACTCAATAGTACAATCATAATCCTTAATCAACTCCAGCCAACGCCTCGTCGCATGTCTCGGTTCTTTACGAGTGAAAAAGTACTTAAGGCTCTTGTGATCGATGAATATTTGGCATGTCTCGCCGTACAAGTAGTGTCGCCAAATTTTGAAGCGAAACTACAAAAGCAAAGCTCCAAATCATGAGTAGGATAATTCCGTTCATGCGTCTTGAGTTGTCTAGAAGCATAGGCGATCACTCCGGTCATGTTGCATCAAAACACACCCCAAACCTTGTAATGATGCATCAACGTAAATCACAAAGTTACCAGGTTATGCGGAAGAGCCAAGGCAGTGCGGTGGTCAACCGCTTCTTCAACTCCTGAAAACTCTGCTCACACTCTTCCGTCCATTCAAATTTGATATCCTTTCTTGTCAACCGAGAAAGAGGAGCGCGATCGTCGAGAAACCTTCAACAAAACGACGATAATACCCCGCTCAACCCAGGAAAACTCCGTACTTGATCCGCCAGGTAGGGTGAACCCAATTCACCTACTTCTACCTTCCGTAGGGTCCACATAGATTCCATCTGCCCAGAAATCACGTGCCCAAGGAAATCCACTCTATCTAACCCGGAATTGACACTTCTTGAACTTGGCATAAAAGCCGCGTCTTCTCAAAGTCTTCAATACCAACCTTAAATGTTTCTTATGACCTTCCAAACTTCGTGAATAAACCAGGATATCGTCTATGAACACAATCACAAAGCGATCCAGGATAGGTGGGAACACTCTGTTCATGAGGTCCATAAGCATTCTTGGGGGCATTAGTCAAACCGAAAGACATCACTAAGAACTCGTAATGCCCATAACGAGTCCTAAATGCGCGTCTTAGGAATATCTTCTTCTCGAACCCTCAATTGATGGTATCCGATCTCAAGTCAATCTTGGAAAAGTATCCGCACCCCTCGATTGGTCAAACAAGTCATCAATTCGAGGTAAGGGATATCGATTACGCCTTTGTCACTTTGTTTAGTTGTCGGTAGTCGATACGACCTCATAGTGCCATCCTTCTTCTTGACAAACAACAACTTGGTGCACCCCAAGGGGAAACGCTAGGTCGAATGAACCCAAGATCAACTAGTTCTTGCAATTGCGGGTTTCAATTCGCAACTCGGTGGTGCCATCTGTCACGGTGCTTGGTAGATAGGGTTTGTACCGGGAAGTAGTTCAATAGTGAACTCCGTCTCTCTCTCGGGAGGTAAACCGGGGAAGATCATCAGGAAACACATCGGGAATTCTTGAATAATTGGAACATCCTCCAAGCTCACAAGTAGCACTACGAACATCGATGATATGGGCCAAGTACCCCACATCCCTTGTTGAGCAACCGTGTGGTCGTTAAGGCCGAGATCAAACGAGGATGAGAGACTTTACGCTCTCCTCGGAAAATAACTTCGATTGTCGGGACTTGAATACTACTTCTTCAGGAAACAATCTCTGAAGCTGCTGGCGTTCCAACCAATCCATTCCCAAGATAACGTCAAATCAACTATATCAGGGGATCAAGTCGACATCCAATACGGCATCACCCACTTGTACAAAACAACCTTTGTACACCACGTCCCAAAGAGGACATCCCCGTGAGGTAAGGAAATACTAAAACTTCCGACCAAAGGTGTAGGTCTAACACTCGCATACGGTACAAGACTATGTGCGATAAAAGAGTGTGTGGCTCACGGGGTCAATTAGAACACGTGCAAAGTAACCAAACACGGGGATCATACTGATGACATTCGGTGTAGCCTGGGCCTCTGTGAGTCATGGAGAACACACGGGCTTGAGTAGTCGCACGACAGTGACCCCTACGGTGTCTACCACCCTGCCACGAAAAGTAGGCGCACCCTCTGCCGGATGAAGAACTCCGTAGCTGCAGATGACGCCCACTACGGCTTTGGCTCGTCTCTACTACCATGTCCCTGGTGGGTCCCAGTCTCCTGTCCCACCGTGCCACCAAAAAGAAAGAAGAGGGCACTCATTCTTAAGTACTTACGACCCATGATGAAAACAACTCCCGCGCCCCTTTGACCGAAAACATTACCTTGCCCGAGTTGTGGACAATCCTTCTTGATATGTCCCACTTGTCCACAATTGTGACACGTGAAACCCATCTCGCCGTGCAGAATCTCTAGCTTTGTACTAGCCAACCGATGACTCCAAGGCGGCCTAGGCCCGCATCTCCCACTACGAGCTAGATCCACGGCCACCGGACCAACCACTACCTGTGAGCTAGGCCGGATCCGCCTCTCTTTGATGGACCCAGCTAGGTCCCCCAAACCGAGATGTATCCGTCGCCTACCAGCTGGCGAACTTCTTGGCCACCTGCAGCTGCTTTGTGAGCTAACGCCCTCATAGTAGGATAGGTAGTCGCGGTGACCACCGCTTTGAATATCCGACCCGCAGACCCTCCTCAAAGCGTCACGCACTTCTCTTCCTCATTAGGGACCGAGTTAGGAGCAAAAGCGGGGACAACTTCAATGAACTTGTGCTCATACTCCCGGTACGGACATAGATCCTCGCCGGATGTAAAAATTCAGACTTCTTTGCATTGCGATAAGAATGCGGATAGAAGCTCAAAGAAGATGCGTTGGAATTCTTCCCAGTGATGGCGACAAGATTGGCATAACCCCTTACGAACTGTCTTCCACTGAGTGATATGCATTTCCTTTCGAAGGAAAGCGCAGTCCTTTCGGTCTTCATCAGGACTTTGCAAAACTTCAAACACCCGCTCAATGTCGCTTAGCCAAATCTCGGCCTACTGCGGATCCGCGTGCCAAAGAACTCACGGGCTCCCAACTCCTTAACTCTTTTGATATCGGAGCCTTGATGTGCGCCTCCCTTGCAAAGTTTGTAGTCACGGTCTTGGGTGAACTGATCAGCACATGGCGTAAATCAATCTCATTTTCCCCTGCTTGCTCATCGACATGAGGAGGTGAAGGTGATGATAAGAGGAGGAGATGGAGGTGGAGATGGTTGTGGAGGCGGAGGCGGAGGGTGTGCAGCTTCACCTGCTCAGAGAAATCGTGCTCTCGGCTAACGACGAGGAGGCATGATTCTATAAGGAAGAAACAAGCAGTCATTAGTTCCAAGAGTGCAAGAAAGCGTGAAAGTCGAAGGAAGAATGAACCTAATGCTCGATACCAAGTTGACAGGACTCGACTCCGAATTCGCCGGAACCGTGCCGAATCCTGTTGTTTAACCGACATTAACCTAATGCGGGCCCACAACTAAAGAAATGAGATTTTCTACCGAAATTTAGTGCAGTCTCCCCTATCAGGACAAATCCCAAAATGAAAACAACACGGAAGTTACAACGAGAATAAATACACACCAACAGCCGGCATGCGTTCAAGCACACATAGGCCTCGGGCCTTAAATTCAACTCTAGTGGGCGATACGAGCAATACTACAAGTAGAGAAAAGTTCAAACAACAAAGTTCAAAGTTTACGGATAAGGGGCATAAAGCCCTACAATTCGAGAAGATGCGGAAGCGGAGCCACACGGTCCGATCGTGCGGTAGCACCAACTACGCGCCTGAGGGGCGAAAAGCGAGAAGATTGTGAGTGGACGAAAAACAAGGTTGGTTAACGGTGAAAACAAAAATAAAATAGTATAACCCCACCAGCTTAAGAAAGACGAAGCCAAACTGAAATCACCTGACTCTATTCAAAACATTAATAATATACGGTATAAGTGAAAGCATTGTAACTTAACAACAAGCGAAATCCACAATCCGCCTTTAACAACAAAGTTAGCCTCGTGCCAACGATCAATCCCCAAACCCACACTCGAGAAAGCGTGCCCAGTGGCACGGCAGGCGAGGAAGTATCCTCACCGGGCCAAATCAGAATGAATATGTGTAAGTATACTAAATATATATACGTATAGTATTTATATATACTTATATATAGGTATATGTACATAAATAGATAATATATATATATAAAAGTAACATCCCATATTATTACCAAGTTGTGCCGGGAAACAATCCAACTCGGGGATTGTTTGACTAGTCCACATGGAAGAGTCCTCAATTGACCATGTGGCTAGGGAATTGAGCCGTCCAAAGTGACTAAGCTTATCGGCACGTACAGTGAGAGTCCTCAATACTAAATGCGCTGTGACCCCAGTCCTACGCGCCTATTCAGACCCACAAGGGTCGGCACCCGTCAAGGGTGCCCCAGGTATCCGACATATCCAAGTATCCAAATTTCCATAACCGGGGAGGTACATAGGGTAGTGCATTTAGCACTTTAAAACCAACATAACCGGAAACATTTCCACTATCTCACATCATCACCCAGGTACCCCACATAAAATCCAATAAGCATATAATATATTCAAATCAACCAAACATAGTTCAAGATACTCGAATATGTCAAAATACCCAAATATATCTATATGGTTGTAAACTATATAATTATAGGCATAATGTCAATACTTTACTTGTATAACGAAATTAAAGGATTAAATCATCATGCACGGTTTACTTTCCAAAAAGATGCATAAACTTTGAAAGCAATGTCCACTCACAAGTAATCCCACGCTGCTTGACCCCGAGTGGGTCCCGCCTGTGAAGTATGAGTAGCCTGAGTACCTAATCCGAACAATACGAGACTTGATTAATGAATAATCGAATTAAACTTGGAATTAAAGTAAATTCCTAATTTCCCAAGATTTAAGTGTAGGTTTGGTGTTTGGAAGTTCTAACGTTAATTTATGATTCAAGGAAAGGGAATCACTGAAAAACGTAAAGTCAACCGAGTGGTCAACCCTCCGGTTTGGTCAACCCGGCCCACGGGGCCCATGACCTCCAAACTTGGATTTGAAAGTTTATAAAGGTTCGTTACGTTTTAGGGAACATGTTTTGAAAGTTCGGTCTTAAATGAACGGTCGGATCGCTTACGATCTTACGATCAAACTTACATGGTCCAACCTAACCCTAGGGTTTGAAGTTTCGAGTAACCGGGACTCCAATTCTTGATCCGTCAATTCCCAAACGATCTAGGCAATACGAGGAACGACATATTTGAGGTCGAACTCGATCCAACGGTTCAAACACACCGAACCCAAACAATGTGCAATAGGCGTAATTGGGTTCGACCGTCAAACAACGTCCGAATCGAATTCCGACCACACGTATGCGTTCCTAACATCACGGGGAGTGAAAAGGACCGCCAACCGCCGCCACCACCCCAGCCACGCGCCGCCACACGCGGCCGAGGTGGTGGGTGGCTTGAGAAATTCAGCCAACCACCAAACCTCACCACCGCCTACACCGCCCCTAAGGATCAAACCGCCGTCTCATGGGAAGCCCGGAACCGGGTGAGCCGCCAGAAACCGGCCGGAAACGCCGAGATCACGGCCAAACCACCGAGGGTTTTGACCGGATCCGAGTGGTTTGAAACGCAGCTACGCCGTGAATTGTTGTCGCGCACCACCCAAAACGGAAAGAGGAGGTCGAGAGGAGCTTACCCAAGTGGAGCCGTCGCTCAAGTCACCGGAAAAGTCGCCGGAGAAGACGAAGGAAATGCCGGAATTTGCGGAGCTCGCCGGGACGAACGCCCGAGCTTGACCTCCGATCTTGGGTGGGTTAGGACCGCACGGGGAGAGCTGAACGCCGGTGGTCTCACCGGCCAGTGGTCGGAATCGTCGAATCCGACGAGAGACAGAGAGAGGTATCGGGAGAGAGAGAGAGAGAGAGAAACCGTGAGGAGGAGAGAGAATGCACGGATTGGGCCACTTGGGGTATTTTATCCCTTTTTCAGATTTTTGTTGAAAGGACGAAAATGCCCTTGGAGTTCTACGACTCGTATACGAGCGTGCCGCCCGTCAACGGACTCGTTCGACGAGCCGAACGCAACGGCGCAACCCGTTTCGCCAAATTCTCGTCAAAACTAAGTGATATTTTTCTCCATTAATTAGATTAAAATTTTATTTTCCAATTTTGTTAATTTATTTTTCAATAATTATTATTAATTGTTCTAGTTTAATTTATTTAATTGGTTTAACTATTTAAATCAATTTTTCGGGTCAGGGTCGTTACAACGATACTTTAAGAGGACATTGCCAAGTAGTAGTTCCCCTAATCCGAGTAGTTCAAGGCCGAGTGAGTTAGATGAAGTGTTGGCTAATCTTCAGGCAGACCCTGATCTACGAACTCGGATGGTAGATTATAGTCCTAATATTCTAGATGAGGTCCGAAGAGCATATATTAAAAAAGGACCTTGTCAACCTAGAGGACATACATTCCCACAAACTAATAAATCAGGACATGATCGACACTTTGTTGGACAATGGTTTGATGTATTTGATTGGTGAGTGTGCTTCAAATGGTTGTTGATGATAACTCCAATGATAGTTCAGGTGAAGCCTTTAAGTTATGGAGAGAAATACAATATTTTGAGTTTGGGTTTAACTTATTTGTTATGAAAGCTATATTGGGAATAACAAATACTTTGTCTCAAGCGTTGCAAAAGAAAGATCAAGACATTGTGAATGCAATGGGTTTAGTGAAAACATACAAAGAAAACCTTCAATTGATGAGGAATAATGAGTTTGATGAATTGGTTGATCAAACATCTTCGTTTTATCACAAACATCATATTACGGTTCCTAACATGGATGATGAATATGTAATTCCTGGGAGGTCACAACGTAATGCGCTAATCAAGACAAACAATCATCATTATCATGTGGAGATCTTTCTTCATGTCATTAATGGGCAATTTGCAGAATTAAATGATCGTTTCAATGAGGTAAATACTGAGTTGTTTACTTGTTTGGAATGCTTGAGTCCAAACAATTCATTTGTAGCTTTTGACAAACGAAAGCTAGTTCGTCTTGCTCAATTTTATCCTCAAGATTTTTCGGATCAAGATTTATTGATGCATGAGGATGAACTTGGGGTTTATGTTCATCATATGCGTTTGAGTAGTGATTTTTCGAAATTGCAAGGGATTGGCATGCTTGCGGAAAAAATGGTGGAGAAAGAGATGCATGAAATATTTCCTTATGTGTATTTGCTTATTACATTGGCTTTGGTTTTACTGGTTGCAACTGCTTCAGTGGAGATGGCATTTTCCGCCATGAATATTATCAAAAATCCACTTCACAACAGAATGGGAGATCAATGGTTGAATGATAGCTTGGTTGTTTACATTGAAATAGATGTTTTTGCTTGTATTGATAACAAAGCTATAATGCAACATTTTCAAAATATGAAAACTCATCGTGGACAATTGTAGCTTGTATTGTTAGTATTGCCATGAATTATGAATGGAAGTATTATCTTTATGTTTTTTAGTGTAATTTTCTTCTTAAAAAAAATTCGACACTTTTACACTAAGACCCCATGACCTCATAATCCTGCGTCTGCCACTGATCTCTACTGTACGTAGGTGCCAAAGAAGAATGAGAAGAAGCCCAAAACAAAACAAAAAAACGAAATAATATCAAAGTCCTAATTTTACACTAAGGCCCTGTTTGTTTCACGGAACGGATTTGATGGGAAATCACTTCCCATGTCATTTTTCAAGGGATGGGTAATAGAAGATTCATTTCCCACATTTGGTAATGCCGGGAAAGTAACCGGGAGATATCACTTTATTTCTTTTCCCATGCTTGTTTTGAGTAGGAATGGAAAACAAAGTTTGTATAATTTTCCAATTATACCCATATTAAATCAAATATAAAAAAAAGAATGCCATTTAATGATATATTGTAATTCTAAATTGTTAATGGGGACAAAATGGTCATGAAAAATGTGCATTTAATATTAGCTCATTTTCCCAAACTTTCCCATGATGAGGGAAAACAAAACCCAACTTAGGATGAGGGTTTCAGTTTCCACCTACTTTCCCATGTGCCAGGCAACCCTATTCTCGTGCATGGACTTACCAAACATGGGAAAACAATTGATTTCCCATCCTCAAGCCTCCTTTCCCATGAACCAAATAGGGTCATTTACTTACCAGAAATGGAGGAAGTAAGGAATCGGTATGGGAAGAATCATTCTCATTAAGCTGTTTACTAACCATATAGAATTAGCATAGGAATTGAGTTGATTCCCAGCACATTGATTTTTTTTTAAACACAAAAGGCTTCAAAATTTTGTTTCTTCATTTCATTGGATGAAACAACATAACAAGTGTCAATAGTTTTTTGTTTTATGTATATGTTCCTCCGGATTGTGGTGCTAAACTAACCAATTTCAAATAATATTTGAATGAAATCAAATAATAATAACCTAAGCATAATCTTGATAATATTAAAGTGGCGTGAGTTTTTATTTTTCTAGGGTTTGGGGTGTTTTGGAATGATCTTAAAGTGGTAAAAGTATTTTTCGGAAGTAGAAAGGGAAAAAAGGAATGGGAATCGAATCTACTACCCCTCCCTAGTTTATCTAATTCCTGGTTTTCAGGGGATGTGATTACGGATTTTGAGATGGGACCCACTTATTTTTTCATTCCTGATTGCAAGTAAACACGGGGAAGTCAGGAATGAAAATCATTCCCTTTCTTCCCATACCCATTACTCATACATAAACATGCCATAAAGGGGAATGAGAATATAAGGAATGGAAGTTATTCCAATTCCACCATACTCCAATGTACTAATGGCGCGTTTACTAATCCGTAATCAAATTGAGAGGAATTGAATTGATGATGAATTGAATTGAGGAGGAATTGAAATGAGGCGGAATCGTAATTATATTCATGTTGAAGTTGTTTACTAAAACTGCGGAATCGGAATAGAATTCCATAAAGTCATTTACTAATTCACAGAATCGAATATAAACTAGTATGATTACTAAAATGCCCTTGTCCCAAATCAAATCTTTTATATACTTTTTTAATAAAATTTGATATAGTATATAATAGTAAGAAAAATTAAATTGTTTTTTATTTCATAGACACAAGAAATGATTTTGTTTATTTTTTTATATATAAATTTAAGTATTTCTATTAAATATTTTTATTTTTTATAAATGCAAGTATTTCTATTAATAAGTATTTTATTATTATTATAAATGTAAGTATTTCTATTAGTTAATCCTTAACACTAAAATGATTTTGTTTTTATTTATAGGGTTAAGGATAATCTTGGAAATAATGAAAGTAAGTGAGGGCATAAAGGGAAAAAATTAGCATTAGATTACGGATGAAATCCGAATCCAAATACCTTATGTATGTGGGAATCCAAATCACCAAAATCTTGGAATTCAATTCCATTTTCATGTGGATCCCACGCACTTTTGATTCCTCCCAAATTTAGTAAACACATGTATAATCCATAATCTAATCGGATTCGAATTCTCATCCCGATTACGGGTTAGAACGCAATAAAAGATCTTGAGGAATGAATAGTAAGATGGAACCCACTTGAAATTGATTTGATTACTAAAGGAAGGCATAGGATTAGAGAAGAAGTATAGGGAATCAGATTTTTCTTCCCAAAACTACCCTAATATTTTTTCTGGTAACCCAAAAATACCCCTCACAAATCTAACCCCACAAAACGCCCTTGTTTGCCATGCGGTGGGAATTTTTTTATTTATTTGTTATGTTTGCTCTTTCTCTCTCTCTCTCTCTCTCGAATAGTCCTCAATTCCAACATTGAGGAGGAGGGCAAGCAGCCGACGAAGGACCCAAGATGTCGAAGGCTAGGGGAGTACGTGACTGTTGCAAAAAGAAACAATTTTGCTGGCTGCTGGGCCCGAGGACTGCTGTTGGTGCCATTATCCAGGTCCACGTTGATTGTGCCGCTGTCAGGATTGGGCAGAGTAGAGGGCAGTGGTTGGTGGCTGATGGTGAGTCAAGGATAACTCTTGCTGAGCGTCGAAAGCCAAAACTCGAGTGCGCAACTCCAGAAAAGATGGCAGAGGAGGGGATTGAAGAATGGCATGGAGAGACGAGTTCGTTAATCGCACGAAGGGCATAAGTGACAATATCAGTGGGAGAGACGGGTTCGTTAATCGCAGCAAGTTGGTCGGACAAGCTTTTGATAAGATTGAGATACCCAGGAATCGTTTGCGAGCCTTTTGAACATAAAGGAGTTGAAATTTCAATTGGGCAGCATGTGCAACTGAGTGTTGAGAGAAAGTGTGATGAAGACAATCCCAAATTGCATGTGAAGTAGAAAAGCCCACGACCTGCAAGAGCACCGGGTCAGTGAGAGTGCCACGGAGAAGATTGACGATGTATTGATCTGTTTGGAACCAGGCAAGGTCTAAAATATCGATGGTATCAAAAATATCGATAGTTCAAAAACATGGAAATTTCAATGGAAATATCAGGATATTATCGATATCGATAAAAATTTAATAAAAACCACGGAAATTGTAAGAAAAACTTGAAAAATTTTATTGAAACTTTGGATGATGTTTATTTAGTCAATTATCTATTAGTTTATCACAAAAAAATGGAAGGAAATGCATTGTATGATGAGTTTAACTTATTTAAGTTGATTATATAGCGAGCTGACAAACACTGTGAGTATAGAAAATATGTAGTAATTAATGAAAGAAGAATAAACACACCATAATCATTTATATATAATGATTTACTACAATATTTTACACTTTATACATTGCATGGTGAGATACATGAGTGACTTAATATCACATAGAGTTCCCCTTTGCGTATTATCACAAAAACATAAGCAACATGGTGGTTAAGGCGTTGGAGGAGTAAAATGGCAAGGGTTCGAATCCCCTTTGCGTGTGTGCTTTGTGTTTTTTTTTTTTTTCCATTACATCGATATTTTCGATATTATAGTGATATTGTAGCGATATTTTGACAAAATATTGCTAAAGTGTGAGCAAAATTATCGACATCGATATTTTCCGATATTATCGATATTAATACAATATGTGTATGGATACGTTCTGAAATATCCGTGACCCGAAAAAACGATAATATCCTCGATATTTCGTCAATATTATCGATATTTTAGACTATGGAACCAGGTGAGATAATCGGAATTGGGAAGAGGAACAGCGGGGGCAACCTTAACCGGAGCCTTAGAGGCATCAGAAGGAAGAGTGGGCGGTGGGCACGGATGAGAACCATCAACAACATGCCATAGATTTTGTCCGATGAGATACGGGCGGACTTGGCTTTCCCAAAGGAGAAAATTAGCGTCACCGAGTTTGGAAGAAACAAGAGCAGCAAGATTAGGAGGGTGAAGAGCAGCAGCGGTGGGAGGTAAAACTTGGAGGCTTTGATACCATGTAGTAAATAATTCACTGCATAATTTATCATTCACTTTACAGAGTATTTATAAAAGTATGTGGCTGAGGTTTTATATTGTAACCGAAACTACAATTAAGCATGCAATGATATTGTAATAACTACATAACAGGCAAAACTCCATAATTGGCCATAACTAGAATTGAAGCCACCAAATGAATGTGACGGTTTATCCTTACTTAGCATTAGTTCCCCTTAAAGATGATTATGCTCTAACATATAGAATGTAAATAATTAAACCTATAAAATTTGATTATCTTTTACAAATATTAAATTAAATTCATTATTATTAATATTTATTTTTAAAAAATTTATTTGAAAAATTAGTACAAGGGCATTTTGGTAATGAAATTGGTTTTGATTCCGATTCTTGACATTAGTAAACGGTTTTAATGAAAATCCTTTTTTTTTTTCATTCCCATTCGTGACAGCTAGTAAGCAACTTAATTAGAATGCATGATTTTGATTCATGTTTAACCCAATTCTTGCTTAACTCGATTCCTGCTTATCCCGATTCCTGATTAGTAAACATGCCATATAGTGGAATGACATGTTATTAGATAGTTGGCCGGGAAAAAAACTAATAAAAAAATACTAATAG
This sequence comes from Prunus padus, assembly GCA_024362665.1. Lineage (NCBI taxonomy): Eukaryota > Viridiplantae > Streptophyta > Magnoliopsida > Rosales > Rosaceae > Prunus > Prunus padus. The sequence continues at coordinate 13,417,136 of JANFAM010000005.1, read as the reverse complement.
ACTTTTGTATTGCCATACCCGGCCCCGAACCAGCCCATTGCCATCCCTATATTTGACAGCAACTAGGCCATATATAATGTATGCTACAAGCTTGTTGTCCAAATTTATGCAGAAGCCAACTCGTATTCACTATGGAGCTGCAAAAAGCATCCTAAGATACATTCAAGATACAATTGATTTTGGTATAATGTATGAAAAGAATGTTGAGCCAAAATTGATTGGGTTATGTGATAGTTTTTGGGGAAGAAGTGTGGATGACTTGAAGAGCACATCTGGTTATACATTTACACTAGGAATTGGTGTATTTTCTTGGACCTCTAACAAGCAGAAATCAGTTGCACTATCAACTGCAGAAGCTAAGTATGATATTGGCTTCAATTGCAACTCTCAAGCAGTATGGATGAGAAGAATTATGGAGGATTTTGGTGAGAAACAAGAATTGGCTACTCTGATTCCTTGTGACAACATATATGTTATTGCTATTGTAACATCCCGGACCCACTTTATGAATAAAATAAATTTATTAAATGAGTTAAGGAAATTGAGAAATTAAATTAAAATAAAAAAGAAATTAATTAAGAAAAATTGGAATTTAATAATAATTTAATAATTAAAGGGGCATTTTTGTCAACGATATTTTCGAACGGAATTCGGCGAAACGAGTTCGTGGTTATGTGGAACGCCCAATTTCGAGTTGTAACGAACACGTAATGGTTTTAAAATAAAATAAAATAAAAATAAAAAATGGGAATTTTCAGATTTACTGTAGCAGCTACAGTGCCCCCCAGCCCTTCTTCTCTTTCTTTCCTCCCTTGTGCAGCCACCCTCCCAAAACAGCACATATGGGTTTTTTGGTGGCCATTCATTCATCCGGCCACCAAATGGGGTGATACCAGTCCCAAAAGAACCATTACGCCGTCCTCTTCCAACCCCAGCCAGGTTCCGCCGCTGGAACGGCCTCCGTTCGCCGGAAAACGCAGCCAAACTGCCGGATTGTAGTCAAACTTTCAAGCCGTCGTTCTCCCTCATCCGGCTACCAATCGAGACGAGTAAGGTATGTAAATCTATCTACTCTTCGAGCCCTAACTGTCTGCATGGTTGGTTTCCATCAATTTCAAGCCTAGGTAACCCGATTTGTGAATCAAAGTTTGGCCGGTTTTCAAAGTGAATTTCCGGCCACTTTCCGTCATCTATGGACGTTCCCGTAGTTGAGAAAGTTGTTCCACTCATGGAGTAGTATAGGTAGGTGGAAGGACAGCTCTTGGTTTGGAGTTTGTCTGACTCCGGATTATCGCTTTGGGCACCTAATGTGCTGCCATTGTGGGTGGCTGTGTGGGGCCCACTTTTAGTTGTCAATCTTCATTCCTAAATTACCCTTATGTTGTCATGAGTGCATAGGTGTGCTCGGATTTCAATTTGGAGTTCGTATGAACGTAGAACGGATTTACGCCTAGTGCGCATTATCTGGGTTCGATGTGTTCGGGCGGTCGGATCGGTCCCAATTCTTAGTATGTTGTCCCCCGTATTTTTAGGATCGTGTAGGAATTGACGGATTGTGGATCGGAGCCCTGGATGCTCCGGATCATCGACTTAAAGTTTGAATTTAACGAAAACCGTCCGATCGTACGATCGCAAGAAATCCGACCGTTCGGTTGAGATCAAACCTTCGGGACGTGTTTAGTTGACTTTGTTGGACTTCTTGGAATGTCCGGATCGTTTTGGAGGTCGTGGGCCCGCGGGCCTAGGTTGACCAAGTTTGACCAAGGGTTGACCGTGCGTCTCCCGAGGTCATATCGTGATTCTAAGAGCATTGTGGACCTTAGAATTCTTCATTTAACGTGAACGCACACTTGGAGTCGGGAAAAGTTAAGGTTTCGTTTTAAAGTTTCTCATTCGCGTTTCTGTCGTTAATCCGGTTCTTATTTTCTGAAATAGGTACTCAGGCATCGTATACGCAGCAGGCGGGACCCTCTCGGAGTCAAGCATCGTGGGACTATCTGTGAGTGGACTTTTATTTTAAATGTGCATTATCTTCAAAATGGATCATCATGCAAATAAATGGATTTTCTCGATTATTGAGATTTAAATATTGTTTTAAATCGTGAATTTGGTTTTGATGGAATTATTTGAATATAATTTATATTTGGAGCTTTTGCATCTTTTGGGGTCTCGGGCTATGTGGGACATGATGGTTATAATTTAATATTAATTATACTATTGTATATGGAATTGTGGGACGTGGTGGACGTCCGTAAGCACTTGCGTACGGATTTGGGTACGGTGGGAATTCTATTATTTCTTGAAATTATATTTGTTGAGTTGAGGCTCATGGTTTTGTCGGTTTTGGATTTTATATAATTGGTCACTTTGAATCTTGAGATATTTTATATGGTCATAATTATGGAATTTTTTCTACCTGTCTATGCTTTTGGGAAATTAATATTGTGTACACTTTTGGGAAATTATTCTATACTTGAAGAATTGTTATTTATACTATATATATATATATATATCTTGGGTTTGAGTCACGGACGTTTAGACGTCTAGATACTTATATGATTGTTGGACTTGTATATGTCCAGGTGTTTGATGTTTTGGGGTTGGGTACATGTAATTGATTTGGGAATTGGAAAGTGTTCGGTTATATATATATATATTTATATATTGTTTATCGCGTGGCGATTGATTTGAGTGCGGTTGACACCTTGTTATGTACCTCTCCCTGTTCTTGATACTAGTTTGTTGGTTTCTAAGCCACACGAGCTTATGAAGGATTCCAGCGTGTGGGCTCGCTTGTCGATGAAGGTTGCCGACATGTGAGTTATGTTTGTCGATGAAGGATGCCGACATGTGAGTCTTGTTTGTCGATGAAGGATGCCGACATGGGAATTCTGTTTTGTTGATAAAGGATGCCGACATGGAAATTAGTCTGCGCGCGTAGGACAGTAGTATGGTTTGTACACACGTGGAGTTGGTTATTCTAGCGTGTGTACGGTAGAGCGGTAGTCCCCCGGTTGGATAGCTCATCCCTAGACGCAGGGTGGAAAGTGGGCCTTGCGGGCTAGTTAAGCGATCCCCATGCTGGATTGTTTCCCTAGTACTTATGATGGTGTGAGAATATATTGGGAATATATATACTTATATTCGGGAACTTGTCATATTTTACGTATATTGGATTTTGGGGTTTATCATGGGTTATCACTTGTATATATATATATATATATATATATATATATATATATATATATATATATATATATATATATATATATACACACGTTATGAATACTTTACGGTTATGGGAGTTCACGTATTGTCTATGTCTATATGTACTTATGGGTTCGTGTTTTGGGAGGTTATGCCTCGGGAAAAGAAATGTAAAAGGTTAGGTTATTCAAGAAAGGGTTTGAATTGGTTTATGCTTTGACTATTTTGAGATATTGTGGGTTTTGAATAAATGAGGTATATAAAGGATTTGATTGGCATGGTTTTGCATTGTTTTGAAACGGTGGGGTTAGTACTTTGGTTTAAGTATGAAAACTTTGTTTTTGTCCACTCACACTCTTTTTGTTTTGCGCCCCCATGCAGTAGTGCAGAGAACTGTCCGTTCAAGCCGAGCTTCCTGTCCTGGAGCTTCGACCCAAGTGTAGGACTTGTTGTCCCTTGTTGTAAACTTTGAATTCTGTTACTTTGAATTCACATACTCTTAGATTGCTCTGTTATCGCCCATTAGGGTTGTTTTGAAGGCCGGAGGCCTGTTATGTATTCGTTTTGCATGCTGGCACTTGGGGTGTTTTATTTCTGTTGTTTTCTGACATATTGAAATTTTGGGTTAGTCCATGTTTCAGGGGAGACTCTGCCCGATTTTCGGCAGAAATCTTGGCCCATTTCTCAATTGTTTCGGGAAGAGGGAACTTGTTTAGTTTGTGGGCCCGACATTGGGTTAATGTCGGAACAACCACAAGGTCCTGCACGGGTTCCAGGGTGGAATTCGGGTCGGGTCCTGTCAGCTATGAACAAGAATCCTATTTATCGCAACAGAGCAAAACACATTGCCCTAAAATTTCACTACATCAAAGATGTTATGGAAGAAAATCAAGTAAATATGGTTTATTGCATTACTGGAAGACAGTGGAGGACCCAAAATGTCGTTCATCTAGGCGCTTAAAAAAATTCTACCAATTTATAATCAAACAAAAAATATTTCAAACTTTGAATATTAATAGCATTGTCTATTGAGTAAATTTACAATTGTCCTCGACGACTTTTCATATTCTGAAAACGTTGCATAATAAGCTCATTATCAATACTATTAAATATGTCTTTTCAAGATATACTACCAAGCAATCATTCATCCATTGGTCTCCCATTTGATTACGCATTCATAAACCAGGATCAGAATGAAGATTTGACATATTGATTTATATGCGACTTTGCTTTGAACTATCATCACTTCTCCCAATAGGTCCTGACAACTCCAATTCATATTTTCTTTTTAAAAAAATTTCCATAACAGTCATAAATAGTTTATATTATTTTTCATCAAGAGAGAGAGAAAGAGAGATATATATATATATATATATATAATCAAATCAATCATCAGTACAAATTGAATGCATATAAATAAGAATATAATGAAATTAGTTTGTAAAAAAACAACTAAGTAACCTGTAAAATCAATTGAAGTAGCGAGTTTGATTTGTTGGGTTGCAGACTTTTGTCAAATAACAAGTTTGGCGGCTGAGTTCTCCAAAAAATACAGAATGAGTGAACTTGGTGAGATCTCTATTCTTCTTTTTTAACATAGGGTTTAGGGTTTTTCTTTTTTAATATAAGTTTTGGGCTTAAAGTGTATGTATTGAATGGGCCATGTGGGGGCTTTACTTGAAAAATACCTAAAAACAATTAAAAATTGTGAATTTATGTGGGATTATATGGCTGAAGCTTTTTTTGTAAGCGTGGGCAGCTGCCCGCAGTTGTCATTAATTGGGTCCGCCCCTACTCGAAGATCCTCTATTGTCACCATGTCGAATCAAGGTTAGTGTTAGAGTTTGAAAGCTTAGTTAGGAGTTACAGTTCCTTGTTATCCTCTTCTCTAATCTCTGCATCAAATCCAACACTCCACGTGACCCAATATGTGTTGTTCATATGTTAGGCTTTAAATGTCGCCACACATGCGGAGGCATGTGAGAATGTGAAGGTGAAAATGGCCTACATTATCATTTCCCACCTAGAAAAATAAAGATGGATGAGGATGAGTCTGGATGAGGATGAGTCTGGACTCATCCCTAACTATAATCCAATAGTCTGAGAAGCAAATAAATAATGATAAATATGTACCCGCATGTTTTTATCATTAACGAACCTTTTTTTGGCCAATTATCATAAACAAAACTAAAAACTATACAAATGATAATGGATCTTACCAAACTAACTGCACTAATAGAGAAGCTGATGACAATGCAGGCATCACATGGAAAATAAGGAAATATTATATAGCAAATTATTGAAGAATATTATACTCAAAACACTAGTAATTACACAGGAAAATAAAATTAACATTTCACGTTCTTTTGTCTAATGTGAAAGAGATCGAGTTTGCAGCAGGCCGGTTTCCAGAAGTAAATTATTATCATATGTGGAAGACAGCATGAACACACTAGTATAAGAGTGAGATTAGTAGACACAGTGGGTGCTTTTGGAGAATGTGTGGGTGCCCACAATTATCCTTAGTTTGCATGTCCTTTCAATATCCACGCTCTCTCTTAGTGGACGATGTTTTGGAACCCTACCACAAAAAATTTCTATGTATACCTACTTTCTCTTGCATTCTACACATAAGCTTGCGGGACTCAAGTAGCTAGAACTACTCCCATGGCTCCCCAAAAGATTGGTAGCGTTATTTTCTTTGTGATATTAAGTTTAGGCATTTGTTCTACCACTATAGCCCTCTTCACTAGTGAAGAATTATTAGGAGGCAGGATTAATGTTGCTATAGGGGGGTATGGTGGTGGTAGTGGAGAAGGCGGTGGTGCCGGATATGGAACTGCTGGTGGAGGACACGGCGGGGCGGCGGTGGAGGTAGCGGTGGTGGCGGTGGTGCTGCTGCTGGGGGTGCTGGGTATGGAAGTGGGGTGGGTGAAGGAGGAGGTGCAGGGTATGGTGCTGGTGGAGAACATGGGGCTAGATATGGCGGTGGTGGCGGTGGAGGTAGTGGCGGCGGAGGTGGTGGCAGTATAGGTTCTGGAGCAGGTGGTGGTGAAGGAGGGGTGCTGGCAGTGGGTATGGTGCTGGGGGAGGAGCAGCAGGTGGTGGCCATGGAGGAGGAGGAGGTGGTGGGAGTGGTGGCGGCGGAGGTGGTGGAGAAGGTGCTGGGGGAGCACATGGAGGTGGATATGGCAGCGGTGGAGGAGCTGGTGGAGGTTACGGTGGTGCTGGTGCTGGTGGCGGGGGTGGTGGAGGCTCTGGTGGTGGAGGCGGATCAGGTGGTGGAGGTGCACATGGTGGTGGGGCTGGCTATGGAGGCGGTGCTGGGGGTGGTGAAGGTGGTGGTCACGGTGGCTATGCGCCTTGAAAACACCTTTCCCACTGTTTCAGTCTATGGAACACTTCTTTTTACCAAAAGTATTATGAAAAATAAATTTGACTGCGGTAAGAAGATGGGTTATAGTATAAATACAACGAATGTAAAAAAAGCCAAAGGCATGCTATCCGAGTCTCTATCAATTGAAACAGATTGAATACTATAATTGCATCAGTTGATAAATGGACATGCAATATTGATCTTCCATATTAATATGGATATGAAAATTGCTTTTCTCAGTGAGATTTTAGTCTTCGTAGAATAACTTGAAAGGCTAGGATAAGACCTCAGCATTGCTCCAATTATATATGCTCATGACCCTTTTTTTTATGTTGTTTGTTCCATTTAATAGAAACTGATACCAAGTTAGTAGATCATGTATGAAATATTATAGCAACAAGCATGGAGAGCAAATTCTTATTACATCAGAAAATCTTGGAAGAATACACATTTGCCAAACAAAAAGTGATTAATGACTCAAGTGAAAACAAATAAAACCCATGGCCAAGTTACTTCCCCAAGGAGTTATTGCATCTCTATATAAGCTCCTCAGCCTCTCCTCTTCTGCCAATATCCTCTCTTTGTTTCTGCATTCCCCCTTGTTGATCATGGCACGTCCTTCCGATCTTGATCCTCGGGGTCTTGATGAAGATCTTGTGCTCGTTTCTTAAGAATTCCCTTCAAGTGGTCACAGATCATCAGCTGCGGAGTCGGTAGCAAAGGGGCCGGTGACTCTCCAACTTCGCTGTCACTATCTATCATGGGCCGTCCCTTTATCACATCAACTTCCCCATCTTCGTTCATCATCACCATGTTACATGGAAGCTTCTCGGCATAAAATTTTCTGTCATTCTTTTGATGCCTGTAGAGAGATCCCATTAAAGCACTAGATATAAATTTCACAAATGGTATATACTGACCAAAGTTTCATTTTGATTAACTCTCTTATCAGTCGTTTTGATTCTCATACTTTGAGATGTATGCCCAGTAAGGACAAAACCTAACTTCTATTAAGATTTTTGTGTTACAATTGGTTCTTTATGGACGAAAATTTGTCTAATTAACAAAGTAGTCTTTCCGGTAAAAGTGTGTCCGAAGAAAACCCTAACCTATCACCTTTTACGAAAATCTTAACAGAAGTTAGGCTTCGTCCTTATTGGACACACTTCTCAAAATATGAAGAACAAAATAACTGAATAAAGTCGAAATCTTTGACTGTAATGCATGGTATACCTATCAAAGATCACCCATGTTGCATGAAGGGCTGTAATTTGCTCAACAACCAGCAGCCGTGAGGGATAACCCATTATAACTTTCTTCTGTGGAAAAACCTGCAATTAACATTCCATACGCATGCAGAACGTTAGACGAGCATAAGTATATATATATATATATATATATATATAAATTCATAACACAACCATATATATATATATATATATAGAGAGAGAGAGAGAGAGAGAGAGAGAGAGAGAGAGAGCTCCATCGTTAACAATACCCCATATTTGTTGCAAAGGTCCACCACTTTCTGAAGCTTTAGATATTTGAGATCGCTTTTCCACTCATTTTTCTCTTTGACAAATGACAATTCTTCTAGTCCCACCGGCCAAACATCCAGCCATGTCTTGGAAGAGACTGCACATTTACATTCACCGCCCAAGTATTCCATTTTATATACGAAGCAAAACCTTTTGAATTAAAGTAAATAGCCAGCTATAGAAGCGTGACATGTAAATAAAATCAAGGAAAATTCTAAAGAACTTTGTCTTTTTATGACTATATGTGTGTAATTCCATGAAATATTGAATAATCAATTGTAAATTAACACATCAACACCTACACTATGTGGTCTAATTAAAAATCCAATCCTTAAGCTCTTGGGTTAGCCGAAGTACTAGAGAGGGTGAGTACGTAGGGAAATGAGTTAGGATTAGGCTAGGTTAATGGTTCAATTTTAAGCGTTATGCGATTTTTGTGGTGCAGGCTTGTTTTAGTACGTACTCAACTAGAATTAAAAGCTCAAGATTGCCATGCATTTAGATCACTCATATGCATATACTAAAGATTAACGGATTGAGGAGACTAGAATCACAGTGCTCACGGGGAATGTTAAGCCATGGCATGACACCAAGAAGAGTGACAGTAGAGCCAGCGTTGATTACATTCTCAAGGGCCCACTCAAGCGGCTCCGTCGTGAACTCTTTCATCCCATCCATGACGATGAGCACATGTTTCGTAATGTTCATCGACTCTGGTGACCCGTTCGACATACGATAGGTTGCCAGTGCTCTGTTGTTCCAGCTGAGAACCGATTGTCGCATTATTTTCTGCTTCTTCCCTCCTCTTTTGAAGAAAACAACAATATCATATAAAAGTGAACAATTTTTTTAAAACTTTACTAAGCCGGCTCAGTTCTTGTGCCAATCTTCAACATAGAGAGAAGAAGAAGAAAAATTGATCAAGTACCGAAAACGGAATTGTTACAAGGGCTCAACATTCCTTAAATAGCTTCCAACTTTGTCATGAGGGAAAAACTAAACTCAGCGCTCGATGAAACCAAGTAGTACATAGTTATAGTACTTTGACACAAACAAAGATACGTTGGCAATCTACAGTCATGCCAAGGAGTATAGGATTTCACAAATTTTGGTTTTTCCTAGATTAATATAAGATGCTCATTCCTAAATCTTATCTCCAACCTCTAACCTAATTGACTAATTAATGAGCCCGGGACAATTATTACTAGGAAGTTGTAGGCTCACCAACAATTATTATAGCGATCATGTCAAAGTCTTTGTCCTGTTCTTTTTCATGTTTCGAGCATTCGCATGTATCTTCTCCTTTGTGGATTTTATGTTGGATACAGATGACAACTTTCATTGGTTGGCCAAAGCACCAATAGTTTTCTTTTTTATCCAAATTGCCACATAACTCCAAAAGAAGTAACGTCAAGCCCATTTATCTAGTTTTCTTTTCTTGTTTAGTTGGATATGCGTCGTCGGATATCAACTTTCCTTTTTTTTTAAAAAAAATCGCATACTCAACCTGAGCATTTTGTATTAGTAATAATGCTAAAGCACTATATTTTGTTTTAGAAATTGCACCTGAATTAATGAGTGCAGATGATAGCTTTTTTGGTGTGATAATAACAGCTCCCTAGTTTAAACAGTTAGTATTAAGGCTTTATGGCTGAAACAAGAAAGCAATATAATGGATGCTAAGAAGCTAGAACTGGTGTATGATTGGCATGAACATGCGTATGTAACACAAGCAGATTCATTTCACATGCTGGTGGTATATGACTACAAAAGTGTTTTTTGCTTCTTTTATTAGAAAATTTGAGCACATATCGAGAGTTGTTTTTGACCTTCTTTAAACAACAATAATAAGAGTGCTAGTATAATACTGCAATTGCAAAATTAGTTACGTTGACATTCTCTAAGACCAAAACCTTTGTGTGTAAGCATTAAAGTGGTTTTGAGTCCAATAATAGTGTGTGTTGAGTTCACGTGACGTTCAAGAATGAACGAGTTACCTTATGGAAAATACTTCCCTCCTTCCCTTGTAAGTAGGAACTCCTACATTCCTGCCAATAGCAGTATGACATGTGTGTATAAGTTTTTTGTGTTCTTGATGAATTATTTTTGCACATGTGTCAAACCGTGATTTGCAAGAATGAGAACTCTAGGAAAGGAGGAAAGCGGTATCCTTATAACGATGTCAAAGTTTCAATGGCTATCCAAGTCACAATTGCCTTTAGGAAAGGTAAGTGGTTAGTTCCATATAACATGTTACTTATTCATATATGACTTTAGGTTTAAGCATGTTCTGTCTCTTGGCGCTGGAGGATATATTCTTTCTCGCTTCAGCAATTGGAATAGTCTGGCCTCTTGTATGCATGCATGAAAAGAAATATCATATCTTGGAGCTAGGGTTTTTTTTTCTTATGTCATCCCTCTTATTCTTTGAGAATTCTTGTGAGATTTCTATGCGTTTGAATCTATATCTCTTCCATACACTTAGGGTTCCGTCTGAATATATTCAATTCTCCAAACCTCCAATCATACTCACATTGTGACTTGGAAACAAGTGGTTGCTGAACTTCTGCCTCAAGGCTATTGATAAACATGGCTTAGTTAGTTTCGTGCCGCTATTGAGAAGATGAGGGGATCAAGTCTGCAGGTGGATAAGTAGCAAGAGTGTGGACTAGGTCCTGCAATATTTTGATTGATTGATTTCTTGTTTGTTTGAACCCTATATGAAACTTGTTATTAGTTGGTAAATTGATGAAATTAGAGGTCAATATAATTGTTTAGTTGATAGATAGCTTTTGGCCCTTTTAAGGAAATCCTTTCACTGAATAAAACAAAAGAAATTTGGATGGCTAGCTTTCTATTCATGTGACCTAAGAATTTCGCTATTTTGATTTTGCTAGTCCTTGGGTACAACATAGCGACGGATAATTCAAAATCAGAATAGGTCCAGTATAGGGGACAAATCAATAGGAAATGCTATTTGCTTTGTAAGAATAAGAATAAACTTATATGAAATGAACGAGTTTTGCAGGAATTGTCTTAATCATCGGATATCATTGAGAAATAGTAAGTGTTATCGAACGATTTCCTGCAATTCTTCCCAGTATGGAACCAATAACAGAAAATGTTGCAAGGTCACTCGTGCAAGCAAAACCATATATACTCCAACAGAGGTTGTCGCAAATGAAACAGTAATTCATTCCACAAGAAACCAGATAAAATTTTGGCAACAAAAATAAAAAGAAGCCAGATAAAATATATGAACAAACTCCTCTTCTATTTTTCTGTTCAAATGAAATATTTGAACAAACTCATCTTTAACATTTGCAGCTGAGAAAGCTTTAGTAAACAGAAGCCTGGAACAGCTCACCGTAATGCAGCCGCCACAGGACGCAAAGATTTATGACTACCACCAGGAGGGCTGACCTTTTTGCATGGTGATGATCCCACTCTCTTCCTTCTCTTGTTCGAAGAACCTTCACTTTGAGGCCCGACCATGGCAGCAAGAAGTTGGCTTCCCCTGTCCCTTGTCAAACTCTTTTTTGAAAGATATCTGAAAGCTTCAATTCTCTTTGAATCATCTACATCATTGTTGGAAGGTCTTTTACAGAGCGCATTGTCTGCTGACTTCAAATGATCACTTCGAATAATATTGTTCAATGATCTTTTGCAGGCCACATTGTCCGCTGACTTCGAATGATCGTGCGGAAGACAATATATCGGTTCTGAAAAATTCAATTCCACCTCATTAAGTTAGTTGCCTTCATAAATTTAAAGGGTAAGGTAATAAAATCTTTTGATCAGAGTGTATTTGCTTACCTGGAGACTCAAAAGAAGGCAGATCGGGACTCGGAGATCTGGGTGGTGTCATAGGATGGAGATAAACTTTAGCAGACCTTTTATGGCACCTATTTCCACCAAGAGACGATGTACTACATATATTCTCATTGTTGTGTGACTTTCCATCAAAGGAGTTACTTGCCCTGCCTGGAGTTGAAGCATCAATCACAGCAGCACTATCTTTAGTCTCCTTGGAACAACCATCGGCTGCATCTCTAGTGTCAATGACCTCAACCTCTTCACATCTTGCTCGAGGCAACGAAAGAGTAATTCTCTCATGAGCTTCATCAGGTTCATTGGCAGCACAACAATCAACATTGTTTACACTAGGAGATAAAATACTGATGCTCTCAACATTCTCTAGGACCGACTTAGGTGATGTATTCGTCATAGCTGGATCCAAGCACGGCTTTAGTGATTCCACTATGCTAGAAAACCAAGGAGTACCCTGCCTTGCATAGAACAGAATGTAGGCCTCCTGTGACAGAACAAATTCTTCTTGAACCCTAGTGACCTACAAAAATAACAGTGGAACTTTTAGTGTTAATATATTTGAGGGTAAAACCTGATGGAAACAATCCAACTACCATAGATCATCATTACCGTTTACTGCATGTAAACATACAACAAGAACAAAGATCATATCATAAAGATCATTTATACAAAAACAAATGAGAGAAGCCATGAATGGCAAGACAATCACTTCCACACACCAGCTTCACAAGAATTACAAAGTCATGCAGGTAAAACAGTTGCAATGAATTGTTTATTACGGAATGTATAAAGAAAATAATTACCTTTGAGTCGTCCAACCTATGCCATGTATCTGGAGATGACCGAATGAAGCAAAAGTAATGTCCAGAAGTAGATGAGAACCCAACATGCTCCACAATTGCATAAAGTTCATACTTCAATTCCACCTATTGCCAAGAAACAGGAAATTAGAACTAGAGAGACCACACCAGTTTTCTTTTTCTTGGTTAAAATTGAGGGAATCGAACCTTGGATCTACCCTAATCCTAACCCATTACCCCACCAGTTACGGATAACCCCCAAGGGCTTGAGAAAAAACAGCCATTTAAACATAGCTAAAACACAAACATAACATTCAGCTAACCTTTATTTTTAGATCATTTAACCATTATCATGTGTTTAAAAAAACCTTGCATTTCTTATAAGTTATAACTGATACCAATTTGATTATGATGAAACTAAAGGCAGCCATCACATTACTGTTGGTCTCACTGGTTGACTAATAGTCCAAATCCTAAGGAAAATCAACATATTCTGCGTAAAAAATAATAAGCAGAAACTCACCTTATTGTCACTGCCACTGGTGTAGGGCTTCAAGTCCAACTCCAAAGGAAATTCTACATGTTTTTCAATCTTCTCAACATGAGATCCATCAGTCTTAAATCTCTTCAGATGAAATGCAGCAACTAGAGGGGCCTGGTCCACCACAAGCTGCTTCTCCACTGACACTTCTTCCTTGCAGTTCTCACATGTAAACTTCGTCTCCAAGTCATTGATAGTTTCTATCTTAGTGAAGGACTCCAGGGCCCTTGGAAGAGTCTCTGCATCTTCAATCTCCAAACTCAGATCAATCAGAGGTTCATAAGTGTCAGAACAGTGACCACAATTGCAACATCGAAGCTGAAAGTAATTCATACACATAAAAATCAGTAAGAATTATAATAAAATATTGATTTTCCATCAAATGTAACCATTGCACAAAGAATCATGGCAATCAGATATGGAGTCATACTTTGCTTAGGAGACGACCACCAAAAACCCTTTCCACAAGGTTTTTATCTTGGGCAGATGGACTCTCCTTTTCCAAAGAATCCAAACAAGATTTCTCAAGTTTGTCTAAGAAGCATTGCAAGAACTCATGGGCATCTTCTTGCTGGTATCTTTGGAAGAAAGATGAGAAATCTAGTAGCATGAGGGTTAAGAATCACATTTGGATGTAAACTTCTCAGGTAAAACTACAGAATTTTCAAAGCTTCAGGTATTAGTACACATTTCGCAACAAAAATTAGTGTAACTGCTCAATCAAAATCAATCACTTGTAGAGGCTTCATAAGTTACTCTCTTTTTTTCATTCAAAAGAAAGAAAAGAACAATCACAATTTTATGCACAGAAATCTCAATACGTATGATCAAAAGGATACGATTCAAATTGTCGACAAGTTTCCATGGTGAAATAACTCTTCCTGAAGACGCTACTGAAAGATCAACATGGTCGTGAAGAGCACAAAGAACACAGAATCCTTCACTACCACCTGCATAATCCCAATTTCAGATTTTAAATTAGTGAATTGAATAAGAAATCAGCATAAACTAACTAGCTGCATAAAGCTTCCAACAATGAAGAAAAATATCAGATAAGAACATAAAGCAAACGCAATAGAAACCAAGGCCTTACGATCACAGGGCATGGAATGATTGCAAGAACGAAGACCCTCCACGAGTGGCACAGTGTGCGTGAAGCATTGCAGAATTGCATTCATAAAGCATGTGTTGCCTAGATTTGCAAGCCCTGCACCCTGCAACACCAAAACCACAACAAAACTTAACATCCCAAAATTAAAATTAAACGATAAAAAAAAAATTTAATATAAAATAAATAAATAAATAAAAGATGCAAACGAGACATACACGGCAAATGAATAATAATTATAATCATTGCATTTTTTATGGCAAAAATAAATACAAAGTTTCAAATAGGTTCAAAGCAAAGGAGCATACCACCATAGAGGGCTTTGTTTCACATATTGAAAACTGGGAATCCGAGGAAATCACTGATTCCTTGGTAGAATTCGACGACCACCGAGAAGACCAAGAAGGCGCGGAAGACGACCACCGCGATGGTCCTGAAGACTCCGAATGTGGATCCGATTCATAATTTGATAAATCGTTACCAACAATTTTGAGAGGCGAAGGTGGCGATGGTTCATCTTCTTGGCCTTCTTCAACAGATGGTGAAGACCCAGTTGGGTTTGGCAAAGAAGAATCCGAAGACATATCGTCTAGGGCTTTGAGAGGTGAAGATGGCGAAGACCCATTTGCATTTTCTGCGATAGACACCAAAGCATGGTCATCTACGGCTTCCTTTTGCGGAAATGGCGAAGACCCATCTAGGGTTTCTGCAAGAGCAGCCATTAAAGCTGGAGAGGCTGAATTTCCCACTTGGGTCTTTGTGAGAAGTGAGTCTGGAGGCAAAAGGTTGGCTTCTGAGAGATGAATTTCCACTGAAGCTCTTGGAGACTCAAGAAATGGGCTTTTCAGCGAACTGAAAATTGAATCTGAAATTGGAATTTGGGGTTGGCTCCACGAATTAGGAGGGAAATGGGGATTTGGGTTTTGAGAATTTTGCTTTTTAAATATTTTTGGGGGTTTCGGGAATTTGAAGCTGTCAGTTGGAAGGAGGGAAAGGCTAAAAAAGTGTTTCGAACCTTTTTGGCGTTTTGGAAAAGGAGGGAAAACTCCAAAGTCTCCCTCCATTTCGGGACCAAATTTGAGAAAAGAGAGGGAAAGAGAGAGACGGGAAAGATATCGTTTTTCTTTATTTTCAGAAGCTGCATGTTTTTTTTTTGGTTGAAAAAAGAAGTCGCATGTTGTTTAGTGAAATATGGGTGAGGAAAATTACAATTAATTGGTAACAGAAGGGCTCATTTGTAGGATTTTTGTAAGTTTTGGTATCCGTTTGTAGGGTCCTATAAGTTCAAGTATGAATTTGAAATGACACCTAAATTTGGGGGTTCTATTTCTATGTAGTTGATCCTAGAAGATATTAAGAAATGAAGATATTCATTAAATGAGGGTAATATAGTAAATTAACAGTTTTTAATATTAAAAAGATCAAAAATTAAATAAATAAAAACAAAATGAGAACATGGGTCCTATTTTCATGGACACAAGTAAACCCATTTTCTCTTTCTTAATTTTAAATTAAAACAATAAGTATATATAATAAATAAATGCAATTGGCACACTCTTGAGTGTATGCTAGTATGTGTATTAAATTATTTTTTTTTTTCAGAATAGCGAGTATGTGTATTAAACATGGAGATTTTAAATCTTGGGTATATATACATTGCCATATTTTTTAGAAGTGCAAGGAAAAATGAAGTATTTTTTTAGCAATGCCTACATACGTTTATAATACATGAATTCACTAAATGCCTTTTCGGAAAGATGGAAAAAATGCCTAGGCATGTTTGGGAATGTTTCTGTAGAAAATGTTGTAGTAAGAACCACTTCTTTTTTTTGCTAGGACATAAGCACTTTTACCATAGGCACTTTTTTTAGAAGCATATCCTATATTAAAAAGAAAATCCAAGCTCTTCTATAACTTACTTAAGTTTACATTCCCGAAGACGAAAATGCAGAAATTTGTTGTGACCCCCATTGTGGATTGACAACCACATGCATCTCTAAAAATTATTGCAAAAGCTGGCCTAAGGAATTTTGAGAACCAATATAATCGACTATATCTATCAAATTGTATTGGATTGAATGATTTTAACAAAATGAAAATGAATAAGTGATTAAAACCTCAAGGACAAATCAAAGTTTTAACAGAATACAGTATCCTTTGCCTTGCTCTCTTGACACAAAGCAGTAATGTTATGGTGGTTTACAGAAACAAGAACGCATATGATCAAATTTCAGAACAACACCTGTGCTACAAAATAAAACACCTGCCACTCTTCTTAAGCCTGGAGAATTTTGACAAGTCTTATTTGTCTTTAAAAGAATTGCATGAACTCTTCTTTACAATCACTACATATGATAATGGCTGGTGTACTTTTAACAAATAAACACAAAGCATATCAACATTAGAGGATTCTGTCCTGAAGATCCGTCATTAAATTGGATGCCAAGGAGCTAAGCTTCTTCCCGGTCTCTCCTGCAATGTTTTTTAGGGAAGAGATATCCTGTTGTGCCTGGAAAGGAGAATACAAAAAGATTAAACCGAAATTAGTTTAAACAGAAGGCTGGAAACTCAAAAAGGAAAAGAAGTTTCTGATCAGACATGGCCAAAATATGATAAACATACAACAATAATTGAATTCCAATGACTCAAAAACAACTGGAAATTTCTTATCTGCAAGGCATACCTGAAAAGACAGTCGGTTGATAAGGTCACTTGCAGTAAGATCAAGGGGCGAATTATCATCCCTGTCACCAAATAGATCAGCACTAGAGATGGCAGCGGAACCCTGGAAGTAGCAAGAAATTTGTGTTAGTTTTTTTTTTTTTTTTGTGGGTTCAAAGTTTCACATTTTAGTCTAAGAACTTCAAGCACCCACCATGCTTCAGCTGAGATAGTTTAATGAAAGTCGAAGAAAAAAAAACAAAGCAGCATCCGTGTTCCCAGGTTATCATGGTAATGTCCGGAATCAGAAAACTACAAACACAATTGTATAAACTGATTTGTATGCCAAAGATGTGTTGATGTTGCAAAAGACAATTTTCTTTTATTTTAATTATTTCCTTGGCATATTCTTCGACAAATATGAGGTCTAGCTGAATGAAAGCAGTAACAGGGCAGGACTTCAATAAATAAGAAATACTAAAGACAAAAGGGAATTTAAATTCAAAAGAAATTCCCAGTTGAACTGGGTTTAGTTGATTATGATAGTAATGATACATACCGAGAACTTCTGCAAGGAGGCTTGAGCATCAACATCAGCAGATTTGTTCTGATCACCAAAAAATTGTGCGGAAGAGATAGATTTTGCATTTGTGAATTTCTTCCTTGCTTCATCAGTTTCCTGAATCTGAAAAACAATAAAACATCAATATAAAGCAACACACACAAAATAACATGAACAGAAATGCAAACTGGTTATCAGCGTGCTGAACCATGACATAAAGCAACTCTTGTATATGTCACAAGTTGGTGTCTCCATCAGCCAATATGCAAGTGCAAAAAGACAATTGCAAAAATAACCAAAAGAGCAAACACTATAAGACAGATTTTTTATATCGAGGAAACCACCAGCAGCATACGTCTTCCTGAAAACGGGCTAACCATTCCCACAGTATACATCTTCATAAGAGATTTTATTTCCACACCTAAAATTATATGGCCAGAGCAGCATCATGCAGGACTGGATATCATGCATGAGAAGGATTGTACATTCCCATTGTCATAATAATTTTTCCTCTTTAAATAACGCTACCATTTGATAAAACAAGGCAATACCGTTTGATAAAACAAGGCCTTACCATTTGAGGCATAGAGTCTTGCCACTTAAAAACAACATAAAATTGGAATGGAGCAAACGAAAGTACTCCTCACCAAGCATACATGAACCATTTAAAGGATAATGTAACTCACTCAACAATCTCATGTTCTTTTGTTTATTTTTTAAGACAATAATCTGCCTATTAGATTAGGATTATAAAAACTTCAAATTGTAGTGACTGCCTGAAAAGGAATGTTTTTACTCCAGAACTTGGATAACCAAATACATGTAGTATGTTAGAATGCTTTCTCACCCATGAGGGAAAATTTGCCTACTCGTTTACTTCTTAGTAGAATTTCTGGACCTTACAGATTATAGGTATATGAAAACTGTTAAACACTACAAAAATTTCATTTGGTTGCTTCCCATATTACTAATATAAAGCAAACGGACTTGAGCCTCTTTAGGATAAACATAATGCACTTCAATTAATTAGTGGTGACCTTAAAAAGAATGAATGGCCGGAAAATAATGAAAACTAAAAAACACTCAGAAACTACAAATGTGTAAATTACTCCTTTTAATGAACATACAGGAAGCAAAAACATCACTTCAATTAATTAGTGGTGACCTTAAAACTTGAATTTCACTGCACAATGTTAAATTAAATGCCAGAGTAAGCAAAAACATCACTTCAATTAATTAGTGGTGACCTTAAAACTTGAATTTCACTGCACAATGTTAAATTAAATGCCAGAGTAATAACTATCCAGACATTTCAGAGGCACGTTTGAAAAGTTCAAGACAAGAAAATTCATAACAAATTTCTCAAAAAATATATTTTCTATGATATACGAGCAGATTTGTTATAGACACAGCCCCAAGTTCACAAAGATTTGGTAAAATGATTCCTTCCTCATCCATATCAACCTGCTGTATAACTACAGAGAAGAACGATATATTCATCCTCATCTAGGAATTGAGGTATTCTGAGTTTGAATTTTTTTTTTTTTGGGGTCAATTCTGAGTTTGATTAGAAACATAAAAATGCATTACCCTTCTGACACCAATGGAGGCTTTTGCAAATACAATTAAAACGTTAATAGTAAAATAAAATTAAACAGTTAAACCATGAAAAACAAACAAGTAGACAGTTTTCACCCCACCATTGTGTAAACTGTAGCAGCTTTTTATTTCCTTCTAAACTCAGTTTTGTACTTTACTATTTTCCCCTCTCTAGATAAATTTGTTTGTTTGAACCGTTTCTTTTAGCAAAGGGGATTTCAGGGTCTTCAAAACTTAAACAAAATCCTGAAACTTCTCCCTTTTATGATAGAATAGATTTCATGTCTGACCACTGTTTCTCATCATACTAATACAGTGTCTATTTTCTTCTTTCTTCCTTGACCAGATGATAGGAAAAGCTTAGCCTTTTTGGTTCTCTTAAATTTGTCACCCTAACACTTCTAAATCATGTGAAGCCTTAAATCCTGGTGTGAAAAGTGCAATATAGATTAGGGAATTGGAGCCAGAATTTTTTTTCACACTGCAGCAGGTCCTAAATTAACGAAAGTAACAAGAAACATAAAAAGCTAATTAGTTCCCTTGGGAAAACTACTTATATGTGAATGTCATTGGTCGAATATAACTTACTTGAACTTTGGAGGAATTTGAACTAGTTCTCTGGGGAAAACTACTGTCCATTCCAAAATCCGCAAAGAAATTTGACGACTTTGGTGGAGCAATATGACTAATTACATGAGCGCCATTGGGATTCGTCTCAGGATTTTGGACAATTTCTACATACTCAAAACGAGACGCAAGGGACGAGCCAGCTGTTGTTGGAGTGCTGTTAGTTGAGGAAGGCACTGGTATAACAGGTTCTTCAGGTTTCTGATCATACAGGCTTTCACTTGACTGCATTTGATAAAGTTATCTCGCTAAGAAAAAGGCATTTTCCCTAAAAATATAATAAAATAGGAAACAGAACTCAAAGATACCATTGCTGATAAATAATTTAATCTAAGCGATAATAAGAAATCACAACCTTTGTAGTAAGTTTGCGAGCTCCAAGCCCCCCAGTCTTCCCAGTTTTCTTAGCACCAAGAGGCTTCTTGACAGTACTGGTAACAAATATATGGGGGGCTTTTGGGGGAGCAGAGACTTCAGGGATTTCTTTCCTTGCTATAGATGTTTCTTTTGGAGCTTCACTGGTCTTGACATCAGGAAGCCCATTAGAAGCTTGTCCTGACTGAGATGCAACAGGTGATGAAGGAAGACATGCCTCTTCTGCCATACTTTTGGCAACTTCTTTAGAAAGTATCTGCCTGTATAAATCGGCAGCTCTTGATGTATACTTTGCCTCAATTTTGCCTCCATCCGTCCATCCATGCTGCTTAAAGAAAACCTGTGCGCGGTTGTTTCCACCGAAGCTCATCGTTCTAAGCTGTTCAGGAGTCCATGAGTCTAAATTTGTGGATCTGCACAAATAAAACAAATAAATTATAAGATTGTCATTGTCGCGATTTTGCTTTTGCAGTTATTTCTAAACATTAAACCCAAATGTGAATTTCAAATAGGATGTATTATTTCAATACACTGTTGATTAAATCTAAATGATCTGACAATCATATTCAACTCAACCTCAAAAAATTTGAAAAATACACACAATTTTACTTGTACAATCCATTAAAAGACAAATTATTTATCAAGAAAGTATCTTTTATGTAAACTTAGAATCATTACATGGGGAATAAAATTTAACAATGAGGATAAATCTAGGTCCAATTTCAATAAAACTATAATCGAACTTTGAGGTGAAATCTGAATTCAAACTATCAGATCCACCCCTGATGCTAAAATAATCTCAACAATCGAAGGTGGGGAAAGATGACGGGGATGGAGGGGAGGGCCAAGGGGTGACAGGAAAATTCTGAGTGAGTGGGGGATTGGGGTAGGGAGGGGGGAGAGTGGATTGTTTGGGAAGACCACATTGAGGAGGGGAAATGGTTGGTAGGCAAGATCGTGCAGCCCTCCTGGAAAGGGATGTGCTCTGAGAACATCCTTGGAAAGGGCTCGTCTAGGAAGATCGGGGGAGGACGAGGGGAAAGTAACAGGAAAGCTTTTACATTAAGTGGAAAGTAACAACGAATAAAAGCATAAGTCAGTATGGAAAGAACTGCTAATAATTCTGAATCACATAAAACTAATGGCTTCATTGCATTCGTATGGGTGTGTGTGTGTGTGTGTGTGTGCAACTCTTATCTACCTTTGCAGTCTTCCTAAGAATGCATGTAACAGTTCCCTTGTTTGCCTTTTAGTTTCAGTTGTACTTCAGATATTAAGTTTGGGTCAAATTGTAGGACTTAAACTCCATCTAGCTCAAACAGATGCAACGAACCACAAGAGGTGCTTTCCACAAATCTCCTTTCTATTAAAAGAACAAAACAGATCACGGTTCCTAGAATAAAGCATAACCTTTCGCACTTCTGGCCCAAGTTTCTTGCTGCACCCTCAATCTAATTACCAAATTCCTAAGATTTAATTAATGACACAAACTATGACTCGGATCCCCAACATGTAAGGGCACATCAACCCTTCAACATGATTTCAGTTCCCTCTTATTTAAAAACAGAACTTCGAGTTCTCGTAACATAAATTAGATAACATCACAAAATGCACCAAAAGTTAAAGCAATAAACATTCAATCATATGTACTCAAAACAGCTACTCCAACACCCAAAATATAACAAATTGAAGATTGAGAGAATTAAAGATCCTTACTGCCACATGAAACATACCTAACAAAGCTGATGTGAACGCCGAGACTGCGGTGAGCGGCCGAGCAATCGATGCAGAGAAAGATCCCATATGTAACCGAGGCCCAAGTTGGGTTCTTTGCATTGCAATCGAAACACATCTGGAGCAAAAACCCACAAAATGAAAAACAGAACTCAAGATCCAAGCACAGAACACAGATCTGAATCAGATCCAACAGACCCATATCGAATTTTGCACCAGAATCAAAAACCCATATAAAAGTTTTAAGAATAAACCAAACAAAAAAGGCAAAATGATATTAGAGAAACAAAAGAACCTTGTTTTCTGACTTTGCTTTCAGTTTTCTGAAAACAACGTTCTTGTCATTGAAGATTTCGGACGCCATTGGAGAGACAAATCCTAGAGAAATTAGCGAGAACAAATGAATCCGAAGAGGTGCTTGAACACCTCCTCAGGCAAAAGAGAGAGGTAGAGATGTGTGGAAATGAAACCCCAAAATTGATTTCAGGTTCTGTTTTTTGGTTTTGGTTTTTCGTTTTGTGAAATTTTAAACGGAACCATTTTATTAGCAGTGGGTATGATACAATGTTGTTTCAAATGACGAAACTACCCTTGAGGTTTTAAGGGTATTTCAGTGCTGTTGGTTCGTTGTTGTCTAGTAGTGTAATTATTTATCTGAATGAAGGGCAAACGTAATTTGTCATGTTACGTCCATGCCTTTTTGGTGGCAACTGGCGGTTTCTACCAACCGCTAACGGCTGGGCTTATATAGATGGGTCAAGCTGAACCACCCAGTTCCACATTTCTTCAACCTTAAACTTTTTATTTTTTTAATCATGCTTAATTTAGTTCAATCTTTCTAATTTTAAATGCCAGAAAAAGAAAAGAGAGAAAAATCTATCTTTATCTATTTATACTATTATATCAAATACGTAATCGACAATCCATCAGGAAATAAAATAGAAACCTTATGGGCTATTTACTTACCAGGAATGGATGAAGTAAATATTGGGGAATTGATAAATTTATGAAGTAATTAATCAGTATGGGAAGAATCATTCACATTAAGCTGTTTACTAATTATATAGAATCATCACATGAATGGAGTTGATTTTCATTGTTATTATTTAAGATAAATTTGGTAACACTCAATATAATAGTAAATAATAAGGATATAATCAATGGGCTAGTTCTGTTTTGAACTTAATCAATTGTTTTTAAATTTTTCTTAGCTTGAAGTCAATGGGCCTTGTCAAGGGCTTTAGTAGAGAATTATAATATCATCAGAAGATGTACGCAGACATCTGCATGCGTGTTATAATATTGCGATATTTATATATATTATTCCCTAAAAGAGGAAAATAAACTACGCCGTCCACTCCATATTATAACACATGCATGCATGTACCACGCGCCATACTACTTAGATTCTATAATTTTTCCTTTAGTAGCTATTTAATTTGTATTTTAAATTACGTTTCTACCCTTGTGTACTTTATATGGAGCCAAATCTGAGTCTCAACAACACATTCAATTAAGATTTTAATAAATTGTAATTACATGATTTTAATGTAATGAATTTCAGCCGAATTTAATAATTATATGATTTTAATATATTGCAATTACATGATTTTACTTATGATTTTTAATTCACTTCAGATTTTATTTATGATTTTAAAAGATTGCAATTACATGATTTTACTTGTGTTTCTACACAAGCTAAACTCTATCACCCATCATCTATACAGACTCTATTCCTGCGTTTATTGACCAAAATGAAAAAAATAAAATAAACAAACTGTCCTGTCTTCACGTTGAGCTTTTCTCTCTCACAGAGGACATATCAAACTCCTTTCATGGCTTGAGAAGCAGAGCCTTCATCTCTGCAAGAAAATGAAATCAAGAATTAAAATTAGAACCAACCTGGGATTAGTAGGTGATTAAGATTAGAAGAAGATAAAGGACAACAAGAGCAGGACTAGAAGATGAAGTTATGAAGAGGAAAAGAAGGGGCTGGAGACGGAGAGCAACAGAGAGCATGTGAAGAGATAGAGGGAGGAGAGTGGGAGGGCTTGAACGGTAAGGGGGTCAAATTTTTTTTTTTTCTCCATGACTTTAGAAGAGAAACAGGACTTGATAATACGATAAGGAAATTGGAAACCACCTGCCTTCCATTGCTTATATCAATTTCCCAGATTCAATTTTCAAGGGAACCAAACAAGAAAGAAAATATTGAAAAACAAAAACTGAAGCTATAATAAACAACAATTGCATAGTTTTACAAGAGCATTAAGAAACATCTAGAATCGAGCATTAAAAATCTTAATTGAATGCCACTTGATTTTTAAGCTTCAAAACAATCTATTAAAATCATAATTGAATACACCCCAAAATCACACCTAACCACCCCAGCTTTGGATTCATTCCGAAACGAAGACCACGAGGTTTCAATCGGAGGATCTACACATGGTGGATTCTCGAAGGTCAGAGGGCGGCAATGCCGATGCCGACGGTTTTGCACTGGTGAGATCGAAGTTCTGGTCCGACGACGAGGACGGGGAGGACAGCGATGATGAATTTGTGGCGCAGAACGTGAAGGCCGAGGAGGCGAAAAAGTGTCGAAGCCTAAGATGCCTAAGGTCACGGTTGCTGTGGCGGCAGCTAAGATCGACGATGCAAACAATCTCTCTGCGTTCCTCATTGACATTTCGGTGAGTTTTTATTCTGATCTAAGCTTCATCTGTTCGCTTATAGATAATTCTGGCTTGTAATAGGCTTGCAAAGTTTCTGAATCTTTTTAATTAATTCGAATTTTGATCCTTGCAATAGGCTTCGTACGAGTGGTAATGTGGTTTGTGGATTATTTTGGCCTTGCATTCTCTACAGTGACTGTTGCGCAGTTTCCATGGGTGAAGATGTTCAAGGAATCAACGGTGGCCAAGCTTGCCGATGTAAGTTTTTATTTTTATAGAATCATATTTTATTTTTAACAGGCATAATAGTTTGTGTATACCTGATTGATGAAAAGGTATTTGCTTTATGCTCTTTACCGTTCTATTTTTCTAATCTTTGAGAAAAAAAAAATCAAGGACATCAATTTTCGTGGAAAGCAACATTTAATTATTCAATCCTAAAGGATATTAATTAAGGTATTCCTTACATTTAAATGTTGCTTGTGTGGATAATATATGAATTACAATTTTGCACAAACTGCATTGCAGTTTCCGATGATCTAGGGTTCCGACAAGGATGGTAGCATCGTTCGTTTGTTGAAATGGCTTTCGAGGATGTGAAACCGAGCTAATCGGCGGTTCGGGCATTTTAATTTTCCATGACAGATGAAGGATTCCTATCTTGTTTGAAAAAAGAAATGGCCTATTATTGTTTCTTTGTCAAACCATGAGGTTATGTTTGGGTTTAGGGTCATTCCTGCTGAAAATGTATTGTGTGTATGTGTGAATTTGGTTCATGTTACTTAATTTGAAAAGCTTTCTTTGCTAGAATTTATTTGATTATTCTCAGTCCAGAGTCCAATATGAATCTGATGATGTGTTAACATTTTGGTGTTGATTTATTTATAGGGTATGAAATTACCACGAGGCTAAGGAGGCTACCCTTCTCAACGGCCTTGATAACCATGATTTCCGTGACAAAGGAATCTCCAAGCTCTGCCTTATGAATGAGCTTGATGACAACTTGATTCGTGCTGTTTCAAGTAATATTCTATACTACAGAAATCTTAGCTTCTTAGTCAGGTTGGGCTATTAGCCTTTTATTGAATTTTTCTAATTTATTTGCACCTTTTCTGCAATCATATAATTAGGTGATGGAAACATTTGAATTTGGAAAGATTATACTTTGAAGGGTAGACAGAAGCAAAGCCTGTAGAAGAGGTGACTGCTGCTCAGTCTTGGTCTATTGGGAAACAGAAGCACCGATCACCACAAACTGCATTGCAGTTTCAGTTGCAGTTGCAGTTGCATTTTCTGTTCCCGTTTAATTACAATTGGCTAAATAGATTGACAAAATTATAAACGACAATGTTGGGTGTATGTTACATGATTATTTAATGTCTATGTTGAAGGGCACAAAACCCAAAAGAAATAGAATTGTTATGCAGTTTCTGTTTTTGTTGTGTTTTTATTATAGTTGTAAATGATTTTTGTTTTCGTTTTACTTCATTGATGTCTTATTGTTTTGTTTTAGAGTGGTAGTTTATTGCAATTTATATATCTCTAGAGTATGATGGATTTGTAAACAAATCATGCGGGAATCGATGTTGGCTAAAATGGAAACTGCATTGCAGTTTCCGTTTCATGCAATGCAGAAAACATAAATATTTGATCCACTTTCTCTTTCTCTTGTAGTTTAAATAAGCTAAAGAAGTTGGGCTGCAGGAAGTTTGATGTAGTTTAAATATTTGATGTCGTAGCAAGTTTGATGTCGTAGTGTTTGGGCTGTAGGAGTTGGGATGTAGGAGTTTGGGTTGTAGGAGTGGGTCTGTAGGAGTTGGTGGACAGCTGGAGGTTGACCTCAAATGAAATAATAAAATTATTTAAATAAGCTTCAATGGCATTCCTTGTAATTTATAGGATTTATTAGTTGTAGTTTAGTAATTTTAGGTACATTTATTAGTCTTTGACCTCAAGCAAATTTGGTGAAATTAGTTTCATATCTATCAAAATATGAAACTCCCTATTATTTTAAACTAAAGCTCCCTTTACTAAGTCTCATGAATCGTAACCTAGACTAATTTGAATACTAAGATACCCTACACATATAAATATATATTTTTTTCATCTAAATAACTCGTAAAAAGCCAGATGAATAATATAAGATACTATATAACGAGTGATGAAAAAATTAGTATATAAAAATATAAGGAATATGATATAAAAGAAGAACAAATATGACACAGTGATAAGATGCATAACAAGACAAGTAGTGGCTAGCAACTAAGGTGAAAAGGGAAAAATTTTGCTTTTTCCAACGGTGATTAATAAACAACCATTGAAAATTTTTTTAACAAAAAAGGCTTCAAAGTTTGGTTTCTTCATTTTATGGGATGGAAGAACATAACAAATGTCAATAGTTTTTGTTTTATGTCCATGTTCCTCCAAATTGTGGTGCTAAACTAACCAATTTCAAATAATATTTGAACAAAAACAAATAATAACTTAAGCATAATCTTGATAATATTAAAGTGGCGTGAGTTTTTATTTTTCTAGGGTTTGGGGTGTTTTGTAATTATCTTAAAGTGGTAAGGGTATTTTTGGAAGGTAGTAAGGGAAAAATGGAATGAGAATCAGATCAACTACCCCTCCCTAAATGATATGATTCCTCATTTTGAGTGGATGTGCTTAAGGAATTTGAGGTGGGATCCACACATTTTTTTCATTCCTAATTGCAAGTAAACGCGAGAGAAGTCAAGAATGAAAATCATTCATTTTCTTCCCATACTCATTATTAATACGTAAACATATACATTTACTTATCAGGAATGGGCGTTGGAATGATTATGAGTATTAGTATGATTTTAATTCTTGACTTCCCATGTGTTTACATTACATAAAGAGCCAAAATTTATGTGGATTCCATGTCAAAATTCACAATTAGGAATGGGATCAACTAGGGGTGGTTGATTTGATTCTTTTTTCTTTTTTTTTGTATGAGTTGATTTGGTTCTCATTCCTTAATTCTTCTATATAAGTTCCCAATGTCATGACTTCTCCCATTCCTTATAAGTAAATTGTTAAATATGAATAATAACCTTAAAAGCATAGTGAAATTTTGTTGACGCCCATGTCACGCCTCAAATTTGAGACACGTGACAGCGGCACGTACTTTGAGGATCCTGAAAATATAACACCTAAATCCAAGGGTTATACTCCCTAGATTCTCAAAATACGCTGAGTCTTTGTAAATAAATTAAAACGGGTTGGATCAGAGTGTTTAACAACAACGAAAAAATAATTTATAATATTATACAAAATTTATTTGAGAGTTAAACCAACTCCAAAGGTCATGGAATAGTATCAACAACCTCCGAAATTATTTTGCAAACCAATAATGAAAATATACAAACCATCTAGAATTCAAATTTATACATATGTAGTGAAACATGATCATCTGTGATGAATAGGGTTCACAACCTAACAACAACGTGAGACACGAGCGAAATGATAACAAGTGAGGAGGTCACACCAAGATGTCACCCACGAAAGGAATCTACAACAAAAGTAGGGGTGAGCATCACATACGTTCATTTGCCCCATAGAAGGCTCCCGGTCAGGTTTCAAAATAAATAATAAATATAATAATGATAATAATAATGGCAATATATTTATTTCAAAATCAGTAAAATAATATGCACAAACACAAACCGTATCCATTTATTGTGGATCCAAAACCAATTGGCATGCTCAAGCAATTTTTGTAAACATTTTTTGGAACGTTGCTCTATATGCTTGTCTGACAACCGATCCTTTAAGGCCAACTACCTATACCAGAAATCATAATTAAATTCAACTCTTCTAGTACGGTAGCGAGAGTGTCTATTTCAACCAGTTACACATCGTCAACTATACCTCACGCATAGGGTATTGGTAAAGTCTGTATGTGTAACCCCTTTGGAGTTTTTGGGAATCGAAACCAAAGGAAGTCGCTATGCCCCTTTCATTCTCATGTCGTCGAGGATGATGCCCGCAGACGTATACCCTCAAAACTTTGGAGAACCAAAGCCAAGCATTCATAAAACCAAGCATACATGACAATCATAAACAATGCAGTTTTCTCACACAACAATATATACTATGTCATACATACACAAAATACAAGTCTGAGAGTGGGTCCCCTTACTGGAATTCAAAACTGATGCCTGACTTGCATTCTACACATTTAAACTCAAATTGTTCTTTTTTGGGCAACTGATTCCTAGTCCAGTCATTCAAAAAAAATGTTACTTAAAATCCTTCTTTGCAATTTAGTTCTTATAACTATCTTTAATTGCACTGTAGTCCTCTCACTAGTCAAAAATTTCACTTTTGTCCTTATACGTTGTCCAAATCATATTTCAATCCTCAGACTTATTCATAATTTCACTTTGGTCCTTACATTTTACCTTATTTAACTTTTGGCACTTATATTTATTTTAAATTATCTTTTGGTCCTTCCATTTTTAAGACCGCTTTCGGCCAACACTTCGAGACAAATTCCGTAAATCAAACCATCTTAAATCTTAACCCTCTAAATTTGTCAAAATTTCCTGAGAGAAGCTCCCAAAGACAAATAACCAACTCAAATTATACTTGAAAACTAACAAAAGCTTGTGTCAATTGATTCACTCCCGAGAAGGCTACACTGGCTGGATTGCCATGTCCAATCGAGCGCTCCTCTACTCGAGCTTCTACTAAACCGTAGGACTTTATGTCCATTATCTTTAACTTTGAATTCTGCCACTTTGAATTTGAATACTCTTAGATATGCTATGTTATCGCTCATTAGGGTTGGATTTGAAGGCCGGAGGCCTATGTTGTATTTTGTATGCATGCTGGCAGTTGGTGTACACTATTCCATTGTGTTTTATCAAGTTGAAATTTTTGAGAATGTCCGTTTTACAGGGGTTTCAGCAGAAGTCTCGGCACCTTTTTCTTTCGTTTTGGGAAGAGGGAAAATGTTTAGTATGTGGGCCCAGCATTGGGATGATGTCGATTAAACCACAGGGTTCGGCACGAATTTCGAGGGGAATTTGGATCGAGTCTTGTCACAAAATCTCCATATTAACCTTAGTTAATGAAAATGTTAAAACGGAAAATATTTTATTAAATAAGGTTAAATTAGTACATTTACAATCTGTTTAAATTTAACTAAAAAATTTAAAAGAAAAGAGCATTATCTGACTTGCCCATAAAATTAGGAGACAACCACCTCCAAAATTGTAAAATGTTTTGGATAAGTTATAAAACTAAGTTTTGAAGATTAAAAAAAATATCCAATTGGCAAACGCTATATAGGGATCCCAATTGAATATTACTGTATATCATTCCCTCCTTTTAAGAGACACCCTTTGGGGTCCACTACTAATTTTCTTTCAAGAATCCAAACCATCTATTTTTCGAGTAATTTTTGCATGTTCTGGGTACACCAGCCAGTTGCTGTTCCATCCAATATACATAAGACATGTGGAAATATTTTATTTTAATTTTAAAATATTGGATGGTACACGTATATCTAGAACATACAAAAATTTCTCTTATTTTTCAAGTCTTCATTCATAGATTATCCTTACAAAAAATTAGACAAATTGAAAACCATTAAGTCATCTAATTGTGACCAACAAAATAGAGTAACATAGTGCTTCAAGAAAATACTAAAAACTAGATGGTTTGGATTTTTTTTTTTTTATACAGAGATAATCTTTGAATGAATATCTAAAAACTAGACGATTCATATCACTGAAAAACAATGCGTGCAAATAGTGCAACGCACTCACTAATATAAGAACTTGGGCTTGGGCTTGAATTATACATGCTTTAGCTACTTCCGCAAGTCACGAATTTGGGTGATTCTTAGGCCCACGTTTGAGTCCACACTCTCTTGTCGTGTTGACCATAAATAATTGTTGTTTTCTTAATAGAACTAGTTGTAAGCTGGATATGAAATTATGAATCACCATGCAACCAAGCAGATCACGTCACCACTTTTAGATTTCAAAAGTATGTTGGGCAAACGTTGATTCATTCATGGTTGATGTTCCTGATTTGTCATTTATATTAGTTTGCCTACTCTATAATATCATTGGCCTGGACCAACATTTGCATAATTGAACTCAAACCACCATTATATATGTTCAAAATTCAAAACAATTTTTTTCAAAGTTAGGAAAAGAGGGGTTTTTCTCACACACACTGTCAAGGTATCATAAAAGTTCAAACATGAAACCACTAATCGACAAGTCAAGACTCTTTTTCACTGGACTAGACCATTGGCATTCAAAGCCCTTTTATAGCATCCTACAAAATGGCTATGGTTAAACTTGAATGTATAACGCTAACACAACTTGGAAAATAAGCATGATCCTTAAAAATATGTATTATATCGTGCAGAGTGGTAGTTAATGGGTGAAGCATGGAAAGGCCCAGCCAAAAGAGGATCTGGTTCCCCACTATTTGTCGTGGAAGAGGCAAAGCGTCCTGTTAAAATCTGGACCACAGAAATGAAGTCCATCTCAAGCATATCAAACTCCATGGTGGACAACTTTGTCGAAATTGGACACTCAATGAAAAACTATATAAGATTATATTATATTTTTCTTCTGACCAAAAAAAAAAGATTAGATTTTCTCAATTCTCCAAAGTAAAAAAGTTCAAAAGAAACTAAGATCCCAAATAACTTTTCATGAGCTATACATCTCCTCAAAGAATTGCTTTCCGCAATTATGTGCCTCAAATCTTCCCCTCTGATTTATGGGGTCCATTATATTTTAGACATGCATTGGATCTAATTAATTAAGGTCTAGTCAATGAAATCATTGAAAGGGAATAAAACATAGTTGCTCTACAGCCTACTTAATTCCCTAGTATTTCTTTTCTTTTTTCATTGGCACAAGAAAGGTCAAATGGGAGCTTAGGGTTTAAGTAAATGTACTCAACTACTGTATCTATGAGCATTCACCGATCTCTTTTTCTCTTTGAATAAATAATGAATCGGAATCATCATTTTCTTATTTATAAACCTTTTTTTAAGCCAAAAAGGTCTCAGTTTGTTAAGCTTTTTCATCTCTACCCATGTGGACAGAGGTTACGATAATAAAACCATAGAAAACTTACAATTTTATTAGAATTTATACATATCATTTAAAAAATGAAAAAAGTTGTTCATGTTGCACTAAGTTAGACAATGCCACCTGTCCAACCACCCTACCCACTAAACTAATGAAAGTAATCAATCACTGTTAATATCCCATTAACAATGCATGCCCCCACTTAAAGAATAAAGCATGTAGGCAAAAGCACTGCTAAACGACATGTCGGGTGAGTGGCAAAATGTGCAGAAGGTTGAAAACCGCGTGACGTGGTATGAATGAATCACGTGCTTCCTTGAATTTCAAGAGATACGACACAAGACCCACCCCTAAAAATAAAGACCATGATTGGTGCTGCTCCACACACTCTGCTTTCACCCCTTAAAAATCAGTTATAGGGCCCTCGGGTCTGTGTCTCTACTCGCTCTTGCGCGCAGCCCACGTGCTCGTAAGTTCGGGGCCACGACGCCGTTGGCATTCCCGGTTTGGTCATTGATGGTACAATTTTATACGCGGGGTCTCCTCTATTGTTTTAGTTTATTTGACCTGAGTAGTGGAGGATCCAAACACGTGGTGTATACACCCTAGTTCCTATCAAAAATCACGTGATTTTATGCTAAAGAAATTGGTTGAGAGTGTTTGTCGCACATTTATAAGTTAAGGGACTTAACTTGAGTTTATAAGGAATTTGGTTACTCTAACCCATTAGGCATTCTCCAACACATTTATTCTAAACCCAAATTTCCCCCCTCCAAGAAGTAACTATTTGGATTTTGCCCGAACTCAAACCCTTTTTTCCACCAACCATTCAGACTCAAATTTTATATCCGCAACTTTATTAAATGATTGAAGTCTAATTTTTCTTCATTTAATCTTTTTAAATAACTTCATAATTTAATTTTTTGAACAATTTGACCCAAAAAATTAAAATTCCATAAATATAATTTTTTTTTAATAGAAATAGGTGGGTATTTGTAGAGTTTGGAGTGAGTTTTTGGGTTGGATATGATTTAGATTAATTTAAAATATTATTTTAACCGTTGGATTTAAATTTCAATCGTTGGATCTTTTTTTTTACCGTTAAAATAGCTTGAATTTAATATGTATCATTGATTTGAGTTACTGTTGAAAAAAAAAGTGATGTTACACCTAGTGCGACAGCTTCTGCAAGATTAGTAGCCCGGGCCCCATTGTTTTCTCCTTGCACATGGGCTGCATCATTGTTGTGTGGGCTCCACACAAAAAAATTTCAGTCCAGGCAATAGTTAGATTGGTCTTTGGCCCCAAGTTTGGATTTTTCCAAATTTTAGCCCCTTGCTTTTTTTGAGTTGGGAGAGAAATTGGGCTAAAATTTAGAATTTTTTAGGTTTGACCTCATGGGTTGGAGATGGCCTTTCCAATTAGTTTTGGTGTGGAACCTCAACTTCTCTTCAAAACTTGAAGTTAAATGAAGACAAAGAAAATTCTACAAATTGGCAGATTCATCAGCAGCAAGGGGCACCAAATCTCGACCCCCTACGTGTTGACGCTAGGTTGTGCTGCCAAAGTGAAAGGCTGTCTTTTTTGTTGTTGGATGGAAGGCTGTTTTAAACACATGGAATATGTCTTTGCATAATGAAATATCTAATTTTGTACAAGTATTCTTTCATATTATTTGGTGAAATGGGGCCGAAGCCCAATTGTTCTTTTATTTTATTTTTTTATAGAAATCTTGAGATTGCATTCATAATGTTGGGATTAAATGTTACATCCCGTCCCCGAGAATTTATTTAATTCATAAATTTCAAGTCAAATGACAATTTTACCCTTAGGGTTTCTTAGTGGGTTAGGATTTGAATTTTTGTTTGAGAATGGTTTTAGAGAATTTATTGGCTCCATTGCATAGTGCTTGAGCTCATAGACACGTAGCGGGCTCAAATTGGAGTTAAAACGAAGAAGATACGATCTGCGGAAGTGTAAGTTTTAACCGTAAGTTTTTTTTATTTAAAAAAGTCAGATTTTCTCTCCCTCTCCCTCATTTTCTCTCTTTCCCTCCCGATCTCTCTCCTTCGCGACGACCCCCCCTCCCCCAGCAACATAGTCATTGTGAACAGTGACTGTGTGAGTTCTCCGGCAAGATTCACCTCCATCCGGCGGTTCCTGGCGACATCACCACCTACAAAAGCTTCCTCTATTCCTCCTCTACATAACCCACCCCTCAATCGAGCTCAAAAACCTCGAGATTCTCCTAAAAATTGGACTGAAACCCATAACCCAAACCCTCAACGAAGCCGGCACTTTCGAGGCTGTTTCCGGCAACTCCGGCAATCAATTCCGACAAGTGAGGTATGATTTTTCATTCTCTCAATGTCCTCTAGCTGTTCATGTAGGTAATTTGGGTTGATCTATACACCCAAAAATTTTGACTGGTTTGGTCGTGTTTTTCCTTTTTTCGACCACTTTTTGGCCGGGGTCTAAGAACTAAAAACACTCCCGTGGATGTGTTTGTTAAATTGGTATAGATATTGACAGGTGATTTAGAGATTTTTCAGTCATCGGAATTCTCTCAAGCCACCCAGCTGGGTGCCGACGACTTGTTTCAGACCTAGAATGATTCCTTTGTTGTCCCTGAGCATGACGGTATGCTCGGATTAGCTAAACTCGATCGTTTGAGCATTTTACTAAAAGTTACATATTAGGCTTTTTTCGGGTTCAATAAGATCAGACCGTCCGATCGGTCCCATTTTTAAATATGTTAATCCATGTACCTCTAGGATCGTGTTGGAACTGGTTGATCGAGAATTGGAGTCCCTGATACTCTGAATCAACGATTTTAAGGTTAGGAGAATTAGTCGCCGTCCGATCGAAGTTAATCCGACTGCTCGATCGAGGCCAACTTTTGGGACATGTTTAGTGGACTATGTGGAACCTATAGAAACTTTCGGGTTGTTAATCGGAGGTCGTGGGCCTCGCAGGCCCGGTTGACTAATATGAGAAATTTGACCGTATTATTGACCACGGGTCTTTGGTGACCGTTTCATTCCTCTGGAAGTAATAGGATGGGCCTAGGAACCGTTTAGAAGTCATACACACGCTTTAAATTCCGGGAATTTGGTTTTTGAATAAAGCTTTGAGGTGGGCCATATTTATTAATTAAATTGTGTATTATCTGAAATAGGTTCTCAGATGCCACGTACCGCTCCGGATGCACCCAATCAAGATTAAGCAAACTTGGACTCACTGTGAGTGGAAATTTGTTTTATAAATGGTTTTTATGAAATGTTGTAAGAATGATTTAATTATGGTTTTAATGATTTTTCCTGCTATGATGGTTTTTATAAAATAATGAGTGATTAAATGATTATGGATGATGTAAGTTTTGGTTTTTCTTTCCAAGCATTCGGTTTTGGTTCGAAATGACTTTAAATATTTTTGCATGTTAATAAATGTGTTTGGCTTGGAAAGCTAGTATGGTTTGAGAATTGAATTTGGGAAAGATTGGAAAAAATGGTTTTATTGATATATTCAGGAAATAATTTCAGAACCACCTTAGGTGCCCTAGTTGTTGCCTTCGGGATATGTATAGTTGCCTTTAGATGTTATGATGTTTACGGACATCCCGGTTTCCTTCGAATATTAGAATGTCTTCGGACAGTTTGTTGCCTTCGGATGAGTCTACGTACGTATGACTATTGGCCCCACGTGTCTTGTGGACGCCCGAACCTTGTGGTGCTAGGATTTGCGTTTCAGGTTGACTTTGTGTCCTCCGATTCTGCTAGGATTTGCATTTCGGGGTGACTTTGTGTCCCCCGATTCTGCTAGGGGAATTGACGAAAAATTTCATGAAATTAACGGAACACTTTTGGAATTGACGGATATTCATTGGGTACACCTAGGTGGAAAGCATTTATTGTTTTCAGATGCTTTCTAATGAATTTGAAGGTTTAACTGAATGCATGAGATATTATAGATATAAATATGAATGCTTGTTTTCAGTACAAATATAGAACGAAAGGTTGAATGGTTTTCAAATGGTTTTTAAACGGCGGGGTTAGTATGTTCTTATTATTTTTAATAATATTTATTTTTTTCCACTCACGCTTTATTGTTTTGCGCCCCCAGGCTGTAGACGAGTACCGGACCACCACTACAGGGCGTTCCGTCTTCCGCTACTTATCAAGTTTCCTTATGTAGGATTTCCTATTGCAGTTGGAATTTTTTGTTGTAATTTGAATTAACTAGATAGACTCTGATATTGCCTTGAATATCTGTAAGGCCTGAGGCCATTCAGATTCACTGTTTGGATGTGTGTGAATTAAATTGTGCGTGCTGAACGATTGTAATTATATAATTGCGTATTTTACAGGTGTAAATTTTTGGAAAAGAGCAGTTTTCAGGGGAGACTCTGCCGGTTTCTCGGTAGAAGTCCAACCCTTAAGTGGTTTCAATTTGGAGTAGGGCAAAGGGCATTTTGGACATTTGTGCCTGGCACCTGACATGTGTTGGACACACACGGGGTTCAACACGGATTCCAAAAGTGAAATTTGGGTCGGATCCTGTTATTAAAATTCTTTTTTATTTTAACGTTTGCTTCCAATTTATTATAACTTAGAATTATAGCTCTCTAAAAGATTCTTATATTTTTATATAACCAGTGTGTAAAATTATTATTATTTAATTAGTAGGGTACAGTTGGGACCAAGTTAGATCAAGTGGCTTTTCAATATCCTAGCACAAGATGTAAATGTGTTGTCATTTGTCTTTATTGAATTTTGTCATGCGTTTGATAGCAAAATAATATTAACAATAGTAATGTAAAGGATCCACTAGTGTAGTGATTTGGGGCAATTGCTTCTCAATAAAAAGTTTTGGATTCAAGTCCTATCGTGTGTGTGAGTAGTGGCGGAGCCAGTATTTCACATTAGAGGGGACCATTCACAAAATTTTAAAAAGTAATTCGAATAGGAGAGCTCAAGCGCTAACCAGTTAATAAGTTAATACGATACTAACTACTCGATTTAGCCCACTTCAAAATAGCATTTCATACTGATTAATAATTTATCGATTCATTACAATCATAATTGTCCTGAATTTCATATTTTAAAATTGTAGAATATTAATCTCATCATCTACACTATTAAAGGCTCAAAAGTTAATCATTTATATTCCAACAGAGAGAAGAAATACAAAAAAAAGTTCATAAATCTCAATATTACGGTACCCTACTTAGACATGTACAAAGTGGGGGAAAAAAAATTCACAAAGCTTAAGTTAAACAAAAGAGGAAGAGAAAGAGAAAGAGAAAAAAGAATTAGGAGTTTTTAGTGTAAATATCATAACCTACCCTAGAAGATTTAAGGGAAAGTAGAAGAGTGATTAGTGGCCTCCTTAAAACATTTCAGAGGAAAACCCAAAGGGATAAAATCTCTGAGAATGAAAGAATACCCACACACGCCAAAGACTACAGAAGAGTCAAACATCACTAGAACTAGCAGGATGGTCATCACAAAGATAGTCCCATAACGAGAAGGGTGGCACATCAAACCAAAAAGCAAGATCCTTCTGTCTAAGACCATAACGTGCAATACGATCGACAACTCCATTAGCAGTCCGGGGACCATGGTGAACAGAACAAGATGACACGGAGGACAAAAGACAACGAATATCCTCCACCAAACCCCCTTATCCTTTAGAATCAATTGGGTTGCAGTTAAAGAATCGGTCTCAACAACAGAAGCCGCCCCCAGAGTCACATACCACCATACCAACCCCACGAGTCCCCGTAGACATGTTAAGGGCACCATTAACATTAAGCTTGAAGAAACCAGCATGAGGATATTGTCATCGTTTCTCAGGAACTGGCACAAAAGACCGCCTATAATGAAGTAAAGGAGCTGTTGGTACTCAACATCATAGTTCTTCACACAGTAAACAATTTGGGAAGGGGGCCATCTACATTAACTTCTAGTTGTAAATTTAAGTAAACTAAAAATCTCTAATTATCAAAATTGAAACTATAGGTCTCCAAGTGAAAATCAAGCAAATTCTAAGGACTCGAAATGTAAGTTTGACCTATTTTTTTTATGTACATTGTACGAAGTTGTGTACATCGTTGTCGCGTGCGATATACACGGCTGCTATAAAACGAGGCAGATGAAATGAAAGTAGGCGTGACAAATGTGACGACAATTATTAGAGGCATGAATGAATCTGCCGTCCACAAATAATCGAAAAAATAAAATAAAATAAAATAGAAAGAGGAAGACACGATTGGCTTGTTTAAGGCTGAGCAAAGCAAACCCTACAACTTTCCCCACTTGCTTCAATTGTTTTCACGTTTATTTCCTGCGACTTTTTTGTCCTCCTTATTTCCCTCTCTTATCCTTATGGGACCCGGAAAAACTGACATCCCATTTAGATTTATGTGCATGAACATTTTTTTTAAATTGGTGAAAGCGATTTTGGTCATAGAGCATTAAAAATCTTTACTTGGATTGGAGATTGTAAAGGTTCAATATCTTTAATGTACCAAAAGGAAAGTCGACATGGTAGAAAATAATAATAATTGATTATAAATAAACTTAGAAACTAAATGACGTCAAGTGTTGAAAAAAAGGGTAGCGATTCTCTTGCTCTAAGTTTAGTATTTGTACGTAGAAAAATTATCAAATATTTAGTTTGGAGTGTAATGGGATAATACTTTTTGCTATTCTGGCCAATAATATCTTTTTAAATTTTTAATTAAATTTTTTAATTTTATCTCTTAATTTTGAATGTAATTTTAACTTCATCTTACAACGAAATCATATCATCACCAGGTCTATATGTCACATCATCTTTTGACGGTCATCTTAACTATGAAACTATCACTATTTCGTAAACATACCGAAACTAAAATGTCCAAGTTGAAAAACACGATTTAAGCATGCTATTTGATGAAAGATTCAATGTACTAAGCTGAAATTAACCTTATAATATATTACTTCTTTTTCCACACTTTATTCTTTCTGCTGAATATTGAAAGATATACAAGACCAGCCTTGGTGGAAAACCATGTCCTCATTCATGACCCTCATTAGAAATCATTATCTTTTCATAAAGTGTGATACAATTGATAGTGACAACATCTACATTCGCACCATGTGATTATCTCTTTAACGACTCTATTTTTTAACATAAGTGGGTTAAACCAGTTGATTAAAACAGTGTGTTGGTTCTTTGCACTTTAGTTCAATCCCGCACTCTGTATATTAGACTAAAATATCGCTTTATAAAATAAAATAAAAAACCAGCACGTAAAGAAGCAAAGCTACGCTACGCACCTGAGGGTTCTTTTTTCCTCTTTTGTTTGGTTCAACCTGAGGGTCACCTCTTCCGACCCAAAAAAAAAAAACTGAGGGTCACCTTCTGGAAGCAGGACAAGCTTTTGTTTACAACAATTAGCTTCTGTACTTTGTGATTTTTGTTTTGCAATTGATTCTTGCTCAATAAAATATTTGTATTATTAAAAACAATGCAAAAGAAAGAAAAAGAAAAAGAAAAAGAAAAAGATTCCTCAACAAAAAAACAAAAAAATCTCTTAGCAGAAGAAACAAAAAGGGGAAAAAATAATTAAGTAATTTAGAAATTTAATGATTAAAACAAAACAAAAATCCAATAATGGATTCAAAAATTAGACGACAAAAGAACAAATAAATTTGAGAGATTAAAACAGATTTGCTTGTATTGCAATGGGAAGAGAACGACGTCGTAGTGGACCCTTTGAAAATGATGGCGTTGGTGACGATAAGGTTCATGGGTTTTAACGAAAAAAAAAACGAAGGATAAGATAAGTATTAAAAATAAAATATAAATAAATAAATAAAAGATGGAGAGGGTTTTTCACATGGGAAGGTGGAATGTAACACGTGCCCAACAAAACCAAAAGAAAAAAGAAAAAAAGAAGCGAAACGTGCTTTTACGACACGCATCAAGCAAAACGTGTTTTTAAATATTTAAACCGTGTATTATTATACGAGCAAATTGTAATAAATTAATGATTATCTGGTGTGGGAATTTTGAAAACCGGGGAAAGGACGGATGGGGGGCGACCAAATCAAGGGCCAGGATTCAATCTAGCGAAGCCAGCGCGTCCCCACCCTTTTTGTCTTTTATGTTTTATATTCTGTCGTTCAGTCGTTGTCTGCTACTCGATTCAAAGTAAATAACCTGAGAGAAAAACAGGAGCTTCAGTTGGATCGCCGATTAGTTCGATGGTGTGCGCCGAGGATTTGGATTTTCACTGCCACTGCCGAGTGGCGGCTACTTCACTCGAACATTGGATGCTTTGCTTCGTATTTTAGAACAGTTTTTGCATCTCTTTGGCCATCTCAACTGTGTTATTTACTAATCTTCGTATTGGACATGTCATCATTGCGACAGTTCATTGCTTAAGTCACAATTTAAAAGTAATATCTTTATAAAAATAATTAGAGATGGTTTAATAATGGTTAAGATCCTTATGATGAACGGAGTATTTATTTGATACACGTAGATCTCTAACCAATTTGTTGTATAGATAAACAGTTTCAATTATGACATATTCATAAGGAAGATTTGTTAATCATCCGGATGATCCTTTGATAATTTTTTTCATTTTTCAGTTTTACGATATTGAAAACAGAAAATTTGTTTCGTAATCAATTTTAGTTATAAAAAAAAAAACAAAAAATTGTTTAAAAGTTGTTTGGTAATTATTTTCAATTTTTGTGGAACTTGGATATTGAATTTTTTGGGGGTCAAATTGTGAATTTAAGATCATAGAATGAAAGTACATGTTACAAAGAGTTCGTAGTATTTTTTAATGAATTTTTTGGAGTTAGAATGATTTTTTTATTTTTGTGTGGGTGAATTTTGGATCTGGAGGTCCCAAGGCTTGGACTGGACACACGATCAAAAGCAAGAGTTGAGCGCCCAGGTCCAAGTCTGAAGGTCCTAAATACCGAGTTTTGGTAATCGCAACGCATAACATGTGTGGTGATGTAAAATTGGTGAATGGGAAAGGAGCGAAAAAAAGAGTGAAAACTAAAAACTATTTCAAGTTGTTTTAACAAATAAGCGTGGTTTTGAAAACAAGTCGCCACTTCTTTTTTACCTTTTCTCCTCCACCCATCTCCACCTCTCTCCCCTCCTTTCCTTCTCTAACCTACCCTTTTCTCCCTTCTCCTCTCTGCCCATCCCCTCCCCAATCTTTGGCCAGGACAAAGTAGTAGTGCAATGGTGGTTTCGTTAGCGAATTTGATGACAAACAAGGTGGTTGAGTGGCTTTTACTCACTTGTTGTGTGTTTACAGTTTCTCGAGTTGTAATAATTGCATAAACTTTTTGTTAGTTGGGTGTTTGTTTGTAGTCTATTCTCTACTTGTGAGAATTGTAATTGTAATTGTATTGGTAGTTTTAGGCAACAAACCACTGCCACTTTTGTGTTATCATTGAACACAATCCTGTATTTATTTCTTTTAGATCTTATAGTTATTCAAGGAGATAATATACTCATACTATAAAGATCAATACCAAAATCTGCAACAAATAAATAATTTTGGTATTTATGTGATGACTACAAGACTTAAAAGATGATAGAGATAGTACAAAGATTGAGCCTTACTGGAATTACTCATGTAACTTACCATGGAATGTATGAAGTATGAAATGTTATAGTAAATCATTATAAATATAGAAAAGATTAGAATGTATCTTAACACTCTTTCATTCTAAAGTTCCATTAACAATTTCCATGTATTTTTTCACAATTGCCGTAGTGTTATAAATTTTTTATTGACAATGATAATTTGTTGATATTTTCAGGTTTTTGGACCATTGATATTTCCAAAACCATCAATATTTAAGACCCCGCTCTTAACCCCCAGCGCCCTCTTTCACACTTCTATCTTCTTAGTATGTTTGTACGTAAGGTAAATTTAACCTACCGCATTTTGAAATTCTGGGTCTGTTCCTGGCCCATGTGGCTTACGGTCTTTGTGCCAAATTTATGAATACAAATTACAAGTATTGCTTTTCTCTCTATAAAGGGTGATTTTGAAAACTAGATTTCATTTTTTTGAAAACAAAAAACAAAATATGTTACCAAACATGTTTTCAGTTTTTAAAAAAAAGTGAAAATGACATTGTTATGAAACAACCCGTAAGTTATTTCTCGACAGCCCTAAGAAAATGAATCTAGTAATATACTTATCAATGCAACTAATTTAAATGAATCTAGTAAGGAACTAGAAAAATACAACTCCAACCATGCTCCTCATCAACCTCCTAAATTAGGGAGACTTCTAGGAGCTCATAATCTGAGGAGAGAGAAATGACTCATAGTGGCTCCTTATAATTTAATGCTTCTTTATTTTATGAGTATTTAAAACATTTAATTAATGCTAACTATTTTTTATATTTTTTTTTATAGAGATGGACCAATTAAAAAAGAGTTATAGCATTTATGCCTCCCTCAACTAGATAGTATGATTGGAGTTCAAATTTTATAAAGAGCTCCTAAAATAGCTTTTATATGTTTTTGGCTAAATTTTAACTGAAAAATAGAGAGCATGATTGTAGTGTTAAGAGCATCCACAATCATGC
The DNA here is from genome assembly GCA_024362665.1 of Prunus padus. Classification (NCBI taxonomy): domain Eukaryota; kingdom Viridiplantae; phylum Streptophyta; class Magnoliopsida; order Rosales; family Rosaceae; genus Prunus; species Prunus padus. The sequence goes on along the minus strand of JANFAM010000005.1, from coordinate 13,374,795 downwards.
TTTCTATTTTTTAGTTAAATTTTAGCTAAAAACATATAAAAGTTATTTTATGAGCTCTTTATAAAATTTAAACTCCAATCATGGTCTCTAGTTAAGTCATAAATGTTATAACTCTTTTTTCATTTGTCCACCTCTATTAAAAATAATATAAAAAATAGTTAGCATTAATTAAAGGTTTGAAATACTGTTGTGAATTTATTGCAAGTGCACAATCCGCACAAGAAATATAAAAGTAAGTAGAGTGTTGTTCCCACGAAGACTGTAATTTTCTATTAACTACCAATTATGATTAATTCTTAAATTTATTTGAACAATTGTTTGATAGGATTAATTAATTTAACTAAACTAAAACAATTTATAAAAGCATAACGATTTAATTAACGGTGGAAAATCAAGTTTATGGAACAATAGAGCATCTGATTTCACCATAACCAATTCTAATTAATTCTTATAGCCAATTAACCCTAATTACTGTCCATGTTGACAGTTGGTTTCTCCTAATTCATTTGATATCCCCTATCGGGCTCAACCAAAAGTATTCTAAATTAACAACTCACTCTCTCTCAAGCAACGGATTTAGAAAATCAAGAACCCATTAAGTTCTATGAGAACCTGCAAGAAAACTACATGAGTCATGTTAGTCCCTCTCGGGTACTTTTTCAAGTCCTGGTATTTGTTATGAGAAGCAAACACCAAATATCTACTCTCGGTCTCTGTTTGTATCATCAATTAAATATTGGCCATATATTTAAAGCATTAAAAACATTAACAAATACTCAACAAGGAATAATAATCAGGAATTAATATAACTATAAAAATTAAGTGTTCATGGTTAGGCTACATCGTAGCCCTAGGAAGAGAAATTAGTTTATGACAAAAGAAAAGATAAATAAGAGAATTATTGTAATAAAACCGATTTGGCTGATGGACTTGATCTTCGGAATCTCCTTAGGAACATCGTCGAAAGCTTCTCAAGTAGTGCAGCAGCAAATTCTTGACTCTCTCTTATATTTCTCTGGGTGTATGAAAATATGGTAAAAATATGGTGGAACATATATGGTATAAGCATGTGGTGGAAGGAACATGTGGAGGAAGGATTATGGTGAACTTATATAGTGTAAAAAAACTAAACCCTACTCTAAAAAGGTCTGGAAAAACTCTCCTAAAGCAAAACAAAATCCCAAATAATTAAGGAAACAAACTAGGAAAGAATCATTATTTGATTGGGAAACACGTCAGCCAACTTGCACACATGTTTTGGTGTCGTTCCACTTCCTAGAAAATTCTGGAAAAATATGAAAAACGTAGCTTGATCTCTAAGCTTTCCAAGCATATATCACACGCCACTAGGAAAAATCGGGAAAGTCTTCCACTCTTCAATATTCCACAGTAGTGCAGTTCTGATGGGATTTCAACTTAGGCAGTGTTGACTTGTAGGTCTGGAGCAATTGACTTGATAGAAGATTATGAAAATTTGACACAATCATCTTCAATGTCTTAGCTTTCTTCTCCAATTGGCTTTACGCTAAAATTCATTCGAAAAGTCGATTTTCCGCTGAAATACTTCCAAGAGCGCAAAATAGCTGAAAATAAAGAAAGTAAAGTAATAATACACTTTTTAATTAACTTTCTCTACAAAAACCAAATATAAGAGGTATAAAAATATATGAAATAATGCACTTATCAAATACACATTAAATTATAGAGAGCCACTAGGAGTCATTTCCCTCTCCTCAGATTTAGGAGCTCCTAGAGGTCTTCCTATTTTAGGAGGTGGATATGGAGCATGGTTTGGAGTTGCATTTTTCCAATTCCTCCCTAAAATTTGTCTAAGGAGGTGGTTTAGGGAGCCCATTGTGTATGCTATAAGTCACTTATGTATCTTACCATGCAATGTATAAAGTGTAAAATATTGCAGTAAATCATTATAAATAAATGATTATGGTGTGTTTAATATTCTTTCATTAATTACTACATATTTTCTGCAGTGGCGGTGTTTGTCAGCTCGCTATATAATCAATTTAAATCAATTAAACCCATCATACAAAGTATTTCCTTCTAATTTTTTGTAATGAAGTAATAGATAATTGACTAAATAAACATTCTCCGAAGTTCAAAGAAAATTTTCAAGTTTTTCTTATAATTTCCATAGTTTTTATTCATAACTTACTGATATTTTCATCGAAATATTTGTGTTTTTGAACCATCGATATTTTCAAAACTATTAATATTTTAGACTTTGGTTATAAGTTCCCGAATAGATTCAACCTTTTATTTCAGTTGAAAAATAAATTCAACCTTTTATTACAGTCAAAAGATTATGCAGTGAAACTATTACTCCATTACTCATGTGAAACTTATCCCAAAAACCCCCATTTTTATTGTTATTATCATTTTCTATTTAAACTTATTTTTTTGTAATAAATAAGCCACGCCTCCGCACGTGATTATGGTTGGTAGTGTTACAGTGTCGGAAGTCCAAACTCCAAAGCCCATTTCCGCATGGTCAAAAAGTCAAAGAGTTTCCAGCTGTGACACGTGTAACGCACGTGACGCACGTCCAAGCTTTAGATAAATGTACATACGCCGGCTTTTGGATGATCGACGCTGGCGATTAAATCGGCCAACCCGATTTTCCCCGAAACTCCCCTTCCTTTCTACTCGGCTTGCGATAGTAATCTTTTTGTCCACACTCACTCTCTCCTCCACCCTCCACCCACTTTCCTCCCCAACCAAAATTCAGCTCAAATGCTCTCCAAATAAAATCCCCAAACACAAATTCACAACTCCCCAAATCAAAATTCTCTCTCTCTACCTTCTCATCTTCTCTCCGCACCCTATCCTCTCTCCATCGTTCACACCGACTCTTACGTCACTAAGACGGTATCGCTTGACATGACGGACTATCGGATACCGCCGACGATGAATCTGTGGACGGATGACAACGCGTCGCTGATGGAGGCGTTTATGAGCTCATCCGATCTGACGTCCTTTTGGGCGACCCCATCGGCCCAGACCACGCCTCAACCCGCTCACCCCCAAGCCCAGCCTCAGTCGTCAGCCTCCACTTCAGACTACCCGAAGGCGGCTGCTGTCGCGCAATCTCAGCCGTCCATCACGCCCTTCAACCAGGAGACCCTCATGCAGCGCCTCCAGGCCCTCATCGAAGGCGCCCGCGAGAGCTGGACCTACGCCATCTTCTGGCAGTCCTCGTACGACTACTCCGGCGGCACCGTTCTCGGGTGGGGTGAAGGGTTTTACAAGGACGAGAGGGACAAAGGCAAGGCTAAGGCCAAAACGACGACGTCCGCCGCCGACCAGGAGTACAGGAAAAAAATCCTCCGCGACCTCAACTCCTTGATTTCTGGCGCCGACACGTCAGCAGACGACGCTGTAGTGGATCAGGAGGTCACCGATACCGAGTGGTTCTTCCTGGTCTCGATGACTCAGTCGTTCGTCCCCGGAGGCGGGCTTCCGGGTCAGGCCTTCTTTCACTCGACCCCGGTCTGGGTTGCTGGACCCGACCGGCTGGCGGCGTCCCCGTGTGAGCGGGCGAAACAGGGCCAGGCGTTTGGGCTGCAGACTATGGTTTGCGTTCCGACGGCAAATGGGGTAGTAGAGCTGGGCTCGACGGAGCTCATCTACCAGAGCTCGGATCTGACAAACAAAGTCCGGGTTTTGTTCAATTTCAACAATTTGGAAGTGGGTTCGTGGCCTATGGGCGGCGGCAGTGCCGATCAGGGAGAAAACGACCCGTCGTCGCTCTGGATTAACGATCCGTCGTCCACCACAATCGAAGTCAAGGACCCAGTGAACATGGCTCCCGTTACTTCGGCACCCACCAGTACCAGCACACAGCCCGTCTCGAAGCCTATTCAGTTCGAAAGTCACCAGCCGAGTTCCAGTAGCTTATCGGAGAACCCGAGCGCGATTCAATTACAACAATCGCAGCAGCAAGTACAGCAGCAGACGCAAAGCTTCTTCACCAGGGAGCTCAATTTTTCCGATTATGGTTACGACGGGAGCAGCGTGAAGAACTCCAATTCCAATTCCCATTCGTTGAAGCCTGAATCGGGCGAGATTTTGAGTTTCGGTGAGAGCAAGAGGAGCTCTTACAGCCCCAATGGAAAATTGTTTTCGGGGCACTCCCAAATTGCCGCCGCTGAGGATAACAACAGCAAGAAGAAGAGGTCGCCGACCTCTCGCGGCAGCAACGACGAGGGGATCTTGTCGTTTAGCTCGGGGGTGATTTTGCCGTCCAGTGGTGTCGTGAAATCGGGCGGGGGCGGTGGCGCCGCCGATTCGGAACACTCCGACCTTGAAGCCTCGGTGGTTCGGGAGGCTGATAGTAGCCGGGTTGTGGACCCCGAAAAACGACCGAGAAAACGGGGTCGTAAACCGGCCAACGGTAGAGAAGAGCCCCTGAACCACGTCGAAGCAGAGAGGCAAAGAAGAGAGAAGCTTAACCAGAGATTCTATGCTCTCCGAGCGGTGGTACCAAACGTGTCGAAAATGGACAAGGCATCGCTTCTGGGCGATGCCATATCGTATATCAACGAGCTGAAGGCGAAGCTGCAGACAACGGAGAGCGATAAGGAGGACTTGCAGAAGCAATTGGAGTCGATGAACCAGGACTTGGGTTGTAAAGACTCGAGTTCTCTGTCAGACCAAGACCTCAAAACGTCAAAACACCAAGCTAGTAGTAAATTGATAGACTTGGATATTGATGTGAAGATAATCGGATGGGACGCCATGATTCGAATTCAGTGTTGCAAGAAGAACCACCCTGCAGCCAGATTAATGGCTGCTCTCAAAGAGCTTGATTTGGATGTACACCATGCCAGTGTTTCTGTAGTAAATGATTTGATGATACAACAAGCCACAGTGAAAATGGGCAGCCGAATTTACACTCAGGATCAGCTCAGGTTAGCTCTTTCATCGAAAATCGGCGACACCCGGTAAGAAAAATGGGAACCAGAGGAGAGGAGAAACAGAGAGTTTGTTTTGGATTTCAATGGTGGTTCAGGGCTTTTGGGACATTTTAAGGCTCCCAACAAAGCAGCGAGCTCTGTAAGATACTGGTTCCACGCGTTTCTCATGGTTCCACGCGTTTCTCATGTCTTCTTGGGTAGCATTTTGTTTTAGTATAGATTGAGTTTGAGGAGCTGAAACAATTTTCTTTGGTCCAAAACTACATAGCTCCCTCCCCCTTCAGTGAAAATAGCTATATTTTTTTGTTCTGTTTTTGGGTGTCAGTTTTCTGTCTTTCTTCGTTGTGTATATAAGTGTTATAAATTTGAACCCCATGGGAGTTCTGGTTAGTGATGTAGAAGTATGTGTTTCAGAATGTAACATTTGTTATCAGTTATGTCCTCAACTGAATTCAGCATTCAAACAAGTTGAACTTTCTTCAACTTCTGATCTTCCCCTGTTATTGTTGGATTTCCTCAATTTTTCTATGCAGAAGTTTTCATCAATTTGTTTGTATTTTTTGGGGTAAAGACTGAGCTTGCAGATTTCAGGTGCATGAATTTGTTTGTGGCAAGTGGTTTTAGTGCGATGAATTCAGCATATACCAAAAGATTGAAATTCTAGCCATTATGGAATTGGCTTTATATTTAGATGGCAAATTTTTATTTTTATTTTATTTATACAAGCTACAGTCTACTTTAAACTAATTTAAACTACAATGAAACTTTAAACTAATTTAAACTACAACGAAACCAAGGGCGGAACCAGGAATTTTCCAACGGGTTGGCTAGCTAAACTAATTTAAACTACAACGAAACTTTAAACTAATTTAAACTACAACGAAACCAAGGGCGGAACCAAGAATTTTCCAACGGGTGGGCTAGCTAAAATTATTAGCTTAAAATTTAATGATTATTTTTCTTTCGTACTTACAATTTCTATAGTTTTTCTAGAAATAAAAGTAAATATTAAATCATATAAACCACGCTAGTTCATAGCTCCATACACTAATTTTCAATAAGCTTTAACATAAACCAAATAGAGTTTAACACCATAGTGGATTGAACATCTAAGGCTTTTTTACCTAGATTGACCTTAGGTCCCTTCATGCATTCATATCATACATGAAAAAATTATTTTATGTAAAAATATTGACGAAGTATGAAAAATGATTTTTCGGAATAATCATTTTCTCAAGATAATTTTTGGCGGCTTTTATTCCTCACACATCAAATAAGAAAACTTGATTTTATGGGATTTTAGTATGAAGTATATATTGACTTAATGAGCCATCATTTTTAGCCTAAATTGTATTTTGCACTAAAACCGATATTTCATATTTTGATTTGGTGGGAATTTGATTTTCTAGTATTTTTATTTGAATCCGAATGGGGGGTACTTCCTTATTTACATTGTAAACTTAAGTAAATGGAGTAATATAAAAATAAATTAAAGTAAAAAGACAAAGACATTTACTTAAATGTTGAAAATGGAAATAAGATAATCTGTACACTTGGAATGCACCACCACCAGCTGAGCAAAGAGGCAATTTGAAGCACCTACAATGGTTTTTCCAGTGAAGGAAGGGAGGTGTAGCTGCATCTCCTTGCGCTTTAATAAGTTCGCCACTATCTAGGCTAATATTGAAAACAAGTTAAATATATAGGTTTTATTTTTTCTTCCTTAAAAAACCGCACTGGGCTATAGCCCACTGTAGCCCTTAGTGTGGTTCCGCCCTTGAACGAAACGGATTTGATGTCTGCAGCAAAAGTCTTTTTATGTCGAGGTTCCCACAAGTTATCTAATAAATGTTCCAAAATCCGAAAGGGCACACTTTGTGCAAGCCCCGGAGTGTTTTTTTGTTGCTGAAAATGCACCGACACTGATGGATCGAAAAAGGATGCAGCACAGTTGGATATTTTTGCCATATTTAGTAATTACAGTTACAATTCTGTAAATGGAGCAAATATTGTGCATCATGGAAGCAAGCAGTAAACATAAAGGAACACCAAAAGAAGTTGGTTTCTCACTTTGTCTTATTGTTTCTCTCTTAGATTGGCATCCACATTTCTCTTAATATAACCAATGCTTTTTGCCTCAATGCGGGTTTAAAAAGGGCTTGAAAAACAGCTCATACTTGGTAAATTTCCAGAACATCGAGTATCTCGTGATTTTTTTTTTCTCCTCACCTTTATAATAATTACATGCAGAAAGCAGGGCCAGTGGGGTATAGGCACCTTGGTACAGCACAGTAGATACATGTGTTTTTCATTTCTGGAGTTGGAGGAGCAATGAATCAGAATTCAGAAGAGAAGGAGAGAGAGTTAAAAAAGAGCCTCAAATGTTGATTTTTGTTGATCATGTTCTATTCAGTCCCTGTTGGGTTCTTCTGGTGTGGCCCAGAAAGTGACCCTTCCTGCCTTGCATTGCATGACTCAAATATAAAGGGATTTACTACCTAATGAGAGACCATTTACAAAAAAAAAATTGTTTTGAAATTAATTCTTTTTGCTCAACTTGTGGTGTGGGTGTCTATATCAATCAGCCTTCAGAAAACTCACATCTTTAATTTCAAAGAAATATCAGCTGGCTAATTTTGGGGTTTAAACCCCTTCATATGTCTTCTTTTATTTATGTTTATATTAACCGGGATGGGGGATTTGAACTTGCAATCTCTTCCACTATTGTGAAGAGAAATACCACTAGAACAAGATCTAGTTGTAGAAAACCTTTTTAGTTAATTAAAAAAGCACCAGTAATTGTTGGAAATTTAATATTAACTAATATAAATTTTCCTATTTGAATGGAAATTAATAGAGTTCATTTGACCATGGTGTCCCTTGTCAATTTTTAGGAAGAGGTATCAAAGCACCTGTTTATTCAGTGGATGCATTAGTTGGTTTTTTATATTGGGACATACCCTTTTGGAAAAGGATTGTTTAGTATCTATAAATAGTAGTCTTCCTGCAATTAAAAGAGGGAATTGATTCAGTCAATGTTTATCCTTTTGAATACACACAGTCTTAGTATAGTCAATGATTATGGTTTGTGAGAGGGTTTCCTACGTAATCTGGTTCAAAGAGTACTTGTGAATTGTAGTGCTTCTTTCACAAGGACATGAGTCGTTATATCCTAGGAAGCGAACGTTAGTAACCATAAGTACCTGTGTGGGGCGTAATTCGTCTTAAGGTCAGAGTGTCCAACACTTGCCTCGACTCAATTATTCAGGTTCTTCTAATCCATATTATGTGATTTTTCATTGTGTATGTTTGTAAGCATGCGTTAATTTTTAAGCATGAATTGAATGTTTATTTCTGAATTTCTGTGTGATTAAAATATAGCAATTATACCCTTTTTTCCAATAGTAACATGTCACATAAAAGAGTTTTCGGAAACCATATAAATTGTGAGACTATGTCTATTTTTTTGCAGTGTGTGATTAGGCGAATAAATTTTTGGCGGTTGCATATGAGGACTTGAAGATGAACTTGAGGTGGCAAGATGTGAAGAGGATTTAAAATCAAGGATTAGATTCACTAGGGACTTGTTAAGTGTAGAAACCTGTACTATTATTACTATTTGTGTTTAATTAGTTGTTTTGTTAAAGTTTATTAGTAATTTTTTTATTGCTTATGTTATTGTAGGGTTTTATTTTCTTTAAGTTCCAGTTCATATTTTAATCTGGATTTGTGAAAAAAATATTTCTTCATCACATTTAGCATGACATTTTCAAACGACGAATAGGGAGACTAAACTTTACCAGACACAACTTTGCTTTGGTTCAAACTTCTGATCACCAGAAAATGGATGATTTCATGGAGTAACGTTCAAGCTATGTGAATGAACAGTTGGTTTTGGTGGGAAAATGCTGTATAATTTAGTGATCGGGGTAGTTGAGGCTTAGGTTCTTCTTAAGCTGAAAATTTAGGCATACGTCCCAAAGAGGAAGAAACTAAAATGAAAATTTCTGTCTAATCAGTTTCAATTAATACATACCAATAGTTTCAGAGCAGAAATGTTGCTATCTAGCTATACCTAGGAAATAACTCAACTCTAAAATTAAAGTTCAGTCGACGACAGAGAAAGTTTGAAACTCTTTGTCAACGATGGCTGCTTCCATGACCTGGCGCGGGCCAATTTCCCCACCATTGTCCAAGAAGGACTTGATTAAATTGTCGTTGACGCCACTCATCAGCGTCACCCCTGGATGATGTTCTTCTGAATGAGGATACTTCCAGTCACTAATATTCCAAAGCAAAATGTGTGGCAATGGCCTCGCATCATATCCAGAAGCCTCGAGCTCCTCAAGCTTGCTCTGTTTCGCTTCATACAGAGTCTTCGAGGTGCAGTTAAAGAATCCTGTGATGTCGGTGAGCACAAACACTTTCTTGATCATCTGCTTTGCCTTCAAGTTCTCATTCTCAACCACTTCCAGAATCAGATCACACACCTTCCGATAATCGACACTCTTGTTGGACTTAATGCGACATGTCCTCATCATAAACTCGCACTTGGACTTGAGATCATGGCCTTGTATCGAATGCAGCAGCGGCTGAGGCTGACCATCGGGCAAATCACTGAAACTGATCACCTTTCCTTTCCATGCCGGATCTTCATTCAGTTCAGAAACCAAAAGTCCCAAACTCACCTCCAATTCTCGTTCTGATTTGGCCGTGTGATCGGTGATGTTACACACTGCCAAACAGTTTTTAAATTTGCCCAAACCTTCTTCCCCCTGCTTTTGCTGCTGCTTTAGGTACATGTCCTCCACCATTGCCTTCCACTGAAGGTTAGCCGCTTCCCCGAAATCCTCATCTTCTGCATATTTTACGATCTCATTTGGAAGCAAAGCATCCGGCTTTATTATGCCGCCTCCAAAATTGCCTCCTGCTGCAGCTGCTGCTTTCACCTCCTCCAAACATTTTTTAACCTCAGAGCGCTCTAGTGTGTGGTTCCCATGTAAGGCTTGATGCATGTAGTAATTTAAAAAGGGCTCCAAAGCATTGGTTAGCCGTTCCCACTCTTCGGATTGATCCGATTCTGGTGGGAAAAGCCTCCTCGCAATGCTTTCACGAAGCAAAATGGAGCTGGTGTGGGGGTCGGGGAGGCTACAAACCGCTGCAGTCCCAGATACCACAAGATGATCAGCCTCATCAAGTTGGTCCCAGTCTTGGAATGACTTTAGTTCCAGCTTGTGCTGCTTCAATTTTTCAATATCAGACTTCCACCGCTCTGCCAAGAGATCCATAACCTGGTCGTGTAACAACTTATAGTCAGGGTCGCGGTGGAGCCTCTCCTCCGCAGTAGCGTCTTGGCCTTGTTCTAGAAGGCCGTAGAGAATATCGAGAAGGTTATCGAAACCCCATTTCCAACCTGCGAAGGCGGGAGGTTGCATAGTAGCGTCTTGGGGTGGTTCTGGTGGAGCCAAAACACGGCTGTGTGAAAGGCTTCTGGATAATCTCTTCCCTTATGAAAAATCCTAGAATGAAGATTGAAGATGAGCTTGAGGGTGGTCAGGGGATTGTGGGACCAGGCCACCGGCAGCAGTTGCTTCAGATAGTTAAGTCTATAATGGTTATAATGGGAGGTCTGTTTCTGCCTCTCCTGCTTGATGTCGTCATCTTCGTCGTCGTTACTGATGTGATCTTGATCTCGACTTTTCACATGAAAAAACAGATCAAGGCAGGGATCACCAAAGGAATACCACGAGGAGATCGAAATAGGGGAGGTGGAGATCTTGTCGGCCTCGGCCATGTCAAGGTTAGAGTTGGAAGACATTAACCTTGTTGTGAGCAGTTGAGGAGGACCGACAACAAGAGTTGTTGAAGTTGGAATTCTAGGAGTAGCAGCAGGAGGAGCCATTACTTTCAGAACCCTCGTGAAATTGAAACACATTTGAAGCGTTACTGCTTTCTTCATCTGTAATTCCTCGTGAAATTGAACCCTCTTAGTTCAAATTGGACTCTCTCTCTCTCTCTCTGAATGTGGAGAGGCTTGACTGATTGATCTTTAGGCTTCCAAGGAAATGAATACGCTTGTTTTTGTTACAGAACAGATTCGCTGCCTGCTTGGGCACCAAGGAAAAAGAATTATATCACGAATCAAATACATGAAATAATTATCACACATATCCCTTTAATATAAGCAAATTTCCAGTGGAGTAAAACTCTAAAAGCTTTTCAATTCCCAATTTTTCTTCTTTTTTATGTCGAAAAAGACTTACAACCAAACATAATAGAAATTGTTTTTAAAATAAAATACAAATATTGTCCTACGAATGAAGAATATCATCTAAATCATAAGCAACCCCACCAAACACATGACATAGCTAGATGCAATATCAGACATTACCTAATTGCTAACACGGCTACCTAATTCAACAAAATTATCGGTATTTGGGTTGAGCTTAATGGGTCGGGTTGAAAACGGTGAATCCGTTAGCCACCCGTTAAGCTAACGGGTCATGTCGAGTCGAAACGGTGAACCCGTTATCACCTGTTAAGGAGGGTAATTTTGTAATTTTAGAAAATATTTTAAAAAATGTATATCAAATCCCCAACACCAACAGACAAAGACGCATGCATTTTTTCTTATTTTTATTCCTTCTTCTTTTCCTTATCTACAGACTCCATCTCTCCCTCTCTCTCTCTTTGTTTAATATTATTTTTCCTTCATTTCACTTCCTCTTTCCGTCGACTTTCTCATCTTCTCCACCTCTTTTTTTTTTTTTTTTTTTTTTTTCTCTTCTCTACATCTCTCAATCTCTCACTTTTTCCTTTTCTTCTACCCGATCGGAAATTGTACATCTCTCCCTTTCCTTCTTTTTGTTCTTCTATCCATCTTTTTTTCTCTCCATTGTTTTTCTTCTCTTCTTCTTCTTATTCTTCTTCTCTCCATTTTTTTCTTCTCTTCTTCTCTCCCTCTCTGTTTTTTAATATATAAATAATCTAATCAACAATTATTTTGATTCTCTTATTTTATCTTTATGCAAGAGTAATCCTAAACTTGTAGACTTCTAGATGGTGTTTAGGAAAGATGAAAATCGGGAGAAAAATGGAGGGGGTTGCTGGCTGGTTGGGTGATAGGTTTTTTTTTTTTGGTTTATTCTTAACGGGTCGTGGTCGGGTCATTCGCGAATTGTCACGGGTCGTGTTTGGGTCTGTGATTTCTCACCCGTTAGCTTAACGGGTCGTGGTCGTGTCAACTCGCGTTAAGTTAGCGGTTAACACGAACACGACCGAAACTCCGTTAAAACGACCCGCTTGCCAGGTCTAGACATAGCTAATGCACCTGAAAATTCTGTAACAAACCCTTGAAGGGGTGGGCAACCGAAACACATGACATAGCTAATGCAATTGAAATTTTTTTGGTTTTAATATGACTATTGCAAAACTACAAACTTATAATCGCTATCACTCTATATACTAATTGTCCTAGAAACATTTTACACAACATTTCTCGATTCTTTTCTCACTAAGTATCGACAATCATTTTATGTTCATAATTGTGAGAGAGTTTAAGAACTAGAAATTTGAATATAATCCCAAGTGATAGGTTACTCCAGTCAGTGGAACAAGGTGGGGTCCACAACCCGCTGATTGCTAGGATAGTTCATCATTCTTCCTAGGACTTACAAAGTAATTATTGTTGTATTAAAGGGACTATAAGTGAACAAAAGATGAGTGGGAAAAGCAGCTCCCATTTAATTAATGCTTATTTACTATAGTGTTTCGTAAAACTATAGTCAAGTCTCACTTTGCCTCCTGGAAGTCAAAGTAAGTCACTTTTGCCTCCTAGAAGTCATAGTAAGTCACTTTGCTCCCTTAACCAAGGTTTAAATGTCCCACGTTGCCGTCGTGTAGTCACCCCTTATGCATGTTGTGTACTCAAAACCTTAAAAAAAAAAAGAAAAAGTAATATTGAAATCTAATCTCAATTTCTTTTCTTTTAAAAGGAGATGAAACAAAATCACAAAGACTAAGTCCACCAAAACTTGATAAGAAATCAAATACATGTGCTTATAAATTTATAATTAAAGATGCTCTCTCATTTTCTCATACAAGTGTAAGACATAAGATCACAGTATCCTATACATCAGGCAAAACTCAGAAGAAAAATGTCTTAAAAAGAATAAAGATATAATCTATAGTTAACTCAATAGTTTAGTCTGGAGTCTTGGACTAGGTATTAATAATAAACTAAACAAACAAATAGAGAAATGTTTTCAGGGACATTAAGAATCAGAATGAAGCTAAGTTTTGTAGCCATTATCATCCAGACAAAGATTGAAAAAGTTAATATGGACTTACTTGCATTCTCTGCATGAATTTAAGATCCAAAATAGCCAAATTGTTCAACACCTTCAATGCTCCAGCTGCCACGTTTTCAAAATTAGAGGGAAGGACATCAGAGGTCTGAAATAGAATAGGAACATTGGCTACAATTATGTCATGATCAAGATACCATCAGTAGAAAGCGTTACAAACACACCAATGGATGCACGATTCATCTAACGGTCTAGATTTTCCCAAGGACTGAGTTATGGGAAGATCTTCACCCTCAGCTAATTTAGCCTCTTCATTTTCAATCGATAGAGCAATTGCTTTCTGATCTGGATGTTAAAACGACCAACAAATTTATACTTAAGAGAACTGAATATGGAAAGGGTGACCCTTCCACCTGGGGCCGCTCATAACGGGCAACGAGAACTCGGAGCTGGTGATTGACTTGGTAGGCAACTAACAGCTCAAGCAAGCCATCCCGCATTTGGAGCTGTTGTTCTTCACAACTTATATGACATGACAATTGTTGTCAAAAGCTTTAAAAGGTGTATTGTCACTTGGCAGGCTTGAGGTTTTGACGTATGAGAAGCAGGTAGGGCAGAAGCTATGAAATCAAGCAAACCAGCTTGGCAGGAAGCCAGCAGTTCAGAATCAGTGTTTACAAAAAGAAACCATTTGGAAAACTCAAAGATGAAAAATATGAAGGTGGCCCTTGAGGAAGAAGCGATAGTTTCCAAGGAAACTTTCCAAAACTTGCCTCCAAAGTGACGGCTGCCAAATGAGGAATTAGTTTGCTTTTACACCAAAATTCCTAGGTTAGAATCGTACAATGGCAGCTCAGAATTTTGCATAATAAGACAAAAACATATGGGTAGGATCCAGCTGGAACAGTGAGCTGAAATTCCTACTAAGGCAGAGGTTGACTAGTCATACGAAGGAAGGATGACTAGTCATATGACGGAAGGATGACTAGTCATACGACGGAAGGATGACTAGTCATAATCTTCAGAAGTTAGAAAATGCAATGCAAAATTTACCTTTTGTCAAACCCATTGTTGTCCATCATAATGTAGCCAATTAAGCATACCTAGAGATGTAATTCTTAATCTAGACTAGAGCTTGAGAAAATACAATGATTGTCCTATTACAAAATTGTCAAGGGAAGCCAAAAGCAAAATACAAAATCCATACACTTACATACCACAACACACATGCCGCCATTTCTATTGTAAGCTTCTCTCCAGCTGTTGAGATCACTTTGATGGCTGAGATGGAGCCACAAATAGGGGTTCGCAAAAAGGAGTTCCCACCTGAGCCGTGTGCTTAAAATATTGGGCTATCAAGTACAAGCTGGACAAAGGGGTAAGTACAAGGAAAGATGGAGGCAAACTGCTACGACCCACAATGTTACCAATCAAACCAGTGATGCCAGCAATAGTAGTAATGGTAGAAATGGGGGCAATGGCAGAGCAAAGTTTTAAAGGTTTTTATCTCCTAAAATTAAGATTATTTGGTAATTCCTTGTATGTTCAGGTATTCACTTGGTATTTCAGTTTGGCCCCTAAATCTGTTAGGACATGGCCTCAGATGAAAGCCGCTTTCTATGATCAAATTTATACAACAGGAATCTGTTCATGACTTCATTGATAGGTTCAAGAAAATCAAAATTAAATGCAAAATCTCCATAAAGAAGAAACATTTCACTAAAGTGGCGCAAAGTGCTCTCAGAATCCCCTTGAGAATGAAGTTTGATGATACATAATTTTCTAACATCCAGGAAATTGCCCAAAAAGCAAGAAAGTATCAACTGCTACTCAAAGAGGAGCAGTTTAGAAAAAGTTCTTCTAAGCCAATCTACCTCACTAAATCTCCTTCCTAACTCTGTCAGTTTTGATGATGTGGCTGGGGTATTATGTTGCATTTTCTATTGCATTCATTTAATGTTTTTATTTTTTGGATTTTAGGGCTTTAATTTTCTGGGTTTCCACTTATGGGCTTATTTCTTTTAGAACATGATTGTGTCTCTGTGAGATTGAGAGATTGAGAGAATTTTTCTTTTAACGTTTTGTGATGTGAATTAGTGCAGTGAGGTCGGTGATGATGACGATGGTGAAGAAGCCAGAAAGGCAGAGGCTCTGCTTCGTCAGTTCAATGTAAGCTTGTCTTTTCTTTAATTAACTAAACATTTTGTCCGTAATGATTTTTATGCTCAACAATTTCTTGGTATGTGTTTTGATGGAGTTATTTATTCATTTGTTATTTGATGTATTTTTGGGGCTGTTTAATGAATAATGGTGATGTAAAATGTAAATTTTCCTTTTTGTCTTCTTTTTTAAATTAATAAGATTAGCGTTGGGATTGTTTAAAATTAAATAAATAAATATGTCTCTGTCATCATTTAAGACGAAAAGAAATGTAATTTATCATTAGCTTTGAGTTGACATGTAATCTGTCATCATTTTAACACGGTTGCTTATAATTATTAGATTTTCTTTAATATTTAAGTAGTTGTTCTCTGCTTGTTAAATTTTATAGGAATAGGAAATCATGTTTCTGATAGCTGAGTAGCGGAATAGAATGGATATTACCAATCCAAATATCCAGATGGCTGAGTGTGAACTAGGTTATTTAACTTCTTAAGATTATATTGTATCTGCTATCCATTGACGTTTGCTGTTCAAACTGCAGCATCTCACTTATTCAATTTATTGGTTTGTCTTCTAATTCTTTGAGTATATGTCATGTTTTTTTGGGACTTTTGTCATCTGCTTGTATCATTGTGCTTTCTTCACTTGTTTAGATCAAGTATTATGTTGACAAGTGTGAGATCTTTTCAATATGTTGAGAAATGTGAGATAAACTTTTTTATATTCCTGTTTGCTCGATGAGACGCACAGCTTGTGCAGCCATTGAATCATCTAAGCTTATGCAAGACAAGCACAGGGAAATACCATCCTATTCGAGGTAAGCAATCTGAATCCTTGTTGGAATGTCCTTGAAACAAGTTTTCTTTTTTGCTTTTATTTCTAAATACTAAAGCTTTGTGATTTCACTTCTGTTTTTAATGTTTTGTTTCCAACCCCATTGAAAATAGGGTCTGCTTATGGATAAAGAATTTGGTTTGTCTCAAATTATGGAGAAGATTTTTCTTCTGCCCTTTGGGATTGTATTGTTACAGCTTGTGGTTCATTGCTCAGGTACTGATTTAAAGGTAAAACATGACAGTGGTTTGTCTAATTATAGTAAAATTTATTGTTTTGAAGATAATCAAATATAGAAAGAAAAAAAGAGAGTATTCCTCTGAATATTGCTTAAACGTGTTTATATCTACAATTTGCGTAAACTTTGTCTAATTATAGTAAAATTTATTGTTTTGATATTCGTTTTTCTTTTCATTTTTAATTGTTAAAGCAGATACAATTTGCTGCAGGAGATAGAGGGATGGGGAAGCATCATGGTGAGTCAACATAAGCATTGATCATGACTTCTTCGAGCAGTGAATCAAAGTCGCTCTTTACGTGGACAAGTCCAAAGGTACCTCCTGTGACCTTCATCCCTTTGTTTTTGTTTTTGTTTTTGGTTTCGAGTGACATAATTGTCTTTTTTTCTATTTCAGTAATTCAATTGCTTCTGTACATCAATTCCCAATTTCAGTTCAGCTGCCAGAGTTAGGTTTTTAGTTTAGGTAAGGTCGCTTTGTGCAGTCTCTCTAATTTTACATTTGTATTGTTATGAATTTCTGATTTTAGTTTTGGAATAGATTTATATATTTATTACCATTTATTATTTCTTATGAAAGGGTCTTGTGCCAATGTAAAAGTTTATAACAATACGTTTGAAGTTCACATTCCATCAACAGCTGATGCAGATGAAGTTATGAATTTAATTTTTGGGATGATTTGTGTAGCCTGTAATCTTTGAGAATGTTTTGTTTAAATGGGTTTTATTTTTGGTTTGGTAGAATGCATTTTATTGTGGTTTGGGTGTTTTTTATGATAGAGTGGTAGAGATGCAGAAGGAGGTGTGGGTATTTTGGCCCTGTTAAAAGGAAATTGCAGGTTTATGGTTTGGTTTAAACAATTGTGTGGCTATGTGTTCGCTTTAGGTGCAGGTGTTGTGATGCACACAGGAGACTCTGTTGCTAGTTGTCTTTGTGATTCCTCCTACGATGTCTTTGTGAGCCCTCCATTCCTCCACCAAGACTGACTCATTCAAATGGGGTTTGTCTGTTCCCCTTGGAGGAGGGGTGGCCTTGAAATTGGGTGCGAATGATTCTATCAAATGGGTTTGTACCTCTAGAATTAATTGTCTGTTTACCTATATCAAATGAGTTCCTTTTTTAATAGTTAATTTCTTATTTTTTTAACTTCAATGGAAGAGGAGAGGGATGAGTAGATTTGATGAAGGGTTGGAGACGTGAGGAATAGTTCAGAACCAACGAGGCTACGTACAGGCCCTGGACACTAGGGTTAATAATTTTATGGTTTTGGTTTAAGATACAATTTTGTTTCCCAAAGTTCAAATGTTGTTTTCACACATTATAGTCGAAGATAACGTCTTAATGAGTTTTTAGAAATTTTCGATGTATTTTTCTGATTTTTTATTCATTTTTTCAGAAATTTTTACGTTTAAGATACAAAAATGAACCTCTGTTGACACGTGTCGCTATGCGCTACCGACACTTGTCAGAAACTCTAATGACACACCAATCTGGCGCTGCCATGTGTCATTCTCTTCAATTTATTAGTATTTTTCACTGCTTTAACTTCAAAAAAATTATAATAAATTCATACAAAATCTGAAAAATTCACCAAAAAATTAATATCGATACTTAGCCAGAAGACAAGTAGTATATAGAGTGACAGCGATTATAAGTTTGTAGTTTTGCAATAGTCATATATTTTTTTTAAAAAAAAGAAAGGAAGTTTCATTTGCGTTAGCTATGTCATGTGTTTGGGTTGCCCACCCCTCAAGGGTTTGTTACAAAATTTTCAGGTGCATTAGCTATGTCATGTGTTTGGTGGGTTGCATATGATTTAGATGATATTCTTCATTCCAAGGACAATATTTGTATTTGATTTTTAAAAAATTTCTATTATGTTTGGTTGTAAGTTTTTTTTTGACATAAAAAAGAAGAAAAATTGGGAATTGAATTTTTTTTTTATAGAGTTTTACTCCATTGGAAATTTGCTTATTTTAAAGGGATATGTGTGATAATTATCTTATGTATTTGATTTGTGATATAATTCCTTTTCCTTGGTGCCCAAGCAGGCAGTGAATCTGTTCTGTTACAAAAACAAGCGTATTCATTTCCTTGGAAGCCTAAAGATCAATCAGTCAAGCCTCTCCACACTCAGAGAGAGAGAGAGAAAAAGAGAGAGTCCAATTTGAACTAAGAGGGTTCAATTTCACGAGGAATTACAGATGAAGAAAGCAGTAAAGATTCAAATGTGTTTCAATTTCACGAGGGTTCTGAAAGTAATGGCTCCTCCTGCTTCTACTCCTACAATTCCAACTTCAACAACCCTTGTTGTCGGTCCTCCTCAACTGCTCACAAGAAGGTTAATGTCTTCCAACTCTAACCTTGACATGGCCGAGGCCGACAAGATCTCCACCTCCCCTATTTCGTTCTCCTCGTGGTATTCCTTCGGTGATCCCTGCCTTGATCTGTTTTTTCATGTGAAAAGTCGAGATCAAGATCACATCAGTAACGACGACGACGAAGACGACGACATCAAGCAGGAGAAGCAGAAACAGACCTCCCATTATAACCATTATAGACTTAACTATCTGAAACAACTGCTGCCGGTGGCCTGGTCCCACAGTCCCCTGACCACCCTCAAGCTCATCTTCAATCTCCATTCTAGGATTATTCGTAAGGGAAGAGATTATCCAGAAGCCTTTCACACAGCCGTGTTTTGGCTCCACCAGAACCACCCCAAGACGCTACTATGCAACCTCCCCGCCTTCGCCGGTTGGAAATGGGGTTTCGATAACCTTCTCGACATTCTCTACGGCCTTCTAGAACAAGGCCAAGACGCTACTGCGGAGGAGAGGCTCCACCGCGACCCTGACTATAAGTTGTTACACGACCAGGTTATGGATCTCTTGGCGGAGCGGTGGAAGTCTGATATTGAAAAATTGAAGCAGCACAAGCTGGAACTAAAGTCATTCCAAGACTGGGACAAACTTGATGAGGCTGATCATCTTTTGGTATCTGGGACTGCAGCCGTTTGCAGCCTCCCCGACCCCCACACCAGCTCCATTTTGCTTCGTGAAAGCATTGCGAGGAGGCTTTTCCCACCAGAATCGGATCAATCCGAAGAGTGGGAACGGCTAACCAACGCTTTGGAGCCGTTTTTAAATTACTACATGCATCAAGCCTTACATCGGAACCGCACACGAGAGCGCTCTGAGGTTAAAAAATGTTTGGAGGAGGTGAAAGCAGCAGCTGCAGCAGGAGGCAATTTAGGAGGCGGCATAATAAAGCCGGATGCTTTGCTTCCAAATGAGATCATAAAATATGCCGAAGATGAGGATTTCGGGGAAGCGGCTAACCTTCAGTGGAAGGCAATGGTGGAGGACATGTACCTAAAGCAGCAGCAAAAGCAGGGGGAAGAAGGTTTGGGCAAATTTAAAAACTGTTTGGCAGTGTGTAATATCACCGATCACACAGTCAAATTACAAAGAGAATTGGAGGTGAGTTTGGGACTTTTGGTTTCGGAACTGAATGAAGATCCGGCATGGAAAGGAAAGGTGATCAGTTTCGGTGATTTGCCCGATGGTCAGCCTCAGCCGCTGCTGCATTCTATACAAGGCGATGATCTCAAGTCCAAGTGCGAGTTTATGATGAGGACATGTCGCATGAAGTCCAACAAGAGTGTCGATTATCGGAAGGTGTGTGATCTGATTCTGGAAGTGGTTGAGAATGAGAACTTGAAGGCAGAGCAGATGATCAAGAAAGTGTTTGTGCTCACCGACTTCACAGGATTCTTTAGCTGCACCTCGAAGACTCTGTATGAAGCAAAACAGAGCAAGCTTGAGGAGCTTGAGGCTTCCGGATATGATGCGAGGCCATTGCCACACATTTTGCTTTGGAATATTAGTGACTGGAAGTATCCTCATTCAGAAGAACATCATCCAGGGGTGACGCTGATGAGTGGCGTCAACGACAATTTGATCAAGTCCTTCATGGACAATGGTGGGGAAATTGGCCCGCGACAGGTCATGGAAGCAGCCATCGCTGACAAAGAGTTTCAAACTTTCTCTGTCGTCGACTGAACTTTAATTTTAGAGTTGAGTTATTTCCTAGGTATACCTAGATAGCAACATTTCTGCTCTGAAAGTGGAGAAACTATTGGTTTGGTATGTATTGATTGAAACTGATCAGACAGAAACTTTCATTTTAATCTTCTGCTTATACTATGTTCATATGAAACTGATTACACGCAAACTAAATTTTCAGCTTAAGAAGAACCTAAGCCTCAACTACTCCGATCACTAAATCATACAGCATTTTCCCATCAAAACCACCTGTTCATTCACATAGCTTGAACGTAATTCCATGAAATCATCCATTTTCTGGGACATAGAGATGAGGGTGATCTGAAGTTTGAACCAAAGCAATGTTGTGTCTGATAAAGTTTAGTCCCCCTATTCGTCGTTTGAAAATGTCATGCTAAATGTGATGAAGAAACTTTTTTTGTTTTTTTTTCACAAATCCAGATTAAAATATGAACCGGACCTTAAAGAAAATAAAATCCTACAATAACATAAGCAATAAAAAAATTACTAATAAACTTTAACAAAACAACTAATTAAACACAAATATATAGTAATAATAGTATAGGTTTCTACACTTAACAAGTCCCTAGTGAATCTAATCCTTGATTTTAAATCCTCTTCACATCTTCCCACCTCAAGTTCATCTTCAAGTCCTCATATGCAACCGCGAAAAATTTATTCGCCTAATCACACACTTCAAAAAAATAGACATAGTCTCACAATCTATATGGTTTCCGAAAACTCTTTTATGTAACATGTTATTGGTGCTTTTTTAATTAACTAAAAACTGTTTAAAACACTTTATCTACAACTAGATCTTGTTCTAGTGGTATTTCTCTTCACAATATTGGAAGAGATTGCAAGTTCAAATCCCCCATCCCGGTTAATATAAACATAAATAAAAGAAGACATATGAAGGGGTTTAAACCCCAAAATTAGCCAGCTGATATTTCTTTGAAATTAAAGATGTGAGTTTTCTTAAGGCTGATTGATATAGACACCCACACCACAAGTTGGGCAAAAAGAATTAATTTCAAACAATTTTTCTTTATTAAAAATGGTCTCTCATTAGGTAGTAAATCCCTTTATATTTGAGTCATGCAATGCAAGGCATGAAGGGTCACTTTCTAGGCCACATCAGAAGAACCCAATAGGACTGAATAGAACATGATCAACAAAAATCAACATTTGAGGCGCTTTTTTCAGTGCCACGTGTGATTAGAGTTTTTTTTTTCCAAACTCCTTGCAACATTATCCTCGACTATGACGTATGAAAACAAAATTTTGACCTTGGGAAATTTGAAGTAATAAACAAATGAAACATACGATCAATTATTAAGAAAAGATAGAATGATGTGCCTAGCAGTAAAACAATTCACAAAGTAATTTTGAAAACGTGGTAGCCGGAGCATTGAAGGTGTTGAACAATTTGGTTATTTTTGACAGGACCCGACCCGAATTCTCCCTCAGAACTCGTGTCGAACCTGCTTCCCGTCCGGCATCCGAATGATGAAACCTTATCTTTTCAAAGTGAACAAATGAAACATACGATCAATTATTAACAAAAGATAGAATGATGTGCTAACAAAAGATAGAATGATGTGCCTTGCAGCAAAACAATTCACAAAGCAATTCATGACACAAAACTAAAGGAACTCATATCATGCATTTTATGGATGTGTATTTTCAGATGATAAAAATACTTTTAACCTACTCCGTGGATATACCTTTCCACAATGCTTATTTTATTTGTGCCTCTAAAATTACCAATTCTAAATAGATTGGCACGAACCTTAACATGTGCAAAGTAGTTCTTTATTTCTGGTACATCACCAAGATAATAGGAATGAGGACGACTCCATCCACCGCATGGAATTTGCACAAACTGCAACAAAATATGGGTCCCTCCTTAGGCATCAAAATAAATAACACAAACAACTTACAATCATTTCAAGAAGCGATCCGAGAAGGTACAGCAAAAGACTCTACTTTGGTCTCGGTAATTAAGTTCCAAATAATAAAATCCATCGATGCAAAACCAAAGAAAGACAAAGGCGCCTTTGACAACTCATTGACAGAGCTATTATCGGTGGAGACGGATTGAATAAGACTCAACTCCTTCACTTGCTTCATCCCTATAAACTCTAATGTCTATTGCTTCATCCTGTAAACTCTAATGTCTCTGCGGCTAAGCTTTAAAATATAATTTTGAAATGTAAAATAATTCAAATAATTTCTCAACGTCAAGTTTGTTTTGATGCTAACAATAATACCATGTTGAAAATCATTACTCTCCCTTACAACAACTCTTCCTCCAATTATTACTTCAAATTTTCCAAGGCCAAAATTTTATTATCACACATCGTAGTCGAAGATAATGTTGCAAGGAGTTTTTTAGAAATTTTCAGTGCATTTTTTCATTTTTATTCATTTTTGTGAATTTTTGAAGTTAAAGATACAAAAATGAACATGATGACATGTGGCGCTATGCGATACTAACACCGTTGGAAACTCGACTACGCGCAATTCAAGTGTCACCACTTGCCATTCTCTTACGTTTATTTCTATTTTTGTATACTTTAACTTCCAAAAATCAGAATAATTCATTAAATAACATGACAATACACAAACCGCTTGTGAGCCTATGTACATCTTTTGAGTTCATCTGAAAAATTCATAAAATAGTAATGAAGACTTCTTAGTAAAAAATAAAAAAATAATTTATGAAGCTTTCATGAATAGTAAATGATGCGATGTTGAAGCTCTAGAAAATTCTTTTGGATAATGGGTGGAACTCAATGAGTTGGCAATATGACAATAAGAAAGAATCTATCATCGGCATATAAGGGAAGTCGTAATTTCTCCTCCACTACAGCCGTATCGTAATCAAATAAAATAGCTGCCTCTATTAGTTTACTTTCCTTGTATGTATTGT
The DNA here is from genome assembly GCA_024362665.1 of Prunus padus. Classification (NCBI taxonomy): domain Eukaryota; kingdom Viridiplantae; phylum Streptophyta; class Magnoliopsida; order Rosales; family Rosaceae; genus Prunus; species Prunus padus. The sequence goes on along the minus strand of JANFAM010000005.1, from coordinate 13,351,323 downwards.
TGACTTAGGGTATTCAATTGTAATTTATTTTCTTTCCTTCTTAGATACAGAAATCTCTGTATATATGTAAAGGGTTTTTGCCCACCTAAAGCATCAATTGGAAAACATATTCTCTACATGGTACCCAGCCCTATTAGCTCCTTCGAGTGTTTTTTTCTCCCCCAACCCACGCCTTTCTTTCTCTGTCCTTTTTCCCTCTTTCTTCATGGCTCCAGGATAACAGTGCCTCTAATGTTGTAATCACCCCTAACTCCAACACTAGTTCCTCTCCTTCTCTCATCACTATCAACGCTGCCGCACAACTTCCTCTCAAACTCACCCCTCTCAACTATCCCTCATGGCGTGCCCAGTTCAAAGCTCTTCTCCTTGGGTATGACCTCCTTGGCTATGTGGATGGCACTCTCACTTGCCCTGCCAGCAACAACACCTTACGAAACGTCAAGATCAACTCCTCCTCCATGCCATTCTTGCCTCTGTCTCGGAATCTGTCATCTCCCTTATTCTTTCTTTGCCTCAACATCTCACGCCGCTTGGGCCAAACTTAACAAGCTATATGCGGCTGTACCCGCTCTCGAGTCATGAGTCTCAAGGAACGTCTCACCCTTGCTCGTCGTGATTCCAGGCCCGTGATGGAATTTCTTCAATCCATCAAAGCCCTTGCTGACGAGCTTGCTCTCATTGACTCTCCTATATCCGATGACGATCTCGTGATCCATATCCTTAATGGTCTCGACCCTGACTTCAAAGAAATCGCTGCTACCATCCGCGCTCGTGAAACACCTATCACCTTTGAAGAGTTGCATGATATGCTCGTTGACTTTGAGAGTGCAATCAAGCGCCATGACACTCGTCCTGAACCTCTTGTTGTCACTGCCAATAATACTCAGCAGACCTACTCCAACCGTTCCTTCCACAAGGGTTCTACCACATCCTATGGCTACAGGCCACCTTCTCAGCAACGTGGCATTCTTGGCCTCGGAAACTCTTCTCCGCACACTTCTCGTCCATTCTCTGGACAGCGTCGCTCCTTCAATCAACCAGGCCATGGTTACAAAGGTTTCTGTCAATTATGTGATCAACAGGGTCACAGTGCCAAACGGTGCCCACGTGCTCAGGTGCTACCCTCCTCTGATCCCACTGTGAACGTTGCTACTGCTCCTCATACCGCCACCAATTGGCTCATTGACTCTGGCACTTCTCATCATGTGACCCCTGATCTGGCCAACCTTTCTCTCCACACCAATTATGAAGGTCCTGACTCAGTTGTTATTGGTAATGGTTCAGGCATGGGAATCACCCATGTTGGCTCCACCTCTCTCCCTATTTCCTCTCGTGCATTTGCCTTACATAATGTTCTTTGTGTGCCCTCTATTAAAAATAATTTAATTTCTGTCTCTCAGTTTTGCAAATCTAACCACACGTCTATTGAATTTTTTCCTTCTTATTTTTCTATAAAGTATCTGCGCACAGGGGCGACTCTACTTCAAAGCCCGAATAAGAATGATGTGTACACATGGCCCAGGTCCATGATTGACGTCTCCTCACCTTCTGCACTTGTTAGTACGGCTTCTACCTTGCATGATTGGCATAGTCGCCTTGGCCACCCTTCTCCACCTGTCCTGGATCAGCTCATCCGCTCTCAGTCTCTCCCTGTCACTTCAAAGTCTTCTGTTAAGTCTCCATGTGTGTCGTGTCAATGTAATAAGAGCCATAAGCTCCCTTTTCATTTAAATTCTCTTTCTAGTCATCGTCCTCTAGAACTTATCTACACTGATGTCTGGGGTCCTGCTCCCCTTCTTTCAATTGATGGTTTTCGCTATTATCTCATTTTTGTCGATCATTACACAAAATATATTTGGTTTTACCCTCTTAAAAACAAGTATGATGTCTCTACAATTTTTCCCATGTTTAAAAACCTTGTTGAAAATTACTTTCGCTCCAAAATTGTTTCTCTTTATTCTGATGGTGGTGGCGAATACACAAAACTTAAACCTTTTCTCGCCTCCCATGGCATTACTCATCTCACCACACCTCCCCACACCCCCCAACATAATGGTTCAGCCGAGCGACGCCATCGTCACATTGTTGAGACCGGCCTTACCCTCCTTCACCAAGCCTCTATGCCACCACTTCACCGGTCTTATGCCTTTCAAGCTGCTGTATATCTCATAAATCGTCTTCCTACTCCTCTCCTTAAATCATCCTCCCCTACACATCTCTTTTTGGTCAAACACCGAACTACCATAAACTTCGTATTTTTGGTTGCCAATGCTTTCCGTGGTTACGACCTTACAATACCCATAAACTCCAACCCCGCTCTCATCCTTGTGTCTTCCTCTCGCTACTCAACCTCTCAAAGTGCCTATAAGTGTCTTGACCTATCCTCCAATCGTCTTTACCTCTCCCGCCATGTCGTTTTTAATGAGTTGATCTTTCCTTTTTCATCTCCTCTCTCACCTCTCTCCTCTGTCACTCATCCCGACGTCCACTTGTGGTCGGTCGCAGCTGATCCAGGACCCATTGCTGACCCTCTGCCGCCCGCCAATTGTGCCACATGCCCCTGCCGCCGTGTCCCTTGCCCCCGCAGCACCATCGCTCGCACCACACCGCAGCTAGCACTGTTGCACCGGTGCCTGCCCGTGTACACATCCTTCTTCTTCCGTCTTGGGTGAGTCTTCTATCGTGTCCCCCACTCTCTCTCCTCTCCCCTCCTCATCTCTTCCTTCTTTCGAGGCTCCCACTACCTCATTGCCCTCCCCTCCACCACTCGCTCCCCTTCTCGTGTCGTTACCCGCTCTCAAAATAATATATTTAAACCAAAATAGCTTCACACCACCACTAAACATTCCACTACCCAACATCCCTTTCCCCATCCCTTGAACCTACATGTGTTTCTCATGCCATCAAAGACAGAATTGGCGCTCCGCCATGTCGGATGAGTTCACCGCTTTAGTTCGGAATGGCACTTGGGAGCTTGTTCCATCTCGCCCTCATCAAAATTTAGTTGGATGCAAGTGGGTGTTTCGCATCAAGTGTCATCTCGATGGAAGTATTGACAGTACAAGGCCCGTTTGGTGGCAAAAGGGTTCCATCGGCGCCACGGCATTGACTTCTATGAGACCTTGATCCGGTGGTCAAACCCACCACTATACGGGTTGTCCTCCACCTTGCCCTTGCTCACGGTTGGCCCATCCGGCAACTTGATGTTAATAACGCTTTTCTTCATGGCACTCTACACGAGGAAGTGTTTATGTCTCAACCTCCTGGTTTTGTTGATTCCGCTTATCCTTCTCATGTGTGCAAGCTCCGCAAGGCCCTTTACGGCCTTAAACAGGCACCTCGGGCGTGGTACACGGAGTTGAGCTCCTTCTTGGTTTCTTATGGTTTTCATCACTCTACATCAGACGCTTCTCTTTTTGTTTATCACCACGGTTCTATTGTGGCTTACTTTCTTGTCTATGTAGATGATCTTATTGTGACTGGCAGTGACAGGTTGTTTATCACCAAATTTCTTGACACTCTTGCTCAGCGCTTCTCTATCAAGGACTTGGGTTCTCTACATTTTTTTTTTGGGTGTTGAAGTTCTTCCTACACGATCCGGCTTGTTCTTATCACAGCACAAGTACATCCGGGATCTTCTCATTCGTGCTCACATGGAAGGTGCCAAGGATGTTTCAATGCCCTTGTCTACCACCACTGCCCTTGTGCTCAACGATGGTGCAACCCCCACTGATGCCACTCTTTTTCGCAATCTTATTGGTGGTCTCCAATATCTAAGTCTTACTCGTCCGGACATTGCCTTTGCAGTCAACAAACTCTCTCAATTCATGCACCGGCCTTCTGAACTCCATTGGGCTGCTCTCAAACGCCTGCTCCGCTATCTCAAAGGCACATTTATCATGGTCTACATCTTCATCGCAACACCACTCTCTCTCTCCATGCCTTCTACGATGCGGATTGGGCCGGCAATCCCGACGATCGCACATCCACCATCGCTTATACCATTTTTCTTGGTGGCAATTTGATCTCCTGGAGTTCCCGCAAACAACGCTCTGTTGCTCGCTCCTCTACTGAAGCCGAGTATCGTGCTGTTGCTTGCACCGCTGCTGAGCTCTCCTGGTTAAAAATTTACTTCGTGAACTCGGTGTTTCGCTCCTTCACCCTGTTATTGCCTGCGACAACATTGGTGCTACCTTTTTCTGTGCAAATCCTGTTCTACATTCCCGCATGAAACATATTGCCATTGATCTTCACTTTGTTCGTGATCTTGTCGCTAAAGGCCTTCTCAAGGTCGCTCATGTTTCCACTATTGATCAGTTAGCCGATGCCTTGACGAAACTTCTTTCTCGCCAGCGGTTCCATTTACTTCGTTCCAAGATTGGAGTCACCGACGGCGGCTCCATCTTGCGGGGGCGTATAAGGGAAGCTGTAATTTCTCCTCCACTACAGCCGTATCAGAATCAAATAAAATAGCTGCCTCTATTAGTTTACTTTCCTTGTATGTATTGTTGACTTAGGGTATTCAATTAATTTATTTTCTTTCCTTCTTAGATACAGAAATCTCTGTATATATGTAAAGGGTTTTTGCCCACCTAAAGCATCAATTGGAAAACATATTCTCTACACGGCATACATCTATAAGTACATGAAAAAACTGTTATAATCCATGACATATTGCTACATATAGGCAGCAGAGCTTTCACGCCACACTGCAGAGATAGTTTGCAATGCTCATCGTTCCTTTTTCTAGTAGGAACATATGTGATGGTTGACCCATTCTCTAAAGGCCCCCGCTGCACAAGTGTTGGTCTTTCTTTCGGTTTATTTGGCGGATCAATAATATCGATATAGTTTCTTTTCTAATATCAGATATAATTCACGGCAGCAAGTATGAAAAAGATCCACACATTGAACAATAATCATGTACGACATGCTATCAATTTTATTTCAGATATCGATTTGAAAATTACAATACCAACCCAATCATTCACACTCTGGAAGATGTCAATATCATTTTCCAAGTACTAAACTGACAACTCCTTCCTTTTGAGGAACAAACTCATCTCTTGTTACAACAACAAATCACAAACACCAAGACATGATTCAGAATCTCATAAACAACTGAGAAACAAACGCATATTCACACATAATCACTACTAGTACAAATCCCTAAATACTAAAAAAATTTCAGAAAATTTGTCCTAATTCCTATATAAATCGAAAAATATATAAAAAGATAATGATTTTCACAGATAATTTACAATTAAATGATTTTCATAGAAAATTAGTCCTAATTCCTATATAAATCGAGAAACAAACGCATATTCGCAAAAAAAAAAAAAAAGAACTTCAAATGCCTCAAGCCACTCTTTTCGACTTTAAAATTTTTGTTTTCAGTTTATTTTTTTGCTTAATTTTTTGTCTTTGGTTTTTCTAACGGTTTGCAGAAAAACTATGTAAGAGAGTTGATTTTTGCATGATTTAAATATATGGGGCAATCTTGCATAAATTCATTTACTCATGTTTATTCATTTGTCTTCCTCAGTTAATATTGTTATGCAAGAGAGTGAATTTAACAAGATATCATATCTTTGTCCTCCTGTTTGCGTTGCTATATATTTATTATACAGGATATCAATTTATTTTCTCCCCGCTTTCTTCTCTGTCCTCTTCTTTGCTATCTATTTGCTTAATCGTTTGCTTTATCACATAACCATTAGGAAAATGTCTTCATTCTCATCTTGACAATAATAACTAATGTTAACACAAGTATCATCTAAACAATAGATATATCCTAAAATTATCAGTTGCAAAATAATGCATACATTGTATGAACTCTTTCTATTCTGAACAAAAGCAACATAGGGATTTAATAATTTGATTTTGCTTTTTCCATTTGCCTTCATTTGGAATGGATGAAGAAGTACACGATTGCATTCATTTTTCGTAGTGAATTGTATTATTTTATTATGCAGAATATTGTTTCAAATGCATGTTCACCCTTAAATCCATATTCTCTTTGTGGTTTTCATTAAATTACTACATTTCTATGGCACTTCTGTGTCTCTGTGATTCTTATTCTTCATTGTCAAGTAAACATTTGATGTATGATTATCTTGGTAGTGAACTATTGTTTCTTCGTTTAGCATTTTAAACTATTTGAGAACTTTAACTATGTTTAAATGAAGATGCTGATACTTCCTTACAATCATGTGACATATCAATAATAGGCTTTAATTTTCTGAAATTGATTCAATGGCAGCAAAGGAAGATTGATGTAAAAATTAGCAGGGAGTTGCTATGGGATTCTATGCAATGAAGTGCTTCCACTACTTCAATAACAAAATAAAGGAGGTGGGAACAAAGATTGATACAGAATTGAAAGAACAGAGGAAATCTGATTATTCGGGAGCTCAATGTGGTCATTAAGTCTTCATGCTCAACAAAATCACCCCACTCTGTAAACCAGAATTGTATGAAGAGATGGTTCCAAATATGTTAATGAGATATTAGTACATTTGCTGTTTTATGTAGGATCTTGGTATTTGTAGGTATTTAAAAAAATTTATTGATTTTTGTGATATTTTTACATTTAAGACACAAAAATGAACCTTTGATGGCATGTGTCGCTACGCTCTGCGATACTTTTCTCAAGCTACGATGACACCAATCTGGCGGTGTAATGTGTTATTCTCTTCCATTTATTAGTATTTTCCAATGCTTTAACTTCCAAAAATTATAATAAATTCATACAAAATTATAGAAACAAAAATGACTTTGAGAAATTATTTGAATTTTTATATTTCAAAATTATATTTTCAAGCCTATAGGATGAAGGAAATGTGACAAGGAGTTGGTGGTATTTTTTGAGAAATTTTCGGTGCATTTTTCATATTTTTGTGATATTTTTACATTTATGATACAAAAATGAACCTCTCGATGATACGTGTCGCCATGCGACATCGACACTTTTCCGAAACTGTGATGGCACACCAATGTGCGCCATGTGTCATTTTCTTCTATTTATTAGTATTTTCCAATGCTTTAACTTTCAAAAATCATAATAAATTCATACATAATATGAAAAATTCACCAAAATATCCCACAAACTCCTTATCACATTTCCTTCCTCTTTTAAGCTTTAAAATATAATATTTACATATACAAAATTCAAAAAAATTTGTCAAAAATGGAAGTTTATTTATATACTAACAATAATACTATGTTGAATATCATTACACTCCCTTACAACAACTCTTCCTCCAATTATCACTTCAAATTTCCCAAAGTTAAAATTTTGTTTTCACACATTATAGTAAAAGATAATGTCGCAATGAGTTTTTAGAAATTTTCAGTGGATTTTTCTGATTTTTATTCATTTTTTCAGAATGTTTTACGTTTAAGATATAAAAATGAACCTCTGTTGACACGTGTCACTATGCGCTATCGACACTTGTCGAAACTCTAATGACACACCAATCTGCCCCTGCCATGTTTTATTCTCTTCAATTTATTAGTATTTTTCACTGCTTTAACTTCAAAAAATTATAATATATTCATACAGAATCCGAAAAATTCACAAAAAAAATCCCACAAATTCCTTATCACATTTCCTTCCTCTTTTAAGCTTTAAAACATATACAAAATTCAAATAGTTTCTCAAAGTCAAGTTTTTTTTTCTATACTAACAATAATACTATGTTGAACATCATTACTCTCTATTACAACAACTCTTCCTCCAATTATCACTTCAAATTTCCAAAATTCAGAATTTGTTTTCACACATCATAGTCGAAGATAATGTCGCAAGGGATTTTTAGAAATTTGCTGTGCATTTTTCTGATTTTGTATTCATTTTTTGTGAAACATTTACATTTAAGATACAAAAATGAACTTCTGATGACACACGTCGCCATGCAATACTGACACTTGTGGGAAACTATGACGACACACCAATTTGGCGCTGCCATGTGTCATTCTCCTCCATTTATTAGTATTTTCCAATGCCTTAACTTCAAAAAATCATAATAAATTAAAAAAAAAAAAATCACCAAAAATTGAACTTGAAAAAAGATCCGCACATTGAACAATAATCATGTCTAACATGCTATCAATTTTATTTCAGATATCATAACTTGAAAATTACAATACCAACCCAATCATTCACACTCTGGAAGAGGTCAATATAATTTTCCAAGTACTCAACTCACAACTCCCTTCCTTTTGAGGAACAAACTCATCTCTTGTTACAACAACAAATCACAAACACCAAGAAATGATTCAGAATCTCATAAACAATTGAGAAACAAATGCATATTCGCACGTAATCACTACTAGTATAAATCCCTATATACTAAAAAAATTTCAGAAAATTTGTCCTAATCCCTATATAAATCGAAAAAATATATAAAAAGACAATGATTTTCACGGATAAATTACAATTGAAATAAAAGGGTCGTTTTGGTCCACTTAATTTTCGGGATGGAGTTGCGCCATTTCGTCCGGATTGTCGAAACCTAGTTCGTTGGAGGGCGGCACGTCTCGATACGAGCTTCGGATCATTTTGAGGGTATTTCGGTCATTTCAAATTTTGAGAGAAATCTGACTTAACCACGTGGGCCAATCAGAAGGCGTTACCACCTTCTCTCTCTTCACTCTGTCTCTGTCTCTCCTCGATTGTGTGAAGAACTAGCCGCCACCATCGTGCCGTCGAAGTCCGGTCACGGTTTGTGACACCACCACCATCGATCGAACCCTCTCTCATCCCTCTTCACAACAGTACCCATATCACCGATCGACTCCTCCATAATCGCCGGCTGTGTTGAAGAGAAAATCCGGTAGAAAACCTCCATTTTCGCCTGTGACTGCTCCGGCCACCAATCGCGACACCGCCTCTTGCAGAAGGTAGATCTCTCTCCCCTCTTCACTTCCCTTGTGGTCCGCGACAAAGATTGGAGGATTTGCCAATGTTCTGAGCTTCTGAAATTTGGGCCAAAACCTAGACGATTTGGTCGTGTTTTGCTCGGAATCCGGCCGGTTCTTGGCCGGGTTTGGGCGGTTCTTTTCTCCCTTGTGGCTGCTGATTCTTTTGGTGTTGGTATCGTGACTTGAATCAACGAAAACCTAGTCGTCGGTTTGTGATCAAGCCACCCACGCACTGCCGGCGCGTGGGTACTTTAGCAGAATGGATTCTCGGTCCCTACGCGATCCTTGTGTCGTTGTGAACGCGTACGTGTGCACGGATTTCGATTCGAACGTCGTTTGACTAGCGAACCAATGTACGCCTATTGTTGCTTGGGTTCGATATGTTCGGACCGTCGGATCAAATCTGAATTCACATATGGGATTCCTTGTATTTCAAGGATCGTATAGGAATTGACGGATCGTGATTCGGAGTCTCGGATACTCCGAAATCACCAACCCTAGGGTTAGGTTAAATAATAACCCTCCGATAGTACGATTGTGAGCAATCCGACCGTTCGATCGAGACCAAACTTTCAGAACGTGTTATTTAAGCCGTATTGAATCTTTAGGAACTTTCGGATCTAGGTTTGGAGGTCGTGGGCCCCACGGGCCCGGTTTGACCTATTCGGGGTAGTTTGGTCGAGGTTTGACCAGGGTTGACCAAGCGTCCCGAGGTCGTCTCGTCGTCTAATGAATGTTGTTGACCTTAGAATAAGTCGACGAGCTCACGCCACGTTGAGTCGGGTTTAGTGAAGGGTTTGTTTTGAAGGTTATCGTTTGAGGGTTCGATTGTTAACCTTGTATTTATATTCTTGAAATAGGTACCTAGGCACCTCGTATTACAGGCGGGACCCTCACAGTGGCAAAGCCGCTTGGGACTACCTGTGAGTGGACTTTGTTTTTGAATATGCATATCTTCCACCAATAAACAACCATGCATCCGATTGAGTGTTATTGATGCCTGTGACTACTTTTAGTATATATATATATATATATATATATATATATATATATATATATTAAATTGTTAAAGTCTTGGATGTGTGTCACGATGTACGATACTTGGGGTTGGGTACTTGTGTACATTGGGAACTGGAAAGTGTTGATTATGTGATTGATTGGAGTGTGTTGGCACCTCTGTTTGTACCTCCCTGTTCTTGATACGGATATTGTGATACCGATTTGTTATGTCGTTTATTTGGTACACCCTTGACGGGGGTGACTGTAGACCCTTGATTGGGTAGTCTGCGCGTGTAGGACTTGTTTCGGAGGTATGGTATTGAGGTTCCTACCATACGGACTGTGAGTTTAGTCCCATTGGACGGCTCAACCTTGGGCACGGGGCCATTACAATGTAGTCCACGACATCATTATTATGTTGTCGGCGGGCCCATTGCGATGCCGTTCGGTGTCGATCAAACGATCCCCTGTTCGATTGTTTTCTCGGTACTTGTATTTGGTGTCGAGGTCTTATAATACTATATGTATGAGTTATTATCGTTGTATTCGTATTTTCTTTGAGTAAGGATCCTTCCTTTCTTGTCGTGCCTACGGGCTGTGTTTATCTAAGATTAGGATCGAATGGGAAGCAGGTTGATGATATGTTTATCATGTTACTATGTTACAATTATTAGATTTTGAATCCTGTTTTGGTTATATATCTAAATGACTTGAATTGCATGATTGCATCATTGTTTTTGAAATGGTGGAGTTAGTATGTTGTTTTGAACTACTAAAACGTTATTTTTGTCCACTCACATTCTTTCTGTTTTGCGCCCCACTAGGCCGTAGTCGTAGCATCTAAGCGGTTCGGCCGAGCACACCTCTTCTCGGGCACGACTTGCTTGTAGGGCACTTGCCCCTTGTTGAACGGAAAAAATTCACAAAAAAAAAAATTTACAAATGTGGAAATGGATAAGCCCAATACGTTTGACAAGTATTTGAAATATGGTTCAAAAGATGGGTCTAATGCCCACGTGTTTTGAAACAGCAAGGAATTGCAATTGGCTAATCTTTTCCCTAAAGAAAAGGAAGGGATCATGATGGCTTTTGAAATTGGATCTTATCTCATCCTCAGTCTCTTTCATCTAGCCTACAAAAGCACGGCTACGCAAACAATATGGAGAGGAGGAGGAAACTAAAAAAAGGGAGAACAGGGGAGAGCCGTGGCTCACCACAACGACTCCTGCATTCTAAAACTCTCTCACTTCGAGGCCATTATGGTGGAAGCAACATTGCTAGTTCCTGGGCTCTCTCATTTGAGCCAAAGTTGCTGACTCTTTCACAAGTGGCTGACTTTTTTTTATCAGCAACCAAAAATGGAGGTGGGTCTGGTACTAAACCTCACGAAACTCACCGCAAAACCAATCAGCCTTGGAAACCCAACACACAACTTGTTGATGGCCTCTTTGTTCTACCAAATAGCCCAACAAAGCTGAACAAGTTGCTTGAGAAGCAGCTCAAAGACACTGCTGGGACAAGTTGGTTTGACATGCCTATACCAACCATGACCCCAGGGTTGCAGAAAGATCTCCAATTACTCAAGGACCAAACTCCGACATTCAAATCAGGTTCAATTGGTGAACCAAAGTTTTCAACCATGGCATTTTCTCCAACTCCCATCTCTGTCTGTGTCTACTTTCACAAAGATATTGGAGTATTTCTAAGCATCAGTTTGAGTCATCCTAGGCCACTGTATATGGGAGTGACTAGAAGCAGGGTTCTCAGCTCCAAGTGAAACTCCAGATGGGCTAGTTTGAGCAGGGACCTGTTGGTTTGGCTTCACAAACGACTGGGCCTGCTAAGAACCAACGGTATTTGGGCTAGCTGAAGATTGGGTCCAGCAGCTGGTACAATGGCTGATGAGACCGGCACGCTGCCAGGAGGAAATGCATGTGCAGAGGGATTTTGCTTTGGTTGAGATGCTGTTGCAGGAAACACGTCAACCAAATTCTATGGATTATGAATCCATTACAGGCTTGCGTCACCGAAAAAGCAAATACGAGAACTGCGTCGCAGAAATCGAAGGCTGGTTTGCGCGCGAAAGCGAATATGTGAACTGCGCGCAAAAGCAAAACAGGGTTTGCAGAAAATAAATGCGGGTTTGCGCGCGAAAGCGAAATATGGGGCTGCGCGCGAAAGCGAAATATGGGGAACTGCGCAAAAACAAATCTTGGGTTTGCAAAAATAAATATGGGTTTGCGCGCCGTGAATATGAGAACTGGCCTTGAAATCGAAAGGCTTGGGTTTGCGCGCGAAAACAAATATGGGTTTATACCCTAGAAAATAAGGCTTGGGTGTTTAACCCACCAACAGCTATGAATACTTCTGAGCATTCACATATTCTTGTTGCCAGCACATTAGGAGCAAGCACAAAAATCTCAAACCAACAGCACAAAGCTATGAGATTTCTATCAAGGCAAAGTTAATATGCCAATTCAACTCAGTGACAATAAGAAAGGGGTTGAGCAAATTGGGTTTTCATTGATAATCGAGCAAGGGAACTTTCTAAAAATAAAGCTTCACCAATTGTTGTGCATGCAGGAGGAAAAGCAATAATATTGAGTTTGAGCCTTTCGTTTCTGAGAATCACACTCAAATGGTTTTGAAACCTGGTTGATGTTCCAGTATTATCAATCCCATATTCGAGTTTAGGGTCAAAACCTTCGCCCTCAACTCAAGGCAAGATGTTGTGGATCAACAACGACAAGGGCAAGCCAGGAGTCCAAGTTGTGATAAATAATCCTTAAAGCAGCATACTCAATATCAAATTGGTTCAATCCCTCTCTACTCAGAGAAATAGAAAATAATTTGTCTTCATACAGCAACAACATAGGTGCTCAAATGGTTTCAAGACCAGAATCTTATGGATGGTTTCCATTATAACCAAGCTTGTAGAAGAAATTGTTCACAGCAGAAAATCAGTCTCATGGTATTGTTGCCTACAGTGCAAAAAGTGGGCACTTAGCCAGAAAGGCTCAAGCGACATGAAAGTCAAATTTAATAACCAAGGAAACAAGAATCAGTCGGTGACGTCAAAAGCACAAAAGTTCAAGGCAAAACAAAAGCGCCTCACGCTTTGCTTGCAAGTCCAATTAAAAGGGACTAATGGCGTGCTCCGAGATTCATCCTCAACTGTCACTGTGCAAGTCCTATTTGGACCAAGATTCATGAAGTTTTTCAAGTCCCTCACATCACTCTTACTGCCAGAAACGACGAAAGAAATAAAGTGTTCAGGCATTTGTGCCTCCTTGGCATTCCAAGAGACAAAGATGTGAGTTCATAGCTTGCAACATCAAGCTAAGCAAGTGCACAAGAGTGTCAACGAAGGTTCAACAAAATTAAATTCACGGTCAGGAAGGCTCAATAAAATGCTTATGGCATTCAGGCCTACTTGCCTCAATTCCCAAATGCAAATGTCAATTTTAGAAAATTAGTGGGTTAATCAAAATTGCTCATTAATTTTCTTGGACATTGACAATAAGAAAAATGGTACAAAACCATCTAATTTTTTCCCATGGGTCATCTACCCATGAAAATTTCAATGAGATTAAATCCAAATTCTCAATTATTGGGCCACACTTACCCATTAATTTTCCAAATTTTCGAACTATGTTGGTTTGATCCCTTCAAAAGGGTACGTAGGCAATCTAGAGATTCAATCTAGATGCAACCACCCAAATCTCAAATTCAAACAGAATCCCTGGTTTGTTCTTAACCAAATTCGCCCCCCAAACACAATTCCATATCGAATCCCTGGTTTATTCAACTAAATTCACCCAAACACTTTTCAATCAAATTCATTGAAATTCCCCCTTTGCAATGAGTCATTCATTCATTGCAATTCTTTGAATTACGAGTGGCTTGATCACTGCAAGGGATATGTAGGCACCCTGAGGTTGGACTTGGGAGCAGCCGCAAAACCAAACACACGTTTTGTTTCTTTATGGTGGAATCAAAGGGTGTTCCCTTGAAGCAATGGATTGTAATTAAGAGACATCGCGTCTTGAATGGGTTGAACCTAAAATAATAAAACCCCATTATTTAAATAATGGTGGTGAAATTATGTTGGGAGGTTCACATTTTTCTTCAACACCCCTATTATGTAAATTCTTTTTCTGCTACTTTATTTTGAATACTCTTAGAATTGCTCTGTATACCCGTTTGGGTTGAAATTGATGGCCAGAGGCCTTTGATGTATACTGTATGCATGCTGACACTTGAGTATTGTATATATGTTGTGTTTTATCAGGTTGAATTAATTTTGGTATGTCCATATTTCAGGGGAGACTCTGCCCGATTTTTGGCAGAAGTCTTGACTCCTTTCTCAATTTGTTCGGGTGGAGGGAACTTGATTGTATGTGGGGCCGACATTTGGGTAAATGTCGGTTTTACCGCAGGACCTGGCACGGATTCCGAGGTGAATTCGGGTCGGGTCTGTCAACTTGGTATTAGAGCATTAGGTTCAATTTCTTTCGGACTCTGCGTTTCTTGTGTGCACGCTTGTCGCTAATGGTTTCCTTGTTTCTCTCTTGCAAGAATTATGCCTCCGAGACGTGGTAGGCCGAGGACTCATTTTCGTGGAAGAAGGGGACCTGCACCACCTTCACCTCCATCGCCACCACCTGAACCTGCACCATCTCCACCTCCATCACCACCACCTGAACCTGTATTTGTTGAGCAAGCTGGGGAGAATGAAATGGATTTCCGCCAGATGTTTGAGCAGCTCACCAGGTCAATGTCTACAGCCTTTCAGGGGAGAAGAAATTCTAAGGGTGCTGATATAAAAAGGGTTAAGGAGTTGGGAGCCCAAGACTATTATGGCGATCTTGATCCATCCATAGCCGAGGCGTGGCTCACTAATCTTGCAAGGGTATTTGATGTATTGCGATGCAATCGATGAAGATAAGGTTCGTATGGCTGCATTTCTACTAAAGGGAAATGCTTATCACTGGTGGAAAGTTGTGAAAAGAGGGCATACCAATCCTGCCACCCTCACTTGGGAGGAATTTCAGCGCATTTTCTTCATCCAGTTTTATCCTCCCTCCTACATTGATGTGAAGAAGGATGAATTCCTAGCACTGAGACAAGGGAATATGTCTGTACTTGAATATGAGCACAAATTCATTGAATTATCCAGGTTTGCCCCAGAGTTAGTTACTACTGAGGCTGAGAAGTGCAGAAGATTTCTAAAGGGTTTGTGGCTGGATATCCAATCTATGGTCACGACAACTGTGTTTCCAATGATGAGGGATTTGGCTCAGGCTGCTGACAGAGTGGCTGAGACATTTAGGGCTGGTGCTAGTACTGGGAGACATCGTGGTGATACGACTAACTTTGGTGGACCAAGTCAGGGTCCATCAAAGAGAGGTTCTAGTTTCGGTTCCTCGAGCGGTGGTTGGTCTGGAGGACGCAGATCTAGTTCTTGTAGTGGGAGATCTGGACCTCGGCCTAACTGGGGCCAAGGTAGTGGGCAGCAGTCTGTTGCCAGTACAGCTAGGGACACCTCACAGCGGTCCAGTGCTGGCTGTCATCACTGTTGTCAGGTTGGGCACTTCAGGAGGGATTGTCCTCTCCGTGCACAGGGTAGTGGTGCTGGTGCGAGGTCTGGGGTTAACTGTTTCAACTGTGGGCAAGCTGGACACTTGAGGAGTGTTTGCCCTTATCTGACGGCCCAGTAGGGGTCTGTTGCCCAGCAGGGGCAGGAGTATGTTGCTCAGCAGGGGCAAGTTAGTCGTACTCAGGGGCAGAGTCAGAGTGATGCCTCATCTGCTGTTGCTGGTACTTCTACTAGCAGTGGGGTTCAGTCCACCTCCTGTGGATAAGGCGGAAGGAACAAGAGGGGTCTGACTGTGGGTCCTACTACTCGAGCCTGTGTATTTTTCATGACTCAGCAGGAGGCTTAGGCCACACCGGATGTGATCATTGGTATGTTACTTGTCTTTGGTTTTCTTGCACGAGTTTTAATTGATCCGGGGGCCACACACTCATTCATTTCACCTAGTTTCTTACCCTATGCAAGTGTCAGACCTACATTGCTGGGAGTTTTAGCATATCTTTACTTACGGGGGATGTCCTTTTTATTCAAGTGGGTGACACAATATTAGAAGCCGACTTGATTCCCTTAGATATCGTTGATCTTGATGTTATCTTGGGGATGAACTGGTTGGAAAAACATCGTGCATCTGTTGATTGCTTCCGAAAGGAAGTAGTATTCCGTAGCCTAGGGCAACCTGAAGTTACTTTCCGTGGAGAGCGAAAGGTTCTCTTATCTTGTCTAATCTCAACCTTGAATGCAAGACGGTTGCTCAAGAAAGGATATGTGGGTTATCTAGCCCATATCATTGACACTCGTGATACTACAGTGAATTTGGGGGATGTTCCTGTTGTTCAAGAGTTTCCTGATGTCTTTTCGGATGATCTTCCTAGTTTACCTCCCTAGAGAGAAACTGAGTTCACTATTGAACTTATTCCGGGTACAAACCCTATCTACCAAACACCTTATCGAATGACACCTGCTGAATTGCGTGAATTGAAGACTCAATTGCAAGAACTGGTTGATCTTGGCTTCATTAGACCTAGTGTATCCCCTTGGGGTGCACCTGTGTTGTTTGTGAAGAAGAAAGATGGTTATATGAGATTGTGTATCGATTACAGGCAACTGAATAAGGCGACAGTGCGTAATCGGTATCCTTTGCCTCGTATTGATGACTTGTTTGATCAATTGAGGGGTGCCAAGTATTTTTCCAAGATTGATATGAGATCGGGTTACCACCAGCTTAGAGTCAGAGAAGAAGATATTCCCAAGATGGCATTTCAGACCCGCTATAGGCATTATGAATTTTTGGTGATGCCCTTCGGGTTGACTAATGCCCCAGCAGCGTTTATGGATCTCATGAACAGAGTGTTCCGACCATACTTGGATCGCTTTGTGATTTTGTTCATTGACGACATTCTGGTTTACTCACGAACTATGGAGGGTCATAGGAAGCATTTGAGATTAGTATTAAAGACTTTGAGGAGACGGCAGTTGTATGCCAAGTTTAGTAAGTGTTAGTTCTGGTTAGACAGAGTTGATTTCCTTGGGCACGTGATTTCTGCAGATGGAATCTATGTGGACCCCAGGAAGATTGAAGCAGTTGTGAATTAGGTGCAACCTACTAGTCTGACTGAGGTACATAGTTTTCTTGGGTTGGCTGGCTATTATCGTCGTTTTGTGGAAGGGTTCTCTTCGATAGCAGCGTCACTTACTCAGTTGACTAGAAAGGATGTCAAATACGTGTGGACGGAAGAGTGTGAACAGAGTTTTCAGGAGTTGAAGAAGCGGTTGACCACTGCACCTGTTTTGGCTCTTCCTGACAATCGTGGTAACTTTGTGATTTATAGTGATGCATCATTACAAGGTTTGGGATGTGTTTTGATGCAACATGATCGGGTGATTGCTTATGCCTCTAGGCAACTCAAGAAGCACGAGCAGAATTACCTTACTCATGACTTGGAACTTGCTGCAGTGGTGTTTGCCTTGAAAATTTGGCGGCACTACTTGTATGGGGAGACTTGTCAGATCTTTACCGATCACAAGAGTTTGAAGTACTTTTTCACTCGGAAGGAATTGAATATGCGTGAGGCGTTGGCTTGAGTTGATTAAAGATTATGATTGTACTATTGAGTACCACCACTGGGCGAGCTAATGTTGTGGCTGATGCGTTGAGTAGGAAGGCTGCTGGTAGCCTAGCTCACATCAAAGTGGCTTACGTTCCACTTTTGATGGAGTTGAGAAATGATGGTGTTGAATTAGAAGTGGTTCAACATGTTGGGTTACTTGCTAGCCTTCATGTAAGACCCATACTTGTTGAGCGGGTGATTGAAGCCCAATATGCCGATCCTACTCTATGTATGATAATGTTAGAAGTGGAGAATGGCACACGAACGGACTATGCTGTGAGAGCTGATGACGCCTTGGTGGCTGGGAACCGTTTGTGTGTACCAAAGAATAATGAAGGTTTGAAAAGGGAAATTTTAGATGAATCTTACTGTTCACCCTACACTATGCATCCTGGAAGTACCAAAATGTACCGCACTATCAGGGAGTATTATTCGTGGCCGCACATGAAGGGTGACATTGCTGTGTATGTGAGCAGGTGTTTGATCTGCCAACAAGTGAAAGCGGAGCGGCAGAAACCATCGGGACTTATACAACCTCTTCCGATTCTTGAATGGAAGTGGGAACATATCACCATGGACTGTGTATTCAAACTTCCTCGTAAGAAGAAGGGACATGACGGAATTTGGGTGATTGTTGACCGACTCACCAAATCCGCTCACTTCCTACCTATCAAAGAAACCTATACCTTGGTGAGACTTGCTAAACTCTTTGTTGATGAGATTGTGAGGTTGCATGGAGCACTGTGTCCATTGTGTCGGACAGGGGATCCTAGGTTTACATCTCATTTACGGAAGAGTTTGCAAGAAGCTTATGGTACTAAATTGCGGTTTAGCTTGCTTTCCACCCACAAACCGATGGACAATCGGAAAGAACGATTCAGACTATGGAGGATATGTTGAGGGCATGTGTGCTTGGTTTGCGGTAGTTGGGATACCCATCTAGCCTTGATTGAATTTGCCGACAACAACAGCTTATCATTCGAGCATTGAGATGGCTCCGTTTGAAGCTTTGTATGGGAGACAGTGTCGGACTCCTATATGTTGGAATGAGGTGGGTGACAAGAAGTTAGAAAAATTAGACGATTCGTTTGTGACGAGAAAAAGTTAAATTTTATAGGAATAGGAAATCATGTTTTTGATGGTCGAGTAGCGGAATAGAATGGATATTACCAATCCAAATATCCAGATGGTTGAGTGTGAACTAGGTTATTTAACTTCTTAAGATTATATTGTATACGCTATCCATTGACGTTTCTTGTTCATACTGCAAAGATCTCACTTATTCAATTTATTGGTTTGTCTTCTAATTCTTTGAGTATATGTCATGTTTTTGGGACTTTTGTCATCTGCTTGTATCATTGTGCTTTCTTCACTTGTCTAGATCAAGTATTATGTTGACAAGTGTGAACTGATGCTTGATCGAGGGATGATATTGGGGTGAAAACTAAAAGCAACTGCTCTTTTCACACGATATGGGCGAGTTTTGTGAATTTGTATTTTTTCCCTTCTTATTTTATTGCGTGTTTACGAAACTGCACATCCGAACTCTAAAACATAAATTTTTCATAAGCTATTGGTTTTTTTTTGTTTCAGGGGGTTTTCTGTCCAAGTTTTTTTGGTATTTCTTGAGCACGTTTTCATCTTATTTCCTTTTCATATTTTTTTAAAAATTAAAATTTCAAAACGTTTATTTTACCACTTTACCCCTTTTTAAATAATTTTTTTTTCTGATTTCTTATCAAGTTTTGGTGGACTTAGTCTTTGTGATTTCATCTCCTTTTAAAAGAAAAGAAATTGATATTGGATTTCAATATTACTTTCTGAATTGTTAAGACGTAAACTTCTTTTTTTATAGTTTTCGAGTACACAACATGTATAAGAGGTGGCCTCGTTAAAACCTTCCCGAAGAAAACTACGGGTTAGGAAAGAGTACCACAACACACATGCCGCCTTATTTAAAAATCATACCTATAATAAAAACACGTATTTAAATTAAAAACATTGATAGTCAAGGCCAGGATGTGCTACCATAAGTACTGGAGCCCTCATCTCCCTTGGAAGCGTTCCTGTCAATAAATAAAAAGAAAAGAAAAGAAATTTTGAATAAGCCAAAATTATAAAATACTAGAAACTTAAAAAAAATTATAATTAAAACAAAACAAAAATAAAAAAATTCTTACATGTTTTGCTGAACTTCGTAGTCGATGTCGTACGGCATGACTTTCAAGTCATGCTCTTCAGCAATTTTTTTGATCTCACTGTACTCTGTTGATGAAGGATCGACAGAGTACGGATCAACGGAAATTTGGTTTCCTTTCCATTGATCGTTAGTTTTGACTTGTAAGATTTTGTGTAAATCGTTCATACAAGTTACAGATAATTGCTTTAGAGTTTTCAGACTATCTAACGCCCTATCTGCTTCTTTTTCGAGTTTTTCAATCTGCTTAGCTATCTCTTTAGCTTCAGCTGATTTGTGGTTTTTGGGTGAAATGCTTTTAGGTGCGCAATTTTTCCGAATTTAGATAACACAATTTTATACGCGGCATTAGTGATGAAAGACATATCTAACCTAATTACAAAAGAAGACAATACGGGCTTTTTATAACCGGATAGGGATGGAAATGAATGTTCCACTTCCACCTACCATGCATGATAAAACAAATGCTTTTTTGGCTGAAGAACTCACTCAACTGTCAACTCATGCAAGTCATCCTTTATTTTTGAGTAGTTTGCATGTGGTGTGTGTGTCTAACGTTTTTGTCATTAAAATGTTTTTATCATCTTTCTTCTTGGGCTTCTTCTAGTCCCATATTTCATGATATGCGCATTAAAATATGGGCTGTTATCTGGTGGGGACTTCTATATGAGAATCTCTACGTGAGAACACCGTCGGATCTAATCTAACGGATGAGAAGAAGCAATCCTAAGTGAAACTGTTGCAGTGGAAGGAAGCCTACACCCTCCAATTTTTTCACGCTCTCACACTTCTTTTCAGACTCCATCCTCCTCTCAAACCATCTCCTATTTTCTTTGGTCAGAATCGATACCTTTCTCAAACTCCCTCTCTCTTTCTCTGCCCTCTCAGTTTCTCTCCTCTTAAACTTCGTCTCTGTCTTGCTCTCTCAGTTTATTTGCGTCGATATCCCTCCCCGCTGTCATCTCTCTCTTTCCTTTCCCTATCAAAAATCGAGGTCCAAAAGCCCTATTTACTGCTCTCATTTGGTATCTGTTTCATTTTCCTATTCGTTGTGTCCCTCTACCTGTGTTGTCCCTCCTGCCGTTCTCTCAGTTGGAAACGCCCAAAACCCCCATGTCGCTAGAACACCCACCATAATATCTGAGATCTCGTTGAGAGGGTAATAAATTTTCAAACTTTCATAAGATGTTTTGCATTTTCTATTGCATTCACTTAACGTTTTTGTTTTTTGGATTTTAGGGCTTTGATTTTCTGGGTTTCCACTTATGGGCTTATTTCTTTAAGAACATGATTGTGTCTCTGTGAGATTGAGAGATTGAGTGAATTTTTCATTTAACGTTTTGTGATGTGAATCAGTGCAGTGAGGTCGGTGATGATGACGATGGTGAAGAAGCCAGAAAGGCAGAGGCTCTGCTTCGTCAGTTCAATGTAAGCTTGTTTTTTCTTTAATTAACTAAACATTTTGTCCGTAATGATTTTTATGCCCAACAATTTCTTGGTATGTGTTTTGATGGAGTTATTTATTCATTTGTTATTTGATGTATTTTTGGGGCTGTTTAATAAATAATGGTGATGTAAAATGTAAATTTTCCTTTTTGTCTTCTTTTTTAAATTAATAAGATTAGCGTTGGGATTTTTAAAAATTAAATAAATAAATAAGTCTCTGTGTGGTTGTTCAGTTAGACAACATGGATATTTTTGGGTTGGTTTATACTTTTGGATATCTAAATAGAAAAGAGAAGGAAAGAAAACAAAAGATTTTCGTTTAGGGTTGGCAGAAAAATTAAAATGAAAAGACCAACTTGATGTTGGAGACGGAATCACAATTTTTTTTAAAACACGGTTAGCTTTTTTAAGACGAAAAGAAATGTAATTTATCATTATCTTTGAGTTGACATGTAATCTGTCATCATTTTAACACGGTTGCTTATAATTATTAGATTTTCTTTAATATTTAAGTAGTTGTTCTCTGCTTGTTAAATTTTATAGGAATAGGAAATCATGTTTTTGATGGCTGAGTAGCGGAATAGAATGGATATTACCAATCCAAATATCCAGATGGCTGAGTGTGAACTAGGTTATTTAACTTCTTAAGATTATATTGTATCTGCTATCCATTGACGTTTGCTGTTCAAACTGCAGCATCTCACTTATTCAATTTATTGGTTTGTCTTCTAATTCTTTGAGTATATGTCATGTTTTTTTGGTACTTTTGTCATCTGCTTGTATCATTGTGCTTTCTTCACTTGTTTAGATCAAGTATTATGTTGACAAGTGTGAGATCTTTTCAATATGTTGAGAAATGTGAGATAAACTTTTTATATTCTTGTATGCTCGATGAGACGCACAGCTTGTGCAGCCATTGAATCATCTAAGCTTATGCAAGACAAGCACAGGGAAATACCATCTTATTCGAGGTAAGCAATCTGAATCCTTGTTGGAATGTCCTTGAAACAAGTTTTCTTTTTTTGCTTTTATTTCTAAATACTAAAGCTTTGTGATTTCACTTCTGTTTTTAATGTTTTGTCTCCAACCCCATTGAAAATAGGGTCTGCTTATGGATAAAGAATTTGGTTTGTCTCAAATTATGGAGAAGATTTTTCTTCTGCCCTTTGGGATTGTATTGTTACAGCTTGTGGTTCATTGCTCGGGTACTGATTTAAAGGTAAAACATGACAGTGGTTTGTCTAATTATAGTAAAATTTCTTGTTTTGAAGATAGTCAAATATAGAAAGAAAAAGAGAGTATTCCTCTGAATATTGCTTAAACGTGTTTATATCTACAATTTGCATAAACTTTGTCTAATTATAGTAAAAATTATTGTTTGGATATTCGTTTGTCTTTTCATTTTTTAATTGTTAAAGCAGATACAATTTGCTGCAGGAGATAGAGGGATGGGGAAGCATCATGGTGAGTCAACATAAGCATTGATCATGACTTCTTCGAGCAGTGAATCAAAGTCGCTCTTTTACGTGGACAAGTCCAAAGGTACCTCCTGTGACCTTCATCCCTTTGTTTTTTGTTTTTGTTTTTGGTTTCGAGTGACATAATTGTCTTTTTTTTCTATTTCAGTAATTCAATTGCTTCTGTACATCAATTCCCAATTTCAGTTCAGCTGCCAGAGTTAGGTTTTTTTAGTTTAGGTAAGGTCGCTTTGTGCAGTCTCTCTAATTTTACATTTGTATTGTTATGAATTTCTGATTTTAGTTTTGGAATAGATTTATATATTTATTACCATTTATTATTTCTTATGAAAGGGTCTTGTGCCAATGTAAAAGTTTATAACAATACGTTTCGAAGTTCACATTCCATCAACAGCTGATGCAGATGAAGTTATGAATTTAATTTTTGGGATGATTTGTGTAGCCTGTAATCTTTGAGAATGTTTTGTTTAAATGGGTTTTATTTTTGGTTTGGTAGAATGCATTTTATTGTGGTTTGGGTGTTTTTTATGATAGAGTGGTAGAGATGCAGAAGGAGGTGTGGGTATTTTGGCCCTGTTAAAAGGAAATTGCAGGTTTATGGTTTGGTTTAAACAATTGTGTGGCTATGTGTTCGCTTTAGGTGCAGGTGTTGTGATGCACACAGGAGACTCTGTTGCTAGTTGTCTTTGTGATTCCTCCTACGATGTCTTTGTGAGCCCTCCATTCCTCCACCAAGACTGACTCATTCAAATGGGGTTTGTCTGTTCCCCTTGGAGGAGGGGTGGCCTTGAAATTGGGTGCGAATGATTCTATCAAATGGGTTTGTACCTCTAGAATTAATTGTCTGTTTACCTATATCAAATGAGTTCCTTTTTTAATAGTTAATTTCTTATTTTTTAACTTCAATGGAAGAGGAGAGGGATGAGTAGATTTGATGAAGGGTTGGAGACGTGAGGAATAGTTCAGAACCAACGAGGCTACGTACAGGCCCTGGACACTAGGGTTAATAATTTTATGGTTTTGGTTTAAGATACAATTTTGTTTCCCAAAGTTCAAATGTTGTTTTCACACATTATAGTCGAAGATAACGTCTTAATGAGTTTTTAGAAATTTTCGATGTATTTTTCTGATTTTTATTCATTTTTTCAGAAATTTTTACGTTTAAGATACAAAAATGAACCTCTGTTGACACGTGTCGCTATGCGCTACCGACACTTGTCAGAAACTCTAATGACACACCAATCTGGCGCTGCCATGTGTCATTCTCTTCAATTTATTAGTATTTTTCACTGCTTTAACTTCAAAAAAAATTATAATAAATTCATACAAAATCTGAAAAATTCACCAAAAAATTAATATCGATACTTAGCCAGAAGACAAGTAGTATATAGAGTGACAGCGATTATAAGTTTGTAGTTTTGCAATAGTCATATATTTTTTTTAAAAAAAAGAAAGGAAGTTTCATTTGCGTTAGCTATGTCATGTGTTTGGGTTGCCCACCCCTCAAGGGTTTGTTACAAAATTTTCAGGTGCATTAGCTATGTCATGTGTTTGGTGGGTTGCATATGATTTAGATGATATTCTTCATTCCAAGGACAATATTTGTATTTGATTTTTAAAAAATTTCTATTATGTTTGGTTGTAAGTTTTTTTTTGACATAAAAAAGAAGAAAAATTGGGAATTGAATTTTTTTTTTTATAGAGTTTTACTCCATTGGAAATTTGCTTATTTTAAAGGGATATGTGTGATAATTATCTTATGTATTTGATTTGTGATATAATTCCTTTTCCTTGGTGCCCAAGCAGGCAGTGAATCTGTTCTGTTACAAAAACAAGCGTATTCATTTCCTTGGAAGCCTAAAGATCAATCAGTCAAGCCTCTCCACACTCAGAGAGAGAGAGAGAAAAGAGAGAGTCCAATTTGAACTAAGAGGGTTCAATTTCACGAGGAATTACAGATGAAGAAAGCAGTAAAGATTCAAATGTGTTTCAATTTCACGAGGGTTCTGAAAGTAATGGCTCCTCCTGCTTCTACTCCTACAATTCCAACTTCAACAACCCTTGTTGTCGGTCCTCCTCAACTGCTCACAAGAAGGTTAATGTCTTCCAACTCTAACCTTGACATGGCCGAGGCCGACAAGATCTCCACCTCCCCTATTTCGTTCTCCTCGTGGTATTCCTTCGGTGATCCCTGCCTTGATCTGTTTTTCATGTGAAAAGTCGAGATCAAGATCACATCAGTAACGACGACGACGAAGACGACGACATCAAGCAGGAGAAGCAGAAACAGACCTCCCATTATAACCATTATAGACTTAACTATCTGAAACAACTGCTGCCGGTGGCCTGGTCCCACAGTCCCCTGACCACCCTCAAGCTCATCTTCAATCTCCATTCTAGGATTATTCGTAAGGGAAGAGATTATCCAGAAGCCTTTCACACAGCCGTGTTTTGGCTCCACCAGAACCACCCCAAGACGCTACTATGCAACCTCCCGCCTTCGCCGGTTGGAAATGGGGTTTCGATAACCTTCTCGACATTCTCTACGGCCTTCTAGAACAAGGCCAAGACGCTACTGCGGAGGAGAGGCTCCACCGCGACCCTGACTATAAGTTGTTACACGACCAGGTTATGGATCTCTTGGCGGAGCGGTGGAAGTCTGATATTGAAAAATTGAAGCAGCACAAGCTGGAACTAAAGTCATTCCAAGACTGGGACAAACTTGATGAGGCTGATCATCTTTTGGTATCTGGGACTGCAGCCGTTTGCAGCCTCCCGACCCCACACCAGCTCCATTTTGCTTCGTGAAAGCATTGCGAGGAGGCTTTTCCCACCAGAATCGGATCAATCCGAAGAGTGGGAACGGCTAACCAACGCTTTGGAGCCGTTTTTAAATTACTACATGCATCAAGCCTTACATCGGAACCGCACACGAGAGCGCTCTGAGGTTAAAAATGTTTGGAGGAGGTGAAAGCAGCAGCTGCAGCAGGAGGCAATTTAGGAGGCGGCATAATAAAGCCGGATGCTTTGCTTCCAAATGAGATCATAAAATATGCCGAAGATGAGGATTTCGGGAAGCGGCTAACCTTCAGTGGAAGGCAATGGTGGAGGACATGTACCTAAAGCAGCAGCAAAAGCAGGGGAAGAAGGTTTGGGCAAATTTAAAAACTGTTTGGCAGTGTGTAACATCACCGATCACACGGTCAAATTACAAAGAGAATTGGAGGTGAGTTTGGGACTTTTGGTTTCGGAACTGAATGAAGATCCGGCATGGAAAGGAAAGGTGATCAGTTTCGGTGATTTGCCCGATGGTCAGCCTCAGCCGCTGCTGCATTCGATACAAGGCGATGATCTCAAGTCCAAGTGCGAGTTTATGATGAGGACATGTCGCATGAAGTCCAACAAGAGTGTCGATTATCGGAAGGTGTGTGATCTGATTCTGGAAGTGGTTGAGAATGAGAACTTGAAGGCAGAGCAGATGATCAAGAAAGTGTTTGTGCTCACCGACTTCACAGGATTCTTTAGCTGCACCTCGAAGACTCTGTATGAAGCAAAACAGAGCAAGCTTGAGGAGCTTGAGGCTTCCGGATATGATGCGAGGCCATTGCCACACATTTTGCTTTGGAATATTAGTGACTGGAAGTATCCTCATTCAGAAGAACATCATCCAGGGGTGACGCTGATGAGTGGCGTCAACGACAATTTGATCAAGTCCTTCATGGAAAATGGTGGGGAAATTGGCCCGCGACAGGTCATGGAAGCAGCCATCGCTGACAAAGAGTTTCAAACTTTCTCTGTCGTCGACTGAATTTTAATTTTAGAGTTGAGTTATTTCCTAGGTATACCTAGATAGCAACATTTCTGCTCTGAAAGTGGAGAAACTATTGGTTTGGTATGTATTGATTGAAACTGATCAGACAGAAACTTTCATTTTAATCTTCTGCTTATACTATGTTAATATGAAACTGATTAAACGCAAACTAAATTTTCAGCTTAAGAAGAACCTAAGCCTCAACTACTCCGATCACTAAATCATACAGCATTTTCACATCAAAACCAGCTGTTCATTCACATAGCTTGAACGTAATTCCATGAAATCATCCATTTTCTGGGACATAGAGATGAGGGTGATCGGAAATTTGAACCAAAGCAATGTTGTGTCTGGTAAAGTTTAGTCCCCTATTCGTCGTTTGAAAATGTACGAAGAAACTTTTTTTTTTTTTTTTTTCACAAATCCAGATTAAAATATGAACCGGACCTTAAAGAAAATAAAATCCTACAATAACATAAGCAATAAAAAAATTACTAATAAACTTTAACAAAACAACTAATTAAACACAAATATATAGTAATAATAGTATAGGTTTCTACACTTAACAAGTCCCTAGTGAATCTAATCCTTGATTTAAAATCCTCTTCACATCTTCCCACCTCAAGTTCATCTTCAAGTCCTCATATGCAACCGCGAAAAATTTATTCGCCTAATCACACACTTCAAAAAAATAGACATAGTCTCACAATCTATATGGTTTCCGAAAACTCTTTTATGTAACATGTTATTGGTGCTTTTTTAATTTACTAAAAACTGTTTAAAACACTTTGTCTACAACTAGATCTTGTTCTAGTGGTATTTCTCTTCACAATATTGGAAGAGATTGCAAGTTCAAATCCCCCATCCCGGTTAATATAAACATAAATAAAAGAAGACATATGAAGGGGTTTAAACCCCAAAATTAGCCAGCTGATATTTCTTTGAAATTAAAGATGTGAGTTTTCTTAAGGCTGATTGATATAGACACCCACACCACAAGTTGGGCAAAAGAATTAATTTCAAACAATTTTTCTTTATTAAAAATGGTCTCTCATTAGGTAGTAAATCCCTTTATATTTGAGTCATGCAATGAAAGGCATGAAGGGTCACTTTCTAGGCCACACCAGAAGAACCCAACAGGACTGAATAGAACATGATCAACAAAAATCAACATTTGAGGCGCTTTTTTCAGTGCCACGTGTGATTAGAGTTTTTTTTTTTTTTTTTTTTCCAAACTCCTTGCAACATTATCCTCGACTATGACGTATGAAAACAAAATTTTGATCTTGAGAAATTTGAAGTAATAAACAAATGAAACATACGATCAATTATTAAGAAAAGATAGAATGATGTGCCTAGCAGTAAAACAATTCACAAAGTAAGTTTGAAAACGTGGTAGCCGGAGCATTGAAGGTGTTGAACAATTTGACTATTTTTGACAGGACCCGACCCGAATTCTCCCTCAGAACTCATGTCGGACCTGCTTCCCGTCCGGCATCCGAATGATGAAACCTTATCTTTTCAAAGTAAACAAATGAAACATACGATCAATTATTATCTTTTCACAAAGCAATTCATGACACAAAACTAAAGGAACTCATATCATGCATTTTATGGATGTGTATTTTCAGATGATAAAAAAATACTTCTAACCTACTCCGTGGATATACCTTTCCACAATGCTTATTTTATTTGTGCCTCTAAAATTACCAATTCTAAATAGATTGGCACGAACCTTTGCATGTGCAAAGTAGTTCTTTATTTCTGGTACATCACCAAGATAATAGGAATGAGGACGACTCCATCCACCGCATGGAATTTGCACAAACTGCAACAAAATATGGGTCCCTCCTTAGGCATCAAAATAAATAACACAAACAACTTACAATCATTTCAGTAAGCAGTCTGAGAAGGTACAGCAAAAGACTCTACTTTGGTCTAGGTAATTAAGTTCCAAATAATAAAATCCACTGATGCAAAACCAGCAGCACAGTGGCAGCTTGACAACTCATTGACAGAGCTATTATCAGTAGAGACGGATTGAATAAGACTCAACTCCTTCACTTGCTTCATCCCTATAAACTCTAATGTCTATTGCTTCATCCCTGTAAACTCTAATGTCTATTGCGGCTAAGCTTTAAAATATAATTTTGAAATGTAAAATAATTCAAATAATTTCTCAACGTCAAGTTTGTTTTGATGCTAACAATAATACCATGTTGAAAATCATTACTCTCCTTTACAACAACTCTTCCTCCAATTATTACTTCAAATTTTCCAAGGCCAAAATTTTATTATCACACATTGTAGTCGAAGATAATGTTGCAAGGAGTTTTTTAGAAATTTTCAGTGCATTTTTTTCATCTTTTATTCATTTGTGAATTTTTGAAGTTAAAGATACAAAAATGAACATGATGACATGTGGCGCTATGCGATACTAACACCTGTTGGAAACTCTGACGACGCGCAATTCAAGTGTCACCACTTGTCATTCTCTTTCGTTTATTTCTATTTTTGTATACTTGAACTTCCAAAAATCAGAATAATTCATTAAATAATATGACAATACACAAACTGCTTGTGAGCCTATGTACATCTTTTGAGTTCATCTGAAAAATTCATAAAATAGTAATGAAGACTTCTTAGTAAAAAAATAAAAAAATTATTTATGAAGCTTTCATGAATAGTAAATGATGCGATGTTGAAGCTCTAGAAAATTCTTTTGGATAATGGGTGGAACTCAATGAGTTGGCAATATGACAATAAGAAAGAATCTATCATTGGCATACATCTATAAGTACATGAAAAAACTGTTATAATCCATGACATACTGCTACATTATAGGCAGCAGAGCCTTCACGCCACACCTGCAGAGATAGTTTGCAATGCTCAACGTTCCTTTTCTAGTAGGAACATATGTGATGGTTGACCCATTCTCTAAAGGCTCCTGCTGCACAAGTGTTGGTCTTTCTTTTGGTTTATTTGGTAGAGCAATAATATTAGATATAGTTTCTTTTCTAATATCAGATATAATTCACCGCAGCAAGTATGAAAAAAGATCCGCACATTGAACAATAATCATGTTTGACATGCTATCAATTTTATTTCAGATATCAGATTTGAAAATTACAATACCAACCCAATCATTCACACTCTGGAGATGTCAATATCATTTTCCAAGTACTAAACTGACAACTCCCTTCCTTTTGAGGAACAAACTCATCTCTTGTTACAACAACAAATCACAAACACCAAGACATGATTCAGAATCTCATAAACAACTGAGAAACAAACGTATATTCACACATAATCACTACTAGTATAAATCCCTAAATACTAAAAAAAATTTCAGAAAATTTGTCCTAATTCCTATATAAATCGAAAAAATATATAAAAAGATAATGATTTTCACAGATAATTTACAATTAAATGATTTTCATAGAAAATTAGTCCTAAATCCTATATAAATCGAGAAACAAACGCATATTCGCAAAAAAAAAAAAAAAAAGAACTTCAAATGCCTCAAAACCACTCTTTTCAACTTTAAAATTTTTGTTTTCAGTTTATTTTTTTGCTTAATTTTTTGTCTTTGGTTTTTCTAACGGTTTGCAGAAAAACTATGTAAGAGAGTTGATTTTTGCACAGATTTAAATATATGGGGCAATCTTGCATAAATTCATTTACTCATGTTTATTCATTTGTCTTCCTCAGTTAATATTGTTATGCAAGAGAGTGAATTTAACAAGATATCATTTCTTTGTCCTCCTGTTTGCGTTGCTATATATTTATTATACAGGATATCAATTTATTTTCTCCCCTCAGTTTCTTCTTTGTCCTCTTCTTTGCTATCTATTTGCTTAATCGTTTGCTTTATCACATAACCATTAGGAAAATGTCTTCATTCTCATCTTGACAATAATAACTAATGTTAACACAAGTATCATCTAAACAATAGATATATCCTAAAATTATCAGTTGCAAAATAATGCATACATTGTATGAACTCTTTCTATTCTGAACAAAAGCAACATAGGGATTTAATAATTTGATTTTGCTTTTTCCATTTGCCTTATGGATGAAGAAGTACAAGATTGCATTCATTTTTCGTAGTGAATTGTATTATTTCATTATGCAGAATATTGTTTCAAATGCATGTTCACCCTTAAATCCATATTCTCTTTGTGGTTTTCATTAAATTACTACATTTCTATGGCACTACGTGTCTCTGTGATTCTTATTCTTCATTGTCAAGTAAACATTTGATGTATGATTATCTTGGTAGTGACCTATTGTTTCTTCGTTTAGCATTTTAAACTATTTGAGAACTTTAACTATGTTTAAATGAAGATGCTGATACTTCCTTACAATCATGTGACATATCAATAATAGGCTTTAATTTTCTGAAATTGATTCAATGGCAGCAAAGGAAGATTGATGTAAAAATTAGCAGGAGTTGCTATGGGATTCTATGCAATGAAGTGCTTCCACTACTTCAATAACAAAATAAAGGAGGTGGGAACAAAGATTGATACAGAATTGAAAGAACAGAGGAAATCTGATTATTCGGGAGCTCAATGTGGTCATTAAGTCTTCATGCTCAACAAAATCACCCCACTCTGTAAACCAGAATTGTATGAAGAGATGGTTCCAAATATGTTAATGAGATATTAGTACATTTGCTGTTTTATGTAGGATCTTGGTATTTGTAGGTATTTAAAAAAAAATTTATTGATTTTTTGTGATATTTTTACATTTAAGACACAAAAATGAACCTTTGATGGCATGTGTCGCTACGCTCTACTGATACTTTTCTGAAGCTCTGATGACACCAATCTGGCGGTGTAATGTGTTATTCTCTTCCATTTATTAGTATTTTCCAATACTTTAACTTCCAAAAATTATAATAAATTCATACAAAATTATAGAAACAAAAATGACTTTGAGAAATTATTTGAATTTTTTATATTTCAAAATTATATTTTCAAGCCTATAGGATGAAGGAAATGTGACAAGGAGTTGGTGGTATTTTTTTGTGAAATTTTCGGTGCATTTTTCATATTTTTGTGATATTTTTACATT
The DNA here is from genome assembly GCA_024362665.1 of Prunus padus. NCBI lineage: Eukaryota > Viridiplantae > Streptophyta > Magnoliopsida > Rosales > Rosaceae > Prunus > Prunus padus. The sequence goes on along the minus strand of JANFAM010000005.1, from coordinate 13,319,684 downwards.
TATGATACAAAAATGAACCTTTGATGATACGTGTCGCCATGCGATACTGACACTTTTCGAAAACTGTGATGGCACACCAATCTGGCGCTGCCATGTGTCATTTTCTTCTATTTATTAGTATTTTCCAATGCTTTAACTTTCAAAAATCATAATAAATTCATACATAATATGAAAAATTAACCAAAATATCCCACAAACTCCTTATCACATTTCCTTCCTCTTTTAAGCTTTAAAATATAATATTTACATATACAAAATTCAAAAAAATTTGTCAAAAATGGAAGTATATTTATATACTAACAATACTATGCTGAATATCATTACACTCCCTTACAACAACTCTTCCTCCAATTATCACTTCAAATTTCCCAAAGTTAAAATTTTGTTTTCACACATTATAGTAAAAGATAATGTCGCAATGAGTTTTTAGAAATTTTCAGTGGATTTTTCTGATTTTTTATTCATTTTTTCAGAATTTTTTACGTTTAAGATATAAAAATGAACCTCTGTTGACACGTGTCACTATGCGCTATCGACACTTGTCAGAAACTCTAATGACACACCAATCTGCCCCTGCCATGTTTCATTCTCTTCAGTTTATTAGTATTTTTCACTGCTTTAACTTCAAAAAATTATAATATATTCATACAAAATCCGAAAAATTCACCAAAAAATCCCACAAATTCCTTATCACATTTCCTTCCTCTTTTATGCTTTAAAACATATACAAAATTCAAATAGTTTCTCAAAGTCAAGTTTTTTCTCTACTAACAATAATACTATGTTGAACATCATTACTCTCTATTACAACAACTCTTCCTCCAATTATCACTTCAAATTTCCAAAATTCAGAATTTGTTTTCACACATCATAGTCGAAGATAATGTCGCAAGGGATTTTTAGAAATTTGTTGTGCATTTTTCTGATTTTGTATTCATTTTTTGTGAAACATTTACATTTAAGATACAAAAAGAACTTCGATGACACACGTCGCCATGCAATACGACACTTGTGGGAAACTATGACGACGCACCAATCTGGTGCTGCCATGTGTCATTCTCTTCCATTTATTAGTATTTTCCAATGCCTTAACTTCAAAAAATCATAATAAATTAAAAAAATCACCAAAAATTGAACTTGAAAAAGATCCGCACATTGAACAATAATCATGTCTAACATGCTATCAATTTTATTTCAGATATCATAACTTGAAAATTACAATACCAACCCAATCATTCACACTGCTGGAAGAGGTCAATATAATTTTCCAAGTACTCAACTCACAACTCCCTTCCTTTTGAGGAACAAACTCATCTCTTGTTACAACAACAAATCACAAACACCAAGAAATGATTCAGAATCTCATAAACAATTGAGAAACAAATGCATATTCGCACGTAATCACTACTAGTATAAATCCCTATATACTAAAAAATTTCAGAAAATTTGTCCTAATCCCTATATAAATCGAAAAATATATAAAAAGATAATGATTTTCACGGATAAATTACAATTAAATACCCAAATATTTTAACCCTAAATCAAATTAGGGATATAGAAATTGAATTTTCAAAAAACATAGAAAATAATTCTAAGATAAGGAAGGATAGTTGTTACCAATGGAATGGCGGAAGGGAGGCTCCCATGGAGAGAGAGAGAGAGAGAGAGAGAGAGAGAGAGAGAGAGAGAGAGAGAGAGAGAGAGAGAGAGAGAGAGAGAGAGAGAGAGAGAGAGAGAGTGAGTGTTTTGCATTTTCAAACTTTCATAAGATGTTTTGCATTTTCTATTGCATTCACTGAACGATTTTGTTTTTTGGATTTTAGGGCTTTGATTTTCTGGGTTTCCACTTATGGGCTTATTTCTTTAAGAACATGATTGTGTCTCTGTGAGATTGAGAGACTGAGTGAATTTTTCATTTAATGTTTTGTGATGTGAATCAGTGCAGTGAGGTCGGTGATGATGACGATGGTGATGAAGCCAGAAAGGCAGAGGTTGTGACGTCCCGGACCTAATTTAGGTCTTTTAAATTTAAAATAAATAAGTTAATTTAATTGGGAATTAAAAAGGAAATAAAAAGAATAAAATGATTAAAATTAGAATTAAATAATTAAATTGAAATAAAAGGGGCATTTTGGTCCACTTAATTTTCGGGATGGAATTTGGCGAAACGAGTTGCGCCATTTCGTCTGGATCGTCGAAACCTAGTCCGTTGGCGGGCGGCACGTCTCGATACGAGCTTCGGGTCATATTGAGGGTATTTCGGTCATTTCAAATTTTGAGAGAAATCTTATTTAACCACGTGGGCCAATCAGAAGGCGTCACCACCTTCTCTCTCTTCACTCTGTCTCTGTCTCTGTCTCTCCTCGACTGTGCGAAGAACCAGCCGCCACCATCGTGCCGTCGAAGTCCGGTCACGGTTTGTGACACCACCACCATCGATCGAACCCTCTCTCGTCCCTCTTCACAATAGTACCCATATCACCGATCGACTCCTCCATAATCGCCGGCTGTGTCGAAGAGAAAATCCGGTAGAAAACCTCCATTTTCGCCGGTGACTGCTCCGGCCACCAATCGCGACACCGCCTCTTGCAGAAGGTAGATCTCTCTCCCCTCTTCACTTCCCTTGTGGTCCGCGACAAAGATTGGAGGATTTGCCAATGTTCTGAGCTTCTGAAATTCCGGCCAAAACCTAGACGATTTGGCCATGTTTTGCTTGGAATCCGGCCGGTTCTTGGTCGGGTTTGGGCTGTTCTGAACTCCCTTGTGGCTGCTGATTCTTTTGGTGTTGGTATCGTGACTTGAATCAACGAAAACCCAGTCGTCGGTTTGTGATCAAGCCACCCACGCACTGCCAGCGCGTGGGTACTTTAGCAGAATGGATTCTCGGTTCCTACGCGATCCTCGTGTCGTTGTGAACGCGTACGTGTGCACGGATTTCGATTTGGATGTCGTTTGACTATCGAACCAATGTACGCCTATTGTTGCTTGGGTTCGATAAGTTCAGACCGTCAGATCGAATCCGAATTCACATATGGGATTCCTTGTATTTCAAGGATCGTATAGGAATTGACGGATCGTGATTCGGAGTCTCGGATACTCTGAAATCACCAACCCTAGGGTTAGGTTAAATAATAACCCTCCGATAGTACGATTGTGAGCAATCCGACCGTCCGATCGAGACCAAACTTTTAGAACGTGTTATTTAAGCCGTATTGAATCTTTAGGAACTTTCGGATCTAGGTTTGGAGGTCATGGGCCCCACGGGCCCGGTTTGACCTATTTGGGATAGTTTGGCTAAGGTTTGACCAGGGTTGACCAAGAGTCTCCCGAGGTCGTCTCGTCGTCTAATGAATGTTGTTGACCTTAGAATAAGTCGTACGAGCTCACGCTTACGTTGAGTCGGGTTTAGTGAAGGGTTTGTTTTGAAGGTTATCGTTTGAGGGTTCGATTGTTAACCTTGTATTTATATTCTTGAAATAGGTACCTAGGCACCTCGTATTACACAGGCGGGACCCTCACAGGGCCAAGCTGCTTGGGACTACCTGTGAGTGGACTTTGTTTTTGAATATGCATATCTTCCAGCCAATAAATAACCATGCATCTGATTGAGTGTTATCGATGCCTATGACTACTTTTAGTATATATATATATATAAATATATATATATATATATATATTAAATTGTTAAAGTCTTAGACGTGTGTCCTGATGTCTGATACTTGGGGGTTGGGTACTTGTGTACATTGGGAACTGGAAAGTGTTGATTAAGTGATTGATTGGAGTGTGTTGGCACCTCTGTTTGTACCTCCCCTGTTCTTGATACGGATATTGTGATACTGATTTGTTATGTCGTTTATTTGGTACACCCTTGACGGGGTGTGACTGTAGACCCTTGATTGGGTAGTCTGCACGTTTAGGACTTGTTTCGGAGGTATGGTATTGAGGTTCCTACCATACAGACCTGTGAGTTTAGTCCCATTGGATGGCTCAACCCTGGGCACGGGGCCATTACAATGTAGTCCACGGCATCATTATTATGTTGTCGGCGGGCCCATTGCGATGCCGTTCCGGTGTCCAGTCAAACGATCCCCTGTTGGATTGTTTTTCCGGTACTTGTATTTGGTGTCAAGGTCTTATATTACTATATGTATGAGTTATTATCGTTGTATTCGTATTTTCTTTGAGTAAGGATCCTTCCTTTCTTGTCGTGCCTACGGGCCGTGTTTATCCGAGATTAGGATCGAATGGGAAGCAATTTGATGATATGTTTATCATGTTACTATGTTACAATTATTAGATTTTGAATCCTGTTTTGGTTATTTATCTAAATGACTTGAATTGCATGATTGCATCATTGTTTTTAAAACGGTGGGGTTAGTATGTTGTTTTGAACTACTAAAACGTTATTTTTGTCCACTCACATTCTTTCGCTTTGCACCCCACCGTGTCGTAGTCGTAGCATCCGAGCGGTTCGGCCGAGCACACCTCTTCTCGGGCACGACTTGCTTGTAGGGCACTTGCCCCTTGTTGAACGGAAAAAATTCACAAAAAAAAAATTTACAAATGTGGAAATGGATAAGCCCAATACGTTTGACAAGTATTTGAAATATGGTTCAAAAGATGGGTCTAATGCCCACGTGTTTTGAAACAGCAAGGAATTGCAATTGGCTAATCTTTTCCCTAAAGAAAAGGAAGGGATCATGATGGCTTTTGAAATTGGATCTTATCTCATCCTCAGTCTCTTTCATCTAGCCTACAAAAGCACGGCTATGCAAACAATATGGAGAGGAGGAGGAAACTAAAAAAAGGGAGAACAGGGGAGAGCCGTGGCTCACCACAACGACTCCTGCATTCTAAAACTCTCTCACTTCGAGGCCATTATGGTGGAAGCAACATTTCTAGTTCCTGGGCTCTCTCATTGGAGCCAAAGTTGCAGACTCTTTCACAAGTGGCTGACTTTTTTTTTTATCAGCAACCAAAAATGGAGGTGGGTCTGGTACTAAACCTCACGAAACTCACCGCAAAACCAATCAGCCTTGGAAACCCAACACACAACTTGTTGATGGCCTCTTTGTTCTACCAAATAGCCCAACAAAGCTGAACAAGTTGCTTGAGAAGCAGCTCAAAGACACTGCTGGGACAAGTTGGTTTGACATGCCTATACCAACCATGACCCCAGGGTTGCAGAAAGATCTCCAATTACTCAAGGACCAAACTCCGACATTCAAATCAGGTTCAATTGGTGAACCAAAGTTTTCAACCATGGCATTTTCTCCAACTCCCATCTATGTCTGTGTCTACTTTCACAAAGATATTGGAGTATTTCTAAGCATCAGTTTGAGTCATCCTAGGCCACTGTATATGGGAGTGACTAGAAGCAGGGTTCTCAGCTCCAAGTGAAACTCCAGATGGGCTAGTTTGAGCAGGGACCTGTTGGTTTGGCTTCACAAACGACTGGGCCTGCTGAGAACCAACGGTATTTGGGCTAGCTGAAGATTGGGTCCAGCAGCTGGTACAATGGCTGATGAGACCGGCACGCTGCCAGGAGGAAATGCATGTGCAGAGGGATTTTGCTTTGGTTGAGATGCTGTTGCAGGAAACACGTCAACCAAATTCTATGGATTATGAATCCATTACAGGCTTGCGTCCTGAAAAACAAATACGGGCTTGCGTCCTGAAATCAAAGCTTGGATTTGCACCCTGAAAACAAATATGGGCTTGCACCCTAAAAACAAAGCTTGGGTTTGCACCCCGAAAATAAATATGGGTTTGCACCCTGAAAGCAAATATGGGCTTGCACCCTGAAATCAAAGCTTGGGTTTGCGCCCTGAAAACAAATATGGGTTTATACCCTAGAAAATAAGGCTTGGGTGTTTAACCCACCAACAGCTATGAATACTTTTGAGCATTCACATATTCCTGTTGCCAGCACATTAGGAGCAAGCACAAAAATCTCAAACCAACAGCACAAAGCTATGAGATTTCTATCAAGGCAAAGTTAATATGCCAATTCAACTCAGTGACAATAAGAAAGGGGGTTGAGCAAATTGGGTTTTCATTGATAATCGAGCAAGGGAACTTTCTAAAAATAAAGCTTCACCAATTGTTGTGCATGCAGGAGGAAAAGCAATAATATTGAGTTTGAGCCTTTCGTTTCTGAGAATCACACTCAAATGGTTTTGAAACCTGGTTGATGTTCCAGTATTATCAATCCCATATTCGAGTTTAGGGTCAAAACCTTCGCCCTCAACTCAAGGCAAGATGTTGTGGATCAACAACGACAAGGGCAAGCCAGGAGTCCAAGTTGTGATAAATAATCCTTAAAGCAGCATACTCAATATCAAATTGGTTCAATCCCTCTCTACTCAGAGAAATAGAAAATAATTTGTCTTCATACAGCAACAACATAGGTGCTCAAATGGTTTCAAGACCAGAATCTTATGGATGGTTTCCATTATAACCAAGCTTGTAGAAGAAATTGTTCACAGCAGAAAATCAGTCTCATGGTATTGTTGCCTACAGTGCAAAAGTGGGCACTTAGCCAGAAAGGCTCAAGCGACATGAAAGTCAAATTTAATAACCAAGGAAACAAGAATCAGTCGGTGACGTCAAAAGCACAAAAGTTCAAGGCAAAACAAAAGCGCCTCACGCTTTGCTTGCAAGTCCAATTAAAAGGGACTAATGGCGTGCTCCGAGATTCATCCTCAACTGTCACTGTGCAAGTCCTATTTGGACTCTTACTGCCATAAACGACGAAAGAAATAAAGTGTTCTGGCATTTGTGCCTCCTTGGCATTCCAAGAGACAAAGATGTGAGTTCATAGCTTGCAACATCAAGCTAAGCAAGTGCACAAGAGTGTCAACGAAGGTTTAACAAAATTAAATTCACGGTCAGGAAGGCTCAATAAAATGCTTATGGCATTCGGGCCTACTTGCCTCAATTCCCAAATGCAAATGTCAATTTTAGAAAATTAGTGGGTTAATCAAAATTGCTCATTAATTTTCTTGGACATTGACAATAAGAAAAATGGTACAAAACCATCTAATTTTTTCCCATGGGTCATCTACCCATGAAAATTTCAATGAGATTAAATCCAAATTCTCCATTAGTGGGGCCACACTTACCCATTAATTTCTAAATTTGGAACTACGTCGGTTTAATCCCTTCAAAAGGGTACGTAGGCAGTCTAGTATCCCAATAGACGCAACCACCACCAAATTCAAATTCTAAATTAGTGGGCCACACTTACCCATTAATTTTCCAAATTTCCGAACTACGTTGGTTTGATCCCTTCAAAATGGTACGTAGGCAATCTAGTGATTCAATCTAGATGCAACCACCCAAATCTCAAATTCAAACAGAATCCCTGGTTTGTTCTTAAACAAATTCGCCCCCCAAACACAATTCCATATCGAATCCCTGGTTTATTCAACTAAATTCACCCAAACACTTTTCAATCAAATTCATTGAAATTCCCCCTTTGCAATGAGTCATTCATTCATTGCAATTCTTTGAACTACGAGTGGCTTGATCCCTGCAAGGGATATGTAGGCACCTTGAGGTTGGACTTGGGAGCAGCCGCAAAACCAAACACACGTTCTGTTTCTTTATGGTGGAACCAAAGGGTGTTCCCTTGAAGCAAGGGATTGTAATTAAGAGACATCGCGTCTTGAATGGGTTGAACCTAAAATAATAAAACCCCATTATTTAAATAATGGTGGTGAAATTATGTTGGGAGGTTCACATTTTTCTTCAACACCCCTACTATGTAAATTCTTTTTCTGCTACTTTATTTTGAATACTCTTAGAATACTCTTAGAATTGCTTTGTATACCCGTTTGGGTTGAAATTGATGGCCAGAGGCCTTTGATGTATACTGTATGCATGCTGACACTTGAGTATTGTATATATGTTGTGTTTTATCAGGTTGAATTAATTTTGGTATGTCCATATTTCAGGGGAGACTCTGCCCGATTTTGGCAGAAGTCTTGACCCCTTTCTCAATTTGTTCGGGAGGAGGGAACTTGATTGTATGTGGGGCCGACATTTGGGTAAATGTCGATTTTACCGCAGGACCTGGCAAGGATTCCGAGGTGAATTCGGGTCGAGTCCTGTCAACTTTGTATTAGAGCATTAGGTTCAATTTCTTTCGGACTCTACGTTTCTTGTGTGCACGCTTGTCGCTAATGGTTTCCTTGTTTCTCTCTTACAAGAATTATGCCTCCGAGACGTGGTAGGCCGAGGACTCGTTTCCGTGGAAGAAGGGGACTTGCACCACCTCCACCTCCATCGCCACCACCTGAACCTACACCATCTCCACCTCCATCACCACCACTTGAACCTGTATTTGTTGAGCAAGCTGGGGAGAATGAAATGGATTTTCGCCAGATGTTTGAGCAGCTCACCAGGTCAATGTCTACAGCCTTTCAAGGGAGAAGAAAGTCTGAGGGTGCTGATATAAAAAGGGTTAAGGAGTTGGGAGCCCAAGACTATTATGGAGGTACTGATCCATCCATAGCTGAGGCGTGGCTCACTAATCTTGCGAGGGTATTTGATGTATTGCGATGCTACTGATGAAGATAAGGTTCGTATGGCTGCATTTCTACTGAAGGGAAATGCTTATCACTGGTGGAAAGTTGTGAAAAGAGGGCATACCGATCCTGCCACCCTCACTTGGGAGGAATTTCAGCGCATTTTCTTCATCCAGTTTTATCCTCCCTCCTACATTGGTGTGAAGAAGGATGAATTCCTGGCACTGAGACAAGGGAATATGTCCGTACTTGAATATGAGCACAAATTCATTGAATTATCCAGGTTTGCCCCAGAGTTAGTTATTACTGAGGCTGAGAAGTGCAGAAGATTTCTAAAGGGTCTGTGGCTGGATATCCAATCTATGGTCACGTCAACTGTGTTTCCAACGATGAGGGATTTGGCTCAGGCTGCTAACAGAGTGGCTAAGACATTTAGGGCTGATGCTAATACTGGGAGACATCGTGGTGATACGACTAACTTTGGTGGACCAAGTCGGGTCCATCAAAGAGAGGTTCTAGTTAGGTTCCTCAGCGGTGGTTGGTCCGGAGGACGCAGATCTAGTTGCAGCGGTGGGAGATCTGGACCTCGGCCTAACTAGGTCCAAGGTTGTGGGCAGCAGTCTGTTGCCCGATCTGACTAGGTACACCTCACGGCCGGTCGATCTTGGCTGTCATCACTTGTTGTCAAGTTGGGCACTTCGGGAGGGATTGTCCTCTCCGTGCACAGGTAGTGGTCTTTGGTGCGAGGTCCGGGTTAAGCTGTTTCAATCGTGGGCAAGCTGGACACTTGAGGAGTGTTTGCCCTTATCCGACGGCCCAACAGAGGTTGCACCCACAGGGGCAGGAGTCCGTTGTTCAAGAGGCGTGGTAGTCGTATTTAGGGGCGAGTCGAGTGATGCCTCATTTGCTGTTCTCGGTACTTCTACTAGCGGTGGGGTTCACCCACTTCCGTGGATGAGGCGGAAGGAACAAGAGGGGTCCGATTGTGGGTCCTACTACTCGAGCCTGTGTATTTTTCATGACTCGGCAGGAGGCTCGTGCCACACTGGATGTGATCATTGATATGTTACCTATCTTTAGTTTTCTTGCACGAGGGCCACACACTCATTCATTTCACCTAGTTTCTTACCCTATGCAAGTGTCAGACCTACATTGCTAGGAGTTTTAGCATATCTTTACCTACGGGGGATGTCCTTTTTGCAGACATGGTTTTAAGGGATAGTTTTATTCAAGTGGGTGACACAATATTAGAAGCCGACTTGATTCCCTTAGATATCGTTGATCTTGATGTTATCTTGGGGATGGACTGGTTGGAAAAACATCGTGCATCTGTTGATTGCTTCCGAAATGAAGTAGTATTCCGTAGCCCAGGGCAACCTGAAGTTACTTTCCGTGGAGAGCGAAAGGTTCTCTCATCTTGTCTAATCTCAACCTTGAATGCAAGACAATTGCTCAAGAAAGGATGTGTGGGTTATCTAGCCCATATCATTGACACTCGTGATACTACAGTGAATTTGGGGGATGTTCCTGTTGTTCAAGAGTTTCCTGATGTCTTTCCGGATGATCTTCCTAGTGTACCTCCCCAGAGAGAAACTGAGTTCACTATTGAACTTATTCCGTTGAACTTATTCCGGGTACAAACCCTATCTACCAAACACCTTATCGAATGACACTGCTGAATTGCGTGAATTGAAGACTCAATTGCAAGAACTGGTTGATCTTGGCTTCATTAGACCTAGTGTATCCCCTTGGGGTGCACTGTGTTGTTTGTGAAGAAGAAAGATGGTTCTATGAGATTGTGTATCGACATGTGCAAATCGAATAAGGCGACAAAGGCGTAATGTCGGTATCCTTTGCCTCGTATTGATGACTTGTTTGATCAATTGAGGGGTGCCAAGTATTTTTCCAAGATTGATCTCGAGATCGGGTTACCACCACTTAGAGTCGAGAAGAAGATATTCCCAAGATGACATTTCAGACCCGCTATGGGCATTATGAATTTTTGGTGATGCCCTTCGGGTTGACTAATGCCCCAAATAGCGTTTATGGATCTCATGAATGAGAGTGTTCCGACCATACTTGGATCGCTTTGTGATTTTGTTCATTGACGACATTACGGTTTTACTCACGAACTATGGAGGGTCATAGGAAGCATTTGAGATTAGTATTAAAGACTTTGAGGAGACGGCAGTTGTATGCCAAGTTTAGTAAGTGTTAGTTCTGGTTAGACAGAGTTGATTTCCTTGGGCACGTGATTTCTGCAGATGGAATCTATGTGGACCCCAGGAAGATTGAAGCAGTTGTGAATTAGGTGCAACCTACTAGTCTGACTGAGGTACATAGTTTTCTTGGGTTGGCTGGCTATTATAGTCGTTTTGTGGAAGGGTTCTCTTCGATAGCAGTGTCACTTACTCAGTTGACTAGAAAGGATGTCAAATACGTGTGGACGGAAGAGTGTGAACAGAGTTTTCAGGAGTTGAAGAAGCGGTTGACCACTGCACCTGTTTTGGCTCTTCCTGACAATCGTGGTAACTTTGTGATTTATAGTGATGCATCATTACAAGGTTTGGGATGTGTTTTGATGCAACATGATCGGGTGATTGCTTATGCCTCTAGGCAACTCAAGAAGCACGAGCAGAATTACCCTACTCATGACTTGGAACTTGCTGCAGTGGTGTTTGCCTTGAAAATTTGGCGGCACTACTTGTATGGGGAGACTTGTCAGATCTTTACTGATCACAAGAGTTTGAAGTACTTTTTCACTCAGAAGGAATTGAATATGCGACAGAGGCGTTGGCTTGAGTTGATTAAAGATTATGATTGTACTATTGAGTACCACCCTGGGCGAGCTAATGTTGTGGCTGATGCGTTGAGTAGGAAGACTGCTGGTAGCCTAGCTCACATCAAAGTGGCTTACGTTCCACTTTTGATGGAGTTGAGAAATGATGGTGTTGAATTAGAAGTGGTTCAACATGTTGGGTTACTTGCTAGCCTTCATGTAAGACCCATACTTGTTGAGCGGGTGATTGAAGCCCAATATGCCGATCCTACTCTATGTATGATAATGTTAGAAGTGGAGAATGGCACACGAACGGACTATGCTGTGAGAGCTGATGGCGCCTTGGTGGTCGGGAACCGCTTTGTGTGTACCAAAGAATAATGAAGGTTTGAAAAGGGAAATTTTAGATGAATCTTACTGTTCACCCTACACTATGCATCCTGGAAGTACCAAAATGTACCGCACTATCGGGAGTATTATTCGTGGCCGCACATGAAGGGTGACATTGCGCGTGTATGTGAGCAGGTGTTTGATCCGCCAACAAGTGAAAGCGGAGCGGCGAAACCATCGGGACTTATGCAACCTCTTCGATTCTTGAATGGAAGTAGGAGCATATCACCATGGACTCGTGTATTCAAACTTCCTCGTAAGAAGAAGGGACATGACGGAATTTGGGTGATTGTTGACCGACTCACCAAATCCGCTCACTTCCTACCTATCAAAGAAACCTATACCTTGGTGAGACTTGCTAAACTCTTTGTTGATGAGATTGTGAGGTTGCATGGAGCACCTGTGTCCATTGTGTCGGACAGGGATCCTAGGTTTACATCTCGTTTCTGGAAGAGTTTGCAAGAAGCTTATGGTACTAAATTGCGGTTTAGTACTGCTTTCCACCCACAAACCGATGGACAGTCGGAAAGAACGATTCAGACTATGGAGGATATGTTGAGGGCATGTGTGCTTCAGTTTGCAGGTAGTTGGGATACCCATCTAGCCTTGATTGAATTTGCCGACAACAACAGTTATCATTCGAGCATTGAGATGGCTCCGTTTGAAGCTTTGTATGGGAGACAGTGTCGGACTCCTATATGTTGGAATGAGGTGGGTGACAAGAAGTTAGAAAAATTAGACAGTATTCGTTTGACGACAGAAAAAGTTAAATTTTATAGGAATAGGAAATCATGTTTTTGATGGCTGAGTAGCGGAATAGAATGGATATTACCAATCCAAATATCCAGGATGGTTGAGTGTGAACTAGGTTATTTAACTTCTTAAGATTATATTGTATCTGCTATCCATTGACGTTATTGCTCATACTGCAAAGATCTCACTTATTCAATTTATTGGTTTGTCTTCTAATTCTTTGAGTATATGTCATGTTTTTGGGACTTTTGTCATCTGCTTGTATCATTGTGCTTTCTTCACTTGTCTAGATCAAGTATTATGTTGACAAGTGTGAACTGATGCTTGATCGAGGGATGATATTGGGGTGAAAACTAAAAGCAACTCGCTCTTTTCACACGATATGGGCGAGTTTTGTGAATTTGTATTTTTCCTTCTTATTTTATTGCGTGTTTACGAAACCGCACATCCGAACTCTAAAACATAAATTTTTCATAAGCTATTGGTTTTTTTGTTTCAGGGGGTTTTCTCATTCCAAGTTTTTGGTATTTCTTGAGCACGTTTTCATCTTATTTCCTTTTCATATTTTTTAAAAATTAAAATTTCAAAACGTTTATTTTACCACTTTACCCCTTTTTAAATAATTTTTTTCTGATTTCTTATCAAGTTTTGGTGGACTTAGTCTTTGTGATTTCATCTCCTTTTAAAAGAAAAGAAATTGATATTGGATTTCAATATTACTTTACGAATTGTTAAGACGTAAACTTCTTTTTATAGTTTTCAGTACACAACATGTATAAGAGGTGGCCTCGTTAAAACCTTCCCGAAGAAAACTACGGGTTAGGAAAGAGTACCACAACACACATGCCGCCTTATTTAAAAATCATACCTATAATAAAAACACGTATTTAAATTAAAAACATTGATAGTCAAGGCCAGGATGTGCTACCATAAGTACTGGAGCCCTCATCTCCTTGGAAGCGTTCCTGTCAATAAATAAAAAGAAAAGAAAAGAAATTTTGAATAAGCCAAAATTATAAAATACTAGAAACTTAAAAAAATTATAATTAAAACAAAACAAAAATAAAAAATTCTTACATGTTTTGCTGAACTTCGTAGTCGATGTCGTACGGCATGACTTTCAAGTCATGCTCTTCAGCAATTTTTTGATCTCACTGTACTGTTGATGAAGGATCGACAGATGCGGATCAACGGAAATTTGGTTTCCTTTCCATTGATCGTTAGTTTTGACTTGTAAGATTTTGTGTAAATCGTTCATACAAGTTACAGATAATTGCTTTAGAGTTTTCAGACTATCTAACGCCCTATCTGCTTCTTTTTCGAGTTTTTCAATCTGCTTAGCTATCTCTTTAGCTTCAGCTGATTTGTGGTTTTTGGGTGAAATGCTTTTTAGGTGCGCAATTTTTCCGAATTTAGATAACACAATTTTATACGCGGCATTAGTGATGAAAGACATATCTAACCTAATTACAAAAGAAGACAATACGGGCTTTTTATAACCGGATAGGGATGGAAATGAATGTTCCACTTCCACCTACCATGCATGATAAAACAAATGCTTTTTTGGCTGAAGAACTCACTCAACTGTCAACTCATGCAAGTCATCCTTTATTTTTGAGTAGTTTGCATGTGGTGTGTGTGTCTAACGTTTTTGTCATTAAAATGTTTTTATCATCTTTCTTCTTGGGCTTCTTCTAGTCCCATATTTCATGATATGCGCATTAAAATATGGGCTGTTATCTGGTGGGGACTTCTATATGAGAATCTCTACGTGAGAACACCGTCGGATCTAATCTAACGGATGAGAAGAAGCAATCCTAAGTGAAACTGTTGCAGTGGAAGGAAGCCTACACCCTCCAATTTTTCACGCTCTCACACTTCTTTTCAGACTCCATCCTCCTCTCAAACCATCTCCTATTTTCTTTGGTCAGAATCGATACCTTTCTCAAACTCCCTCTCTCTCTTTCTCTGCCCTCTCAGTTTCTCTCCTCTTAAACTTCGTCTCTGTCTTGCTCTCTCAGTTTATTTGCGTCGATATCCCTCCCCGCTGTCATCTCTCTCTTTCCTTTCCCTATCAAAAATCGAGGTCCAAAAGCCCTATTTACTGCTCTCATTTGGTATCTGTTTCATTTTCCTATTCGTTGTGTCCCTCTACCTGTGTTGTCCCTCCTGCCGTTCTCTCAGTTGGAAACGCCCAAAACCCCCATGTCGCTAGAACACCCACCATAATATCTGAGATCTCGTTGAGAGGGTAATAAATTTTCAAACTTTCATAAGATGTTTTGCATTTTCTATTGCATTCACTTAACGTTTTTGTTTTTTGGATTTTAGGGCTTTGATTTTCTGGGTTTCCACTTATGGGCTTATTTCTTTAAGAACATGATTGTGTCTCTGTGAGATTGAGAGATTGAGTGAATTTTTCATTTAACGTTTTGTGATGTGAATCAGTGCAGTGAGGTCGGTGATGATGACGATGGTGAAGAAGCCAGAAAGGCAGAGGCTCTGCTTCGTCAGTTCAATGTAAGCTTGTTTTTTCTTTAATTAACTAAACATTTTGTCCGTAATGATTTTTATGCCCAACAATTTCTTGGTATGTGTTTTGATGGAGTTATTTATTCATTTGTTATTTGATGTATTTTTGGGGCTGTTTAATAAATAATGGTGATGTAAAATGTAAATTTTCCTTTTGTCTTCTTTTTTAAATTAATAAGATTAGCGTTGGGATTTTTAAAAATTAAATAAATAAATAAGTCTCTGTGTGGTTGTTCAGTTAGACAACATGGATATTTTTGGGTTGGTTTATACTTTTGGATATCTAAATAGAAAAGAGAAGGAAAGAAAACAAAAGATTTTCGTTTAGGGTTGGCAGAAAAATTAAAATGAAAAGACCAACTTGATGTTGGAGACGGAATCACAATTTTTTTAAAACACGGTTAGCTTTTTAAGACGAAAAGAAATGTAATTTATCATTATCTTTGAGTTGACATGTAATCTGTCATCATTTTAACACGGTTGCTTATAATTATTAGATTTTCTTTAATATTTAAGTAGTTGTTCTCTGCTTGTTAAATTTTATAGGAATAGGAAATCATGTTTTTGATGGCTGAGTAGCGGAATAGAATGGATATTACCAATCCAAATATCCAGATGGCTGAGTGTGAACTAGGTTATTTAACTTCTTAAGATTATATTGTATCTGCTATCCATTGACGTTTGCTGTTCAAACTGCAGCATCTCACTTATTCAATTTATTGGTTTGTCTTCTAATTCTTTGAGTATATGTCATGTTTTTTTGGTACTTTTGTCATCTGCTTGTATCATTGTGCTTTCTTCACTTGTTTAGATCAAGTATTATGTTGACAAGTGTGAGATCTTTTCAATATGTTGAGAAATGTGAGATAAACTTTTTTATATTCTTGTATGCTCGATGAGACGCACAGCTTGTGCAGCCATTGAATCATCTAAGCTTATGCAAGACAAGCACAGGGAAATACCATCTTATTCGAGGTAAGCAATCTGAATCCTTGTTGGAATGTCCTTGAAACAAGTTTTCTTTTTTTTGCTTTTATTTCTACATACTAAAGCTTTGTGATTTCACTTCTGTTTTTAATGTTTTGTCTCCAACCCCATTGAAAATAGGGTCTGCTTATGGATAAAGAATTTGGTTTGTCTCAAATTATGGAGAAGATTTTTCTTCTGCCCTTTGGGATTGTATTGTTACAGCTTGTGGTTCATTGCTCGGGTACTGATTTAAAGGTAAAACATGACAGTGGTTTGTCTAATTATAGTAAAATTTCTTGTTTTGAAGATAGTCAAATATAGAAAGAAAAAGAGAGAGTATTCCTCTGAATATTGCTTAAACGTGTTTATATCTACAATTTGCATAAACTTTGTCTAATTATAGTAAAAATTATTGTTTGGATATTCGTTTGTCTTTTCATTTTTAATTGTTAAAGCAGATACAATTTGCTGCAGGAGATAGAGGGATGGGGAAGCATCATGGTGAGTCAACATAAGCATTGATCATGACTTCTTCGAGCAGTGAATCAAAGTCGCTCTTTTACGTGGACAAGTCCAAAGGTACCTCCTGTGACCTTCATCCCTTTGTTTTTGTTTTTGTTTTTGGTTTCGAGTGACATAATTGTCTTTTTTTCTATTTCAGTAATTCAATTGCTTCTGTACATCAATTCCCAATTTCAGTTCAGCTGCCAGAGTTAGGTTTTTTTAGTTTAGGTAAGGTCGCTTTGTGCAGTCTCTAATTTTACATTTGTATTGTTATGAATTTTTTATTTTAGTTTTGGAATAGATTTATATATTTATTACCATTTATTATTTCTTATGAAAGGGTCTTGTGCCAATGTGAAAGTTTATAACAATATGTTTCGCTGTTCACATTCCATCAACAGCTAATGCAGATGAAGTTATGAATTTAATTTTTGGGATGATTTGTGTAGCCTGTAATCTTTGAGAACGTTTTGTTTAAATGGGTTTTATTTTTGGTTTGGTAGAATGCATTTTATTGTGGTTTGGGTGTTTTTTATGATAGAGTGGTAGAGATGCAGAAGGAGGTGTGGGTATGTTGGCCCTGTTAAAAGGAAATTGCAGGTTTATGGTTTGGTTTAAACTCAATGAGTGGAACTCAATGAGTTGGCAATATGACAATAAAAAGAATCTTTCATCGGCATACATCTATAAGTACATGAATATCATTACTCTCCCTTACAACAACTCTTCCTCCAATTATCACTTCAAATTTTCCAAAGTTAAAATTTTGTTTTCACGCATTATAGTAAAAGATAATGTCGCAATGAGTTTTTAGAAATTTTCAGTGGATTTTTCTGATTTTTTATTCATTTTTCAGAAATTTTAACGTTTAAGATATAAAAATGAACCTTTGTTGACAAGTGTCGCTATGTGCTATCGACACTTGTTAGAAACTCTAATAACACACCAATTTGGTCATGCCATGTGTCATTCTCTTCAATTTATTAGTATTTTAACTGCTTTAACTTCAAAAAATCATAATATATTCATACAAAATCTGAAAAATTCACCAAAAAATCCCACAAACTCCTTATCACATCTCCTTCCTCTTTTAAGCTTTAAAACCTATACAAAATTCAAATAATTTCTCAAAGTCAAGTTTTTTATTTACTAACAATAATACTATGTTGAACATCATTACTCTCTATTAGAACAACTCTTCCTCCAATTATCACTTCAAATGTCCAAAATTCAGAATTTGTTTTCACACATCATAGTCGAAGATAATGTCGCAAGGGATTTTTAGAAAGTTGTTGCGCATTTCTACGATTTTGTATTCATTTTTGTGAAATTTTTACATTTAAGATACAAAAATGAACTTACGATGACACATGTCGCCATGCAATCTTGACACTTGTGGGAAACTATGACGACGCACCAATCTAGCTGTCATGTGTCATTCTCTTCCGTTTATTAGTATTTTTCAATACTTTAACTTCAAAAATCATAATAAATTCAAAAAAAAAAATCACCAAAAATTGAACTTGAAAAACATCCGCACATTGAACAATAATCATGTCTGACAAGCTATCAATTTTATTTCAGATATCATAACTTGAAAATTACAATACCAACCCAATCATTCACACTCTGGAAGATGTCAATATCATTTTCCAAGTACTCAACTGACAACTCCCTTCCTTTTGAGGAACACAATCATCTCTTGTTACAACAACAAATCACAAACACCAAGAAATGGGTCAGAATCTCATAAACAATTGAGAAACAAACACATATTCGCACATAATCACTACTAGTATAAATTCCTAAATACTAAAAAAATTCAGAAAATTTGTCCTAATTCCTATATAAATCGAAAATATATATAAAAAGATAACGATTTTCACAGATAATTTACAATTAAATACCCAAATATTTTAACCCTAAATCAAATTAGGGATATAGAAATTGAATTTTCAAAAAACATAGAAAATAATTCTAAGATAAGGAAGGACTGTTGTTTCGTATGGAATGGCGGAAGGGAGGCTCTCATGGAGAGAGAGAGAGAGAGAGAGAGAGAGAGAGAGAGAGAGAGAGAGAGAGAGAGAGAGAGCAAGAAAGAGAGTCGGCGAGAGAGAGGGAGCCGTCGATGCAAAAACCAGTCTACGGAAAAACAGATCACGATCCCAAACAACAACAAAAGCTGAAATACTGAAACAGCAAAATAGAATAACAGACCCAAGTACCAGGGAAACAGGCCCAAGACAGAGCCAAGGCCCCTCACTCTACCTCCTAGACTGGCGGGCAAGGAAGGTCGCCATGAGAGAGAATGAACACAAAAAATAAAAATAGTAAAAAATTAAAATTCGGATTCTAAGAAATATATTTGAAGGTTAGAATTTTAAATTTTTTTTGGGATTCATAGATGTCTGAGGGAGGCGATGTCGGTGTTTGGGTACTATGTGCGTGAAGGAGATGGGAAAAATGTGAACAGTAACTGTTATCAACCCTAACCCAATTGCCACTAACAGAGAGAACAAACAGGTGTGAGAGAGAGAGAGAGAGAGAGAGGTAGATAGGAGAATTTGTTTGAGAGGAACAAAAGAGAGTCTAAAAAAAACAGGCGCGATTGGAAAAGGCGTGCCAGGACATGTACGCTATCGGGAAGGCAACGTACCCATTGCTATTGTAAGCTCTCTTTTTCTCTCCAGCTGTTGAGATCACTTTGATGGCTGAGATGGAGCCGGAACTAGGGGTTCGTAAAAAGAAGTTCCCACCTGAGCCGTGGGCTTAAAATTTTGGGCTATCAAGTACAAGCTGGACAAAGGGGTAAGTACAAGGAAAGATGGAGACAAACTGCTACAACCAACAATGTTACCAATCAAACTAGTGATGCCAGCAATAGTAGTAATGGTAGAAATGGGGGCAATGGCAGAGCAAAGTTTTAAAGGTTTTTATCTTCTAAAATTAAGATTATTTGGTAATTCCTTGTATGTTCAGGTATTCACTTGGTATTTCAATTTGGAGGCAAAACTTGCGGCATGAGGATTTCGTCGCGCAACAGCACTTAGCGCGACAAGATACAAAGTCATCGCGCAAGAAAAACGCGCGAAAAAAAACACCGCTTACAGCATTTGGCACCAAATTGTTGCGCGACGAAGGAGAATATTAGTCGCGTAAGGTGGGTGTCGGGAGGTGCATGCGCTTTGAACTAGTGTTTTGTGCGACATCAGGGAGCATTTGCGCGACGAAATTTTGTAACTTTGTCCTGCAAAGTTTGATGTCGCACGTGCATGTGCGTCGGGAAATAGGCTTTTGCGCTACGATTTTGAGCTTTGCGCGACAAATCAACAAGTTCGTCGCGCAAAAGCCGTCGTCCAATACAGATCCAGTTTCAGCCAATGCAGAGGCAAACTGAAAAAATAGTTTGCCTCTACCTCTGCCTCTTCCCCTCTCTCTCTGTCTTTCTCAAATAGCAAAGTTTAGCCACGCAGATTGAATTTCATTTCCTGCCTCTGCTACGTGTGTTGGGTAAGTATTTTTTGTCGTTAGTGTAAAAGTATTAATGTAAATTCATACTAACGCCATTAATTTCGTTGTCTATAGGGATATTATATGTGATTAACGATTGGTGGAGAACGATTGAAGAAGGTATTTTCTTCGTTTTATATTTTAAAAATATAAATTTAATTGCTTTATGTTTATATTGTTTTGTGAAATTATATTTATATTATGTTGTTAAATTATGCACGTTGATGTACAAAGTTAATTGAAATTAACTTCGTACATTTTTTTTAAAAAACTTAGTTCTCGCTCGAGTTTAGTTGGATGTCGCGCATGGATGCGAAAGCATGACTGCGGTCCAATTAATTCTTGAATTGTCCCATTATTTGGACAGTTTGGAAATGCATAGTCATGTCACGTAATTTACGGCTACAGGATTAGGTTTCGATTGTGGAGATTTTGGTGTCATCTCGATACATTCTTCGGGTGGTACATAGGTATTTTATACCTACGGTACACCTCAAGAACTGTATCTAGATGCTGCGAAATTCATCCACATCGAAATCTAATCTCATGTAGCCGTAAATTACGTGACATAACTATGCATTCCCGAATGGGATAGGGCCTTTACCAGAGGCATAAGGAAAGATTTTGTACGAATACAACATGATTGTTGTATTGTGATTGTGGTTCCAGGAATTATGAGTAGGAGGTGGATACAAAACCCGAATAGATGCGCATCCGAATACTTGGATGGGATCGAAAATTTTATTGACTTTGCACGGACACACAACCAGTCTGCAACTAGAATCCGATGTCCTTGTAGGAGGTGTAACAACACGTTGTGGGATAAAATTGAAAATGTTCGATTTCATTTAGTAAGGAATAGAATGATTGAGACATACATCACTTGGAACCATCACGGGAACAATTAGACATTGCTTCGTCTTCAAGGGCCACAAGAGTGGAGAATGTTGAACCTATTGTGGATCCTAATGAACAAGTCATGGATATTCTAAATGATGCTTTTCCATTTGCATCGACCAGCAGCAATTAGGAAGGGGAAGATGACGTGCCTACACCAATGGACAGTGAAGAGTTCGAACAATATGAAAAACTATTAAAAAATGCCAACCAAGAGTTATACCCGGGGTGAGAGAGCTTTTCCGTTCTCACGGCCATTGTGGAGCTAATACACGGAAAAAAAAGTATCATATGTCAAACCAGTGTTTCAATTATTTTTTGGGGGTTTTCAAGAGAATGCTTCTGACAGACAATTGTTTGCCGAAAGACCACAGACAGGCGCAAAAGGTGTTGAATGGTCTTGGATTGGGTTATGAAAAAATTCATGCTTGCAAAAACAATTGCATGTTGTTCTACAAGGAATATGAAACATTGGATACATGCCCTATATGCAATGAATCGAGGTTTAAAATGACATATGGGAATAGAATGAGTAAGATCCCACAAAAGTCATGCGTTATCCGCCCCTGAAACCTAGGTTGTAGCGATTGTATATGTCGACGCATACTGCCACAGACATGAGATGACATAAGAAAAAACGGGTAAACGACGATGTGATGCGTCATCCTGCAGATGGGGAGGCATAGAAAAAGTTTGATCGAACCTTCCCCGAGTTTGCTGCCGATCCCCGAAATGTTAGATTGGGACTTGCCACTGATAGATTCAATCCGTACGAGGTTCTAAACCAACACCACAGCACTTGGCCAATTTTCGTATTCACATATAATTTGCCGCCTTGGAAATGCATGAAAAAGAATACATGATGATGACTGTTTTGATAACTGAGGATCTGGGTAGGTCAATCGATGTTTACTTACGGCCGTTGGTTGATGAGCTCAAGGATTTATGACAAAAGGTGTGCACACGTATGATAAATCCACTGGGAAGATGTTCACTTTGCGGGCAGCAATTATGCGAGCGGTGAATGATTTTACCGCATATGCAATGGTTTCTGGGTGGAGCACAAAGGGTTATATGGCATGCCCTGTATGCTAGGAAGATGTGACTTCTAGTTGGCACGCTAGAAAAGTTTGTTACCTTGGTCATCGGAGATGGTTGCCATGGGACCACGAGTGGCGGGAAAAGGATAAAGAGTTCGACGGAACACAGAGCTTCGCCTCAAACCTAGAGAATGGTCCGGTGATGAGATCTTGGAATAGCTTAACCGTTTGGATTTTGCTCCGTTCTGGAAAACAGTTAGTCGGACCAGACCTTCTACACATATGAACTGGACACACAAGTCTATGTTTTTTGAGCTCCCACATTGGTCGAAACTAAAGTTGAGTCACAATCTTGACGTTATGCATGTTGAGAAAAATGTCTTTGACACATTGATTGTCACGATTCTAGATATCGAGGGCAAGACAAAGAACACGATCAAAACTCGTCTTGATTTGGAAAGAATGGGCATGCGAATGGGTTTATGGATGAATAAGGACAGTGATAAAGCTAGAAGGGATCTTGCATTTTTTCCATGAAACCGAATGACAGAAAAGATTTTCTAAAGTTTGTCTCTTCTGTAAAGTTTCCCGATGGGTATGTTTCTAATATCGCGCGTTGCGTGAATGTTGACGGGGGTAAATTTACTAGACTAAAGAGCCATGACTGCCATGTGTTTATGCAACGCCTACTTCCTGTGGGTATTCGACATCTATTACCAGAAGATGTAGT
This sequence comes from Prunus padus, assembly GCA_024362665.1. Lineage (NCBI taxonomy): Eukaryota > Viridiplantae > Streptophyta > Magnoliopsida > Rosales > Rosaceae > Prunus > Prunus padus. Next base: position 13,297,049 of record JANFAM010000005.1, on the reverse strand, counting down.
GAAGCCAATCATGTTGTTGTCCAGATTTTTTTCCCAACTGACGGCAAAAACGTTGCGAAAGACAGACATTAATCAGCTGGGCCATGACATTGTCCAAGTCCTATGCAAGTTTGAGATGATATTCCTTCCAGCTTTCTTCACAAATATGATCCACGTGATGGTCCACTTGCCAGAAGAGGCATTGCTTGCTGGTCCAGTCAACTATCGCTGGATGTATCTAATAGAAAGGTATATAATCTTCATCATTTGTGTATGCATCATTATCCCACTCTTGGTACTTGCTAATTTGTATTGTATCGTTTTATTTTTACAGGCTTCTCGGAGAGCTGAAAAAATCCGTACGCAACAGAGCGAAGCCCAAATGATCAATTATAGAGGCTTGGGTTCAATATGAGGCGCTTACTTTTTGCAGAATGTATTGAAAAGATGTGGAGACGGCTTTCAATCGTCCTAAGAGCTATAATGACGGAGGTGTGAGAAATGAGAAACTTTCTGTTTTTACCCAAAGCGCACAACAATTTGGAGATCCTGTACGAGAGAGTCGTTTGATAGAAATGACATGGAGGTAGCCCATTGGTTCGTACTCAACAACTGTGATGAGATAATGACATACTTAGATGAGCATGAAGAGATGATGAAGCGAGAACATCCATCACATTTGTATGCCAAGAAACATCGTGAATTGTTTCCACGATGGTTTTTGAATATGTAAGTAATAAGTGTTTTGTATTTGACATATATATTGTAGTATTTAATTTTCTCAAACTAACACGTGAATGTTTTTTTTTTATTATATTAGGTGAATAAGTTGAAATCATCGAATTCCCTCACTTATAGTGAAGAGTTATATAACTTGGCATTCGGCCCAATTTTTGCTGAATTGTTCTTGGGTTGCCATGTTAACGACGTCAAGTTTTTGGCGACTGCACAAGATGACAAGTTGTGTACACAAAACAGCGGTGTCCATGTCCCAGGTGGAAGCAAAAGTACGGACATTAATTTCTGTGACAAACTCACAACTGTCGTGCAATTGTTTTATAAAGACCAATACCAAGTGATCATATTTAAGTGTCGATGGTTAAATAAATTGAGCTATATTTACTGAGAATTTCGATGTGACGAATTAGTTGGTTGTATTGAGTGATTGACCAATTAATTACTCTCTTCTTTTTGGGTGGTCAGGTCTTTACATTATTTATTATAATAAATAAAAAGTAAAAGGAAACAAGTACAGCGTGATTGAAGATTTGACAACTCCATAAAAAACAAGCGGACCGTGTAGTGATCCGTGACCGTCAGTTCTTCATGTATTTGTATTTACTAATTCCAGAATCATGCACTGTCTGTTGGGATGGGAAGTGAGAGTGCCCATATATTTCATCAAAACAAATCATTGGAATGGGAGGTTTCGGAAATAATTTAATATATTTCTGAGACTGTAACCCTAAAAGAAATCAGTGCGGAGACTTGTGTGTTTTTCAGGGGTTAAAAACGGTTAGGGAAATATTTGGGGCATCACCTTTGCTCGCCACCTTGCTCACCATCTCTCTAATAGAGGTGGGGCCCACCAATACAGTGGGTTCCACTCTCTATTAGAGAGGTATTGAAGAATGGTGCTCTAGCACCACCCTGTAAATACCAGTAAGACATTTTTGGGACTCGGTTTTTTTTTATTGCCTGGAATTTCTAAAAGTCCCCCTAAAATTTTTACTTTTATTTTTAATTTTAATTCTTTATAATAGAAGATGAAAGCTCAACAATCGGCCCAATGAAAACCCAAAAATAATAAATTTAAACCTACTTAATAAATATATATACCGTTTAATTTCTTAACTGTTGTGCATACTAAAATAAAAATATATATAACAAAACTCTGCAAAAACATTCTGAAATAATAGAAATAACCCTTGCGCGACGAAGAAAAATATATTCGTCGCTCATGGAGTGTTTGCGCGACGAATTTATTCATCTCGCAAGGTTATTTAAAAAAAGTATGCAAAAAATATTCTGAAATAATAGAAATATCACTTGCGCGACAAATATAGGTATATTGGTCTCTCATAGACTGTTTGCGCGACGAATTTATTCGTCTCGCAAGGTTATTTAAAAAAAGTCGGCAAAAAATATTCTGAAATAATAGAAATAACCATTGAGTGACGAAGACAAATATATTCGTCGCTCATAGAGTGTTTGCGCGACGAATTTTTTCGTCGCAAGGTTATTAAAAAAAGTCTGCAAAAAATATTCTGAAATAATAGAAATATCACTTGCGTGACGAATATAGGTATATTGGTCACCATAGACTGTTTGCGCAACAAATTTATTCGTCTCGCATGGTTATTTAAAAAAAGTATGCAAAAAATATTTTGAAATAATAGAAATATCACTTGCGCGATGAAGATAGGTTTATTCGTCGCTCATAGACTGTTTGCGCGATGAATTAATTCGTATCGCAAGGTTATTTAAAAAAAGTCTGCAAAAAATATTCTGAAATAATAGAAATATCACTTGCACAACGAAGCCAGATTTATTCGTTGCACATAAACTGTTTGCGAGACGACTATATTCGTCTCGCAAGGTTTTTTCCCAAAAAATCTGCAAGTATTGTGAAATAATAGAAAAAATTGTAACCAATTGCATTTTCAGGTAAAATAATTACACTTCAAATCTGAGTAAATTGGTCACCACCAAATCACATATAAACTGAACAGAAACGCCTGTTTATCTAGTTGGGATTGAACTGGGAAGACAAATGCAAGAAATATATTCTGAAACTACAGATTTGTTCGTTCAACTTTAAAACACAACTTAAAGCTTTGCAACACATCACAAAGCTTTTGAACTTCAAGTCTTCAACCATGACTTCTCTTCGCAGGATGATGATTGTAGTGATGAATCCAATGATCATTCTGATGATGCTTCTCTTGAAATTGTAGACAAATATCCACCACGGCTAAGAAAAGCAAAGGATAAATCGTGGTTGCCATGTCTTCAGCCTCACAAGAAAAAAAGAACAAGTTCAAGTGGTAAAGCACATGACAACATTAACTTACATGGGTCCAAATCATAAATAAAATTTAGGGAATTTTCATTTGGTTTTTCATGTTTTATATTGTTGCCTTTTTATAACTAAAATTTATCATCAATTATTACTATTATTTGAGAATACTTGCAGATTTTTTAATATGATTCATTAGTAAATTTTACAATCAAACTTTTTATTAAAAAAATCTTTGCGCGACGAACAACATTATGTTTGTCGCGCAACAACACTTTGAGCGACGCCTTGGCGTCCTACGTCACGCAATATTATAATTTTCGAGGGTTTAGGGTGCATGATTTGGGGTTTGCGTGACGCCAGAATGTATTCACGTCGCACAAGGCTGTGAAAATTTTGGCGGAAGGGGGTGAAAATTCTGGCGGGTTTATCACCTTGCGCAGCGGTTTAGTGTAGTCGTCGCACAAGGTGGAGAAAATTTGGCAGAATTATCACTTTGCGCGACGCCGGTTTATTTTTAACGTCGTGCACTTGCGCAACGGTTTAGTTTTGTCGTTGCCCAAGTTCGCGAAAAAAATTTCTGAAAACAACGCAGCCTTGACATTGCGCGACGAAGAGTTGTATTCGTCGCACAAGTTCGCGAAATTTTTTCTAAAGTTGCAGAGTCATCTTCTTCGTCTGTCTAGTTCGTCTCTCTCCGTCCCTCCCTCCATAACCTCCACATCCAACCACCTCAACCCACCTAACCGACGTCATATTTTGACTGGGCCGTAACCACCTTCGAACCCTAGCCCTTCCCCGCCGTCACAGCCCGGATTTGGACCGGTTTTCTCAAATTTTCGCCGGCCGCGTGCTCCGTCCTCCGGCCACCAATTCTGACGATTGAGGTATGGATTCCACTCTTCTTTTCATGCTCTAGCTGATGGTTGGTTAGGATTTGACGAATTGCTAGCGTAGATTGTTAAATTGAAAAACCTAAATTTTGTCCGAATTTTGGGATGAAATTCGGGCCACTTCCGGCCCTTTTTTGGCCTATGTCCAAGAACAAAAGTGGCTCTAATCGATGTCCTGAACCTAGGGTAGGAAGATTGGCCCATGATGGTTATCGCTTTAGACACCCACGCGACGGCGCGTGGGTACTGTAGCAAATGAACAAAGTGTCCTCAAGCGATCCCCTAGTTGTCATGAGAGCGTAGGTATGTTCGAATTCCAATTTGGATACCGTTTGAGCCTCGAACGGATTTCGCCTATTGTGCGATTTCCGGGTTTGATATGTTCGGACCGTTGGATCGAACCCAAACTCACGTATGTTGTACCTTGTATTTCTAGAATCGTATAGGATTCGACGGATCGTGGATCGAAGTCCCAGATACTCCGAAATCGCAAACCCTAAGACAAGATATGATTTACTTAATTAATTAAGATTCTTAATGAAATTGTATATGCTTAGACTCTTGGATTAATTTTTATGTTTGTTAATTAATGAAGATTGTTATGTATTTTTGTTTTATTACTTGTTTGGATTTTGATTTTGCTTTTATTAAACGTTGGCCCTATTAAAAAAAAAAAATTTAATAAATGTTTAAATGGTTTTAGACCACATATTAGAGTAACTATGTTTTTAACTTTGGATGTTTGTTCTTATTGCAAGATGTCAGACCTTATTAGATGTCGTAAGGCTGTGACCACTGCCTCGACTGTACATATGGACCAGATCCCGGGATCTACCATGCGCTGGCGACATCAGAGTCATCAGTGGCACAACATGTTAGCGCCAGGCGGCGTCACCGCCCCCCCACCTTCACTGACACAACCTCGACATCCGCTGCTGGTGCGTCACAGTCACAACCAAGTAAAGATTTCATTGAACTCCAGCTTTTTCTGACTAAGATTTTAGTAGGATTTGTTATTTAACGTTAATTTTATATTTTTTTGCAGCCAAGAAGAACACCCGAAGACCTTGTCGCCAGTTGAAGACCGCGAAGGTCACTTGGGTGACCAACAGTCGTATCAACATCAGATACGAGGAGCGTCATTGGGTTGCACCAACGGCAGACCAACATAGCTCATTGGCCCACGATGTTGGTCACGTCGTTTGAACCCATCGTCCGATGAAATGGAAGTCTTGGAAGGTCATGCCTGACGAGGTGCAGATGGAGGTGCGCAGACAGCTGTCGGTATGTATCCTACCTTTTAATTCTTTTCCCTTCAAATTTTATATATTTCTAATACTTAATGTATGTAATTAATTTATTGCAGACGAACTACAATTTAGAGAACCTCGACGACGAGTTGTTGGAGGATGTCAACAGACTCTTTGCTGAGAGGTACAAGCAATGGAAGAGCGACCTGCACCACCATTTTCAGGCATATGATGATCCGCAGGTCATTCTTCAGGAGGGTTGCCCGTAGGAGCTTGAGGGGCGAGAGGATAATTGGGCGTGGCTCTGCTGTCATTTTCAGGAGGCCGAGTATGTGGTATTTTTTTTATATTAAGTTGAAAATTATTACACGTTTCTTACTAATATTTATTTAATTTTTTATATTTCATTTGAATTTCAACTAATACGTTTTATTTTTTGTATAACAGAAGCAGGCCAAAGCAAATAAGGGCAATAGGGACAAGAAGATGCTTCTCCACCGTTCAGGTTCCAGGCCCTTCTCATATAAGATGGAGGCGCGGCGGCGGGTAATAATAAAGTCGTTTTTATTTAATATTTAATATGTCATTAATATGAATTAGTTTTTTTTGTTCTAACATTTTTCTTCTCTTGTTCAATTCAGGGGAGGTCCAAATTCCTGGAGATCGACGTCTTTGGCGACGTTTATGTTCGACCTGGGAATGAGTTGGCCGAGTCCCTTCATGTAAGTATTCTTTAATTTTAATTATTATCTTACGCATTCAAGTTTCATGGTTATTATATTTTCGTTTAAATTAATATTTTATGTTATGTTAAACATACGACAATGATGGAGAAGAGCCGCTTGGTTCTTCCGAGTCTCGCTCCCAGCTTTCCTCCCGATACGCCGCTCGAGTCCGTGGATCCTCCACAGGATGCAGGATTTCAGATCCTAACGGAAACCTTGGATCAGACTCTAGGGAAGCGGTCCGGGACATATTGGCGGGGGATGGGGAATGCCCGACGGCGGGAACTTAGACCCCGTTCATCGTCGGAGCCAAACAAGCCAGGTGATCGCTTGACAAAGAAAGATGTTAAAGATGTCACAGCTTCTAGTATCGATCGTTCGGTCCGGCACTATAGTCTTGGGTGTTGGTCCCTCATCCACCTCCGAGCCCCTCCAACCCGAGCATGGCCACCACACCTCTGCCCCTGTCCACAATGTCCAGACCTTCGAGCCGCATTTGCCAGACGACCAAGTAGATTTTCAAACATTGTTTGATTAGTTTTTATTTTCTTAATTACATTTGAAACATTTCGCTTGTACTATATATTTAGTTATTTTATTTTAAAAAAAAATCTCTTTATTACATTTTTTTTATTGAAATTTCATTTTATTGCCAAGAAAAAAACCAAAATTTTTTTACAAATTAAAAAAAAGTAAAATTAAATTTAATTAAAATATATTCTATTTTTGCACGATGAAACCTTTTTCGTCGCGCAAACTCACGTTTTTACAAAATACAAAACCGTAAAACTAAATTTTAAAACAATATATTTTATGTTTGCTCGACGGAAGTATTTGTCTCGCAAAAAATATAAAGCGACGAAGACATTATCGTCGCACAAAAATTGTTGTCGCGCAAATGGTTGAGACACGAACAGTTCTCTCGTCCCTACAGTTCTGCGCGACAAATAAAACCTTCGCACTTAGTCATCGCGAAAATATTTGCGCGACGAAACATTCTGCCGTCCCGAAACTTTTGGTGCAACAAAGGTTAACCGTCGCTCTTTTTTGCGCGACCAATGGAAAAACTTGGTTGTGCAAAGTCTTTCTTCACTATCTTTGCGCGATAGATTTCGCGCGATGAAGTTTCTTCGTCTCGCAAACTGTAAAATGTAGTAGTGAGGTATTAATAATAAACTATACAAACAAATAGAGAAATGTTTTCAGGGGCATTAAGAATCAGAATGAAGCTAAGTTTTGTAGCCATTATCATCCAGAAAAAGATTGAAATAGTTAATATGGACTTACTAGCATTATGTGCATGAATTTAAGATCCAAAATAGCCAAATTGTTCAACACCTTCAATGCTCCAGCTGCCACGTTTTCAAAATTAGAGGGAAGTACATCAGAGGTCTGAAATAGAATAGGAACATTGGCTGCAATTATGTCATGATCAAAGATACCATCAGTACAACAAAGCGTTACAAACACACACTAGTAAAAAAAATACTCTTGTGCTACCAAATTTTGCGTGATGAAATACAATTTGTAGCACAAAGTCACTTTGTGCGACGAAAATCAAAATTTCGTCCCTCAAAATCTTGCGCGACAAAATTTTGCGCAATGAAAAACACATCATCACACAAAGTCACCCAAAATGACTTTGAGCGACGAAATCATAACTTCGTCTCGCAAAATCTTTACAAAAATAAAAAAATTATTTTTAAAAATTTTTTACTTTGCGCGACGAAACCACATCATAGCCCAAAGTGACTTTGCACGACGAAATCATAACTTCGTCCTGCAAAGTCTTTACAAAAATTAAAAAAAAATTAAAATTTTTTTTGACTTTGTGCGATGAAACCACATCGTCGCCCAAACTGACTTTGAGCGACGAAATCATAACTTCGTCTCGCAAAGTCTTTACAAAAATTTTAAAATTTTTGACTTTGCTTGACGAAATCATAACTTCGTCACGCAAAGTCTTTACAAAAATAAAAAATTTATTTTTAAAATTTTTTGGCTTTGCAGGACGAAACCACATCGTCGCCCAAAGTGACTTTGCGCGACGAAATCATAACTTCGTCCCGCAAAGTCTTTACAAAAATTAAAAAATTATTGTTTAAAATTTTTGACTTTGCGCGACAAAATCATAACTTTGTCTCGCAAAGTCTTTACAAAAATAAAAAAATTATTTTTGTAAAGACCTCTAGTGTAAATATTTTAAATTGAAGATCAAATTCTGTCATTGTATTCATATAGGGTCAAGGAGTGTCGCTGTAAAAAATCATAAAAATCGGAGTTAAAATAACCGTTAAATCGTGATTTTTCTTGTAACATCCCTGACCCAATTTAATTGAATTTATTCAATTTAAATAATTTTAGTAAATTACAATTTTGCCACTGGGATTAAGGGTATTTTAGGCACTTTAAAATTTCCAAAAAGAATTTGGGAAATTGAGTTGTGCCGTTGCGTCGGCTCGTCGAAACGAGTTCGTGGATATGCCAGACACCGAATTCGAGTCAGAACGATCGAGAAGCGATTAGAAGAAAAAAAAAAAAAAACGAATTTCAGATTGTTTACTGTAGCCGCTACAGTGCTGCTACAGTGAAATCGGTTTCTTCTTCTTCCCCCGACCTCTCTCTTCTTCTCCCTCATTTTTCTTCCTCTCTTCGGGCCAATCTTTGGCAGGCGATATCTCTCTCCTCCGAACTCCGTTTCGGGTGATTCCAGTTACTAAATCTTCGTCTCTTCCTCCTCTACACAGCCTGCCCATTCCCCCAGCTCAGAAACTCAAGGATTTTAAACTGGATCGACTGAAAGTTCACTGGTTATCGAACTTTCCGACGAGTTTTCCGGCGACTCCGGCAACCGTTTGGGTCGAGTGAGGTATGAAACTTCATCTACTCTTCATACTCTATCCATTTATGTATGTATTGTAGATTGGTTTCAAGCCTAGGTTGTTCGATTTAGAAACCCATATTTGGCCGGTTTTTGAGTTGAATTTCCGGCCACTTGCCGGCCAAACTAGGTGTTGCCGTAGTTGAATAAGTTGCTCCACTTGTTGAGTTGAACCTATAACATAAGTCTTGACCCTTGGTTTGAAGTTTTTCCGGTCACCGGAATTACTATGCACACCCAATTCCGGCGAGTTTCGGGGCACTGTAGTGGTGGTGCATTGTGTCCCAAAATGTTCCCCGTGTCGTCCTGAGCATGTAGGCGTGCTCGGATTCCAATTTGGTTATCGTTTGACGGTCGAACGGATTTACGCCTATTATGCGTTATCCGGGTTCGATATGTTCGGGCCGTTGGATCGGTCCCATTTCCAAGTATGTTGTTCCCCGTACCTCTAGGATCGTGTAGGAACAAACGGATCAAGAATCGGAGTCCCGGATACTCCGAATCATTAACCCTAGGGTTGGGTAACCCGGTTACCGTCCGGTCGTGCGATTGTCGCAGTTCCGACCGCCTGATCGAGACCAAACTTTCAGGACGTATTCTCTAAGTCGTAGGGAACCTGTAGGAACTTTCGGATCTAAGTTTGGAGGTCATGGGACCCACGGGTCCGGTTTGACCTAGTCGGGTCGGTTTGACCAAGTTTGACCAGGGTTGACTGAGGGTCTCCTGAGGTCGCCTTGCCGTGTAGTTGACTTTGTTGGACTTCTAGGAATGTCCGGAACCTTTTGGAAGTAGTGGGCCCAACGGGCCCGGGTTGACCAAAACGGGGTGTTTGACCGCCGATTGACCGTGAGTCTTCCGAGGTAGTCCCACATATTGAAGAGTGTAGTTTGACTCTAGAAACTCCCCGGTAGTCGTGTACACTTACTTTGAGACCCGAGAACTAGTTTCTTGAGTTAAAATTTGTTGTTGGGTACGCGTATTAATTAAACCGTTTATTCTCTCAATTAGGTACTCTTGCTTCGTGTACTCCGGAAGAAAAGCTCTCTAAGGATTGAGCAGCGTGGACTTGTTGTGAGTGGACATTTGTTTTGAACGAGCATATTTTTAAAGATTGAATTGCAATGCATATGAAATGATTTATTTTGATGATTGGGATTTCAAATATTGTTTAAGTCTTGGACTTGATTTTTGATGAAATTATCGGGAAATTTATGCATATAAAACTAGTCACTTTGACTAAGGGGTTTTAATGATATTTTGAATCTTGGATAGAATATTTTATGAGGTAATTGGAATTTAAATTATATTTAAAGTTTATGCATGTTTTGGAGTCCCGGTTTATTTGTGGGACATTGGTGGCTATATTTTAAATTAAAGGTCTTTGAGTATTGAACTTGGGACGGGACCATCGTCCGGTAATTTTTGTATACGGTTTGGGTATGGTGAAATACCCGGGAAATTATTGGGTTTTATATTTGACAAATTAAGGATTTATTGTTACGTCGGTTTTCGGAATTATTTATTTTGGTTAATTTAATCTTGGAATTTTTTTATATTGTTTTAAATCAAGGAATTTTCTATTGACTTTAATATTTGAAATTTATATTGTCGTGAGTGAAAACTTATTGATTTTGGGAATTTATATTTTATATCTTATATTTTATATTTATACGTTGATTAAATGTTTTGGGTCTTGAATTTCTCATTTTTAAGAAATTCTATTTACTTTGCAATTATGGAGTTTTATATATCTTTGTTTCAATTTTGGAATTGGAATTATACGGAATATTTGGATTATATTTGATATTGTAAATTGATGAATACTTTGGGTTCTGGATATAAATATGTTGAGACATTTGTTTATATTCTTATTGTATACATAATTTGGGTGTCAATTATGGACGGGGTAACGTCCGGATATTATTGTGTGTTCGGGTTTGGAGTGCGGGCTGAATACCCTGGTATTTAGGGTATGTCGGGGATTATATATACTAGATGGAGTGCTGTTAGCACCATTTTATGTACCTCCCTGACATCAAGTTCTTGAAATGGATAAAGGATACAACGGAACCCGGTTCACCCTTGGCGGGTGTTACCGTAGGCCCATGCCAGTGATCTGCGCGCGTAGGGACTTTATTCAGCTGCACATTATTGAGGTATTTTCTTTTGTGCATGTCCGGGAGTTAGTCCCCAGTTGGGACGGCTGGTTCCCTGGCTATGTGGTTGTAAAGGAATTTTTCTCCACGTAGTCAGTCAACAATCCCCTTGTTGGATTGTTTCCAGTACAAGTATTGGTCTAAGAGTCTTACTATTTATATATAGTATATATATACCTATTACTATACTTCCATTCTTATTTTCTTTTAAGTGAGGATCCTTCCTTACTTGCTGTGCCTACGGGCATTGCGTCGGGAAAGCTTGATTGGTTGGGAATTTGGTTTTCTTGATTTTTAGTCGTTTTAGTTTTACATTTTCCTTGTTGGGATTTTATGAGAATTTAAATTTTTGTTATTATAAATATATATATGGGGGTGTGTCTATGGATGTTATTTCCAGGATTTATTATATTTGGATATGTGCACCGGGACGTTGATGCACAGTCTGATTTTAAATTAAGGTTTGAAACTGACGGGTTGGGTTCCAGGAAAAAGGAAGTTATTCAAAGGAGTATTGCTATATTTTACTTAAATGAGGAATTTTTGGATGGATTCAATTCCATGGTTTTTATTTTAAGGATTTAGTGTTCAAGTTGTGGTTTCCAGAATTTTACGGAAGTAGCAAAGCTACGGTTTTCTTTATGGTATTTCAAGGTACAAAGTTAATAGAATTGTTTTCAAGTACCTGTTCGTATAAGAATATGTGTTTATACAAGGATTTTTATTGCATAAGTGCTTTATCATTATTTGCGAAAACGGAGGGGGTTATTATGTTCATTGAAAAATGAGGTTTAAAGTTTGATTTTTCGTCCACTCACATTTTCTGTTTTGCGCCCCCCAGGTGCTAGATCCCGAGGTCAAGACCACCACGTCGAGGCATCACGGCTAATGGCTCTGTAGGAGTTTTCTTGTATTTATACTTTGCTATCCTTTACTCAAAGTTGTAAAGTTTAAATTTCTTTAGATTGCTCCGTAGTGCTCACTCTAGGATTGAGGTAGAGGCTAGAGGCCCTCCCTATTAACTGTGCTTCTCGCTTTGTGCATGCTGCTGTTGGGAAATTTTCTGTTGTTTTTAACAGTGAAAAATTTTGGGAAACTCCGTTTTTCGGGAGACTCTGGGATTTTCGGCAGAGGTCAACTTTCCTATTTCTTTAAACTAGGTCAAGGGGCGTTTTAGTAAAGTAAGTTCCTGCGTCGGGGTAGTGTCTGACGGGAAGCAGGGTTGGACACGAGTTCCGAGGGGGAATTCGGGTCCGGTCTGTCATTTCTTTTATAACCGTCGAAAAGTTTTGTCCTGTTACTAGATCTCTCGAATGTTTTTTTCCGATTTTTGGCGTATATGATCTCGAAGTGTAAATAAACAAGTTTGACGGTTTGATCGTTGAAACCAGTTTCGTAGAATGTGTATGCCATCAAAGCAATATATTCACTAACAATTAAGAGTTTATTTATACTTGTATTAAATATAACATAAGATTTTGTGGTATCCACTAGTGTAAATATTTTAAATTGACGATCGAATGCAGTCATTGTATTCATATAGGGTCAAGGAGTGTAGCTGTAAAAAATCATCAAAATCAGAGTTGAAATAACCGTTAAATCTTGATTTTTCGTTTACAACCGTCAAAATATTTTGTCCCGTTACTTGATCTCTGAATGTTTTTTTCCGATTTTTGGCGTATATGATCTCGAAGTGTAAAAACAAGTTTGACGGTTGGATCGTTGAAACTAGTTTCGTAGAATGCGTATGCCATCAAAACAATATATTTACTAACAATTAAGAGTTTATTTATACTTTTATTAAATATAACATAAGATTTTCTGGTATCCACTAGTGTAAATATTTTAAATTGATGATCGAATGCAGTCATTGTATTCATATAGGGTCAAGGAGTGTAGCTGTAAAAATTATTAAAATCGAGTTGAAATAACCATTAAATCTTGATTTTTCTTTTATAACCGTCGAAATGTTTTGTCCCATTACTTGATCTCTTAATGTTTATTTTTTCCAACTTTTGGTTTGAATTTGTTTATTTTGTACGTATAATACTTAAGAAATTGAATAGTATATATATTTATTAGTAGCTTTAAATTTTTTTTAAGACTTTGCTCGACCAATATAATATTTCGTCGCGCAAAGTATACTCTAAAAATTTGGGCGGGTACCAAAAATGGGAATTTTTTTAAATTTTTTTTAAGACTTTGCGCGACCAATACAATATTTCGTCGTGCAAAGTGTACTCTAAAAATTTGGGCGGGTACCAAAAATGGGAATTTAAATTTTTTTTTAAAGACTTTGTGCGACCAATATATAGTTGTTCGTCGAGCAAAGTAAACTCTAAAAATTTGGTCGGGTACCAAAAAGGAAATTTTTAAAATTTTTTAAAGACTTTGTGCGACCAATATACGATCGTTCGTCGCGCAAAGTATACTCTAAAAATTTGGGCGGGTACCAAAAATGGGAATTTTAAAAAAATTTACGACTTTGCGCAACCAATATATAGTATTTCGTCACAAGAAAGTATATTCTAAAAATTTGGGCGGGTACCAAAAATGGGAATTTAAAAAAAAAAATTTAAGACTTTGCGCGACCAGGACAATAATTCGTCGCGCAAAGTGTACTCTAAAAATTTGGGCTGGTAACAAAAATGGGAATTTTTAATTTTTTTTAAAAGACTTTGCGCGACCAATATATAGTTGTTTGTTGTGCAAAGTATACTCTAAAAATTTGGGCGGGTACCAAAAAAGGGAATTTTTTTAAATTTTTTTAAAGACTTTGCGCGACAAATATACGTTCGTTCGTCGCGCAAAGTATACTCTAAAAATTTGGGCGGGTACCAAAAATGGGAATTTTTTTTTACAAAAACTACTTTGCGCAACCAATATATAGTATTTCGTAGCGCAAAGTATTCTCTAAAAATTTGGGCGGGTACCAAAAAAGAGACGCGGGAATATTTTGGTCGCGCAAAACTTTGAGCGACCAAAAATTCGTCGCGCAAAATCCTAAAAATTCGGGCGGTCACTAAAAATGGGAATTTTAAAAATATATATTTTAAGTCTTTGCGCGACCAATATATTATTTCGTCGTGCAAAGTGATACGGTTTTTAAAACCAAAATAACTCCTCCACATTTTCTCAATGTCTTCTACTCTTACCTCTCCTCTCTCTTTCCCTCTCCCCAAATCCTACCCTTTCTCTCACACTCACTCCTCTCACTTAATCTCTCATCTCTCTCTTCACTATCTCTCTTTTCATAATCTCTCTCTCACTCACTCTTTCATCTCTCTCTCACTATCTTCTCTAATTCTCTCACACTCACTTCTCCCTCTCATTCTCACTCACTCAAAATTTTGCCAAAAGGTATATTATCTCCAAATTTTAAATTTTTTTCATTAATATGTGTTTTTGGAGTTAGTTTTGAGTTTATGCCAATTTTTGGTTATTATTTTGTTATTTGACAATATTTGTTTTTTTGTAGGGAATCTTCGAGACTTTGATGGCTAAAGTTGAGGATTTGGATTCGATCGAAACATATCCTCCGGCACTACCACCACAGTAGGCTTGTAGATTTTATTATTGTACTTTGTTAATTTATGTGTACATTTTGAATATTATATATTTCGGATAATTTGACCACTATTTTTCATATGTAATTTTATTTTGAATATGTCAATTTAAATTAAAGTAATTAAAAAATAAAATCATACAATTAAATTAAATTGAAAAAGTAAAAATTTGAAAAAATTAATATAATGAAATTGATATAAGAGAAATAATAAAACAAAATGTCAAAAATCTTGCGAGACAAAATATTTCGTCGCGCAAACTATTAAACTAGTTTATTTTAATTAAAAAAAATTTAAAAAACAAAAATTAAAAAAAAAATTGAATAGCGCGACATTAGGATTTTGCGCGACGTTATCTTTCGTCGTGCAAGTAGTTAAGATTTGTCGCGCAAAGTAGTTAAGATTCGTTGCGCAAAGTAGATAATATTTGTCGCCCAAAGTGGTTAGTATTCATCGCGCAAAGTGATTAAGATTCGTCGCACAAAGTGGTTAAGATTCATCGCGCAAAGTATCTTTGAGTGACGTTAGTATTCGTCGCGCAAAGTAGCTTTGTGCGACAAAGAATATTTTTCGTCGCGCAAACCCTTGCTTCACGATTTTTGCGTGACCAAAATTTCGTCGCGCAAAGTTCGCGTGACGAATTTGTACTTTGCGAGACGAAATTATTTCGTCGCGCAAAGTGTATTTTGTAGTAGTGACACCAATGGATGCACGATTCATCTAACGGTAGATTTTCCCGAGGACTGAGTTATGGGAAGACCTTCAGTACTGTCACCCTCAGCAAATTTAGCCTCTTCATTTCACGTATGAGAAGCAGGTAGGGCAGAAGCTATGAAATCAAGCAAACCAGCAGTTCAGGCTCATTTTCCTCCCAATACTACATCCATAAAAGAGTGAAAAACAAAATGTCAGAATCAGTGTTTACAAGTCAATATAACCATCTCAAAGAGTAAACTTCAAAGCTGGTTTTTTCTCACATAACCGTACTTGGAGCATCAAATAATGCAATTCCAAGCACACAAGATTTATAAAAATGTACAACTAATTAAGCAAGCAACTTTTTCAGTTTAAAAAAACACACTGATTCAGAAACCAATTGGATATGCTAAAATATGAATATGGTTTGAATACTTTCGGTTAGGTTTTATTCTTCTCCATAAGGAGGAATATATAGGAGTTTACATGAGTACTTTACAAGGAAATAGATACAGTAATCAATTAGGATAGTATCTTCTAATTATACAATGATTTGTCAACTATATAGAATAGGAAAGTAAATCCCTTAATTAATCAAGGAAATAAATCTCCTTGATTAATTAGGAGACTCACGTCAACACTCCTCCTCAAGTTGGTGCATATATGTCACCAATGCCCAACTTGGTAAGTGAGTCATGAAATACTCTGCCACAAACAGCTTTTGTTAAGATATCTGCTAATTGATCTTCTGATTTTACGAATGGTAGGCGGATGATCTTCTTCTCAATTTTTTCTTTCATAAAATGTCTATCCACCTCAACGTGTTTGGTTCGATCATGTTGAACTGGATTATGGGCAATATCGATAGCTGACTTTTTGTCACAATGCAACTTCATTGGCTTTTCTCGCTTGAAACCCAATTCTGTCAAGAGTCTTCTGATCCAATTCTACACTAGACCGAGAAACCACATTTTGCTTTTTACTCCGCCAAGTGACTAGGTTACCTCCCACGAATGTAAAGTAACCAGAAGTAGAGCGTCTATCTATAATGGAACCAGCCCAATCAACATCTCGTATATCCAACAACTTCAAGATCTCCATTTTTTTACAACATTAATCTTTTCCCAGGGGCTGACTTTAAGTATCTTAAGATCCAATCAACTACATTCCTATGAGAAACACTAGGTGAATGCATAAACCGACTAACCACACTCACAACATATGCAATATCTAGTCTTGTGTGTGCCAGAATATCAACCTTCCAATAAGGCGTTGGTACTGTTCCTTATTGGTTGGTTCTTGGCCTATATCTTCACATAACTTGTGATTCATCTCAATGGGTGTGTCAGCAAGCTTACATCCAAGCATTTCTGTTTTAGTGAGTAGATTCATCACATACTTTCTTTGAGACAAAAATATACTAGTTTTTGACCTTGCTACTTCGATTCCGAGAAAGTACTTCAAATCACCTAAATCCTTCATCTCAAATTCCTGAGACAAATACTTTTGCAACTTCAGTTGCTCTTCTGCTTCGTTTCCAGTTACGATTATGTCATCTACAGAAACAATGAATGCAGTAAGTTTTCCTTCATCACGCTTCAAGAACAAGGTGTGATTTGAATTACTCTGTATATATCTAAAATTCTTCATAGATTTAGTAAATCTGCCAAACCATGCCCTAGGAGATTGCTTTAATCCATATAATAACTTTCTGAGCTTGCAAACTTGATTTTTCTTGTCAGAAGCTGAATTACATCCTGGGGGTAAGTCCATATATACTTCTTCTTCCAAGTCTCCATGTAAGAATGCATTTTTGACATCACACTAATGTAGTGGCCAATCGAGATTTGCTGCTAGAGACAATAGAACTCTAATAGTGTTAATCTTGGCTACTGGGGCAAAGGTTTCTTCGTAGTCTATCCCATATCTCTGTGTGTACCCCTTCGCCACTAATCTAGCTTTATATCTTTCAATGGATCCATCTGCTTTGAGTTTCACAGTATAAATCCACCTGCATCCTACTGTCTTCTTTCCATGAGGTAAGGGCACGAGTTCCCATGTGACATTCTTTTGGAGAGCTCGCATTTCTTCATTCATGGCTTCTTTCCATTTTTGGTCTTCTAGTGCTTCAGTTACACTGTTGGGGACATATATGTCAGCCAACTACTTCACATAGAGCACAAGTGACTTTGACAATCTGCTGAGAGATATAATTATTGATGAGGTATTTCCCTTTTGCTTTAAGATCTGCTTCATATTGTACTCGAGGTTTGCCACGATTCTTCCTTTCTCGAAGTCGATATGTAGGCTCGTGCCTTTTGAAACCAAATCATCATGGGATATTTCATTAATGCTATCAGTTTCAGGAAAATATGTTACCTGAATAACTTTCTCAGCAGGTGATTGGTGTGGTACTGGAGCTGAAGCGGGCAAAATATCATAAAACGGTTCAATTTCCTCCTCCTGATTTTGACAGCGTGGAGACAACTGATCGTTTTCCTCTACCGACCGATCGCTGTCTGCTGGTGGCCGGCCGTTTTGAAGCAGGTTCTCTCGTATTTGAAGAACTACGAGGGGCGACCAGTTGTTTTCCACTGACGACCGGTTGCTTTCCACGGGCGACCAGTCGTTTTGATGCAGAGTGACGTCTTAGGGAAAGTAAAAGTCATGTTCCCGGAACATAACATCTATAGAGGTAAAGACCTTATGACTAGGAGGACGATAACGCCGGTATCCTTTCTAATGAGGTGCATAGCCAATGAAAACACACTTTTTGGCTTGGGGATCCAATTTGCTTTGTTGGTGATCATGTAAGTGGACAAATACAACACATCCGAAAATCCAGGGCTCTAAGTTTGGGGTGAGAGGTGTTTGGATATGGTGGTGAAGTGTTTGAAGTGGTGTTTGGAAATTTAGGATACTAGAGGTAATCCGATTGATAAGGTATGCTGCAGAGACGACGGCTTCGCCCCAAAAAGATCGTGGCATATTGGTACCAAAGAGAGGGGCACGAACAACTTCCAATAAGTGTCTGTTCTTTCTTTCAACCACCCCATTCTGTTGGGGAGTGTAAGGGCATGAGCGTTGATGTATGATGTCATGATCTTGTAAGAACCGGTTAAGATCGTGGTTGAGAAATTGCTCGCCATTGTCAGAACGAAGAACCTGAATTCTAGCATGAAACTGAGTCTCCACCATTTGATAAAACTGTTGAAACTTGGAACTGACTTCCCCTTTAGTTTTGAGAAGGGAAACCCAAGTCATGCTTGTGCAATCATCTATAAACGTGACAAACCATTGAGCCCTTGCCGGAGTGGCAATTTTAGTAGGTCCCCAAACATCGAATGAACAAAAGAAAACGGAACCAAACTCTTATTTTAACTTAATGGGAACGGGACACGATGGCTCTTATCCAATTCACACGTATCACAC
Source organism: Prunus padus (assembly GCA_024362665.1). Classification (NCBI taxonomy): domain Eukaryota; kingdom Viridiplantae; phylum Streptophyta; class Magnoliopsida; order Rosales; family Rosaceae; genus Prunus; species Prunus padus. Next base: position 13,278,452 of record JANFAM010000005.1, on the reverse strand, counting down.
TAGAAGTTGGAAACATCAAGACTGGAAAATAATGATGGAAATAACTTCTTAAGATAACTGAATGAGGCATCCCCAAGACATTTATGCCATAACCAAATTTTGTCTCTCTCCCCCTCAGAACGAGTTCCACTAATTGTGAAAGCTTGACCAACCTTGATCTCACTATCCGGTGCCCAGTCCAAGTAGTAGAGTTTGCCCTGCCGAGTACCACAACCAATCGTCTTTCTGTGAGGATGTCCTGAAAAACACAATGATTCGGCCAAAATGTTACAAAACACCCCAAAGTAGTAGTAAGTTGTGCAACAAATAACAAGTTATGGTCCAAAGATGGAACAAGTAATACAGAATCCAAATGTAGGGAAGTAGAGAGAGATAGAGAGCTCTCCCCAACCACAGAGGATGGGGTACCATTAGCATTAGACACCACCGACGGAGTGGGTGATTTGTGACTAATAAGTTGGCCAGGATCAAATGTCATGTGATCCATAGCACCCAAGTCGATAATCAATGCAAATTTTTGAGAGGACATATGAAAAGTAGAACCTTTGGTGGTGGCAATAAAAGCACGAGTCCGGTAGCCGGGTCAAGAGGATTGATTGCATGCTTCGTGAGTCTGCAATAAGGGGGAGAATCGTAGGGGTTTCTGACATCGCAACGGAAGCAAGATGTGATATGAGAATGTGAGGAATTTTGATTTGAGAAATTTGATGTAGGAATTGGATTTGAGAGGTATGTGTATAAGATTTGAGGGTATGTGTTTAGGGATTTTGATAAGAGGATTTGAGGACTTTAGATTTGAAAGATTTGGATTTGGGGAAAAAAATTGAGGAATTTGATTTAGGGTTTTGGATTTGAATATGAGAAATTTGAGATAAGGGTTTAGAGACAACCTAGGATCGATGGCTCTGATACCATGCTAAAATATGAATATGGTTTGAATACTTTGGGTTAGGTTTTATTCTTCTCATAAGGAGGTATATATAGGAGTTTACATGAGTGCTTTACAAGGAAATAGATACAGTAATCAATTAGGATAGTATCTCCTAATTATACAATGATTTGTCAACTATATGGAATAGGAAAGTAAATCCATTAATTAATGAATGAAATTCATCTCCTTGATTAATTAGGAGACTCATGTCAACAAAATCTTGGGGACAAGGGGGTAGGAGATACTTTCCACTTGAAATCTCTTACCTACAGTTTGGCATACCAAATTACACCCATGCTAATTGCAAAGTACCCAAATTCAGGACATTAGCATCCCCTATCTGGCTACACTGTATAAAAAACTTGATCATTTCATCAATTATTAACCCAATACTTGTGGCCCTTAAAATCCTTAGAAGCTCGCTCTCGTATTTGCTCCAGGTAACACTCGCGTGGTTGTTCGCTTTCACTAAGTCTCTCGGCCAATTTCTGGGCCAGAAGTTCAGCCTCCTCCTGTTGGGCTTTGGTTCTTTCCTCCTTCCTACGAAGTTGTTCCATGGCCTATGTTTCACGCATTGCACTTGTCTATTCTCTCGTCTCTCATTTCTTCCATGTATTTTCCCTCCACGATCTTTTAAAATATGGGAAATAGCGCTTAATGCCACCATTTTTGTAATTTTAATTGAAAATATCATCTCTCCCTACAATTTTTGCAACTATCACCTATAAATATATATTTATTGTCCACTTATTGCACACATATCACTTTTTCTGAAAATTAGTTCTCTCTCAACTCTCTATTCGCTCCATCTCTCTCTATCGCACCTCTCACTCTCTCCATCGCTCAGCTCTTAGCTCTCTCTGTGGCTCCAGTGTCATTCTCTCTTTGGTGAACTCTCACTCTCTCTTCTCTCTTTCTCCGTCACAAGAAGCTCTCGGTCTCTCTTGCAGCTCTCTCTCTCTCATGTAGCTCTATGCCTCTCTGACGCAGTGCTCTTCCTCTCCCAGCGGTGTGTGTTCATTGAAGCTCAACTCCATCAGCAACCTGCAGGTACTGTTCAACGTCATTTTGCTACAGTTTAGGGGTTTTTCTGAAGTTGGTTTAGGGTTTATGGATTTCTATGAAATTGGTTTAGGAGTTTGTTTGAAATTGGTTTAGGGTTTAGGGGTATCTACGAAATTGGATTAGGGGTTTCTCCGAAATTAGTTTAGGGTTTAGGGATTTGTCTCGAAATTGGTTTAGGGGTTTCGTGAAATTGGTTTAGGGTTGAGGGGTTTCTCCGAAATAGTCCGATTCTTGTGGATTGATTCTTGCATTTGATTTGGGATTCGTTGTGTTGTTGTTGTTTTGCTGTTGTTATTGATGTTTTATTGCTATTTTTTGCTGTTGTATTGCCAATATAGTGGTTTTGTATTGTTAGTTTAGTGTTGTTGTATTGCTAGTTTATTATGGTTTTATTCCTATTCCATTATGGTTTTAATGGTTTTGGGGATTTATGCAATTGGATTCTGTGTTTTCTGTTGTTTAATTTCATCGAAAGAAGGGAAATGGTAGGTGTCATTTATAGTCTCTACATTAGGCACATGAATCTTGATAGTTTGTGTTGCGATTGCATGTAGCTTTTTGATGTATGTAGTTTGTACATAAATAGCCATTTATTCTCGTGTACAGTAGAGTGCATAAATTATCTTTTGATGTTCCATTTGGATTGTATTTCATTTGTTATGTTTTTATGACATACATGTATATCAGTATGGTGATTAGTTGATTGTAGGAAGCATTGATGCTATCCGAATAAGTTCTTTTAGCCTTTTTTCTCAAACAGTGTATGAAGTTGATCCTTGGGGCATGAAATCAGCTTGACAGTTGGGTGGTGTTTGGTTGGTTGATGGAATGTAGATAAGAGTGGTGTCTGGAAAATATAAGACAAGGAAATGGGAAAATATAAGAGCAAGACTTGTGGAGAGAAAATATAAGGCTTGAAGGTACAATGAATTTGTATTTTTTTCTGTCATGGGACATTGGTGAACATACATGCAATGCATATAAGGTTCTATTGCCCCTGTATTGTACGTTTATCACTGATATATCTCGTGCATATTGCCTTGATATGCATATGTATTGTGTGTTTATTGCTTTTTATTGTGTATATTTCAATGGCCTGAAATTATTTGTATAATGGTGGTGTGCAAGGAAATATGGTTTCAAAAGTAAAGTTGATGATTGATGAGGATGAAAAGTTTCAGGGAAAGGCGTTGTCCCTTTCCCATACAAAGACGGCGATCAGTACAATTAAGGACAAATTGAGTCCGCAACAGTTACGAAGGTTCAAAGACAGTTGTTTTGGCCATCTATTACTCATTGAGGACCTTAAGTGGACAACACAAATTGTCCACGACTTGTTGTTGAGGACGATTGATCCAAAGACAATTTTCCAAGTCAACGGGATAAAATTCATCATTAGCAATAAGGTGATACAATTCACGGTGCAGTAGTTTTGCGTCATCACAGAGCTAAGGTTTAGAAACCTTCCCTTCATTCCGATTGCAATTAATTAGAATTGCTCATTGAAGAAGAAGTACTTCTACAACAATAAAACTGTCAGCCTTTCCAAACTCGAAAACGCCTTCATCGACTACGCTGATGAGGAGGATGTCTTGAAGCTTGGATTTCTATATTTCGCTATTTTTGTGCTGTTGGGCAGTGAAAAACATGTCAACATTGACATGCGGTATTTGAAATTGGTAGAAGACCTTGAAGAGTTTATGAAGTATCCATGGGGTGCAGTTTCATATGCAAAGACAAATGCCTCACTTTTGAGGGCACTTTGTGCAGATTACCAACGAGTACCCAAAAAGCTATTAAAACAAAAAAAAAAATCTGAAAAGAAATCATAGACAACAGCAAGTGGTAGACCAATAGAGTACCATATAAAAGGTTTTGGCTTTGCACTTCAGGTGAGCAAATGTCCATTAATGTATAAGTTCAATTTAATTTGTTCACAGTGATTGATGTTTTATTGTTCAAAGTGTGTGGAGGATTTCGGCAAGACCCTCACTTCAATTGAACACTATTTTAAGATGGAGATAGAGGAGTTGAAAAACGAAATGGTGGGTTGAATGAACGTGGGGAAGGACATGACAAAGTCGATAGTCCTCATATGAATGAAGGAGGCGACCATGACATTTCGCCCTTACATGAAAATATTACTCCGAGTACTAAACATGCAGAAACACCAGCACAAGTCCCCGATGATGAAGCTGAAGCCTTTGTAGCCATGGAAGTCCAAGAGGCAGAAATGGGCGCTTCAATTCTTGACATATAAGCGCAGCAAGAAGCTGAGTAGCCAGAAGTTGCGAAACTTCCTACTCCCGAAGATGTGGACAGGTGCGGAGTATTCTGCAAAAAACTGTTATCTTTGTTGGAGGATTGGAAAAAGGGCGACATTATGGCATTGGGAGGTCAGATGAATCCTCCCATCATACCCAATGTTACTATGGCTGGTGATGAAACGATTGAGGAAGGTTGCGCCACTGTTTTCAAACAAGAAATGGAAGGTAAAGGGTGTAGAAACAAGCGAGCGGCCACAACATTGTTGAGTCCATTTACCGATTCCTCGAGGAAGAAGAGGATGGTTACTATGTCGGATGCGGAGCCAACCCCGCCATGTTTTGATCCAACAAAACCTTGCCCATTCACGATGTCAAAGCAGTCATAGAGTTTTGCCTTGCTTGGAAAACCGATTTAAGGTTAGGATTTTTAACCTTGGAAATCCAATATTCATATTATTGTAGTATGCAATGATATACCAATAAGAAAATATAGCAACCTTTAATATACATGTATGTATTTGTCATATTATACAATGTTCCAATTATTAAATGATTACAAAATTCACCATTGGAAGTTTGCGTATTTTAGTGCGGAGGTGCAGCTAGAAGCATGTTCAGTTGGCCCTAAGTTTTTTTACAAACTTATAGATGATACCGAATGGATTAGCTCGAGGGTAAGAATTTGAACCCTACTTCATTAGGATAATTCAATTATTTTCTCACCTTCACTAACTATACATTTGTATTAAATTGTGGTCGTATTATTTACTTCAACTTTCAGCACCTTGACATGGCAACGTTTCTCATACGGAAAAGACAACTCTGTCATCCTTTGGTATTTGGAACAGACTGGACAACTGCAGATTATTGTTTGTAGGTAAAAATGTGAACATGTTAAATTCACTGCTTTGGTTGCATTGGTTCGTCATTATGTAATGTGTCTTAAATTCAATGTTTGCAGCAATTTTTAGAGCCGGTAAAACCTCCTGCAAAGAAACGAGGATCAAAGAAAGCAGCTGCTCCAAATACCGTTGACCTTCCACCCAGCTACCTAAAAAAGATACATCACTTTATACACGGTACATGGCAACATGGGTATGCGCAAGCATGGACCAAAGTCCGGAAGGTGTATTTCTCGTTTAATCTTCAAGGGTCCCATTGGTTGGCAATAGAAATTGACTTCGTGAGACATACTACGAGTGTGTATGACTCCTACATTGCTTTTACCTCAACTTCGAAGCTGGTCAAATTTCTTAAGCCTATTAGCGAAACTCTAGCACGGGTGTTGTACAATATGCGCTTTTATGACGCTTCTGAGGTTGAAGAGGTGAAGCAAACAGGGATGAAGATGTCCAAGTTTACGACATTCACAATGTGCAGCATTGGACATGTGCCACAACAACGTGATGGGTAAGCTATGTTAATTTAGTGTAGTTTATCCATATTCTACATAAGTGCAATTCTAATTTATGAACTTATTGGCCCGACAATACCTCTTGTGGAATCATGACAGTCAAATTCATCGAGCATCTCAAAGGCCGACATTTCATTGGATAAAGTTGACCCATCGAAGATCACATATTACTAATCAAGCTTGCTATAGAGGCTTTGAGGGGGCGTATATATGAGTTCAAGGTGATAATGTTTGTCAATTAAATTCAGTCCTCACTTATCACTTGGGAATTCCTCTGAATTTAATTATTTCAGTTTATCTTTTATATGAATATGCAGACATGGAAGCTCTGCTGGAGGTGCTTCATATGGTGATCCATCGAGTTTGATACATAATTGGGTTTTTTGCTTTATTGGGTTGCAAGTGGAAGAAATTGTGATTACTTATTGCTTTTCAAGATTGAGATATATGCTTTGATGATCATCAATAATGACAGAGCTATAACAGTTGTTTTAAGTATGAATTGGGGCCATCTATTTGCTTTAGTTATTCTGTGTATTTGCATCGTGAAATCATTTACAGGGGTTGCGGCCATGTTGTACATGGTGATATGTAATATTGTACAGTCGGTGGCGGTGGCTAATTGCCTTACATGGCACATAAACTGTATCCATTTTGTAGACATGGCAAAAAAATTGTAATCATTTTGGAGTAGGAATATGCATCAATTTTCATTTTGTCAAACGAAATTGGGTAGTACGTCTAATCAATACCACTAGGGATGTACTTGTCATTCGATTTTCAAATTGGGCTTTTGTTTTGGAGTTGCCGTCGTGGTTAACATACTTTTTCTTTAGATTGCTAAGTTGAGCTATTTCGTACAACTCGATATATACACAGATCTATACTTGCTCTTTATGGAGGTATAACAGTGTTACTTATTTGAAATGTTGTGTTTATTTCCACTGAATTCTGCTCATTTTTGTATCCATCTATTTCATTTGGTCCATGTAGTGTTATTCAATTATCTGTGCTGAATCCAAGCATATAAAGAGCACAAAATTTTCATAAACGGTTAAAAAGTTATACGTAAAAAACTAGACAGATGTCAAAACTGAAAAACAGAGGAAGTTCTTAATTTGTTTCTGCCTAAAACGTGTTAAATTGGTGCTACCATGGTGATACAGTGGCGATACAATGGTGATAAACAGGCACATTGTTTCTTTCTCGTCGTCTTTTTCTTTTTGAATGACGTAGGCTCAAAAACCTGTTGACCGCGTAAATCTCAAGGCCTTTTTGTCGAGCTGAGTGGATCTATGTCAACACGGGTCGTCCTTCTTTGGTTGGGGAGTGCGATTGTGTGGGCATGCCAGCACAGTCTACCGTGCATTCGTGAGTGATCTGAACGGATGAATGGGTTGAAGTGCGCTCGACTGATTCTGACTTCTAATCAAGGGACTGTGGCCGAGAAAGGAACTGATCTCAGTCGTAAGGTTCACGGCCTGAACTACAAGGCCATTGGTGGTGGTGCTGATGGTGGAAACCGTGGTGAATTAGGGTGATGCTCCAGCACTCCGCCGAGTGGCAAAAGGCTGTGTGATATATAAGATGAATGAAGAAGTAACTAAGGGTGGTGCTCCGGCGCCTCGAAAGATCGAGGGTCGTATGATATATTGATGAATGGAAGTTTCTTACAATCTGCCACTACTCCTAGGAAAGCAAATAAACATATTGAAAGTGCGTTACAAGAATGTAAATGACAGAAAAGATAAATTTGCTATGAGAGAGGCTTGTGTGGTGTTTGAACCCTTTGAATGTATTCTGAGCTTAGTATTTATATGAGGAACCAGCTGCTGGTAGTGGACCCAATACCCTCGTGCAATGCGTCTGATTCAGCAATAGTGGGTGGGTGGAGGCCGAGAAGCATGGTGGTGTGACCACCGTGAAGCTCAGTTTCCCCTACTGTAGTGGTTGGTCATGATTTCATGCTTGAAGAAGCATTTAATTGCTTGATCTTCGGTAGGTAAGGTAGCATTTAATTTTCGTGGTTTGATATGCATAATCTCACCAAATTGACCTCACCCATACTGCGATATGACTGACTGATGCGACCCCTACTCTCCCTCTCCCCACGTGCTTTTTGAAAGTCTTTTGATTGGGACAGGTGTGATTGCGTCATAACCCATTACTCATTAATGAGCCATGGGGGCCACTTTTAAGCAAATGGTGAATTGACGCTCCCTCGGCCTGGGTGAATGATAGGGATTCGACCAATCCCCTCGGTCAAGGCTTGCCGTGGTCGTGAGCATTCCTCCTTCCTTGACTCTTTCGTTCGCTCGGTGCTTGCTCACAACAAATAGACACAAGTCCTTAGAAAAGAAGTGCTCTGGCCGTGAATCCTCTTATTCGGTCGGCCAATATGGGCCGAGATTTTTATGCGTAAACATTTGCCCCCCCATTTTCGGATTCTTCGGTCTAGACCAGACAAAGGCCGAATGAATAATAGGGAATGGACTCTTCGCCTTCCTTGGAACTAACGCCTCGTTGTTTTGACATGTTAAATGCGTGTGCACCCCATCCAGGCCATTATTGCCTTGATTCGCGCGAGCCGTCGTTTCATCTTTTCAACTGAAACGACGGTTCGCGAGGGTCTGACACATCACCGCGAACTCAAAAGTTTCAGTTTTTTGCGTCGTTAGAGAGGAAGAGCCACGCCCACTCGATTTTCATTCCTGCGTCACTATAAAAGCCCAGCCTTCCTCATTTTTTCATTACGCTTTCAAAATTTCCAGACGAACCTCTGCCAAAAATTCTCTTGAACACCCTAGCCTTCAAACTTGATTTTAAGCTTCCCAAACTTCATCCCCAGTCTTCTAATCATCCTTGCACTATGAGTTCTTGTTCTCTCCAACCCTTTTCCGTTCATTCTAACTGCATATTTCCGTTTTCTGGGTTTCCAGACTTCGGTGTTCTTTGTGTTCTCCAAAAGACTTTAAACTTTTCTCAAAAAACCCATACTTTGATCTCTTTCAATGGCCTCAAGTACTTTTACATCTGTTGAGGTTCGGTCCCAAGCCTTCCAAACCAAATTCAAAGACATATGCCGAGAGATCCAAGGCTCGGTCAAAGCCCAAATCGTTGCCCCTTGGTTCGAGGATGGGGAGGCCTCAAACTTCCATCTCCTTGGCCCTCACTTGGAGGGAGGCATGCCAGAGGCGCTGGCCGTTCATTTGAAGAATGAACTCGTCGATCTTTCGGCCTTTACCGAAGGAGACTTCCAGAATTGGAATACCACCAGGCCGCAGACTCAATGGCCAACCACGACCGCCGAGTGGGAAAGGTGGCTGCCGAGAATGGAGCACTTCTTCTGCCAGCAGTGGAAAAAGCAGGGAATCTACCACCTGATCAAATTGTTCGAACGACCGATTGTGATGGATCGGTCACTGCTTGCCGCGGCCCTCAGCTTTTGGTCCTCAGCCACTAACACTCTTCAGCAACGGTTCGGTATGATGACCCCGACCATTCTGGATATGGCTGCGCCGTTTGGCCTTTCTCCAATCGGCGTGGAAGTAAACGACACCCTGATTGCCCCTGAAACCGAGGGGAACTTCAAGGCTGCCTTGCCCACGATCCCACAACTCGCTTGAGGCAAGGCAAAAAATATGCTGAACTACTCCAGCTTTTACAATAACTTTGGGGTGGAGGACGATGCCGAGGACGGCACCTTCACCCCCGTGGGCGAGGTCGAGCATGCAGAATTCTTGCTGTATTGGTTGTGCAAGTTCGTCTTCTGCACTTAGGCGAACAAAGTGACGCTGGAGTTCGCCCACCTTGCCGATTACTTGGCGCAAGGGAAGACGCTTGCCCTCGGCCCATTCTTCCTCGGCCATATATATCGCAAACTTCATGACATCGTCAGGGATGGCATGAAGCCGAAGCACGGCGGCCCACTCTGGGCATTTCATTTCTGGCTCCATACCTACTTCCCAGAATTGAGAGGGGCGGCCACCTTCCAGAATACTGAGCTGTTGGCCAACGCGCTAACCCGAGCTACCCCCAAGCACCATACCTCGGCCTTCTGCTTCAAGTTTTTCTACAACCTGGCCGAGCGCTCTGGAGCGTAATTCCAAGTGTGCCTGACTCGGCCATACCCTTTTTATCTCACCCATGACCTCTCCATCATCCTTAACGGCAAAACGGAGAAAGACCTCAAGGAGATATGGGGTTTGTTCCTCGTGTCAAGGGACCTTCATTGTGGTTTCTCCAAGGCTGGGGCCAAGGTATATTTGCCGAACCTCGTGGCGAGGCAATTTGGCCTGGTGCAGACTTTCCTGTCATCCCTCTCTCCCTCAACCGCCTATCCTCCTAGAGGACCGACGTCAGCCAAAACCACCGTGTTGCTGCCATCACATTCCAGCTTCATAAGGGAATGACATTCCTAACCCTCGTACCATGGTGGCGTATCAACACTCGACGAGGATAGAAGGATCTGGCATGAAGACTTCAACTTGGCCAGGTTTATTCGAACGGTCGAAGAGGCCGTGATGGGGTCCTTGGCCAATGCAGATTGGGATCCCCTCCCACCGAAGACGAGCCGGGGCAAGAAGACTCAGGCCGTGGTCTCGGCCCAGTTTCTCGTCCACTGCTGGCCGAGAGGCTCCGGACCCTGCAGCGAGGTTGACCAAGGCCGCTGTTCGGCCAACTCGTCCAGCGGCGGCGACGCCAAGTTCAACAGCTGTACATCCGAGGACGCCGGCCGCTCCAACGGTCGTGGCTCCAGCTTTGAGGACGTCGGCTGCTCCAACGCCGGTCGTGGCACAGTCAACTGGTACTGAGGGTACTTACTTGCTAGTCTTTTATTTCTAACACTTTTGTTTATTTCCTAACTTATTTTTATTCACAGCCCACGGTCGAAAAAGGGCGAGAGTGGAGGCCGCCCTGATCATTGAAGAGGAGGCCGAGGTGGAGATTGCCGTCGAGCCTCAGGTTGAGGTGGGCCATGAGGAGGCGGCCATAGGAGGCTCCGTCCAGGAGGTGCTGGCTGAGGAGGTCACAGCCGAGGAAGAAATAACTGAGCCTGAGGTGAGGCCGCTATCAAGGAAGAGGTTACACATTGCCATGTCCTCATCCAAAGACGAGGGCAATGCCGAGGCTGTTCCTCCCGAGGTAATTGATCGTTTATTCCCCACTCCATTAGGATGAAGCTGTCTCCAGCGTTGCTGCCGAGGCTACAGAGGCTTCGCCGATCGTGGCCGAGACTCCTCAAGCCGTAGAAGTTTTGGCCGAGGAGGCCCCGACCGAAACTCCTGTAGTCGCGACTGCTTCACCGGTGACTTCAACCATCTCCTCGATCGTCCCTTCTCCTCGAGCCCCGCGCCGCTCCAGCAACATCGTGATTCGCTCTGTAAGTACTCAGACGGTTATGGTTAGTTAGCTCTTGGTTGTGGGTTTTCTAACTTTGGTTTTGTTTTCTTGTCTTCAGCCCCCCAGGCCATCTTTAACCGAAGTTCCTCCAGTCCCACTGTCCACGGCTCCAAGCCTGTCGAGCCCTTTCGTCACTTCCTCTGTCGTGGCCCCAATGCCCCCAAGCTCCTCTGACGCAAGAATCCACGGTCATGACCAAGGCTTGGACGACGTTGGTGCAAGTCGAAAGTTCAGCCGCCGTTCCTGACACCGAGGTAAATCCTTAGACCAGACGCCATTTATTCAATTTCTTCTGCCAATATTTTCTAACTGTTTCTTCATGCCTAGTCCAACTCCTTCGACGATCTCGGCGCCCTCTACGCCAGCCTGTTTGAGGAATGAGGCAGCTCCTCGGCCGCTCCTCTGGACGCCGACTCCCGAGCCATTATTGAAAAACTCTGCAACTTCCTCCACATGGGGGTGAACGATATGGCCGATGCCAAGACGTTCAGGGACTTTAGAGCAAGTCTGGATGCGGTCATGGCCCTTGGTCTCTTAAACTCGGCCCAACTGGACGAACTACAGGTGCGGCTAGAGGAAGGTGAGGAAATGATCCAGCGCTTTGCCGAGGCGGGGCCGAAAATGGCCGAGGGATGCTCGCTGGACGCGGAGTTGGCCGAAATTAGGGAGCAGACTCAACCGGCTATGGCGGCTCTCAAGGAAAATGACCTTGTCGTGGTCGTGAGCATTCCTCCTTCCTTGACTCTTTCGTTCGCTCGGTGCTTGCTCACAACAAATAAACACAAGTCCTTAGAAAAGAAGTGCTCTGGCCGTGAATCCTCTTATTCGGTCGGCCAATATGGGCCGAGATTTTTATGCATAAACAAACCCTAAACCAATTGACGAGCCCTAGTCAATGTACACACAATAGGATGGCAATATTAGATCAATATACATTCAATACGGTGACAATAGTAGGTCAATATACAAGCAATAGGATGGCAATATGCTTACAATATATATGCAATATGGCGGCAATATTAAAACAATATACATACAATAGGATGGCAATATGAGGTCAATGTACATACAATATGAAGACATCCATTTCAGACTACCTTCACTTTAGACATGCAAAATAAATCACCACCGAACCCTAACAATACTATCCCGCGAAGGGAAAACGAAGGCAACACTTTCATATTGCATCACCCACCAAAACATCAACCGAACCAGCACTCACCCTTACCCAGCTGCACAAACCCTGGCAAATGCAAATTATTAGAGTTCCATCAAAAGATCCATGTTTTTGGCCTTCATACTCGCTGTATGAACGAGGCTATGATGACCCATTTCCTCTCCACCCATATTTAGCACCTGCCAAACACCAGCTACATCAATTTCTCTCTAATTGTAGTCTGATGAGATGACTGAAGCATAATCTCGGAACATCTCAAAGCCGTTGTTGAAACATTCAACCATTTCATGGTTATATTCTTCAGATTTTGTGAATTGTTGGACAGCAGATTTCTTTGTCTCTTCCAATTTTAACTTGAGGGACTCTAACTCTTTGCTCCAACTTATTGCTTTTAGAGTTTGCTTCACTTCTCCAGCATATGCTTTGTTCTACTTATTGGCTAAGTTTCCCATCACTTGACCATGAATATCACATTTGCTCTCCCACCAATCTGTTGCCTTAGACAAATATTGGAGGTCGTGCTTCACCGCAGAGATTTTTCAAGCAGATCATTGCTCTCGACCTCACTTTTAGATGAAGTGGGATCGTGATTTGGAGTCAAAGGTGGAGATAGGAACAGCACATGCCACGGCTGGTCTCCCGGGTAATCGAGATGGTCGTTTGGAGGGCGTACATCGACATCTTTACGTATCGGTGGGGACAATTCACACTCCAGTCTGCAATATATATATATATATTAAACGTACATTCAATCTCGAGTTTTTACTTTTGAAAACTTGTAAACAACAATATGGTCAACTTTAGTGGAGAATGTTTGCCTTTCAATAAGTTAAGAATAATAACCTTTCCCAAACCTGGCGTTAAGATGGTGCCTATGCTTACATTATATATAGGAACTTGTCTACTTTATGTTGTATTGAAGGAGTTAGTGACATATCTATATATGACGAAATTGGGTATGTAGTTTGTGCATTAATTTGATAGGATTGCACTGAAAACCATTTACTCCTTCGCTATAATTTAGAGCTTTAGAATAACTGATAACAAAATTGGATTACAAACAAAAACCAAACCTTAATGGGAAATTGGAAATTGTGGATTTCGGGCAATACATGGACTATGTACCTAAGCAATTTTTGGAAATTTGAAAAAAAATACAAAACGAAATTGTAAAATCGGAAAATGGGAAAAATAACTTACTTGGGAAATTCCAAATTACAAATATAGGAAAATTTCAACAATTGGGAAAATACGAAAATTGCCACATAGGAAATTAGAACATAGGAAAAAGGATATTAGGCAAATATGAAATAGGAAAGTTGGAAATTTGGAAACCAAATAAAATGGCAAAAATGGGAAATAGAATTATTACCGTACTGGACAAATTGTATTAATTTGGTACATTTGCCAAATTAGGCAAATTTTTAAATTACAAAAATTGGGAAAACCAAGAAATTGGGAAATTACAAATTACAAATATAGGAAAATATCAAAATGTGGGAAAATATCTAAATTGCCACATAGAAATTGGAACATAAGAAAAAAGAAATTCGGCAAATACGAAAGAGGAAAATTGGAAATTTGGAAATTTGAAAATGAATTGAAATGGCAGAAATGGGAAATAAGAAAATTACCGTATTGGACAATTTGAATTAGTTGGTAAATTAGCCAAATTAGCCAAATTCTTTATAATAAAAAAAGGGGGAAATTACCAAATTGGGAAATTCCAAAATACAAATATAGCAAAATAGTCATACGGTATATAGGTAATAACTCCATGGTGAATCCTCGCCAATTACTCCCCCATCCCTCCCGCTAATTACTCATTCATTTACTCCAACTCATTAATACCTCCCTATCTAAAACTTCAACCCAGCTGCATGAAGAGAAGACTTCCATCACATTAACTCCTGCTTGCACTCATTACCTTCCCCACTCATTTCACTCACATTGCATTAAGTCCCGCTTTCTCCAATTAAGTCCTACACCATCCCACAATAAATATCCAAAACCATGGACCCTAACCTCACACCAAACCCAACGCTTTCAATTACTGAAGGAAGGGTGACTGAAACACCAGCCAAGTCAGCAAATTCACTTATCGCAGACTTGGTCGATGACTGCAACAATGTCGAGGCAATACCATGTTTTGGAAAAATCTCCATGCAGACATAGTTTCAAAAATTTTGGAGGGCCAAGCTAAGTGGGGTGTCATAAAAAGCGTACAATTCGGTCTCGTTATCATGCCCTTATGCATCTCCTACATATAAAGGGTATGAAAGCAAAAATTGAAATTGCCAATGCCACTGCAGATTATGGTATTCAAGGAATCGACGAAATGGCCTAGTTGAAGCAAAAACAAGTGGAAACCAGATTCGAACTATTTCGCAAGTTTGCAAAAATAGTGGATCCAGGAAGAAGCTGGGAGAACATCAACGTGGCGGGGTCATGAATTTCATGGGTTGCGGTCGTCGCAATTGAAGAGTATGCAACTCCGAATGTGTGAAACCCCGTATTTTTTAAATAAATAAATGTATATATATATATATATTAAATTTCAGGAAATTAAAATATTTTGTTACATATTTAGTTTATAACTTATATATATTGTCTTGTGTACTAATTAATATTTATATCTTATTTTATTTTATTATATATGTGTGTATTACATAAATATCCTATTCTATTATATATTGATATGCTTAGTCATTGTTAGTGTAGTACGTGTCAAAGAAAAACAAATGCTTAGTAAGCATAGCTATATACTAGCTTTGTCAATTCACCAAGAAAAGTTGTATAGGATTGGAGGAATTGGGAACTACCTTATCTGCAAAGCTAGAATATAACTTGGATGGTAAGTATTAGTAAACCGCCAAACACCATCCAATAGGAAGGGAGTCACTGCCGACATATTCCCTATATATATATAGGACATTATGTGCATAGCAAATGAACCGAGAGAGAGAGAGAGAGAGAGAGAGAGAAAGAGAGAGAGAGAGAGGTGATGAAATTCTTGGAGGAGATTTGGGGCTTAGCTTGTATTTTCTTAAATTGGAGCAATGCTTTGGAATCAAGGTAGGGGATTTCTTGAAGAACCTTTATAGGGATTGGTTTAATTAAATTTTGTGAACACTATGTTATGCTTGGTAATATTATTTGATTATTATCCTTGATAATGGATGTTTACATGTTGTCAATTATCAATATAATTTGATTAATATTGACATGATCATATCTTATCGGTGATAGCTGGAATTCTTGGGTTGATAAAGAAAGTATGGAAAAGAGGGTAATGGGAAGGATATTTTGTGTAGTTGAGTCTGACCATTGTAGGGACCAGGTTCAGGCGAGCCCGTGTGCACAGTAGAATAGGATATCGGCGGTATAATTGTCGATTGGGTGATTTGGGCTTGGAGATCAATGGTTTAGACAAGATGACTAGCAAAAGGGGAATTATGGGATGATTGAAATGGGTGTTAGTTCATATAAATGGGCATTCGAGACCAAGTGGTATAAGCATGGTATGGGACGTGCAGGTCCTGCTTGTCCAGTTATATGAATTAACGGGAGTAGAATTGAAGCTCATTCAGGCATTAATATTATTAATGTGATATTTGGCCGTGTGATTGCATGTCACTTAATTTAGTTATATCAATCTATTGTGGTAAGGTCTCATGTCCCTACTGAGCGGTGGTTTCTCACCCTTCACCGTGTTTGATTTTTCAGATGAATTAGTGGGCAAGACAAGGACTAAATCGATTGAAGCTGAATTAGATGAGAGTGATAGAGCATTATTTATTTCATGTAAAGTTGTAAGATTTTGGGATCTATTTTTTTATAAGAAAAGTTTATTTTATGTTTCAACTTTCTTTTTATTTTATTTTCTCACGCACCGGGCGCGGGGTTTTCTTCGACCCCCGGGTCCAGGGCGTGACAGAATGTGTCAACAGCAAGAAACTTTTTGCACTTTAATATGACTTTGGACATTATAAAATGTAGTGGAAACAACCTGTAAAATGGAACTATGAGGTGGCCTCTTTTTGTATTATTTAACTATGAGGTGGCCTCTTGTTGTATTATATAAGTTTCGATATTGGATGTGATAGAATTATGATGGCTCGTTTTGTATTTGTGCATATACAGTTTCCTTTATCCCTGTCCAGTTCAAACGATTATAGCTCGACAATACACATACGTATAATGGAAATATGATATCACACTACTACAAAAAGGCAAAAAGACGTCGAAAAACAACGTCGGTACAAATAAATACCGACGTTGAGTTTAGAAAGACGACGGTAACATAAAACCGACGTGGATACGCACCTTAAATATCTAAAAAATGGATATCCATTTTCGTATATACAAAACACGACAGACAGAAATTCAAAAATGACGTCTTATTAATCGTGATTCTAAAGAAGTGAATTCTGAACCAATTAAACAACGACAGCATATACGAAACTACCGCAGTATAAAGTAAAGACGTCGTTTATTCAATATACTGACGTATTAAATTTTAGTATAACACGTCGAATTATTCTCAATAAATGACGTATAATTTTAAAATAATTCACGTAGGTAAATTCATGTTACGCAACGTATTAAAAACCTATACCACGTCGGTAAGGATTAAATTGCTCACGTATTAAGATCATGAACTACGGCGGTATCTAATACCTAACTGTCGTCTAGAACAAAAGCGAACAACGACACTTTTGTGGTAGAATAGGACGCTAAATTTTTAAATATCCACGTCGGTTTATTCAACTAAAGCGACTTTAAAATTACATTTAGACGTCAGTCCTTATTTGATTACGGTCGTCTAAAATTTTTTTTTGTTTTTTGAAATTTATTTTCTGGATTTTGATTACCTACGACAGTAGATCAACAAAATGACAATTATGGAGTAAAAAAACTAAGGTTTACATGCGATATCCAAACATGGAGATAGTAATTGGAGTCAATCGAATTTTCTGGTTTTATTCGTAAATATATGGTTATTATAACTAACCACGTCGGTTAATTTTTAAATAGACAAATGTTAAAAAATAACCTCCACGTCATTTACGGAACATAAAAGACGTTTGACATTTATACAAAAAAGCCGTTTAATTTCCCAATAAAACTGACCTTATTATAAACCACGGCGGTTAATTTAAAAACCACCGTTCTAACTCAAAATACCACGTCATATAAAGTAATATTTTGCCGTATAAAATTGTAAATAACCACGTCGATTTCTGAATATGAAAAGTCATTTGACTTTATTTATATCAACGTCGGTTTATAATAATATAACGTTGTGTTATGTACATTATAGGGTGGTTTTATTTAAAATCGACGGGTAACTTAACTTCGCGATTGTATATAAACTCTTTCGACGCCTGACCTAAATTTTTACGTTCTATCTTTTTGAGAAAATAGTTCAGTTTTCTATCCAAAAGCGGCGTGTCTGAATCTTGTCATCTTCCTCTCCATCTCGTTGTCGTCTCCAAATATCCAAGGTTACGTCTGAAGCAAACATTCTTTTACCGCCAAAAGGTTTTTCTTTCTCTAATTAATTTTTATCATTTTAAGTTTCTTTGGTCAAATCATTTTAAGTTTTTTATGCAAAATGATTTTGAAATAAAGTGAATGAAAACAAGACTTCGTTTTCAAAATATCCTAGTCTTGCATGTTTTTTATTAGTATCAGAAGTCACTCAAGTTCACGATATGTTAAGACGTTGTTTTTGTCTTCTTCACGACGTGTTAATTTTCTCACCACGTCGGTTAACTAAAAACTTTCTTTTGCATATATCAAGTTTGTAAAGTATCACCGACGTGGTGTTTAAATTAAAACGATGTAGAAAATAAAAACCCACGTAATAAATATAGTTTACCACGGCAGTATTTAATTACGTCGGTATGTGTATGTACCGCCTTGTTAAATATAATATTACGTCCGTTTTTGTTAAATAACCACCGTTGTTTTATCTTGCAGGTTTTATTACTTTCTAAACATGGTTTCCAGTTCTCAAACCAAGGTGGCTCAAGGTTCTAAAGCTCAAAGTAAGGACCTTCCAGTTTCAAGGGCTCAAAGTAAGTCACTTCCTGTTTCAGGGGCACAAAGTATGGACCTTCCTATTCAAATCAAACCCTCGAAGAAGATGAGATTTACTTTGACTGCCGAGAATG
The DNA here is from genome assembly GCA_024362665.1 of Prunus padus. Lineage (NCBI taxonomy): Eukaryota > Viridiplantae > Streptophyta > Magnoliopsida > Rosales > Rosaceae > Prunus > Prunus padus. The sequence goes on along the minus strand of JANFAM010000005.1, from coordinate 13,260,016 downwards.
ACCCTAACTCAACAACGTCATTTGATGAGGAGCCAAAGTCTACTCGTGGTATCACCACAATGAGCCGTGTTGTGAAAAGGAATATGCGTAAGGTTAAACCCGTAGTGGAGTACAATAGAAAGGGCAAACCACATGGCAAGGCTGCTACCGAGATGCAATCGTATATTGGTGTTTTGGCACGCACTGTAGTCCCTCTTGTGGACACGAATTTTAAAAAATTGCCTAAGTATATAAGGGAGCGGCTTTGGGAAACAGCTTGATAAGGCCTATGCTATTGGTGGGAGGCAAGAAAATGGTGCTATCGTCTACCACCAAAAAATGGACGGATTTCAAGACTTCCTTAACGAGGAAATTTATCCTTCCATATAAAAATAACAAGGAAAGGTTAAGTCGACCCCCTCAGCTATATGAATTCATAGAGCAATCGCAATGGAAGACCTTTGTAGCTTCAAGGCTAAGCCCGACATTTGAGGTGGTGCATAAAGAGCGTAAAGAGAGAGGGAAAAATGCGAGTACAATCATAGGTTGTCTCGTAAAGGGTATGATGGTGTGGAGGACCAATTGGAAGAAACCATGCCCATTGAAGAAATTGATGGTTCTCTGCTATGAAGGAAGGCTAGGGAAGATAAACAGGGAAACATCCCAGTTCCAAAGGTTGCAGAGAAAGCCAAAAAAATCGTAAGCCTCTATCACTCTGTTTTAAATTTTAAAAACATAGCATTTTAAATTAATTCAGACGTCGTTATATTTATTAGCAACGTGTTAAAATGATTACAACGTCATTTATTTCAAGGTACCGAAGTTTGTAGTCTAAACAACGTCGGTTTATATTTTTATTTTAAATGCTTTTTTAAAAATATTAACGATCTGTCTTCTTCTACTAACACACACAGACACAAAATCTCTCTTAATATCTCTCTCTTTCTCTACAATAGATTTATAATCTATTCTGCTAAAGAATGTTAAACGCTGATTTATACGACGGTTTTTCCTTCTACCAACGTTATAAATTTTTTCAACGTCGGTATTTTTTACCACCGTAGTAAATTATATATGACGTCAGGATTTTAAATAAACCGACGTCTTATGTGTTATACAACGTCGGTTTATTTTTAAGTTATTTTTTATTATTTTAAATTTTAACTTCACTCTCTAACATTATCTCTCTCCCTCTCTCTCTCTCTTTCTTTTAGGATGAATTAAAAAAGCAAGTCTCCGACGGCACTCTCTCTATCTCTGGTAGTAATGATATTTTGACTTTGCCATTAGGAACCCCAGAGCATGGTGGGAGAGTTAGAGGTATGGGAGCTGGGGTTTCCCCAAGTCAATTCTTCCAGTTGCCAAAATAGAGTAGAGTAAAGTTTGCTGACAAAATAACACAAACTGCTTTTGGAGGCAGCAGAGAAGAGAACTTGAGGAATGAGGCTAAAACATTGAAATTGTTAAAGGCTGAGAGGGAATATTTGTTCAAACAATTCAGCCAACTAATTCCCAGTTTTGATCCCAGCATGCTCTAAAGTCCTATTAACCCAATTATACCAATGACCCCAACAATTGACCCAATTACTTGACCGCCTAAAGATCAAAGCCCCAAAAATCCAATGTCCGACAAAGCAAGTCGCTTGGCTCCGACGAATGTGAGACCGCTTGATTTGGATGAGGAAAATACCAAGATGAAACAAAAGAAAGATGAAACGGTAAAATCTATAAAATTTGCGTTTTTTTGCTTTTTAAATTTTAAATATACGTCGTTGTTTTAATTTCCCGACTTTGGAATTGTAAAACAACGACGGTAAATATTTACTAACGTCTTACGTCGGTTTGCATTTGTTTAACCGCCGTCTAAATTGTTTACTACGTCGGTGTTTTAAGTAACCGTCGTTTGTATTTAAATACCAGGACGGTTTAATTGTTTATTTCCTCTCTTTTATTTTACTTTTGTATTTGCAATTTATAAAAGTTTTTTTATTTCTTCCAACAGGATTCCATTGTTCATGCTGCTGCAACTAAACAAAGGCAAGATGAAACGGTAAAATCTCTAAAATTGCTTTTTAAATTTTAAATATACGTCGTTATTTTAATTTCCCGACGTTGGAAATTTAAAACAACGACGGTAAATATTTACCAACGTCTTACGTCGGTTTGCATTTGTTTAACCGCCGTCTAAATTCTGTACTACGTCGATGTTTTAAGTAATTGCAGTTGTATTTAAATACCAAGACGGTTTAATTGTTTATTTCCTCTCTTTTATTTTACTTTTGTATTTGCAATTTATAAAAGTTTCTTTATTTCTTGGAACAGGATTCTGTTGTTCATTCTGCTGAAACTGAACCAAAGCAAGATGAAACGGTAAAATCTCTAAAATTTGCGTTTTTTTTGCTTTTTAAATTTTAAATATACGTCGTTATTTTGATTTCCCGAAGTTGGAAATGTCTCAACAATGGTGGTAGTCTTACGTCGGTTTGCATTTGTTTAACCGCCGTCTAAATTCTGTACTACGTCGGTTTTTTAAGTAACCGTCATTTGTATTTAAATACTACGACGGTTTAATTGTTTATTTCCTCTCGTTTATTTTTTTTGTATTTGCAATTTCTACAAGTTTCTTTATTTCTTGGAACAGGATTTCTCAAAGCTAGACCTTCCATCTCCTCTGTTAGCCCTTTGCCAATATGTCGAGAATACATTGAAGGCTTCGGACCTAACTTTGAGAATTTCAATGGCAGAGGATGTGTTTGGGTTTGAGCATGATGTCTACATCTTGTATGAAGATATTTTGCAGTTTAGATCCATGGTTGAGATAGGAGCCACTGTGATTGCAGTGTACATGAGGTAAACCTCAAAATCCAATTTTCATTTTCCATTTTGTTTCTTTTATATTAAATAACTCAATTGATTTTATATATTTAGGTACCTATTTGACTATTTACAAATGGCAAATATGGTAAACCTTGTTGGCCTTGTCGACCTCGCACAAGTGAGCTCTCAACTCGGATCGTTGTCTCACGGATGAAAGAATCGGCAAATAGGTCGCAAACGGCTACTGTGTTTTGAACAAATTTTCTTGGTCCCTTATAATACAAGGTTAGTACCATTAACAATATTTTGTTTGTAATTAGGCTACTTTAAACTATATTTAACCTATATCCTATCATTTTGTGTAGGGGTCATTGGGTCTTGGTGATTGTGAGACCAGAAAAGGAGACGGTATATTATATGGATTCATTGCCAAAGCTCTCCATTAACGAGGAGCTCAAAAATGTTGTGAATACGTAAGTTGATCTACTACATTGTGTGTTCGTACTCTAAAATATTTTTCATTAACAAAGTGTTGTCTTCAAACAGTGCAATCAAAATCTATAACGCACACGTAGGCAAACAAGGTCGTAAATCAGCCATATGGAAAGTTCTACAAGGCACTCCTCGACAACCATCCAATGTAGAGTGTGGCTACTACGTCATGCATTTTATGAGAGATATAATCCAGGATCCCACACTATCATTTGAGAAGAAGGTATTAAACTAAATTTAAGTTAAATTTCTCATTTTTTTAAACTAAGATGAGAGTAATTGAAAAACCGACGTTTGTATTTTTAAAAACGACGGTTTGATATTCAACCGACGTTTTTCTACATCTAACACGTCGGTTATTTTATATATTTGCAGTTTGAGAAGAAAAAGGAACCTGTAAAGTATGCCCAAGCAGACATTGATGAAGTCAGGAAAGAATGGGCAGAATTTGTGAACAGTCAGAGAGAGGATAACTAATATGAACAATATTGTAAAAGTGTATATATATATATTTTTTGTAATTATATTACGATCAATGATATTTGTTTTGAGTGCTTAATTTATATGATCACCAAAATAAATGACAAAGAAAGCTGTAATTTCTTTAAAAACAACGCGGTAAATAAAATCAACGTCGGTTATTAAAAGACCGTACTTAAATTCAAAAGGATTATGACGGCGGTAATTAATTAAAAAGAAACGTTGTAAATAAAATCAACGTTGGTTATTAATATACGACGTTGTAACTTAAAACACCGTCGGTTATTAAAAATTTCACGACATCTAAAACATATAGGACGGCGTTTGTAAATATTTAACGCCTTGTAAAGCCATAAAATGACGAGATATTTAAAACTGATTAACTACGATGGTGATAATTCCATTTGAATCGCCGTTGTAAGTGAAATTAACGCCCTTTTTTAAATGCACGTGATTTTAAAATTAATTATTTTTTAAATATTTTTTTATTTTCCTCCCCTTTTAAAATTAAATATTATTTAAATTCAAAAATTTAATTAACACTGTACCTTAAACTTCAATACCTTAGTAACACCCAAACCATTCCACACTTACACTACGTCGTTTTTAGCTTCCGATCAATGTTAACAAATTTAATTTCTAAATTCTTAATATGAAAACCTCAACAAATTTTTCAAATCGTAAGATTTTCTTTCTTTCTTTAGTGTACGTCTACCACTTGTTTCGCACGCAACTAAGGGTTCTAAACTATTCGACTCCGGGATGTTACATATACTTTCACAACATAACCCTAAGGTTTAGGTGATCCATTGATGACCATAAATAAAAAATATATGAAATCCTAATTGTAGCTTGCTATTATAGAAGGCATTGTCGTAAGGAGTCTATAGCAATTATCGGTTTATTATTCCCATACTTGTGTATTTTTTATAATTTTTGTGAAATTTAGGGTTTAGGGTTTAGAGTTTATTAAAACGACCCCGGTTTCCTTTGCGCTTCTTTTGTTTATTACACCCTTGGTAACGCACGTTCGAATCCCAGGAAAAACAGGACCCTAATATTTATTTTATATTTAAGACGGCGGTTTAATAGTGTTCGACGGTGAAAACAGTTTACAACGTCCCAAACATTAAATAAACCGACGTTTATGTTTTTAATTAGACGTCGTATTTTACTTTCCGACGTCTTTTAAAAATGCGGTCCTTTGAAAATTTGACCGCGATCTAAAATTTTCAGAATTTGACCTAAACCCTATAACATTTTGCTCTCTCTCTTCAAAACAAATTCTAACCTTAAAGTTTACGCTCTCCATCCTCAGTAGTATCAGATTGCGCTCTCCCTCCCAAAGAATTGGTGGTATTCTCGAAGCTCAGTGTATTGTAAGTACAAGCCCTAATCTCACATGCTTGTACTACTTTATTGTTTGAAGTTATTGCGTTAAATCTTCTAACCTAATCTGACATGCTTGTGAACTCCATAATTGTTTTCATTAAATTTGTTTTGCTAGCTATGGGTTCTTAACATAAGTTTTGGGAGCTATGGGTTCTATATGTTGAAAAATATATGTTTTGGGAGCTGTGAATCGGGAATGGAATATGAAAAACTCCATTTATTGTTTGCATGCTTTTCATAATAACTCTCTGTTAAAGGTTCTTATTGTTTGTTTGGCTATGAGTTCTTAGAAAATGAACGGCATAGGATTTTTATTGTGTGTATAACATATGACGACGGTCGTTGTAATAAACCATCGTCTGTATTATCTTTATACGTCAGCAGTTCTTTTACTTCCGACATATGAAATTTGAAATACATTTTTAATTGTTTTGGTAGCCTTAAGACGACGGTTATTGTATTTACCGTCGACTGTATTACAATAACACGTCCATAATTTTGTAAAAACCGACGTCTGAAACCTGTGTTTCAAAAATATATTATTCTCTGCTCTTTCGATACCTTAGTTCTTTTATTGCTTGTCTTTTCACTTTATTATATATATATATGATTGTATAATGTTGGAAATGGATAAGTCATCGATGCATGCGGATAGAAGGTCGAAGGCATATGAGTTAGATGTGGAAGGATTTTTGAATTTTGCCGTAGAAAATCTTTTAACTACAACACATATTCATTGTCCTTGTGTTAAATGTGGGAATTTTCGATTGTTTGGGGTTGGAATTATAAGGGACCACTTATTCTTTAATGGAATCGATCAAAGCTATAAGAGTTGGACATTTCATGGAGAACCTTGGCAATCAACTACTAATGCTAGTAGAAATGTGGAAGAATCATCACCACAATTTTGTCTATGAAGAAATAGAGATGGGTGATAATGATTTAGGCGATTTTGGATCTGATCCAGCTGAGTTTGCCAATTTGATTGGGGATGGAGATTAACCATTGTAACCTGGTTGTAGTAAGTTCACCAAGTTGTCGGCATTAGTGAAGTTATATAATTTGAAAGCAAAACACGGGATGAGTGATATATGTTTTACAGAATTATTGATACTCCAAGGAGATTTTCTTCCAGAAGGAAATACAATACCCAACTCTATGTACGAGGCAAAAAAAACTTTAGTTGCGTTGGGAATGAGTTATGAGAAAATTCTCGCATGCCCCAATGACTGCATCTTGTATAGGAAGGCTTATGAAGATTCAACTAATTGTCCTACTTGTGGTATCTCAAGGTGGAAGGAAGGCAAAGACTCGATCTTGAAAGAGGGTGTGACAGCGAAGGTGGTGTGGTATTTTTCGCCAATTCCAAGGTTTAAAAGGATGTTTCAATCACGTAAGACCGCTAAGAGTTTGACTTGGCATGCTGATAGAAAATCAATTAACGGTCATATGTCTCATCCAAATGGATTCCCCATCTTAGAAACTTGTTGATAATAAATGGCCCGAATTTGGTCAAGAGTCGAGAAACTTGAGATTGGCTCTCTCTTCGATGGATTCAATCCCCACAGTTCATTAAGTAGCAGATATAGTACATGGCTAGTTATCTTAGTTACATATAATCTCCCACCATGGCTATGCATGAAACGAAAGTTCATGATGTTGACCTTATTGATTTCGGTCCTAAACAACCCGGAAATGATATAGACGTCTACCTAGAGCCTTTGATTGATGATTTAAAATCTTTGTAGGATGGGATTAGAGGAGTGTATGATGCACACATAGGAGAATACTTTACACTAAGAGGTGTATTACTGTGGACAATTAATGATTTTCCTACCTATGGAAACTTATCTGGTTGTGTCGTTAAAGGATATAAAGCTTGTCCAATATGCGGCGATGATACACCTAGTCACGAGGTTGAAACATGGCCACAAAATTTGTTACATCGGGCATAGAAAATGGTTACCAACATATCATCCATATCGGAGGCAGCGTGCGGCTTTTAATGGGAAACCTGAATATGACACGGCTCCCGAGCCATTAACTTAGGAGAACAAGTGCTGCAGATGGTTGAAGGTATTAATTACAAGTGGGGCTCGAAAAAGGGGAGGTGGAGGTGAAAATGATGGTGACAGAGTTTGTTGGAAGAAGATATCAAAATTCTTTGATCTCGAGTATTGGAAATACCTTCTGTGAGGCATGCCCTGGATGTTATGCACATTGAGAAGAATGTTTGCGATAGTATCATTGGTACGTTGTTGGAGATTCCTGGAAAAAATAAAGATGGGATTGCTGCTCGGTTAGATTTATTAAACATGGGGGTCAAAACTGATTTGCAACCCGAGTATGGAGAAAGACGTGCTCGCTTACCTCCGTGGCCTTGGAATTTGTCAAAGCGAGAAAAGAGAGCGGTTTGCAATTCTTTCTATGGTAGGAAGGTCCCTGAAGGTTATTCTTCAAATATAAAAATCTTTTATCTTTACAAGATTCAAGACTTCTTGGCCTTAAATCACATGATTGTCATACCTTGATGCAACAATTGCTCCACTGTGGCAATTGCCTGCTTTTGGAGAAGCCTTGCAAGGTATGCAATTACTCGATTGTGTTTCTTCTTCAATGTTATATGTGCAAAGACGGTAGATGTTTCCAAGCTAGATAAATTGGAAGAAGATGTAGTAGTTACTCTGTGTTTGCTCGAGAAATACTTTCCCCCTTCATTCTTTGATATCATGGTTCATCTAGTAGTACATCTTGTCAGAGAAGTTCGTCTATGTGGGCCAGTTTATTTTAGATGGATATATCCATTTGAAAGATATATGAAAGTGCTAAAGGGGTATGTTCAGAACCGTACTCATCCCGAAGGTTGCATTGCTGAGCGATATATAGCTGAAGAATCTGTAGAGTTTTGCACCGAGCATTTGTCTGATGTTATTACAATTGGAGTGTCATCAAGCCAGAAGATGAGACTTTCAAAGCCATTATCAGGTTGCACAGTGAGCTTAGTTGATCAAGACTTGTTGAACCAGGCACATCTATATGTCTTGGAGAATACGAAGGAAGTCCTACCCTATATCGAGTATGAGTTTTATTCTTTAAGTAGTCATTTTAAATTATTGATCCTTATGTTTATCTTATATACAAGGGACCGTAATGCTTGAATTTTTGGTGTCATGTAGGGAACATATGCTCCACATCAAGACCACTTATCCAAAATTTAGAAAGAGAACAAAGTGGCTGCAAGATAAGCACAATAGCACTTTCATTCAATGGCTATGCTTTAAGGTATATGTTATTGAATAACAAATTGGACTTTTAATTTTCTTCTTTCTATGTTAGATTGAATTAAGATATGATTAATTTGCAGGTTGAAATTGAACTTAATGTTGAAGACAATAATGGCGTATCAGAAAATTTGAGGTGGCTAGCAGCTGGTCCAAGCCTTGCAGTGCCATCATATAAGAGTTATCTTATTAATGGTGTTAAATTTAACACCAAGGCACAAGATGATGTGCGAACTTTCCAAAATAGTGGAGTTTATTTACTTGCACATACTATGCAAGTTGCTAGTGCTAAGGATAAAAACCCGATTGTCTCCAATATGGGTTTTTATGGTGTCATTCAAGAAATTTGGGACCTTGACTACCAAAAGTTTAGTATCCCAGCTTTTAGGTGTGATTGGATAGATAACACTTCTGGCCTTGTAGTTGACGAACTTGGATTTACCCTTGTAGATCTGAGTAAAATTGGACATAGGAATGACCAATTTGTTATGACTTCTCAAGTCAAACAAGTATTTTTGGTTGACGACCCAATGCATCATGGTTGGTCGGTAGTGTTATCAATGCCTAATAGAGAATATAATGATGTTATTGGTGATGATGTGCTAGGTGATGTTAGAATTGAGTGTGAGCCTTTTACTAGAGGGATACCCAATGTTGACACATTTGATGACCTAGTGGGTGAGTTTGAGAATGAAAATATTAGAGATGGGTGTGAAGATATATGGATTGATTGATTTTTGTAATGTATGACATTAGCTATGTAGTTAGTTGTATGACATTAGTTTTGTAATAAATTATAATGTTTGACATTATATTTACAATTTTTCATTATGCAGATTTTAGGTTCAAGCAGTAAAAGACAGCCAGTATTAAAAATACTGGGTTCAAGTAGTAAAATACGACGGTCCAGTTAACAAATAAAAAAACAGACGTCTAAATCATAAACAACGTCGTATTTCAGCAAACGACGTGGGATATGTTATAAATGTCGTTAAATTAATTATTTAGGAAGTGGTAAATGTTTTTTACGTCGGTGAAGTTTGATTAAGGGACATGTAATTGGCTTTATACGTCGCTATTATTCTAGAAGCGACGTATAATGTACGAGAAATTTTCTTTTCTTGTGTTTTTGTAGTAATTAGATGTCGGTATCGTTGACTTTTTGCCGTGGTTCATTTATCTGATGGCGGTAACAATGGAATTTTGGACTTTTAAAGCCTTTGAGACGTCACTAATTTTATGAAAGCATCGTCTAAGGTTGTCGATTTTGCCTTTTTAAGAAGCTTTTATTGTTATTAGACGTCGGTTGTGTTAATATAAATGACGTAGTATTTATTAACAACGGCTGTTTCATTATATTAATTGCCATAAGATATATTATAAACGTCATTAAATTAATTATTTGGGAAGTGGTAAACGTTTTTTACGTCGGTGAAGTTTGATTAAGGGACATGTAATTGGCTTTATACGTCGCTATTATTCTAGGAGTGACGTATAATGTACGAGAAATTTTCCTTTCCGTGTTTTTGTAGTAATTAGACGTCGGTATTGTTGACTTTTTGCCGTAGTTCATTTATCGTGGCGGTAACAATGGAATTTTGGACTTGTAAAGCCTTTGAGACGTCACTAATTTTATGAAAGCGTCATCTAAGGTTGTCGATTTTTCCTTTTTATGAAGTTTTTATTGTTATTAGACGTCGGTGTTGTTTTTATAAATGACGTAGTTTTCCTTAACAACGTCGGTTAATAACCGTCGTGGGTTTATGCATAATAGATGTCGGTCGATTTCACGGCGGTTTTGAATCACCCTGGACGGCAGTGGATTCTCGTCATCTATTTCGATTTTTGTAGTAGTGTCAATAAGAGCACAATAGAGTTACAATAGGATAATATTGCAAGAGGGTCTTGCATCAGTTATTTTTTTTTTGGTCCACAAACCAAAAACAAAACAAAAAATAAAATCATGGACTCTGATGAAGTATAAATCCCTTAAAAGACATATGGCCTACATTACACACCTTCAATATGGACTCTATATATACAATTCATGCCTTGCACCACCATCACATCCCCCCTAAATTACAGAAACATGACACCACAAAACCTCATGCTACTTCCTATCTCAACCCCTAAATTATCCATCGGATACCCAATACTAGATGGATGCTTAGGCGGTGGGATACCCTGCAACTTCGATAACATAATTGGTAGGGAAGTGCGGTTCCGGGAAGACGCAACTTTGTCTCTAACTAACGGTAACAGCTCAGCTCCCACCCTCACATAGCGGACTAGGGGGCTCCTCCCTCTACATATTCACATAAGTCAGCTTCTCATTTCATCGATTGCAACAACTAGCCAACCTTTATCATGCATCATACCCCAACTTAATAGGGTTGGAGCCATTGGAAGACATATATGTTCATGGTGTTCATGATGCTTAACAACTCATCCATGTCCTTCGAAACATACAAGCATTTATTGGCATTGATCACACCCGGTTACCTGTGAAGCTCATTGTCATTGATTCCATTACTGCATTGTTCCAATCACAGTATGAGACAACATCGACAAATTTGAAACTGCTGTCTGAAATGTTTTTCAAGATATCTGGGACATTGAAGGCTTTAGCAAATAAGTTTGGGGTTGCGGTGGTTGTCACCAACCAAGTGGTGGATTTTATTGGGCCACATCATGTAATCAATGGGGTGAGGTTGGGAAACTTGGAGTGCTTACACACATCAGGTAGACGGGTGAGTCCAGTTTTGGGACTGGCTTGGGCACATTACATAAACTCAAGGGTGTTCTTGGCAAAACATGAGGAATCTGTTGGGGTTAACAAGTCGTAATGCTCATTCGGCAAATATATCCAGTCAAACACATAGGACATTTCACCTTCTATTGGCCCACATCTGCCCCATGCATGGTCTCAATTTGTAATCAGAAAAGAAGGTGTAGTAGGACTATCAAGATAACTGTGTAATAATGGCATTGTAAGAACTTTAATGTTGTGGATCCATTTGGAGTTACATTATAGGTCCTTTAATTTCGTACTCACAATTTACATTGCAATAGCAATACCAGTACAATAAAAGTGCAAAATAGTAACAATCTGAAGGCCATAAAATTACAATACCATAGCGATATTGTCAATATAAATAGGGAACACACCATGCTGTATAGCAATGCAACCCAAATTATGCAAATTTAACAGAATTCACATTCCACATAACACAAAACTCACCACAAATTAAATTAAATTTGACAGTACCTAACAAACCAACACAAATCAGATTATCTAAGATACATTTAATTGTACAGGGTAGATGCTATCCAAATAAGCATCCAACCAAGTATTCCGAGTGTAATACCAAGAAGCCTTGGAGTATACATTTAGTTTCAAGAAGCGGCAAACTGCAACTACATGCTTGCAAGGTAGCTGCTCAAGCTAAAACTTTCTATAACTACAACTGTTGTTCGTCAAATCTACGTTATTTAGTTTAACGACATTCATCCTAGCAGCATCATCCAACCTATTCCTTAACTTATTCTCGCCAAAATTAGGGCACAATGTTGTTGTGCAATTCAAAGCCAACTCACGACGTTCGATGAACCATTTCACAAGGAGATTAATAATTTCCCTATCAAATGAACCACTAGCAAGATATTTATGCTGCAAGATAGTGATCCCCTATCAAGACATTGAGCAACTCACGACATTCATCCTTGCAACATCATCCCCTATCAAGATATTGAGCAACATGTTCCTTTCTCTTGATCTTGCGAAAATGACAATCAAATTTAGTCATTGAATCATTTTGCAGCCTGCTCAAAGTGCAACAACATTTTATCACGCTTTTTCAACTTGCAAGTGCGTTTCATGTTCCCCTTCATATGATAAAAGCATATGTCATGTTGCGCTATTGGAAAAACTTTGCTCCACACATTCTCTATGCTAACATTGTAATCAGAAATGATAACAAGATTGGGACACTCACCAATGGCATCATGAAGTTTAGTGAAAAACCAATGCCATGATGCATCCGTCTCCAAATCCTTGATCCCAAAAGCAAGAGGATATATATTTCGATTACCATCGAATGCATTTGCTACAAACATAACACCCTTGTACTTAGATTTTAAATGAGTGGCATCCACGGCTATTACTGGGCGCATGGAAGAACGAAACCCTCTAATACATGCGCCAACTGCCATAAAAAAAAATACACAAAGTGATTGTTCTCATCAATTTGGGCGTGTGTCTTTGTGTCAAGATTCATACACTCAAATTCATAGCAATAGGCTGGAAGGATATAATATGTTACTTGGTGTGTATATTGTCCGAATAATATGCCAACTTTCCAAGCTTTCGAATAATGGATGGTCAAACCAAAGTTATGTTTCACATCTCTCATTATGTCACTTGGTATGTATATTGTCCGAGAATCCTTCAACTTCCTTTTCAATGAAGTAACTACAAGTGCTGCCGTTGCTTGACGATAGTTGTCATTTACCAACCTCAAATCACATTCATGGACAGGTGTACACCTCACAATCACGAAGTTGTATTCTCCAATTCTCAATGCTCGGACCCGCCATGAGCATGAGCGTTGCCAACAAACCACAAGCAACCTCTTAGTGCAAGAGAATTGCACCTTAAATTCAAAGTGGCCTCTCAATGCCGTCAACCGTAACTTGGTCAACAACGCTCCCTTACTAGAGAAAATTTGCCCAACTTTAATTTTCGAATTCCAATCACTTCGTGAATACCCTGTGTCCAAATATGCTTCTCCATCATTTACACCGGCCACATTGTACTAGTTCTGTTCACCCATTTGACACTTCATTTGTTTCAGTACCATTATCACCACCATGCATCTCTTTCACCTAGCTAAAATCAATCATGCCCATAAAATCTGTCCAACCTCACCTCCCACATCAGCGACATTTGTATTATTCCGAGTTACTTCATTGCTTTCAACAATGGCAACTGAAGAACGACTCATCCAACTACTATCTGTCGTGATATGCATACTATCAACTACATCATTTTTCAATCCTTTATCTTCTATACTCACGAGTAAGGGAGCTAGTTTTGAAGGTGTTACCTCACAATTGTACTTCATAAAAAAAGTTGACATCATCATCGTCCTCAATCTTTATGTGCTTCCACTCATTCGATGCCACCAAAGCGAGAACTTTAAGCAAACCTTGTCTTCTCTGCTGTTTGTATTACCAATCTGATGCACACGATCCAACAGTTCAGCAAATGTGATGGTCCGTGGTACTATTAAGCCTTTTGAGTCACCCCCTTCGTATTTGCACATCTTCTTTGAGGTTACCCATTTTCCATTGTAGCAAACTAAAATCACAATTGTCTCCATTTCTAACCATGACAAAACAACATTTTCATTAAAACATTTGAAGCCACGACCAAATCACTGCAATACAACCACAAAAACCAGGCAATACAATGGAAATATAATGGCAATACAACCACAATATAACAGCAACACAACAGCAATACAACAGCAATACAACAACAATAACACAGCAGTGACCAAGGATTCATCACCAATCAGACTATACAAATCTACTACATCAAATGGAAAATCCTTAGTTTCAAGATTCACATATCCAGAGCAATCTAAATGCATTTGGTAAAAACCCATATGGATGAGCATGAAGATTCAAAAAACATTACCCAAAGCAATTAAAATAAAACAAATTTCACGAAACCCAACCAATCAAAATAAAACCAATTTCATAGAATCCCACACATATTAAGAAAATGACCATCAAGACTACCTACTGGAGGTCAGCGATGGAGAAGAGCTTCAAGGTTGCAAGCAACTGCGACCTTACGTTATTCGAGAAGACATACCTAGAAGATGGGGTCGAAGGGGGTTTCCGATTCATAATAGAGAGATGGGAACAATTCAGAACAGAGAGCTACGCAAGAGGGACACAACTGCATGAGAGAGAGAGAGAGAGAGAGAGAGAGAACAGAGAGTCGAGACAGAGAGAGAGCGAATAGAGAGCTAAGAGAGAAAACTAAATTTCAGAAAAAGTGTTATGTGTGCAATAAGTGGACAATAAATATATATTTATAGGTGATATTTGCAAAATTTGTGGGGAGAGGTGGTATTTTCAGTTAAAATTATAAAAATGGTGGCATTTAGAGCTATTTCCCTTAAAATAATAGCCTAAAGTAGTTTAAGAGTTCTTGGACACCTTTTGTTACAAGCCGATGTTTAGGGAAAGGTTCTACCTATGGGCTCTTAAAAATTTGTATCATATCCCAATTTCACCGTGTAACTTGGCCCGGCTTCACGAAAGAGGTGATCTATAGCCTAAAAATTAAGAGTCCTTGAATACAGGAAGATGAGTGAAACTGTCTCAAAGGAGGAGATTAGGACTCACGATCCTAGATTGGAAAACTAGCATCTCTCTCTTTATCTATCTATCCCTCCAGGTGCGGGAAATTTTTTAAACTTTCTTTTATTAAAATTGAAAAGATGTGACCATCCAAGTTTGAAATTATGCATCTTTTAATTGAACAAATGCATCACTTGACTCTTCAAATAAAGTCATATACTTTGGTAAAAAACGTCAATATCTATAGATATGCAAGTCTCACACATGTGGTTCAAAGAATCATGATTCGCTAGGACGTTATGATTTGGAGTGCTACAATCATAAGGTCATGGTCGTTGTATGCTAGGAGACTGTTAGAAAAACAATCTATCAGCGACTAATCAAATAATATATATTTAACAAAAATTTAAATATACCAAACGAATTTAGTAATGTAACAATACTAATATTATATTAACAGACAAATGTAAAATACATAAAAGAATGAAATCGAATTCACTGACTTGTATATGAGATAGAGGCTTGTAGATTCATGTTATGTCCTAAAAATAATATTTTACCCCTTATTGGTGCTTGAAGTTCTACACATGTGACTGTCTCCCAGAATTCAATTATCTGTATTCTAAGTCCTAATCGGTGCTTGAAGTTCTACACATGTGACTGTCTCCCAGAATTCAATTATTTGTATTCTAAGTCCTAGGACTTGTGTGCTTCTTAGTGCTTATGTGCAAAACGTTGGGGGCTATTCTAATTTAAATAGATCTCTAATACTTGCAGCCCCTGAAATCCTTAGAAGCTCACTCTCGTAACTGCTCTTGGTAAAACTCGTGTGGTTGCTCACTTTCACTAAGTCTCTCGGCCAATTTCTGGGCCAGAAGTTCAGCCTCCTCCTTCTGGGCTTTGGTTTTCCTCCTAACTACGAAGTTGTTCCATGGCCCTTGTTTCACATGCTACACTTGTCATCTACTCTCTCGTCTCTCATTTCTTCCATGTATTTTCCCTCCACAATCTTTTTAAAAAAAATAAGGCTTTTTATCACAAAAATTCTATGGGGTTTTTGTAAGTGTATGCATTTTGTGATTTACTTTTGGCTTCCCTTGACAATTTTGTAATAGGACAATTGTATTTTCTCAAGCTCTAGTTTAGATTAAGAATTACATCTCTAAGTGTTTTTATCTGGCTGCATTATGATGGACAACAATGTATTTGACAAAGGTAAGTTTTGCATTGCATTACATTGCATTAACTAAATTCCTGAAAATTATGACTAGTCATCTTTCCTTCTGTTTAGGATTTCCAGCTCACTGTTTCCAGCTATACCCTACCCATTTGTTTTTGTCCTATTCTGAAATATTCTTTGCTGCCTTGTACGATTCTAACCTAGGAATTTTTGTGTTAAAACGATTGCATTCCTCATTTGGCTGTTGTGACTTTGGGAGGCAAGTTTTGGAAAGTTTCTTTGAAAATTTTCGCTTCTTCCTCAAGAGTAACCTTCATATGTTTCATCCTTGAGTTTTCCAAATTGTTCCTTTTTTGAAAACTACATTTGAAATATGAAAACCTCATCTTGCTAGATCAAACACTCTCTCATATATATCTAGGTCAGATTCAAGATTGATTTCTTCAAGAGTATGGTTTCTTGAAGAAATTGGTCATTCTCCCTTTGAATCCAAATTTGGTTTTTGTCTGAGTTAGAGCTTGCAAGCTAGTGTCATGGGATAAAAGAGCTGGAGAAGGAGCTGTTATTTTAAACCCAGGTTTCAGTTCCTTTTTATTTATTTTTATTTATATTTTTCTCACTCACCGGGCGCGAGATTTCCAGGTTGACTAGTCATCTTTTTCTGCTGTTTGATGCTTTCACACACTTTCGCCATAGTTGTTGCTAGCACAGGGGATGCCTAGATTGACGGGTCCTTACGAGTGCTTAGGCTGTCACTAGTAATTCTCTAGGCTTGCAGTTACATATTGATATGTTCTGTGTATGTTATTGGTTGTGATTATTCATGCCTGACAGTTGACTAGTCATAAGAGTATTGGTCAAGGTCTAAAGTGTGTGAAGTTTGTTGTGGTTTTGTTTGAGTGTCATTTAATTTACCCCTCGTCACCTAAGTGCCAATTTCAGTTTTAAGTTTTCATGTGTCATTAGTGGTCCTCGAGGTTAACAACCATGCTCAAAAGTATTATATGTCGTTATGTTCCATTCCATCCAAAATTCTGCTAAAATGGGTGACATGGCACACATGTGGGGCTCACATATCTAATGATACCACGTCATGTGAATTAAATAAAAATACATATTTTAAAATAAAAACTTTATGAAAAAAACCTCCAATTTCACCCTCCATCTCCCTCTCCCTCCACGGCTCCGGCTCCCCCTCTCTATATTCTCTCTGCATACTCTGCCCTCTCTCTCCTTCCCGACCCAACCCCCAAATAGTCTCAAATCAAGCACACAAGATGCACAAGTTACCATTTTTTAAAAAAAAATTAAATAATAAAAAAATATTTAATCCACATGGTGTGATATCACTAGACATGTGAGCCACACCTATATGCCACATCACCAATTGAACATATTTGTAGACAGACGCTGACGGCAAAGACTACTTGTGAGCATTCATATTGATCTTTAGGACCACAAAGGATACCCACACAAAAAAAACACAAAGGACGCAAAGGTTTTGCAGTAAAAATTCTAAAAATTAAAATCACAAATGAAAACGGTACCTACCACCTAATTATAATTAATAATTAAGTTTTAATTAGCTTGGGAAATTGGGTAAATATTTATCATATTTCATAATCAATTGCTTATATTTACTTTTACATTTTTTGGGTTTGCTTCTTCTCTGTATCAGTCAATTGGTTGCCTTGTTTGTAGAAACAGAAATTTGGTATTTTGCACTTCAACAAAGCTGAGGTTGCCCGCCCACTTTTACATTGCGTCAGTTTACAGCTGAAATCTTTCAAACCAGATTGTAGCACAACAAAATGACAGCATATAAACCTAAATCTAGCAACCTTTTTCCATGAAAACCAATTGGATAAAGATGGCCCAAATTAGAACTGGTCAAGCTGTATTTCCGGTTGGCATTTACCCTAATCCAAATACCAAGTTAACAAAAATAACATTTGGTTGTTATTTTTCCAACCAAAAACTAACCCCCAAAACATTGTATATTTCAATCTCCTCTCTCTCTCTCTCTCTTTCCTCCTAATCCATCACCGTCATGAAATGGTAGAACCCTCTGCATCTCCAACCCTACCCATTCCTCTCTCATATGCAAGCTTAGCCTGAAGGCTTTCAACCTCTCTTTGTTGAAGAGCTTTCTTGCTAGCCAAGGCACACACACATATTGTAACCATGACCCTTAATTGCCTAACTTGCCAGGTCCTCAACAGGACAAACTCCTCTGGCTCTGATAAGGATTATGTATGCAAGGACAAGGCTTATAGGAAACTTTGTTGTGTAAACATCAATATGGAGAGAAGCTGGTCTGGGAACCTAACTCCGCCGCCTTACGAGCAAATCCAGGAAACTTCTATGTTCATGCCGGATAAGAAGAAGGTGAAGATGTCCCTGGGGCATCGCCGTCTTATGAGTACAGGTGGGGTTGCATATGAAGGAAGCACCGAACCGCGCTTGGTGAGGAGCTCTGGAATGAGAAGGGATTGGAGCTTTGAGAATTTGGCTCTCCTCAGAAACGAGAAGAAAGGGAGAAACTCTTAAGATATAATTGACACAAGTTTAATCTTTTCATGCTCAATTCTTTTTCTTCTTCTTTATTTCTTTCTTTTTCACTTTTTTATTATTATTATTTTCATTTGTTTGTTTACTTTTCTGAGCTTGTGTCGTTATCTTTTGAGACGGAGAGAAATGCAGATGTGTCAATTGAAGTTTGATCGTTGTTGTGGAGGAGATTTGAACATATATAGTGTTGAAAATTTAAATTCCTTATTCAAATGTACATGTTGGTTATTCCTATAGTAAAAAGAAAAAAGAAAAAAAAAATGTAGGATTATTTTCACTCTTGGGGTTATTCATACTATTTTCTGTATTTTAAAAGAGATAAATCAAAAATGAGTTCGGATTAGAATAGGTACGGATTCGATTCCATTCAATGTAACAAAATTTAAGGAAACAAAACAAACAGAGAGGGATAAAACAACTAGAAGAATTAACCGCCAACGGCAATGGACCATGGTAAGTAACTTGAATTTTATAAAAATAATTTGTTTTAAGATTACAATAGCAGTCACAATAAAAATTTCATTAAAATATGACTGGAATGAACATTTTAATGGATGTAGACAGAAGCAATGATGTTCATAGGAGCCTTTTGATCAACATGTTCCAATAAAGTTTTGGCTTCCTATATTTTTGAAAGAGAATCAACTAGGCAGTTGTATATGTTAATTAATTTTGGGTCAATAATTTTCATATGCTACTTTTTCTTAATAGAAAATGGTTCTTGGATAAATTGTTATTTTATTATAAAATTCTTCATATTGTATGGCGCATGCATATTTTGGCCAGCAAGTTATACAGTGTAGAGATTTGTAGCTCTAGTGTTCAGTGGATTGAATTATATGAGTAGATATGATTCATAATCCTAATCTGATTCTAATTCATACCCCAATCTAATCCCGTCATCCAAGGCCATAGCCAAAAGCCTAAAAACATTTATTCAAGAGACAATCTAGAATGCAGCATTTGCATAACAAATTGCTACCACGACCAAGTTGATAACCATATTATAAAATATTTACAGTTCTTTGAACCTAGCAGATGATAAAGATTGAAGGTCTGACGTTATTAGGATGATATGATTCTAACTACAGCCTCATAAATGATGTCTATGGTGGCATACATTGAAAATCTCTTTTCCATTTAAGCATCTTAAAGCCATGTTCTACAATTTCACACCAAGTTGACTATAAATACTCAATATGAACACATGCATAGATAAGACTCATGTCAAACAAATTTCAGATGCAATCCAAGACCAAGATACATTGCTTTTAAAAAAGCAAACATTCAAATCCCATCACTCCTTACAGATGAAATACCTGCCGTCAGTCTTTATATACTTCGTGGACAGTAATCATACATTACGACGAGTTCGACCACTTACCTGATTTTCTAACTAAAACAGTATTGATGTCCATGATTCTTTTCCCGTCATTGTTAGACTTCCGCATATGCAATCCAATACTTAACCAACTTAGAACTTAGCTGCGTATTTCCTCATCCCTTATACATCAGTAAGAGCACAAGTTGAAAATGTAGACAGACAATACCAACTCCATACCATCAAAACAGAATAGTTAGGAGTCATCTGCCCAATATTCATACAGTTGCCATCCCATCAAAATGGAACAGTTAGGAGTTATCTTCCGTCTGCCTCAGTTCTTCTTCTTCCTTGCATCGGCTTTCCAATCTCTTCGACACAGTTTGGGTCTATGCATTTCAAAGTTATTCTGGTTCACAGATATCTCGGAATGGGTTTCACTATCTAATAGTGGCTCTGGCGTAGTTCCAGATAATAACACAGTTTGACTCTCACTGGTTGACATAGGAGTAAGGACAGCACAACCATTAGGTGTAACTTCAGGATACTCAGAAACACGAGCCCTCCTTGCATCCTTTTTCCAATCTCGTTTACAGTGCACACGGGGTACATAATTGCTAACAAATCCATTCATTTGCACTTCTACTTGTGGTGGAGTTGATTGCTTTATGATGCTAGGCTTCTTCATATCTGCTTCAAGGCGCTTCCGGGCTCTATACCTACGTTGTCGTTCTCGGTTCTTCAGGCGACGAGTCAGAACATCATTACGACTTCTGGTGCGCTCTCTTTGATCAATAGGCTTCATTATAAAACTATCTTGTGTTTGAGCAGCATTCATATCTTTGCCCGCCTGACATTCAGACCAAGTCTAGCATAAGCATGAATAAGGAGGAATGCAAACAATAACACTACAACCAATGGTTCTCTATTTGACAGTAAACTTCTTACCACTAAAAATTAGCTCACAACTAAGAGATGATAGCTCGCTTCAATTACGCAACCACTTGAAGGGTGAACAAAGTGAACATGACTTGCTACATCTATAAACGCAGCAATGCATCACTGTTAGTGGTCTAACAAAAACAAAAATAAGCCAAAAAAACATTACCTGCACAACATCCTTCACAAGCCCATAAAGAAAACACGATCAGGTATTCATTTGGTCGGAAGTACCAGCTAAGTAAATTTCCTCACAGTTTTGTATGATTGAGGATTACACACGTTCAAGTATACATCAAGGGCTAACAATCAAATTCTGAAATTTTGCTTTAGAATGGGAAAGACCCTCAAATACTCAACTAGTTTTAATCCAGTAATATCTGCTGTAGGACCTTTTGTACATTTAACATGGCTCTGAAGTTATAAAGTAGAAATGTTACATTCTACTATCTCAATATGTGACTCTCCTCAGGTACTTATCCTATTGGATGGAGCACGATCTACAAAATTGTTTGTCCAAAAAAATAAATATGAACTCTTAAACCCAAGCCAACCATAAATGAAAAACATGCCAAAATGTTTGTCCTCACACACAGATCTTTCTCAAAAGGGATCCCACACATTTCTGAACTTTCTGCACGTGGCTGTCATCCGTTTGATCTCATTAATCTGTCGATCTCATTTATACAAAATGTCGCATAAAGATCTTAGTAATTTGTGGTCCGGTTAAAACTTCAATGAATCTTTCAATACTTTTGGTGGATTATATATCATGAGCACCTACCCCTGATTTGGAAATAAAACAACAATTCTTAAAGGTAAATCCATGGCCTTTGAAAATTTATTAATCAGCCACAACCAGAGAGTATTTATCAATCAGCTAAGCAGGGAATATGTTAAAATCTAAAAAGTTAGCCCTCAAAACGGGGAAAAAATAAGGATGTAAATCTTGGTTCTTTACCATCAAACGAGGATTGAATTACCTTTAAATCCAACGTTGGCAGCTCCATTCCATTCTTAGCCTCTTAAGCCTTCAATCCAATGTTCGCAGATATGAACGTCAAACGACTACAAAGTGTCCACAACAGTCTCTCTTGCACACGTTTCAGGCCGAAAGCAGTCTTTCATGTATGTTCTGTACAATTTTTTAGTCCGGAACTCCTGAAGCAATGAAACTTCAGTTAAGAAATTTGATTCCATAATTGATATAACTGCAGCACAAAACACTAGTACAACAAAAAAAAAATTATCACGAACATATTGCTATTAGTTGCAACCTGCCACAAATAGAAGAAATTTTTTAAATAAACAATGACATTATAACTATTATAGAAAGAAATTTCAACCCACCAAGCTACCAATTAACTAAAGAATGGGTTGGAGCATATATATATACCAGGAAACTTTAAGAAGGCTGGCCACTAATAGCCATAGCCACAGACTATTATCCAAATCAATGCATGTCTTCATTTTCTAAGAAGAAAAACCATAGTTGCCTAATTCGCTTACCCCCTACGAATTTCGATCTAGATCGAGTGTACCCAATCGCGGTACGGTATCGATCTGGAACGAAAAGACTTAACGACTCAGTTCCAGAGGAGAGAACAGTACCTGATAGAAGACGTCGCTGCTACAGAACAGTAGCTGACCGCCGACAGCAGACGAGCAATCGAGGGCACATGAGCGAGAGTGCTATAGCTGATGACCCCACGTTTGATTCTTGGTCCCTTGGAAGATATTGGGTTCGGAGAGGATATTTTTGGACGAATAGATTTCAAGAGGTGGGATGGGTGATAAATGGATAGGCGTAAGAGCAGTTCCAGCTGACAGCCCAGCCCAGGCAAAAGGCCCTGGTCTCCCAAAATCAGCTCCAGCGGTGACATCCGGCAAGGCCCAAGGCAAGATAGGCACTGACATCAGCAAAGAAAAAATATTTTAAAAATTACCCAAAAATTCAAAAAAAAATGTATACATACCTAGCAAATTTTTATTTATTAATCTCATATATATAAATAAAATTAATCCCATGTGAATAATAATTGCCCTTAGATTACCATGGTAATTGGTGGAAAAGTACAAAAAAATTGCTAAGGAATATACTATTCAAGTGAACAATAATCGCTCTTAGTTACCCATGTTCTTTGTCATGACAAATGAGTGGAAATGTTCTAAAAGGGAACGCACTAGAGATTGGGTGGGTTAGTGTGTCAATATAATAACATTACTCATTCTAGTTTCAAGAATTCAATCTCATTCTCCTGTACTCTATGGTCCAAGGAAGTTGTGGTTGCCTACCCTTGAATCTAATGTAAGGGTTGAGAAAAAATTGGTTTAAATATCAATATGCCATCTTTTCTTTTACTATTACTGTAGTAAAATACTATTTTGGTTATTCAAACTAATTTTTTTTTTTAAAGTTCAATATCAGAGATGAAAAATATGAACAAAAAACTCATCTGCATCTAAGACTGTCATCTCCGACGTCAATCATCTTTCTACTTCACGCCTAATGAATAAGAAAACATGAACCTTTCATGAAAATACAACATAGCTGCAGAAACCCAAGTCTAGGTTCATGAACTAAAAAAAATGGAAAAAGAAAAAGCCCAAAATTTGTTTGTAAAAAATTGAAGTTTTCCCAAACTGGGTTCATGAATCATTCAAATCTAACATTTATAAACAGAAATTGATCACAAAGGTAGAACACAATAGGAAAGTGACTTGGTTGTGAGCTCTTGAAATTCAATCACGTTAAAGTGTGAAGGGATGGCTTGATGGCTCCGGATTTGGGTCAATAAATTTTCTTTTTTTTTTTTATGAAAAAAATTGAATATTTGAAACTAAATCGAGAGATGAAATGATAACCAATAAAAATTAGAGTGAATCTTAAACGACACATGTTCTTGATTTTAGTCTGCAATACCGGAGTTAAAAGTAGTTGTGAACGACAATAGGGGAAGAACATGTTCTTGGTTTTCTAAGAAAGAGCGTGTTTTGATTGGAGTGATTTTTTCTTTTTTTAAGTTTTTGTTTTTGTTTTTAAGTTAAATTAATATTTTGTACACTAAAAGTAATAAAATATAAACATATTGATATTTAAATCAGTTTTTTCTCAACCTTTAGATTAGATCCAAGAGTGAGTGACCAAAACTTCCTTGGACCCTAGGATCCAGGAGAACGGGACTATTCAAGAATTGCTAAGGAAGAAGGAAAGTCACGGTTCTTTCAATACACTGAACAAATAAAATACATAACTTATTGAATAAATAAAAAACCACTTATTCATAAAGTAAATAAGTTCATAATTAAAATTTGCATGCAGAAACATAAATTAAAGTTTATTGTTGAAACTTCAAACCAAACAAAACGGAAATTGAAAATACTTAAAATTAAAAATAGCAACTTTAGCCAACTGGTCGTTTTCCTTTTGCTTTTGCACTAGTCCTTGTGCTTGAGCTCCCTGCAAAAGAAAATTGACTGGGGATAGAGGATAGTGAGGATGATGCTTGGCCATGAACACCTACATAATCGTCCTCCAACCGTTTCTATCTTATTTCCTCCAATTTCTTTGCAGAGTCATCTAAGAAAAAGGATTCTGAATCAATATCTCATTTCTTGAAAGGCCCATCTTTGTGGCTCTCACTGAAACGTAATTGGAGACAGCTATTAGAATGGATATAAACAAATTGATCAGCTATTGCAAAATTCAGCTAGTTTCTCAACATTATGGATGTAAGAATATGTGCTCCAAATTCTTTCCACCAATGAACTTGATATCGGTTGAGCCAACGCCTTTATCATTTGTATATAATGAATTATTTAGGATAAAAAATAATTAAATTAAATTTATGCATTTTTTGACAGGAACCGACCCTAATTCCTCTTTAGAATCCAAGCCGGATCCTGTGCGTGTCCGACATCTGTTGGGTGTCGGGCACACTTGACCAATTTGCCCTTTTTCTTAAAACGACTTTAAAAGAACACAATTTGAAGGTTTGACTTCTGTCGAAAATTCGACAGAGTCTCCCCTGTAACAAGCTCAAATCCCAAAATTTACACCTGCATTAAAACGCAATTTAAAACTCCCAAACATCCAGCACGCACAAGGCAAGTTCACACACCAACATAAGTGAAAATTCGGCCTCAGGCCTTACAAAAAGTTTAGGGCAATTCAAAGCTACTAAGTTATTTTAATTTCAGTTACAAAGTAAGTTCCTTCTCGGGTGAAAACCCTACACAAAGATCGAGGAGAGCGGTGATGGTGATGAAGGGCAGGTGGTGGTGCTCAGGTACAATCTACTGCCTGGGGGCGCAAAACATTTAAAAACGTGAGTGGACAAAAAGAAAGTTTTAGAAAATAGTAAAAGAACATACTAACCCCCCTGTTAAAACATTTAGAAGACAATTCTATATTCGCACGATAAAAAAAGGCATGCATATAAACATATTCATAAAATTTCACAAAAGCAGGAATTCCTATTTCAAAAAAAGAATTAATATCAAAACAAGCTTTCTAAAATCCAACTAGGTGTACCCTTTTTATATTCCCGTCAATTCCATTTCCTCGCTAGACTTGGTGACACAAAGTCAGCCGAGCCGCGTCCTCGCAAGACTCGGAAAACACAAAGTTTACCAGAGCCGCGTCCTCGTTAGACTCGGAAAACACAAAGTTTACCCGAGCCGCGTCCTCGCTCCGCACGGTTCGGGCGTCCCCGAGACTCATGGGGCATAAAGTCATACGCGCGCAGACTTATATGAAAGTAACTATGTCCGTAGACAGGGTAATAACCAATATCCAATAAATATTCCGAAGGCAACATTTCTAGGGTACCTAGGGTGGTTTGAAACCTTCCTTAAACCATTCATACAAAAAAAATCCTCAACTTTCCGAGCCATCCAAGTTCCACAATATTAAAACATAAAACTCATGTCCATGCTCAGAACAATATTCATAATGAATACTTCAAGTAAAACCATTAAATTCAGTTCATGCTTGAAATCACATACTTTAAATCCCTTCATACTTTCCTTGAGGGATTTAATTTCCATAGTAAAAAATCTCATTTAAAAATATCATTCATAGGCTCGTAGTAAAAGCATATTCGAAAAATAATAAAATTTCATTTAATCTCAAAAAAAGTTCAAAAGCATAATTTGTAATTAATTCAAAGATAAGCATTTAATAAAACAGTTATTGCATAAAAATTCATTTATAAAATAAAAGTCCACTCACTGTGCGTCCGAGCTAGCCCGACCCTTCGAGGGTCCTTCTTGCAAATTCTCTGTAGCTTGAGCACCTATTTGCAAATTAAAACCATTCATTAATTAAATATTGCTTGGCACGATAATTTATTAAGAATCCCGACCCCGGGCCTAAAAGTGTCCCAACTTAGTAGGAAAAGTTCCTAAGCCCTCTAGGCTTGATTTTATCCGATAGATTAATTTTATAATCCTCGGAATTAAATATTCGATTAAATTGTTAATTGGGTTCACTTCGGTCGTTTGTAAGGTTTTCGACTTCCGATGGACGATCCGTAAGTTCCTAAAGGTTTCTAAGATTGCCAATAACAATCCCTCAAAGTTTCGTTACGATCCGACGGTTCGAACCTATCGAACCCGAGTTAAACTTAATTAAACCTAACCGGTAAAATTGGTGTTACACTCAAACGATTTCCGAAAATTTATCCGAACATACCCACACGCTTGGGAGGTCACATGGAGTGTTTTGGGACGGAAATGGGCCGCCACAACCTGGCCCACGCGCCGGCAGGTTTGGGTGGCTTGAGCGATTTTTCCGACGACAAAAAATCTTGGAATTAACCTGCAAACCATCTACCTATAGACTCGTGGTGACGAGAGGGAGCTAATGGCATAAAGAACCGGCCAAAAACCCGATCAAAACTCAAAATTTCCGATCGAAACCCTATGTTTCAAATCTCCTCTCAAAACTCCAATTTAACCGAAATTAAACCTCAAAACACGAAGAACAACAAGGTAGGGGTCGAAATCTACCTGGATTGACGAAGAAAATCGATGAGGATGGCAGGATTTTTGCTCTGAAAAGCTGACGAATTTCTGGGTTTTTCGCACGGCCTCCTCCTGCGTTTTTGGTCGGAACCGGATCGAGGGTGAGGTGAGGGAGGAGAGGGGAGAAGATTTAGGGGTGATCGGGGTGGTGCGCCGGCCGGACGGCGTCTAGCCGTGGCTTGGTTCGCTCGGCAGGGGTTTGGGGTCGAAGGGGCGAGAGGTTGGGGACGAGGCGTGAGGCACGCGCTGGCCAATTGGCCAGCTTGTTTTATTTATTTATTTTCTCCCCTTTTTTGATATTATGATCGGTGCATAATTACATATCATTTTGTACCCTTCTAACTTATGATTTGGTTATGTTTTTGAGTTAAACTTGTGCTTTTAATCTATTTTGTGTTTGTTTTAGTGTAATAAGTTTGGGACTCATTTAATGCATTTTGGAGTCAAGTTAGCTCAAAACGGTGTCTGCAGATCAGTCAACTTCACGGATTGGACTCTACTTGCTCAAGAAGAACCAGATAATGAGCCATACTTCATTGGAAAGATACGGAAGTCTATTTTCTAGATCATTTTACGGTTCATGATTCCGAGTCCTCTAGAGGAAGTTATACAAGTTTTGGCAGCTTAAGGTCAAAATCGGCAGGATCTGCGTTACTGGGCCAAAAATGACTTTTGAAGGCCTTCCCGAATTTTCCTTGAGTTGGGCTGCATATGCTTGGAAAGATAAGACAAAGAGCTTCAAGATCCATATTTTTGCAGATTTTTCAGAATGGAGGAACAAGCCCAAAACGAGCCCAAAAGAAGACTGCAATGCATTGTCAAGCATGACATATGCATGATGAAATGTTATTGATTGTGGGAAATTTTGGTGGAGCATATTCAATACATATAATTGGAGTGGAGTTTTGCAGCAGCCAAATGAAGTAAAATAAGATGAAGTGGGAGTTGCAACACTAAGCTCAAAGACAAGAAGAATTGTTTTCAAATGCAATTGTGTGAATTAAGTGTTGTAAGTTGGTGAAGTGAGTTTGTAGGTAGAAGCAATACTTAATTCAGATTTTCACTTCCCCTAGGCCTATAAATAGTGAGTTCTCCAAACATGTAAACACACCCCAAGGGGGGGAGCTCTCAAACATCTCTCTAGAGCTCCTCTCCCTTCTCTCCCTTCTCTCCCTCAAATTCTCTTAGTTTTCCTTTTTAGTTCTAAATTGTTGTAACAAAATCCTTTTGCTAAATTTTCCTTTAAGTTTCTCTTAGTTGTAATTTATTTTTCATTGTAATGTAAATTCTTTTCTTAAGTTTTCAAGTTTAATTAGTTTCCAAGTTTCAATTGTAGTTCTTGTTCTTATTCATTATGCTTATAAGTTAATATGCTTGTTTGAATGAGTGATCACCATTAAAACTTGTATGTTAGCTATCTTGGTTTGAATTAAGAGTAGACACCATGCATTAATTCAAATTGAACTATGAATAGGAAGAGTATGTATGGACATTCGACAATAGGGATTAGATACATACTTGGTTGTTTAAAACATTCTTCTATGCTTAATGGATTTCTAATGCTTAATTTAGGTTCGACAACAAGGATCTAATTAGGGAATTAGAAATACAAGGTTAGGACCAGACACCATGGCTTAATCATACTTTAGCTAGAATCAATCTAAGAATATGAATTGAACTTGGTAACTAATTTGCTTGAGTTAATTTCTTTTCTTTCTTTCTTATTTTATTTATTTTCTTTTCATATCTGTTTTGTGCAGGGAATCAAATTGAATCAATCTATCATCAATCCTCGTGGGATCGACCTCGTACTTACACAAGCTATACTATCCAATGGCCCGTGCACTTGCGAGTTAACATATTACGAAACTGCCCCTAGGATATTTTTAACCTTTAAGCGTTTGTTCGAGTTCGGAATCGGATGTTCCGCATATCCACGAACTCGTTTCGACGAGCCGGACGCAACAGTGTGCTCCGTTTCACCAAATTCTTCCCCGAACCAATAGTCAATGTTTAAATCAAATAAATTAATCGGGGTAAAATTGTCTTTCTCTTTAATATTTTAATATTTTAGTCTTAATTTAGGATCGGGTTGTTACATTTTAAGCTACCTTTGCTAATTCTGATGTTTCTGCACCATATGTTGACCACCAATCAATGAGATCCATAACCACCGCATCTGTTTGAACCTTTAGTGAACCATAAAAACCCTTTTGTTGATGCAAGCGAGCGAATTGTTCTTGTAGCAAACGAGCCTCAGCTTTAGTTTTTGATATCCTATCAAAGGTTTTCACAACATTCTTCCTCACTTATATGTCTTCATTAGGGCTTTTTCTAGCCACACCCCCTGGTGCTATTCGACTTAATTAAACTCTATCATTAAACCTTGTTGTTAAGGAAAATGCAAGACAATGCATGAGAATATTCATCTTTTCCCACCTACGAAGCACAATTTCTTCAACCTCATGAAAATGTTCGGCATATATTCCACTTGCCATAATATCTTTTATTTCACCAAGCATATTATCTATTCTTTCATAAATTTCACCCATCTTTTAGCCATCATCATTAGAAAATTTTACCACCAGATAAATTGGCTTTGTGAAATCTAATATTGCCTCAACATGTTCCCAAAAATTATCATCTTGCACGGTATTTTGAACGAGAGTAACTAAATTTCTTTTGCCTTCATCTAAATTTTTCAACAACTCTTTCCGTGCTCTTTGAATAACAGTAGTTTGTAGTGTTTCTCTACCATCAACTAGCCTCTTTAACAAGATATAATGGGACACGAATATTGTTTTAGCTACTTTCAGTAACTTCAGATGTGACACACTCTTAAAAATTGCCAAAACATGTAAAAAAAAATTGACAATTGACTTTTAAATTTATAAATATTTGTAAGGCACTCAAAATTTTGTGCAAGATCTTTAAAAATGAGATTTAAGGTATGAACAACACATGGAGACCAAAAAATATGCTCGTGTACCTTTCCAATCTCTCTCCTAGTTGCGACACAATTACTTTCCATTGTCGGTTATTACTTGGAGAACATTATAGAGCCCCACTTCTTCAATTGCTTCAAGTAAGAGGCTTGTGATCTCTTTACCAGTTTTTTCAATCCTCAACATATCATGTGTCACACCTCGAATTTTCAATAACAAATAACCCTTGAGTTATTACAAACAAACCCATCTAGGACGTGAAGCTCGGAACCTTCAACAAATGTACTAGGATTTTTTTTCTTTTTCCTTAAAACAATACAACCCATTCCGAACCCACAATATAAATACATACTCAACTTTTCTGAGTCAAATATTACATCACACCAATTACATAATAAATTGAAACTTCAACCTATTATATAATCTGCTCCTCAAAGTTTATTACACATAACGGAAGTCTTCACACCAAAACAACTTCATAAATTACCCACACATTTATTTAACCTTGTATGATTTTTTGGAATATTAATAACAACAAAATCCAAAATTTGAGGTTATTACATTATACCCTCCTTAAACGAATTTCGACCCGAAATTCAGCCGCACTCGGCTTCAACAAATATTCAAAATTCAACCACAATTGGCTTCAATAAGTACGAGGATACTTCCTTCATTGATTCCAATTTCAGCTTTTAAATCCAGTCAAAACTTACGATTATAATCATCCACTTTTAATGTTATAATTATCACCAACCAACCATTAACCAACATTCTGATGGCAACAGGACAACAACAATTCCACAAAACATATTTCATTTCATTTCTAAACAAGTACAACCAACGGTATTTGAAAATGAAAAACAACTTAAAAAGTGCAATGCTTCAAAAGTACACCACTAAAAAAACAACTCACACAACACCCAACTTAAACATTTTTGTCTCCTTCCAAGAGACTAAGACTCAACAGAGTTTCAACTCCCTCTGCTTTATCATCAACTTTGAAAAGCTTAGAACTTTTAGCCTCCACCTGAGGCACTCTAGGCCTTCAACTCTACTAGACCCAGCAAACGGGTCGTGTTAATAGGTTTCAAGTCGTGTTCGTGTTAACCTGTTAAGTTAACGGGTTAACACAACACGACTAGTTAAGTTAACATGTGACAAATACTAGACCCAAACACGACTTGTTACAGTTCGCAAATATCCAACACGACCCGTTAAGAATAAACCAGGAAGGAAAAAAAAACAATCACAAAGATGGCTTCTCTACCCGGCCACCAACACGCCTTCTCTATCCGTTTTCCCCAAACCCAAACCCTAACTTTTCTTCCCTCTTTCCTTCTTAATTTTAGTCTTCTCCCCAAAACAGTATATATATATATATATATATATATATATATATATCTCTCTCTCACAGATATCTTAAAACCCAACAACAACAGAAATTGAGGAAGAAAGAAAATTTAAAATTGACAGAGAGAACAGAACCAACAACTCTAGAACCAATCACCCTATGTGGAACCTGACCCGATTTCTCCTCCTTGATCCCTGGCTGGGCTCATTGGTGGGCTCTGGTGGTTGGGCTAGTTGAGTCCGTTGAGTGGAGAGAAGAAGATAAGAAGATAAGGAAAAAAAGAGAGGAAGAAGAATGATGGAAAGAGGAAGAAGAAAAGTAAAAAAAGGAAAGAAGAAAAAGACACAAAGGACAGAAGAAAGTAAACAAAATGTGAAGAAGAAAAGGAAAAAAATATATATTTTACAAAATTACAAAATTTGTCACGACCCGACTCTCCTAGCACGATATTGTCCGCTTTGGGCCCTGCCCTCACGGTTTTGTTTCTGGGAACTCACGAGCAACTTCCCAGTGGGTCACCTATCCTGGGATTACTCTAGCCCCAACTCGCTTAACTTCGGAGTTCCAAGGAATTCGAAGCTAGTTAGCTCCCAAAAGGGCTCATGCTAGGAGGAAAAGTGCCCACACATATAAGCACTTCACATTTCCCTCCCAGAGCAATGTGGGATTGCTCACCGTTCTTGCTTCCCCAAGCTCACGGGTCTTACAAAATTACCCTCCTTAACGAGTGGCTAACGGGTTCACCCGTTTTTGACCTGACACGACCCGTTAGCTTAACGGGTGGCTAACGGGTTCACCCATTTTCAACCCGACCCATTAAGCTCAACCCAAATTCTGATAATTTCGTATGAATTCATGTCGTGTTAACGGGCCATGTGCATTATTGCTAGGTCTAAACTATGCACTTTAGCAGTGACCTCCGTAGGTCTTGAACTCTGGCCTTCTGCCACATATTCCACAATAGTTACACCACGAGCTTTCTTACTTGGTGATTCCCCAAACAGTTGTTCGAAAAATGCCATTTTGGCACATTCATCCACTTTGTCTTGGTCCTCTGGGACCTTCTTATTTGTAACATCTACCTTGTCCAACTTTTGCCGCATTTCTCTGGAGTACGTGTCTATCATCCTTGATAGCTCATCGTTCTCCTTCAACAAGCTACAAGTCATTGCAGCATGCAAAATACGGTCACTCGTCTTCTCATCCTTCTGGTGTTTGATTATAAAATCACACACATCCAGCACAACCTTCAACCTAAGGACTTCCTGAGTATTCCTTTCACGCTCCTTACTTAACTCACCTATTAGTTTATAAGCCTCCAGAGTAGCTTGATCAAGCTCATTCTTCAATTCATTTCAATCCTTGATCAATGTGTGACACTCTCGAAGCGCAATCCTCAGATTCCTCAATTGAAGTGTCAATTCTGGCACTTCTTGGTTCTTTGCAAATAGTCGTTGCCCCAAGTTTACAATAGATGTAGCACATTGGACGCTTAGAGCCATAGCATCATCTACTGTAATTGAATAATCCTTCTTTCCCAATGTCTTCATATCCATTGGAGTTAGCAAAACTCTTGTCACTCCAGCAGCTACATTATTATCCCGCGTCACAGAATCCTTGACTGTGACCGGACCTCTTGAAGAAACAAAATTGGGATGCCACATTGCTACATCTACTTATACTTGCTCACATCCTTGACAAGAAAGAGAAAGGTTCAAATCCAAATTAAGTCTACAAGAAGAATTCATTTGTGTATTTTGTTTTTTCTGAAAATGGTAGAAAGAATAGCTTCAATATGAGACTTGTATACTAAACTATTACACTTCTCAAATTGATGAATTGTGCCCAGCCAATGATATCTTAAATGGGCACAGCAAATCCAATCATCCATTTCCCAGTTACAAACCTTTCAATTCGCAAACCTTTACTGTTAGAATATCTGTTTGTGTTTATGCAGGTTGTGTTAGTGAGTGTTAGTATAGAGTTTGTTTATCTGACTATGTTAGTGTTGAAATGCCGGCTGCTATCTTTACAATTTTGTGTTAGTGTTTATACGACTGCATCTCTACCCTTTGTATAGCTATAAATACCTCCCATTGGAGATGAATGAAATATCAGAAAATTTCTGCACTTATTTCTACTTGGTATCGAGCAAAACAATCGATTTGCTCTCTTACTTTCTCACAAACATTTCTACCAAAGTTTTTTTCTTTCCTTCTTTCTCTATCATCTTCACCAAGGGTATCACGACCTTGGTGTTGTTATTCTAAACCATAAAGCCTGCTGCACATTCAGTTCGGTTCAAGACTCACGTAGCGGTCGAAGCATGTTTGCGAGATTCTTGTATGTGAGACTTTCTACCCCAACAAGAAAACAATTGATATTTTTCTTCTTACAATAAATTCAAATTTCGCTATTATCATGTCTAAATTACCATGGATAATTGATTGGGGCAATGATCATATGACCCGGTGAGTCATCTCGGTTTACATGTGTTTACCACGTCCGAATCACGTCATTACGTTCAGTTGCGAGGCGAGATTACATCACTCGAGTTGAAGGGCTGGTTCCCTCTCTCTTTCCTCAACTTTACCTTTATCTTATTGTTTACACGTTCTAATCTCTCAAATAATCTTCTTTCCATCAGTCAAATTACCAACATGTTAAGCATTACGTAATCTTTTTTTCTACTCACTTTGTATTTTCGGGATCTTCTCACGAAGAAGGCGATTGGTATTAGTAAGGAGAGAGGAGGTCTCTACTACTTGGAGGCCAGAGCAGGTCTCAAATTCAATCCCGTGTGGCTTCAGCGACAGAGACAATGTTTTAGGCCAGAGAAAAATTCTTCTATGGCATCGTCGTTTAGGACATCCTTCGTTTATCTATTTGGGCAGCTTATTTCCTAAGTTATTTACTAACATTTCAGCTTCTAGTTTACGTTGTGAACATTGCATTTATGCAAAAAATCATCGTGTCTCGTTTCCACCCGGCTTTCATAAAAGTGTGATCCTTTTTCTCGTATTCATCTTGATGTGTGGGGTCCGTTTTCAATTCCTACTTCTTGGTGCTCGATATTTTATATCTTTTATTGATGATTGCACTAGAGTGTGTTGGGTTTATCGATGAAATCCAAAAGTGAAGTTAGTATTATTCCTAAGTTCCATCAACTAATCAATACTCGAGTTTCATGTCCAAATTCGAGGTTTTTCATTACGATAATGGACGTGAGTTTGTAAATCATTCTCTTCTTGAATTCTTCGGCTGACATGGCATTATCCACCGGACAACTCGACACACCCCAGCAGAGCGGTATGGCGGAGCGTAGAGCGCCATCTCCTCGGCGTGGCGAGGTCATTATGCTTTACTATGCAAGTTCCCAAGCGGATTACGAGGCGTCTTTGTCATGTTCTTGTCTTCCTCATTAACTTGCAGAATGCCTACTTTCGTGTTCTTGATTATCAAACACCCATAAAAGTATTGTCTCAATTCCTCAATCCCTTCCTTGCTTAATTTGCCCCTAAAATCTTTGGTTGTCTTTGCTAT
This sequence comes from Prunus padus, assembly GCA_024362665.1. Taxonomy (NCBI): domain Eukaryota; kingdom Viridiplantae; phylum Streptophyta; class Magnoliopsida; order Rosales; family Rosaceae; genus Prunus; species Prunus padus. The sequence continues at coordinate 13,225,323 of JANFAM010000005.1, read as the reverse complement.
GTCCATGTTCACTCTATTCACGAGGGACAAATTAGATCCACGTGCTCTTAAATGTGTCTTTCTGGATATCCTCCATCACAAAAAAAGGATATAAGTGTTTTCATCCTCATACGGTAAGACATATGTGTACTATGGATGTTGAATTACAGCCAGACAAGAATCTTATTTCTCGGGAGTCTCTACTTCTCCTCTTCATGGGGAGATTAGAAATCTGAGAAGAAGAGAAGTTGTGGTTTGAAGCTGAAATTGGACCATGTTATGTTCTCCTACTCAAGGTGAGGGGAGGCGTCGAGTTGAACCTGAAATTGAATCAAATTCAATTCTCCTACTCAGGTGAGGGGAGAAACACATTACCTTGAAGCGTTTGAAAGAAGGAAAAAGAAACATGTGGATGTTCCATTGCCACCTCCTCCAGATCCTTCTCTCCATGATACTACCATCCAATCGAATGATTCTTGAGAATGATCTTGAGGTACATGCCTCTGTCCCTATCTTATCTCTTTCTTCGATATTGACTCATTACCTGAATATGATCATGTAGCTCCACTAGAAACTCCCTTGGTTCCACATGATGAGGACCGAGGAGAAGATATCTATCGTGATCGTCACCCTCACCGAAAAATTTGGTTTCCCTTCATCCAATAATGTTAAGTATCCCATTTCCAACTATATTTCATACCATAGTCTTTCTAAGTCTCATTTGACTTTTGCACAACAATTGTCTTGTGTCTATTCCTAATAAGTTTCGAGGAAGCCCTTGATGATCTAAATGGAAATCTGCTATGGTAGAAGAAATGAAGGCTCTTGGAAAAACTCTACATGGGAGATGGTTGAGTTGCACCAGAGACAAGAAAAGCATGGGGTGCAAGTGGGTGTTCACGGTGAAGCGGGGAATTGAGATGGTTCGATAGAGGTATAAGCACGACTTGTGGCAAAGGGCTATACCCAAGACGTATGGGATCGATTATCGAGAGACATTTGCTCCTGTTGCCAAGATGAGTACGATCGAGTTCTTCTCGTTGGGTGCAACTTAGATTGGCAGCTAAAACAGTTTAGCGTCAAAAATGCCTTTCTACATGGAGATCTACAAAGAAGAGGTTTACATGGACCCTCCTCCCGGGAGTTTACACCTAAAGAGGAAAGGTTTGCGAGGTTAAGGAAGGCTTTATATGGCCTTAACTTGCAGTCACCTAGGGCCTGGTTTGGCGGTTGATCATTCCATGAGAAACTATGGCTTTCATGATCTCAAGGCTGATCATACACTATTTCTTAGCGTGTTGGCAGCAAGATTACTTGCTAATTGTTTATGTGGATGACATGGTTATTCTGAGTAATGATGAGCAGGAGATTGAGAATCTTCAAAACTACTTGGCCAAAGAGTTTGAAATGAAAAATCTGGGATCCCTCAAGTATTTTCTAGGAATTGAAGTTGCACGTTGAAGAAAGGCATCTTCTTATCTCGGCGAAAATATGTTCTTGATTTGCTAGCGGTGGAAGAATTGGGCGTGCGAACCTATTAATACTCCAATGGAGGTTAACCATGGATTGTCAATTTATCCGGATCGGGTGCCTACTAACAAGGAGAGGTATCAAGGTTAGTTGGAAAGCTGATTTATCGGCTCATACAAGACACGACTTTGTCTTACGCCGTTAGTGTTGTCGACCAGTTCATGCATAATCAAGTGAAGCACACCAAGGTGCGAGTGGATCGAATTCTCGGTACTTGAAGTATACTCCAGGCAAGGGTATATTGTTTTCAAAACATGGGCATTTAGATGTGGAAGGTTACCAACGACTGCGACTGCGGGCTCAAAACTTGATAGAAAATCAACTTGGGGTTATGTGTCTTTTGTTGGTGGTAATCTTGTAACTTGGAGGAGTAAGAAGCAGGGGTTGTCATCGAGATCTAGCGTGCTGAAACGAGTATAGAGCACTCGGCCATGGCATAAGCGAGCTTATTTGGTTAAAGATTCTAATAAGGAACTTCGGGTTTGAACCTAAGAAGCCTATGATTACGTATTGTGACAATCTGACTGCCATTGAAATAGCAAATAATCGATACATCATGAGAGAACAAAGCATATTGATATTGTGAGACACTTTATCGGCGACAACTTGGCAAAAAATGTCATTCGCAGTGCCGTATATAAAGAGTGAAGACCAACTTGCGGATATGATGACTCATCTTTGTTTCTAGCGGGGAACTCTACTCTTCACTAGACAAGTTGGGCATGTGCGATATCCATGCACCAACTTGAGGGAGTGTTAGAATATACAGCTGTGTTTATGCAATTTTGTGTTAGTGAAGTGTTAGTATAGGTGTTTGTACGACTATGTTAGTGTTAATGCAGTGCTATCTTTCTGCAATTTGTGTTAGTGTTGTCTGCAATTTGCATCTCTACCCTTTGTATAGCTATAAATACCTCCCATTGGAGATGAATGAAATATCAGAAAATTTCTGCACTTATTTCTACTCTTTCTCAAGTTCCACACATTCTCGAGCTACGAACGTCACATTTTTCAAACTCCCTTTTGTCAACATCTACAAATTTCAACCTGACCTCTGTCCCGTTCTTCATCTCTTTCCAATCAAGAAAAGTTGTCGTGAACAGTATGCCACGCATATCAGCACCAACAAGTAAATCCAAAGCTATCACTTCAGATCATTGTACACCGCATACAACTTGCACAACTTGCATCCATAACTACAACACAATCAATTTTATCAGTTAATATCCAACATCTGATGGACACTGTTACTTAGTATCACAAACCAACATTCATTTCCAATTATTCATTCTGAATAACACTCAAACCACTAAATGCTTACTAACTTAGCCACTTTGGCTCTTCACCTTTCTCCTTCAACTTGGATCAGCACAAGGTTGAACTCAACCACTTTTTGAGTTCACTGACTCAAGAAACTGCAATTGCCTTCACTAGATGATACACAAGTGTAACATCTCATTCCTTAACGAGGTATGTTAACTTTTTCTTCCATTTCGTATTCATCTCATTTTGAAAGAACACATACTTCAAACTCTTAAGATTTCCAAAAGAGTTCAAACTTCTAACCAACTCTATGATGCCTCTAAGTTTCAGGCAAAGAAAACTGCAACTAGCTCCAATCATGAGTGGAATCTTTCACACATGAACCTTTAATTTTCCTGAAGCATAAGCCTCAAGCTTCTCATGCCGCATCAACATACATCCCAAATCTTGATGAGATGCATTACCACCACCAATCCACATCTACTTGAAGGAATGGTCATCAACGAAATAGCAACTAAACTCGTCTTCAAAACACTAAAAGTTTTCTCACAGTCTTCAAACACCATTACAAGATCCACACACACACTATTGCAATGAACCAACTATTATAGATGCATTACCTTTTAACGCACTTATAACATTCAAGTAGTGGTTAAAGTATGAAATGACTCTTCCATTCCATAACCATCAATCCAAAACTCGAGTTATCTCAACTCAATAGCCAAATCAATAACTAACTTAACTACCCTCCATAGGGGTAAACCCATATCACTTTCAACACTCTGAATTTCTAAATTCGGTATCACCTCTGGTATATCTCAATCATATGGTAAAATTATACCATTATTCCTGCTTTGGTCCCTGTCTCTGATTAGGTCCATTTCCTCACAAAAGACAAGACAAACAACAACAATCAGAGGACCCATTCCTTTGAATCAAGGCTTTCACCAACCCATCAACATTTGGTCCAGAGAATCCATTACTCTGAAACCTAGAACTCTTTCTTAGCCAACTCCCGACTCAATTGAGCAAATCAAAGTGTCAATCCAAAACAACCAAGCATCTTCCTCAGAGTGAACAAAAGACTCTCATAGTGTTCCTTTGCTTTTTAACAACTATTTGAGCTGACCATAAGCTCAATTAACAACCCTTCAGAGCTGATCATAAGCTCCGTCACTTCGTCAGAGCAGACCATATGCTCTGATACCAAATTGTCACACCTCAAATTTTCAACAACAAATAACCCTTGAGTTATTACCTAAGAAGCACGGATACGGCAGTTGAGGTACGTATCCCGTGTTTGATACGTTGGGGGATACGATACGCAATGGACACGTACGAATATGCGATTGATACGTATTCGAGTCAACGGATATGGTCAACAACAAAAAGATCCGCGTATCCGATTTTTAGGATACGTTTTAAGAAAGAAAATTAAAATTCGGCACAAATGTGAAGTCTTGAAGGATACAAATTATCCTTACCTACCTGTTTTAGGAATTAGATCTTCTTCTTCTTCTTTTTCGGAATCAAATCTTCCTCTTCTTTTATATAAATAATGAAGCCCAGCACAGCACCATAATCGGATCTTCTTTTCTTCTTCTTGAATCTTCTGGTGTGGTGGTGGCTGTGGTGTTCATGAATTTTCTCCTCTCTTTGTTTTCTGAGCTTCTCTCTTTGTCTCTTTGTTTTCAACTTTTCATCATTGGTGTGGTTTGTCTTATCTTTTTTTTTTGTCGAGATCTTATCTTTTGCTTTTGTTTACTCACGGTTTCAATAAACTTTCAACTTTCAAAGCAAGTCATTATTAAAGTTTTAAGTTTCAACCCAATACACTGTACAGTAATGGTAATTTAATACTATTACAATTTAATATTTCAAAGCAAGTCATTATTAAAGTTTTCAACCCATGTGCTTTTGTTTAGAAAAAAGAAAAAAGTTTTGTTTAGTTTAGACAATTTAATAATATTATAATTTATTTATATTCAATATATTGAATTTTTTATGTTCAGGAACCTGAGTCGTCCAGATAATAATGCAAGTGCTAATGTTAATACTACTGAGAATACTGAAATCGAGGTAGATGATCATGCTCCATTATGAAAGTATGTTAAAAGGCTTGACTCATGTTAAAAGGCTTGACAAGTTAGGAAAAGGATGAGGAGGAAATACTATGTTTGAATGCAATTATTGTCATAATACTTACAAAGGCTCCTACTCTAGAGTCAAGTTTCATTTGTTGAAAATGTCGAGCAATGAGATTGCACCTTGCAAAAAGGTTACTGATGAAGTTTTTGCATAAATGAAAAAACTTGTGAGAGAATGTGAACACCGGTTGAAAAGTGCAGCTCCAAAACAAGTGTCTTTGCCTAATACTGGTTCTTTACTTTGTTCTTCTGTGTCTAATGTTGAGCAAAAGAAGAGAAAAGGAATGAATGAGCCCCTTGATAGAGCTTTTCAAAATGAGGCTAGAGAACAATGTGATGCTGAAGTTCCAAAGATGTTTTATACAGGTAGATTGTCCTTCCAACCACATGTCATTTGGGCTTATCCAAGATCGGATGAAGATGTTAAGCTCGAAACAAGTTGCTAACTTAGTCTTCAGGTTTGCACGTTTTTGCATGATTTTGCATCTTCTTCTATCCAATGCCTCCGATGGTACTTAGAGCTCAATGAACTGAATGACAAACACAAATGAGATTAAAGGCACAAGTTTAACTAAAAAACATAACCAAATCATATTCTATACGGGTACAAAATGATATACAATTATACTCACTTTTGATTATGATAATTTTAATTTTATGAGAAGATTATTTAAATGTGGTACATAAAGTCTTATTTTCTAACCGTATTGGCGTCATGTTCATTCCTAATCTTATCTTTGATGAGGGTCTTTTATAAAAGGATAATGCTTCCCTCCTTGCCCATAATGAGGATTCTTCCTGGTCTCCCCGGCTTTGTAACCCTGCTGAGATTCGAATTGAATCAGCTTCATTAGCTGAGGAGAATGATTAGCAAAGAGAATTTGCTTAAATTAATAATTAAATGGTATTTTAGGAATAATAGTAGGTGGAAAGATAAGATTACGTTTTTTTTAAAAAATTTACTTGGTGGATGGGAAGATAAAGTGGGTTGGAAAATACGACAGTGGGTGGAAATAGCAGCACTCTTAATTAATTATGATTTGATTTGTTTTTTTTTGGCCAAAATTTTTGATTGATTTAATATTCATAAAAAAAGTAAACTAATATTAATTATGTTTGTATTTAATTAATTATGATTTAATTTAATTCATTATTAGTGCCCTTTTTATAGGGCTATATAGGCTCCGCCCATGAGCATGAACATTCTTAACTCTTGGGTAGGGTCTGGGCTTAGCCTATTTAAGATAGGGCGGACTTGACCCGGCCCATTCAATCTTTAGGGCTAAAAAAGTCCATAACTGAGTAGGGCCTGGACTAACCCAGCCCGACCCATTTTCTTATAATACATTTAGGCATATGTGGGTTAGAATAGTTGAGCATGGAGTGTATCCCTAAATATAAGAAAAAGGAAAGAACAAAAAAAACATATCTTCACTCAACTTCGAGTCCCTTTCTATCTAGATTAAATTAATTTATAATAATTTAGACTATCCCTTGTATAAAAAAAAAATATAATATATATTTCACTTCTAATTTTCTTATATTTTTATTAACATTGATATTTAGTACCTTAACTATCAGCTACAAATCACAACAAAATTTTAATCAAGGTGGAAAGTAATTCTTTTTGTTTCTTTTTATAAAGTCACAAAAGGCCTATAATCAGAGTATCACCAAGGGTATAGACAAATGAGTAGGCAAACCATGGTTGATGTGCCACATAAGCCCTTTTCTCCTCTAAGAGCAACTCCACCCGTTGGGGGGTTGCCATGGCAAGGGGGGAGGGGGGCTACTATTCACGTGAATAGTGTCCCCCTTGCAAATAGTAATATGTATTTCCACCCGTTGCCCTTTGCCATGGCAACTACTATTCATTTTTTTTTATTTTTTTTATTTTTACATGGGATTAATTTTAGTTGTATGTATGCAATTAATAATAATAAAATTGATAGGTATGTATTAAAAAATATTTCTGAATTTTTTGGATTTTTTCAGATTTTTTTCAGATTTTTTAAATATTTTTTTATGTCGCTGACGTCAGCAAAACTATCGCTGACGTCAGCCTGCCTGGGCAGCAGGCCAGGCAAGACTTGCCTGAGGGCCAGCCCAGTCTGCATGGGCCCACTGCCTGCCCTGGCAACAAAGTGCCGCTGGAACAAGGATTTGGGCTCAAGCCCGTGGGACCCACCCCCCCTGCCTGGGCTGCACCGGTGGACTTGCTCTAAGGGGATAGGTAAATGACTAGGTAAAATATACATACTCTCCCTAATGGGTTTGAACTCGATTGCGAGCGGACACACTGCCTTACCCAACTAGACTAACCCACATATACGTTCTCCTTTTGTTTTATGTAGTAGTAAAAGATTATGTAAAAGATGAGAGTAAATAATATAATAATAGTTAGTACAATTATATTGCTTAGTCTATTAGAGTGATCAATTTTTTCTTGTGACAAATAAGTACGCAACATGCCATATAAGTTCGTATAGCACATATTTGCCTACTTCATTCACATCTCCGTTAGACGATATTGGCATATTGCTGTAAATTGTTTTGACGAAATGAAAACTTGGTATTAAATCCGCTGCTTAGATTACGGCATCCACATAGATTTTTGTTTTAATGTTATATTGTAGTTTAGGGGAAAGTCAGTCAAGACCTACAGAATGGAGAGGTAGCCGTATCAAATCAGCGTCAATTCCGTTTAATTTTGACTCAGCTCTCTCTCTTCAAAAATCGGAAAATAAAGACTTTCATTTGTAGTAGAAAATGTAAAATGTATACACTAATCAACGCAAGCCCCGTCGTCACGCTTTTGGCTTTTGGCTTTTTGGCCCCCACTCCGTCCTCACCCAAACACGCCCTTTCTTTCTTTTATTTTCTTTCTTTTACATCTAAATTTCTCTCATTCATTCATTCCTTTCCTTCCATATTTGACCCACTTGCTCAACTCATTCTGCAAATTGCTAATTTACTAAATTGCTAGGGCTTCTTCCCGCACCACCTTTCTCCTTGTTTGTCTTGTTTCTTTGCTGCAGATAGAAAGCTCAAGAGGAAAAAAGATCCAGGTTGACTCTTCTTTGCCGTATCACTTTCTCAAGTCAAGGCGTAATTTTCTATTCCCTCTCTTCTTGCTTTTCTATGTTTCTTTGCGTTTAATCTTTGTCCTGTGAACCATTTGAAGAATTTTCTAGGTGGGTTTTCTTCTTTACCCAAAAGAAAAAAAAAACTAAAATTTGTAGGTGGGTTTTGGAGTTTCTAAAATTGGGTTTTCTTCGTGGGATGCTTGTGGTTCAATTATAATAAGATATTTGTTCTGTTTGCTTGAATTGTTTTTTAGGGTTAAAGCTACAGGGAGATTTAAGATTTGTGGTTTTGGTATTACAGGAATCTGTCTGAGCTTGGAAGTTTTGCTGGTTTCTGAAGCTAATTGTATCTGCGGCTTTTGTGTTGGACTGTGAGGGAAGCTTTTGTGCTTCTCGATTTGTTTGAATTGGTTGCATTTTCTAAGATTGTTGTGTTCAATACTTACCACTGAACAAAACTGGGGTTGTTTTGAGCTTGGTTTGTGAGTTTTTGGGTATCCTTTGAAGCTTTGGAATGGTTTGACTTTGTGGGTGTTTCTTGGTTTGTGGAATGGTTTGACTTTGTGGTTTGAAGCTTTGGTATTTCGTTTGGTGAAGTTGTATTTGAGATTCAAGGAGTTGGAAAGTTGTATTTGAGCTTTCTTTTGAAGTTCTGGGCAATTGTTTTGAAGCTTATGCGAATGGCTTGACTTTGTGGGACATTGGCGAAAGTTAGTTGGTTGGTGGTGTGAGTTTGTTTGTGTTTTCCTCAAAATGGATAACTCCGAAAACAGGCATGATGATCATTTGGGTGTGAATAAAATTGGGAAAAATATAAGGAAGAGTCCATTGCACCAACCCAATTTTGCTAATAATGCCGCTAGGCAACAGCCTCAGCCTCAGGTATACAACATAAGCAAGAATGATTTCCGCAACATCGTTCAGCAGCTTACTGGTTCGCCATCACAAGAACCCTTGCCCAGACCTCCTCAGAATCCGCCAAAACCCCAAAGTATGCGGTTGCAGAGAATTCGGCCTCCTCCATTAACACCTATCAATAATAGACCAGTAATCCCACCTCCAGCTCCTCATCCTTCAGCCCCGCCGCTGGTTCCGTACAATAATAACTTCATGAGGCCCCAGTTTGGACAACCATCACCTACACCGATGCAGCCATTTCCACATGGAGACTCAATGTGGGCAAATACAGCTGAGTCTCCTATCTCAGCATATATGAGGTACCTTCAAAGTTCGATGCTGGATCCAACTCCAAGGGGAAACCAAGCTCAGCCACAACCACAAGGTCCAGGTCAAAGTCAGTCTCAGGCACCATCGACTGGTTTACTTCCTAACCCATCCATGCCTGCTCACCCACCCCCAAGAATGAATGGTCCTGTACCACCTGCGCCTAATCTACCACACCCACCAGTGAATGGTCCTGCCCTCTTACCCTCACCGACTTCACAGTTCTTATTGTCATCCCCAACAGGTTACATGAACCTGTTGTCCCCAAGGTCACCTTATCCATTGCTTTCACCTGGGATGCAGTTTCCTCCACCACTGACCCCCAATTTTCAGTTTTCACCCATGGCCCAATCAGGGATATTAGGTCCAGGGCCTCAACCTCCACCCTCTCCGGGTTATTTATTTCCATTATCTCCTTCGGGGTTTTTCCCCATTTCAAGTCCAAGATGGAGGGATCAATAGTTGTCACACCATTGTTATGTATGTCAGTTCCATGCTTTTTCCTGAGGTCTGTCTTGATGTGGACTCTCATCTACTTCTTCATTTGTGAAAACAGTGTTGTACACTGGTAGTGTGAGTGGCCCTTTGGGCTACCTCTAGTGTTCATCTCTCATTTTTTTTATCTTTCTTTCGTTGATACCCACTCTACATCTTTTTTTATTCTTGAATCCTGTATCATCTGCTATCTTTTTTATTTATTTTTGTTTTCAACAAGTTCAATTTAGGCAATATAGTGAAGATCAACAATGCAATGGGAAGATTGGACAGGAGCTGTAATTTGAAAGACTGGAAAGATGGAGCTATAACATGAAAGGAGGTAGGACACTTGAAACTTAATATGTAGGGTCTAGAGTGAAAGAGTTCTTGTAATTTTGTGATATTTGAATTAAACTGTAGTTTGATGATGTTAATTATTCTTAAGTTAGCTGGCATGCGAAATGAATTTTCGTATTAGTGATTATAGTTTTGTTGTACCTAGATTTGTTCAATGAAGAATATCTTTGTTTGAGCAACTCATAATTTGAATAATGCTACTAGTTCATTGTTTTTCTGCTTTAAATTTAAACATTGTAATGATGTGTTGGGATGAAGTAATTCTAGATTCTCATGTTTGTGAAAGAAAATGAAATTGAGAAACTACAACCCAGATTTCTATATATAGTGCTAAGATTATTTACCTAGTTAATGAATTTCTGACACATGTGACTTGATAATTTCCTTTTTTGAAAGAAATAGTATGAGAAAGAAGAAATATAATGTAATTCTTATGAGCTTCATGTATGTTGAGGGAATGCATTTAACATCTACCAGCATTCTTCTCTTCAACTATCCTCATCTTAGCATTTTTCCTTTCGTTTAAGCATTATTAGACTTCCTGGCATTATTATTGTACTTACTGGTAAAAATGACTCTTCTCCTCGCAAGTGGCGTTGGGGGTGGGGAAGTATTTTTATGTACATTCCAACTTAGTGTTGCTACTGTATTTGCAGCCATTAAATGTCTTTCAACTCTTGCTCCATTTTTCTTTTGCTTTTACACTTGGATGTGGATAGGATAGGGTTTCAGCTATTTTTCATTGCAAGATTGGGTGCCTGTGTTCCTGTGTTCCTGTTTATCCCTATTTCTTATGATCTGGCTGTTGGGTGATCAGATGAAGTTTTGAGTGGTGGACCTTATTTACACCTTTAGTTATGGTAAGAACAACATGCCCGTGCATTTTTTGAATTGTGCATAGAGTTCTTGTAATTATTAGAATTGAGTATGTTATAGTAAAATGGGGACCTTACTAGCAATTGTGTCTTATTAGCATGATCAAAACCAAGGGTGAGATGTGGGTTAGAGATATGAGGTTGACTATGAATCCTCACATCTTTTTCTATACTGCTTTGACGTTCCTAACCTTTAGGGTTTTGCTCATTGAGGAAATTTATGGAGCAGATCAAGTCTGAATGGTTATAGTATTGTTTAGAAGGGAAAGATGAGTTACTGAACTTAGAATCGATCTAGTTGATTAAATGATTTAGGGCCCGGGCGTAACCGTTGATACTTTTATTTTACATAGGACATCCGTATGAGATTGTTCTAGATAGTAGAAGATGAAATATGAATGCATTCTTGTAGAAAGGAAACTGGCTATGCCCCATCAAGCATAGGGCACAGCCATTTTCCTTGCTTTGCCCTATCAAGCATATGTTGGATTTGTACTTATGATCCTATTACATAATGAAGATGAGGGATGGCATAGGAAAGGATGCCCTGGCATTTGTGGCTTATCAGTAACCTGATCATGACCCAAAAGCCATATCTCCTTAGGGTTGAGGGTAAGATGTGAGATTTAACCATGAATCCTCACATCTTGGTTCTTACGGGAGAATGAATAGAACACAGAACCTCACAAATACTTTTAATCGCTTGAGCCACAGATTGGCTTGTTTTTAACCTTTAGGCTTTGCGCTTTGAGGAAAGAGAAGATTTGAGACTAGGTGGTTTTGGACTAAATTTAACTTGGGTTATAGGAAATTCAAGCTTTTTAAAATTAAAAAAATTGTTTTATTTTTATTTTTATACAAGCAATATTGGGGGAATGATATTTTCTCACACACTGACAAGATGCCATAGTCTACAAGTCAAGCCCCTTTCCACCGGGCTAGACTCTGTTGGCAAGCTTTTTTTTTCTTAATCATGGGAGAAAGGGAGATTGGAGGAGAAGCTAAATATAGCAGACATATGCATTTCTTACTAATCTGTCCATCCCCGGGTATTGCCTTAGCATAGAAAATATAACAATAATGGCTCAATACTCCTTTGCCCATGTCTTCTCAACACGCTAAAGTGAGAAGAAGAGTACATAAATTAGTCCAAAAAAAATAAAAACCGAGACTGATTGCCTAATGGTTTGTTATTTTCTATACACTATCTTTATTATTTCCTATCATAAATTCATTCATCATCTCTCTCCCTTTATTTTATAATTATAAAAATAAAAAATAAAGAAATGTTGTCAAATATCATTACGTGGATGATTTATACTTGTTAATATTCTCATGTATTTATCTAAGATAATATCTTTGTGTAATTGGAGACTTATGAGCTTATCTCTAATCAATACATGAGAATATTAATATTAATTGGATATTAATTGGATCAATACTGTCATGATCTAGTTTATTGTTATTTATCTAAGATAATATCTTGGTGTAATTGGAGACTTATCTGTAATTGAAAAAAATAAAATTAATAGCCACAGAAAAAAATTGCAGTCAATTAATTTGATTGTGAGGAGTAGTAGAGTCAATACATGTTCACAATTTTTGTATTATTTCTTTTTTTGCCCAGAAAACATTTTTACAGTTTTTTTTATACGAACGATATTATACTTTAATCTAATCTAAATTACGGAAAGGGGAATTCGAACTCGAATAAAGTAAAAACACATCTGCTCTAGTCAACTTAACTAATTCACTACCAGCTCAACAATTTAGACTAACATAATAACAATAATAATTCAGCCACATGGCCGTTGCTGTTTCGTTGGTCCTCATCAATCATACCATAATGTTTTTTTTTTTCTGGTAGCATCATCATAGTGTATAGTATTGCGATTCACCTAACATATCCATCAATTCGGATACGTTCCAGTCCCATGCCTCAGCCTGACATGGAGACCGTTGACTGTGTCTATAAATTGCCAGTAATAATCTCAATCTCCTTTTCTTAAATTTATTTTTAATTTTGTAAAGTTCAATGTGAAAGGGTGTGCATAATCTCCAAGGGCACACACCCCACCACCACCACCAACCAAGATACCAAATTGTACAATACATCATTGACTCTCATATAAACGTATGGGTTTTCATGATTGTGTTCAGATTTGTACAGTTTTCATGTTCATTATAATAACGCTCTACTCTTACAATGGTCCTAGAAAAAAAAATACATGTAGAGACTTTCATGTTCCGGGTCAGTATGAGCGTTATTCTCTGTTTATCTCTCTCCTCATGCATCATGTCTTTCTCTATCTATATGTCTTCGATCGTATGTATGGTCTAAATAACATAATTGATTGATTAGTAGAATATCTGCAAAGTTTACAATAGTACAGTACTTTTATGAATTCAAAATGTACAAGTGTTGTCTACTAGCAGCTGATTTCTGGGTAGTCGTTTCTTCCTGATGTTAAAAGAGGTTCATGTATATTTTTCTTGTTGATTAAAAACCAAAAAAAAAGGGGGAGGAGGGGACTAGAGTTATGTTATCCCAACAGTTGAACGCCCTTTTTCGATCTTAAGCTGAAAAGGGAAGGAGAGCTATAAGGTCCTACTATAAATGGACCTCTCCTTTCAACAGTAATGTTAATCTTCCATATCTGGACCCCTACTGCAGTACTCTCTCTCTCTCTCTCTCTCTCTCTCTCTGTGTGGAAAGATCCTATCCAACCTCACTCTCTACCTAACAAGGTTTCCTAGGAAGATTTTAAAGAAGCCACTCTATCGTGCCACTCTATTGTATCGTGCCGCTCTATTGTACCACTCTACTGTATAGTGCCACTTTATTGTACCATTCTACTGTATCGTGCCACTCTATTGTATCGTGCCGTTCTGTATACGCCTTTTGGTTCTATGAATCAAGTCTTCTTCTCAAAAAACAATACATATACATTTGAGAATTTCAAAGGGGGTTAAATGGAAAGGAAATAAAATGGCAAATTTTAGAGTGAGGTTAAAATAGAATTTCAATTCCATTTTTCTTTACTGTTTGAAATAAAAAGGAGAAAAAGAAGAAATGGGTTTCTTTTTCTTTGCATGTTGTAGGGGTGTTTTTGTTCGGCACTTTGTGAATGGGCTTGGGCTCGTAAGAAGAAAATGAACAAAAATCCCCGATGCACGAGTTCGAAAACCAGATTCCCAAAAGTATTTTTAAAGACTTGTCAAGCCTTAGAAAGATACGTTTGGGTTCTTTTCACTAATAACCAGAAGAATGCATTAAACTTGTTAGGGACTTAGCATGAGGAGCTTGTGGCATGGAAGTGAGCTTTTCACAGGTTTAGCAATTTGAGAGAGAGAGACCAAAGCATGAGTTTCCTTGAGAAAAAGTATGTTCTAAAGTGGAGAGGGGAGAATTAGGAGGGTTTCTATCTTAGAAAGAATGGGGAACCGATGGGAGTAGAAGATGGTGTAAATTCCAGTTTTGCTTGACAAAGCTTGGTCTTGCTACGGAATGGGGTGTGTTCTTTGGGTAGAGGGAGCTCCCCTTTTATAGGCATTTTGGAATTCTAATTATATGATCTTCCACCCTCATATTTTCCTTTGCTTCTTTCAATTCACTCATTTTGGTGAAAACTTTTTGACCAAAGCATCCGAATCAATGGTTTCTTATGGTTCCAAGGTTTTATGTGTGAGCCTCCCCATGGGGGTGAGGCGCCACTTGCTTTTTCTCTTGGTTTTCAAACTAAGCTTGAGAGGAAAGGGGAGAAGAGAGGAAATCGTTTGTCTAGTGGGTATTCCTCATACACCCGTAAATTTTCTTTGGCTTTTTCATGGTGGCTTTGTGGCATTGTTTATGGAGTTTGGACGGGGTGGAACACGATGTCGCTTTTTAGCAAGGATTTGGGCTGGGCTTTGTGTATTGCATCCGGGTTGTTGATGCTCTCCTTCCAGGCCCGCATGCTTTTGTCAAGTTTCTTTGGAAGTGGCTTATTGGTTTTTGGGCTTTCTAACTATCATGGATTTTCCTAAATGCTACCATAGCCTATGGGATATTCTCATAAGGCATTGGACCCATTTTCTCTCTCATGCTAACCCATGTATTTGGGCCCGAGGAATGGGCCTGAGTTTTAGTGCTCCCAAGTGGCCTAAAACTTCCATTCCTTGGTCCCTCAATGGGCCCCGTGAGTACTCGTGCCCATCCATACCACAACCTTCTCGAAGCCCCGGGTGATTACGTGGCTTAGGCCCACTTAAGCTTGTAGCATGGCTTGGCATTAGAATCGCGTGTCGTATGCTTGCGCTTGAGTTTCATTGTAACATAATAGGCCATGATTTGGGCCCAATAGCATCGGATAAGTTGATGAGCGTGAACTTATACAGACGATGCATTTTTGGCCATTTGTGCATGCTTGCTTGGCGTGGCATGTGACCTATAGCTTATGTAGGTGCACCCTACAATTTCTCGCATGTCCCGATCGTGCTTCTTTTGTGATTAATTATTTGCGCTGGGCCGAGCATAGACTTGGGCCTGCCCCTTGGATTTTGGGCCTCAACACATGTATTATTATTATTATTATTATCATTATATTTGAAAAATAAAAGAATTGTAATTCTCAATGCCATCACATGCAATGCAAACTCAATCACATGTGACAATAACTGGAGTCCAATAGTGAGAGAAGTAATGCTTTCAACTGCCAACATGCAAATTACTAGCTCTCATCAATGAATACTTTTGCCACCACCAGTGACCAGTACAATGAACCTTTCAGTTGCTGCTGTACTCTTTCTTTGTTTTTTGTTTGGTAAAAGTACAAATAATTAATTACTATTTGGTTACATTTTGATAAATTTACTGTGCTATCCTAGGGGTTGATATAGATACATTGAACCTGATAAATTGCTAAGAACAACAAATAATATATATATATATATTAGACAGTCACCTTGTGGAATTCCCCAACCAATATCATTTGAGGAACACCTTATGTGATTCACAAAAATAAATAAATAAAAATAAATTTTCAATGGGTAGGGTGAGAGCGCCGCAACCTAGCAAAACTTGGGCTCTCTAGATCCAACGCCGCATCTCCTCCTTGTGGGGGAGGAGGTCTCTACCCCTCCCCCCATCTCTCTTTCTTGGTTTTTGATTTTCTTTCGTGGTTCATGCTCGAGCTTTCCTGCTCGTTTTTGGGGCTTCATGTCTCCTATCTTTATTGTTCCCCAAATCTCTACCATTCCATTCCGCTAAGTGTTATCCCTTGGTTCTTCTCTAATCGGTTCCTACTTTCCCTTGTTGTAGCAGATAACCAGCAAAGTGATTTCTCACGCTTATCTTGGAAGGTGTGTAAAGCCATGGCACAACTACAGCTCAGGTGCTTGCACCACCTCCTTCCTGTCCTAATGGTTCTATTTGTTTTGCCTTGAGTGTTGCTAGTTTATGGTGGTTGTTTGGTGGTGCTTGTGCTTTTCTGTTGTTTTTGTTGCTATGTTGTTTTTAATTTTGTTAGTTTTTATTAATTTTTAGTTTTGTTTATATTTTGATATTATTATTTGGGGTAGTATGTTGCTCATGTTCATCTGATATTGCATATTAGACTTGTGTTTCCTTGTATTGATGTATTTGTACCATCCTCTCAGGTGAGTTTTTTGTAATGAAAGTTCATCCTTCAACCAAAAATCCAAACCATCCATCTTTTAATTCATTGTAAAAATTAGACACATTGGAAACCACTAACACATCCACTTGTGAACAACAAAAGCGACTAATACAGTGTTTCATAAAAAATTAAAATGATAACCACTTAATTGAGTGGTCAAATAGTTTTGAATTTGAGTGATTTTTGTTTTGTTTTTGCAAAGATGATATTCGAAGGAGTATTGCAAATATAGACAATTTAGATCATTAAAATACAATGCGGAATAAACCCTATAAGGATGTTCCTAAAATAAAATGCATCAACTTGTTTGTACGAACAATAAATACATATCTTAAGGGAACAGAAAACCCTATGGAAAGAAACCTTCAAGTTCGAATTTAGCTAGTATGACATGAGTTTAGCCGATATGTTGCTATGAGTCTCTTCAGATTTGCCTCAAGAGGATGTGGAGTGATAATAATGCTTCTTTGTTTGTGTAATAATTTTCAGGATCAATACAAATTAATGAATCTGAAATTCTAGTCACTTTGTGAATTGATTCAACTTGTTATTGTATTTGGTCATTCGAGAAAATTTGTCTATAATTCTTTGTACTCGTGTTTTCTCATCAATAATTACTATTTTTATTCTTAAAACATATTAACACATTTAATTGGAACAAAGTGGGATGGTGATTGTGATTTGTGATGAGAAGTCGAAGGACAAAAAGCCCCATTTATCGCAATTAGATTCTTACATAAAGTTAAAAGCATAGATTCCATTTTCTTTAATGCTCATTTATAGGGTGGGATTAACCTAGGCACTAGGATGTGACCCACTCATCCCTTGCTCTTTCTTTGCTCTTTTCCCTTTGGTTGGTCCCTAACTTCTAACTTGCACTCAACAGAATGCAGAGATTACAATATCAAAGAGATATGGAGAGAGAGAGAGAGAGAGAGAGAGAGAGGAAATAAATTGAAAAGCACACTTTAGTTGCAAACCCAAATGCCCAAATCAAATATTCACATTGGAATTTGGCAGTAAGAAAGAAAGAAAGAAGAACGCATGACATCACTGTCCCTCAGCTTTGACATTTCTGTACACACGCATTGACTGAGATGCCCTTACCTTCTCCTCACAATTTCAACTTACCCATGCATGGTATTCCGGTCAATCCATTAAAACCAAGGACATTTTGGTGATTCCAAATTTTAAAAAAACCCAGAGAGAGATAAGGAAGAGAGGCGGCGTACTTACAAAATTCAGAAATTAAAAAAAACCCCAAAACAAATCCCCAGAAAAAGAAATTTTTTGTTTTTTTGTTTTTCTTTTCTTCTTTTAAAAATCCGTGTGAATTTTTTTCTCACATCACCTGCGATTTAGCGTCACCGTCACCCGCCAGCCCTTCGGTGACCGACGCCAGCTTCTGGAGATTCAACTTGACAACTGTATCCGCGAAGAGACGCGTGTCCTCCTCGGAATTCCCCTCGGGCACATCGACGACGTACGATTCCAAAACGACGGTCCAGATCCTCCCGTCGCGCTCGAACCCATTCACGGTCGTCATCGACCGGTAATTCTTGAGTCGGTGCTCGCCGCCGGTAATACTGAAACCGGTGACGTGGCGGTCGTCGTCTAGCAAGTCGAGCCGCTCCGTGCTGGTGGCCGCTGGTAGCCCGGAGATGACATTGACGTCCCTCGTGCACCCGACGGTCATTTTAAACCCCTCCTTGACCATACAGCTCCGGATGAAGTGCTTGTACGTCTGGGGCTTGTCGAAGCGGCGCACTACCGACCACACCGCGTCGAACGGCGCGTACACGCGCTGCGCGAGTAGGGAAGAGCATTTTCCGGGACCCACCGGGTACTTGTGGAACTCGGCCACGATCCGCTTCAAGTCGTCGAACTCGTCCTGAGTCAACCCGGCGGGAATCGTGAGGTGGTGCTGGGTGGTCTCCTCCGCGTCTTGCTCGGCCGCTGAGCCCTCGCCTTTCTCCATTACGAGTCTCCGAGAGAGAAAAGAAAGAGCTTCTAAGGGGTTCGTTTATTTGGGATGGGGATTTTGTAGGATGGCAGGGGTAAAATGGTAAATGTGTTTGTTTATTAAATTGAAGGGGTTAATTTGGGAATTAAAAATAAAAGGGTTTTAAAAAGGTGTATGGGAAAGGTGTCAACTTGTTGATGCGGACAGATGGGTTCTTGGTTGCTTGACATTCTACCTGGCTAAGCTCTGCAAGCCGAGCTATATGCACGTCTTATTATTATTTTTTTCTGCAAAATAATTTCATAAAGAAAAGATAATATAAAAATTATACATAATACGACGAGATTCAGATATGGATTTACCCAAAGAAGAAAGAGAAGACAATGCGGCAAATTATTATATAGGCTAAATTGTAGCAATGGTCCCCGGATTAAGACCCAATTTTACTTTTCGTTCTTCATATTGCTAAATTGTTATAGTGGTACTTTAATTATGCCTTCAGTTTCAGAAACAGTCATTTCCGTCATCATCTTAGTCAACTTTTCTATTAAATTTGATGACATGGCATGGACAAGTCCTACAGTCCTACTTAGCATGGGCAAAAATGTCTTTTCACATATTAAAATGATTAAGCCAGTTTTGAAAGCGAAACCTAGGCATGGGCAAAAATGTATTTTCACATATGAAAAGGATTACGCCGGTTTTGAAAGTGAAAGTTATCGAAGCTCGACATCGAACAAAGGAAAAAGCGAGCGAAAGGGGAAGGGGAAAAGGGGAAAAGGGGTAGGGTTTCTTGATTGTGATGTTTCAAAGTGCGATTTGTGGTCGAAAGTGCGATGTTTGAAAGGTAGACAGTATTGATTGAAGTATTAGTGCATTATTGAAGATTTTAGGGTTCGGTTTTGGGACCATCGAAAGTGACAGTGTTTAGGTGTTTACAAAGAGACTTCACATGGGGACAGTGTTTAGGTGGTCTGGAGACCATCCAAAGTATGGTAAGTTACTACAACTTAAACTTAGTGGATTGAATAATTTATAGGTTTAAGCTTTGTCTGTATATGTGTGGTGCTATGTTGTTGTCCTTGGTTTGACGCAAGAAAATGTGGTTTCAAAGCTTTCAAAATATTATTTTCTGTCAAATGTTGTAACCAAATATTGTTTTTCTATCATATACACCCGAGCTATGCACTTTGGAACTTCACCATTTCGGTTTGTTGGAAAATGGTGTATATAAGGGTGGGAATGTATGCTTTGTAGACAACTGTGTGGATGACTATTTGTCACAATTGGATTTGAAGAAAATTGGGGCAGAGCTTGGGTATAAAGTGGATATAACCTAGAAGGTGACGACCCTAAAAGTGTTCTATAAGGTGCATGCAGAAGATGTTGTTAAGGAGGTCTTAGATGATAGGTGCTTTGCAAATTTAGTTGGTACCCTTCCATCAAATAGAGTTGTTGTGTTGTATTTTCATGATCCAACCGACCAGAACACACTTGGTAGTAAAAAAAGAGGTATGGCCATCGTTGGATTCTGAGAAGTATGCAAATGTAGTTGAAGATGATGCAGGGCATATAAATGGTAATGAAGAGGAACATGTGCAAGTTGAATCTGATGGTAATGAAGCAGACAATGAAGAGGAACATGTGGAAGTTGAATCTGATGGTAGTGAAGCTGAAAATGAAGAAAAAGAGAAGGATGAAGAGTTAAATGATAGTGATTATGAATACACTGATGATGAGATGCCAAACATTGATCCTGGAATGACAGCAAAAATGGAAGCAAATATTCCACCAAATGTGGGTGAAGAGGAACCAAACATTGATCCTGAAATGGTGCCTCCTAATGGAGGTACATGGGCTATCTCAGATGATGGTGAAGACACTGATGCACTCCATTTTGAAGGTGAAACTTATGAGGATGAACAAGAAAGTGGAGAAAACTCAAAGAAGAGAAAGAAGAGAAAATTACCAAATTTTAAACAATTTAGAAGATAGACTAACCTCAGAAATCCTCAGTTTAGTTTAGGAATGCAGTTTGCCAACAGAGAAGAAGTGAAGGAAGCTATTAAGGAGTATGCAATTGTTGAAGGCAAACCTATAAAGTTTGTGAAGAATGATAATTTTAGGGTTAGAGCCAAGTGTGTTGGGCACTAGTATTGCCCCTTTGTTGTGTTGGATTTAAAGATAGATAGGAATCAGCCCACTTTTGCAACCAAGACTCTTTTTTAGAACATGAGTGTACTAGAGTTGACAGGTTGGGGTATTGCAAAGCAAGATGGCTATCCATTAGGTTTGCAAACAAAATTAGGAAAAATCCAAACTATGATGTAAGAGCAATGCAGGTAGAAGTGCGAGAACAATATGATGTGAATGTAAGCAAACATCAAATATGGAGAGCCAAGAGGTTGTCAAGAGTGGTCATTGAAGGTAGCTACATAGAGAAATATGCGAAGTTATGGGATTATGCAGAACCGTTGAAAGCTTCAAACAAGGGTAGCACATTTGTAATTAAGAATGAAATGGTTGGGGAGGAACTTGTTTTTTCAGAGAATTTATGTGTGCTTGGCAAGTTATAAGAAAGGGTTTTTGGAGGGATGTAGGCATGTGATTGGCGTGGATGGGTGCCATTTGAAAGGACCATACACATGATAAATATTAACAGCTCTTGGGGTTGATGGGAACAATGGAATGTTTCCCATTGCCTATGCTGTAGTTGAAGCTAAAAATAAGAGTTCTTGGATCTGGTTTCTTGAGTTATTGGTATCATATTTAAAAATAGAGAATGGGGCTGCTTGGGTGTTCATAAGTGACAAGCAAAAAGGTCTACTTACAGCCATTGAAACAATTGTGCCTACAGCTGAGCATAGAATGTGTGTGAGGCACCCTTATAGCACCTTCAGAGGGCAACATTCGGGGGCTCCTTTTAAAGAACATATTGTGGGCAGCAGCAAGGGCCACCACTGTTCCATGGTATGAAGTAAAGATGGAGAAGATGAAGGTGCAAGATAATGAAGCTTACAAGTGGCTTTTAAAAGGCCACTAAAGAATTGGAGCAGATCTCATTTTGATGAACATTTTAAGTGTGACATTTTATTGAACAATCTCTGTGAGACATTCAACTCTTGTATACTAGACGCAAGAGACAAGGCCATCTTAACATGCCTCAAAAGAATTAGAACTTATGTGATGTTGAGGATGTGTGAAAGAAGAATTGCTAGTAGGGTTTGGAGACATCCTGTTGGGCCTAGAATAGTGAAGATCATTGGGAATAACAAGAAGGGAGCACATCAATGTATTCCCAGGCTAGCAGGTGAGAAGAAATACCAAGTGTCTCATATGTATGGGGGTGATTTTGTTGTGGATCTAAGAGCAAATACTTGCTCTTGCAGAAGATGGGATATGTGTGGGATCCCATGCTCACATGCAATTTCTTGCATTTTCCACAGACAAGAAAATGTGTATGACTACGCACATGAGTGTTATAGCCAAATTACTTACCTCTCCTCATATGATCCAATGGTCCACCCTGTGCCATCCATGGATCAATGGAAGAAGACAAATTTGACTCTAATTAGACCTCCTCCTTACAAGACCCAAGAAATCAAGAAACAAAGAGGTTTTTGAGGTTGAAGTACCTGCTCCAATTCTCCAAATCTTATACCATCGAATTACATTCCACCCCTGCAAAATTGATAAGGGTTTTTATCAAGATCAGGTGTTCTATTTGTGGCCAGGAAGGACACAATAAACAAGGAGGTGCTGCCAATTCTAGCAACCAAGGGGTAGCTAAGGTAGTTGAGGTAGCTTTATGTATTAGGGTTACTATGCATTATGTATTGGGCCCAATAACTAACACCAAGTTTTTTTCATTGTAGGACCAATCTAATGGGCCAAGCAGGCCTGCAAGAGGCAGAGGAAGGGGTGTACATAGAGGTGCAATATGGGGTTGTGGTAGAGGAAGGGGAAAACAACCTAGCTCTTCATCACTAAGTATGACATCTTATTGACTGTTTTATAAGTTCATGTTTTCAAATTATGTTCCTAAACTTTTGACATATGTTGTTGAAGGTTGGAGATGGGAATGACAAAGGGAAAACACCAGTTGCTTCATAGCCCCTCCCAAAAACTAGAGATTCATCCTTTTCAACACCACCAAACATTGTGCAATCATCATCTCAACCAGTTTTAAGACCACCAAACACTGGCCAATCTTCACCTCAGCCATTTTCAAGCCAACATAGAAGATTTAAATCTCCTGCAAAGAGGATTAGACCACCAAAAGTTGGCTAATCTTCACCGCAGCCAGTTTCAAGCCATGGTAGAAGATTTAAATCTCCTGCAAAGAGGGCTAGACCTTGGAGACCATGATTTTGTTCCTAAATGCAGACGAAATTTGGCCAAACATCATGATGTGTAATTGCTCGAGTTTTTGGTTAGGTGGGAATTTGAAAGTGATGTTTTGAACAATTTGGTGTTTTGCTAGTTAGATTTGATGTTTGGGTTAGGTTTTGGAACCATCTTTTGCTATCCATGGCTAGACATTGGATATTGATTGGAAATTTGTATTTGGAGGGCATATTTTGAGCATGAACTCTGATTGAAATTTGGTTATGTATTTGGAGTATGCAATTGGAACTCATGTAAACTTTGGATTCAAGTTATGCAATTGTCAAATTATCTCTTAAGTGATGTTATTATACACTTACACATTACAATGGCACAAATGGCACAAATGACACAAATGTACCAAACTTTGGATTCAAGTTATGCAAATGGCACAAATGTACCCAACTTTGGTTTCAAGTTATGCAATGATACAAATGTACCAAACTCATTACACATTTCACTATTTGATCATCAAATTCTCTGGAATATTTTTAAGACAAATTTAGGATCTTAATCATCATCATTGCAACCATGACACCAAGAACCCATGCCACAAACAGACCCACCCACATTAGTTTCCCATTACACCATAATTTTCTCATCCATCTTCATTTTATGCCTTCCTAGTGTTCCAACTGTTGCTGTCAATTCCTTGTTTTCTTGCTCAATTGCTCTAAGCTTATCTTTCAGTCCTTCATTATCTTCTTCTATTTGATTCAGTTCCTGCTCCATACCTCTCATTCTTCTTAGCAACCCATGAAGAACTTCCTTTCCTCGTGAGCATATCTCTTCGTCCACCCACTCCCAATAATGAGCTTTGCCTTTGTTCTTCTGAAGAATTTTCCATATACGGGGTTAGATCTAAAACCCATGGACCAAAAACACAAAATTCTAGACAAAGTGACTTACCCGATTATTCTCACAAGCCTCAAATCTTTTCCCAGGATTCGAATCTGTCCATGAAGTCCATCTTTTAATAGCTCCCCCACAATTGCAAAGCTTCCATGTGTTATGGCTCCTTGAACTCTGCGACATCTCCTTTCTCCTCTCCCTCTGTAATTTTTTTTCGCCAGATGCCCTAATATTAATATAAATGGCTGACATGGCATTAGGGTTCAAGTTTAGCGCCATAAATTTGAGAGGTTGCTGATATGGAAATGCCTCTATTCAATCCATCACTTGAAAAGACAAATATGCCCTCAAATTTAACGGAAAAGTTGATTGAGATGACGGAAAGGACGGCTTCTGAAACTGAAGGCATAATTAAAGTACCACCGTAACAATTTAGCAATATGAGGGAGGAAAAGTAAAGTTGGGTCTTAGCCAGGGACCATTGCTACAATTTTGCCTCTAGTTTGATACGTATTGCAATTTGAGGACACATTTAATTTCGTGATTAAGTAAGCGTGTGCCCTTCAAGTGGAGAGGTATTTTTGTCTGCCACAACGGGATGAGCCACTACTTCAACCTCTGAATTGAAATTTTTGCACTCTATACTTGTCCTCACTCTAAAGCTTATATAAATTGATCGAAATCTCAACCCCCAAATCAAAACTTTTGAGGAGCACGAAGGTAGATGGCACAAGTAGACAAAAACACATGAGTGCTTACTACGTCATAGAATTGGACAAAAATTTGGACATCAAACTAGATGGGTCAAATTGTCATAGCTTAAACTACATGGGTCAAATCGTCATAACTTAAACTACATAGACCAAAATAGAAGATTTGGTAAGATACTGGAACAAAAAGTGACTTTTCTCCAAAGAATGAGAGTGACTTAAAAGATCAAGACATGTAAAAAGGAAAAAAGAGTGAGTTAATTGGGAAATTAAATTTAGTGTTCAACGCTGCTTTTCGAATGGATGTGCAAACTCAATTTTCCAAAAACAATCAAACAAGAACACTTTGAACGCTCTATGGTATATTATTTACTTGGATATATATCACTTTGATTCAATCTATCTGATGAATTTCATCTAAGTGTGCCGAGTACTTGTTGTTGAACGGGTTGATTAAGTCTTCAGATCTCCTTGAGTCGTCAAATTTGAAGAAGTGGTTTGGTCAAGGCCATCAAGGCTTAATTCTTGAACAAACTGGAACAATGAGGATTGTCACGTGGTGGATAATCTTCGGTTTTGGTAGTGGCGGAATCGACACATCCTTTTTTATGCTTTGTGATTCTTCCAGTCCTTAATGAAGTTGCACTAACAACTACTATAACCCACATCACCACATTAAGCATAATCCCAAAAAAAAGCCAATGAAACCCAACATAACCGAAACCCTAAGCAATAGAGAAGCTCAAATTAACACTACTGCCACCACCTAAAGAAGCGGCGTAGTGGTCACATTGACCACCTCATATAGTCTTTAAGCAAGAAAACATATGATAGAGATGGGGGCTTCCAGCAATCTAATTGCGCATAAGAGCGAACAAATATGCCAAAACAACAACCATGACAAAGAACAATTGGGTGATTTGCAACAAACTCCGTCAAATACGAGGTAGAACTAAATTTAGAGAAGATGAGCATTGTTAGAGAGCAAGTTTTGAGAAAATGATTTGATTGAAGACATAGCCCAAAAGAAGTGATGGGGAATTTAGATTTTGAGCATCTTATTCAAAACGCCTAGTGGATTTATTCACTAACCCAAATAGAAAAAGGAAAGAAGAGATGAGGGAGATGAAGGGCAGTGACACTTCTTCCTCCTCCCCCTTACGTGGAGTTTTCTTTGACACCCACAGAGAGTTATTTCATTATTCTTCTTTCTCATTTGTTGGTTATTAGACACATAAAATCTCGAGTTCTTATTACTTTGAATCTCGACTCTGACAGTGATTCAAGCTCTTCAGATTTAGTAAAGAAAAAAAAAACAACATCAAGCTAATTCTTGATTCATAATCGATTGGTCTGAAATCAGATTATTTGACACATGTGATTCATTCATTCTACAAGTCTAGTAGCTCAACACAAAAAGAGGTAAGTTAACTCTAATATGAAAAGAAAAAAAAAACTCCATAACTCAAGTCGAAGCTGAGGAAACAGCTATAAGGTTTTTGTTTTTTTGTTCAGGTCAGCTGAACTTGACATGTTATTTCCTTTGTCTTCGGAGAATTTAATATTCTTAGGTAGTGTTGGAGCTTGCGTGGTTCCCTCTTTGGGAAAGTAAACGTCCATCTCACTTCCCCATCTAATCCAGCTAAGCAAACCATCCCCTTCTAGTCCCCTCTAATCTAAATTTATTCTACTTGGAAGGGAATTCGAACTTGAATAGAATGAGACAGATTTATTGTTCTGACCAACTGACCTAACTCACGTATACAAAATAAATAAATATATTTGAACAAACCCTAGGTCAAGCTATTCATATATTCGCCAAAACAAGGCAAGGCAAATGACTTTTCTTATCGACATGAAGAATCCATCCAAGTCTTTGGTAGCCACCCCACCTTTGCCCAGGACTTGTCGCGCCCTCATATATTTAATTTCCCCCACTTTTGGTTTTGTGGTTCTTGTTCATTCCTTTTGCTCTAAACCATGTAAGAGATTGCAAAGAAGATATTTGATTGGTGCAATTCGTTCAGGCCATGTCCCATTTTGAAGTCATCATGATGTTGGCTTTTTTGGTTCTTTTTTTGGTTAGTCCTGGATTAATGGTGTTATTATTACCACCAAATACTCCATTGTACATAGGCTTCAATGGCTTAGATATGAGTCGAGCCATTCGAGAGGCTAATTATTCTGCAATAACTGTATTGACAATAATTGTCATTTTAAAATTCTGGTATTCGAATATATTAAAGCCTGAATTTCCCAATGCATTAGATTATAAAACTATTTGGAGAAGAGCCTAGAAGATTTCCAAGTTTTATAATGCTTTTGTTTGGTAGCAGCTGAAAACTGGAAAACCTAGCAAAAGAAAGAGCTGATTATTTATGACAAGCATAAGTTTCCAAGGAAAATATTTATAATAAAAAAAATTATAATATTTAAAACAGGTGAAAATAGGGTAAAGAAATAGTAGTGGGACTAGCAGCTGATCGGTGCATAATTACATATCATTTTGTACCCTTCTAACTTATGATTTGGTTATGTTTTTGAGTTAAACTTGTGCTTTTAATCTATTTTGTGTTTGTTTCAGTGTAATAAGTTTGGGACTCATTTACATGCATTTTGGAGACATGTTAGCTCAAATGGTGTCTGCAGATCAGTCAACTTCACGGATTGGACTGTACTTGCTCAAGAAGAACCAGACAATGAGCCATACATCATTGGAAAGATACGGAAGTCTATTTTCTGGAGCATTTTACGGTTCATGATTCCGAGTCCTCTAGAGGAAGTTATGCAAGTTTTTGCAGCTTAAGGTCAAAATCGGCAGGATCTGCGTTACTGGGCCAAAAATCACATTTGAAGGTCTTTCCGATTTTTCCTTGAGCTGGGCTGCATATGCTTGGAAAGATAATTCAAAGAACTTCAAGATCCATATTTTTCCAGATTTTTCAGAATGGAGGAACAAGCCCAAATCGAGCCCACAAGCTGACTGCAATGCATTGTCATGCATGAGCTAATCATTTTAGTGGTGAATTGAGTGGTGTAAGTTGGTGAAGTGAGTGTGATTAATAAATTCAATTGTATAATCAGATTTATACTTCCCCTAGGCCTATAAATAGTGAGTTCTCCAAACATGTAAACACACCCCAAGGGGGGGAGCTCTCAAACATCTCTCTAGAGCTCCTCTCCCTTCTCTCCCTCAAATTCTCTTAGTTTTCTTTCTAGTTCTCAATTGTTGTAACAAAACCATTTTGATTTTTAGTTGTAATTTATTTTTCATTGTAATGTAATTTCTTTTCTTTAGTTTTCAAGTTTAATTAGTTTCCAAGTTTCAATTATAGTTCTTGTTCTTATTCATTATGCTTATAAGTTAATATGCTTGTTTGAATGAATAATCACCATTAAAACTTGTATGTTAGCTATCTTGGTTTGAATTAAGAGTAGACACCATGCATTAATTCAAATTGAACTATGAATAGGAAGAGTATGTATGGACATTCGACAACATGGATTAGATACATGCTTGGTTGTTTAAAACATTCTTCTATGCTTAATGGATTTCTAATGCTTAATTTAGGTTCGACAAGAAGGATCTAATTAGGGAATTAGGAATACAAGGTTAGGACCAAACACCATGGCTTAATCATACTTTAGCTAGAATCAATCTGTGAATCTAAATTGAACTTGGTAACTAATTAGCTTGGGTTAATTTCTTTTCTTTCTTTCTTGTTTTACTTATTTTCTTTTCATTTCTATTTTGTGCAGGGAATCAAATTGAATCAATCTATCATCAATCCTCGTGGGATCGACCTCGTACTTACACAAGCTATACTATCCAACGCCTCGTGCACTTGCGAGTTAACAAAATTTTGGCGCCGTTGCCGGGGATTGACGGCATAGTTTGGTTCTATTTTCTTTCCCTACTTATTTTGCTTTTGTATTTCCTTTTTCAATTCAGTTTTTATTCCTAATTATTTGAATTCTGTTTCAAGTTTTCTGTATTTGTTTTAGCAATATAAGATAGCTCAATAAAAAGGGAGAGAAGGAAACTTCAATCATAAGGATAAAAAGTATGGAGTAGTGGGAGGAGTAGCTACCTCCAAATGCATCCATATTCGACCTAATCGCTTCAAGGGGGAGTATCCAATCCTTTCTCTTTTACTTGTATTGTTTTTATTTTAGTAATTTTAATTTTCTGTTTCTTTTTTTTAATTAAAAAAAATTAAAAAGATTTTTCATATGAGCTAACTTTTGGTAACTCCAGTAAGCAACCTCCGTCTATGCAGTGTCTAGGAGTTCTTAGGCGACACCTTCGGTGTCTAAGAAGTTTGGGTTTTAAGCGGGACCATTGTGACCCCTCCAACCTTCCGGAACCCCCGGCTGTGTTTTACGAGGCCCTTAACCTGGTCATCCTAGAGTTGCTTATATAATTGTGTGTTCTTAAAATAAATTTTTTTTTCAATAATGGTTTAGTTTAAATAAAAATTTAAGTTTGGATATTGTATTCTTGCCTAAATAATAATTACAAAAAAAAAAAAAAATTATTGCAATTTGGAACTTTTTTGTTTTCTTTTCTGTTTAGTTGTTTTATAGTCTGTGATTTTTATTATTTTAATTTTTATGTGGTGTGGTTAGTTAGTTTGTTTCTGTGTGTTAAAAATTAAAAAAAAATTTACTCTAAATAAAGCTGCATCACTAAAAACTTAAATAAAAAACAAAAACAAAAAAACAAAAAAACAAAAAAACAAAAACAAAAAAATGCATAAAATACAAATACATAAAACTTCTTCTTCTTCTTCGTTTTCTTCTTTCTTCTTCTTCTTCTTCTTCATCGTCGTAAAGACATCGGCATCATCATGGCACGCTTCTGATTCCAAAATTGGAAACTTAGCCGTCTGGACGTCATCTTTTGGGTCTTCACGCATGACCTCTTGGGGCCCATCACTTGAGCTCCCAAAGATCGCACTTATGGCTGCACTCTTGGCTTGAGCACCACTTGTCTCGTGCTCTGGTTGCTTGCGCTTACCGGCCGCCCAATAGACTCGACCGTGCGCATGTCTTTGGCGTACAAATCTACCATCGATGATAGTTGTTTATTCTCTGCTGCAAACCTTCTAGCCGACGTCGATTAAACTCCACCATCCTTGTCCTCTCCTTTTTCAAGTCCCTTATAATGCCTTGACAATCCTCAACCACATTCTCGCGATGCTGCCTAATCGAGCCTTTACTAGCTCCAACTCACGGGATTTCGCAATTAGGCGATAACCCACGATTGCGATAGTGGTCGTGTTTTGTGCGGCCGGTGCCATGGCATCACCGACGATTCGATTGTCACACTTTGCGCCGAGCACTCGTGCATCTCTGGGAGTCACTAAACTCCTTGCGACTCCAAGGGCAACTTCGTTGTCCATGAGTATTGTGTCATTCATCATCACGGGCCCTCTTCTTTGAGCCAAAATAGGGCATCCACGTTGGTCTGCTCCTTGACTCGACGTACTGAATTGGTTGAGCTAGGTTAAGATCGAGCGAAAATGGGAAAGGAGACGACATTTTCTTTCTCGCTTTCTTTTTCTTTTTCTCTCTTCTCTCTTCTTTTTTTCTTTTCTTTTCTCTCTTCTTCTTTCCTTTCTCTCTTCCGTGTGGCTGTAATTTTTGTTTTTCTCCCTTAGTTTCCTTTTATAGACTTCAAACCCTAGCACCACTCGAGCTCCACGACCTTAGGCTTTCCCCGTCCCCAAAAATAATTTGTCGCGACGCACTTTACGAAAGAACGCGTTCAACAAAGTCGTCACGACTTTTCATGGCCCGTAATTTTCGCACTTGAGCTCTGCGGCGCCTCTTTGTGTCGACACGTGGCTCTTGCTTCGTTGCTCGAGACGACATATGGACCCCGTTTGAGAATCCACTTCCCACGTAAAAATAAAAATTTAAAAAAATAAAATGTGTGGGCTTGGATTTCATTGTGGGTCGGGTTTAACGATGGTTTGGGTTTCAAATTGTGGACTTTGGGCTTCAAATTTTTGGGTTTCAGTTATGTAAGCTGGTGTGTTTAGGGCTTATTGTTTCGTTTTATTTTATTTTTTAATTTTTATTTTTAATTTTTTTAATTTGTTTGGTTGTTTTGCATTTTTTTATTTTGTTTTGTATTTTAATTATTGTTTTGTGTGATATGTATTTGTTTTAATACCTTTCATTTTTGTTATGACATTGCTTGTGCCTAATTTTTAAACATTGAGGACAATGTTCATGTCTAAGTTTGGGGTATTAAAGTTTATCAAGTAAATTTGGTTTTTCTTAAAATAAAATTTTTATAAAAAAATAAAAAAATTTTGTTTTTCTATTTTATTTTAGTCTTGCTTTGTTTTTATTTTATTTTTTATTTTGAGTCACTTTCCGAACACATATGATGAGATTGTGATAAATGTTTGCATGACTTAAATGAAAATTGAATTTATTTTTATTTCAAAAAAATTTTAAAAAAATTTAAAACTTTTGGCATCGTTCTAGCATGATATGTTGAAACCTTCTTTACACTTGCCATTTGTTTCATAATTTTCCAATTAAAGGATTTGCATGATCCAAAGAATTGTATCAAGCATAAATTAAACTTGTATAACCATATAATGTGAGCTTTTGAGCCTTGTGCTTTATTTCATGAGTGTTATACACATACTCTTATTTTCTTGTCATCTAAGTTGTTGTTTGATCTCATTATTCATTGAATTGGTTGAGCACTTAAAAGTCATTCATTCATATTCAATTTAATTACATGACATTTAAGAAATGATATTAAGGCCCTCTTTGGATCGTTTGTGCCTTTCAAGCTAACCTTATGCATGCTTAAGCATGATTTTTCAATTGTTAACCATTTTGAGCCTACATGTAAACCTTTTCTTTCATTTAACCAATTATATTTCCTCGCCTTAGCCTGAAAAACAAGTATTTACCTTTTCTAAGGAACTCATGAGCTTTAATTGTGATGTGTTTTTCATGCTAAGTTTGGGAAGGGGTATTATTAAAAAAAAAAAAAAATCACACAATTGGTGAAAGAAAAGAGAAAAGTTGTGATTAAGTGGTGGTTGATTGAAAATTCATTTTTGGGTTTCTTTATTGGCCTCAAAATAAATTGGTGGTTGTTCAATTAAAAAAAGGAGTGTGAATCCTTATAAATGGAGGTATAAGGAGTTTTGAAAAAAAAAAATTTCCTCATTGTGATGATTCGAAGTCTTGGAAAAAATTGTTTTATGCTCTTACATTATGAGTTCTTTGGACTTTGTGTTATCCATACCTTTCATTTCTCACTCACCTTACACCCTTGGCCCCATTACAACCTATGATAAAGACCTAAATTGATCCTAAATGTCATGTGGTTGAATTGCATGCATTTTCCTACTTTTAAGTGTTTGGCATCCTTCTTGAGATCATATAATGCAAGTTCTTCATCTTTCTATTGTGAGTTAATTCCCTTATGGTTTAACTCTAATCTCATGTTTATAACTGAGTGATGCATTGTAGCCCTCTTCTGAGTGATTCATTTGTGAGAGGACAACTTTGGTGAGATTTGAAGTTGAATTTGTGCTTTGTATGATTTTTGAAATTGTGTGAAAACTAAGATTGGAGAATTTGTTGCATTTGGCTATCACACTACTACACTTTGAGCATGTTATGTTTTGAACTTTGCCACATTGTGAATAATGTCTAAAAAAAGAGCTTTTATTGTTAAAACTTTTGAGTCATGTGCATGAGTCATTTCTCTTCAGAAAATGTTCGGAAATATTGTTTTGTATTTGTTGTTGTATTTGTTGTTGTATTTGTTTTTGTTTTGTTTTTGTTTTCTAACTACTTTGTTTTGTAGAGTCAGTAAAACGTTTGTGGGTATCGTATCTGTTAAACCCTCAGGAGACACAACTCCTCCTACTAGGGATGCCTAGAGGTTTAAAGGCTTGTTGCATATGCTCAATGCAATCGAGTTACCTGCGAAAGTGGTCTAATAAATTTATTTATTTATTTATTTTTATCTTTGTTTTCCTTTTGTTTTGCTCGAGGACTAGCAAAATATAGGTTTGGGGGTATTTGATCGGTGCATAATTACATATCATTTTGTACCCTTCTAACTTATGATTTGGTTATGTTTTTGAGTTAAACTTGTGCTTTTAATCTATTTTGTGTTTGTTTCAGTGTAATAAGTTTGGGACTCATTTACATGCATTTTGGAGACATGTTAGCTCAAATGGTGTCTGCAGATCAGTCAACTTCACGGATTGGACTGTACTTGCTCAAGAAGAACCAGACAATGAGCCATACATCATTGGAAAGATACGGAAGTCTATTTTCTGGAGCATTTTACGGTTCATGATTCCGAGTCCTCTAGAGGAAGTTATGCAAGTTTTTGCAGCTTAAGGTCAAAATCGGCAGGATCTGCGTTACTGGGCCAAAAATCACATTTGAAGGTCTTTCCGATTTTTCCTTGAGCTGGGCTGCATATGCTTGGAAAGATAATTCAAAGAACTTCAAGATCCATATTTTTCCAGATTTTTCAGAATGGAGGAACAAGCCCAAATCGAGCCCACAAGCTGACTGCAATGCATTGTCATGCATGAGCTAATCATTTTAGTGGTGAATTGAGTGGTGTAAGTTGGTGAAGTGAGTGTGATTAATAAATTCAATTGTATAATCAGATTTATACTTCCCCTAGGCCTATAAATAGTGAGTTCTCCAAACATGTAAACACACCCCAAGGGGAGCTCTCAAACATCTCTCTAGAGCTCCTCTCCCTTCTCTCCCTCAAATTCTCTTAGTTTTCTTTCTAGTTCTCAATTGTTGTAACAAAACCATTTTGATTTTTAGTTGTAATTTATTTTTCATTGTAATGTAATTTCTTTTCTTTAGTTTTCAAGTTTAATTAGTTTCCAAGTTTCAATTATAGTTCTTGTTCTTATTCATTATGCTTATAAGTTAATATGCTTGTTTGAATGAATAATCACCATTAAAACTTGTATGTTAGCTATCTTGGTTTGAATTAAGAGTAGACACCATGCATTAATTCAAATTGAACTATGAATAGGAAGAGTATGTATGGACATTCGACAACATGGATTAGATACATGCTTGGTTGTTTAAAACATTCTTCTATGCTTAATGGATTTCTAATGCTTAATTTAGGTTCGACAAGAAGGATCTAATTAGGGAATTAGGAATACAAGGTTAGGACCAAACACCATGGCTTAATCATACTTTAGCTAGAATCAATCTGTGAATCTAAATTGAACTTGGTAACTAATTAGCTTGGGTTAATTTCTTTTCTTTCTTTCTTGTTTTACTTATTTTCTTTTCATTTCTATTTTGTGCAGGGAATCAAATTGAATCAATCTATCATCAATCCTCGTGGGATCGACCTCGCACTTACACAAGCTATACTATCCAACGCCTCGTGCACTTGCGAGTTAACAGCAGCCTAATAATTTCAAGTATGGCCAATTGGAAGAGGTTTTCTTCTTCCCATTTGGGCAAGGTTTTTCATCTTTGTTGGTCTGGTTCTTCTTCTTCTTAATAAGTTGGTTTTGCGCAGAACAAGTAGTTGGAGGCTTCTGGTTTGGGTGCTCTCCATCAGGTTGTTCCTG
Organism: Prunus padus; assembly: GCA_024362665.1. Lineage (NCBI taxonomy): Eukaryota > Viridiplantae > Streptophyta > Magnoliopsida > Rosales > Rosaceae > Prunus > Prunus padus. The sequence continues at coordinate 13,191,203 of JANFAM010000005.1, read as the reverse complement.
CACAGAGGAAAATAACCAGACATTATTCCAAGGTCCCATGGGCACTGAATAAGTCTGTGGTGCTTTGAATGGAACTGAAAGAAGTCAATTGGGAAGCAGAATATGTAAGATTGAGATGATCACCTGAAACAAAAGTGAAAGTTTTTTTTAAGAGAATATTTTGATGTGACCAAAGGAAAGCTTCATTCATGAACCTTTGCACAAAAGACATGGATATGCACAGGGCTTTATGCATGATATAAATTGTCAGCATCCACAATAAGCCAAGCACACACCCACACCCACACACACACATATATATATATATATACAAAAATTACATCAGCTTGGTAAACTGCTAAAACAAAAAACAAAAAACAAAATAAATTTTGGAAGTTCCCAAACTCCATTCAACAAAAGGAGTTTGAAGCAAGAACAAGTTAGATGACATAAGGCAAAACTTTCTGACGAAAGCATGCTTTTAGTATGATACTGCCCTGCTCTAGTTTATTATTATTTTTGTAAGCGATATTGGGGAGGAAGAAATCAAATTTAGGACATCGGATGCAAAGATAAAAAATTTCTGAATGTGATGTTGATCATCAGCATTAATTACATATAACTGATTGAGGGTTAAAATTAATTACCTCAATTTCAAGCCTTGTGGCATGGACTGGGGATATTCTTTTATTGTGACCTTGATAGGGATTGGAGGTGAAAGTTGGGAATGAGCAAGATGATTCCCCCTTGGATCCATGGCTCCAATAGGTATTCCCTGATGCTTGTGTAGAAGTGCATGATGAGCTGCTGCTTGAATCCATCTCTAAGCACAACTGAAGCACCACAGGTCAATGAGAATTTTTTATTATAATGTTTTTACTGCAGTGAAGGAAAATAAAAGCAGGAAATTTAATTGTGTTCTTTGTTGATATAGAAACCCATTTTTGTTTTCTTTTGGCCCTCAAATCCTTTTTTTTGTTAGGTCACTCCTTTGTTCCAAATGATGATAGTTGTCTAGTTTCATAATCAGAGGTTAGACACATTGACACAATTTTTTTTTCTTAAAACTAAAATAAAATTACATATAGAGGCTCCTTGAAGAAGCCCGAAATTCATACATAATTTTTACAAAAAAAAATAGAGGAAGGAGAGTTACAAAACCAAATATGATGATTCTCAGACTTGTGACCAAATAAATTGACTAGAGCATCAGCTACCATATTAGCTTCACAATTCATAGTTGGCTTGTAGATGTCTTGGTTGTATCGTTATAATTTTTCGGGTAAAATTCTCTATATTCCAAAAACAAAAACAAACAAAAATTCACATTGCTAGTGTGGCTTGGTAAATACATTGGCTTTTTGGTACTTCCTCTAGATTCTAGAAGAAGTAAGCTGCAATTTGATAATTAAACTCTAGCAAATCAAGCAATTATATAACATGGAGATGGAATTAACCAACATAATTAAACAACAAAAATTCACCTGAAAAAGCCTATGTTCAAGAGCTGCCACTCGATCCAAGAGTGAGCCTTTGAAGAAAGTCTCCTTCAACGCCAAATCCATTGGCAGGCATTGCCCCTTCACTTTTGCACCACTCGAACCATTGCTAACCAATTTTGCTAACTTTTGTTTTCTTTCCAGATACTTCATCTTTAATTAGGTCACACCCCAAATATTCCAAAAATAAAAATAAAATAAATAAATAAATAAATAAAAGGGTGAGAAGCAAAGGACAATAATTTTCATGATCTTGCTAATAAAATATAGAAAATTTTAAATAATAATGAGTGCAGAGAAATTGATTAAACTTACAGTGAAATCCAAATGATCCAACCTGGACACAAGAGGCATGCATGGATTGTGAGACTGGATTCTGCCATCCATTCTAGTTTTTAATAAGGACCAAAATAAAATAAAAATAAATAAATAGCAAGTAAAAGAGCTTTAGAGTTGTTAAGGAAGGGTGGCTTTGATGAAGGATGGTGATAAAGGAGATGAGCAATGTGTTTCTGCTCTCCTCTGTAGAAGTCTTCTACGCAAAGCCGTTATGCATTCCCTCCTTTTTTGGTTGACCGATTGAGGACACGTCACAAATCATCTGCAGTTTGTTGCATCACGTGGCGAAGAATTGAATATGCTCATTGAAGGCCAAATTGACATGGTGTCCAGCTTCCTAATAAAGCGCAGCAGGCTTGGAAAACTAGAAACTCTCTTGGTGTCGCCTTAGGAGAAAAAATTGGTTAGAACGGGGATAATACTATTTTCTTTTCCTGGTTAATAACGTTATGACGGCGTGATAATATTTCCATATGGTATAGCCTTATTGATTGGAAATAGCAAAATAGTACTACCCCGTTTCATGCAAATTTTTCTCCTGCCCTAGGGGCTTTTGCCTATAGCTTTGTCTTTTGTTATTTTCCATCAACAAAAAATGGAAAAAGACATGGTGTCCATCATCTAACTTCCTAGGGCATTTGCCTATAGCTTTGTGTTTTGTTATTTTCCATCAACAAAAAAAGGAAAAAGACATGGTGTTCATCATCTAACTTTGAGGCTCAAATGGCTTTTGTCCCACATCGACAAACCCCATCTTTTTCATAGGTTTATAACCAAAGCTCCTTTACCCCTTTTTCAATGTACCTTGGATAATAAGTGGTGGGCTCGTGGCTGTTTTAGAACAGCAACAGAATTCGAATTAAAAAATATCAAAACTAAGGGGTGGGCATTCAAATCCAAAAATTGGGCCGGAAAAAACAGGTTGACAAAAAATTGGACTGAAGTCGTTTGGGTCAGATTTCAATTTCAATTCTTGTAGGGAAAAAATTGAACCGGGCTGAACCAAAACAGTTGTGAAATTTTTAGGTGTTCTGGGTACACCACGTGATTGGTGTATCATCCAATAGATGTAGGACATGTGAAATATTTCCAATGCAGCCAACCACATGTCATAAAAAGTAATGCAGTAAGTTGGAGAATAATTCTACCATTCTGTCTTTTCTTTTTCTTTCTCTTTCTCAATCTTGCACTGAGACTTTCGCACCACCACCACCGTCGCACTGCCACTACCATTTCACATCTAAACATGCATGTAGGTATGGGGTCAAATATGATGTTATATCGTGTAGATCTAACTCATATGGCTTTTGTGTAGTTGTAGACTTGACTAAAGTTTGGTCTCTTACCAAGACCACGCGTGAACGCTTCATCTCTTTCATCTTTCCAAATTCCAATATCCATGGTTATCTCAAACATAATGAGTTTGGGGATCCTTTCTCATGTTTATGCTGCGCAATGAGACTTTTTGGAATCTTGTTATCTGAAACCCACTAATTTTGCTGCACTTCTATGTTCTTCAGACATCTAAGCTTCATATTTCTACCATCTCACGGGAATTAGCATGTGCAAGGAAATCTAAACATGAGCCTAGTTGCCTGCTTCACTCAACCAATTCATAGTAGTCAATGGAAGAAATGTCTTGGCAGCAGATGGTCTACTATAATCTAAATATTACACAGATTAAGGATAAATTGCACTAAGTTACCTTTGGATTGGACCCCATTTCTATTTCACCAGTCAGCTTTCCAAAATTGGTTACATCTCATATTGTGGTAAGGCATATTTCTAACTTACAAATATCTATAGTGCATTCAAAATATTTTCTTTATTCAATTTAAGAGATTAATGTATGTAATATATTTAGTTGTTTTGTATACAGTGAAGAAAAATGCAAAAAGAATCAGATATTTGTTGCTGAAACTGGACTTCATGTACTGTCACATGTCCTGCTTCCAAGAACGAAAGGTTTTTGTGCTTACTTGGAAGCTCTAAGAAGTTCTTTAAATGCAGGTTATTTACACAAGACTTCCACTCTCTTATTTGTGTTTTGGAAATTATGTCTTTGAAACCCCATTTTCTCTCTCTCTCAATCTCTCCAATTTATCTTGTCTTAACATTCCATCCTGTTATATTTATATGTGCCTTCATATTCCAAATTGTGGTGCACTTTATGACTTGACAATTGCATACAAGAATCAATGCCCTTCATTTGTGGACAATGCGTTTGGCATAGATGGTGTAGTGGAAGCAAACAAAGTTGTTTTGGTGGAAGCAAACAAAGCTATTTGGGTGCAATTGTGCATTGAAGATATGAACTTCAAAGCTTTTGTAAAGAATAGTTGTTCTTTTCAGATTTTTAGATCTATTTGATTATGGACCTAAGTGTGGTTTTTCATGTTTTATTCACAAACTACTTTGTCTTTGTTATTAGAATGAAATTACTATGTTTAAGCCAAAAGGAATACATGTGCATAATGTTTTATATTTAAGCAAAAAAAAAAAAATCAAGTAGAAAAAAGGGCCTCATTTTCTTAAATGGCATCGGGCCTCCAAAATGTCAGGGCCGGCCCTGACCATACACTAACTACATCAACAACTTTCCATTACATACTGACCATGATCCCTAAATGACTTATTTCCCTTTAATCATCACAACAAGAAGCAACATCCAAGAAAAAAAAACCAGAGCTTCTTCTCCATTGCTCGAAAGCCCACAATCTCATTCTCCATTTTTAGAATCCTCTAAAGTAGCCCACTTATCAACTTCTGCATCCGTGGGTTGTCCTCTTCATCAAGCCACTCCCAGAATCTGCATCTATCATTCTTCTGCAAACACAGACAGTACATATTACTGAACATTAAGATTATAAAGGAAAAACAGAGAAGTGGTTCACTAAAGTTACAACTTACTTTTTTGCAAACATCAAACCTCCTACCAAGGTTTGCATTAGTCCAAGAAGTGAATCTCTTCGCCCTCAGTCCACAGTCGCAATTCACCGACCTTCCCCTTTCAAACTTAGACGTCCCCAACATGGAAGACATGACTGAGGTATGGAAGACTCGCAATACTGGGCATTCCTTACGTTAGATGCCTTTCGAAATCTGATGAAAAGAAGGGACCTTGGATTCAGTTTGGGGTTCAAGTTTGATGTGCGATTTTGGGGTTCCAATTTGGGGTTTGAGTTTGCCTTTGTTCAGTTTTGTGATTTCGGCATTTAGGGTTTGAATTGGGTTTTTCTTGACTAGGAAGAGAGAGATACAAAGAGATAAGAGTGTGGGACCCTCTCTTGAGCCACGTTGCTGAACAGTGGTGGATCACACCAAGGACACATCATCGTTTAACGAAGGTCCTGACAGCAACACAGATGAAGGTATGAAATTGGTAGAAAAAGTAAACGTTGGGTATGAAAGTGAGAACAAAAAAACTTTGGATATCAAAGTTAGAATTTTAAGAAACTTACGAGTAATAAAGTGAAATTTACCCAAAAAGTTGTTTATTAGAACTAGAAGTTTGCTAGCCCTTCTATTTTGACTGCGGATATCTGTGGGCAGGTCGGCCCAAAGGTAATTGCCTTAATCTTGCTTCGTTCTTTTGGGCTTCCGTCCCCAACTCAACGGAAAAAATAAAAATAAAATGAAAGGTGTTTCACTAGTACTCTAATTCCCTGCCACGTAGCAACCGTAAAATAGATCCGCAACAGCGGCCATGGGCATAAATTAGAGAAACTCCTTTTATTATAAAATCCCTAATAATATACTAAAACCCTAAAAAATCTAAACCCTACTTTAAAATCAAACGCTTTTTCTCCGCTAGATTTTTAATTCCATCTCTCTCTCTCTCTCTCTCTCTCTCTGTGAAACAAAGTAGGTCTCAACTCTCTCAGTACATCTTCCCGGAATCCAAACACCCCATTACGCGAAATCAGTTCTCTCCTTCTTGATCCCCCGCAAATGGATTCGCGGGAAGTTCAGCAGCAGCAGCCGCCGCCGCCGCCTCCTCAGCAGCAGAACATGATGGTGGGTCCACCTTCCTACCAAACGTCCATGCCCAACAGCAACCTGAACCCCAATTCAGGTTCCATGATGGGCGGCCCTAACCCGGCCCGGTTCCCGTTCAATGCCGTGCCCCAGCAGCAGCAGCAGCCCACATCGAAGCCGCAGATGGATTCTCTGAGCCCCAGTCCGTACGACGGGTCGCTGAGGCCCTGCGGCAGCGGCGGAGGGTTCAGCATCGACTCTTCTTCGGCTTCGGCGGCGAAGAAGAAGCGCGGGCGGCCCAGAAAGTACTCACCCGACGGCAACATTGCGTTGGGATTGGCTCCCACGCAGATGCCCTCGACGGCTTCGACAGCCGCGGCCGGGCCCCACGGGGAGTCGAGTGGCACAATGTCTTCGGACCCCCCGGCCAAGAAGAACCGAGGGAGGCCCCCCGGTTCGGGCAAGAAGCAGTTGGACGCTTTGGGTAATTGATATTCTCAGTCCCGTGACAAAATTTGGTGTGAATTTGTAGTTTATTGATGTACATTCTGGTGATTGGTGTTTGCTTGTGTGCTGTGCAGGAGCTGGTGGGGTTGGGTTCACGCCTCATGTTATTATGGTGCAAGCCGGCGAGGTATGTGACTTTCTTGATGTTAAGAGTAAATTGTAGTTAATGAAGTGAGGGTTTAGGGTTTCGGCAATCATGTCAATTCTCCAGTTTTTGTCATCATCATAAAATAAAAATTTATTCATAAAAAGCATATATCAGCCAAAATAAAGGGTGCCTTAATGAAATTCTATTTAAAATGCACTTTTGCTGTTCTTTTCCATCTTTGTGTGATGTCTGATATACCAGATCTTTCAACTTTTTGTTAGTAAGGAATGAAACTTATTTGACTGGTTTGTTGTAAATGGTTATGTCACATTTATCCTGTTTGTTGTTTACCAAATGAAGATACCACTTATCTAGTTAGTAGATTTTTCGTTACATTTGTGTATTATAAGGAATATTTTATCTTCTTGAATTTCTTCTGGTTGTTATCATTGGGGGTCTTAAGTGTTGATATTTTTGGTATTTCGTCGGAAATACATATTGTTTGCTTTCATTGGATAATTATTCCTCAAAATACACCTCTCCATTGATCTGCGTCATTGGACTATGTGAGGATTACTTGTAGAAGTGTTAGATATCGATCAATTGCGAATTTAGAATCATATATATAGCAGGATACTAAGAGAAGAAATTCTTTGCATCCTTTTGTCAATAACTTTTTATTTATTTGTTTCTGTGTGACGGGTGGGGCTTTATCCACTAGAACGATGGCGTAGTTGACTATGGTGATTAATTGAAATTGAAAAATAGCGTTTCTTTATTATGCATTGTTTTATGTTATATAAGTGTCCAGGACTATGTTCTCATTTTCAGTTCTTGTGCATCTTTTATCCCAATTTCAATTTAATGCATAGATAATAATGATATTCAATATTTTTGTCCAGTTATGGTCTGCCTTCTTATTTGTGTGCCGTTGTGGTTTGCAGGATATTGCAGCAAAGGTTATGTCCTTCTCACAACAAGGACCGCGTACGGTTTGTATTCTCTCTGCAAATGGGGCAATCTGCAATGTTACCCTTCGCCAGCCAGCAATGTCTGGTGGTACTGTCACATATGAGGTACTTTGATATTTTTATAACAAATGTATGGATGTTGGAACATGGATGTGGTTCAATATGTACTTACTGCGATATTACAGAACCAGAAATGAGTTTGATGAGGACTCAGGATAACAGATGCAAAAACCTACAAACTTGTGTATAATTATGTATTACCTTTTCTCGATTTTACAAATACAAAATTTTTTGTACCATATAGAAAAAGCTGTTGTTTGTCCATATAAAAATGGGTCATGCTGTAAGTAAATGTCATTCATTTTGAAATTATTACTGTGGATTAATGAAAACCCAAATTTACAACCTTTTCCCCTCTACATTGAGTACTTTGTAGTCAAATTTACGACCTTCCCTCTAGATTGAGTACTTTGCATTCATAGTTATAAGAAATTTTCTGTGGGGTCCCTTAATGTATAATGAGTTAAATATATTCTCTTTTTCTAGTAAGTAAATTTTGTTCAAGGTGATATCGAGGCACATGGAAGCAATGTTTGAGATGTTTGCACTACCTCAAGTACTGGTTTTGAAAGGTTAGATATAAATTGTCCATTAATAGGGATCCCACAGTTACCACTGCCAGCTTTCTTTCTTAAGCTTTTTATATGTGACATTTTCTGGTAATTATGGTGGATATGCATGTTGTTGAAGATTGGCTCACCATAGAAGGAAGGATGGAATCCTTGTCAAATTTGGACTGGGTTTTCTCCTTGTTGGAATCCTTGTCAGAGTTGGACTAGGTTTTCTCTTTGTTTTGGGATCCTTTAGGTTTCCTATTCCTTGTATGATTGTACTAAAGCCCTATACTTATAAATAGGCACTTTAGGACTAGTTTTTAATAAGCACAAGAGAAGCACAAAATAGAGCGGTGAATTTTCAAGGGAGAAACACAAGACAGAATTCAAGGGTGAATTCTTGAGTATTTCCAGGGGTGAGAGAAAAGAGATCTAGGGTTCTTGTGAGAGCTAAGGGGGTTCTTGATTGTAACCAAAGTTGTTCTTACATACTAGTGAATTTCTCGGGTGGATCACCAAGAGGACGTAGGCAGGAGGCTGAACCTCTATAAATCTTTGTGTTCTTGTGTGTGTGTTTACTTCGTGGTCTCGTGTATGCTTTATCTTTGCGTGGCTTGTGAGTAATTGTTGCATAGTCCATCAACGACAAGGTCTTGGAGTGTTTTCGCCCAACACATGTTTCACAAGAAAGACAAAAAATGGAACAATTTACTCAAACCCAAATCTGGCAAATTGTCCCTGAAACTGACTGACTTGGTTGGTTCATATTGAGCTCTAGCTGGGTGATTCCAGCTACATGTGTGGCATTATTTTGCGAGAAGCACAAGTCTTTTTGTATCGTACAATTTCTTTTTGTTATTAAAGTCTTGTTTCCTATCAAAATAATATTAAGTTCTTGGTGGGTTTTAAGTAATCTGTTCTAAATGTCTGGCCCAGAAGTAATAAAATTCCGTAATTATAAAAGTATCTTGGGAGCAGGAATTTATATCAGAAGCATGGTGCACAAAGTTTTCTCATCTTGAAAATACTTCATATTTCTCTGTTGTTTCCTCTAAGTATGCTATGTTTTTATCATTTGAAGGTTGTAGTGCTATCCCACACCTACATTAGCTTGCGCTGGATATCCTCATTTTACAGAAATTGAGGATTACAGATATAACATTTTCAATTTCAGTCAACATCTATATATAATCTGATTTGTGTTTTGTGAAAAATTATTTTGTGTTGTTTCTGCAAATGATTTTCTTGGGGAACATTAGTATGGCTGCTGTTTATTGTCTCAATACTATGATGATATCTCTCTCTCGCATATATTTGGGGGTGGGTTGAGGATGGGGTGCTTTTTATAGTAGATGAGATTCCTTATATGGACCAATATTATTCCAGGAATCTCAATTTTGTTGGTTTTTTTAATGGTATGATATTTGAACTCGAAGAGCATCCATAATAAATAAGTTTCAATTTTGCATGCAGTCAGTAAATTTAACTTTTTACATGAACTCATTTGAATTAGGAAACTTGAGGCCATGAAATCATGAGGTAAGGAAACATTGTAGAGTTTTCTGTTGATGACTAACAAGGCTGATGAAACAAATGCATATGGAATAACCATCCAAACAATTGAAAAAGTAGAAACAAATGAATAGATGTGGTATACGGCAAAGCAATCTCACAATTTGAAGGTTAAGCATATGCAACCGAATCTCAGCACCTTCAACCTTCTTCTATACATCCAAAATACGTTCTTTTAATAGAATGAGTACTTCTATTTTGTAAAATTGGAGCTACTGTAAATTTAAATAGTCTTCGTTATTGAGCGATGACAGTCTTATTGAAGTTTGCTTAAGCAATTCTCTCTCTCTCTCTCTCTCTCTCTCTCTCTCTCTCGCTCTCTCTCTTATAGACACACTCACATGCACATCAGTCCCTCTCTCCTTTCTCACATGCACAATCACTCACTCACTCTCTTGCCCACTCCACTTACACATTGACCGAGGCATTGGTAATGTGTTCTACTCTTTCAAGTGTTGATCTTTGTCCAACGAATGCACAAATTTGTTTGAGCACTCAATGTTACATAGTCATGTGATTCATTTCTGGTGTTATTTGACAAACTTATATAAACCTGGATGATCTTTTTCATGTCTAGTTCTTTATTTCTATTGTCGATATCTTTTGTGCTTTATATTATCTATGTATTTTTCTTTGCAGGGTCGATTTGAGATTATTTCGCTCTCAGGTTCGTACTTGTTTTCTGAAAATAATGGGAACCGCAGCAGAAGTGGTGGTTTGAGTGTATCCTTGGCAGGGTCTGATGGCCAAGTTTTGGGTGGTGGGGTTGCGGGCATGCTGGTGGCAGCATCACCGGTACAGGTATCACTCTGCTACTATTTGCTCAGATCAGTTATGAAATTATGACTATGTTCATCTTCTGCAGTTGTAGAAGGATATTCAGGGCAATAAACATATCCTGTTGACTGTTTGACAGCCAAAAATTCATTAAATGCATATATAGCCTTTGCATTTTAACTCAATTTTAATGCACTGCCAGGTCATTGTGGGTAGTTTTATTGCTGATGGGAAAAAATCCAACTCCAACTTACTAAAATCCGGGCCTTCTTCTCCACCACCATCTCAAATGTTGAATTTTGGTGCACCGATGACAGCGGCCAGCCCCTCCTCTCAAGGAGCCTCAAGTGAGTCATCTGATGAGAATGGTAGTAGCCCTCTCAACAGGGGACCAGTGCTCTACAATAATGCTAGTCAACCCATTCATAATATGCAGATGTACCAAATATGGGGTCAAGCTCAACAGTGAAGAGGAAAATGCTTCCGGCTTACCAGTACAGCGCATTCGGGTATTGACTGCATTATTCTGCCTAGTGGATAGGGAGAAGGGGGGTGTGGGGGGGACAACTCACACGGGATTATTTTAGTTCTAGGTTGAGTTTTTGTTTTCTTTTTCGCTTTCAAGGTAGTTCACACTTTCCCGTTCTCTCTCTAAATATGATTAAACCATGGGCAAATAGCTGAGAATATGCCGCCTGCCCCTTAGGTTCTCATGAGTTAAATTGCATTTAAAATATTTTATTGTTCTTTCTATTTTTCATTTTTCTGTGTCCCCGCTAGGAGTATCTGACTTAATATGTAAACTTGTTTTACGAATATAAAATTTCATCGCAGTCTTGAATAGGCTTGAGTGGAATCTTATTACAGGTTCGCTCTCTCACAGTTTCGGTTGGCACATTGTATTTTCTCGTGTTTCATATCCTGGAATCTCTGCCCCCAGTATTTTCATTCCTAACAGCTCTGTTGGTGTGCTCAATGCATAGGATAGGAGACCAATACAACACAAGGCAAAAATCTCAGAAGATTGGGAAGTAGAATTGTTGTTAAATAAACTGATGATTAATTCATGGAAGATGGAATATTGCTAGTTTGAAAACTCATGAGCAAAATTTACCAATGCCACTTGAAAAGTAAATTGAAGCAGTGTGCTACCTTTGTTAAACAATTCATTGGAATGTGCTACCCTAATTCTATCTGTCCAAAAGGTTGCAATTGTGAGCATTTAGATACTTTGGTTTTCACATAGGGCCTACATACTTCAAGCCCGTCCCTATCAAAAGGAGCGGAGCTACCAAACAACAGAGAAGTTGCCGTGAAACTTGTGAGAAATACTTTTTGTTTTGTTTTGTTTTTTTATTTACAAGGGAAATTAACCTTAAGATTTAATCATCATCTCACTTTATTTCTATGGAGTGCAATGTTACATGTGTAACATTTATGCACCATAAGAACTATATCACTGATAAACATGACCATAAGTTCTAGTTTTGTTAAAGATATGTTTGGAAATGATTGTAGAATGACTAAAAATGTCTTCAAATAAATTAAAGCGGTCGAGACATAAAAAGCTAGAAGTACCCCAAACATCCTAATTATATGATAAAAGAGTAATATAAAACACCAAACCTTGATTAAAAGGACAAACAATTGCGTAGTCACCTAAAAACCAGGATGAGCCCAGCCCCTTCTCATAATTTTTATTCTTTTAAATTTTTACCTAGATATGCATATATATGTTGCTTATGAAATGGGTTGACCAATCAGATTATTGGTCGACCCTAGATGTTATAAAGCTCGTTCTATAAATTTTGTTTAGTTATTTGCTCCTATGTGTTAATACTTGTTTAATGGAAAACTAAACATACTCCTATCCAAATTAACAGAACAAAATCATCAATTTATCTCCTATTATTCCGATTTCATATTAAGTATATTTGTTTCATGGTCTAATATATCCCTCCCGACATGAATCTTAGCTCATACTCTGTCTAGGTGAGAAATGGAGCTCAAAGTTCAATTTAAAGTTCAAGTTCATCCAACCACCTCATGCATTTTGTTCAATGGACCCACCGGCCACGGTCTCTAAGGTTCCTTTGATGACAATCAGGAACGCGCCAACAGCCACCAGGCGGGGTGGGCCCATTGACGCCTCGTCGGCACTCACACTCCATTTCCTAATTTCCTACTACCCAGCGATGCTTCCAAGTTCCAACGGCTCTTTTGCCCGCAAAGCCACACCCAAAAACCATATAATACAAATATAAATACAAAATAACTCTTTCTTAATCCCAAAAATAAATATAAAAATAAATAAAAGCTATCTCTTTCTCTCTCTAGCCGTTGGCTGGCCTATTCAGTCATACTCTGTCCGTCGACCTCTTTCCCCATAAATGCCTTTGCCTTAACTCCCAAATTCATAAGCACATCCTAGTTCTCATTGTCCCCAAAACCAAAACAAACACATACACAAAATCCACAAGCAAATTGCAAATTTGAAAATTTGCAAATAAATACACATACAGACTCTCATACCCCAAATATTGTTAGCCTCATTTTTTGAGTCAACTTCTTCCAATGGCTTGCTTGGTCTTGCCAATTACAATGCTGAAAAAGAGGTACATGCGGTCACAGATAGGCCGCTACCGGCATTTAACGGAAGAGGGGTTCGGAGGGTTGGAGAATCCGGTGACTGTGGTGGTCGGGAAGGAGAAGAGGGAGTTCTTGGTAGACCCTTTTGTGCTAGAAGAGAACCCGTTTCGGGTTTTGATCCAGATGATGAACAAGGACAAGAAGATGGTGGATTTTATTGATCATGAGAATGGCAAGGGAAGGATGGTTTTTGTGGACGTTGATGCTATTCTTTTCGAGCATATGCTGTGGTTGATGTATAATGATTGTTCTTCTTTGTTCAAGCTCAATCTTAAGGAGATCATTGACTTCTATGCTCAAGATAATTAGGCAGATTCTAGAGGAAAATACAGAGAGGTACTTCATATGAAACAGAGGTACCATGCTGCTCACTGATACTACGAGTCTATAGAATTCTTGTTGTAAAGAAATATTTTATAATCTAATAACTCACACATGAATATACGTATTGCAGTGGATAATTATTCATCTCTCTATGACTAGATGTTCAACATTTTTTTTTCTGTATGTCACGGTTAAGTTTACATGAGTAACTGAAATAACTAGCTGGGCTTTTCTCAGGTTGATCAATTTGGTAATATTTCTTTCAATTTTTTGTTTTTAAATTAAAGAGAAAGAGGGAGTCAGAGGAGATAACAGAGATCAGAATTTTTTTTTATAGGACTGATTGATTGAACTGGTAACAGAATTAAATGGACAAGAATCGATACGAGTGAGAGAGCTAGAACTAGAAGCACACAGTGATGGTGGTCTCAACTCTCAAGTGCTTGCGTTCTGCTTAAATGAGAATCAAAACCTGCTCGAAATTAAATCATCCTTTACATTCAGCAAAGAAAGACAAAAGTCTTCAATTCTAATTTATGTTCAAAAAGTCAAGAAAGATGTTGCTTAGGATTATGGTAAACAAGGAGAAACTCAGCAAACAGATCATATGTTACATTTCAAACTGAAAAGAACCAATGCTTCAATTTAATAACTTCCACATTACTTTTTAGCTTTCAAAAGTCTGGATTTCTTTCTTTCTAAGTTTAGATTTGACCGAAGATTATTGTAACGCATTATCATCACGATAGTCTTAATCTACCAAAAGGTGTATAAGGATGATTGGCACACCTTGTTGCTAAAATTAAGCACATCAATCTTGCACCATGAGCTTTCTTATAATCATTTTATTTGTGCAAGGACAGAAAACTAACAGTTCTGTAGATATGTGCCTTCTTTGTCCTAATTGGCTTAAGTTACTGTGAATTATTTGGTAATCCATTCTTTTGATTTGGAATAAATTCCAAGTATAAAATCAGATCGATATGCATGTGTTGCATATACATGTTAGTTTGCGAGAAAATTCAGAATATATTAATGAACAAAACACAAACCTAATGCTGAATTATTATTACTGTTACTGTTCTGCTGGTGTTTCATGAACACAAAACTTATTAAAACCTTACATCTTCAACAATTCTCTGGAGAAAACGACAACCTCTGCGCAGCGACGTTGAACAAGAACCTATGGTTGACCTGCTGAGCCGCGCCCAGAATGTTTAGACCATCACTTCGGTCCATTGACAATATGGTCATGCAAAACTCATTGTGATGTTCAAAGGCCTGGAAGAGTGTGGGTTTATGCAGCTCAAAGTCAGCTCCTTCGAAATGAAGCGTCACTGACGGTGAAGTAAAGACAGTAGGGATATTCTGGTAGCAAAGATCAAAACCAGTCTTGCTTTTCTGCGTCATGGGTTCCCATCCATACATATTATGGAAGTAATCCACCACAGCTTGTTTCAAGACCTTGAATGCCTCTGCCACGATATGGCTATATGGAGATCCTGAATCAACTGCAATTCCTTTTCCACCTGCCATGAACAAACTTGGATCGATTTGGAGACGTTGTCCATTCAAACTTATAGCATCTAGTTTCGTGAAATAATAGTCATCTGGACCGCCCAAAATGGGTGTGCTACCAACACCAGGGCCTCCAATTTGTGCATCCTCACCAAAATGTAGCAATGATTGGGCCTCAAATTGTGGTGGAAGGCAATACGAAAATCTTTGAAGGGTGATTTGGTTTAGTTGCTGTAGAATACCAATGGGGTGACCCCTGCCTAATCCCAAAATCCCTCCTATTGGATTATCATGACCATGAAAATAGTCGTTGAAGTTCACCTTATTGAAGAGTCCCCACCCAAATGCCACATTAGGGATAGCTAGTTGCCCTTGCATAGATAAAAATGTTGTTAAAAAGTAATGCACGTTTGAACAATAAAGAAGTGTCTTGAATGTTGTAGAATAGACTAGAATATTGGAGACTATGCAAAACCGACTTAACAAAGTTGGCAAACCTCAAAATATCATGATATTTAATACATGCTTTTGTATAAAATAATCAACTAAGTCGGTGACTGTCCTCTATATATAGGCTTGATGCCTATTCAAAAATAGAAGCTAGAAAAGCTAGTAAACTACTCAAGCAAAGCTAGCTATCTAGCTAACCAACTTGAGTTTGGGAGCTAACTACTAAAACTCCCAAACTAAGGGAGCAAATTAGCTACCCAAATTAAACTATGTTGAGGGCCAAATAGCCCAAACTAAGCTAAGAAGAGTGTGATGGCCAATAAGCCAAAATCTATGAAAGTGGCCAATTAGCTTACCAGTCATGTACTATTCTCCTTCAAATCTAATAAAATCCATTTGTTTCAACTATTATCTCTTGTCCTAAACCCCTTCACCTTTAAATCAACAACGGTATCAGTTCAACAACCCTTACAATCCAACAAGTGGTATCGAGGTTCGATCGCATTGGGCGTCGAGCTAG
This sequence comes from Prunus padus, assembly GCA_024362665.1. Lineage (NCBI taxonomy): Eukaryota > Viridiplantae > Streptophyta > Magnoliopsida > Rosales > Rosaceae > Prunus > Prunus padus. The sequence goes on along the minus strand of JANFAM010000005.1, from coordinate 13,175,418 downwards.
TTCGATCGCTTTGGGAGTACGGGTCGTGTTCGATCAAGCGCATGTGCCGATTCTAAGGAAGCAAGGTACGTGCTATCAATACTTAATTCAAGGTTTCAAGAAATCTAGAGAAGGGGAAGGAGATCTAGAGAAATTTCTAGAGGAGGAGATAGTGAAAATAAAAGAGATGGGCATGAGAGGAAAAACTTTCCTCCATGTGGGGTGTGCAAAAAGTTAAGGCACCCAGAAAAAGATAAAAAGAAAAAGAAGCCCAAATGTTGTAACAAAAAATTTGGGCATTGAGAAGAAGAAAAATATTGCTGGCGAAGAATTATCAAGCTAACTAAGAACGGAGAAAGTGTCACAAGAGCACGAAGAAAGTGCCACACGAGCACAGAGCTACAACATCAACAAAAGCCTCATCAATACTTAGCTTCAAGAGGAGCATGCCTGGAATAACTCAAATGTGCATTAAGAAGGAGTGTTAAAAAGTAATGCACGTTTGAACAATAAAGAAGTATCTTGAATGTTGTAGAATAGACTAGAATATTGGAGACTATGCAAAACCGACTTAACAAAGTTGGCAAACCTCAAAATATCATGATATTTAATACATGCTTTTGTATAAAATAATCAACTAAGTCGGTGACTGTCCTCTATATATAGGCTTGATGCCTATTCAAAAATAGAAGCTAGAAAAGCTAGTAAACTACTCAAGCAAAGCTAGCTATCTAGCTAACCAACTTGAGTTTGGGAGCTAACTACTAAAACTCCCAAACTAAGGGAGCAAATTAGCTACCCAAATTAAACTATGTTGAGGGCCAAATGGCCCAAACTAAGCTAAGAAGAGTGTGATGGCCAATAAGCCAAAATCTATGAAAGTGGCCAATTAGCCTACCAGTCATGTACTATTCTCCTTCAAATCTAATAAAATCCATTTGTTTCAACTATTATCTCTTGTCCTAAACCCCTTCACCCTTAAATCAACAACGGTATCAATTCAACAACCCTTACAATCCAACAAATGTGAAGGTATCAAATCCAAAGGGGCCGTAAGTGGAACTGCGATCATAGTACAACAACCCATAAACACAATTCTGGCCCTTGGTACCAGGACCAAGGTTTGGAGGAACACAAAGTGGGTGATCATCAGGCATGGGCCGGGACATGTTTGATCTCCTGATGTTGAAGTTAGGCATTGACAATTCGAAGCACGACTTGCATCCTTCGCATTGAACCCACGTTAGAGTGCTACCGGTGTCCAAGGCCAAGTTGGCTTGCTGAGGAGGTGTGCCAATGTACATCTCTGTGTAATAGAAATCACTGTATGCATGTTTAACAGGTGAACTTATGGCGTTTGGGACTAGGGTTTCTGATGAGTTGGTGGTCATGATAAGGTCGAGGGCTCGAGCTTTGGATATTTGGGTAAGTTTTTGGTGTTTTTCAGAAAGGGTGAGGTTTTTGGGGAAGATGGAAGAGTTTGGTGAAAGAATGGTGAACATCTTAATGCTCAATCCTTGGGCTACGCCTCCCATGAGAAAGACCATTAGAAAGAAAAATAAAACTGGAATGATTTTAGACATGTTTTTCAGGCTCATGTTTGAATTTTGATTATCTGATTCTGATTTGATCCAGCCTCACAAGAAATAGAATATTTATAAGGTGTGATAACTTTTGCATACCATAAGGTGAATGCAATTGATGAAATATTAGTCATGCCAATGCCATCTTGGAATATGTCAACAAATTTTGAAGAGGTTTTCCATTTGGATCCACCAAAAATTAGTGCGTTTTATCCATGAGTTTTCTGTCGTTGAAATTTTCATAAACACAATCTTTCTTCTTTGAGATCACTTGCAGCATCTCCTATACTATAAACGGAGATGGATCCCTTTAGAGATTGGAAGATAGTGCTTGTCAATTTTCAATCACACAGATGAAGGTGGTTGAACTAGGAAGTTTCTGAAGTGACTATTTATATATATACACTACAGCTAGGCTAGCTATGATGCACAACCGAACGACTCATCTCTATTTTCTTTGGATGATTTTCTAATTAATTACGCGAAACTTCAAAGTGTCCTTTAATTTATAGATGGGCTGCAAAACAAACATGTACACACAAACAAAACCAAGTATTTTGAACTTACTTGGGGATGTATACTAGAAATTATAGGTTATATACTTAAATGGTCTTACATAAAAGGAAAAGTTTCAGAAAAGGGTTTTTAGGAGCGATTGCCTGGCCAGGATTAATATTTGGACCACGCCACGCTAGCTGCAAGTTGCAACAGGGCATCCAAGCGCTGCCGAGAGCTGCTGACAGATGCAAACAGTTTCAGTGCGGCATTTTGTCGAGCAACTGGTGTGTACGCATGGGTCGCCCACCAGCCTTCCACAGGATCGCTGGAGGAGCTGCCCAGAAGTTTTTCTTGCCTCCACTGAGTCGCCTGACCCCATTTGCCCCTTAATAAATCCACCACTGCAGTATGAAACTTGCATTGTTGACTCATTAGCCTTATGACAAATTTCATGATAGAAGTTTAACATGGTATTATTGGAAATAAGTAACCAGATATCTCTAGTACTGATGATCAAACTTCACCAATTTGAAGGCTGAATTCTTTCTGAAATCTTTTTGATTCTTATGTTCTAAAATAGAAAAAACAAAATTGAATAAATCGGTGCAGGGTTCTATGCCCTCCTCTTCAATAAAAATTGAAAGAAATAAAAAGGTGTGTATTTCATTTGGCAGTCACCTAATGGTCACAGTCTTTTCCCTTTGAATTACAAATAGGTGACTCTTTGCCAAAAATCGGCTGAAACCAGTGTCAATTATTTTGTAATCCTTTAGTTTGTTTGGAATAAATTTCAAGCTTAAACTCAGATCCATGCATATAACATGTACATCTGTAAGAAAAAATTGAGAACATATGGCAAAGAAAAAGAGTTATTATTTATTTTGATGGAGTTTGATGGGCACAAAATATGAACCATTTCATGACCCTAGAGAGTAGAGGGAAGCTAGTACTTATTCCAATCTTCCACAATTTTCCTCACCAAAAGACAATCTCCTCGCACCAACATCAAACAAGAACCTGTAATTAACCTGCTGAGCCGCACCTACAAGGTTTGGACCATTATTGTCCCGCCGTGACAATATCGTCATGCAAAACTCATTTTTACTTTCAAGGTGTTGGAAGAGCGTGGGTTTATGCACTTTGAGGTCTCCTCCATCGAAGTGAAGCATCACAGATGGCGTTGTAAACACTGTAGGGGTGTTCCGGTAGCAAAGGTCGAACTCATCACTCGTACCTTTCGGAATTGGTTGCCATCCGTACATGTTGTGAAAGTAGTCCACCACTTGTTGGCTCAAGATATTGAATGCATCATCCACAATAAGAGTGTACGGAGATCCTGAATCAACTATGATCCCACTTCCACCTCTCGAGAACAAGTTCGGGTCGATTTGGAGACGTTGTCCATTGAAACTTATAGCATTTAATCTCACATAATAATGGTCGTTTGGACTGCCCAAAATTGGTGTGGTAAGCACATTGGTACTGCCTCGAATTTCAGCATCGTTACCGAAATGTAACAAGGATGGCTGGGACTCAAATTGTGGTGGAAGGCAGTAGGAGAATCTTTGAAGGGTGATTTGGTTTAGTTGTTGTAGAATATTGGTAGGGTGACTCCTCCCTAACCCCATAGACCCTGATATTGGATTAGGCTGGCCATGGTAACGGTCATTGAAGTTTACATGGTTGTCAAGTCCTAACCCATATGGAACATTTGGGATCGCTTGTTGCCCTTGCTCAGATAAGAAAGTAAATTTCTCGAGTCCAAATAGACCCTCAGTGGTAGAGCCATCAGCATACTCCAAGAAATAGGAACAAGCCCCGTGATAAGGACTAAGGTCTGGAAGAACACAGAGTGGGTTATTAGCAAGCATGGCTCGGCATGTGGTCGATTGCTTGCCATCGAAGTTAGGTATTGACACCGGAAAACACGTTTGGCATTCTTTCCCTTGAACCCATGTGATAGAGCTACCGGTGTCGATGTGCAAGTTGGCTTTCTGAGGAGGTGTGCCAATGTAGATCTCTGTGTAAAAGAAATCACTGAATGCATGTCTAACAAGAGATCTTATAGTATTTGGGACTAGTGGTTCTGATGAATTTGTGGACATGGTGGCTTGAAGGTGAAGGGCTCGAGCTTTGGATATTTGGGTAAGTGTTTGGTATTTTTCAGCAAGGGTGAGGTTTGCTGAAACTATGGGGAACATCTTAATGCTGAAACCTTGTGCTGTGCCTCCCATGGTTGCAGCAAACATGAAAACAAAAACGAAAACTTGAAGATTACGAGACATGTTTGTCATTAGGCTCATGGTTTTGATGATCAGATGTGCAAAGATGTGATTTGAAGTATGGACTCAGAAGAGAGTACATTTATACTGCAAGGTGTGATAACTTTTGCAATAGTATTTTATTATTTATTTATTATCTCTTTATATATTTGGAGTAAAAACTTTTGCAATAAATAGTTCAATTCAAGAAATAGCAGCTACGTGTAGCACAAGTTCTCCCATATATAAATTGAAGTAGTGGTGTTAGGTGTAACCATTTGTGCAATTGGCTCATCATTTTTGTACTAGTTACTAGACATGTATGTAATTGATGAAATATTAGTCATGCCATATTATGCTGGAAAAAAGTTGCATGATGACTTTTTATTATGTGAACACATATGTTAAGGCTTTGAGATGGTGAGATTGAGATTACACAACATCCAGCTGGTTCGTTTAAAAATAAATGTTTGTCAATGTCATTTGAAATTTGGTAGAGCTAGGGGAAATATCTAAAACTCGGCGTGCATTTGATCCACATGAAAATTAGATAATATTTGGGCTTCAAGGTTTTCCATATTGGGTATATCTAGCTGCCACTACTAGATAAAGGGGCATAAAAATTTTCTTAGTCACGTGATCTGTATCTAATTCGTGACCAACACTTTTGATCACGGATAGTCTGTGATTCATGAATATAGGTCATAGATGTGGCTTATAATGAGGTTTTCTAGTAGTAGTAGTGTGCATTCATATAAAACAACCCCTCTTGATTTCACATAGCATGCACTTGCAGAGTACCTTCGTTGGTGTAAATGAAAGAATTAAGAAAACATAAGCTATTCCCAATGTATATAAAGTTGAGATAGATCAGTTTATTATATGGTGCTTGTCCGCTTTCAATTACCAAATGAAGATGGATGTAACTTGCAAGTCTTTTAAGTGGCTTTTTATGTACACCACTACAGCTAGCCTGCTGTCCAACTTTGGCCATTGTACGTTTGTGGATGAAACCCCAGTTAGAATTTTATGTTGTATATGCGTAAGTGATGACTAAGTATTGGTGTAGCAGAATTTGAGTAAATTTTGTTTTTCCCTTTCTTGTTATGTTGCTGTGTGGATTGCATATTGTTTTTGTTTTTATGTCACTCTTTAATTTTAGTTCATATAATATTTTTTTTCAAAGTAGTTACAGAAAAATAAATAAGTCACATGAATATGCATACAATGGTAAAAACGTCAATAGTCCTCATAGTATCGGCCCTCCAATTTATGGATATTTTAGGGATCTATCAGTATCCTTAAACAAGATGGAAGGGAAAAAATAAGTGTAAGCAAGCTTGAGGGGTGAATTGTCAGCTGATGTTCTGTATTCGACCCTCCAATTTACGGATATTTCAGGAATCTATCCTTAAACAACATGGAAGGTAAAAAATAAGTGTAAGCAAGCTTGAGGGGTGAATTGTCAACTGATGTTCATACAGATCGGGCCAGCGATCCTAATACAGGGCCCAATTGGAATGAATTACTACAATGTAGCCCGATAGCTTCTTCCCATGCTCCAATGTCCTTTTTTTCTTTCTTTAATGATATTGAATTCCCATCCCCTACTGCATATATATAATTTTCCTTCTCCTTGGAAATTTTTTTTGAACACCAAAAAATAAGCTGTGTGCCACCCACGGCCAGATTGAAGAATCCTTTTCAGAAGTCGTCATTAAACGACTCAAAAGCAATAAGAATATGGTAACCAACCATTCTTCAACGACAAAGTTGCTTAGTAATCTTTTGCCTTGACACAACTGACACAGCTGTGTTCATCAAAGAAAAGATGATGTTCTTGATGAAGGTCTTTGAAAAATCAGAGAAGTGAAAGAGGACATGCCCCTTTCGAATATCATTCATCGAACTGATTTTGTGGAGATGCCGGGAACGGGCTAATTTGGTTAAGAATTAGCTTAGAGTTATATAGTGACTTAATCCAGATTACTTAATTCTTAACAATTAATTGTGTTCAAAGTTACTTTCTATATTATTGATTGTATCACATGTTTCCGCACTTTTGGATTCACACACCTTGTCACCATCACACTACATTCCAATTATTACAATCACGTCCATGCTTGCTTGACAAGGCATTAGAGAGAGAGAGAGAGAGAGAGAGAGAGAGAACTCTTAGGTTGTGACCAGTTTGTCGGCCTTACCATCTCTCAGAAATCCAAGTCAGAAAACACACTGATTAACCTTGCAAATTGCATTCATTTTCGAGGCTTCGAAGGAGTTTGAAAAATGAAAAGCATGAGTTTATAAAGTAGCTGCAGCCACTTTTAAAGCAAGAAAACCAGCATGACACCATGGTAATTTGGAAAATCATCATTGCTGTCTGTCCCCATTAGTTTTCATTTTATTAATGTTGTTTTATTAATTTAATACGTTCATGGAAATGAGAACATAAAAATTATGTTTTCCTGTCGGGGCCTAATATTCAACTGCTCTTCATCATTATTATCTCTAAAGGTGATGACAGCTTAAATTAGCATGGGTAAAGCATGGATATTATATTGTTCATATGACCTGATCATCTCATATTTTAGATCAAAGTTTTTTTTTTTTGTTATTTTATTATCCAAGAACACTTGCTCTATTATATTTGCTTTGGTGATCAGCCGAGATGCTTATGTTCTAACTACCTTCCCTGTTTTTCAAACTCTTTTCACCCATTTTTTTTCAAGCTCTTCTCTCCGCATAATAATTAAGCATTTCACATTCCAACCTAAAAGCAAAGAAAAAATTTACAAGAAATCGAATAGGTTGAACTGATTTTTATTTTATTTTTTTATTTGATAAAGAGCGATGCACTCCATTAAAAGAAAGGTTACAACAGATCTTCAACTATACATGGTTGCAATGCCTAATTACTAGCTAATACAGCAATTGAATTCTCTAAGATTAAATCATTCATGAAATAAATGAAGGTCAAAGAAGAAAAGTGGTATTAATATCGAATGCAAAAACAATAAGCAGCAACTTCAGTACATGGGTTATGCAGGGCTGCCCTCATAACTGCTAGAGGTTATAAATCCCCGAAGTTGGGGAAGACGATATTACTAGGTTTCCAGACTCATTTTATAAGGGCTCGTTCGGTAACGTTTTCGAAGAATGTTTTCTTAGAATATTTTCAGAGAATGAAAACAATAAAATGAATTTGCATTTTCAGGAAATGAAAATGTGTCTGGTAGATTAATTAGAAAACATCTTTAGAAAACAAAAATAATGAAAACATGTCTGGTAGTACAATTTGAAATAATAATATGTAAGTTATTTTTATGAAAACGTTTCCCATGATAATGAAAACAACTTTTTTATGTTTTCTACAAGTATACATGAACTTTTTTTTTTGGTTGAAATCTGGTTTCAAAAAGAAACCAGAAGAGATAGATTAGAAACAGAGCACGAACTACAAACCAGGAAGAAGCACCTAGACCTCAGTACAAGGCTAGACCAAGCTTCTCACCCAATCACAAATTAAAAACAAGAAAAACATAAAGCAAGAAATACAAGGAAACAAAAGCCAAAAAAAATAAAAGGCACCAAAACCAGGAACAAGGAAATGCCGTTACACCCATCACCAAAAACCATCTCCAACATCGCAAGATCCAAACCACGGGAGAAGGAACCGTAACCAAGTGGAGAAAAGGAAAATGGTGGAGGATACGCCCCCACAGCTACAAAGAGCGCTACCATAATCCGAGAGGGGAGTGCCATACGCACTTTAAGAGTATCCAGGATAGCACGAGTAGCCCCGGGAGAGGTACTCCTGAAGTCGAGGAACAAATGGTGGTAGTGAAGACCAGGCGCTGAAACGATGATACTGGTGGTGGATAGAGAAAATGCATAACAATAAGCTCCACAAGGCGCCATCCGTGGGCAAGGGGAACAAGCTCCCCAAGAATTTGGACTGTCCATGCTCTCCCTGAGTATCGACAGGCCCTTGGTATTTGTATAATGGGGAAAGTGTGGCTATCTTAGGCCAGCCACCACAGCCTAGGAGGTGGGATTGCCCCTCCAAACAGAATCCAGTAGTTTCAGAAGCGTGAGCATCTACCTTACGCTTCTCAGCCTGAACTTCGGCGATAAAACCAACCTTTACCTCCGTAAAGTGCCCAGGCCGATACCATTGGAGAGTGAGACCCCGACATCCCCCTTACCGAATCGGCCTCTGTCACGGCGACCCCGACCTCGACCCCGAGTAAGCCTGCCACGCCCTCGGCCCCGCTTCCCCCTTTCATCCCCATCAATGGTGGCCACATTGTACTCGTAACCCAAATCAGTCGCCTCCCTCTTAGCTGAGAGAAGATGCGCTTTCCCCGATCTCAAACTTTCCTCAGTAGGAAAAGCATTCCCTTATACATGAACTTGTTTTCATTTTATGAAAACATTCTCAGTGTTTTCTGTTTTTGGGCCACCGAACGTGTTTTTGCCTCATTTTTGTTCTCTAAAAATGAAAACAACCCCTTAAAACGTTACCGACTTGCAGTTGAAAAGGACCTTGACTTGCATACCAGAGGTCTCAAGTTCGAACCCCCCATGGTATCTTGGTTGTGTGTGTGTGAGAAAGTCCCCTCCTCTATAGTTTAGACTATTGCGTGTACTAAAAAAATATCATATCTCGATCTAAATAAGATAAATGTAGCTTGAGAATCCACTTAGTGGAGTATTTTAAGCATATTCGTGAGCTAAAGTGCTTTAAGGAATCAAATGAAATATATATTCTCCTAATTAAAATGACCACTAGTACTATGATACTGATAGGTGTGGAGGAGCATCGATAGATTTCATCCAAAATACAAGACAATCGCATTAATTCTTCATCAACATCTTGCATGAACATTCCAAATGGAGAATTAAAAATTGAAGTCCACATACATATATGAAAGAAACCAAACACGATCGAAAGATTATTAATGATCGCCAACTTTGTTTCATAGAGGATGAGTTTGAACAAACATATAATGCATGGTGGTGTGGGTGAGTGGATGTGGAAGTGGTTTTCTCAAGTTCATGTGTGTGATTATTTAGTATTGTTGACTTATATAATAGAATTGAATGTGTGCATTGTAAAGCTCTAGGAGTTTAAATAATTCATAAAGCAGCTCATAAAACACACAAACCTGAATATTTAAGAGAATCAATACCGACCATGAAGGCTATAGATTATTTATGTTATCTCTCCTGCAAATTGTATTTTAGTATGAGAGAAAAATGCAGCCTTTTGCACTTAAAAGACTTGAAGCATTGTATTAACCATGCATGACGACGGGCATACAAAAACTTATATCATATATAGTTCATTTCCTCTAGCTCCTGGTTTTCAAGTTAGCAGCTTGCAACTTTCAAGCTTGCTCCCAAATGGGCTTCCAGAAACTTCAACAAAGAAGTGCTTGAATCGGAGTAGGTCGCCAAATGATATGAAAGACTCTTTGTTCAGTTGAATACGTTAACTGGCCATCAGCTAGCTAGAAAATTAACATGCCTATAAGTCGTAACTCCATTTATAATTCCCGTCCGATCAGAGCCACATAATAAGTAGGTAGCTCTTGGAAGCATCGAGTTTTTTTCCTTCATGCTCCTAAACCGGGGATCATGATGTACTGACTAACCAATCCAAATTTACATAGAATCTTGTAACTAGCTTAATTAGGTTTTGAATGTATAGGTGAAAATTATGCATGTAATTAACCTAGCAAAAATTTCTTGAAAGCTAAAAGAGCAAGTGTAATGAGTGAGCTGAACATTTCTAATGTAACTTCAGCATAATGAATAAATCCAAACGTTGAGCCAATAAACAAAGAAAAAAGAGCAAGGGTTTTATCAACGGGCATTCTATTTTTCGTTCGTAGTTATTAGTATTTCATGAAAACAAAGCAAATTGAAGGAAACAGATGGCAAGTTACAGATCCTACAAGATTTACTTGAGACTATGCCAAGTATATATATCAATACTGCTCCAAAGATAGATTTAATCATGTTATTAAAACAAAAGAAGCATGAATTAAGCAAAAGGCAAGTGAAACAATGTGGCGGATCTGCTAGCAGTACCCCCTAAATTTCAGGGACTATGCCACTTCCTAAACGTAGGAAAATAATTGCTATCTGTTTAAAGCTGAAACCTCAAACCATTCCTTATAAAGAACAAAAGCCACTATTTCCATAAATCCAGAGACCCAAAAAAAGAAACAAGAAGAAGAAGAAGAAGTGGAAACTTCAAATTTAACAGAAAAAGAAAGAAAAAAAAATTAAACATGAGGATGATGACTAGCTAGTCCATGAAATTTGCTGACCTTTTATCTCCAAGAAAGCTCATCTCATCCAATGCACAACCCAGCTTCAAATCTGAAATCCCCATCTAAAGTATTCTAATTAAACACATCAAACCCTTAGCATCATCTCACTTCAATTAATTTGCTCTACTCTCTCTCAAAATAGTGGACGACCTCCTGAGTTATTTCCAGCCCACCCATCAATCGGCAGCTGAACATTCTGCATATTCAGTGGAAGATTAAAGAAAGGAAGCCCCGAAGACGGGTCGGGGAAAGGGTTGTTCCCGACATCGCCACCGCGGCCGCCGCCACCGCTACCTCCGGAACCCTGGGGGACCTGCACCTGCAACTGCTCCTCTTCATCCAAAGGCAGCCTCTCATAAGCAACATTAGTAAACGAAGAGGCGATCACGATAACGGGGCCTGCGGCAGTCAACTCACCGACCACGCTGCCCCCGACCACCTGCCCCTGCACGCCGGCCAAGAATATGGTCAAGCTCGTGGCCCCGGGCGGGGCTGGCGGGGGCAAAAATGAGCCTGAAAGCGACAAAATCTCGAACCTTCCATGAAGGGTTACTACGGAGCCTGCTGCGGCCGGCTGCCGCAGGCTCACATTGGTGACGGTGCCGCTGCCGCTCAAAATACAGATCCCACGCTGCCGGCGCCGAGCGTAAGTGGCGACGCAGTCGAATACATCGCAGCCGTTGCCTACCTCGAGAATATGTGCTCGGAGAGTGTTGGCGCTTTCTCTTGTGATGATGACTGGGGGCTTGGGCTTGTTTTTGGATCCAGGAGGACGACCTCGGGGCCGCCGGGCCACGATGTCTCCTGCCCCGGCGTTGATGCCTCCGAGGTCAAGGCCCTGGTGATGATCTTCCGCGGAGAACTGGCCGGTTGACCTGTTGACTACTGCATCGTCTTCAGAGTCGGTTTGTTGTTGTTGTTGGAGGTGCAAGTCTTGCCTCTGAAGCTGGTGAACGTAGCGGGGAGCTGAGCCTAAATCCAAACCAGCCATGGACACATAAAAAGGAAAACAGAAAACAAGGGGAGAAAATTAATAAAAATGATATTTTATATAAAATTAGTTTATGAAACTGGGAATAGCAAATTAAAAACTGTTTGTGTTTTTCTGCTTTTGTTTATTTTATGGAAGTGGGGAAATTAATATATAGAGAAAAAAAGAAGAGAATGGAAAAGAAGAGAGAGAGAGAGAGAGAGAGAGAGAGAGAGGGTGTGCTCCGGTACTCGAAGTTTTAAGAGTTGAAGAGAGAGATTTAAAGAAAAGAAAAACAACGACGACAAGAACAAGAAGGAGGATCGAGTGCAGAGAAAGGGAAGGAGAAGAAGAAGAGGAGGAGGGATGAGAGGAGGTGGTGTGGGGGCGGGGGCGACAAAGGACTCAAAACGCAGTCATTTCTCTCACACCAAAAGTTTAAATATATCTCTAAATTAATATTTTGTTGAAAGTTTAATATTGCTTTCTTATTCTGGGGAAGAAAGGGCATGGTTGCAAGCATGACTCTCAATCTTAGAGCGTGAAGTAAACCTCATCTTCAATATAATAGGGGTGGAATTATATTTATTATTCTATGTTTTTTTTTTCAAAAAAATTTCATTTCACATTAATCATGTGTATGTGAATAACGAAATATGATCTTGATCTACTTATCAGTTATTTTGCTAAAGAGTTCAATGATAAGTCATTTGAATTTAGTAAGTGGGACCAGCTGTATTAGAAAGGTGGCTAGTAATGTAGTCAATAAATGTGGTACAAATAACAACACTATTTTATATTAACAAATAAAAAAGACGAAATGGGAAATAAAATATATTTTCAACTTTAAATGCAATATCAACATTATGATCATACTAGCCCCTTGATACTTACTCACGCGTGTGCCAATTGGATTTTTATTAATGAGTTATATTATTTTTAATTTAAAACGAAGTTTTGAAGGTAGTTGTCTCATATTTTACGAATAACTTCTTTTGGTTTTATGGATAACTGCAGTATATGTTCTTTTCTTTTTCTTTTTATAATTTTAATTTAAATAAATAATAAATGTACCATTTTATCCATATTTAATCAAGGATCTTCTGTTTTATTATTTTATTAACCAAGAGCAATTGTGAGGATTTTGAAAATTTCACTCTTAAGATCTTCTGCCTTAATATATATATATATATATATATATATATATATATATATATATAGATTTTTAGTTGGCTTTCAAAATTTAAATCACTAGCTTGGACAAAAATATAAGAGATTAATCATATATAATGTGTAACTTACATCAAAATAATAAAATGTAAATGAAGATGGACCAATATATAGAATAATCTAAAAATGAAAAAAAAATGTTGACTTATGATGAGTAAAGTTACTATAAGGAGATGAAGTTCTATGATAAGAGAAACCATATGAAACAACTCTTTATAATATTGTTTTGAATGAAGAAAACAAAAATATAAATACTTTAGATTTGTGATATTTGAATGAGATGTGGTACCAATAAGTTATATTTAAATTGGATGGGTGAGTTTGATGACAAATTAAGGATCAAAGGAGAGCGTGGGGACGTGCATTTCAAAAGTTTGTGTGATCTAGTGATATACATAAAGATTTGAGGAAAAGAACCTTAGAGAGAGAGAGAGAGAGAGAGAGAGAGAAGTGTGTGGGTGGGGTTAGATGATGGATCGCAGATGTATTGGTCATGGGGTTTTGGACTTGGGTGTAATAAGTAACCATGGGTTTGGACTAGGGTGTAATAAGTAATTAACCATGGTTCAAAAACACTTGGAATAGTTGACCAAGTTGGGTTAGCTTCAAACGTGACGGGGGAGACAAATTTGCATTATAAAATTACAAAAACGAGGGATGAATGGGGCAAGTGGGAGATGGTGCTGCGGCGGATGGGCCCTACTTTTGTCTTCTTCCCCCAACCTGGACGGCCCCCTCTCCTCCTCCTCTCTTTAGCCAGCCATCCTTGCTTGACTGGCTCGGCCTCAGCTTTCATTAGCAATAATTAATTATAACTAGGACCAATTATATCGTTGAATCTATCGAAATATTGATTTTCTATGATCAAGTTTTCACTTAAGTACAGGGTTATACCTTTTCTTTTTTCTAGGGCTGGGCAAAATAAACCAAAGGACAGAAGAATTGGTCCAAACCAGCTGGATGAGGTTGGATTTTCAACAAAAATAAAGTTAAACGATCCACAATTGAATTGAACAGATTTAATTCGGTTTATAACTTTAACCTTTTAAAATTCCAATCGAATCAAACCGGAGGACCGACGAATCAAACCGGAGTACCGAAGAATTGGTTCAAACCAACTGGATGGGGCTGAATTTTCAACAAAAATAAAGTTAAACGGTTCACAATTGAGCTGAACAGACTTAATTCGGTTTATAACTTTAACATTTTAAAATTCTAATAGAATCAAACCGGATTGGGAGTTTTTTTCTTTTATATAAATATAAATATATATATTTTTTATGTGTTAGCGTCTGCTTTGTAGCACCCAATCCCCTCATTTCTTTAACTCAAGAGCTAAACATAACCCTCGTTTCTCTCATATTCTTCGACGTTTGCACATGTCATCAAATTTTGTTCACTTGTCAACTCTCATCTCTTTCAAGATCTCACACCCCATACGCTGGGTTATTTGTCTCTTACGCCTCTCGATCTCCATTGATTGATCCCTGGCAACATAGACTAGTCCCTAATGGAAAATCGACCTCTACCTCTTTCCATCTCAGTGGTTGCACTCTCTCATCACTCGGATTTGTCTTCCTCTCATACCAACCAACAAAACTGATCAGAATAGAAGGAACAAAACCAACTAATGAGCTTTACTTTAGAAGGTTTGTGTTCGAATTCCAAGGTAGGAAATGCTTCACTTTCATACGCGAGGTGCTAAATTATATGAAGACCGTGACTTACCTAACTCATTAACAAATTATAAAAGCAAAGTAAACGATGCAAAAGAAAATAATTAATAACTGGGGAAAGGTTCTTTCTCCGCCAATACAAATTTATTACTTGATGAAATTAAGAAACCTTAATTTGTTGTATGATTGGGTAAAAGTAATCCATGACCCGAATTTTTCAAACCAAAGGCGGCCATTTGGAGGCGTTGAAATTTACCAATGAAATATTTTATGCGTGGAAGACTAAAAAGTACGTAATACTAAAAATAATAATTAACCTTTTATTATCATTAAAAATTATTTAATTTTCTTTTCTTTTCTTTTCCTTATCCATTTCATATATAATATACAGTTGTAATGTGAATCATGCTTTAGTGGCTAAACACATGATCTTTGACAGTTATTAAAAGTGAAAAGAGACTAATCCAATTAGAAAACTTATTGAGAGGGGTACTTATTTTTAACAAAACCCAATAGGGATTGCATGTTCGAAGATCCAAACTGTTTAATTATTCGGTCTCGTGTAAGGATTATTAGTCATTTAATGATGACGAAGTAAATAGACGAACACAATGATTTCGATAGTTACTAAAATGATCATAACGATAATTCAGTAGTCTAGTCGAGCAATGGCTCTTCAAAGTTGCTTAGATGTTCAACTAGCTCAAAATATAACTCAATTAATCTCATCTATTGTTTATGTCTTATGGTCGTATCTCTAGAGGGCAATGTATTGGTGATTTCATCTTTCTAGTAATTTGCATCGCAAACATGAATGTTATAGTTAATGTATGCACTTATTTATTACATAGAAGCAAAGCAATTAACTTGCCTTTTTTATATATACTTTTCAATAAATAATTCCCAACACTAAAATAGCTTACATTAACTATCAGAAGCGGTTGCGTTTACATACATTAATTGGTTGTATGGAAGAAGATGAGCAAACGCATATGAAAGCGATTGTATAAATTATTTCTGTTTCATAATCATATCATTGCTTAACTATTACAGTTTACCATTAATTGTAAAAGTCTGGTACTTTTTTTTTTCTTTCACAAAGCAATATTTTAAAATATTAATGTATGAGGAGGGGGTCGAACTTGAGTGCAAGGAAGCGGGTACTATATATATATACACATATGAAAGCGATTGTATAAATTATTTATTTTTCATAATCATATCATTGCTTAACTATTACAGTTTACCATTAATTGTAAAAGTCTGGTACTTTTTTTTCTTCTTTCACAAAGCAATATTTTAAAATATTAATGTACGAGGAGAGGGTCGAACTTGAGTGCAAGGAAGCGGGTACTATATATATATATAGTATGCCAATCCCTCACAAAAGAATCAAGAGATTTATGTCAAAATTTCGTGCCTTAACTCAAAGGCAATGTTTACTATCAATGTTAAGTAGAACTTGCCCTTAAAAATCGGTTTGTAAAGTAAGGGTGCCCAAGAGCTCTTAAACCATTTTAGAATATGCTATTTTTCCAATGTAGGATCTTGAGTCCTAACATTCAACAACGCTTCCATACTTAATTTCCTCATTGGCTCACTCTATCGACACTGACCCACTTCCTTTGAGGCAAGACTCAACTAGCAATATTCAATGACTCGATATTATGCTATACATAACACCAATCATCTTAATTGAGCCTATAGATAGCCCTTTTCCATAGAAGTGGGTCTAGTTGGGTTGTGAAACCTGATTTTGATATAAACTGTTAAGAATTCATGGGTACAACTTGCCCTTAAAAACCGGTTTGTAACGAAAAAGTGCCCAAAAGCTCTTAAATCACTTTAAGATATACCACACGATGTATCACATGAAACGGGCTTGTAACAAATTTTTGGAGGGAAGTATAGGCCAAAACGATGTTCCACACGAAATCGAGTTGAAGAATTACATGAACTAAAAACCAAGTTAGAAGACTAAAATATAAATCGTGTACAGATTCGAAGATCATTGCTCTAATTAAACCCAAACAAGAGTTAGTGGATATCCAATTTTGACTTGTGACATAGTCAATAAATCTGATTGTTGGGGTTAGCCAAATAAGAAATATAAAAAAAAAAAAGTAATGTTTACGAATTAAGATCATGATGGCCATCAGTACAAGTGGTCATCTCCTAAACATAAAACTCGCACTTTGTTGAGTCCACCTTTTTCCATTTCTACACATCAACATCCTTTGTTTTGGTCATCTATCTTTCTTCTTTCTTCATGGGCTTTACCCAATCCGATTGCATGGAGCTTAGTGCAACTGGGAGTTTGCACAGAGATAGAAAGAGAGGGAGATCACTTGCAGTGTCCAAATCAAAAACGCAGGAGAAGTTAAGGAGCACCGAATAGCTGTCGGCCACGAGGCCTCTCTCTCTCTCTCTCTCTCTCTCTCTCTCTCTCTCTCTCTCTCTCTCTCTCTCTCATAATTTTTTTTTCCATTGGGAATTGGTCTCTTTTCAATCTCCATCTCCTTGGTCACATTTTCACCCCTTAAATCCCGGGGGCCTCTTTAAGATAGCCCTCCTGCACGAGTTCTGCTATTACCTAACCCCAATACCACTTTCCCCTCACCTCCTTTCAGCTCCCGTAATTCCACTCTCTCTCTCCCATACTCTCATGAGTTTTCCACCAATGATAGAGAAAAACTTGTATACAACGAGTTGATGTAACAATTCTATTTACTTCATGTTACAAACGTTACAATCACAGTTGTTACATAAATTCGTTACAGATAAGTTTTTTTTTTCTTTTTTCCTTTGTTAGAAAAATAATTTACAGTCGATCAATATATAAGTTATCGTGCATCCACATACAACTTATGTAATAAAATCCACAATAATATATATTTATTGAGTCTCTTAAATGACTCATAAGATTAAGTAAAAAAAATACTTATCTCCTTATCAGGTAAGTAAGAATTCTTACATTCCTGCCAATAACAGTATGATATGAGTGCAGAAGTTTTTATTTTTTGTGTTTTAGATGAATTATTTTTGTATATATGTTAAATTATGATTCACAAAAAAAAAGGAGTATCTCCTTACAGATAAGAAGGCAAATAGTATGTTCAACAGAGATGTCACCTCAAATGAATCACAATTACACAATGGTTTTAGAGCTAAACCCACAAGCACAATATTTCCTAGTCACATTTTTAATTTAACAAATTATTATTTTTTCTTTTCTAACTAATTGGGTTTTGATACACACGTACATTTACCTGCGCGTTGGTCTACGATTGGATTAGCTGCTTGGTGAAGGAATGCAAGTTTAATATTCCTGTGAAATAACAGGTGGAAGCAGATTGGGTTCAGAAAGAAAGAAAGGCTTCTGCTTTGCTTGGCTTTGCGTATATATATAGAGCTTGGGGCAGGAAGATCGATAAAGCTATTGCTATTATTACTATGGCAACAACCCCGTCCTCTCCATCTCTCAGTCCAGTCCTAGGAAAAGCACCCCGAATTTTAGGCCACGCATGCACAGAGAAGAGAGAGAGAGATCCAGTCTGAGTTTCTGTTGAAAGGTTTCTGAAAATGCTCAGGTCTCAAAGATTTTTAACCTAGTTCTAGTTGTACGGTCTACAACCACTACTAGAAAATATAGTGAGAGAGAGGGAGAGAGATGAGATGAGATGAGATTAATAGGGTCACATGCTTGGGTTTCATAAAAAGACAAACCCACGAGGGGTGGCCTTCAAGACAAACAAAGAGGCAAACGAGAGAGAAAATATCAAAAGGACCAAGTCCTTTGACTTTGTGATAAGAATAAGACCACCCAACTCCCTCTCTCTCTCCCTCTCTCTCTCCATCACAATATTGTCCTTGGGAAGATCCACCAATTCCTAATCTATATCCCCTCAGGTCTCTCTCTCTCTCTCTCTCTCTCTCAAGAGTTGCTACTGAGTCCTGACATAGAAACATAAGAATAGGATTTGGGAAGCACGTATTCTTTCACAAGCCATTCTTGTACGATGATCATGTGACATATAGACACACTGCGAATGTTTTTAGTTTCCAGGACAATTTGAAATAACTTAAAAGCGTGATTTTATAATTTAAGTTAAATTTGATGGATCGTGACGTGATATCATACATCAATATGCAAAGTAAAATTTAGGCCAAGAGCATTTCCACCTCAAAGGACAAAGGTAAGGTAAGGGCAAGGCAATGGCAAGACAAGGTTGTTACTATTCACATGAATAGTAGCAGCACTTGCCTTTTTTGTTTCCACCTCTATGGGTAAGGATAAGGGTAATTACTATTCACTTTAATTTATTTATTTTTCCTATTTTTTATACTTAAACAATTAATTTGGATAAGATTTTCGGTTGACATGTGTCACTATTTATTATAAAATTTTGGATAAAATTTTGGAATACGATTTTCTGTATGCGATTTTCACATGATATTAATTTTATTTATATGTCTGAGATTAATAATAATAAAATTGCTAGGTATGTATAAAAAAATGTTTATGAATTTTTAAAATTTTTTTTCGTTGATGACGTTAGTAAATCCAGGCAAATCTTGCATTTGGAAGTGCTCTAAGAAAAACAAAGGGGGATAAAGTAACACACTCGACTATTCAAGAACAAAATAATAATCATATACAAGTTTTATATTAATTATGCTTCAAATAACATCTCTATCCTTCTGGCAAACTTAATCTTTTTAATATGCCATCAGCAAGCCTGCAAGAATCATTAGCACCTAGTATTCTAAAATGATCTATTATATTCATATTTTTGGTGTTGACTTTGTGCTTGTAACCAAAACGATGTCGTTTTAGGGTTTAAGGATTAAACATTTTGAGTTTTAGAATTATACTATAAAGATAATTAAATGAAATTTAAAACAACATAGTTTAGACGTAAGCATGAGAACTGAACTTTACCCCATTAGATTAATCTAATGGTTAGTTTTCTCTTAAATTCGTGTAGATGCACAAATACTAAATGCAGAGACTTGGAATCCGAACTTTACCCATCACTAAGAGCACTTCCACCCCAAAGGGCAAGGGCAATGCAAGGTTTGTCACTATTCAGGTGAACCACCTTGCCTTTTTTGTTTCCACCCCTATGAGCAAGGGCAATTACTATTCACTTAAAAAAAAATTTCCTATTTTTTATACTTAAACAATTAATTTGGATAAGATTTTCGGTTGCCACATGTCACTATTTATTATAAAATTCTCAAATAAAATTTTCGGATAAGATTTTTTGTATAAGATTTTCACATGGGATTAATTTTATTTATATTTATGAGATTAATAATAATAAAATTGCTAGGTATGTATAAAAAAAATATTTATGAACTTTTTGGAAATTTTCAGATTTTTTTTCTTTGCTGACATCATCGCTGATATCAGCAAATCCAGGCAAATCTTACCTTTGGGCTTGCCCAGACTGATGGGTCCCACCCCTTGCCCAGGCTGGATCTTGCCCGCTGCAGGGGATTTTCAGGCCTAGGGCCCCCTTTGGCCTGCCCTCCCCCTTCGGTGGAAGTGCTCTAATTTAAACATCAAGGTTCTACTTTATTAGGGAAAAAACGAAGATGGTAGATAGATTTCTTCATCTCAATTGACCATGTCAAATAATTGAGAGCAATAGTCTCCTAATTATGTTTGTTCCAAGCAAGTGCTCCCATGTCTTCCATGCTCCAACTTGTCGTGTTTCATTACACACATTTGACAATGCATATATCATTTTGATAATCTCGATTATAATTGACATCATCGTCAATCTCAATCAACTAATAATACAAAATCTTCGGATGCCAAAGAGGTGATTAACTTGCCCTAATATATGCTTAAATCCGAGGTCCCCACAAGCTTTTGATTTAATAATTTTTCTTTCTTATTTACCTTTTAATTTTAATATTAGCCTTTATTCTGTGCACTAGCTACCAATGGTATTGCTATCCTTAATTCTCAACTGTGAGAGCATTAGTTCCTATGCGTCACCCCACAGGACAAAACTACTTTGTAATCACCACACACCAAAATCCAATAGCGCTGCTTGATAATTCATCTTTTACTCACTGATTTCAAAGCTTAACTTCGATAATTCTAAATGATGATATACCATCTTAACAAAGACACTTAGAAAGAAAATATAGTAATATACAAAGAGCTTCAGTTAAGAGATATACTTCGTATTGTATTTTAGTGATTCGAACCGTCTATTTTTATGTATTCTCTTAAAACTCATCTATACAAAAAATCACTCAAATTTAAAATCATTTAACTATTGATCAATTAAATAGTTGTCATTTTAGTGCTTTTTGAAACACCGTGTTCGTCAATTTTGTTTATCACAACTAAATGCCTTAATAGTTTTAATTTATCTTCTGCAAGAATGATCTTTAAATAAGGACTTAAAACATAAATAATTTAGATCGTTAAAGTAGAACTGCCAGTAATATTGAAGACTGGTTTCTAAATTCTAAGATTTGTTTGTATATATTAGTAACCTTGTTCATGAATTTAAAAATAACTACTTTTTATGTTGTTTTTTCGTTCTATGTATCTTGAATATTATTAAAAGTTGGGATAATGGAATTGCCAAGACCTAGGACTAATTTTTATTTTCTTTTTGGACCAATCATTATATGATGAGAACTTAGGAATTGTACAGTTAGATTATCCATATATTAATATTTATAGAAAGAAAAACTGCATTCAGGGATATGAAAAAGTACCAACCAACACGTATCTTTTTCTTATTATAAGTTAATCCATAATTTAGTTACTATGTTTATAATTATTTATCTTTCATGATTCATATCCGAGTTTATTTATTAGGCGACAAAGAGAACTATGCATGGATCGAAGATGAAGTTATTGGTCAAATGCTAAATAACTAGTAAACTATGTCATAGGAATTTGTAAAAAGTGGTATGATGAATGATTTTTAACTCAAAATGAAGGATCGATGTTGAAGCTTGGAGTACAATTGTAAATGAACATTTAAAAATATATATATATATATATATTGTTTATAAAATTAATATTTTCTGTAGATTGTTTCGAAAAACTATATATTATCATTATAATCTTAGCCATTCTATAATATACATATTACAATGAAGAATAAAAAGGAGTTTCAAAAATTTCACCATTTGTTTGTATTATAATATATGTAGCCCTCTTTTATTAAGAAATTTGTCAAATAATAATTGGACACCTTATAGGGTTCAATATAAATTTTACTTCAACGATTTGAATCGTTTATTTTTAAGTCTTCATCATAGATCATCATTGCAAAAAATGATATAAATTGAAACTCAACAAGACACCTAGTTATGACCAACAAAATAAGTGAACACTAACGCTAAAATGACAACCATTTAATTGAGTCGTTAAATGATTTCATATTTAAGTATTTTTATAGAAATGATTTTTGAGGCAATACCTATAAAATATACTGGTTGGATCATTGAATTACAATGAAGAGTGGGTCCTTAAAAGAGTGTCCCTCATATAAGGTTATTTGGTATAAATCCCTCATAAGCTCTCTATATGTCAATCATGTTCTATTGAGGGATCCCTCTGGACACCTTGTGGGGTCCATTGTGAATTCTATTTCAATGATCCAAACGGTATATATTTGAAGTCCACGATATTTCAAGAAAACACTAAAATGACAACCATTTAATTGAGAAGTTAAATAGTTTCGTATTTGAGTCATTTTATGTAGGGATGAGAATTTCTAAAAAATAGACTGTTCAGATGATTAAAATATAATGCAAATTGGGCCCTACAAAAATATCCCTCGAATAAGGTTATTTGAGGGATCCCTCAATTGTGAGTGTAGGTTAACTTAAAATGAATTCAACTTCACTAATTCTTATAATCAGTACTATTAAAACTCCCAAACCAAATGAACACCAAACATCACTAGACTAAATAGTCATCCACAACATTACATAAAATTTAGACGAAGTTGAACTTAGGAACCTCATTATAATATTCTCATACTTGACATGTAATGATATGCATGCTGTTAATTTGGTATACACTTAAAAGAAAAAAAAAACCAATTTGACTAATGATTTAAATCGATAGTGTGATAATATATATATATATACATGTTAAATTGTTGATATAAGTAAGGCGCGTGAAGATCAAGTGATTAAGAGTATTTATCATTGTATCCGAGATTCTGTGTTTAATTTCCCACTCCCGTAATATCACTTTGTTTATATAAAAAACATACTGAAATTAACCCTTTAAAAAATTGTCGGCATATTAACAGTTGAAATACAAAATCTTAGTACATTCAACTCTAATGATTTCTCTACGGTACTAACACATACTCAATACAAACTGGGACAAATCACCATACAGATGGTGTATTCGAACGTAGAAATGGTGCTACATCACTCAAGGGACCACTCAACGAGCCATGATGACCTAAAATATAGACCCAAAATAGATGCATATACAGTTTTGGTAGTTCATTATCACTACACACCAAAACAGCATCATGAAGGGCGCGTGTAATTCCACCAAAGTTTGCAAATTTGATTGCTTAATTATGAACCAAAACGACAAATTTAGGTAAATCACATGACTAGCTGTATAGCCTTTGAAACAACTCCAAATCCAAACCCATCAGCCTCCCATTGACAAAACAAAACACATCATCCAAACCATCTTTTTCGAAAACTGTTTACTCTAAAGCCAACTTGCAAAGTACATCACACCATTTATAATGTTCCTTGTCGCTTTCCAAGTGGCCCTACCCCTAAAACTATTTATAAACACACCCTTTACCCAATTGATTCCTTCCTTGGTGATTAGATTAATTAATCTTAATTAACCATAAATAAAAAAATATGGGTACCAATTAAACCACGATTATGAGCGGCCCATGTGGCTGATTAAAGATCTCCTTGTCGTTTTATTACCATATGGTGTGGGCTTTCTTCTCTCAAGTTGCAGATTAGTTGAACAAATTGGTCATCGGTTTGTAAGTACATCCAAAATTCTCGAGCCTTTTCTGGTTGCAAATTTGTAGGAAATTACTAATATCAAGGAGTGTCTCCTCATGCAATGCACAAGGATATGAGTAGAACAAAATGCTGATCACCAGAAGATTAAAACAAACATTTTGCTTAGATAAGTATAAATTAGTCTTAAGTGTTTTGTTTTTTCTTTAGGTTTTCAGAACATCTTACTTGTAGATCAAGTGATTAAGAGCATTTATCATACATCCGAGGTCCTATAATGTTCGATTCCCCTCTCTCTCAGTATCACTTGTATTAAATTTAAAATTAAAAAAGACATGCATTGGGACAAGATTGGGTAAGTTGGATAACCTGTCTCTCCCTCTTGAGGGAACAGAACATGGTATAAAGACATACTAACAAAGAGATTGAGTAAACGAGGGGCTAAAGTTGGGGTTTAGAATTGGAAATGTTGGGTGAACCTGCTTGTTGGGCATCACATGGTGCCAATTGTTATACTTTTATCTATTGCAATGCAACGAATTTCTAGGCTAGCATTGTTGGCGACAGAGCCAGGAGAAATTTGTGAAGAGTATGCATAGGAAGTTGGGTTTCTCTCCAAATTTTGGAGAAAAAATTATGTACCAAAATGAATTAAACTTATGATATTGTCTGCATTTGCCTTTTTCTACTCAAGAAAAATAGGTTAAGTTGCTAATCTCACTCGTTTGGAAATGCCTGGGAACCCAACAACGCCAGTCCCTGTTAAATAAAACAGATAATACTTTGGCCAGTTATCTACTTTCATCACAATGAATGAACTAAGAATCCCATAATTTCAAAATAAAATAAAATAAAAGTTCATTTAAGTTGTGTTACTTGAGCTAAAAATATGTCGGAAGCAGTTCTTCCAAACGGCGATATCTGATCAAGATAAGCAATTGGACTAAGCAAAGCAGCTGATCTTAGCAAGTTTAACAGCTTTTCTTGGGAGAAGGCGGCGAGGGCAGTCAAAGTTCCCTATAATTTCAATACTTTCCAAGTCTCAGTCATACTTGTTTGTTAATTATATGTCTTAAAAAATGGGGCGAAAAAAAACTGGATCCAGCAAAGTGCATGTAAATATTTACCAAGGAATGACCAATATAGTGTAATTTCTGTCCTGTTTGATTGTTCACATACTGGAATGCAGCAGGAAGATCATAAGCAGTCAATTCATCCCATGACCAGTCCCAGTATGCCTACATATATAAACATGTATCATTAGTACGTATAAGATTCATTATGATGCAGATTATGATGTGATTAAAATAAAAGCAAAGTGATCGAACCGGATCATTAGGGCTAAGTGATGTGTGTCCGCGGCTAGATTCTGTCCCGCGAGAGTTGGCAAGCCATAAGTCAAAACCCTTATCTGCCAAGATGAATGCCAAAGCCTTATCCGGCTCATTGAGCAGCCATGCTGAAGCATCCTGTTATCACACACATAAATTGTTTCTTAATTGGTTTGTTATGCCATGTACTGTGTACATTTAGGGTTCAGATATATGGTGGCTTAATTAGTTACAAACCATAAGGAGTCCATGTTGTAACAAAACAGGCAGCTTGGCTGCTGTCTCGTTACCGGACCGACCAGCTGGAATCCTTTGCAAGCCAAGGACATAACCATCTGCTGTTGTTACCTTCAACCCATCAAAAGTTCCATGAAAAAATATGCAACAAAGTTTAATTAGTCAATGCCAAAAGAAGAGTGACTTATATAAACTGATGAAAAAAGATAAAACTAAGGCTGGCATTTTGTGAAACTTAATTAATTACTTTATGCTCTTCGCAAGCATAGCCTTGTGTCTCCACCAATGATTTGCAAATGCCACCATCCACATTGTTGGTTGATTGCAGCTTACTTCTTGCTGCTGCAGCAGCTGAAAGTGAAAGTAGAGCCACAAGAAGTAGAGTGCTCAAAGGGTTGGCCATTTGGATCTTTGTTTGATTTTGATACAAGCGATATTGGGGGAGGGGGGAATCGAACCTAAGGCGTAGGGGTAAATGCTCTTAACCACTTGAGCTACAAGCCCCTTGATGGAGCTTAGTTTGATTCGTTGTCTCTGAGTGTTTTAGAGTGTTTTGATTTTTATAGTAAATAAAACCGAAACAAAACGGATCAAGCCAAACACAAGAGTTACCTTATTGTTGGGTGAACTAGGTAGTAATGAAAATAAATGCCATATGGAAACCCCCCAAGACTTTGACCTCCCAAACTTTGAATTATTAAGAGATTAATGTGGAAATTATTATGACACTATAAGAGTACAAATGTGTGTAAATTCTCATGAATGACCCTTTGTACGTTAAATTGTACATCGTAATATTGAATTTCTGAAACTTTGTATTGAATGATAACGCTAGAGCATAAATAGGTTTAATCTGTGGTCTGTTTTGATAAAAACCTTTACAGACCAATCAATTTATTTATTTATTTTTTATAGTGGTTGACTGAAGTAGACAAATTTGCCTGAGTTGTTAATTGAAACGTCAACGTTTTTAGACCTCGGTGAGAGGCAAAAGATCAACTTTGTCCCAAATTATATGTTTAGCTTGATGTCCAGGTTATAAGTCAATTGGGATTTCCATTGGACATTTAGCTTGCCATCTTTTGGCCTCCATGTTCCAATTGGTTTTCTCATGTTCGGGCCTTCAATGGGCAAGGCCGGTTGTCAGGTTTTTGCACGTTTCTTATGCACTGCATTTTGTCCTTTCCAGAACCCCAAAAAAAAAGCGCACAATTGAGACGGGGAAATCTCAGTCATTTTACTTAGAGCTAATAATTCTTATTACATAATAAAGAATAAAAACTTGAAATAATAACTCAAGGTTTAAAGCTGAACGACTATGAATTCAAAACTCAATTTCAACCTAGAGGTAAATGGCCACATCAAAGAATCTCCTTTCCACCAAGAAAAAGAAAATAGAAAAGGCCAGGAAGCTACTTTGAACGTACAAATAGCATATGTTGTTGGTCCTAGATTATCAACACCAGAGTAAACAAAAATTTCAATTGGCCATTCAGCTCAATCTCCCCCTTTTAGCTGTTTCTTCCGTTTTCTTCGTTGATCTCTCAAACCTGGAAGGAATAACAATATCAATACAAAAACCAAAAGAGCCAAACCCCTTCGACCCCAAAACACACATACACACAAAAGGAAAGAAAATTTACGTGTTTTCTCCTCTTTTCTTTTCCTCCTCAAATCCACTATGTTTCTTCGTTTTTGTGCCATCTCTTTCCCATCTATGCGCACCTGAGAGAGAGAGAGAGAGAGAGAGAGAGAGAGAGTATGAAATACTGTAACTCGAAATAATGGACATAAAAATAATGCATGCCTATTATTCCCCCAAATAAAAAGTCAAATGAAAGCAAATTTCTGTAGTTTGTCATGTTGATTTCAGTATCGCTTTCGCACACATCAGCTGCTAATCTTATTGTAATTATAGTTTACCATGCATTCTCTCTAATCAACAAATGTATCCATATTTTTAATTTTTGAAAAATCCATGGAAATGCAAAATTTTTGAAGGCTTGAAAAGGTAGATAAATTTACTTTGAGTGCAAGTTTGACATACATAAGTTTCAACCATAACAAAAAAAATTCAGTATTATCCAGACATCATGTGATCCTCTCGTATTGGGAACTATTTCAGTGTCCACAACATGAGAAGCGAAAAAGAGTAATGAAATCATGCAAAAAAACTTTAATCAGATTGTAGGAAATAGGTAAAGACTATGACTCTAGCCTTTAGGTACTACCTCATGCCCAGCACTCCGAAGTGCCTGGAGTGGTTCCACGCAATCCTGACCAATAACTACCAATTTACTTTTTTTCTTATCTCCTGAGTCACTCTTGTCACCAAGTTTTTTCATAGCCAATTCTTCAAATTGATGTTGCAGGAGAGGCGAAACACCAGCCTGAAAAAAAAAAGGATAATTGCCATTACTTGAAAACACAACAGTGCAGGAGCACCTTTTAAAGGTCAAGCAACAACCAATATACTCCTTAGTGGAGATCATAACATATTATCTCATAGGGCAAATCAATTATAAGTTCGACCTCAACTCTCCGGAAAACACCATAAATGGGAGAGAAGATAGTAATTAAGGAATGTCATGTTACAAACATAAGTGATTAAGTAGCCAAGGAAAGGGGAAAAAACTGTGCAGCACTGTTCTGCCATCGAATACTAAACAGAACATGCAAAAGAACATCCAATTGCCATAAAATGTATATTCTTTGAAAGAGCCTATGAAAATGAAGAATCTAAAAATGTGAAAGCCATAATTTAGTAAACCTACAAGGAGTTATTCAAACATTCCAAAAGTCTTGCTAGCAGTACATGAAGACTTGAGTCTCAATTCCCTTAGAACCTTTAGGTTCCCCTGTGATTAGTTACTACAAGACATTCCTAGTTTTGTACTTAATCTACATCGAGCACATGTAACCATATAAAAGAAAAGGGTTATACATTTATGTGAAATGATAGACATTTAAACACACATCGAATAATCTGGTATACAGCTACAAACTATAATACACAACAATTTTGTTCTTGGTCAACACTAACTAAAGATAATATGACAAAATATTCTCAAAGCAGTTCTATAATATTTTTCTACTCCTATTTAATTTTACTAATTTTCATTTCACTCTTCCAACAACCTGGTCACAATTACGGGAGGGGAGTTACCCAGCGTTAGGCAGACAACCTGTGTTAGGTTAGTCTTTGGCCCACTATTTTGGAATCCAACTCTTACCAACTCCCAGATCACAATCATGAGGAGTTACCCCAGTGTTAAACAGACAGCCTCTGTTGGGGTAGTATCTACGTGTTGTTTGGGATTCCAACGGTTTTAGGTTGGGTCCTTTACCATTCAGGCCTATGTGGCTGCATAAAGGGCATTCAGGGATAAATTCAAGCAAGGTAATAGTGTCAATTGAGAGATGGTAAGGTTCAGGTTTATTAAAAAAATTAAGGGTTAAAAAGGAAGCCGGGACTGTTAAACAAAAGAATTTTTATGTTTTCGATAAACAG
Organism: Prunus padus; assembly: GCA_024362665.1. Taxonomy (NCBI): domain Eukaryota; kingdom Viridiplantae; phylum Streptophyta; class Magnoliopsida; order Rosales; family Rosaceae; genus Prunus; species Prunus padus. The sequence goes on along the minus strand of JANFAM010000005.1, from coordinate 13,146,798 downwards.
TGCCAGTTGTATAGAATAACTATATAAGGAAATTTATGAGTTGGAAGGGGAGAAAAATATCAGCTTAGAGATGGAAGTTATTGGTGATTAACAAATAAAAATGAAATCATTTTTGGTATCGGTGTATATCAATATTGTTGGTTTTATTTGCACCAGATTTTTGGTATTGGTGTATACCCATCACCAGATTACTTGGATATTTAGTTTGATTAAATGGCCGGGTTAATAGATGGGTATTCAATTAAGATTTAATTTGGTTCTTGTTTGACTTAATTAGAGATTTTAAACAATGATTAGAGATTCTTTTGTTTTGAATTTGCATCTTCTTCCTTCTATTACCTTCAAAAATCACAAAACTTTTCTAGGTTTTATAGCTGATATCGGGAAATGTCAGAACTGTCAACAAATATCGGGAAAATCGACAACATATCAGTGATATTGGGGGAAGAAAGGTTTACCCCCCAGTATTGGTGTCGACACTCTGAAAATCCAATCTGTCAGTGTATCAGCAGATATTTTTGTCCTTGATTAAGGGTTTGTCTTGGTCCGCATTGATGTTGAGGAAAGGAAAATGATGGGCTACCTAACTCCGGGTTTGGGAAATGGTTAAGCAGAATAGACTACAATTATTGTTTTAATTGTGGTTTTTGAAGTTAGGTTTATTTAAGTAATTTAGGGGGCGTTTGGTAGTGGACTTGAATCCAATTTTTTAAACTCAAAACCAGAATTTGAGTTCAAAACAAAAAAAAAACAGTTTGGTAAGCCTATTTTTAAAAACTCAAACTCAAAAAGTCTATTTTTTCAGTTTTTTTTTTCTCACAACCCCACCGTGCCTTCTCTCCTCCCTCTCATCTCTCTTTCTCTCTCTTCTACGTCAAGCAAGACCACAAAGTCCCCCTACCTCTCAGAAATCCCTTCACAGCAACCCAGTCTCTCCCCAACCCTTTTCTCTCTCCTCGCACCCCTCCCTAGGGCCCAATCCCTTCTCATCCAAATGGCCTCCCTTGCCTCTAAACTCTTTGAAGTCTCACCGAATCGATCCCTTTGGCTCAATGCATTCCGTGGGTCCTTCTCGACCTTTCTTTCTTCCCAAACCCAGTCACTGCCCTCAACTGCACCTGACTCCTCGCCTTCCTCCACCAAAGAGATCCTCTCCCAGTTCACTGCCCTTCAAACCCAACTCTTTGAGGCTGTTGCTGAACTCCAAGAACTTCTTGATCTTGAGGACACTAAGCTGAAAATTGCACGCGAAGTGCGGTCCAAGGATGCTGCACTTCTTTCTTTTTCCAAGAAACTCAAGGATGTTGAGCGGGTTCTTGATAATCTTGTTGATGATTACTCAGATTTTCGCCGCCCCAAACGGACAAAACAGGAGGGTGCAGAGCCTCGACCACGCACTGGGAAGTAGGAGACCCATTAAGACTAGAGTTTTTAAAACCTTCCTTACCAAACAAGTTTTTAGATATTAAAATTAGTATTTGAAAACTTATGATTTTAAAAAGAATCATAGTTTTTTAGTTCAATTTTTTGAGTTGGATACCAAACAGGCCCTTAGTTATCGAGGGTTTCTCATAGGGTTTTAAGTCTATATAAATTAAGGGTTTTGTAATTCTCTAGAGGGAGACTTAGTTGATGAATAAAGTTTATCCTTCTTGAATCCCTGAGTATCTCTTTCCCCAGTCCATACCCTAATGTCTTTCCCATCTCATCTCTCTAGCTCTTTCTTCCTCTACTTTATGAAAATTCTAATGCCACTTTTCTCCCTAATTCTACCTAAAGTTCTAAAACCGCTTCTGGCACTACATGAACCAAGTCTGCCTCTACAGAAATACAAAGCCCTAATTTATTGACCTAAAATCCTATTAGAAACCCACGGGAACTAAATTACTGAGATAACCTTAGTCCATTCTACAAGAAATGGACTTTGATTTTGTGTCATTATTTGGCCCTTCCTTTGGTCTAAGAATTTGAATGATACTCCATTTAATTTAATTAATCTCAATGGGTGGGAAATAAATTTAAATGTTATGCTCTAGCTAGTAATGCTTAGACTGATTCCTGTCTATCTTTCCTTGAACATCTTTCTTTTCATGGATAGAAGTTTCTCATTCCACAAAACAATAAAGTGATATTATGAAAATATAAAGAATGCATCAGCGTTAAAACTACTTTTGCCAAGATTAACAGCAATTAACTAACAGCTTCTAGAAAAGAATGTCAAAGTGAATAAGATCACATCTTATAAAAGATTTTTTTAAAAAGGGAAATAAGATGGTGAGATAGTTACCCCTGCCAAATAACGATGTGAAAATGACTTTGGTTGTAATGGGCGCGAAAGTAACATCTTGAGCTCCTGTTTTCCAGACAAAAATAGATCAAATGATATTGCCCTAAACTTCAGGATATGCAATACTTGACAAACATAAGAGGTCATTATGAAAAATAGTAAAGTTCGTAATACTACACAACCTGCTGCAACTTGTTTAAATTCATGGAGCTGGCTTTCCTTTTCTTATGATTTTTCACCCTTTCCTCCTCGCTGTCATCGTTGTCCACAACTAATTCAATCAATTCTGCATTTCTTTCAAACCAGCTTTTCTTTGATTTCTCCTGAAAAAGAAAAAGAAAAAGAATTAGTAAAACGAGGTCATGAACAAACAAAAGGTAGTCAAACATACTATAGCCCATTATGAGAAAAATCTGAAATAGATATGAATGGGAATTACGAAAATTGGTACTAGTATGCATGTATGTTATAAGAGAAGACTAAGAAATATGCACACCAACTGTAACTTAGAGAAAAGAAAAACTAGAGTAATATGAAAAATCATGATTAGATACAACAGAGTGGGTAAGGGTCGCATCCCACGTTTTGGGATGATGCATCTAGCTGGTCCGATGGCACACACAAGCAGGGACAGTCCATATGAGTCATTCTATAGTGAGGGCCTAATATATGGCCCTCACTATAGAATTCTTGCAGTCCATATTTCCTTGGTTGGGATTGGGTCATTCTTTCATGGAAAGGCCCAGCCCAATAGGCACATTACAAGGCCTACTGGGCTGGGCCTTGTGTTGTGCCTAGTGGGATTAGTCTTATATATTATAACAGATAATATTTTAAGTTTTGTTTAGGTAGGTTCAATTTTTTCAAACAAAACATTGCTGTTTGGTGATCATTTATGTTCGTTGTTTGGTGAATAAATAATTAGTAACTTGATTTTAGACCAGATGCATGACACGTGCAATGTGATGGAAGTTTCTGCAGCGTGATGAAAGGTACATAAAAGAGAAAAAAAAAAGGTGTCCGTAGAGAGAAAGTTGGAGTTAATTACCATATTAGCCTTTATTCTTAAATAATATTAATGTACAAATGATATAACTAACATTTTCTATATTTAGGTTGACAAAGGGAGTTTCTTAACAATATAAATAATTTAAATTAAATAAACCACAAAAACCCCAGGTTAAAAGTCGTGGTCAATTCTAGGCCTGTCCCTATGGTCCATTCAATCGTTTGGACTAAGGGACAGGCCTAAGACTAGCTTTTCCTCATCTGGATCGGAAAGCTCAGCCTGAACAGGAAGTTGAGTCTTATTAAACCTAGGCTGGGTAAGACTTGGCCTTTCATACCTCAGGCCAAGTCAAATTAGCTCTGCCCTTCTTGCAGCCCTAGGGTGCACTGGGCATAGGCCTTGAGCAGCTTAGCCCACACTGCCCACCACTAGAATTACACTGTAAAAGTCTAAATATATGAATATACCTGGGAATCCTTCCGCATAATTTTGTCTATTTGACGGGCAAGAGATAATCGTTTGATGACCTCAGGCAAGTATGCGTTGTCCATGGGAAATCGCTGAAAACTTTCCTAAGTACAGAAGAAGAAAAAAACATATTAAGGATAAATTGGAGACAGAAGTCACAGAACTGAAAACAATAAGTGCTGTGACTGATATACTCAACGTACGACCACATACTCAATATTTAAACCATCACTTAGCACTTATTTTTTTCCTTGATGTAAAGTTTAAAATAAAGCCTTATTCGGAAAAGTGCTACCTTAGAAAATGATTTGCACAACGAAACGAATTTGGATGTCTCATTTGGTGCAATTAGTGCAATGCTGCATCCATCAGCAGAAGCTCTAGCAGTTCTACCACTTCTGTGAACATAAACCTAGTAAAATAATAAATAAAACACATTCTCCAGTCAGAAACTGTAAGGACCCAACAAACATGATGAAAAGCATCCAAATGTTTACTTCTGCTGAATGTGGAAGCTGGTAGTGAACAACAGTTCTAACACCAGGAATATCCAGGCCTCTTGCTGCAACATCAGTGGCCACAAGTAAACCATGTTCATCTCCCCTAAAACGATCGATTGCCTGCACTCAGCATGATGAAGAGTGGAACAGTGTTAAAAAAGAAATTAAAGAATCGTGCAAATACAACCAAGTCTCGAGAAGAGCAAATGTGATTATATATATAAAAAAAAGCATCAGATCCGTCCCAATTCCAGTTTATCTGGACCCAGATTATATACATTTGCCATTTCATAGTCTACTTCATAGGACTATTATTTTTAAATAGGTATCTGTCTCATCATATAACTGCTCTGTTTAAACTACACCTACTGCCCTCAGCTCCACCAAACTAAAAAGGTTGAACTTCAAACTTTCTTTCCTAAATAACCATTGATTAAATTGAAAACTAGACAATTTTTGTCAATCATTCACATGACCAAATTTCATAAAGCAATTCATAAAATGTCAAGGCCCACCATATCAAATGAAAATTTAATTATAACTTTTTGTTTGCAAGATATTTCTGTTACAACCTTGTTTGACTTAATTGGAAAATGGAAAACGAACCTTCAAGCGAGCTCGCTGCTGCATCTGAGCATGAAGTGTCCAGACATTCGTTCCAAGAATGCGCAAGAGTGATGATATATGTCGCAACGCTGCAACCGACGTACAGAACACAAGTGTGCGACCTTGTCCATGAACACTTAAAATATAATACAAATAGGCATCTTTATCTTCTTCCGTGCATCTGCAAACCTAAGATGATTAAGTAGCATTCCACTGGAAAACTCATGCAATAAAATTGAAGAGACTACAATGAAATGACTAAACAACTTATTCACACAAATGAAAAAGGCAGATGTGTTTAAATTAAGAGAGTTTAGGGTTTAGTCCAAGGCAGAGTTTAATCTGAAACATAAATTGTCCCCAGTATCTAACAATAAGATATGGAAGTACCTAGTGGATGACTAATTGCAACAAACAGGACATTTCATGGGAACAGAAAAAGAATAGATAAGCTATAGCTCGTTCGGGTTATACCAGGCAGAATTAGTGACCCTTAGGTAAGGGGTTGTGAACTTAAGAGTAGCTAAGGAAAAGTACAATTTATGCATGTTTAAAAATGTTACATTTTCCCATTCATACGTGTGCTTCAAAAGCGAAGGACTGCAACTGCATGCCTAAAGCTCAGAAAAAAATAGAAAAAAGAACAACACATTTTCAATTGCCCCAAATAGAACTACCTATGCTTTTAATGTAAAGTATCACACCAAATATACCATTTCAACTTCCATTTAGATTGCAGACAAAATCAACTTGCAATAGAATTCCGTATCCAATTAAAATATATATATATCATTTTCCCATTTTTTATTTATAAGAAACAAAATGATTGATTAAAAGAAACGCATGCAGAAACAGAGGACCAGAAATCCACTGCACTAAGGTAGAATCTCAAAATAATGCCAAAAGACATCCAGAACAACAAAATAAGGCACTAGAAAACAGCAGCTCTTCAATCTGAAAAGACAGTTAAGAAAGAACTGCTTCTAAACTCTGAAGATACCATCCAGAGCAAAATTTTTTTAAAAAAATCTGAAGATATCGAAGCTGAATGATCCCCAAAATCGAACCCTCTCCCATAAGTACTCCTCCTACCCTGCCCCATCCTGCCCTTGCCCACCACCCAAAGAAACATTACACTTCCTTCAAGTAAAGTTTCTTTCGACACATACTGTTTAACTTAATGTAGAGATATCCGTGAATGACATGAAAGCCTCACGCACATGCATACGCATAAACAGGGAGAGGAACTCAACTGTTTGAGCATCTATGTATGATCATCGAAATTTATTGCCCATCTTCATTCTAGTATCCATTTTTTTGAAAAAGTAAAGTTTACAGGTTCCTATCATAAAATAAGAATGATGCAGGAAAAGGAGAGAATTGAGAAAGAGAAGGAGACAATAGAGAAGCAGATAATCAGAAAGAGATAGAGAAAACATAGAGACAGAAAAGCTGGGATAAGCTATTTGATTAATGTACCAAAATCATCCACCCTGTACAATGAGGCATATTTATACAGTAAGATACCAATTATACCCAATATGACAATTGATCCCTAATAGAAATTAGTACATAACCCTAAATTTTAATTTTAACAAATAAAACCTAAATAAAAATATATGTATGCATCCATCATGATGACATGGGACCACAGATGGAGCTAGACACCAGGCATGAACCAGTTAAAGGTATGACGACCCGGAATTTATTTACAGTTTTTTATTAACATTTGGTTCCCTTATCCCGAAAGAAGACCTCAAAAGTAAAAAGAAAACATAAACATATTAAGATTCACATAATTCAACGGACAAATAAAAAGTTCAACAAATTATTTTCCCCCTCTAATGACTAAGTACATGCTATTACACAGGGACTTGTAGCTCCAACAGGGGTGAGCACTTACCCTCGCACCCAAGGTCAAACTTCGAACTCCCCCTCCCCCTTTGACCTTCTTTGTACCATTTAAAAAGAAAAAGAAAAAGGTACAACATATTACTTGAGATGCACAGTGGATCTAAGGTCTAAGATATCATGCTCTTACTTAGCTATTCACTAAATCACCACTATGCACATGTGTATACATGTATGTGTGTATGAATGAAAGTGTATATATATATATAATAGAGAGAGAGAGAGAGAGCGAGAGAGAGAGAGAGAGTTGAGTTCACACAATTCAATGGAGAAACACAAATTCAGGAAATTATAATCTAAAATGACTTGAGATGCACAGTGGATCTAAGGTCTAAGATATCATGCTCTTACTTAGCTATTCACTAAATCACCACTATGCACATGTGTATACATGTATGTGTGTATGAATGAAAGTGTATATATATATATATATATATATATATATATAAAATAGAGAGAGAGAGAGAGAGTTGAGTTCACACAATTCAATGGAGAAACATAAATTCAGGAAATTATAATCTAAAATGACTAAGTTCGTAAGATGAATTAAATTCTCATGGCAAAAGAGTTCCACATGCCAGATAATAGATGAATAGATGACAGGGACATACTCGATAAATGACTCCACAAGCTTATTTGCCAAAATGGATGTATTTGTCAGATCAATGATGGCAACATTGTCTCTCATTCCCGCTCGCTCACTTAGAGCTTCTATAGAATTCACCCCATCAGACATTGATTGCTTTGATTTTAGCGAACTACGCTTTAGCTTCTTACGAAAATCAGGAGATAGTGCTATAGTAGCAGAGAAAACAAACGTTTGTCTTTTCTTCCTCTGGAAGTTGGACATCTCAACAGAATTTTGTGCATTTTCGCAATGGGATTCAGTATTACCATTCCTCACTGGAAGCATGTCAATTATTGACTGCAATTCACGGAAATGGCCATTTTCTATCATTCGATCAGCCTCGTCCAGCACAAAGAAAGACAATGAATGTAACTGCAAAAGCAGAAAATAGGAGTCACAAAATTGATTTAAACTATAGCACATGTCAAGGGTGTAGTACATGTGTGCAGCTCATTTATGCACATGAGAACACACATTGCATGACACCAGAACTGAGACTATGGTCACCATATTTCTTCTTATGTTTGGAGTCGAACAGGGATAGCCCTCTTCCAATGAAGGCAACCGCATACATACACAATATTATCAGTACTAACCTCAACAAGATGCTTTTCTCCACCAGACATAAGTTCCCATAATCTTCCTGGAGTCCCAACAATAATCTCAGGCCTTGCTTTTAGAAGTCTCTCCTGTTTTTCCATTGACATCCCTCCAACTATTGGAACCACTCTAACATCAGTATCCTTGGCAACTGCCTTAAGATGATCAGAAACCTGGAAAATGAAAAATGAAAATCCCCACATGCAGATTCCAAATCAAACAAGGTTCACAAAAAGTCTAAAACCCATATGTTCCAATTATTCAAACATGGGATAACTTTTCAGAACCATTTAACAAACTTTCCTGGGCCTTCTATAATATAAGTCCCAAACAACCCTAACTATGGATGCAGCGGATAAAGGAATAAAAAGATATATATGGACCCTAACAATGGATGCAGCAGATAAAGGAATAAAAAGATATATACGGACCATGTAGGCCCTAATGGAAACCTTTCTTTCCACTAGGAATGAACCTTCTTTTATTATAAAAACCAAAGACTTATTTTAAATAAGTTTCCGGAAAAAAATGCCAAACCGTTGTTTTCCAGCTATCTTCAATTTACTTGTAACCAACTCCTAGACTTGAACGTGACAAGATCCCCAGCAGCAGGCATCAAACTATCCATAATGTCAACCCATGCACTCATGCAACTGAGAATTACATGAAGAAAATCAACTGGCAATGCAATTGTATTACCTGAAGTGCAAGTTCTCTTGTGGGAGTAATAATAAGGGCCCGTAAAAGACCTTTCAGAGCAAAATTTTCTGTTTGCTCCCCCTTTTCATCAAACATCTTCACAGCCTTTTCTCTTTCCTCCAACAACCGTTGCAAAATGGGCAAACCAAAAGCTAGAGTCTTCCCGGACCCTGTTTCCGCAGCACCAATAACATCCTGCCATATAAATCAATTATAATGACCATCAAACCAGATATAACCACAGCCTATCCAAGATCTTACACAATAACCTTAACCAACCTTCCCTTGATGAGCAGCAGCGGGAATACAAGCTTTCTGTATTGGCGTTGGTTCCTTGAACCCAAGCCGATATATTGATTTCATAATCAGATGATGGAGTCTCAACTCATTCCATGCATAATATTCATCTTCATCAAAAGGCTCTTCTTCAATTTCTTCCTTGCCATTGCTACTGTCATCTGGAATCACAACACCAATGCAGAAAATAAATAAGAAACAGCACCACACAACACCAATGCAGAAAATAAAACAAAACAAATTAGCATTAGAAAATCCCAAAAGTAAAAAGACATCACTAACCAACTGCGTTCTCCTCCTTTTCCAGGGTCTCCTTGGCCTTCTTTTTGTTCTTCTTGTTCTTCTTCTTTTTCTTCTTAATATTAACACTGTCATCCTTGTCTTTCTCTTCAACCTCATTGTCACCATTTCCATCAACATTCTCACTTCCCTGAGCTTCCTCTGGCTTCTTTTTCTTTTTCTTCTTTTTATCCATCTCATTATCATCCTTGTCCAATCTCTCTTCACCATTAGCCTCCACCCCATCGTCAGCAGAGCCATCGACTGCGCTGCACTTACGTTTCTTGGACTTTTTACTTTGCTTAGAATTTTCCTTCTTTTTCCTAATTTCTACTTGTGGTTCAGGAATTTGTAAACCATATTCAGCCTCATCAATCTCTTCAAGCATAAGAAAACCTGCATTCACTCATATTAACAATATCAAATGTAAACCCCCAAAAACCTTAATAGCAACTCTGCTTCTTTGAAACAAATTTTTTTTTAAAAACAAAGCAACTGCACTAAGATAATGGATCTTCTTAAATTTGATGATGGAAACCTTTTCTTGAACCAATAGCATTATATATAATTGGTCAGTTTTCAACGCCCTGTATACTTTAAGAAGATCATCTTGTGGTGATATCATTGAAAACAAATTTTTTTTAAGTTTCAACATGCATACATCTTCGCTCCTACACTGTCCAACTTATTTGAATAGTACCAATTACAAAAGAAAAAGAAAAAAAGAAAGAAAGAATTAATTTTCTAATTACATGGCTTTTCCTCTAGAGCTTTAGGTTACTTCCTCGAAACCGAGTTTTCAGGCTAAATAGTTTTCCAGCAAATATATCATATGTATATGTATATATTTATACCCAGGAAGATTCTCCAATAAGTATTTTATGTTAAGGATTGGTTACATACTTCTAATCTTGGCCGTTGGATTGGTTAAATGTGTTGGTATGCAATCCAATGGCGGAGATTAGAAGTATGTAATCAATCCTTAACTTAAATACTTATTGGAGAATGACCCTTTATAACTACATTTATAGCACGCGATGAATGGTATAAAATAGAGAGTATCTTAGGAAGTCTAGATGATTTGATGATACCACTAGGCAAGGCACAATATGGTATATTATCTACTGATACAAACACAGTTTAGAATTTGATCAAAATAACATTAAAACTTAATCAGTTGGACAACTTGTCTGGTCTTCTTTCACTTTGAAGATATATACTTTAAGCACTTTCCTATTAATTTCAACAAGTGTGTTGCCGTTTCTTTATATCAATTTTAACGGTGAAACAGAAGCAGAAAAACTTGATTATTATATCTGTGATGGTTTACGAACCTCCTTCGAGCTCGTTGTTGCCGACAACATTGGAGAAGACGTTGTCGTCATCATTGGGAAGAGATGGGTTCCATGGGAGCGAATCGTATCGCTCGAGTTCTGCATCTTGTTGTTGAATTTGTTTCCTCTTGGCTTTTCTCTTCAATCCACGCGAGAGAGGTGTTGGCAGCATTGTAATTTGGGGGTTTTAGGGCTAAAACCTCAAACTGAAAACGTCCAGTTTCAGAGAGCAGAGAAATTTGTATGCAGTAGGATGTTTAAAAACTGATGGGTAAAAGTGGGATGAGAGAGACAGAGTGCAGAGAGAGATCAGACCTGCAGCGCCGGGTAATAGGCAGCGGGGTAGAGAGGGGAGAGAGTTGGGGAGCGAGAGAGATCAGAGGGGGAGTGGGAGGCGTAAGGAAAAGGAGGGTAAGTGCAGGTTTATTATGTTTATTATTTTTTATTAATTTTTTTTAAAAAATCATTCTAATTTTTATATATTTTAAAAATAATAATTTTTTAATTTTCACTCCACGTGGCGTAGTGATGAAGTAAGTGACCAAAAAAAAAACACAAGAGAGAGAGAGGCAGAGCTAGAGAGCCGAAACACCAACCAAAGAGAAGGAGAGAGAGCAGAAGAGAGAAGTGAAGATTTGGTGCCCCAAAACAAGCAGAACAGCCTCTGGGTTTGATGGAACTAAAGGTAAGTAAGATGTTTTTTCATATTATATGGGTTGTGGGTATTGATTTAGTGGCTGGGTTATTGCATCTTTTAACAAAAAATTAGAGATTTTTTGGTTTGAATTTGCATCAAATTGCCTTCAACATTCCAGGTTAGGTCATAGGAACCCAACGCTTGGTGGGTATGTCTCATTCATGCATTCGTTCACTTCCAGCTCGGAAGAGGAAGTTTGGTTTAGGCCTCCCCATAATCAGCTTAAGAGTAACACTGACTTGGTCCCCAACTTGTACACAGAGAGACACAGGCACCCAACTAAATTTGGTAAGATTTTATTTTATTTTTTCATGCTATCAACTCTGTATGTCGTCTCTGTTTAATTTCCAAGAGTAGATGCAAATATATGTGCTTGATGATTGTTTTCTTTCAGGATCATTTACCACTGCCTTTTTAAATCGGATTCGGATACCATCCTTGGGTTGGGTTCAGTGCAGGTCAATCTCAATCTTGCATCCTTGTATCCTTCAGGCTACAAGGGAACTTTGCACGCTACCCACTAATGAACTGTCTGATTCTGATTCTTGCAATGATGCAATTGGTCATTTGGAGGAATCCCATGTTGATTCTGATGGGGATGCTACTACCAAGACAATTAGGAGGGTCTACCAAACACCAGTGGATTTCACCAAAGTGAACAAGAATCTGCTTCCAACTGTAGTTCTTATTGGGCGTCCAAATGTGGGCAAGTCAGCTTTGTTTAATCGGTCAGTTTTTCCTGTATATGTTTTTTTTTCATTATGCTATTTTTTGAAATTAGTATTCTATGTGTATTTTCCAAAATTTGGTTTTACTTATATTGGCGTAGAGGTTGTAACTTGTAATATTCTCAGCCTTGTTTTCTAAATTTTTAAATTTTATTGTAGTTTAATCCGGAGGCGGGAGGCTCTTGTCTACAATACACCAGATGATCATGTTACTCGTGACGTAAGAGAAGGCATTGCAAAATTGGGTGATCTACGATTTAAAGTATTGGACTCGGCTGGCTTAGAAACGGCAGCATCTTCAGGGTCTATTCTTGACAGAACATCAGGAATGACTGCAAGTGTTCTTGCAAGATGTCAGTTTGCTGTTTTCCTAATAGATGTGAGGTTAGTTATATCATTACATGGAGGCTAGCATGTCTTTACTTATGTAAAAATTAAAAGAGTTTTTCTATTCACACCATGCAAGTTTTTAAGTTGACCAAACAGAGCTTTTCTATATGGGATTATTGGCTGTGAATAAGAAGCCTTATGTTACGTGATCTAGTAGATAAGTCACATTTGGTTGACCAGGGGGTTATATTTTATGGCCTTTCTATTGAAATTTTGTAGTTCACTGTTGTAATTTGAAAGAATTACTTGAGTGCTACCACCCACCACAACACCCCATCCTTCCAGTTTATCTTTTCCTTTTGAAAGAAACATTTATTTAGTCTTTTGGTGTTATCTTGTGACTAGAGCTGGACTGCACCCCCTTGATCTGGAGGTTGGAAGGTGGTTGCGCAAACATGCACCTGGAATCAATCTTGTAGTTGCCATGAATAAATCCGAATCACTTCTTGATGGTAGTGGCTCTCTTATAGCAGCTGCTGCTGAAACTTATAGGTTAGGATTTGGTGACCCTATTGCCATATCAGCTGAAACTGGACTAGGTATGCAAGATCTCTATGGAAGTCTAAAGCCCAAGCTTGAGGACTATATGCTCCAAATATTAAACAGCAGTAAGGAAATCTTTATCCTTTTTTTTTTGCAATAAAGTATTCGTTCCATGCAGTCCATGATGTAGATGAACTTTTTGAAACATTATATAGTCATCTAAACTCTATCATTGCTCTTAGCAAGCTTGCACTGTGCAACCATATTCACTCTTTAGAGAAAATTAATGAAGATTATCATGCCTCTTTAAAACTTGGATTGGGATTGCAATGGTAGTGTTCACATATCTAAGCATGTCAAAATATTGCTCTATGTATAGCAACACTGCTTACTCTATGATTTTCTTTTTTAGTGAGAAACAACTTGTTAGGTTTTGGCTCGTCAATTAGTGTCCTTTTCTGTTTAGGATTGTTTTAGGAAAAAAAGGGTGCACCAATTCTTCTCCTAAATGGACTAGGAAAGAATCTTAGTTTCCTAATTCAATTTAGATTAGAAATCCTACAAGTCTATTTGGAATTGTAAAGAAGTCTATTTTCTTATCCCACTTAGAATAGGAATTATAATCTGTAAAGGATATGTAATCAGCACCCTATGCCTATAAATAGGGTGCAGCAAGGCTTAAATCAAGTGAGAAAACTGTGACAGCCAAGGCAAGAAGAGGGGATTAGTTCTAGGGTTTGCAAAAGTTCTGTAATCTCTATTATTAATCAAAGAGGCGGTGATTTCTCTACCTAGAGAAATCACAACTGGACGTAGGCAAAAGTTCTGCCGAACCAGTATAATTCTTGTGTGTTTTCTAAGTTTTCCAGCACTTGCGAGTTTAGTCTATTGCCGTTGGATACATTGAAGAACAAGATCTAGTAAGTGGAGGTTTTATTTCAACAAGACTTTCATTAAAAAGTGCAAGGGCAAAGAGGATAGGAAAGATGTTCATAAAAAACAAATCTACCAAAATATCATACACAAGAAGAATACCTTCCTTTATCTCAAAACTAATCTCTCCCCCATCCTATACCTAGCATAATTACAGTGAAAAGAGTATCCTTAAAAATGCTTTCACATTGATACCCAACAATCTAACTCTGTTTAGTTTGTTGGACCTAAACCTTTGGCTGATGTTTTATTTGTCTTTAAATATGTTTGATGGAATAGTGACTACTTAGTCCAATATCAATAAACTACTTTCTCATATTTTGGATACTGTAAGTTTACACCCTAATAAATATTTTATTTATAGTTTTAAACTGCAAACAGGCTGCTACTGATGATTTCATATAATGTATTCTAATATAAACTGCAAACAAGCTGCTCTTTAACAGCATCATCATATTCTTTTATTGCTTTCTTGATGACGTGGTCAATTTTTATGCTAACCTAGTTGATAGCCCTTTTTTTCCTTCTTTCCTGATCCTAGATGAAGAAGGTACTGAGGAGAGTAATTTCAGTGAGGACGGCAGCTCCTGTGAGCTTGAGGAGAGTAAGTTGCAATTACAGTTAGCAATTGTAGGAAGACCCAATGTTGGGAAGTCAACCTTGCTGAATACATTGCTACAAGAAGAACGGGTGCTGGTGGGTCCAGAAGCTGGTTTGACAAGAGATTCAATTAGAGCTCAGTTTGAATTTCAAGGGAGAACGATATACCTGGTACATGTTCTATTATTTGTTTGGTGTTGTTTATTTTTTATTTTTTACAGTCATACAAAATTATTTGATTGCACCATCCCTCTTCCACCTATCCAATTATCTAGAGAAGTATTATGCTTATTTGGAGTCTAAACTCTCACACACAGGTTAACAGTTAATTTATTTCCTTTGTTTATATTCTAATCATACATCCGTAGTTTTCGTTATTCTCATGTCATGCTCTTTATAACTTTGTCTTATATCTGTCAGAGATTGTATTCCATCTGAGCTTCAACTTTATCGTATATATCAAAATCGTATGCTATTAGATTTCTTCACAAATAAAGGAATTTTTCTTTGTGAGTTGGGAAGGGGGTTAGTTGATTCCATTTCGTTGTAGTGTCCTTGAACAAGATTTGTAGGAGCGCTTCTTTGTTAGTGCAGGGCCTGAGTGAGATTATTAGATTTTATAACTTTCTAATTCTTGGCTAGAGAAATCAATAGTTGCTTTAGGAATGTGAAAATTTCAAAGATATTTCTTTCAAGCATTTCCTGGTTTCAAAAATGAATAATGTAGCTTTTTATGGATTAGAAGAAATATTTAGTATGGGAAGGGGCATGGGCATAACACATGCAAGAAATATGTGCAGAGCCGGATTAGAGTACTGTTGGTTGTAGCAACCACTAGCCCTCACTTTTGATCTCTATCTTGAGTACAGGATTTGTATCCTTGTTCTTGGCATATTTAATGTATATTCATTACCAAATGTGAGACATCTTGATAAAGTTTGCCAGTTGCACTTTCTAAATTTATTTATATCTTTTGTATTATCTTTTGCACTTTCTAAATCTCATGTATATTGGTTGATTTATTTGATTTTATTGTGGCTAAATTCAGGTGGACACTGCAGGTTGGTTGCAGAGAACAAAAATGGAGAAAGGACCAGCATCCTTGAGCATTGTGCAGACAAGAAAGAGTCTAATGAGAGCTCATGTAATCGCTCTGGTCCTTGATGCAGAAGAGGTGTGTCATACAATATGTTTTCTTTTACGAAAATTTGATAGTGTGTGATATATTTAGATGTCTGCTATGAAAATGGCAAAATTATCTAAGATGGAAATAAAAAGGTCTCAAGTGTGTACAGGAGTGTTAATGATGAAATATGAGGCTTTGCTGGTAAGTGGTTGTAGAGGTTTCAAAAAGAGAGACTCCCTATGATATGCTGTAATCCGGAGTAATATGGGCTGCTTGAGAATGGGTGGGACCCAGCAAAAGGGAGTCTGTCTCTGTTTTTTTTTTTTGATGAGCTGGGGGACCAAGCCCCAGAAACAACACTTAAACAAGCTAAATACAAACTAGGTGGGTTCTGTGAACCCCAGCAATATCATCTGCGAGAGTTGAGCCCACCCACTCCGGTGCATTATCAAAGAGTTTGACTCCCAGGTCACCATTGTAACTTGAATTTGCCAAACAGTCGGCAGCACAATTCTTCTCTCGATAAATATGTCTAACAACACAGTTATCGATTTTCTCCATGTATTCCTTGCAGCTACAAATCAAACCAGCAAGAGGGTGGAAATTAATGATATCAGAGGATTGAATAAGATGAACAACAGTTGCTGAATCCATTTCCACAATGAGGTTAGATATCCCACCATCAACTGCAAGCTTAAGACCAAAAGCCAGCCCCCAGCTTTCTGCATCTAGGATCTGACCCTTGCCTAAATTGACTGCAAATCCAGCAATCCACTCCCCATCAGAGTTGCGAATAACACCGCCAGCACCAATAGCCCCAGTAGCAGATTTCTGAGAGCCGTCGACATTTAGTTTAAAATAGCCAAAGTCCGGGGGTTCCCACACCAGAGAAACGGGAACTCTGATAGTCTTGGAGTTAGGAACATAAGCATTTGCAAACCATTCATTGGCATCAGTCAGGATAAGGTTCTGGGGTTTGAAGGGCAGCTCTTCCTCATCATTAAACACATAATTGTTCCTCCATTTCCAAATATGTCTCTGTTTGATGCTTCATGCAGTGCATTGTTTGGAGAGAGGTTTAATTTATTCGGAGGAAAGAAAAGCGGAGAAGTTCTGGGAAGATGTGCTATGTTGGCAGTTTTTTGGGTAGTGTGGATGGAAAGGAATAGGAGAGTTTTTTTTAATGTTAAGGGTGATGAGATAGTTCAGTTATGGGATCCTTGTGGGCATCAACGTCTTCAAAGTTTAGGGATTATACCTTTTATTTAATATATTTGGATTGGAAAGCAGTAGGATAGTAGAGATAGTTTTTCAAGTGAAATGTGATAGGGAGGTGTCTTAGTTGCAAGATTCTGATTGTTGTACATTTGGTGGATCTCTTGTTCACCGATGTGTACTTTCTTGTTTAAGGTTTATTGTACTTTCTTGGTTTTTTTATAAAAATTTATGGTTTCTTATAAAAATAAAAATAAGAAGACGAAACATGACACCTTATGTGCACAGGTCAACCCATTGATAATTCCTTTCTTATATTATGATGCTTGAATGATTAAATTCTGTGTGAGATTTTCTATTAGAAAAAGAACTTGTTCCACTAAAAGAGTTTTATTGTCATTTGTTGCTTGATGCAAATGTTACTTTTGTACTATGAACTAACTTACTTTGGTCCACAAAAGGTATTGATCCAAATCTATATTTGTAAAACAATTTTCGTGTGTGTCATCTACTTCTTTTCCCATTTCATGAACTGATGTGTCTCTTAGGTAATATTGCAGTGAGGTTTTATTAGGTTTAATGTTATTGTCTTGCCCGGTGTGATGAAAATGATTAGTGCATTGGTGGATGGCAGCATATATGCCAATACTATTAAATTGACCAGAGAGCATTTTAACCCTATTATAATAGTGAATCCTTAATGAATATAAAAAAACTTCTTGACCATATTATAATAGTGATCTATGCACTAGAAATGTTATAACCTGCAACAGTGATTTTTGTTTTCTTCTCCATATTTAATGGATTCCTTTATTGCAACATTTTATGTAATGACCAGATTGCAAATTCTAGAAGAAGTTTGAAGCATGATGAAGTAGTTATAGTAAGACAGGCAGTTGAAGAAGGCCGTGGCTTGGTTGTAGTTGTGAACAAGATGGATCTATTAAGAGGGAAGCATTTATATGACAAGGTTATGGAAGCTGTGCCCCAAGAAATTCAGACTATTATGCCCCAGGTATGCCTGTGTTCTATTTTCTTAAAATAAATGTAAAGAATGCTCCCTGCTTGTTATTATCTTAACTATTCATGCATATTTAACATACTTTTCATAAAGAGTTCAAAAAGCTGAAGCATTTTTCATATGCTTGTCCTGGGCTGCCCGAGTTAATATGGGGTTTTTGTTCTGACCAAAAAAATAATGATATAAGATACTATGAGGTCACGAAGTATGGGTTAATTATTCGATGCCACAAAGTATCTTGGTTGATGAGGTCATTTTTATTTCGGGCGGGTAATTTATGAGAAGGTATCTGCAAAAGACAGAAAGTTGGGGAAGGGGGACTCCAAGCTCTCTCTGCAATAATGTGTTTTGAGCAATGGTTAAAATGGTAGTTTACTGTTAGCATGGTTGTCGCAAACAGGTGACTGGAATACCAATTGTATTCATATCAGCCTTGGAGAGAAGGGGTCATGCAGCTGTCATGCACCAGGTTATTGATACATATGAAAAATGGTGTTCAAGATTGTCGACAGCTCGTCTTAATCGTTGGTTGCGTAAGGTCAGTTGATGATACCTTCTGTGTTTCATCCATCGACCTCATAAAAGTCATTTGGAAGTAACCTTTTCTGTCTTTTCCTGTGTTTGATCAGGTTATGAGCAGGCATTCTTGGAAAGATCAGGCTGCTCAACCCAAGGTTAAGTACTTTACGCAGGTGAAGGCCCGACCACCCACTTTTGTTGCCTTTGTGAGTGGGAAGAAAGAGCTCTCAGAAACAGACATCAGGTTCCTAAAAAGGTCTTTGAAAGAAGACTTTGATTTGGGTGGAATACCGATCAGGATCATGCCGAGGTCCATCGAAAGGAAAGCTGTGAACGACACTAGCAAGAGCGGCCAAATTACTAATAGACCGTCTCAAAGGATGTTCTCTGACAAGAGAAAAGTGTTTCCGGTTGAATAGCAGACGGCTATTGTTGTCATCTTCAATCACAGTAATTTTAGCCTCGTTAGATGCTGAGACTGTAATTATACAATAGTTACAATTTTGACCTTTATTGCAGGATGTAATTTTCATTAGGAAAATTATTTTAGTTGTAGATTATATTTTTTGTATTTAACGTGAAATTCTTAGTTGAGTGGTAGCACAGTTGCAGGAGGGTATGAGGTTTAAGTGTATGTTTATTTAGGGTTTAGGGATTTTATTTTGTGTTTTTGACATAAAAATGATATTTAACACCATTCCTTTTATTTTTTCCTTCTTTTGAACTCTTGTGCGTTTTTCCCTTATTATATGCTGGAATCTTCTTACCTCAAAACCATTGTTTGAATTATTAGTTTTGGTAACACTAATGGGCAAATTTCTTGCATCCAATGTAAATACTATTTATAGATCAATTGATCCTCTTTCGTATACTATTTATTTATTATTTTCTTAAAATTCTAGAAAAATGTAATTTTTATTTATTTTTAATAATTAAGTTGGGCAATGTTGTTTGGTTGAAACGCGACTCTTAAATTTTTTAGTTTGATATCCTCCAGCCAAGGAGAAAGTTGGTCAAAAGTAAATGGCTGAGTGGACCAAATGTCCAGGTTTATCTCTAAATTGACTTCCAGAATCGCTCAGGCAGATTAGACTGCAAATTGGCGGCACTCCTATCAGATGATGGTTCAGTTGGCCTAGCTAGCCACAAGGTCTAGTTCAGCAAAAAAAAAACTACTTGTAACGGGGATAGCACATGCCAACAACACAATGACACGTGAAAAAGTTATCTCACGTGTTATTGTCGTGCCTACCAAGAGGGGCAATAAGTGCGACCGCCCAGGGCTCATTTTTCAGGGGGGCCCAAATTTTTTTTTTATGTGTTATATTATTTAATTATGAACATATATATTTGTTTAAAAAATAAAGAGATGGCGTTGTCGTTACGGAAGACTAGATGAACTCAGCATCGTCGCTTCCGCTCATCGAGAAAACTTTTCCATTCCTCCAGGTTGGTAACGTTAGATTTATTTGCTATAAATTTTTCTTCTTCTTCTCATCTCTTCTCATCTAAGCCTCTCCTACTAGTTTTAGAGTTGTGAATCTCTAAATTAATTTTTCTGTTGGTAGATTGGGGAGATTCCAAAATTAAAAGTGTGGGCTTTTGTTCAGTGCAGGCCTCCACACCTTGTGCTTCTCTCACATTCCTCACTGGGTCAAGAACCAGGAAGAGCTATGTGTCTCTCAACGCTGCCGCCCCTCGTTCTTCGTTGCTTCACTACTCCTTCGTCCCTTCCTCCTCTCTCTTTTTCCCTTCCTCGTTTTCAGGTAACAAAGTTTGATTCTTGAATTACTTGATTTCTCTTTTTGCCCAAGATTGTGAATTGATGCAAATTTTATTGAATTTGTCTCTTAAATTCAAATTGTGGGATTTTGCGTGTCCTAACTTGTGATGGGTCTTCTTAGTTTATGAATTTGGTTGTACATTCATGGAACCAGAGAGCTTTGCATTGCATAGGAAAGGCCTTTCTTCAGGCCTTGATCTAAAATTGATTTATTTTTATTTTTATTTATAACTTGAAGGTTTATCGTTGGGGTTGGATTTGAGCTCTAGCACTGGGGTTGGAAGAAGAAGAGTCTCTGGCTTAGTGGTGAGAGCTGGGAAAGTTGCTTTGCGGCTTAGTGGTTGAAAAATGAGTGTGAGGCCATCACTGAGTTAAAAAAACATTATATATATAAGGGCCTAATTTTTACTCTTGCCCTGGACCCTGAAAAATTCAGGACCGGCCCTGGTTATTGCGTTATTGGCCGGGAATAGTAAAAACTGATTTCCCCATTGCATGAAAGGATTTTTCCTAGTTCAGACAAAGAATTAAGAGTTGTCCTGGAATCTCTGATTCAATTTGACTTTCAATGAGAAAGGTAAGGTCAACTAGGGATGGCAGAAATCCCCGTCGGGTCGGGTCCCCGGTCCTAAAGGGGGGAAATTTTCAGGGCCAAATCGGGTACGGGAACGGGGGAAACCCGAAAAAAAAAATCCCAGACGGGTTCGGGGCTGGTATGGTAAATGCGTCCCCGTCCCCGAACCCGGCCCAAAATATATATTTATATTTTCAATTAATAAATATGTAAGTATTATTTAATTTTTATCTCTAACCCTAAGTTCACTTCTCACAATTTTTCCTAATCCTCTTAAGTCTCCATCCAACAACCATCATCTCTTTCTCTCTCTCTGTCTTTCTGTGTCTCTCTCCCGTGCTCTAGCAGTCGCAATCCCTCTCTCTCTCTCTCTTAACAAACATTCCATTCCAGCCATTCTTGTCTCTGTTGCCAGCAAAGCTCACACGTGTTCTTTGACTACGTTATGATTATAGTCATTGAGGTTTGTAGATTAGTTATGATTACTTTGTGATGATTACTTGATTTTTTCTACATTATGATAACTTGGTTATGATTAATTGGCTTTTTCTTTGTGGACTTTTTAAAGTTGTTTTCTTTTCATTGGCTTTTTCTTTGTGGTTATGATTACTTGGGTTTAAATGTTTGTTGTATGAGAGATGTGCTATGAGGAAGTTTTTGAGTTGGCATATTTCACCCATTCTTGTCTTTGTGGTTATGATTACTTGAGTTTTTTTATATAAACAAAGGGGCATAGCCTCAGAAAAGAAACAAATACGGATAAAACGGGATCTGTAATTTTGTTCACTACTCTTGTAATTTTGTTGAATGAAAATGGTTGCTTTGCTTATGGATTGGCAGATTGAAAAAGCGAGAAGGCAAGTTCTTACACATGGAGGTTCAAAGTGAGAGAGCTCGGGTTAGTGAGAACATTCATTTGTAATTTTTTTCGTTTCAGAAATTCAGAATTATTTTAGTGGCTAACAGCTAACGTGTATTTTTTTCTGTATTAGACGCAAGATGAAGAGAATGAAGCTCCCCAAACCCAAAATGAGGATACAAACAGCCATGCACCAATGGAAAATGATATCAACATTGCTGAATCAGGTGTACCTCAACTTCATGGGAATAAAATAAGAAAAGCTAGATCTCCTGCTTGGGAACATTTTGAAAAAAAAGAAATTTCTGGTCAATTAAGAGCTGTATGCGTTCATTGTAAAAAGAGTTTAGGAGCAAATAGCAAGAATGGGACTAGACATTTACTTGATCATATGAAGACTTGTGTTTATAAAAGACAAAGAACCATGAATCAATCCATGTTGAATCCTACAAAGTCAAGTGATGGGTCAGTTAAGCTTGATACTTATAATTTTAACCATGACCATGCTAGGAGAGCACTTGCAAATATGATTATTCTTCATGAGTATCCATTGTCCTTGGTTGATCATATTGGATTTAAGATATATTCCAATGCTTTGCAACCATTGTTTAAGGTGTGTTCTCGAAACACAATCAAGAAAGATGTATTTAAGATATATTTAAGATTTTTGAGATATATTTAAGGTGTGTTCTCCAATGCTTTGCACTCTTTTACCAAGGAATGATGATGATGATTTTGATATATTATGTTGGTGGAAATCAAATGGGATCAAATACCCTACATTGCATGATATTGCTAGAGATATTTTGGCCATTCCTGTATCTACAGCTTGCTTCAGAGTCTTGCTTTAGTACTAGTGGAAGGATTATAAGTCCTCATCGTAGTCGGCTTCATTCAAAAACAGTGGAGGCATTGATGTGTGCTCGTGATTGGTTATGGAGTAAGATATATTCAAATATTCTTATGGTTATTATTTTTTAGGTTAAGTAAAGTATTTTTATCATTGTTTGATGATTATTTTTTGTTATATCATTAGGTTCATGTTCTAATGATTATGATGGAGCTAAAAGAGTCACCATTCAAGAT